>OX451740.1:1324961046-1326207048 GCA_948472305.1 Vicia faba
AATCATACGGTTGAATCAATAATCTAGTAATTAATAAACAAATAAATCAGTTCCCTAGTTATTTTTAATGATGGGATCTAATTTTTAAAATATTTGTGAATTTATTACGGCTTTGAGAAGTAACCGAACTTTTCTTTGGAATATTGAATTAGACAATATGAAAAATCAGATCCATGCCATTCTAACAATCCTAAAGTTTTGCTGCATCATTCTTTCATCATTATAACGTCGTATTGGTGGCAGAGTCTCACCTTTCAAAAACTCTCTTGACACGTGACAATTTAAAAGCATCTATAACCTTTCATTCATTTAGCTAAAACTGTTTTTCTTAAAATTGTATAATGACTACTTTCCGTTTGATAAAAATGTCCCTTTTGCATTTTTTTCTATCTTAAAATAGCCATTTTTTAATGTTAAAAATCGAACCGATCATCAAATTAATGAAATATTTAGTTATTATTTTATAGTCAAATTATTGAATTGTTAATTAATCTGTATAATTAAATCAGATTAAATCATATAAATTAATTGAATAAGTTAATTTCTATAACAAAATTATATAGTTATTAAATCGGTCGAATTAAATGAAACAGTTTTAAAAAATATATCAAAATAATATAATTTCACATATTCATTCTTTAAATTCAAATTCTAAATCATCACACACAATAAAATAATAAAAAATATAAATCCGAATAAATTTTAAACATAGTCTAATTCTAATAATTTTAATTCTAAGGAGGAAAAGTGGTTCTAAATAAGTTTTGAACAAATTATATTTTTTTCAAATTATCAAAACGATGACGTATTGTTTGAGGACAAAAAGCAAACATTTAATCCGTCGATTTTTCAAAACCACCAGTTCATTAATTTTGACCAATTTTTGTCGATTATAGTCGGTTTTCACTGGTTCAATAATTATTCGGTCCAACAATTAGACAAAACTGATGACCCTTTTGATTCTCAGTTCGATTAGTCGGTCTGATCCAATTTTTAAAACGTTATTTTTTTTATGATATAATGTAATATATAGAGCACTGTGTTCACTTCTGGTTTTGGTAAACAACGCTGGTCTCTTAACAAAAAGTTTATTGGCGAGATCTACCAGGGAATCTCAGTACCGTGCTTCAGTTTTCGAGTGTTTTCACAAAGTATGTTCAAAAAAATTTGTTCGACTAGTGCCAAACGAGTTTATAAGCAATAAAGCAAGACTTAGAAAATAAAACAAAAGACGTTTTAAACTATAAATATAAATGACATAACATCAAAACAGTTGAAAATAGGTTGATTCAAACGTACATTGCCCTAACTTGACTCATTTCGCTCATTCGCTTGGGTACTCTGAGTGACTAGCGTATAGGAATGTGGAAGTTTGAACCCCTTACACTATGCACTAAGTGCTTTATTTATAATACATGAAAGCTAACTACTTTCTGGCGGGCTTTGCTTCCTTGTACGCCACGTGTCTCTGGTAACTTCTCTCCATGATCCCACATTCTCAATTCTTACTATCGGATCCAATTTCTCCATTCATAACACTTTACTTTGCTAGTTATGCACTCTTTGGGATTATTAACGTTCTTGGGCCCAATCCAGTCCTCATGAGGCCTTTCTCTAGTTGACTGTGTCCACAAGCCCAATTGACTACTTATGAAATCTCTCATGGTCGACTGCTTCTATGGTCGACTTTTCATAATTCAAAGTTCTCAAAGCACCTTTTTGGCTTTTGGTTGGATTTTAATATGCGTGAAAAATCCTAGCCAACAAATTGACCCCTAAAATATCATTTTTGACTGAAAGAACAGAAACATACATTTTAATCATCTTCTCTTAGTGCGAAGTGATGTCATCGTAATCATGACCTTTTTCCTCAAATGTTACGTCTGCGATCACACAGTCACTTTCCTACTTTTTAGCTTCAACTTCCTAGGATAAACATGGCCCCCAACTCACCAACTTCTCCAATCAATCGCCACCTGCCTGACACGTGTCTGGTCGTGTAGCCACTTTTTTCCCACTTTCTTCCCAAACATTTGGTTTTCTTGATGGTATAAATACTCTTTTCATCTCTTCAATTTCCTTTTTATGTTCTTTTTGCATACTCGGGATCTCTGCTAAGAAGTTCTTACTTTCATTTTTACCCAGAAAAACTTTGAACCATCTCCATGGCCACTTCAAGCCAACTTTCTGAACACATTCTAACTCCCCAGGAAATTGAACTGGTCGACCTTGACACATCTATTTCGTTAACCAATGCTCTTCTGGAACTTGCTCGAGAATGCTATACAACCATCAAGAATAATATGCCTTTTTAGTCGTTTTGATTTCACATGTACTTTGGATTTAGTCTTTCCATAGTTTTTTGTAATGCTTAATTTACATTCCATGCCTCTTGGTGTCCCCTTCATTATACAATAAATTTTGTCCTTCATTTATTATAATTTCTTACAACATAGGTCTATACCTCTTTAAGTATTTTCCATTTACCCGTAGTATTCGACCTTCTGGTGTGAGCTCCTTAATCTCATAAGCATTGTTGGAAAAAACTTGCACTACTCGAAATGGTCCTTCCTAATTTAGTGACCATTTTCCCAGGACTCTATCCCTTCTATCCATAGGCAGAATCACTTTCCAAACCATATTTCCAAGGACGAACGCCTTTACATTCACCCTTTTATTATAGGCCCTTGCTACTTGTTCTTTTTGACTTAACAAAGTATTTAATGCTACTAGCCTATGTTCTTCAACATCTACCAACATATCATACATCATTCCCCAGTAATATTCAGTAGGAATATTTGATTGCCTTTGCACTCTCAATGATTGTAGATGAATCTCCAGAGGCAATAGTGCTTCGTTCCCATAAACTAAGTTGAAAGGTGTTGTGTTAGTCGACTCCTTTGGTGAATTTCGACATGCCCACAATGCTTGGCCCAGAGTTGTATTCCAGCTTCTAGGCTTTTGGCCAACATGTTTTTTGATCAAACTTATAATGACATTTTTACTGCTTCGACTTTCCCATTTTCCTAGGCATAATATGGTGTTGATGTTAAATGTTTGAACCCCATTTCTGCAGTGAACTCAGTTACTTTTCGACCTATGAAAATGGTTCCTTAGTCAGTTGTTATAGTTTCTGGTATCCCAAACCTATGTATAATTTAATTTTGAATAAAGGTCATTACTTCCTCTTGATCTACTTTAACCAAAGTGACCGCCTCTACCCATTTGAAAAATAATCAATGCCCACAAGATATACATATGGCCTTTCGATGAGGAAGGTTTAATTTCTCCTATAAAGTCCAAAGCTCATCCCCTGAAAGGCCAAGGTTTGATGACATAATGTAATTCTCTAGCTGACACATGTTGAATTCCATAATGTTTTTGGCATTCTTGGCAGCTTTTGGCGAACTCAATGCAATTTTTTGACATGGTGGGCCAATATACTCCTGTTCGACATAACAACTATTTCACTTTTTGTCCTGCTTGATGTGTACCACAAGCTCCTCTATGTACTTCAGATGTTGCCACATATGCTTTGTTTTCCCCTTAGCATTTTAACAACACCCCTTCAGGCGTTTTCTTGAACAATTTGTTCCCCATTATTCTATAACTTAACGCCATGTACTTAACTTTACGCTATGTCGACCCAACTGGATTTTTTAAGCAGTCAACTATAGATTTCCTCCAATCATTCTCAGCTAGTGCATCAATGGAAAAAACTTCTTCTACTATTTCAAAATTTCCAAAATAATCATAATTCAAGAGATCTGGGATCACATCAGGCTCTGCCCCCCAAGTTTTTGTCATTTGTATGTTCTTAAACACCATTTTATTTTTTACCTCAATGAACTCGTCTATGCACTCTTTGGGTATCTTATATCTAGACGCTAATTGGGCCATGTCATTTTCTTCTTGGTTATCAATACGCCTCTGTTGGCTCCTAAATTCGACACCCTTGTTTTTATTAATATAAGCCATTAAAGCTGAAGAATGGTTTCGACCGACTGGTTCTATCGAAATGCTCATCAGAAGATGGCAATGTATTTAGAGAATTTCTTCCAAGGAAGAATCTTGTTGCCTTCGACGTCGAAGGTGCTTCTCGACGAAGGTGTTCGATTGCTCAGAGTGGAACGGTTTGAGATTCAAACGTTTGGAGGGAAAACGGTTCCCAGCGGTTACCAAGTGCAACGTGCCAAGATCTGGAGCGTCGAACGCTGTGAACGTGCCAAGTGGAGTCATCTCGAAGCAGCGTAACTGCCCGACGGTTACTTGGGATGTGTTTAGTATAAATATTAGTAGTTCGCGCAGTTTTTCGCGTGTGTTCACAATTATATACAAGTCACTCATATAGATTCAAGTACCCAGTGTGAGAGAAAGAATTGTTGAGAATGTATGTGTGAAACACCACTTTAATTAATCAAAGTCATTTATTTTCCAGAACTTTATTGCTTTTCATTTACTTTTCCAGTCGAAGCCTTTATTTCAAGCCTTCCTTTATTCTACCAAGTTTTCTTCTTCATGCAATTTACATAAAGCTTCTTTATTTTCTTGCCATTTAACCATTATCAAACTTAGTCAAAACCCCAAAATCAACCATGTCTTAGGATCAATCTGATCGATCCTGCGAGTCACCAAATAAGTAACCTTTTGGAAGATCAGCGGTTGTTTACCAATTCCCACGGTAAACAAATTGGCACACCTGATGGGACCTTGTGTTGATTTTGAAGTTTAACCTTTTTATACAGAATATCATCTTTTTTGAGAAGTATTGCATGTTATTGAGAAGTGGCAGAATATACACTAACAATACCAATACTTCCAGAAGAAGAGAAGCGATGGCGAATCCGCCAAACAATAACGAAATCCCACAAACAAATGTGGGAACAACGGTTATCCCAACCGTAAGTGAAGCGATAACCGCTGGTTCAACACCAGCAGTAACGGTCACAACAACGGGGCCATTACCTCCGTTCACTGGCCCCAGAGTGCCTTTGGGAACTCCCCCACCAAGGGGGAATCTAGGCACCAGGCCTTATGTTCCCCCAGGATTTATGACAGGCGGTCCAAATCGAGAACCACTCTATGGCATGCTAACTTCTGAATTGGCTAGCTTGACGAACGCTGCGTCCATTTTTTCAGACCCTTTAGTGAGTGCCTCTTCGCCACTCCAAGGTTCTGGAGTAGGTATGGCGAACAGAAATAGGACCCAACTCTTAGGAGGAACGTACCAAGTAGCACATGGCCTTACAAATGCCTCGACAACAGTCTTGAGGCAACAAATGGACGAAAGCAACCATGATATGGTTCAAATGTTGGCACAAACTTTAAGTACAGTGTTGAATCCTCTAATACAAAACACCACCCAATTGAATCAGCAGATGACAGCGCAAATGACGCGTCTGGCTGACTTCTTTGGGGTACCCCAACCTATTCGACAGCCCCAAAGGGCGCAAATGAGGGGAAACCAAGGTATACTCTTAGAGGAAGAAACCACTATCAACCAAGTCCAGCAGCCTGTCGAAGAAAACCTTAGGGCACGATTGGAGCAGCCTGTCGAAGAACCTAGGGTTATAGCCCCAGAGGTAAGGTTAGTTAACAGAAACCAAAATGCTGACGAAGTGGTTCAGCACATCCAATACCAAAACATGGGTTTGGAAAATAATCTGGCAGCCATGATCGAAAGAATCATGACGCAGAATGGGATGAACATGGGCTTTCGTAGGCCCAACTTCACATCCCCACTGTCAGAATATGTGTTACAAACAGACTTACCTCCCAGATGTAAAGTCCCTAAGTTCACTAAATTCTCAGGGGACACGACAGAATCTACTGTCGAACATGTGGCGAGATACTTGATCGAAGCAGGAGATATTTCGAACAACGAAAACCTGAGGATTAAGTACTTCCCAAGTTCTTTAACAAAGAACGCGTTTACTTGGTTTACAACTCTCCCCCCCAATTCAATCCATCATTGGACCCAGTTGGAGAGATTGTTCCATGAGCAATTCTACATGGGACAAACCAAGATAAGCCTGAAAGAATTGGCCAGTGTAAAGAGACGTTTCACTGAACCTATAGACGAATATCTAAATAGGTTTAGGTTGCTCAAAGCAAGATGCTTTACGCAAGTGCCAGGACATGAGTTAGTCGAAATAGCCGCAGGCGGCTTAGATTATTCCATTAGGAAGAAGTTAGACACTCAATACCTGAGAGACATGGCCCAATTGGCCGATAGAGTTCGACAGGTAGAACGCCTTAAAGCTGAAAAAGCCAAGGCAACGAAAACTCATAAAAGAGAGAGGATAGCGTATGTCGAGATGGATGACGAAGATCCAGAAACCTTCGACGAAACTATAACCGTCGAAGAAGGCGAGGTCGATTTAGCGGAACTAAAACAAGGGCCACCATACTCTTGCAAACTGTTAGTCCCCTCAAGTGGAAAAAATCCCACTGGTCCGGAAAGGACCAACGATAGGTTCCCCAAAAAGACTTATAGTTTTGATATTACAAAATGTGATGAAATCTTTGACTTACTTGTAAAAGATGGCCAAATGATAGTACCCCTAGGGGTAAAAGTGCCTCCTCTTGATCAAAGAAAGAAAAGAGGCTTTTGTAAATATCATAATTTTCTGGGCCATAAAACGTCTCAATGTTTTCTTTTCAGGAATCTTGTGCAAGATGCTATCGAAGAAGGGAGGTTGAAGTTTGTTGACAAGACCCCCATGACTGTGGACTCCAACCCTTTACAGGCTGAAGCCCATTATGCTGAACCTTCAGAGGTGAACGTGATCGAGGCATCCAGAAGCCAGGCAAAGAGGCCAGGAATCACAATGGTCGAAGTCACAAAGGACCATGTCAACATGCCAATCTTTGGCAGTTTTTCTGGGAATCTATCCAGAAAGACAATTGAGGCGGTCCAAAAGGCGGTCGAAAGCCCAAAGCTGGAGACAGTTGAAGCCCAAAAATCTGGAACAAAACCCAGTTCTCACTTGGCTGCAGTTCAAGGCCAGACAGAGGACTTGGAGATTCAGATGAAGCAGTTGACTCTTGCCACCAAAGACACCATGAATGTCAACATGGTCGAAGTCTCTGAACCAAAAGCATCAGAGGAGGCCATTAGGCAAGAACAAGCCAACAAAACTGCTTTCCCTCGGGAAAATGAAAATCTGGCAGATTTCCTGCAAAGATGCCATAAAAAGAAGTCAGAAGTGATGCTGTGTCCTAGATGCAGTTCGATCTTCGACAAAAAAGCTGCTGAACATATTCAAGGTGTAAGAGCAGCAAACAGAAAAAGGGAAAGTGTTGATACTCGACATGACCCCAGAAGAACCTACCAAAAAGGTTCAAATCAAGAAAAGAGGCCACTAACTTTCAGGCCTCCAACTAATGTGCCAGTTGATACTTGGTACAAAACATCTGGTCGAAAGAGACCAAGCGAGGAAAGATGGCACTCCTTCGAAGTTCCAAGAGGTTCATCTTTAACACATAAGAAAGAGCCTCAGGTTGCTACCCCTAAAGTGACCCAGGTGTCAAGCAACTACAAAGGGAAGAATCCCATGTCTCGATCTCAATGGAGGAGATACCAGAGGCGACGAAAAGCTGAGAGGGGAGCTGCTAATGAACCAAAGGCAGAAACCAGTTCAAATGTTCCTCAGAGAAAGCAGAGGAAGCCTCTGGAAAGACAACCAGTAACCAATAGGCTAGTCTGGCCTAACCAGGG
Source organism: Vicia faba (assembly GCA_948472305.1). NCBI lineage: Eukaryota > Viridiplantae > Streptophyta > Magnoliopsida > Fabales > Fabaceae > Vicia > Vicia faba. The sequence continues at coordinate 1,324,968,767 of OX451740.1, forward strand.
CGAAGTCGATAACGGAGATGGCTCTGAGTCTGATGACACCTTAGATATCATGGTGAACATAGTCTCAGTTTTGCCTAGAGAGTTCAACCGCCAGGTGGAGGTCGAAACAAGAGATTGGGAAATTGAGCATGAAATGGCCAAGCATAGGCCAATGTGCTACTTCGTCATGGATAATGGCGCTACTGAAGAGCAGAATGGGTTCTTCGAACCTCCTACAGAGGCGATGAAAAATCACCTTAAGCCTTTATTTATAAGGGCTAAACTCGAAGAAACCACAGTAAATAAGATCTTGGTGGATTGTGGGGCAACCATCAACATCATCCCTCACTTTATGCTAAGAAAAATAGGCAAAAGTGATGAGAACATCAAGCCTCACAACATGGTCCTGTCGAATTATGAAGGCGGCATAGGGACCACTATGGGTGTGATCCAAATGGACATTAAGGTGGGATCTATCCTTCGACCAACTATGTTTATGGTCATATCGGCCAAACCTAACTATAATCTTTTGTTGGGCCGTGAGTGGATACATGGTGTTGGAGCTGTACCATCATCAATGCACCAGAGGTTGCTACTATGGCGTCTTGATGGAATGGTCAAAAACATAGAAGCGGATCAAAGCTATTACCTGGGCGAAGTAAATCACCTAGGGCTGGCAGACTTCGACAAAAACCTGGCTCACATTGGGCCATGCCCAACACCTGACTTCGACTTGGCGCCAGCGCCAAATACTTTTTGTTCCCTATACCTGCACCCTGAGCATGGTTTTCAATGGGACAGAGAAGACTTGTCCCACATTGACTTTAGTGGGTTAACTGATATCCAACCAACTGGTTGGGGAAGTGAATTCAGTGACAATGACTGAGTCACAATCTCTGCAGCGAATTTCGGCTTACGTAGCCGAAACAAGGATGATAACGGCTCTCGAAGCCGAAGTAAAATATATGGCCACACAGGCCAATGATCAAGAATTACCTTCTGCAGGTCCTGTAAAGGACTTCGATCCAGAACCTCCTGATATCATGCCAGAAGGGATGCAGGAACAAAGGCTCAACGCCATCTACGACGATGAGCCTTTGGGATTCGAAAAGGACCCCTTAGCGAATAACATCAAGATGCTAGCGCAGGATCCTTTAGAAGAAATCAACTTGGGCGAAGGGTTAGAGAAGAAGCCAACTTACATTAGCGCAAAAATTGACCCAGAACTCAGGTTGGAAGTAATCCATTTGTTAAAAGAGTTCAAGGACTGTTTTGCATGGGATTACGACGAGATGCCTGGTCTCGACAGAGGATTGGTGGAACTTCAGTTGCCAATCAAACCTGGGAAGAAGCCAATCAAGCAAAGTCCAAGACGCTTCGCTCCAGAAATACTGTCGAAGATCAAAACGGAAGTCGAAAGACTGCTGAAGTGAAAATTCATACACGTTACGAGGTATGTCGAATGGATTGCAAACATTGTGCCAATGATTAAGAAAAATGGTACATTGAGGGTGTGCATAGATTTCAGAGATTTGAATGCTGCTACACCCAAAGATGAATATCCTATGCCTGTGGCGGAAATGCTAGTCGATTCTGCCGCTTGCTATGAGTACCTGAGTATGCTCGATGGTTATTCAGGATATAATCAAATTTTCATTGCTGAAGAAGATGTGTCGAAAACAGCTTTTCGATGCCCCGGGGCTTTAGGCACTTACGAATGGGTAGTGATGCCTTTTGGCCTGAAGAATGCTGGGGCAACATATCAGCGAGCAATGAATTCTATCTTCCATGATTTTATTAACACTTTTATGCAAGTATATATTGATGACATTGTTTTAAAATCTGTTTCCAGGAAGAACCATATAGACCACCTTCGACAATCATTCGAAAGAATGAGAGAACATGGTCTGAAGATGAACCCTTTGAAGTGTGCATTCTGTGTGAAAGCTGGAGATTTCTTGGGCTTCGTTGTCCACAAGAAAGGAATCGAAATCAACCAGAACAAGACGAAGGCAATTCTGGAAGCGAAAGCGCCAGCGAACAAGAAGTAACTGCAATCTCTGCTAGGCAAGATAAATTTCTTAAGGAGATTCATATCTAACCTAAGTGGGAAAGCTCAAGCCTTTTCACCCTTACTTCGATTGAATAAAGAAAGATTCGAATGGGGGCAGGAGCAACAAGAAGCCTTCGACAAAATCAAAGGGTATCTCACAAAGCCACCTGTTTTGGTGCCTCCTTGCAGCAACAAGAGTATGAGATTGTACATAGTTGCATCCGACAAAACTTTGGGAAGCATGTTAGCCCAAGAAGATGAAAATGGAGTCGAAAGACCCATTTACTATCTTAGTAGAGTTTTGAACGATGCAGAAACTAGATATAGCGAAGTTGAAAAATTATGTCTATGTCTGTATTTCTCTTGTACAAAGCTCAAACAATATATAAAACCAGTTGATGTGTATGTTTCGTCTCATTTTGATGTTTTCAAGTACATGTTGTCGAAACCCATCCTGCACAGTCGGATTGGCAAGTGGGCGCTAGCATTAACTGAATACTCCTTAACCTTTATGCCTCTTAAGGCAGTAAAAGGACAAGTGGTGGCTGACTTTATAGTCGACCACTCAATTCAGGTTGAGAGTATAAATTATGTGGAGATAGAGCCTTGGAAATTCTACTTCGATGGTTCCAGCCATAAAGATGGAACAGGAGTAGGAGTCTTGATTATTTCTCCAGAAAAAATTCCATCAACATTCAAGTACAAGATATCAGGTACTTGTTCGAACAATGAGGCTGAGTATGAAGCTCTAATTACTGGCCTTGAGATATTGTTGGAATTGGGGGCAACTCGAGTCAAAATAATGGGAGACTCAGAGTTAGTCATTAAGCAAGTCACAAAAGAATATAAATGCATAAGAGAAAATCTCATTATGTACTTTGTGATAGCAAATCGTTTATTGAAAAAATTTGAAATGGTCAACATTCGACACATACCCAGGTTGGAAAATCAAATAGCCAACGATTTGGCACAAATTGCATCTGGGTACAAAATTTCAAAAACGAGATTGCAAAGAGCAATCGAAGTTCAGGAGAAAATAAAAGCAACTTGTCTGTCACCAACAGACTTGGAATCGACAAGACTAGGGTATGCTGATCAAAGGAACTTCGAAATTTCGTTCATAGACAATTTGTCAGAGCAAGATTGGAGGAAACCCATTGTGGATTATCTACAAAATCCAGCAGCTTCGACAGAACGAAAAACAAAATATAGGGCGTTGAGTTATGTACTCATGGGTAATGAGTTATTTAAAAAGACGCCTGAGGGGGTATTGCTAAAGTGTTTAAGTGAAACTGAAGCATACATAGCCCTTTCGACTATGCACGCTGGAGCATGTGGGGCTCACCAAGTAGGCCATAAGATGAAATGGTTGTTGTTTCGACAAGGACTATACTGGCCCACCATGTTGAAGGATTGTGTCGAGTTCGCGAAGGGTTGCCAAGAATGTCAAGTCCATACAGGCATCCAGCATGTACCAGCAAGCGAACTTCACTCAATAGTGAAACCTTGGCCCTTTAGAGGATGGGTGTTGGACCTTATTGGAGAGATTCGACCAGCATCATCAAAGAGCCAGAAGTATATATTGGTAGGCATTGATTATTTCACTAAGTGGATTGAAGCTATTCCTTTAGTCAATGTAGACCAATAAAATGTCATTGAATTTATTCAAAAGAACATTATCTTTAGATATGGAATCCCTGAAACTATAACTACTGATCAAGGATCAGTTTTCACCGGTCGAAAGATGCAGGAATTCGCTCAAGAAACAGGCTTTAGACTCCTAACATCAACGCCTTATTATGCACAGGCAAACAGTCAAGTCGAAGCAGCGAATAGAATAGTGATTGGCTTGATAAAAAAGCATGTTGGGAAGAAGCCAAAAAATTGGCATAAGACGTTAGACCAGATCTTGTGGGCCTGTCGAACGTCCCCAAAAGAAGCCATAGGTACAACACCGTATCGGCTAACTTTTGGTCATGACGCAGTGTTGCCAGCGGAAATTTGTCTTCAATCTGCAAGGGTTCAGAGACACCATGATATCCCCTCTGAAGTTTATTGGGATATGATGTTAGACGAACTAGTAGATTTAGACGAAGAAAGACTGCGCGCTCTCGATCTACTAAGGATTTAGAAGAAAAGAGTAGAAGACTCTTACAATAAAAAAGTGAAACCTAAGGCATTCTCGCCTGGAGATTTAGTTTGGAAGGTGATTCTTCCCATGGATCGAAGGGATCGAAGCATGGGAAAATGGTCACCCAAATGGGAAGGACCATTCAGAATTATCCAAACTTTTTCTGGTGGAGCTTATGAAGTCGAAGAGTTAGGTGAAGATAAGAGACTCTTGAGAGTAAACGGCAAATATTTGAAAAAGTATAAACCCATGCTCCAAGAGATCAAAATAAATAGCAAGTAATGACTAAATTAACCATAAATAGCCAAAATGGAAAATTTTATAAAAATTAGCCAAAATGGCTACATTGTCAAATACATATTACAATACATGGTTAAATAGCTGAGTAATTTAGAAGGGGATAGAATCTTTGAGTCGAAGGTACTTGGCCTGCTGCAACTCCAGTCTTTTGTTGCACAAGGCATTCGCCTGGGCAAGCTTGGCGATTTGGTCATCGAAGGCTTGGGCTTTCTCAGCAAACTCTAAGCCTCGCGTAACTTCAGCTTGGCTCTCTGTGTCTGAAACAGTCGAGAGAAGCTCCTCCTTGCGCTTAGTATTAGCGTTCATCTTGGCTTCCAGCTCTTCGATTTGCGCCTTTATGAAGGCATTGTCTCGATCTATGGCATCAATTTCTTCTTGCTTAGACGCCTTTTGCTTCGATAACTCTGCAATTCGAGAAGTTGTCTCAGCTACTGCAGTCCAGGCAGAAGAACTTTTTCCATGTAACGCTTCGAGCTGGCTGTTGAAGCCCCTCTGTCGTCGATAATCTGCTGAGACTTGATCAACAATGGAGTATAACTCCATGATAAAGCTCGAAACCTCTGGAGTCACAACTAGCAAGTCGACTATATTCAAAACAGCTCCCAAACACGACGGAGCAGTGGGATCCCCCTCCAAAGCCTTCATCAAATCTTTCTTGAAGAACTGAGCCTTGACCTTCATCAAAGCCTCATCGAGAAGAGAAGTCTCAGTGGACTTCCCCGATTGAGTAGAAGCATCCTGACTAAGGTCAGATGAACTTCCCCTACTCTCGATAATGGCATTCAGATAGCCAATGAGATCAGTTTGCTTCAAGAGTGCTAAGTCTTCTTTGGACTTATGCTTTGTTGAGGTGGTAACCCTTACAGCAGCGTTGTCTTGGGGTTGAAGCTGTTGAGTAGCGTTTGCATCGACATGACTCTCTTCGACTTGAAGTTCAGCAGTGCCAGCATCAGCATGATCCCCTTCGTCATGTTGTTCCTCTGACAGATCGACCACTTGAATCTCCTTTGGTTGTTGTTCTTCTGTTTCAGCATTGGCTTCATCGTTCGCCAATTCCTTCTCTTGTGGTCTACTGAGTTCAGCAGAGTCTAGTGTTTCAGAAGTCTTTGGTGCTGAACTTTCAGTGGTTTCCTGAAAATAGAAGAGGAAGAATATTCTAGTTTAGAAAGAGACACAATCGAACGTGAGTATCGACACCTGAGTTAAAAAATGGTCAGAGAAACTACCTGCAGAGGAACTTCAGCCCCAGGGCTGGAATTATCACTTTCGACGGGTTTATTGAGCAAAACATTTAGCTCCTCCTCCGTTGGCTCTTCGATAATCACTGGAGGTGGCCTGGGTTTTCTCCCTGCAACCTTTATTCTGATTGTGGGTCGAGTCTCAGGAGAAGGAGCATCTTTCTTCAGTTTTCTCCATTTTAGAGGAGCGGGGGGAGAATCGTCTTCTTCGTCACTCCCAGATTCGACCGTTAGTGCAGGTCGTTTCTTGGGTGAAGGTGCCTGAAAACCAATTGGAGTTCGATTTAGAACGCTACATCGAAAATCAGAATGTTAAAACAAGAAGGAAATAATAAAAGTTTGGTTACCGGTGCTGAGGGTTTTTTCGAAGGACCTTCCCCCTGATGGCTTGTTATGGTTTTCGCCGGTGCTGGAGGTTTTGTCAAGGGACCTCCTCCCTGATGGCCTTCTGCAGCTTTCTTGGCTGCAGGCTTTCGAACAACTGAAAGAAGACAAGTTATAATTAACAGGCTACCAGTCGAAATGGAAAGACAAAATAATTTGGAGAGTGAACTTACATTTCTTTATTTTGTCAAGGACTAGAACGAAAGACTTCTGAAGTTCGTCCACAAAGTCTTTCTCGTCGAAGAACTCTTCAGCATAGTAACTCTTCTACCAGTCTTCGAAGGATGGTGAGCAGAGGAAGTTAAGCTGATAATCGAACAGTGAAAGTACTGTTTGACCTGCATACCTGCCAATATGCTTGGTGGCAGCATCTTCAGTATAGTCATTGCAAAAATATAACATGGATTTCTCCCTAGGAAAAATAGGAGAAGGAAGTAATTGAATGATACCAAACTGTCGAGAGACCAAGTTTGGTTGATAAGCGATCAAGCTCAAGTGAGTCTTGGAGCTTTTAAAGCACAGTGGCATTATTCTAGTTGTGAGAAATGCTTCCCACATTATTGTGTGTTCTTCGACCTGAGGGTCACCTGACGACTTGGGATGGGGCCTGGTGAACCATTCTGGACCAACCTTTCGTCGAGCGAAGGGAGCCATGGTCGAAGTGAATTCTTTTCTTTTTGCAAACATCAAGACGAAGTTTGCAAAAGTCTGTTGAAGCTCCAGCCCATCTTCAGTCGGGGTCAGTAGAGCTAATCTGGTGCCTTCGATACGCCTATTTGCTATCTCAGGAGCTTGCTCATTTATTTGAGTCTTCTGAGGTAAGAAAGACTCGAAAGTGGCATTGAGCCACAGCTGAAGTAGCCAAAAAGGTCCTGCAAGCAACAGACTGGCTCTATTTTCGATGATCTTTAACAGAGTCGCTCCACTGCTGATCGACTCGTACAGATTCGCCAAGATTAATTCTGCCAAACAAATATTTTGGCCATGGTGAAGCTGGGTGGCGAGGGTGACCATCTTCTTTGTCACCTGTAAAGACTTTGTACAGAACACAAAGCGTGACAACCAAAGGGCTAGAAACACAATATGCTCTACATCCGTCACAGTGGCTGTCGACCTATCATGGTAATGGTTGATATAGGTGGTATAGGTGGGTTTCGTAGCTGAGAATCCAATCTGATCCTCCGACATTTCCTCTGGGTCGAAATAATCCCCAGTGGGTCGAAGGCCGGTGATGGCAGCCACGTCGAAAAGCGTGGGTGTTAGCATCCCACAAGGAAGGTGGAAAGTGAAATGAGTGTAATCCCAGAAAAGCAAGGAGGCTATCAGCATCTCAGGGGAGTAGTTGAGACCCGTCTTCGACAGCATAACTAGGTCGTATATCCCCAGGTTCTTCCAGATCGAAGTCTGGCTTTTTTCCATCTTCTCTAGCCAAGCGCTGTAGTCAGGAGTGAGGCTAGGGCTAGACCTAAAAGCCCTAACACCCCTATTGAAGAAACGAAGATCTATCTTCTCCTTAGCGGGATCTTCGTTGTCCTCTACATCTTTTTTAGAGCACCCAACAGGTTTAAGCTTTTCAAGCACTGGAAAGAAGTTCTTGATCTTCATGGCTTCATCGATGCATGGGGATAACGGGCCAGACATGGCGAAGATTTGGTTGGAGTATCCAACCGGAATCATTAGTTGGTGTGAATAAGCTTCACGCTCAGCAGTTTCTAGGGGTTCAGGAACCCTTCGTTGGCCTGTAGGGGTAACTGTGGGAACAGTTGAGAAGATTTTGGGTTTAGTATTTCTGGAAGGAATGTTAGAACTAGGAGCGTTGGAGGAACATGAGGCCATTGTTGAGTTAAGGTTGAAGATGAAGTGAAGAACAAAGTGTTTGCAAGTTTGCAGAGATTTTGTGTTCAACAAAGAAGTTTGAATGCAGAATAGCGTGAAAAAGTCCCACAATGGGTACTTAGCGCTATTTATAGTGGTTGGGAAATCCCCAAATTCGAGGTCATTTAATGTTGCAGAAGATAGTGGGACACGTGGCGTCCCCTCGTTGACATAGTCGTTCTGCATAAATGAAAAGGTGCAGCGTGCGCCCTCGTTTTTGGGAAATTGTCATGATGACAATTTGTGAAAAGACATTGGGTACGCTAAACGCTGTACTGAGGTGACGTCTTAGGTACAGATGAAATGATGGTTTTTTCTTGGGATTGTCAGTGGTTGGTAGAAGACAAAAAGTGCACAGGTTAATTTGTGGCTAAGAATGAAAGACAGGTGTCGAATGGAATTTCAAAGAATGCCTTTTTCTTTTCAGAGTCGAAATAAGGCATTCTTGGGGGGAAATTTGTTGGCTCCTAAATTCGACACCCTTGTTTTTATTAATATAAGCCATTAAAGCTGAAGAATGGTTTCGACCGACTGGTTCTGTCGAAATGCTCATCAGAAGATGGCAATGTATTTAGAGAATTTCTTCCAAGGAAGAATCTTGTTGCCTTCGACGTCGAAGGTGCTTCTCGACGAAGGTGTTCGATTGCTCAGAGTGGAACGGTTTGAGATTCAAACGTTTGGAGGGAAAACGGTTCCCAGCGGTTACCAAGTGCAACGTGCCAAGATCTGGAGCGTCGAACGCTGTGAACGTGCCAAGTGGAGTCATCTCGAAGCAGCGTAACTGCCCGACGGTTACTTGGGATGTGTTTAGTATAAATATTAGTAGTTCATGCAGTTTTTCGCGTGTGTTCACAATTATATACAAGTCACTCATATAGATTCAAGTACCTAGTGTGAGAGAAAGAATTGTTGAGAATGTATGTGTGAAACACCACTTTAATTAATCAAAGTCATTTATTTTCCATAACTTTATTGCTTTTCATTTACTTTTCCAGTCGAAGCCTTTATTTCAAGCCTTCCTTTATTCTACCAAGTTTTCTTCTTCATGCAATTTACATAAAGCTTCTTTATTTTCTTGCCATTTAACCATTATCAAACTTAGTCAAAACCCCAAAATCAACCATGTCTTAGGATCAATCTGATCGATCCTGCGAGTCACCAAATAAGTAACCTTTTGGAAGATCAGCGGTTGTTTACAAATTCCCACGGTAAACAACCTCACATGACTAATCGACATGTTATCAAATTTGCGAAGTAACAAAAATGCTTTGGCCATATATATTACCAAATGATCTTTAACTCACTTGTATTCTTTGTCCAATTGTTTCACCACTAACTCTGAATCTCCTTTGATGTCAGCGTCTTTGATTCCCAAGTCTAACATAATTTGCAGTCCAATTAATAAAGCTCTATATTCAGCCTCATTATTAGAGCATTCAACTTTAATCTTATAACGAAATGTAGTTGGAACTCCATATGGGGATAAATTAAAAATACCTACCACAGTTTCTTGTTTATGTTTGGAACCATCAAAATAGCATTGCCAAGACTTAGTACCTATATAGTGTTGCAACTGGTTTTTAAATCAGAGTCGCCACCCTTAATTTTTATCCTAAGGAAGAGAATATAAAGGTTAACCCTAAATAAGTCAGATATTCTAGGTTGTTGACTCAGTTCTAGACGAGGGAAAGGTGTTAGGAACCCTTCATCTACCTTGTTCACAAGGATACTAGGTTTAGAATTAATCTTTATGGAATAAGGTTTTAGTGTTTTAGTAGAGGAACTCGCCATGATTTTAATCGTATGCGTACGTATCCTCTTAGGAGGAATCAGAATCTCATTTCGTAGTCCGCAGTTGGTTTGTACTTTTTATGGGTTAAGAAATATATTTGAATTTCCTGCATACTTAGTCTAGGTGTATGAATAACGTAGATATTAAAAGGAGTACAAAGTTGATTCAAATATACTTGTAACTTTTTTTGAAGAATAATTCTGGGATTAATTTGATTTTATGAAAATATTTTGCAATTGGTTGAATATTTTTATTATACTAATTATGAAAATATTATAATTAAATACATGATTAAAAGAAGTAATTTAATGCACTAAAATATATTTAAATGTGTTTAGAAAAATATTATGGTTTATAAAAATAATATAAAATACTAGTTATATATAAAATAGAAAATATTTTTTATTGAGTTGCAAAATATGTTGTTTGATTTATAAATATAATAACATTAAATATATATATATATATATATATATATATATATATATATATATATATATATATATATATATATATATATATATATATATATATATATATATATATATATATATATATATATATATATATATATATATATATATATATATATATATATATATATATATATATATATATATATATATATATATATATATATATATATATATATATATATATATATATATATATATATATATATATATATATATATATATATATATATATATATATATATATATATATATATATATATATATATATATATATATATATATATATATATATTATAAAAATAGTAAAATAAGAAGAAAATAATTTGAAAAAAAATGTGGGGGTGTAAATTATATTAAGGTAGTAATAATAGGAGGGTGTTAATAGCATGGGCCTGAATTCAGATATTGAATTCAGGCCCAAAAGGCAGGTGGTTCATTTTTCTGTCTATGCAATAAAAAGGAGGTGCGTAAGGAAATAGAGCCCAAGTCCAGATTCTGGACTTGGCCCGTTAGGCATGGGTGTGAAAATGCATATGTTAGTAAACAAAATAAAAAGGGGAGTGTGATTAAGATCAAGCAGTGATAATTGAAGGTTCATGATAGTTATTAAAAGCGCATGCGTACTGGATCATTGGATTGAATATAATTTCAATTATCAAACAAATATATCATTTTCATGTTTTCTTCCTCTCTCCGCATTTGTCCCTCTCTTCTTCCCCTACTACACAAACCCTAATTTTTTGAGAGACGGCGCTCCATCTCTTCCTCTCACCCCTTCATACGACAATAACCCTTTCAACGATCCAAACAAAAACAACAGAAAACAAAAAATACAAGCTAAGTGGTTATCGTCCATGCCGTGATTTGTTTTTTCTTTGCGTTCTCTTCATGACTCTTTTTGATCTCTCCCTCTTCTCCTTGTTTTTACCAGTACATCGGCAGTGTCTCAGTGATGGTGACGACGAAGGCTTGGCGGTACTTTAAAGAGCTAGGGTTTCAGATATTGAAACCCTAAGCTGGAGTAGTGACGGAGGCGGATCTACGGCGGGAATGAAGACAAAGCTTCAAAAATTCCTTTCTCTGTAAATTCTTTTTCGTGCCTAAATTTCTTCGTAAAACTTCCTCTCCAATTCTATCTTTGTAGTAATTTTTTTCTGTAAATTCTTTTTGTCCCTTGTTCTTAGTTTTCTTTATGTTTTTATAGTATTTTTTAGGATTAGATATTTTAGGAAGTTTTTTAGTTTGTCTGTAATTGTGTAAATGATTTTATTAGAGTTTGAATGTAATTTGATCATTGTCTGCAAATTTGTATAAATTTTGATTTGTTTCTGTTTCTAGAGAATTGAATGTATAGATATTAGTTTTATTGAATTCATTGTATAGTTTGATGAATGGATGAATAAGAGTTTTTTTTTCTGTATTTGGAATTACACAAACGCTTTCTTTTGTTTAATTGCCACAATGCATATTTTTTTGTCCTTCACGTGTATTTTTGTTAAGGCTTTTGGGCTGGGTCTTTTAAGATTGACCTCTGTGTTTTTATCTGAACCAAAAAAACACTTTAATTGAAATGGTTATGTAATGCTTTGGGTTTGAAAATGGGTCGTGGAGAAGAGAAAAAGAGCCCATTCACTAACACCTTCATTTTAATTAATAAAACAAAAAACATTTTTAATTAAGTCTTTTAATATCATGTTTTAATTATAGTTAAACTTAGTAAAATCAATAATAGTAACTATGATAAAATAATAGTAATAATAATAACAATAATAATAATGTTATAAACAAAATATTTTTTTAAAACAGATCCAAAAACTGAAATGGGCCAGACTGTTTTAATTTAAAGGGCCTCCTGATTTAACCATACTGGGCTTTAAAAGAGAAATATTTTATGGGCCACTCTGGTTTAGAATATACACCCCTTAACTTATTCTAAAAACAAAACCTTAGTAATCTTAGTGGACCAGTCTAATTAATCACTACACCCCCAAGTAGACACCAAACCTCCTCTTCTATTAAAAATTCTAAAATGAACCAGAACTTTGCATTGACCAAGACACCAAAAATGATCTTTTTTATCTTTGAAAGTTTGCCAGCTCTTTAATTAAGACACAAACCCCTATGTAACAACGCACCTCCCTTCATGGGGACGACAGAGGTTATGAGAGTTATGTAACTCAAGAGTCACTCATTAACCGAGGCTCTTGATGAAGCAAAGATACTCACTATATAAAGGGGCTCCCACAAGAGGGATAAGCAAGACATTCATCTTGGGACACACGCATCACTGTCGTAGCTCCCAAATCCCTCAATCATCTCATAAACTCACTCCGGTAGGCTCTCCTTAGCAACCTCCTGGGAAGCCAGTCGAATATTTTTTCTACATAAGAACATTGGCGCCCACTGTGGGGCCTTGGTAAAATTATTCCTAGGCCATACCTCAATTCACCTTCTACAGAAAATCGTCACCTGAAGACCCCCCCCCCCCAGACATGGCACAACTACTAGCCATGGTGGAGGCTATTAGGCAGCAGAACAAAACTTTGCAGGACAGTGTCATAGACCTACAACAAAGAAGCGTAGGGGACTGCGATCCAGAAGAGGAGCTTCTGGAACCTCAACCTCTATCTCAAGCTATTTGGGATGACCAAGTCCCAAAGAACTTCAAATCACCATCATTGATGATGTATGACAGCAAAACTGACCCTCAAGAGCATGTTATCACCACCAACAACCAAATGAAGATGATTGGCCTCATCGACTCATGGAAATGTAAATTGATGGTCGGCATCTTCAAGGACGTGACCCTATGGTGGTACATGAACATGCCACGACTATCCGTGGAAAGCTACACGGACCTGATGAATAAGTTGATCTAGCAATTCTCCGCTAACAAGCACCTCAAGGTGTCCACGACATCCTTTTTTAACGTCTGGCAAGGTCAAGTGGAGTCTCTCCTGGAATACCTAGCTCGGTTCAACAAAGAGACCATCAAAGTATCTCATCCGAACCAAGAACTATTCATTAAAGCATTCTAACACAGCCTTCGAGCAGGACATTCCAATGAATCCTTAGCCCAGAAGCCTGGATCCAACATGAACGAAATCATCACCAGGGCGGACTGCTACATAAAAGGCGAGGAGAGAAACTTGGAAAAATAGTCCGGGGATGTCTCAGAGAGAAACAAGACCAAAGAAGAAGGACAAGAAAGAAAACATGAGTCTTCTCGAGCGACCTTAAGAGATAGGCCCTGAGAAAGCACGACTCAGAGACCTAACTGGCGTCCCTTTGATTCAGGTAATGTGGGGACACCCTTAAACACAAGGAGAGGTGAAATCTTACAGGGGTAGAACACAAAAACCTGATCCTAGAAGAGCCCCGTAGATGGAAAGTCAATGTCGTATTGGAGAGTGATATTGGGGCTTGGTGTAACTATCAACGGCTCTGAGGACATCACACTGACGATTGCCACCAGAAAGAAATCGAGAAATTGATACAGAGGGCGCACTTGCTAACTTATGTCAAAAATGGAAAAACTCCAACTGGAAAAAGAGATACTCGGCAAAAAGATACAGACCCAAAGGAGCCTTCCCAAAAGAAGGGGAAGGGTATTAAAGAAGTGCACGAGACCGAGATAGCTCGCCACACCCTTAACACCATCGTCGGCGGATTCATTGATGGTGGTGAAACGAACTCAGCCAAAAAGAAGTATGTCTGCACTATAATGCATGTATCCGAGGATATAGCCAAGGTCCAAGAACAGGACCTCAACCCAGTTAGCTTATCCAGGAGGGATGCGATCGACATTATGGCCCACGAGAATAATCATATGGTCATTAAGGTATAAATCTGGGACTAGAGCATGAAAAGGGTGCTAGTGGACCCTAGTAGCTCAACCGATGTACTCTACTGGAAGCCTTCAAGGGAATGTAATTTGATGCGTCTGAGATGTTACCTTTCAATGACACCTTGGTCGGGTTCTCTGGTGAACAAGTAAAAGTATTGGGACACCTCCCGGTACTCAATACCTTTGGAAGCGACGAAAATGCGAAAACTGTTAGAGTAAGGTACTTGATCGTCAACATTGTCTCACCCTATAACATCATCATAGGAAGACCCCCCATTTAATGCCTTAGAAGCCACTCTATCCACCATGTACCTTACTATGAAATACCCCATGGGGGACGGCTGGGTTGGGGTGGTCAAAAGCGATCAAGAATTGACTAGGAAATGCTATAAGGATAGCCTGAAGTTAAAGAAGAAGATACAATCCGAAGAACCCGAACGATCCAATGAGCTAAAAATCAACATGATTGACATACATCCTTAGGATGATACGCAGGAAGAAAGTGTTTCTCCCCATGATGAAACAAAAAGGGTCCAGATTGGCACCGCACCCTCTGAGATAACTTGCATAGGATGCAATCTTTCCCGAGAAGAAGAAATAGAGATCGTGGAGCTCTTGAAAGAAAATGTAGATTTGTTTACTTGGAAGCCTTCGGATATGCCTGGGATAGACTCCAACTTCATGTGCCACCACTTAGCCTTGAATCTGGATACCAAACCAGTATCTCAGAGGAAGAGGAAAGGTGGAGAAGATAAGAAGAAGGCCATAAAAGACAAGGTCAAGAAGTTACTCGATGTCGGCGTCATCAAAGAAGTCAAATACCCTACCTGGCTGGCCAATATAGTAATGGTCAAAAAGAAAACAGGAAAGTGGCGCATGTGTGTTGACTTCATGGATCTCAACAAAGCATGTCTCAAAGACTGATACCCATTACCATAAATAGATCGACTCATTGACGAAACCTTAGGGTATAGGCTCCTCATCTTCATGGATGCCTACTCAGGGTATAATCAAATCCATATGAGCCCGGAAGATGCACCAAAGACTACCTTTATGACATACTGAAGCAACTACTATTACGAGGTGATGTCGTTCGGTCTCAAGAACGCGGGAGCCACCTACCAGCTATTAATGGATACGGTATTCGCCACCCAAATCGCCAGGAACCTGGAGGTTTATGTAGACGACATGGTCGTCAAAACCACTGTTGGAAAACGACATGTAACAAACTGGAAAGAAATGTTCACGTTCATAAGATAATACAACATGAGACTCAACCCAGACAAATGTATCTTTGGAGTCTAATCTGACAAGTTCCTAGGGTTCATGCTCACAAACTGTGGTATAGAAGCCAATCCAGACAAGTGTCAGGCGATCATAGACATGTGTAGCTTGTCTTCAAAAAAGGAGGTATAAATAACTAACAGAAAGGTTAGCCGCTTTGTCCCGATTCTTGTCATGCTCCAAGGACAGGGCTCCATTTCTTTGCAACCCTCAGGAAGTCGTAGGAATTTGAATGGATAAAAGCATGTGAAGAAGCCTTTCAAGGAGTGATATTATTCTTGTCCTCCCCGTCAATCCTGACGAGACCGGAAGAGAATGCACCTTTGGTCATATATCTGATGGTTTTTGAGAAAGCCATGAGCTCAGTAGTCTTCCAGGAAGGGGAAGAGGGGGAAAGGTCAGTATACTTCATTTGCAAGGTTCTGAAAGAAGCCGAGCTGCGATACTAGAATATTGAGAAGCCGACACTAGCATTGGTAATAACAACCTGAAAATTAAGGCATTACTTCCAGGGTCACCCAATAACTGTGAGGCCTAATTGCCCCATCAAGAAGATATTAAAAAGTCGGATCTATCCAGAAGGATGGTCACGTGGGTTGTGGAGTTGTCAAAATATGATATCGAATTCACTTAGAGAACCAACATCAAATCACATACACTAGCTGACTTCGTGGTGGAACTAAGTGACTCAATTGTTGTACCCCAAAATTTTCCCTCTCATTTCTCAAGGATTTTATCACAAGATCTTCCATGATATCAAGTTTGCAGCATTGATACATCAACCTAGGGTTGGAATTGGCACAAGGGAAAAATGGTCAATTGCATACTGAAAAGTCAAACTTTGACTTTTTGATCAAAAATCAAGTTTCAAGAATCATATTTCATCAAGACATGTTGGAATATGAAGTTTATTTCATCAAGAAAATCAAAAAGTCAAAATTACTTTGGAAAAGTCAAAATTCTAAATACTTAGAAATTTTTCTAAGTGTTTAGGAAATATGACAAGTTCAGAACTTCTGGCCAGATTTTCACCGTGATGCAAGTTGATTCTGGAAGAACTTCTGACACAAGAATTGTAGATCTCAATGAGATCTAAAACATTGTAGAACAGAACTTCTCCCATAAATGCTGGAATTTCAAGTTATACATCCTTGAAGACACTTCCACAAAACTGAAACACAAAGCAAATTCTGGACATTTCCAAGATAGGATTTGGTTACAACTTTTGAGCCAGTTTTCACGAAGGATCAATCAGAGTTTGCAATAGTAATTCAAAGAAAGTCTACAAAGCATGTTACAAGTTTCTGAAAAGTCAGAGAACTCCTTGAGAACATGCTGGAGCAGGGAGATTCAAAGATCAGAAGTTGGATGTTTGTTCTAAGTTACGTTGATGTTGAACTTCTGATCCAGACTAAGCTATGATACATAATCTCATACTGCAGATTTCCTATTTGATGAATATCATCATCATTTAATGCTCACACCCACTTTTGAGTCTTTATCCAAAGGATTTCCCCCACGTGTGGCATAGAAGTACCATTGTTGTCCTTGAAAAGCAAACTTTTGTACAAGTTTATGTTGGGCCCATGATTTGCTTTTGCCTCTGAGGGTACTTTTCCTTAATTCATGCTTACAAATCCAGCTTAGGCATGGTCAAAATCTGCTAACCACCATACTTGTTTAACTTACTTCAATAACAAGTCAGCTCCCTAGCATGATGGTTGTACTCTTGACTTCTCTAAGCTACAAAATCCTTGCCTATAAATTGAACTTCATTGGCAACTGTAAAGGGGTCGAAAAAATGAAAAGAAAAACCTTAAAACCTTTCTAAAATCTCCCGAGAACATGAAGCTGCAACCCAAATACAAAACCTGCTAGTCTTTGATTTTTGCATTCAAATTCCAATTTTCCTCAAGTGCTTCTCGACCAAATCATCAACATAGTTTCTGATACACATTTAGAAGTCATGCCAACTTCTATTTTCAGACCTTAATTCCATCTCCACCAACTTCCATTTCAAATAGAACATTGCTTCTTGGCTGTTCCGGAATTTTCCAGCCATTCATAGCTCAAGTTAAAGGTTGTCCCAACCTTCTGAGCACGTGAGGAAGTTGACCAGAACATCACAATAGTCAGAATCAGGCTCTAGCTCACATAACATTTTCCAGCTGCAAGGTAAGTCACTTTCTGACTTTTATCTCATTACTTAGGCATTGATAGGCTTGCATGTTCAAAAATAAAATGTAGACATCCTGACTCTGATGATGTACATATTCATAGATTTCATGTATTTTTTGCCTAAGTAGAGAAATTTTTGAAGAAATTAAGACTCAAAATTAGGATTAGCAAATTCATGTTTGCTTCTGATTTACAGTTCTAATACTTTATACTTCTGAAACCATACTGAAACTTGCCATAACTGCTATGTGTGCACTTTATGTTTTATTGAGAAATGGCTAAGCTGCAGGTGCTCTGACTAGCATGGATAAGGAGACGAAGTTCATCATCAGAACTTACTTCGTAATATATGTTTATGCTTCTGCATCTAATACCGGATATACAACCACCCTAGTGGTAGAAAGCATGCGCATAAAACATTAGTGCTAAGGGTCCTGGGTTCTAGCCCCAGAAGTATCTTTTTAGGTTTATTTATTAACATTTTCACCCATTTATCTGTCAGACAATATTCCTAGACCAGAACTTCTAGACATTCCCATCCAGCAGCATTGACACTTCACATATCCATCATCAGAAATTCTAGCTTGCTAGTGACACTAGAACTTCTAGGTTTCCAGCTACATCAGAAATTCCACACTCTCAACAACCAGAACTTCTGACCTTCCAGTAACATTAAAACTTCTAGGCTTCTAGTTACATCAGAACTCCTAGGATTTCCCTTGTCCCCAGCAACCCCAGAACTTTAGTGTATCCAGACCCAGAACTTCTGACCTTTCCCATTTCATCTAACATGTTATTTTTAATTTGCAGCGCATCAGAGTCAGAGTTTCTTCCTCTTATTTCTCTCCTCTCAGCCACACGTTGATTTTTACCCCTTTTTGCTCTTATCATTTTCATTAATCAAAACACCAAAAAATATTTTTTATGTTCATACACTTTGCTTTATTTCTTTTAAAACCAAAAGACTAAAATATGTTCTTAAGCTAATTCATTTCTTCTCTTAACAAAGACAAAACAAGTCCATTTCATTCCTTGTATATTATTTCAATGTGGTTGTAATAGATAATTAGGACTTTAATTTCTTGCAATCCCCATTTGTAAATATGTACACCCCATCCCCCTAATGATTGTAATAGCATAGAATATTTACCTTCCGCAATTTATCGCTTTCATATAAATGCTAGTAATTAGGATTTGTATGGGAAGATAAAAATCAATCTTAGAGAATGCTAATCAAAGACTAAATGCATACAAATCAAACACACTATTCACACATGCACCCCTTAGGGTAATTCCACTTGTTGCCTTATAAAAATGACCATGTTATGCATGTGGGATGTCTTAGCAAAAACAATCAAAATACAAGATCATAGTCCCTCGATGATGCTACGAATCTTGCCTTTCAAATGATCTTAGTCCCTCGAAGAGAAATTCTAAGATATCTTGCAACATTGCTATCATGACTATACGATGACCCACGCCCGTCCCTTTTACATCCAAAGATAAGGCTTCTTACTAATGAATGGTAAGATAGCAATATCAAAGGAAGGAAGAAATGAACAAAGACTTTTGAGTAGGTAGAAACGTTTTTAGTTGCTTGCTCACCTTCAAAACAAACACACACCAAACACTTTCAAAACACAAAAATATTTTCAAAAGTCCAACACTTTGTATACGTTCTTACAAAACGAGAACCATTACAAAGTTTGCCTAAACAAAGGTGCCTTTTCAATAATTCTTTCAAAAACCACCACAAAGCACACTTTCAAACAAAGCAAGTGATCTAGAAAACAACTAAGAGCCCATAGATAACTATGGATGAAAAGGGTGCTAACACCTTCCCTTTTCATAATCTACCCCCCGAACTCAAGAAAAAAATATCAAAGGTCTTTCCGGTTCTTTTCACCCTTTCCTTCATTGGATAAAATAAAATTTGATGGCGACTCTTGCTAACCGCAACAATTGTGATCAAACGCAAAACATCCCAAGTCAGTTCTCCCACCGCATTATACCAATACCCGAAGAAAATACGAGCAAGTGGACTCTTCAGGTTGACAGTTCACCTAACCTTAAAGGAAGCGGAGATGGGTTCGTCCTTGAAGGACCCGATAACTTTGTATTGGAATACTCCTTGAGCTTTAATGTTCAGGCTAGCAATAGTCAGGCGGAATATGAAGCCTCATAGTAGGGATGAAATTGGCTAAGGAGGTGAGAATCACCCACCTAGCCGCTAACACTGATTCACGATTGATTGCAGGGCAGATGAAAGGAGAGTACCAAACTAGGGAGTCGACACTATTGAAATATCTCCAGATAACGTAGGGGCTGTCAAAAACCTTTGCAGAATTTGAAGTTTATCACATCCCTAGGAAAGAGAATATACGAGAGGGTATACTAGCCCAAATCCCCAGTACCAAGGGACCAGAACTAAATAAAATAGTGATCCATGAGATTTTGGAAAGGTCCTGCATCAAGCAAGAAGAGGCCATGTCAATCGAGCATGTAACCGACTGGATGGCCCCGATAATACAATACCTAACACAGGGGATCCTACCCGAGGACACTAACAAAGCCATGTGCATAAAGAAGGTATCCACCCACTATCTGATAGTATCTGACAAACTATACAAAATGGGGAGATCCATACCCATGCTGTGATGTGTGACTGAAGCTACCGGCAGAAAAAACAGAGCCGCCACCGAACTTTAATTATCCCGAAGGAATGGGAAATATCGAGAAAACCATAAGAGGATGGATAAGATGGTCTTGCGACCAAGAGAAAGGGTAAGGGAGTCGATTATGCAAGGGGAAGGTATTAGCACCCCTCACATATATTGTACTCAACGAGATCCATTTTGTTTGTTTGCTTCTAAGGGTGTGTTTATCTATAACTATACTTTCTTAAGGGGAAAGAAATGGTTTTTCGTTAGTGCGTTCGTGAGGGTCTCGCAACCCTTTGCCTACGTATCCAGTGAAGGAGTCAAAACACTGTAGTTCCTCTAGAAAATGTTGGTTTGTTGGTGTTTTTTAGTGGGCGACGTTAACACACGCATTCTAACAATAGGCACGACTGGTATCGCGGTAGAACGAAGATAACATGCCCTTTGGGGGAGTTTTGATTGGTTGATTGTTTTGCAAGTTTTAAATGAGTTTGAATAATGATTAAATGTTTTTGGATTTTTTAATTGTGAATGATAAATTTTAATCTTAATTACAAAAGAAATGTCAAAGGGGAAAGTCTACCCTAATGTTGGCATGCATGGGTTCCAACCTAAGGTCTAGTTAGTCCGCATTTTGAAGAAGAGGAAACTATCATCATAAGGGAGCATGTTATAAACATAAAGTAAAAGGAGACGGTGTTTGTGAAGAGTGATCATGTATGGTGATCATGGAAACAATGACGACAAAATGAGTAGTATTATAAAAGGAGTAAATGGAATTCTTGGTGTGTGGGAATTGAATCGGGATATGATTAACCAAGGGGTGTACTTGATTAATCCTGTGAGACTAGGTGCTCCTACCCTCAACCATGAGACCCTTTGTGCATGGAAACACTTGGTATATAGACCAAAGTGGTTGATTCGGGTTATGGTTAACCAAGGGCAAGACTTGATTAACCTCGTGAGAATGGCCATGCCCAAACTCAACTATGAGACCCTTTAAGAAGATGCTTGGTATGTAAACCAAGGGGAGAGGAGTTGCTTCAATGGATAAGATGAAAATCAAAAGCCCATACAAGGTGTCTATATGCATGCTCCTAGAGAGTGGGACTAGCGCGACACTAGTATTCTAAACGACCAATTGGAACAATCAATCGAATAGTTGTCACTGTAGGAAAGCCCAGGACCAAGCTATGAAATATGTGCAAATGTGAATTTGTAAGTGGATACCTTTTCATTGACGATGAGCCCAAGAGGATACCATGTGTTCTAATTGAATGACATATGCATAATTAAGCAACAACTAAAACATACAAAAAAGTAAACCCTAAGTTATTACAATCATATGAGATGGAGGTATAAATTTACAAATGGGGATGAAGTAAAAACCTAATTAAATTATTACAACCATATTGAATAAATGAATAGAAATGAAAAAAATATTAAAAAAAAATAAAGATAGTGTAAAAAGAAAGGAAAATTGTTTTTTTTAACTTTTATGTATCAACACATGCATTTATGCATCGATACATAACAATTCTTATTTCTGGAAAATCAAAATCAACTCAGTATGATTCGACACATAATGTTGTGTTAACTCATCCTCATTTATTGCCCCTGGAAATAAAAAAACACAATATGAGTCGACACATAAGGGTTTGTGGCGACTCATTTCCGTTTTATATCGACACATGCACGTTTTGTGTCAACTCAAAACCTGTTTTATGCTGATATGCATCGACTCTATTGTACCCCAAAAATTTCCCTCTTATTTTACTCAACACATGCCCATAGAGATCCTTAATTTGCTCAAGTTGCCCAAGAGTTGACCAGACAAACTCTCTCCTGAGGCAGTGTGTCTCAAATTAGGGTTTCCAGTTTCATCAAGATAGGTGAACTCCAAAGACCTCATATGCTATCCGTGGTACTAACATGTTCTCTAGACCTTCCATGTCAAGTTTCAAGCACTGCATAAGAAGTTTGCTCAGTCAACTGTTCAGATGCTTGAGAATCGACTATATTAGGTCAAAAGTCAACTGTGGCTCACATACAGTCAAACTTCAAGATTTTTGGTCAACATCAACATTTTGAAGTGATATCCATCATTTGATCAAGGGTTGATCATGATTCTTCAAGGAATGCCCTAACTTCATCAAAACCCAAAAGTTGCTAAATTAGGGTTCCTTAGGAAAAGTCAACCAAACTTTTACCAAGCATAACTTCCACATGCTTTATCAGAAATTTTCCATCCAAGGCTCATTTTGAAAAGGGTGCAATTCCCTACAACTCATCTTCAGCCCACAAGTTCAAAATATGCACTCATAAAAAGATATGAATTTCCACATTATGGGTCCTTTTGAAAAGTCAACAAAAACACCTTTTGGGTCAAAGCTTCTTACATGAACATGGAAGACTCAATTGAGATGAGACCAAAAGGGTTGCTTAGGGGAAATCCTAAGTTTTCTAAAAAGTAAAAGAACACCTCTCTGGGGCTAAAGTTGGAAGAGATATATGCCTTGTCAAAGTTGACCTTTTTTGCAAAATTGCCAAAAGTCAAATATGCTCAAAAATGCATTTTTTTACTAAATGGGCCTAGCATTTCATGATTGCACTTCACTTATAGCATGATCCACGACCCAAATATCCATCCACATGTTATTTGCTTCATTTTCCATTTTATTGGGATTTTTTATTAATTAAAAATTGAATTATATCAAATAATTGGTAAATAATATTAAAGATCTGTTTTGATATGATTTTTTGACAGGTTTGCAATTAAAATATGCTGAAATATCAAGGCCAAATCGAATCAAGCATGATTGGTAAAAGAAAGGGATGATTTGGCTCAATATAGCAAGTTTACATATGGCATGGAAATCAAATCAAATCTTCCATAATTGCAAAGATACAAGCCATTTTTATAACCCTAAATCGTTCTAGGATATATAATGAACATGTACAAGGCATAAGACAGGGGGTTAGCAGTCGTAAAAGAGGCAGAGCAAATTCAAAAAATTCAAAGAAAAGTGTGAATCGGTTTTCACTCCACAGGCCATCTCAAGCCATCCTAACATTGCCAATCAATTGTTGGACGTCTCAGGAAGCCATCCCAATCGTTTACAAGGTCTGAAGCATCAAGAAACGCAAGTTGTAACTGTAGGTGTTTAGGTATTGGCTTACATTTTTGGTAAATCCCAAGTGTATGAGTGAATGTCATGACTGATGTCATGACTGATGTCATAACATTCTAGTTCAGGTTGTACTAACTCATTAGGTACATTTGCAGAAAAATATTGTAATTCAAATACTGATGTTTATAAGTGTGTATCTGAGCATTTTTGCAAAATGATCACATTTTGCTAAATCAGTAGACAGGTTTTCTCAGATGTCATAACAGATGTTATGACATCCTGTTCTGAACTAACAGGATTGCAGGATTGGATAAGTCTGAGTTTTTTCAGGAAATAACTCAGTCCTTTCTGAACAGAATCCTGCGTTTTCTGAGGGGTAACCTAGCTCAACCCTAACCTGGTTAATAAAGTCCTGTGACCTGGTCTTTAGGTCAAACGGAATTAACCCTAGGTTTTTGGAAACCCTAACTGAAGTTGCAGTTGCTATATATTCAACAGAGCTGCTGTTTTTCAAGACATCCCTGCTGATTGATTAGAAGATCATTTGTAATCTGTATAGATTTGTTTATTTGTACTCCAAGCAATTATCATTGTGATAAGTGCCTTGGAATAGGTTTCAAATTGTAAGGGTTGTGTAGCACTCAAAGCTTTGAAGCAAGAGTGTTTGAATGTACCTTGACTAAAGCTGTGAAGCAGAGTCAAGTTAGTTGTGTACATCACTCAAAGCTGTGAAGCACGAGTGATTGTGTTGCTTGATTAAAAAGCTGTGAAGCTTAATCAAGTGTTTGTTTTTGAAGAGTGTCTTCATCAATTCTTAAGTCAAATTGGTTTATGTATCACTGCTGTGATTGAGGGGGAGTGAGTAGGAACTCAGGTTTAAGTTGTACTTAGATTAGAATTGCATTGGGTAGGTCTTAAGTGAAGGAGATAAACTGGTTGGTTTATTCCTGAATTAACATCTCTTATAGTGGATTCTCTCCCTGGCTTGGTAGCCCCCAGAGTAGGTGTTGTTGCACACTGAACTGGGTAAACAATTGACTGTGTTCTTTATTGTTTTTGTATTTACTGTCATATAGTAAGTCAGATACGGTGTCATAACATTGAACGTGACATTGAGTATCTGCAGCCAGAATTTCAATTGGCATCAGAGCAGGCACCCTGCCTGTATTACTGGGTGAGATCTAGGGATATCACTTTCTGGCACTATGGACAAAGAAGGAGTTTTTGGAAATAGACCACCCATTCTGGATGGAACTAATTATGACTACTGGAAACCTCGTATGATTTCCTTCCTAAAATCTCTGGACAAAAAGGCTTGGAGAGCTGCTGACAAAGGATGGATTCATCCCACCATAACTGAGGAAGATGGGACAATCAGTCTGAAGCCTGAGGAAGATTGGAGTAAAGAAGAAGATGAGTTAGCCCTGGGAAACTCCAAAGCTCTAAATGCCTTATTCAATGGAATTGATAGAAACATTTTCAGATTAGTTCATCAATATGAACTGGCCAAGGAAGTTTGGGACACTCTCAAAACTACTCATGAGGGAACCTCCAAAGTAAAAATGTCAAGGCTTCAAATGTTGACCACTAAGTTTGAGAATCTAAAAATGATGGAAGATGAAACCATTCATGAGTTTCACATGAACATCTTGGAGATTGCCAACACCTCAGGAGCACTGGGAGAAAAAATGTCAGAAGAAAAACTGGTAAGGAAGATTCTCAGATCCTTGCCTAAAAGATTTACAATGAAGGTGACTGCCATAGAGGAAGCCCAGGACATTAGCAAGTTGAAAGTGGATGAACTTATTGGGTCTCTTCAGACGTTTGAGATGGGAATCACTAATGATGATGTCAAAAAGAACAAGAGCATAGCACTTATGTCCAACACTGATGTTGAAGAAAACATTTCAGAAGCTATAGCCATGCTCGGAAGACAGTTCAACAAACTCATCAAAAGAATAGATCCAAAGTCAAGGTCTAATGTTCATAACATTTCCTCTAACATTGACAGTTCCAGCAGAAGACCAAGGTCAGATGAGAAGGGAGTTCAAGGCAGAGGAATTCAATGCCATGGTTGTGAAGGATATGGGCATATTCGAGCTGAATGTCCCACCTTTCTTAAGAAACAAAAAGGAATGACAGTTACTTGGTCTGACTGTGATTCAGAAAGAAATTTTGAAGAAGAGACTGCCAAACGAGTTACTGCTTTAACTGGTGTTTGTACCTCTGAAAGTGACATCAGTGATGAAGAGGTGACTTTTGAAGAACTGGCTGATACGTACAAGGAATTGTGTATCAGAAGTACTGAAGTCTGTGTGCAGAATGAGAAACAATCAAAACTCATCATAAAGATGGAGGCTGAAAAACGGGCAAACCTTGAAACTATAAGGCATCTAGAAGGAGAAGTTCAATTGCTGAACTCACAACTGAATCAAATGACCAAATCTGTCAAGATGTTGACAAATGGAACTGACAAATTGGAAGAGATCCTACAGGTTGGACAAAATGTGGGAAATAAATCTGGTCTAGGATTTATGAAAGCAATGAAATCTGGTTCTGGTAGGCAAATGTCAAAACAGATGTCTCAACACAACTCTCGACATCAGGAACAGAAACATATGAGGAAAAGGTACCAAAGATGGAAATGTCATCATTGTGGTAAATATGGCCACATAAAGCCCTTCTGCTTCAGATTACATGGATACCCTAATCAGAACTCAGGTGTCAAACCTAAGTTTAAAAAGGTACCACATGCTCCTCAATGGAAGAAAAAGGCTACTGCACTAATAGCTCACACTTCCCTGAGGGTCTCTGCAAAGGAAGACTGGTACTTTGACAGTGGATGTTCCAGACATATGACTGGAATCAAGAACCTCCTCAATAATGTTAAGCCTCACACCACCAGTTTTGTGACCTTTGGAGATGGGGCTAAAGGTGAAATCAAAGGAGTTGGTGACTTGGACTGCCCTGGAGTTCCAAGTCTGAATGAAGTACTGCTGGTGAAAGGACTGACCGCTAATCTCATTAGTATCAGTCAACTGTGTGATCTAGGATTCAAGGTCAATTTCTCAAGATCTGAATGCCTTGTAATCAATGACAAACAAGAGATAGTAATGAAAGGAGTCAGATCCAAAGACAACTGTTACTTGTGGGAGGCTGAGAACACCAATTTCTCATCTGTGTGTTCCATTGCAAAAGAAGAAAAAGAGGTGAAACTATGGCACCAAAAACTTGGCCATCTTCATCTAAGGGGTATGAAGAGGATTATCTCCTTGGAGGCAGTCAGAGGGATTCCAAAACTGCAAATTGATGAAGGAAGAGTTTGTGGTGAATGTCAGGTGGGTAAGCAGACTAGGATGTCACATCCAAAGTCAAGACATCTGACCACCTCTAAGGTTCTAGAACTCCTCCATATGGATCTGATGGGACCAATGCAAGTAGAGAGTCTTGGTGGTAAAAGATATGCCTATGTGGTTGTGGATGATTTTTCCAGATTCACCTGGATTAATTTCATTAGGGAAAAATCAGATGCATTTGAAGTTTTTAGAGAACTGTGCAAGAGAATTCAAAGAGAGAAGGAAGGATGTATTGTCAGAATCAGAAGTGATCATGGCAAGGAATTTGAAAACAGCAAGTTTGATGACTTCTGTGCTTCAGAAGGAATCAGTCATGAGTTTTCTTCTCCCATAACACCTCAGCAAAATGGAGTTGTGGAAAGAAAAAACAGGACCATACAAGAATCTGCCAGAGCAATGTTACATGCCAAAAGACTTCCTATGTATTTTTGGGCTGAAGCTATGAATACAGCTTGCTATGTTCATAACAGGGTCACCTTGAGAAAGGGAACCTCATCCACCATATATGAACTCTGGAAAGGAAGAAAACCAACTGTGAAGTACTTCCATGTGTTTGGCAGCAAATGCTATATCCTATCTGATCGTGAACAAAGAAGAAAACTGGACTCCAAAAGTGATGAAGGCATATTTCTAGGATACTCCTCAAACAGCAGAGCTTATAGAGTATTCAACTCCAGAACCAAAACCATGATGGAATCAATAAATGTTATAATTGATGACTATCATGAAGAAATAGATGTTCCTTGTACTGTTGAGACATTCTTTGAGACTTCAACCCAACAGGATGATCTACCCAACTCCACCACAACAGAATCTGAATCAAAGGAAGCTAGCAAGACTCCTTCCATCAGAATTCAGAAGGATCATCCAAAAGAGCTCATCATAGGAGATCCCAATAGTGGAGTCATCACAAGATCTAGAGAAATCATCTCAAATTCTTGTTTTGTGTCCAAAATGGAACCAAGAAATGTCAAGGAAGCCTTAACTGATGAATATTGGATTGGTGCAATGCAAGATGAACTGAACCAATTCAAGCAACATGAAGTTTGGGAACTGGTTCCTAGACCTGAAGGAACTAACATCATTGGGACAAAATGGATATTCAAGAACAAGTCAGATGCTGAAGGAGTTGTCACCAGAAATAAGGCAAGACTTGTTGCTCAAGGATACACCCAGGTTGAAGGGGTTAATTTTGATGAAACCTTTGCACCTGTAGCCAGGTTGGAGTCAATCAGACTCTTGTTGTCAATTGCCTGTCTTCTGAAGTTCAAGTTATTTCAGATGGATGTGAAAAGTGCCTTTCTAAATGGGTACTTAAATGAGGAAGCTTATGTGGAACAACCTAAAGGTTTTGTGGATCCAACCCATCCTGATCATGTCTACAAATTGAGAAAAGCTCTATATGGGCTGAAACAAGCTCCTAGAGCATGGTATGACAGGTTAACAAAGTTTCTCTCAGACAAAGGCTACAGAAAAGGAGGCTTGGACAAAACTCTATTTGTCAAAACTGAAGGAGGAAAGTTGATGGTTGCCCAAATATATGTTGATGACATAGTGTTTGGAGGAATGTCAGAACATATGGTTAAACACTTTGCTGACCAGATGCAGGCTGAATTTGAAATGAGTCTCATGGGAGAACTAACTTATTTTCTTGGACTACAAGTCTCACAGATGGAGGACTCAATCTTCTTATCTCAAAGCAAGTATGCTAAGAATATTGTAAAGAAGTTTGGTATGGAGAATGCAAGTCACAAAAGGACTCCTGCTCCTACTCATCTAAAGCTTTCCAAAGATTCAAGTGGGGTTAAGGTGGATCAAAGTCTGTACAAAAGCATGATAGGAAGCTTGTTGTACTTAACTGCCAGCAGACCTGATATTGCCTTTGCAGTTGGAGTTTGTGCTAGATACCAAGCTGATCCCAAAGTCAGTCATATCAATCAAGTGAAGAGAATTTTGAAGTATGTAAGTGGTACTTACAACTATGGATTGTTGTATACTCATGGCTGTGAACCAGCTCTGACTGGCTACTGTGATGCTGATTGGGCTGGTAGTGCTGATGATAGAAAAAGAACCTCTGGAGGATGTTTCTTTTTGGGAAGTAATCTGGTTTCTTGGTTCAGCAAGAAACAGAATTGTGTGTCTCTTTCCACTGCTGAAGCTGAATATATTGCAGCTGGTAGTAGCTGTTCTCAAATGATATGGATGAAACAGATGCTCACTGAGTATAATGTCACACAAGATGTTATGACATTGTACTGTGACAATCTGAGTACAATCAACATATCCAAGAATCCCATTCAGCATAGCAGGACCAAACATATTGACATACGACATCACTTTATTAGAGACCTTGTAGAAGAGAAGACAATCAAATTGGAACATGTTGCCACTGAGCTACAGCTGGCTGACATTTTTACCAAGGCTTTGGATGCAAACCAATTTGAAAACTTAAGGGGTAAGCTGGGTATTTGCCAACATGAGGAATTGTAGCAATTAATTTTGCTTAAAACAAAGACCAAAAGACTTATGCCTGTTCTGATTGGTTTAAAATTGTATTTTCTCATCTCCTACAATTCTTTTAAGAAGTTGAATAGACACTCCTTTGCTTCCTTCCTCTCTCGTCTCCTCATCAAAACCCAGTCTCTCAATCAGAAATTTCTCCTCATTTGCTGTTGGTCCTTCAAAACTGACAAAATGTCTCTAACACCATCATCATCCAATACGACCATCTCAACCTCTTCCTCTGATCAAGATTCTGGGACAATCTCTTCCTGTCTGGACTCTGACGTTCTGGAGATCTGTTCTCATAAAACTAACCCCACCAAGGCCAAAGAGTTGAGAACAAGACATGCAGGTAATCCATCTCATCCCTCCTCTTTAGTTCCCCCTGAAATTGCAAATAGGGAAGGGACAGCCTATGTTAATCAAGCAATAGCAAAAATTGTTTCAAGAATTCTGAACGAGAACCACTCAGTTCCTGGCATTTCTGTTCCTCTGAACCAAGAAAGCTCAAATACTGAAACAAATCCAAATGTCTCTAAAAATGTTGAGACATCAAACAAAGAGAAGAATGCTGACATTGCTCACAAGAAAAGAAAGAAGCCTGAATCCTCTGGATCTGATGACAATGCTTGAAGGTTGATTGCTGTTTGGTGGTGTTGCTGGTTGGTGCTATTCAATTGTTTGCTGCTGCTGCTCTTACTAGTTTGTTTTGGATAACTGTATAATTTTATGAACATGTATCCTTGGCCCATTTGTGGCTAAAGAGGGGGAGAATATTTTGGTACTTGCCCAATTAGTACTTGACATTCTGTGTGATATTTTTCTGCTGCTGTCACTTATTTCTGCTGCTATCTATCTCTGATTGTTTTAGGGTCTTTAGCCAAAAATCTGCCAAAGGGGGAGTTTGTAGGTGTTTAGGTATTGGCTTGCATTTTTGGTAAATCCCAAGTGTATGAGTGAATGTCATGACTGATGTCATAACATTCTAGTTCAGGTTGTACTAACTCATTAGGTACATTTGCAGAAAAATATTGTAATTCAAATACTGATGTTTATAAGTGTGTATCTGAGCATTTTTGCAAAATGATCACATTTTGCTAAATCAGTAGACAGGTTTTCTCAGATGTCATAACAGATGTTATGACATCCTGTTCTGAACTAACAGGATTGCAGGATTGGATAAGTCTGAGTTTTTTCAGGAAATAACTCAGTCCTTTCTGAACAGAATCCTGCGTTTTCTGAGGGGTAACCTAGCTCAACCCTAACCTGGTTAATAAAGTCCTGTGACCTGGTCTTTAGGTCAAACGGAATTAACCCTAGGTTTTTGGAAACCCTAACTGAAGTTGCAGCTGCTATATATTCAACAGAGCTGCTGTTTTTCAAGACATCCCTGCTGATTGATTAGAAGATCATTTGTAATCTGTATAGATTTGTTTATTTATACTCCAAGCAATTATCATTGTGATAAGTGCCTTGGAATAGGTTTCAAATTGTAAGGGTTGTGTAGCACTCAAAGCTTTGAAGCAAGAGTGTTTGAATGTACCTTGACTAAAGCTGTGAAGCAGAGTCAAGTTAGTTGTGTACATCACTCAAAGCTGTGAAGCACGAGTGATTGTGTTGCTTGATTAAAAAGCTGTGAAGCTTAATCAAGTGTTTGTTTTTGAAGAGTGTCTTCATCAATTCTTAAGTCAAATTGGTTTATGTATCACTGCTGTGATTGAGGGGGAGTGAGTAGGAACTCAGGTTTAAGTTGTACTTAGATTAGAATTGCATTGGGTAGGTCTTAAGTGAAGGAGATAAACTGGTTGGTTTATTCCTGAATTAACATCTCTTATAGTGGATTCTCTCCCTGGCTTGGTAGCCCCCAGAGTAGGTGTTGTTGCACACTGAACTGGGTAAACAATTGACTGTGTTCTTTATTGTTTTTGTATTTACTGTCATATAGTAAGTCAGATACGGTGTCATAACATTGAACGTGACATTGAGTATCTGCAGCCAGAATTTCAGTAACTCACACGGTTTGCAATTTTTTTTAGAATCGATTACCATAATTCCTACATTATTAGCGCATTTGATTGACATATTTGTGATCTTTTACATGTTTGCAAGCTGATTGAATAGTTTAATTGCATTTTTGAAGCCTATATCTGTACTTGCCATTGTTAGGGTTTCCACATGCATTTTAGGGTTTTTGGCTACAGGTGAAATGAGCCTAAATAAAGGGTGCCATCGTGTTCGTGAGGTCAAAACGAGTTGATCAATGTATTCATAAGTGATTTATCATGATTGTATCATGTTTTGAGATATTACAGGTTTCTAACCATGGCAAATGTCCGTGGGTATAGGGTCGTTATCTAATGCGACGGAGGAAGGTAGAAGAAGCTTATGTAACAACCATGGCAAATGTCAGTATTTATTCAACAAAGCAAGTTGGCCCAGTGGTGAGGTGCGTTGGTGGAGAGTATAAGGACCTGGGTTCGATCCCAGGTCCCAGCAAAAATTTATTTTCTTTTCCATTTGCAGATCCTGTGCATCATCTGCCCTAGCGTTCACCATGCGCTATCAACCATCCATCCTTCAGATTCATAGTGAACCAGATCCAACGCATAGCAATGAAGGACCCATTGTACACCCTCAGGTCAACGCCACATGGAACCAAGCGCTGACTGGGCTTGGATGGCTAATGGGCCTGGGAAATTCAACATTGCACCCCCCCATTCAGCACAACACATGCCCAATTCCTCTCTTTCTATATTTTTTTAATTTATTTTATTTATTTCTTAATTACTTTTCTTTTCACAAATAATATCTAAAATCATTTTTTATTTAATAAAAAAATCACAAAAAACACCAAAATCATTTTTTTTCATAAAAAGAATATTTTTTATTTCTTAATTAATTTAGTTTAATTAACTTAGGGCAATTTAATCCTTTTTTATATATAATTAAAAAATAATTAGAATTAGGGTTTTAAACTTCTGCATTTTTATTTTCAGTCAAGATGATTATGTAACTGCTGAAGCTCTGTAATAGCTAGGTTTATTTTCTCGCACTTTAAATTCTTGCAAATCTTTAACTGTCTAGATGCATGGCTAATAAGATTGTTTGAAAATTAAAACGATAGATCACCTAATGTGCAAAGACTAATTAACTGAAAAATTCACATGCACATATTCATTCCTAGGGTTTGTCTCACTTCAGTTGCCTTCGGTAAAATAGTCATTTAAGCATAGGAGATTTTAGTGGTTGTCCTCCTGCCTAAAAGATCAAATGTCCCATTCGAATGTTGCCTCGGAAATATTGCCTCGGAAAGATCTTAAGACTCTAGGGTTACTACTAAAGTTTTCTAACCATTGCTTTAGTGACTGTACTTGTCCCTTTCAAATGTCCCTTACAAACTCCAACGACGGGGCTACCTACTCCTTAATAGTAGGATAGTGTTGTCTAAAGGAAACGAGAACGAACAATCTTTTTTCGAGTAGGTAGAATCTTAAGTACTTGCTCAACAAAACTTTTCACACAAACACCTTTCAAAACAAATTTTCAAAACAAACTTCGTCACACTCTTGAAGACTGATACAAGGGTTATCACGAAGTAAAACTTTTCAAAGCAAGCACACACAAGCAATTTGAAAAATGAGCAAGTACCTAAGAGCCCATGGAAAACAATGGATAGAAAGGATGCTAACACCTTCCCTTTCTATAATCTACCCCTCGTACTCAGAATATCTCGAAAAAAGGTTTTTTCTGTTCTTTTTCCTTTTCCATGATTGGATGAAATAAAATTCGGTGGCGACTCTTGCTTACTGCGACATTTGCGAACAAAAAACACAAACCAGTATTAACAGTCGATTCTGCCACCGTATCACAGAACTGGCGACTCTGCTGGGAAAAATAAAGTGGGATTTACCTTAGGATCTAGGTCATTTGAAATTGCTTTCTTATTCGTTTGCTTTATTCTTAAAGGGTTACTGCTTGGGTTACTATAGATCCTACACCCGGATCTAGGGGCACTCATTAGATAAACAGTAATAGATCGTGGAGACTGTATGGTGTAGACCTATATGGTTTAAGCGATGGATGTGTTGGTGTGGCACTTTGGTTGGTACCGTTATCCTTCGTGGGGAAACAAGGAGAATACGAGGCCGCCACGTGGTGTCGTGAAGCACTAACGGACCTTAGAACCTTAGTTGAACAAACTTGGCCATTAGAAAGTAGTGAGATAGCCGGCCTCAGTGTAGAGCTGAGGATTGGTTGATACTTGATGCTACACTAATTGAGATTAGACTTTCGGGATATCTCGACCGCAAGAAAAGATTGCTTGAGCTGAGACAATGCCCGATAAAGGGTGGTCAGTGATATTGAGATCCCTTAGAACCCGATTACTTTTTAAGACAAGTTTGAAACCAACTAAACTTCAAGAGGGTATGACCTTTAACCTCATGCAGGCCTTAAACCTAAGGAATTGGTGTGATTTGTCTATGTTTGCTATACTTATGGTTTATCATGACATCATGCATCATAACATAGCATCCATTCTCATTGCACTAACCATTTCAAAGACCAAGGGAATTTATCTTAGTTCTGTTTTGCAGATCATGGCTTCCGTTCGTAGAAACACTATCTAAATCAGCTTTGTGAAGATACCTTCCCAACTCAAAGAGCTAATATCAAGGGTTTCTGAAACTTCTGCATTCACCAAGAGACATGGTCAACTTCTCAACCTGGTTACTTCAAACTTTGATGAAAAGATGATGAGTTTACTCTTTCAGTTCTTTGATCCCAAGCACCACTGCTTCACCTTTCCAGACTATCAGTTGGTGCCTACCTTGGAAGAATTCTCTCAACTGTTAGATATACCCATTCTTGAACAGTTTCCCTTCACAGGTATAGAAGAAGTTCCTAAGCCAGAAGTCATTGCCTCAGCTTTGCATCTGAAACGGGCCGACATGGTATCCAATTGGGAAACAAGAAGCGGAGTCAAAGGTTTTCTATCTAAGTTTCTGATAGACAAGGCCCAGCTATTTTGGGCTGATATGGATTTTCAGGCTTTTGAGGAGGTTTTGGCTCTTCTAATCTATGGGTTTGTCCTATTCCCTAATCCAGACTCATTCATATATGTGAATGCTATCAAGATCTTCTTCTCCCGCAACCCTGTGCCTACCTTGCTCGGAGATATTTTTCACACTCTCCATACTCGTACCATGAAGAGAAGAGGGGTTCTTATGTGTTGTATGCCATTGCTATTGAGGTGGTTTATTTTTCACCTCCCTAAGTCCGTACTGAAGAATGGCGGAGGTTTGGGTTGGTCGCAAAGGATAATGTCACTCGCTCACATGGATGTTCTCTGGTGTTCCCGGGCTATGGAAAACACTGCTATTATTGACCACTGTAGGGAGTACCCTAATGTCCCATTACTTGGTATCAGAGGGGGTATAACCTAAAATCCTTGTTTAGCTCTGTGATAATTTGGTTACGCTCGAAGAGATGGTCCCTACGAGTTACTTATTGAGGGCATTATATTCAACTATGAGGATGATGTTCATGAGTATCGCCGGAGGTTCATACGAGCTTGGGGCATGGTAATCAGATCTGGCGCCAAGGCTTTGGGGTCAAAGGCTTCCATTCCTATGGAACCTTACCTCCAATAGGTACGAGCTCGCACCCAGAAGCTTATGATGCCCTATGTGGCTGTTTTACCAGTGATTGTGGAACCCACTACTGAAGGGGGTGTTCCTTATGTGGTTCTCTATCCTTATATGCCCACTGATCTTGGGGAATTATAGAGGTCTTGGATTCAGTTGATGAAGGAGCAGGATACTTACAGGGATCAGTTCCATGCTCAGTAGAGGAAGGTTTTAGAGCTCACAAAGCAGCTCCAGGAAGAAAAAGGACTCAATGATTATCTCAGAACAAAGAGGAAGCATCCATGGGAATTTTGATGTCTTTTATAATGTTAGATTTGTTTTTAATTGTAATGCCTAAAAGGCATTTGAACTTCGAATTCAGCTAATAAAATCTTTGTTTATTTTGGTTTGCAAATTTAAATTTCCCAAAGTCTTTGAAATCAATGCATGCACATCCCATTCATAACATTGCATGTATAGGTACCATTACAGGTTTCTCATCTTCTTCGTTGTTTATTTCAGTAGAAATGTCTTCCAAACAAACCATCAAGGACCTTCAGGCACAAAATGCCCAGTTCCAACAAATGTTCATAAGTCTGACAAAAGGGCAGGAGGATCTGAAAGCCCTCATCCTGAAAGACAAAAAGAAAAAGAAGAAGGCTGCCAATATTCTGAATATGGGAAGAAGGTTTGGAGAGCGGCTGAAGCGACAAGTCGATCTTACTTCTTCATCTAAGGAAGGGGAGAATCAAGAAGAAGAGAAGGATCTCAGTCCTGCAGTTTCTGACAACGATACCGACTATAATGATGAGAAATATCCTCCTGCTGAGGATAGATACAAGCAGTTGGAAGATCGTTTGAGTGCCATGGAATTTCAGAGGATGCCTGGATTGGATTTCGAAGAATTGGGATTGGTGTCGGGAGTGGTCATCCCGCAGAAGTTCAAAGCTCCATTTTTTGCTAAGTATGATGGGGTGTCCTGCCCAAAACTCCATCTCCGCTCTTATGTCAGAAAGATCCAGCCCCACACTGCTGATAGAAATTTGTGGGTTCATTTCTTTCAAGATAGTCTGTCAGGGACTCAACTTGAATGGTTCTACCAGCTGGAGGGAGCCAATGTCCGAAATTGGGAAGATCTGGCTGCTGCGTTCTATAAGAAGTATCAATACAATGCCGACCTTGCTCCTACTCGTACTCAACTCCAGTGTATGTCCATGGGTGCAAGTGAAGGTTTTAAAGACTATGCATAAAAATGGAGAGACTTGGCTGGAAGAGTTCAACCCCCGTTGTCTGATAGGGAGCTGGTTGATATGTTTCTGGGTACGCTATCTGGTCCATTTTTCAATCATTTAATCGGCAACTCGTCAGTTGGTTTCACCGAGTTAATTCTAACTGGAGAAAGAGTAGAAGCTGGGATTCAGAGTGGAAAGATACAGAAGGATGCCCCTTCGAGTTCGGTAAATAAGCCTTTTTATGGTAAGAAAGAAGCTAGTGCCATCTATAGCCCGAGGGGCCGAAACAGGGCTGAACATCATCAGACAGTAAGCGTCGTAATGATACCTAGGCCTGTAGTAGCTCCCCAATGCAACAATCAACAAAGGGTGGAAAGACCACAATGGCAGTTTACCCGAATCAACATGACATTGGATGAAGTTCTACCTTATCTACTGAGATCCAACTTGGCAACCTCGAAAGAGGCTCCCAAGAATCCAAATACTACATCTCCTCGATATAATCCAAATGCTCGGTGTGCCTATCATTCTGAGAGTCCTGGCCACGATACCAATGACTGCTGGGCTCTAAGGAATAAGGTACAAGATCTTATTGAAGCTAAGGAAATTGAGTTCGATGCTCCGGAGAAGCCCAATGTCATAACTGCTCCCATGCCTAAGCACGGTCGTGGAATTAATGTTGTTGATACCGACTTGTTTGTGACCTTGGTGGATGAAGTTTCTACTCCTCTCATGACTGTGAAGAAGAATTTTCTGTTGGCCGGTTTATTTCCGGGTTGTGGTGAAGGTTGCCACATGTGTTCGTTTATACCTTCTAGTTGCCATTTGCTGAAGTCAGGTATTCAATGCTTGATGGATAACAAAGAAATTTTGTTCGAGAAAACTTCGGTTCATGTTGTTCCATCTGAAGACATTGCCATTATAACCATTTCCGCTAATCCTCCCAAGGTCTCCTCGAGAAGACCTCTTAGGATTAAATCTACTCCAAGAATGGCTCCGCTGATAATCTCTGTTCCTGGTCCTGTCCCGTATGTCTCGGACAAAGATGTCCCCTGGCATTATGGTGCCGATGTGTACTATCATGGCATCAAACAAGATCTGAAAGATGAAGAGGCTGGTCCTAAAGTGGTAACATTGTCGGAACCAGCAAAGTTACTCGAAGTGGAAGGGTCTTCTCTCCTGAAATTTCCCCTAAGACTGTTAACAAGCCTATTGTCATTCCATCTGCTGTTCCTGCTAGTACATCAACTACTGCTCCTGTTCTTACTCCAGTTATTACCCCTTTCGATGAATCGTATGATACCCGCGGCAAACAAATTATAGGTGAGCCTGCCCGGACGGAGGCGCCTAGGAAAATTGTTGTGGAAGCCTCTAAGCAAGAGATAAAGGAAATACTGAAAATAATTAAGAAGAGCGACTACAATATGGTCGAGCAGCTGGGGCAGACCCCATCAAAGATATCCATGTTATCTCTATTGTTATGCTCCGAGGCCCATATGAAGGCTTTGATTGCATTCCTTAAAACTGCGCATGTGCCGCAAGAGACTTCCGCTGATCAGTTCAAAGATTGTGTCGCTAGCCTGACTGCTGATAATGAGTTGGATTTCTCAGATGCGGACTTGACACCGAAAGGGAGGAAGCATAATGATGCTCTGTATGTCTCGATTGAATGCAGGGGCACCAGTATGGCTCATGTGCTGGTAGATACTGGGTCTTCACTAAATGTCTTGCCTAAGAAGGCATTGGATCGACTGGATTGCGAGGGTTTGACTCTAAAGCCTAGTAATATTGTGGTAAGGGCTTTTGACAGATCGAAGAGAATGGTGCACGGGGAGGTGGACATCCTTGTCAAAGTGGGTTCTCAGACTTTTGGGTCCACCTTCTATGTGATGGACATCAGGCCGTCGTATTCTTGTTTGCTGGGTCGTCCTTGGATCCATGAGGCTGGGGCATTTACTTCCACACTCCACCAAATGATGAAGTATTCGGTAAAAGGGAAAATTGTCACTGTGCGGGGTGAAGAGGAGTATATGGTGAGCCACCTCAATTCCTTCTGGTACATAGAGATGGACGGGGAATTCATAGAAACTCCTTGTCAGAATTTCGAAGAGGTCCCTCAGATCTTAGCATCAACTGAAACTACTACCAACATCAAATCTCCTCTGAAGATGGCTTCCCTCAAGGACGCCAGGGCCGTGGTTGAAGAAGTTGGGTGTGCCAATTGCGATCATCTCCCTGATTTCACTCACAAAACTGACAAATTTGGTTTGGGCTTTACTACAGGGGCTCAAAGGGCTTTTCGACGCGCTCGGGCTGGAGGACCTCCCCTACACATCAATAATCGGGGAATTAATTCCCTTGAAGACAGCGAGGAAGACTCAGACATTGACAGCTGGATCTACCCAACTACCAACGGTGGACCGAGTAACTGGACGGCTAGGGACTTTATACCGGTTTCTTTTATTAGCAGTAATTGACTTACTTGTTTTGAGATTTATAATAAATAATTTAAAACTCTACGGCCTTGTGCCTTGCCCGAGGCACATCAGTTTTGTTTGTGAGGGCTGTTATTTGTCATTTCATATATCATTAATAAAGCATTGGACGTTTCTTGCATACAAATTTTGCGCTCTTTGTTTTTCTTTTCTGTTTTCACTTTACCAAAACAGCTATTCTCTTACACACACTCACGTATCATAATGCAGATCCATATCCACTATGGATTGCATTGATAACAGCTTTGCTATTGCCAGTTATGACTTCAAAAATCCGATCAACCAAGTCGAGGATGAAGGTGAGGATGATTGTGAGGTGCCTGGAGAACTTGCCAGACTACTACAGCAGGAAGAAAGGGCCATACAACCTCATGAAGAGCCGATTGAGACAGTGAATTTGGGTACTGAAGAAGACAGAAAAGAGGTTAAAATAGGTACAAATATGGAGCTTAGTGTCAAACAGAGGTTGATACAGATGCTGCACGACTATGTTGAGATCTTCGCCTGGTCCTATGAAGACATGCCTGGTTTGGACATTGATATTATGGTACATCGCCTGCCGACTAAAGAAGACTGTCCTCCGGTTAAACATAAGGTCCGTCGTATGCACCCTGAAATGTCAAAGAAGAACAAAGCAGAGGTCATGAAACAGTTTGACGCGGGATTCTTAGCTGTCACTTCGTATCCACAGTGGGTTGCCAATGTCGTTTCGGTACCTAAGAAGGACGGTAAGGTATGAATGTGTGTGGATTATAGAGATCTGAACAGGGCAAGCCCCAAGGATGACATCCCACTTCCTCACATTGATGTTCCGGTCGACAACACCGCGCAACATAAAATCTTCTCCTTCATGGATGGTTTCTCTGGCTATAACCAGATCAAGGTGGCTCCTGAAGACATGGAGAAGACAACCTTCGTTACACAGTGGGGCACCTTCTACTACAAGGTGATGCCTTTTGGGTTGAAGAATGTTAGGGAAACTTATCAGCGCACCATGATCGCTTTGTTCCATGATATGATTCACCATGAGATCGAAGTTTATGTTGATGATATGATAGCCAGGAATCAAACTAAGGAAGAGCACCTTGATCATCTCCAAAAGCTATTCGACAGGTTGAAGACATACAAGTTGAGGTTGAATCCGAAAAAGTGCACCTTCAGGGTAAGGTCTGTTAAACTTTTAGGTTTCATTGTCAGCGACAAAGGCATCCAAGTAGATCCTGCAAAGGTAAAATCCATACAAGAAATTCCATCTCCCCATACGGAGAAGGAAGTTAGAGGTTTCTTGGGATGCCTGAGTTATATAGCCAGGTTCATTTCACATCTAACTGCTACTTGTGAGCCAATCTTCAAGCTTCTGAAGAAAGATCAAGTGGTAAAGTGGAATGATGAATGCCAGACAACTTTCGAAAGAATCAAGGAGTACCTTCAAGAACCACCATTTCTGATGCCTCAAGTTGAAGGAAGACCTTTGATATTGTACTTGACAGTGCTAGACGATTCAATGGGGTGTGTGTTGGGGCAGCATGACGAGTCTGGTCGAAAAGAGCACGCGATATACTACCTTAGCAAAAAGTTTACCGACTGTGAGACACGATACTCATTGCTCGAGAAAACTTGCTGCGCTTTGGCATGGGCTGCTCTCTGACTGAGACAGTATATGCTGACTCACACTACCTTGTTGATATCGAAGATGGATCCGATCAAGTACATTTTCGAGAAGCCTGCTTTCCCCAGAAGGATAGCAAGGTGGCAAATGATCTTAACTGAGTACGACATACAATATACAACCCAAAAAGAAATAAAGGGGAGTGTATTGGCTGATCATTTGGCTCATCAGGCCGTGGATGATTACCAGTCCATGAATTTCGAGTTCCCGGATGAGAATATTATGTTGGTGACTGACTATGAAGAACCTGGACCGGATGAAGGACCCGAGGAAGGATCTCGATGGTCTATGTATTTTGATGGATCCTCAAACGCACTGGGTAACGACATTGGCGCTATAATCATATCTCCCAAGGGCTGTCATACTCCGTTCACTGCCTGATTATGTTTCAACTGCACCAACAACATGGCAGAGTATAAAGCATGTATTATGGGTCTTCGAGCTGCTATTGACTTGAGGATAGTGTTCTTGAATGTATTCGGGGATTCCACTTTGGTGATAAGTCAAATCAAAGGCGAGTGGGATACAAAGCACCCGAATCTCATCCCGTACAAAGAGTACGTACTGACATTGCTCCCACACTTTGAGGAGGTAACCTTTGAACATTTCCCACGAGAGGAGAATCATTTAGCGGATGCGCTAGCTACCATGTCTTCTATGTTCAAGGTTAGGTGGGACAATGAAGCTCCCCAAATTACCATTGAGAGGTTGGATGAGCCAGCACACTGCTGTGAAATCAATACCGAAGAAGTGGCAGACAAATCCTGGTTTCACGAAGTCAAAAGATATCTTGAGGCTCAAGAGTATCCCAGAGGCGCATCTGTTAACGATAAGAAGTTTCTGAGAAGGTTCGCTGCAAATTTCTTCCTCAATAATGGAATCCTCTATAAACGCAACCATGACTCCATACTACTACGGTGTGTAGACAAGAGCGAAGCAGAGAGGATCATGATAGATCTACATGAAGGCACCTTCGGAACCCATTCCAGTGGACACACCATGGCTAAGAAGATCCTACGGGAAGGATACTACTGGTCCACTATGGAAGCCGATTGTTATCAACACTCTCGAACTTGTCATAAGTGCCAAATCTACGCTGATAAGGTGCATGTGCCTCCGGTCCCCTTAAACGTCTTGACAGCTCCGTGGCCCTTTGCAATGTGGGGCATCGATATGATCGAAGAAATCAGGTCCACCGCTTCTAATGGACATCGATTCATCTTAGTATCCATTAATTACTTCACGAAGTGGGTTGAGGCAGCCTCTTTTGCTACAGTAACCAAGAACATCGTGGCGCAGTTCATCTGACATAATCTGATCTATCGATATGGTGTGCCAGAGAGAATTATTACTGATAATGGTACGAATCTCAACAACACAATGATCACCGAGCTCTGTAAACAGTTCAAGATACAACATCATAATTCTTCTCCCTACCGGCCGAAGAGGAATGGCGCTGTTGAAGCAGCTAACAAGAACATCAAGAAGATTGTACAGAAGATGACGGTGATATATAAAGACTGGCATGAGATATTACCATTTGCTCTTCATGGGTACCGTACTTCAACACGGACGTCGACAGGGGAAACCCCCCTACTCTCTGGTATATGGCATGGAGGAAGTCCTACCCATCAAAGTCTAGATACCTTCTCTCAGGATTATGAAGGATGCGGGTTTAAACAAAGACAACTGGATCCAAACCCGACTTGATCAATTAAATCTAATCGATGAAAAGAGACTTGCTGCTATCTGCATGGTCAGACGTATCAAAAGTGAATGATCAAGGCTTTTAACAAGAAAGTCAGGCGTCAAGATTATCAAGTCGGAGATCTAGTGATCAAACGCATCATACTGCCGCAAGGTGATCCCAAGGGCAAATGGACCCCCACGTACGAAGGACCATTCGTGGTTAAGAACATTTTCTCGGGTGGAGCTATGATTCTAACCACCATGGATGGTGACGACCTTCCTCACCCTGTCAATGCAGACATAGTGAAAAGATACTACGCCTAATAAAAAGACCCGCTAGATTGAGTGGCCTAGGCAAAAATAAGGGCTTCCCGGTGAACCAAAAGGGTTCAGGCAAAAGTAAGGGATGAAAATGAAAAAAATTTGTACACCCGGCAAGTCGAAAACCTAAAAGGGCGGCTTGGGCAAAAAGGGGTATCCCGGTGGACTGAAAACCCAAAAGGGCGGTCCAAGAAAAAGTTAGGGATATAAAGCGAACCACTATGTCTCGTTGGATCATCTTGCAAACAGACTTCGGTATTGACTATCAAGCTCAGACGGCGCCAATCAGTCTGATTAACTTTCGGCCAAGAAGCAAAGTGATGAGACACTTGAAGATATAAAGGCAATAGCAGAGTTGGGACCCAATGGGGTTGTTTCACATAACTGTTTTTATTTCTTTTACACAAATTGTATATTTTCTATTTTTTCGGCGGCGTTCTCTTACTAGAGCGTCAACCTCTTTGTACAAAAACGCCTATTACAGGACAACTTCAAAAAATCAATACAAATCATTTTCACAAGAAACTTCAATCTGTTTTTTCTTTTCTGTTTTGTCTTGCAAGAACGTCCAATGACTTATTTCTGATATATGCATTTGAAAATGATTGCTGCTCATAAATATTTACATAAGAAACAAAATACAATTACTCGTAATTCCAGAAACAGGGGCAAAAACAAGAAGTGCCAAACCCTATAATTACTCTGCTCAGCAGGTACCGGGATAGAGCCAGCTTGGGAACATGATTATTGATACATACACTCCCCACATAGTAAAAGTATCCAAAGGCATTTGATGTCAGCTTTCTCGAAATAGGACGTAACCACCCCAGCTGAGGTTCATAATCGCAGGCGAGTCAGTAAAATTCATCCCCCAAGCAGAGTTTATTTCTCCAGATACAGAGGCTCAATCCCCGACAGAGTCCATCACTTCAGCTACAAGAATACATTTCTCTAAGTTCATTCCCCATAGAGTTTATTCTAAAGCAGCATCTCCTCCCGACAGAATATTTACAAATCTCCAGTAACTGTCAGGGATTTATTTTCCCAGACGTGAGCATACCCCGATAGCATTTCACGAACATACATCATGGCATACACATACATATCATATGCAGCATAATCTCATTTATTTTGAGAACATCATCTCATCCTGAATTTCATGCATCTCATATAATTAACCCTGATATCTTTCCAGGAAAAGAGGATTAGCTTCGACAAGTCCAACAGTTATACAGGTCACGTCTACAGATAACTAATGGAAACTCAGTTCCCGAA
Source organism: Vicia faba (assembly GCA_948472305.1). Taxonomy (NCBI): domain Eukaryota; kingdom Viridiplantae; phylum Streptophyta; class Magnoliopsida; order Fabales; family Fabaceae; genus Vicia; species Vicia faba. The sequence goes on from OX451740.1 coordinate 1,325,012,261, forward strand.
ACCAAATGGGTCAACTAATCTACACTATCGCTTTGAAGTAACCCGAAGATCCGGGTTCCTTCTCACATCCCTACTATCCAGGCTTTCACATCGAAGTAACCCTACTATCCAGGTTCCTTCTCACAGCCCTACTATCCAGGCTTTCATATCGAAGTAACCCTACTATCCAGGTTCTTTCTCACAACCCTACTATCCAGGCTTTCATATTGAAGTAACCCTACTATCCAGGTTCCTTCTCACATCCCTACTATCCAAGCTTTCATATCGAAGTAACCCTACTATCCAGGTTCCTTCTCACAACCATACTATCCAGGATTTCGTATCGAAGTAACCCTACTATTCAGGTTCCTTCTCACAGCCCTACTACCCAGGCTTTCATATCGAAGTAACCCTACTATCTAGGTTCCTTCTCATAGCCCTACTATCCAGGCTTTCATATCGAAGTAACCCTACTATCCAGGTTCCTTCTCACAGCCCTACTATCCAGGCTTTCAATTCGAAGTAACCCTACGACCCAGGTTCCTTCTCACAGCCCTACTATCCAGGCTTTCATATCGAAGTAACCCTACTATCCAGGTTCCTTCTCACTGCCCAACTATCCAGGCTTTCATATCGAAGTAACCCTACTATCCAGGTTCCTTCTCACAGCCCTACTATCTAGGCTTTCATATCAAAGTAACCCTACTATCCAGGTTCCTTCTCATAGTCCTACTAGACAGGCTTTCGTATCGAAGTAACCCTACTATCCAGGTTCCTTATCACAGCCCTACTATCCAGGCTTTCATTTCGAAGTAACCCTACGACCCAGGTTCCTTCTCACAGCCCTACTATCCAGGATTTCATTTCAAAGTAACCCTACTATGCAGGTTCCTTCTCACAGCCCTACTATCCAGGCTTTCATATCGAAGTAACCCTACTATCCAGGTTCCTTCTCACAGCCCTACTATCCAGGATTTCATATCGAAGTAACCCTATTATCCAGGTTCCTTCTCATAGCCCTACTATCCAGGCTTTCATACCGAAGTAACCCTACGGCCCAAGTTCCTTCTTACAGCCCTACTATCCAGGCTTTCATATCGAAGTAACCCTACGACTCAGGTTCCTCCTCACAACCCTACTATCCAGGCTTTCATATCTAAGTAACCCTACTATCCAGGTTCCTTCTCATAACCTTACCATCCAGGTTTCCAGACAGCAGTCCACAACACTGTAAGACTGGGACCCGATCAAACACAATTGGTTTCGCATTTCCCCAGTAAGTCGCAGTGCAACTTGTACCTTGACCAAATATGTAGTTCACTTCTGCTTCCTCACGCAAGAGTTATTCCCCCAGTAGAGTAACAGACAACTAAATCTCCTAAAATTCTATTTCTCCCAAGACAGATACCAACATTCCTCAGCAGATTCCTCATCAACAATAGGAACAGGAACTCTCATCGAAGGAATGTCTCAGGAAATCAACATCCTCTAGATGGAATCTTTAAGCCAATCTCCGAAAATTCTCTAACAACTTCCAAATGGCATCTATAAGCCCATTCCAGATATCACAAATCAAGTATCACTTCATGCGAGTGCAAATTTCTGGGCACTCTAGTGTTCAATCATCTTCCACCTTCAGATCACGAAAGGCAGACGAGCCAATCTACATCCTCAGGTTTAAGAAGATTGAACATGGGAAGCTATTGTACCCCAAAATTTTCCCTCCTATTTTACCCAACACATGCCCATAGAGGTCCTCAATTTGCTCAAGTTGCCCAAGAGTTGACTAAACAAACTCTCTCCTGAGGCAGTGTGTCTCAAATTAGGGTTTCCAGTTTCATCAAGATAGGTGAACTCCAAAGACCTCATATTCTCTCCATGGTCCTAATGTGTTCTCAAGACCCTCCATGTCAAGTTTCAAGCACTGCACAAGAAGTTTTCTCAGTCAATTGCTCAGATGCTTGAGAATTGACTATATTAGGTCAAAAGTCAACTGTAGCCCACATACAGTCAAACTTCAAGATTTTTGGTCAAAATCAACATTTTGAAGTGATATCCATCATTTGATCAATTTTTGATCATGACTCTTAAGGAATGCCCTAAATTCATCAAAACCCAAAAGTTGCTAAATTAGGGTTTCTTAGGAAAAGTCAACCAAACTTTGACCAAGCATAAATTCCACATGATTTATCAAAAACTTTCCATCCAAGGCTCATTTTTAATAGGATGCAATTCCATGCAACTCATCTTCATCCCATAAGTTCAAAATATGCACTCATAAAAAGATATGAATCTCCACATTATGGGTCCTTTTGAAAAGTCAACAAAAACACCTTTTGGGTCAAAGCTTCTTACATGAACATGGAAGACTCAATTGAGATGAGACCAAAAGGGTTGCTTAGGGGACATCCTAAGTTTTCTAAAAAGTCCAAGAACACCTCTATAGGGTTAAAATTGGAAGAGATATGCCTTGTCAAAGTTGACCTTTTTTGCAAAATTGCCAAAAGTCAAATATGCTCAAAAATGCATTTTTTTTACTAAATGGGCCTAGTATTTCATGATTGCACCTCACTTGTAGCATGATCCACGACCCAAATATCCATCCATAAGTTATTTGCTTCATTTTCCATTTTATTGGGATTTTTTATTAATTAAAAATTAAATTAAATCAAATAATTGGTAAATAATATCAAAGATCTGTTTTGATATGATTTTTTGACAGGTTTGCAATCAAAATATGATAAAATATCAAGGCCAAGTCGAATCAAGCATGATTGGTACAAGAAAGGGATGATTTGACTCAATATAGCAAGTTTACATATGGCATGGAAATCAAATCAAATCTTCCATAATTGCAAAGATACAAACCAGTTTTATAACCCTAATTCGTTATAGGATATATAATGAACATGTACAATGCATAAGACAGGGGGTTAGCAGTCATAAAAGAGGCAGAGCAAATTCAAAAAATTCAAAGAAAAGTGTGAATCAGTTTTCACTCCACAAGCCATCTCAAGCCATCCTAGCATTGCCAATCAATTGCTGGACGTCTCAGGAAGCCATCCCAATCGTTTGCAAGGTCTGAACCATCAAGAAACACAAGCTGTAACTCACACGGTTTGCAATTTTTTTCAGAATCGATTACCATAATTCCTGCATTATTAGCACATTTGATTGACATATTTGTGATATTTGACATGTTTGCAAGCTGACTAAATAGTTTAATTGCATTTTTGAAGCCTATATCTGTACTTTCCATTGTTAGGGTTTCCACATGCATTTTAGGGTTTTTGGCTACAGGTGAAATTAGCCTAAATAAAGGGTGCCATCGTGTTCGTGAGGTCAAAACGAGTTGATCAATGTATTCATAAGTGATTTATCATGCTTGTATCATATTTTGAGATATTACAGGTTTCTAGCAATGGTAGATGTCCGTGGGTATAGGGTCGTTATCTAATGCGACGGAGGAAGGTAGAAGAAGCTTATGTGGCAGCCAACCATTGGGCCATTTGAAATTTTGTGCTTGTCTTTCTACTAACCATTTTGTTTTTTATATTATATCTTTTTTCAATATTTATTCAACAAAGCAAGTTGGCCCAGTGGTGAGGCGCGTTGGTGGAAGAGTATAAGGACCTGGGTTTGATCCCAGGTCCCAGCAAAACTTTATTTTCTTTTCCATTTGCAGATCCTGTACATCACCTGCCATAGCGTTCACCATGCGCTATCAACCATCCATCCTTCAGATTCATAGTCAACCAGATCCAATGCATAGCAATGAAGGACCTATGGTACACCTTCAGGTCAATGCCACATGGAACCAAGCGCTGACTGGGCTTGGATGGCTAATGGGCCTGGGAAATTCAACATTGCACCCCCCATTCAACACAACACAAGCCCAATTCCTCTCTTTCTCTATGTTTTTAAATTTTATTTATTTATTTATTAATTACTTTTCTTTTCACAAATAATATCTAAAGTCATTTTTTATTTAATAAAAAAATCACAAAAAACACGATAATCATTTTTTTTCATAAAAAGAATATTTTTTATTTCTTAATTAATTTAGTTTGATTAACTTAGGGCAATTTAATCCTTTTTTTATATATAATTAAAAAATAATTAGAATTAGGGTTTTTATTGTACATAACTTAATTAATTTTTTCCTCAAAGAATAACTTAAATATTTTTTTCAATTAGATTTTTAGGATTTTCAATTTTTCTCGCATTTAATTTGCCGCGCGCATTTTAATTCTTTTATTTTTATTGTAACTTCTCCGGGATTGTAATAGTAATTAGGGTTTTAAACTTCTGCATTTTTATTTTCAGTCATGATGATTATGTAACTGCCGAAGCTCTTTAATAGGTAGGTTTATTTTCTCGCACTTTAAATTCTTGCAAATCTTTAACTGTCTAGATGCATGGCTAATAGGATTGTATGGAAAGATTGTTTGAAAATTAAAATGATAGATCACCTAATGTGCAAAGACTAATTAACTGAAAAATTCACATGCACATATTCACTCCTAGGGTTTGCCTCACTTCGGTTACCTTCGGTAAAATAGTCATTTAAGCATAGGAGATTTTAGTGGTTGTCCTCCTGACTAAAAGATCAAATGTCCCATTTGAATGTTGCCTCGGAAATGTTGCCTCGGAAAGATCTTAAGACTCTAGGGTTACTACTAATGTTTTCTAACCATTGCTTTAGTGACTATACTTGTCCCTTTCAAATGTCCCTTACAAACTCCAATGACGGGGCTACCTACTCCTTAATAGTAGGATAGCATTGTCTAAAGGAAACGAGAACAAACAATCTTTTTTCGAGTAGGTAGAATCTTAAGTACTTGCTCAACAAAACTTTTCACACAAACACCTTTCAAAAAAAAATTTCAAAACAAACTTCGTCAAACTCTTGAGGACTGATACAAGGGTTATCACGAAGTAAAACTTTTCAAAGCAAGCACACACAAGCAATTTGAAAAATGAGCAAGTACCTAAGAGCTCATGGAAAACCATGGATAGAAAGGGTACTAACACCTTCCCTTTCTATAATCTACCCCCCGTACTCAGAATATCTCAAAAAAAGGCTTTTTCTGTTCTTTTTCCTTTTCCATGATTGGATGAAATACAAGTCGGTGGTGACTCTTGCTTACCGCGACATTTGCAAACAAAAAATGCAAACTAGTATTAACAGTCGGTTCTGCCACCATATCACAGACTCATAGAGATATGTGTTGACCCATACTGCTGTTTTTTTTTTCCATTGCTCTGCTACATGTAAAAGTCAGTTCTTAACATATAATGGATAAAAATGAAAATAAATCATGTGGTTATCTTCAAGGGTATGCTATCTACATTTATCTTCAAAAATGAATCACCAATGATGTTTGAAATGAAGAGCTTAAAGTCAAGAAGATTTACCTTGAAACTGAAACTTATGTTATGAGTTTGAACATCTTTCAAGAGGTTGTGATGATCAGAATGGCTTCAGTGAACCTCCAGGAAGTTGGTCTAATCCTTACTTTGTATTGAGAGCTACAAGATTGTACAGGGGGTTGAAGGATTTTTCTGTTTCTGTTTTTCTTTGGGTTGCTTCTGTTTTTTGTTGTTGTTGTTTTATGGTTCAAAACAGTTTTATGGTTAAGCACAGTTTCATGGTTGTTGTTGTTTTTCTTTTCTGGTTTTAGTGTTTTTCTTCTCTTCCTCTTACAATGTTTTTCTCTCTCTTTTCTCTATTGTCTCTTTCTCTCTCTCTCTCTCTCTCAATATTGCTATTGTATTCCCCTTTTTTTTCACTGTTGTTTTTCTCTCAACATTTCTCTTGTATCTTTTTTCACTCAATAATGTTGTTATCCCCCCCCCCCCCCCCTTCACTGCCCATTCTATTGTTTGTATATCAACTGAGAAGTGGAAATTAGGGGGGGGGGAGGTTGGTGAGATTTTAAACAATTTTGACATGCTGTTTCACAACTTTTTCATTATAGATTTGGGTGACTTCTATTTTGTGTAATGTTTGGAATTTGTTGGAAGCAGTTTTGACAGTTTTAGCAGGCTGTCATTGCAGGTTTTTGGACTGATATGCTTGGACTGTTTTTGTTTAGGTTTTGGAGTGGAGTGGGAAGGTTTATGGACTGGTATGCAGCAGAATGGACAACAATTGTTTGGATAATTTTGTGGGGCTGGTTAGTGCAAACTTTTGGCATGTTTTGTGGGCTGGTTGGTGCAAACTTTGGACTTTATACAGCAGCACATTGGACAGTATTATTATGTAGGTTTTGATAGTTTGGACAGGTTTTTTGGCTTGTTATATTTGGATAGTTTGGACTTGTAATGAGAAATTCCTTTGTATGGTTTCAAATGGTCATGGTATGAATCCAAAAAATTGAAAGATAATCAATATTGACTTGAATCGTGGATATAGTAACTTGTGATCTAAGGAATTGGTGACTTGTGAACCAAAGACATTATATGAAATGAAGGGGTAAGAAAACACTTAGAAGGGGGGGGGGGGTGAATAAGTGACTCTTTTTGAGTTTATCAAAAACAAAGCTCAAACAATAATGGAATAACACAGTTATTTTTATCCTGGTTCGTTTAAACTCAAACTACTCCAGTCCACCCGCCAAGGTGATTTCGCCTTTCTCAACAAGGACTTAATCCACTATAATCAACTGATTACAATCACACAACAACTGTTGTCACTAACAATTCACAAGTAAACTTACAAGTGACTAACACCACTAAGACTTAAATCTAGTTCTAGTCTGCTTGAGAAATCTGACCAAGCTTTGTCTCTCAAGGAACAAAATACAGGAGTTTTATCTTAACAGATAATGAAATAGAGTTTGCTTCTTATCAAGCTATATCACAAATGTGATTTTTCACTTATAATCTAATACCCAAATTTTATGAACAATGAGTTTGTGAGCTTTTGGATCTTTCACGTAATTTCTTGCTTCTTTTGAAAATTTGATTTGTTTTCCTGGTTCACTTCAAAAGTTACTTGGCTTGCAATAAATTTCCTTCTATTTATAGTAGGAACAATAAGACTGTTGCTGCCTTCAGAAAAGATGGAGAGCATTAAATGCTTTACGTGTATCCTTGCAATATTCCATTTTCCAAGAAACTAGTTGTAGGCACTTGAGTGCTTTCAGCCGTCTTTGCATTAATGAGAAAACGTCAGAATGTAAGAACATGTTTCCTTTGCTTTGACAAGACAAGTTGGTTTAAACGTTGTTTCAGAATTTGCTTCCAATGTCTTTAAGTCAGAACATGCTTCATTCAACTTCTGGGCAGAGCGTTGCTTGCTAAGAACTTTGAACAGCGCTTGCATTCAAGTTATCTTCTGAATCAAAAAGCCTGCTAGAAGTTAGAAGATATATTTAACAAATAAAGGTTCTTACTAGAGTCAGCAGATGCGTTTGAATATAAGGTTCTTTTATCAAAGAACTTATTCATAATCTTTGCTTAGTACTTTAGAATGTTTTTGTCAGAACATTAGCTGAGACATTCAAAACACATTCATCAGAGCATAAATTATCTTAAATATGATTTAGTTATCATCAAAACTCTTGAGATAGGTCAGAACTAAACTTGTTCTTTCAATCTCCCCCTTTTTGATGATGACAAAAAATTATTTTAGATAAAGAAAAGAAACGAATTAAGAGATAAGAATCTCCCCCTGAAATGAATATTTCTATGCATAAGACATCCTGAGATTATTTAGTCAGAGTAATACACAACCTTCTTGAATTTCTTCAGAACTTCTTCAAGAAGATAAATCTTAGCTGGAATATTCTTTCAGAGTTAAAGTGATACCTGCAAAAAAAATTCTTTTGCACAGAAGGAATTCTTGCAAATTTGTTAGAATGTCTGAGACTTTGTCCCATAACTGTTAAACAATGATTAGTTCAAGAATGCACATTTTCTCCCCCTTTTGGGCATAATCAAAAAGTGTAAAAAATGAGAAATTTTGAAAGATTTCATAAAAAAATTTAAAATAGATATCCAGAAGTACAAATAAAACATCCAAATAAGAGACAAAAAGAAACTAGGATTTCTTAGTGACAAGAGCCATCAGAAGATTCTTGATTTCAGAGGCAGATTCGTTTTGCATTGCCATCCAGTTCTTGATCTCTAGATTTGTTTGATCTTGCTTATCCATGCGTTTATTCAAGACTTCATTCTCCTTATTTAGCTCTTTCAGAGTGTCCATAATGAGTGAGGTAGGAGCAGAAGATGATGAAGCTTCATTAGAAACAGGGTCAGAAGCAGTAACTGTTGAGTCAGACTTCACAAAGGTGGAGAGCAGAGTGCCCAGATCCATTGCAAGAGTTGGCACAGGTTTAGGTCCAGCCTTAACTGAAGGTTGATTCAATAGAACAATAGCCAGAGGATTTGAATCTTCAGAGGATTCTTCAGATTCATCTTCTGATATGTCCATCTTATCAGCTGGTGTATCAGCAATCAATAACGAAGACTTCTTATTCCAAGTGTCAGCAGCTTCTGTCTTGAAAGTATGCAGAAGTTTGGAAAAGTTATCCAGCACCTGAGAATGGCACAAATCCTGTAACTTCCATGACTCAGCAACCAAAGTTCTTCTGAAGGTTTCCCATAGAAGATCTGTTGCTGTTGTGTTCACACTTCTGGAGCAATCACCATGCTTGAACATTTGTTATAAAATTATGAAACAAAGTATTTACATCTGGCTGAACAGGTTTAGGGACAGCCGTTCTGTAAGTTTTGTTTTTCAAGAATTGTAGAGATTGAAAGTCCACTACAGTTCTTAAAAAGCTATTGGGTTCAGGATTATTTGTAGGTTCAGGTTCAGGTTCAGGTTCGTTAACACAAATATGGGGTTCTAATATTTCATGAGGTACGGATGGTTCAGCAGTTTCAGTTTGTTCAAAAAGTTGTTGTTCTGGAATTTGAGGAGTTGAGAGTGGTGTTGTATGTTATGGTGAAGTGGGTGGAGTGACATCAGGCAAAATTATTATTGTATAAGCAGGAGTGGGAATGGGATTTTGAGGCTGTGGTTGATTCATAGCAAAAATATTCTCAGATGGTAAGTTGAAAGGAGGTTTTATGTTTGCTAGAGGTTCATTTATCCCTAGAATTCTCCAAGAGCCAGCATCATACCATCCAGTTGGTCTGGGTGATAGAGGTCTGGGAGGGGGTCTTGAAAAACGTTCAGTAGGAATAGGTTGAAAAACAGATGGTTCAGGGGGGTCTGATTGAGAGGGTTCTGATTGGCTGTCAGAATGTTCATCAGAGTCAGAATCACTTAAATCTGTTGAAAACTGATTTTTATGAGGGTTGTCAGCAAGGGGTTCAGATGGTAAGGTCAGATCAATGTCAACATCTAAGTCTCCTAAGGTTTGGGAGGGTTCAGCAGATGCAGATACATTTTTAGAATCATAAACAAGTATATTTTCAACATGATTACCTGTCTTCTTTTTCTTCTTCTGAGGAGTATCAGAAGGTCCTTCTACAGCTTTTCTCTTCACAAATTCTTGGAGAATAACATTAGGAGCAGCTTGATTTCTTCCTTGAAGCCAAGCTGGATCAATGGGTGATCATGTTTCTTTGCAGGTCTCAAGATAGTGCAAAACCATACGAGGATGCTCCCCTGAGTTGAACATAGGAAAGTCAGCAATAAGAATTCTTCTCCTCTTCACAATAGTTGACAGGCATGGAGTGGGTTCCACCAGCAGTTTGTCAATGATTTTCCTTTTCAGCAAGTTCTTTCCAGTCATAGTCTTACCACAGATAGGTTCAAGCTCCCCCAGAAGATTTGCTTCTTTTAGGTGAGCAATCAGACCATTCTCATTTAGAATGTCTGATAATAACCTCCCCATAGGAATCCAATTCCTCTTTGATTTGGGATTCTTCATCCTTTCAGCTTCTCTGGTTTCTTTGACACGGTTCCAGAGATGTTCAAAAAGCAAGTAGGGCAAATCAATTTTGACATTGGTTCTAAGGAAAAACAACAAATATTGTTGATCAGCATTGATGTAATCAGGAGAACTGGTGTCTTTCCTGTGGTGAATATATCCATGAATAATCCTTGCCCAAATCTTATATTTGTCTTTCAAGTCCCTGACTTTGGAGGAACCTTGACTGTTGGTAAAAATCTCTGAATATACCCTAGACATCTCCATTCTTCCACTGGGCATTCCTGTAACTCCAAGTCCTTTAAAACCCATCAACCTTCTGATTTGATTTTCTGTAATGGATATTTCCTTGCCCATTACAAAGGAGAGAATAACCTTGGGGGTTGCAATAGCGTGAATCCAGAATTCTTTTACCAAATGAGGAAAGACTGGACCAATAAGATGATCAAAGTAGCTTTCCCAACCTTGAAACTTCACAGCAGGGAACAAGTCAAATCCATTCTCTCTGAGATTCTCAAAGTCTACCATTAGCTCACTCAAAACTTCCAAACTTTCTACTGGAATGAGAGTTGTCCTTTCAGGTATAATGTATTGCTCAGAGTGGGTAGAAGAAGAAGAAGCCATTGAAGTTCTTTAGAAATGAGAAAATTGAAGAAAAGGGTTTTTAAGAGAAAAGTACAGTAAAAAAAAACGCTTGAGTTTTGAAAGAGATAGTAAAGAATGAAAAGGGTTTTTCAAAAAGTATTTATATGCATTAATTCCAGAAAATAGGTTTAGAATTAAAAATGAAAGTATTTAAGACACAATTAAAATAAAGATTAAAACGGATTTAAAAACGAATCTCATCATTACTTGCATTTAATGATTTTCTAAAAATGAGGGAAAACGTGAGATTATGGCTAATCATCAACAGTTACCTAGAACGTCATCAGTAGCTTTTGCACGCTTGACCTTTCAGAAACACACCATGTGTTCATCTCCTGAAGGATGCATGTAACAACTGTTTGTTCTAATGAATTTCTGAATTTCATAAAGGTTGAAATCTTCTAGTTGACTTTTCATCCAAATCATCTGAGAGCTACATCCAGCAGCAGATATATATTCAGCTTATGTGGTTGATAGTGAAATTGTTGCTTGCTTCTTGTTGTACCATGGGATAAGATTGTCACCCAAAAACTGGCAGCTTCCAGAGGTGCTTTTTCTTTCAATTCTATCTCCAGCAAAGTCAGCATCACAATAACCTACTAGTTTGTAATCTTGTGATCTTCTGTAACACATACCAAGATTAGCAGTACCTTTCAGATACCTAAGAATTCTCTTAACAACTATTAAATGAGAATCTCTAGGATCTGATTGGAATCTAGCACACAAGTACACGCTAAATAATATATCAGGTCTAGATGCAGTCAGATAGAGAAGGGATCCAATCATACCTCTATAGAGCTTCTGATCTACTTTCATACTTACCTCATCTTTACCTAGAATGCAGGTCGGATGCATAAGTGTCTTGGCATCTTTGCTTTCTGACATTTGAAATTTCTTCAGAAGTTCTTTAACATACTTCGTCTGATGTATGAAAGTACCTTCTGGAGTCTAGTTGATTTGAATTTCAAGAAAGAATTTCAATTCACCTATCATGCTCATTTCAAATTCTGCCTGCATGGTCTTAGAAAATTCTTTTCCAAGGGAGATATTAGAGGTTCCAAAAATTATATCATCAACGTAAATTTGACAAATTAAAATATCATTTTTAAATGTTTTTCTGAAAAGAGTTGTGTCCACTTTCCCTCTGGTAAAATCTTTTTCTAATAGAAAATTACTCAGACGATCATACCAAGCTCTGGGAGCTTGTTTTAAACCGTACAAAGACTTTTTCAATTTAAAAACATGTTCTGGAAGCTTTGAATCATTAAATCCAGGAATTTGATGGACATATACTTCTTCTTCAATATAACCATTTAAAAATGCACTTTTAACATCCATTTGATATAATGAAATGTTATTTTGTACAGAAAAAGAAATTAATAATCTTATAGATTCTAACCTGGCGACTGGGGCAAAGGTTTCATTATAATCAATTCCTTCTTGTTGACTATAACCTTATGCAACCAGTCGTTCTTTGTTTCTGATTACTTCTCCTTGTTCGTTCAATTTGTTTCTGAAAACCCATTTTATTCCTATAACATTGAATCCTTTGGGTCTTGGAACTAGATTCCATACATCATTCTTGGAGAATTGATTTAGTTCTTCTTAAATTGCTAAGATCCAATCATTATCTTCCAGAGCTTCATCAATGGTAGTTGGCTCAATCAAAGAGACTAAACCAAACAAAGATTCTTCATTGATTCTGAGAGAGGATCTTGTTCTGATGTGATCTTCTTTTCTTCCAATGATTACGTCTTCTTTATGAGCTGAAGATATTCTAGGAAACCTTTTATGTGTGGGTTGGTCAGAGATTCTGAGATTGTTCAGAGCATTGTCAAGAGGATGGTCTGCTACGTCTTCTTTTGCTTCTGAACTTTCAGAGTTTGAGGGATGATCTTCTGTACCTACAGAAAAATCAATTTGCTTTGGCTGTTGCTGGCCAAGCTTATCATCAAACCTGACTTTGATTGATTCTTCAACAATTAGAGTTTCTGTGTTGTAAACTCTATAACCTTTTAAGCGTTCAGAGTATCTAAGCAGGAAACACTTTTGTGCTTTGGAATCAAACTTATTCAGAGTTTCTTTGGTGTTTAGAATAAAACAAGTACATCCAAAAGGATGGAAATAAGAAATGTTGGGCTTTCTGTTTTCCACAATTCATAGGGAGTCTTTTCAAGAATAGGTCTTATAGAGATTCTATTCTGAATGTAACACGCTGTGTTCACAGCTTCTGCCCAAAAGTGCATAGCCATATTTGTTTCATTGATCATGGTTCTGGCCATCTCTTGTAATGTTCTATTCTTTCTTTCTACAACTCCATTTTGCTGGGGAGTTCTAGGACAAGAAAAATTATGAACAATACCATTTTCTTTAAAATATTTTTCAAAATAATAATTTTCAAATTCACCACCATGATCACTTCTAACTTTTGATTTTAAAATCTTTTTCATTTTGCACTTGGGTACAGAAGTCAATGAATACAAAATGTGACTCATCCTTGTGTTTTAAAAACTTTACCCATGTCCATCTGCTGAAGTCATCAACAATGACCAATCCATATTTCTTGCCTCTGATGGATGCAGTTTTAACTGGCCCAAATAGATCAATATGAAGTAACTCTAATGGCTTAGAGGAAGAGACAACATTCTTAGATTTAAAGGAAGGTTTTGAAAATTTTCCTTTTTGGCATGCTTCGCACAGAGCTTCTGAGTTGTACTTCAGATTGGGAAGTCCTCTGACTAAATTTAATTTATTTAGTTGAGAGATTTTTCTAAGACTGACATGTCCCAATCTTCTGTGCCATACCCATTGCTCATTGCTAACAGACAAAAGACATTTGACATTTTGAGATTTAAGATCCGATAAATCAATTTTGTAAATGTTGTTCTTTCTCTTTCCAGAAAAGAGGATTGATCAATCCTTTTGACTTACAGCTTTACAGGAGTTTTGATTGAAGATAATGTCATAGCCATTGTCACTTAATTGACTTATGGACAATAGATTATAAGCTAATCCTTCTACTAATAAGACATTTGAGATAGAAGGAAGGTTACCGTTTCCTATGGTTCCAGAACCAATAATCTTCCCTTTCTGATTACCTCCAAACTTCACATCTCCTCCAGCTTTAAGTTCCAGGCTTTGGAACATAGACCTTTTTCCCGTCATGTGTCGTGAGCACCCAGAGTCCAGGTACCATGACTGGTGTTTCAATTGAGTTGTTAAGGACATCTGCAACAAATATTATTTTATCCTTAAGTACCCATATCTTTTTGGGTCCTTTTGGGTTAGCATAAGAGTTTCCAGAATGTGATGTATATTTTATATCATGTGAGTGTCCAAACTTGAATTGCTTATTCAGAGGTTTGTAAGTGAAGGTCATTTTAGCAACAAGTTTTGGAATGTATGTCTCCTTCCCTTTGGGAGGTTCATATCCAATTCCTCTTCTGTTTTTCCCACTAACTCCATAGATCATTGAAGCCATTTTGCTTATGTCTATGCCTTTAGCAAGAAAAGATTGAAAGCTATAGTCATATTCTTTCAGAATATCTTTTGAACTAGACACATACTCTGAACTAAAATTCTTTTGAACATTTTGAATTTCCTTTTTAAGTTTAAAATTGTTTTCTAGAAGTTCAGATTTTTCTGTTTCAAGTTTCTCAATATCAGATGCAAGACTCTTCTTGAGTTTCTTGTATTTGATTTTGAGCTTACTATAGTTTTCCAGAAGTTCTGATAAACTATCAACAAGTTCTTCTCTATAAAATTCAGAAAATACCTCTCTTTTTTCTGACTCACAGTCTGAGTCATCTTCAATGATAGCCATCAGAGCTAGGTTGGCATTTTCATCTTCAGAACCAGATTCATCTTCAGAAGAATCTGAGTCATCCCAGGTTGTCATCATTCCTTTCTTCTTTCCAAATCTCTTCTTTGGTTTTTCCTTTTGAAGCTTTGGACAATCACTTTTGAAGTGACCAGGTTCTTTGCATTCATAACAGATGATCTCTCTTCTGTTTAACTTTTTGTGTCCAGAAGATTCTGGTTTATCTTCTGACTTCTTGAAGTTCCTGAACTTCTTTTGTCTGTGCTTCCACAGATGATTGATCCTTTTGGAGAGCAAAGATAGTTCGTCTTCTTCTGAAGCTGATTCTTCAGAGTTTTCTTCTTCATCCTGAAAAGCGTTAGTATCAAATTTCTTAATTGATTTAAGGGCTAGAGACTTACCTTTCTTCTGAGGCTCATGCTCATCCAGTTCAATCTCATGACTTCTGAGAGCGCTGATGAGTTCCCCCAGAGACACACTGTTCAGATCTTTTTACATCTTGAAGGCAGTGACCATTGGTGCCCATCTTCTTGGTAAGCTTCTGATGATCTTTTTCACATGATCTGCTTTGGTATATCCTTTGTTCAAAACTCCCAGACCAGCGATCAGAGTTTGAAACCTAGAGAACATTGCTTCTATAGACTCACTCTCTTCAACTTTGAAGGCTTCATACTTCTGAACTAAAGCCAGAGATTTAGACTCCTTAACTTGAGCGTTTCCTTCATGAGTCATTTTGAGAGACTCAAACATATCATTCGCTGTATCTCTATTAGTGATTTTTTCATATTCTACTTTAGAGATAGCATTCAAAAAAATATTTCTAGCTCTGTGATGATTTTTAAAATCAGCTTTTTGTTGTCTATCTATATTTTTTCTATCCACTTTGTTTCCTTCTGAATCTGTATGATGTTTGTAACCATCCAAGACTATATCCCAAAGATCACTATCATGACCGAGAAAGAAACTTTCTAGTCTATCTTTCCAGTACTCAAAATCTTCTCCATCAAACACTGGAGGTTTGTTGTAACTATTATTGTTTTGTTCAGCAGCCATTGTGTTTTCTTCTGGATCTTTTCCTGACACGGTTAAGTGTTGTGCTCAGAGTCAAGCTCTGATACCAATTGAAGGGGTAAGAAAACACTTAGAAGTGGGGGGGGGGGGGGTTGAATAAGTGACTCTTTTTGAGTTTATCAAAAACAAAGCTCAAACAATAATGGAATAACACAATTATTTTTATCCTGGTTCGTTTGAACTCAAACTACTCCAGTCCACCCGCCAAGGTGATTTCGCCTTTCTCAACAAGGACTTAATCCACTATAATCAACTGATTACAATCACACAACAACT
This sequence comes from Vicia faba, assembly GCA_948472305.1. NCBI lineage: Eukaryota > Viridiplantae > Streptophyta > Magnoliopsida > Fabales > Fabaceae > Vicia > Vicia faba. The sequence continues at coordinate 1,325,027,942 of OX451740.1, forward strand.
GTTGTGACTAACAAAGCACAAGTAAACTTACAAGTGACTAACACCACTAAGACTTAAATCTAGTCCTAGTCTGCTTGAGAAATCTGACCAAGCTTGGTCTCTCAAGGAACAAAATACAGGAGTTTTATCTTAACAGATAATGAAATAGAGTTTGCTTCTTATCAAGCTATATCACAACTGTGATTTTTCACTTAGAATCTAATACACAAATTGTATGAACAATGAGTTTGTGAGCTTTTGGATCTTTCACGTAGTTTCTTGCTTCTTTTGAAAATTCGATTTGTTTTCATGGTTCACTTCAAAAGTTACTTGGCTTGAAATAAATGTCCTTCTATTTATAGTAGGAACAATAAGAACGTTGCTGCCTTCAGAAAAGATGGAGAGCATTAAATGCTTTGCGTGTATCCTTGCAATATTCCATTTTCCAAGAAACTAGTTGTAGGCACTTGAGTGCTTTCAGCCGTCTTTGCATTAATGAGCAAACTTCAGAATGTAAGAACGTGTTTCCTTTGCTTTGACAAGACAAGTTGGTTTAAACGTTGTTTAAGAATTTTCTTCCAATGTCTTTAAGTCAGAACATGCTTCATTCAACTTCTAGGCAGAGCGTTCCTTGCTAAGAACTTTGAATAACACTTGCTTTCAAGTTATCTTCTGAATCAAAAAGCCTGCTAGAAGCTAGAAGATATATTTAACAAATAAAGGTTCTTACCAGAGTCAACAGATGCGTTTGAATAAAAGGTTCTTTTATCAAAGAACTTCTTCATAATCTTTGCTTAGTACTTTAGAATGTTTTCTGTCAGAACATTAGCTGAGACATTCAAAACACATTCATCAGAGCATAAATTATCTTAAATATAATTTAGTTATCATCAAAACTCTTGAGATAGGTCAGAACTAAACTTGTTCTTTCATGAAATACCAATTTCCATTATTTCCAATTTGCAATCCAAATCTATGTTTTCTTTCTCTTTCAATTTTGGATCTTCTAGACAAATTCAAACCACTTTGAAAATGATAGATGCCATCTTAGTTCAAAATTTAGTCTCTCAAGAAACTCCTCAAATAAAATTTTAATCCATACGAGAAGAATTCCTTGGTTTCACCCTTTAAACCTCTTGATAAGCAATTGACTTGTAGAAGGAGATGAAGCTCAACGTGACCTTGAAGCAAAAATCCTAGTTTCCTAAAAACACTGTAAAACTTTAATATTGCATAACCACTGAACTCTTGGACCTCAGGTTCATTTATTCAATGAATGAATAATATGAAAATGAACTAGTGAAGGCGATGTAGATGAAATGAAAAGTCTAAGCCAGACAAAAGTAAAAGGTAGGACAAGTTTGGGCTATGACAGATGCCCCTACTTAATTGTTTTAAACCTGAAGGTGAGATTAGCGTCAACCTTTTGATCATTCGAGGTAGAAGATGATTAAATACTAAGACTTGAAATTTGTCTCGGAGAGATAGTGTAAGTGTTACTTTTTGGGACGTCTGCTGGGGATGAGAAAAAATGAATTTATAGGTGAACTGGTCATGATGGGTAAATGTTGTTGAATAATTATAGCTTGTGTTGGGGTAATGGTGCCAATACAAGGTTCTCGGGGAAGTGAGCATTAAAGTGACTGAAAAGATATGACCGATGATGTCGTGGTGACTGAAGGTAGGATTAAAGACAACATGATAACTTAAATACAATGGGTAAACTCAACGACAACGGAGAATCTATCGTGTGGGATTCACGACCCAAAAAGAAAGGTAAAGACGATGGGTAAAGATCGACATATGATCCATGACCCAAGAGAAAGGTAAAGACAACGTGAGGGTAAGACCTACGAGCGACCTACGACTTTAGAAAAGATAACGTGAGGGTAAGACCTATGAGCGACCTACAACCCTAGAAAAGACAACATGAGGGTTAGACTTACAGGCGACCTACGACCCTGAAAAAGATAACATGAGGGTAATACCTATGGGCGACCTACGAACCTAGAAAAGATAACATGAGGGTAAGACCTACGAGTGACCTACAACCATAGAAAATATAACATGAGGGTAAGACCTACCGGCGACCTACGACCCTAGAAAAGATAACGTGAGGGTAAGACCTACGGGTAACCTACGACCCTAGAAAAGATGACATGAGTGTAAGATCTAAGAGCGACGTATGACCCTAGAAAAGATAATGTGAGGGTAAGACCTACGAGCGACCTACAACCATATAAAAGATAACGTGAGGGTAAGACCTACGGGCGACCTACCACCCTAGAAAGATAACGTGAGGGTAAGACATACAGGTGACCTATGACCCTAGAAAGATAACGTGAGGGTAAAACCTACGACCCTAGAAAAGATAACGTGAGGGTAAGACCTACGGGCGACCTACGACCCCAGAAAAGATAACGTGAGGGTCAGACCTACGAGCGACCTACGACCCTATACAAGATAACATGAGGGCAAGAACTATGGGCGACCTACGACCCTAAGAAAGATAACATGAGGGTAAGACTTACAGGTGACCTACGGGCGACCTACGACCCTAGAAAAGATAACGTGAGGGTAAGACCTACGAGCGACCTACGGCCCTAGAAAAGATACCGTGAGTATTGAGAGTTAGGGAGTACAATATACCGGCACCATGACTTATTTTTTGGTTGGTAGTGTAATGACGGATGTCAACTGGGAATTATGAGGATGATATTCTTTGTGGGGATGTTTTATTGATTTAGGGGTTGATTTGGGGATTTCTTGCAAGGTACCAAATTTGGATCATGTTTCATATGCATTTTAAAGTGTGGCATGATGATCCATGGTTGTGCTGTGTGTTTGAAGATGCAATGTAATATGCTATGATGATTATTGTATGCAAAATGCCAAATATTAGGCTCATTGGGGTATGTTGCCCATTGTCTTGAGATGCCAATACAAGTTGGTGCTTGAAAACTTTGAGAGTAAGTTATAGCCTTGTCGAGTTCACTGAGGATTAAATCTTGCTGAGAAGGAGTAGCTTAATCTGGCATGCTAGACTTCTTGTGGATGATTGAGTAGAGACATGGATCTCATCAAACGCCCCTAGTTTCTCGGTGTTGGAGAGGAAAGGGCCCCATCTGACTTTCCTTACTCCACAAACCACTCGGGGATTAGGAAATGGACCTAAGTGTCTTCAGATTCCCCGAGTTCACTTCATATCTGGGGAGTTATATGCTTAAACATCTGCAGGGAATGATGATGCTTCTGAGAATGTTAACTGAGCCAAAGTGAATGTCATGACGCTTTTATCCTGATTGAATTTATACAGATGACAGGAATTTGCTTGAGCATCTTCATAAGAGGGGAGGAGGAATTCCCATATCTACAATGATCTCTTCAAGTGGAAGGATGGAAGATTCGTGTCATAATACGACACAAGGTGGCATGCCCTAATATCTTTCTCTAATCACATATTCTTGAAGAGATTTGTCGAATCTCGATGTAATTGCCCCAGGTTGCACAAATTCTGAATAGGTTACTCAACATGATTTCCCCAATTTAAATTTCAAAGATATTCATCGATATGATTGCCTTTGATTGGTTGGCAAAAGTTGGAAGAGATTTATTGACGTGATAGCCTCTGATTGGCAGCTTGAGGGAATGCCCCAGAATAAGATCATCCTTTTCTTTTTGATAGATTTCTGCAGCAATTCTCCCTTCGAGAAAACCAGGTTTTCATTTGATGCTCATCATACAAGCTTACTTGATGTTTAAGTACTTATTTATATGAAAAGAATATTTGTCTAAGAATGATGATTCTAATGCAAATTCTATGCTTGTCTTGAAGTTTAAAAACTTTTATTAAAAATATGTTGAAGCATCATTTTTTTTTATTTTTTATTTTTTATTGTTATTATTTTTATTTTTTATTTTTATTTTTATTTTTTTATTGTTACCAACTCAAATTTTATCACATCTCTGAGGAGTCCGGTTACTGCATTCTCGCTACAGTATTGCTTTCGAATTAACCCATGATTCAGTTAGGACTTTTAAGGGTTGTAATGTGGCCTGGTTCACGGTTTTAGAAAAAAGGATTTAAGGCTCAAAATTATTTGGTGTCCACCCATTCTCCATGATGTTCTCCATTCCTATGTTCGGTTAACTCGATACGAGAACTCATCTCTCGAGAAGAGAGTTTATGATGATTGAGGAACCACATGGATTTCTACACCCGACAGTCACTGACTTCTTGGTGTTTGATCACTTGACCTTGTTCTTTGCTAAGGATCTTTATTTCGCAATACTTTCGTTTTCCCTAATTTTTCCTGGACAATTTTTGATTTTGAAGTTGCAGTCCAGCGGGATACCCTGACTTTTGCCTAAGTCACTTGTTTTTCAAGTTTCAACTTAGTAGGGCTTTTTGTCTTTTTCTTTTTGAAAAAGTCATTAATCTTTGAGTCTTCTTCAATTTGTTGGAAATGGTTGTGGTTTCCTGAGTCCTGGATAGATGAAGGATAACCGTTATGGTATCGTCATCTGTTAACCTCCTGATGTGCGATAGATACCCATGGGGATATCACTCTCTTTGATGCATGTTGCTGATAGGTAATGGTTAGTCATTGTGGTTTTGACTTTCCCTATCCCTTTGATGGATAACCATTGTTGTATCCCTAGAGGCTCACTCTTGATGACTTCTGAATGCTCGATTAGATTAACTGAACTCTACCCGCCCTAGGGTTAAAATTGAGGGTTTTTCTGCATAAAAGAAACTCATACTTCAAGGCTCAAAAGGGTTGACGAGGGTTTATCTTCCTTATATCTCTGGTGTTTGAGGATTTGAAACAATACATGTACATCGTTAGCGGGGTTTTATTCCAAAGCATACCATTCGAGAATCTAGGTGTCATATGTTCACCATCCTCCCTCAAGAGTTATTTTGTTCTTTAAATTAAAAAGAGTTAAACATTACAAGCAAGTAAAATAACAAAAACATACATGAGTGAATACAAATGGATTAGTTCAAGACAAACGCAGTCAGTGCATTGTGAAAAAACAAACAGTTTTGTATACAAGAAAGTAGTGAACAAGAAATATTAGAAATGATAATGCAAATGAAATTAGAAATTGCCATGCTCATTAGGCTTCTTCAGGCTGGACTTATTTGAGGAGGTGCCCTTCTAGTCTTGACACCTGTCTCAGCAAGAGGATTCAATCCATTATCAGACCCTTTGGAGTAAATGTGATAACTTTGGCATCAAGGAGGTCTTAAATGCTGTTTTTCACTGCCCTGCAATTCTCAATTGTGTGGCTTGGAGCCCCTGAATGGAATTTTCAACGAGCATTAATATCATCCCCCCTTGGGAGAGGATTTGGTGTTGGACCAAGTTCACGCAATTGAACCAGCTGATTGGCAAGCAATTGAGGGAGGAGTTGAGCATAAGGCATATGTATATGATCTATCCTTCTTTCAGGATCTTTCTTCCTATTTCTTCCTCGTTTACCCTGGGATTGTTGATTCAGTTGAAAAGGCCAAGATCGTGTTTGTTGAACATACAGTTGTCTCTGTGTGTACTATTGTTGATGATGGATTGACTGATGCTGAGCCACCCGAGGTTATTGAGTCGAGATTGTAGCACATGCTCGATGAACATATCGATTAGGATGAACAATCAATGCTTGACGGTGCAGAGCTTGGTCTTGATGATGGACTGGGGCCTTCCCTCCGTCAATAGTAGTACTAATCTCTCCTTCTTTCTTATTGAGAAGGCTAAAGCAAGGTTTCTTGTTACTTTCACTGATAGCGCTAGATGTACCCTGAGTTTTTCCTGACTTGAGGCCATCTTCAATACATTCCCCAATGGTAACCAAGTACGAAAAGGAATTCAAAATACTACCAAGTATGTGTTAGAGATATGGGTCTTGTAAGGTGCCCATGAATAAATAAGTCAATTCATGGTCCAAGAGGGGAGGTTGAACCCTTGCAGCCGATTCACGCCACCTTTGGGTGTACTCTTTAAGTGACTCTTCAAATTTCTGTATCATCCCTTGAAGCTGAGTGTAGATAGGAGCCATGACAGTATTATAATGGTAATGTTTCAAAAAGGCGCCAGCAAGCTCTCCCCAAGTACTGACATGAGTTCTTTCTAGTTTCATATACCAGTCCAATGGTGCCCCGGTCAAACTATCTTGGATGAAGTGCATGAGTAACAGTTCATTTTCAACATAAGCCGCCATTTTGCGACAGTAGGAACAAAGATAAGTCTCTGGGCAGGAGGTGCCTTTGTAGTTGTCAAAATCAGGAACCTTGAATTTGGGAGGAATAACTACCCCAGGCACGAGACACATTGCAACAGTATTGAATCCCGAAGTCTTGATACCCTCCATGGCTTTGAGACGCTCTTCAAGAGCATGTACATCTTCGCAGTTTTAGCAACTCCAGCGACAAGATTCACGTGGGGTTCATCAAGATTAATGATGTTGTAATGATCATCATCATCATTCTGAGGAGCTCCAGTAGGGGTCTTAACATTTGCATTATCATTCCTCCCATTTGCAGAAGTGGAAAGAGCATCCGTAGCAAGCTTGGAAACACTTTGATGTAACTCTTCTTGACCCTTGATGACAGCATGAAGGGTTTCCATAAGCTGATCCATGCGAGTTCCCATGGTGTCCATATCTCGGCAGAGAGAATTCCGATTCTCTTCGAAAAGATCCATAAGTCTTCGCTGGTTGCTTCTTGTATGGTAGGGATGTGGAGAAGTAGTCTTTGCTGTTCACTGAAGTCTGATGGGAAAGGGACCCCAATAAGTTTCTTTCATGAATAATTAATGCATGATAGTATGAATGAATATTTTATCTTCATTTCTGAGGAAATCCAAAGACTCGTTTGTCCTTTTTTTTAAATTTCTGTTTTCATTTTTGAAGAGCTCGAACAACGAGACTTGTCTTTGGAATTCCTCAGATATGAGATGTATATACACGATGGTATGATGTTATGTTATGCTATGGCATGAGATTTAGCTCCACATATTCTGGATAACCACTGTGTAGTCCTTTGCATAGCTGAAAGCAACAGGATCAAAAGTCCGACGTCACAGGCATGGAGTCAAAGTAACGACCCATAAGGTATGTACTAGGGGTTTATCACCTGTCGAACAAGGTTCTAGGGAAACCTCAGAGTCTACGCTCTTCCTTTGGATATTATCGACGTCCCAATTACTCAGTAATCAGTAATATTCACAGGAAAAGATCATCTGAGTGCAACATCGCATGACAACTACTTCTAGATTACTCTGTTATAGTCTCTACACTACACCTAAAAAGGCCAGGAGGGGTTAATAGTTCTACGACCCTCAACTTATATGGTTCTTAGGTCGAAAGCAACAATGTCTTCCTAATTACTCGGTAAACAATGATACTTTCAAGGGGACCTCCATTGAGTGGGAAGTTTTCATGCCTCCTTCTTCGGGATTACTCCCTCGAAGTAAGCATGACTATACCCAGAATATGTGAGTAGAAACAATATAATGCAATATATACAAAAGAATACAGTAAAGCAATAAAGAAATAAAACATTAAAGCAAAATAAAGAAAATAAATAAACACCCGAAGAGACAAATAAGCAAAACTAGGAGAGACTCGCAAAAACTTCCCCAACAGAGTCTCCAACTGAAGCTACCGACAGTAAACACAGAGCCACCACCGAACTTTATTTATCCCAAAGGAAGGGGAAATATCGAGAAAACCACAAGAAGATGGATAAGATGTTCTTAGGACCAAGAGAAAGGGTAAGGGAGTCGATTATGTGAGGGGAAGGTATTAGCACCCCTCACATCCATTGTGCTCAACGGGATCCATTTTGTTTGTTTGCTTCTAAGGATGTGTTTATCTATAACTATACTTGCTTAAGAGGAAATAAATGGTTTTTTGTTAGTGCATTCATGAGGGTCTCATAACCCTTTTCCTACGTATCCAGTGAAGAAATCCGAACACCGTAGTTACTCAAGAAAATGTTGGTTTGTTGGTGTTTTTTAGTGGGTTACGTTAACGCATGCATTCTAGCAATAGGCGCAGCCGGTATCGCGGTAGAACGGAGATAACATGCCCTTTGAGGGAGTTTTGATTAGTTGAGTGTTTTTCGAGTTTTAAATGAGTTTGAATAATGATTAAATGTTTTTTGATTTTTTTGATTTGTGAATGATAAGTTTTAATCTTAATTACAAAAGAAAAGTCAAAGGGGAAAGTCTACCCTAATGTTGTCATGCATGGGTTCCAACCTAAGGTCTAATTAGTTCGTATCTTGAAGAAGAGGAAACTATAATCCTAAGGGAGCATGTTATAAACATAAAGTAAAAGGAGACGGTGTTTGTGAAGAGTGGTCATGTATGGTGATCATGGCAACAATGACGACAAAATGAGTAGTATTATGAAAGGAGTATATGGAATGCTTGGTGTATGGGAATTGAATCGGTTTTTAATAAAACAAGGGGTGTACTTGATTAATCTCGTGAGAGTAGGTGCTCCTACCCTTAACCATGAGACCCTTTATACATGGAAACACTTGGTATATGGACCAAAGTGGTTGATTCGGGTTATGGTTAACCAAGGGCAAGACTTGATTAACCTTGTGAGAATGGCCATGCCCAAACTCAACTATGAGACCCTTTAAGAAGATGCTTGGTATGTAAACCAAGGGGAGAGGAGTTTCTTCGATGGATAAGATAAAAATCAAAAGCCCATAGAAGGTGGCTATATGCATGCTCCTAGAAAGTGGGACTAGCATGGCGCTAGTATTCTAAACGACCAATTGGAACAATCGATTGAATAGTTATCACTATAGGAAAGTCCAGGACCAAGCTATGAAATGTGTGCAAATATGCATTTGTAAGTGGATACCTTTTCATTAATGATGAGCCCAAGAGGAGGCCATGTGTTCTAATTGAATGACATATGCATAATTAAGCAACAACTAAAACATACAAAAAAGTAAACCCTAAGCTATTACAATCATATGGGATGGGGGTATAAATTTACAAATGGGGATGAAGTAAAAACCTAATTAAATTATTACAACCATATTGAATAAATGAACAACAATGAAAAAAATATAAAACAAATATAAAGATAGTGTAAAAAGAAAGGAAAATTGTTTTTTTAACTTTTATGTATCGACACATGCATTTATGCATCGATACATAACACTTCTTATTTCTGGAAAATCAAAATCAACTCATATGAGTCAACACATAATGTTTCATGTCGACTCATACTCATTTCTTGCCCCTGAAAATCAAAAAACAACACAGTATGAATCGACAAATAAGGGTTTGTGTCGACTCATTTCCGTTTTGTATCGACACATGTGCGTTTTGTGTCGACTCAAAACCTGTTTTGTGCCTGATATGTGTTGACTCATAGAGATATGTGTCGACCCATACTGTTGTTTTTTGTTTCTAACATTGCTCTGCTACATGTAAAAGTTAGATCTCAACATATGATGGATAAAAATGAAAAGCAAGCATGTGGTTAGCTTCAAGGGCATGATATCTACATTTATCTTCAAAAATGAATCACTAATGATGCTTGAAATGAAGATCTCAAAGTAAATAAGACTTACCTTAAAATTGAAACTTGTGTTATGAGTTTGAACACCTTTCAAGAGGTTGTGATGATCAGAATGACTTCAGTGAACCTTCAGAAAGTTGCTCCAATCCTTACTTTGTATTGAGAGCTGCAAGGTTGTACAGGGGATTGAAGGGTATTTTTTTTGTTTCTATTTTTCTTTGGGTTGCTACTATTTTTTGTCGTTGTTGTTTTATGGTTCAAAACAGTTTCATGGTTCAACACAGTTTCATGGTTATTGCTATTTTTCTTTTCTGGTTTTACAGTGTTTTTCTTCTCTTCCTCTCACAGTGTTTTCTCTCTCTTTTCTCTAATGTCTTTTTTTTCTCTCTCAATATTACTATTATATTCCTTTTTTTTCACTGCTGTTTTTCTCTCAATATTGTTGTTGTCCCCCCCCCCCCTTTCACTGCCCATTCTGTTGTTTGTATAGCAACTGAGAGGTGGAAATTGAGGGGAAAGGTTGGTTAGATTTTAAACAATTTTGACATGTTGTTTCAGTAATTTTTCATTACAGAATTGGGTGACTTCTATTTTGTATAATGTTTGGCATTTGTTGGTAGCAGTTTTGACAGTTTTAGCAGGTTGTCTTTGTAGGTTTTTGAACTGTTATGCATGGACTATTTTTATGTAGGAACAACAGGTTTTGGAGTGATATGCTTGGACTGTTTTTGTGCAGGTTTTGGAGTGGACTGGGCAAGTTTATGGACTGTTATGCAGCAGAATGGACAACACCTGCTTGGACAGTTTTGTGGGGTTGGTTAGTGCAAACTTTGGGCCTGTTTTGTGAGGATGGTTGGTGTAAACTTTGGGCTTTATACAACTACAAATTGGACAGTATTATTATGCAAGTTTTGATAGTTTGGACAAGTTTTTTGGCTTGTTATATTTGGACAGTTTGGACTTGTAATGAGAAATTCCTTTGTATGGTTTCAAATGGTCATGGTATGAATCCAAAAAATTGCAAGATAATCAATAGTGACTTGAACCTTAAATATAGTAACTTGTGATGTAAGGAATTGGTGACTTGTGAACCAAAGACATTGTATGAAATACCAATTCCATTATTTCCAATTTGCAATCGAAATCCAAGTTTTCTTTCTCTTTCAATTTTGAATCTTCATGACAAATTCAAACCACTTTGAAAATGATAGATGCCATCTTAGTTCAAAATTTAATCTCTCAAGAAACTCCTCAAATAAAATTTTAATCCATACGAGAAGAATTCCTTGGTTTCACCCTTTAAACCTCTTGATAAGCAATTGACTTGTAGAAGGAGATGAAGCTCAATGTGACCTTGAAGCAAAAATCCTAGTTTCCTGAAAACACTTTGAAAGTTTAATATTACACAACCACTGAACTCTTGGACCTCAAGTACCTTTATTCAATGAATGAATGATATGAACATGAACTATTAAAGATGATGTAGATGAAATGTGAAGTCTAAGCCAAATAAAAGTAAAAGGTAGGACAAATTTGGGGTATAACAGTGATAGAAGAAGAGGTTACCTTAGTAATGAAGGGGGGTCCATGAAGGCGCATGTGGAAGCCACATTGGAGGGAGAGCCCTGTCCGAGAAGATACTTTGAGCTGCGTACTATTGGCCTCAAATGTTGAAAGATTGTGTCGAATTTTTGTGTGCAAGTGTGACAAATGCCAGGTATAGTCACCACTCATACATTCCCCGACCGAATTACTGCACTCCATCTTTTACCCATGGCCATTTTATTAATGGGGAGAAGATATACTGGGACCATTCCCCACAACACTCAGACAGTTAAAATTCCTCATTATGGTTGTTAGGGGTGTTTGCGGTGTGGTTTGGATCGGTTTTAAGGAAAAAACTCTTATGATCCAAAGATAAATTTAGTTGCGGTTCGGTTCGATTTTAGATGATATATTAAAAAAATCCAATATGATTCGATCTAATTTTATGCGGTTCAATTTGGATCGATTTTTGGATATCCAAATTACACATTATATTTGTATTAATATTATAAAACAACTAATAAATCATAGAATTGATATAATGTATAACATATGATCTATTAAAAGTTAATATTATAAAATGAAAGTGATCGATTATGGTTGAAATAACCAAAATAAATAGATTATACCAAGCTAATAAAGATTATTAAAAAAAATATTATCATCTAATAATAAATTCATGTAAAATATCATACTAATAAAAAGTAAATAAGCATGAAAATATATGTATGCTGTTCGATTTGGTTTGGATCCGTTTTGAAAATTTAATCTAATATCTGATCCGAACCGATCGGTTTTTACAAAATGACATCCAAACACATCCAATAAATTTCTATTTTTTGGATCGGTTTTCAGTTTTTTATTTGGATTGGTTTGGATTAGAGCACCTCTAATGGTTGTCGACTACTTCACAAAATAAGTAGAAGTTGAGGCTATAGCACGCATTACTGCCGAAAGAGTATGTCACTTCTATTGGAGAAACATCATTTGCAGGTTCAGAACACAATTTGCAAGCTCGATCATGGTATAATTCTTCTGTGACTTGGGTATCCAAACCAAGTTCACATCAGTGGAACATCCTCAATCCAACGGTCAAGACTAAGCAGCCAACAAGATCATTTTAACAGGAATGAAAAATAAACTAGATGATGGAAAGGGGCTATGGGCCGAATACTTGTCAGAGATCCTTTGGTCATACCATACAACCCCTCACTCCACTATTCGGGAAACACCTTTCTGAATGGTGTACGAGGCAGACGCCATGATACCAATCGAGATTAATACCCCTACTTGGAGAAGGGATCACTTCGACGAAGAAACCAACAAGGACTACTTGAACAATTTGGCTGATATAATGGATGAAATCTGAGAAATGGAACGAGTTGGAGAGTTTGCAGTCAAGATCAGATTAGCTAAGAAGCTCAACTTGAAAGTCATGCAGAGAGGTTTTCAACCAGGAGATCTAGTCCTCAAAAAAATCATTGTTCGTAAGAACAAGGGAAAGTTGTCTCTGAACTAGGAAGGCCCTTACCGAGTACTTCATAAGATGAACAATGAGGCTTATAAATTGGAAACTCTGGACGGGGTAGAGATCCATAGGACTTGGAATGTATCCAACTCAGGCTTTATTTTAGTTAAAATCATGTAATAAGACCACTAAATAAATGTATGGGATGTATTCTTTTCCCTTGCAAGGGAAAGGGTTTTTAATAAGGCACCCAAAATAAAATTAAATATCTTTAACACCTCTCTCGTAAACTCGGTCACTATCGTTAAGGCTCTAGAACTACTAGGCCAGTCTTACATGGGGCCCTGATCCGGCAAAAAGTCAAAGCGCACTTAACACCTATCGTAACCTCGGTCGCCCTCACTAAGGCTCTAGACCTACTCGGCCAACCTTACGTAGGGCTCTAATCCGGCAAAAAGTCGAAGCACACTTAACGCCTCTTGCAAACTCGATTTCCCTCGCTAAGGCTCTAGATCTAGTCGGCTAACCTTAAATGGGGCTCTGATTTGGAAAAAATTTGAAGCGCACTTAATGCCTCTCGCAAACTCGGTCACCCTTGCTAAGGCTCTAGACCTACTCAACCAACCTTATAAGGGGCTCTGATCTAGCAAAAAGTCGAAGTGCACTTAACGCCTCTCGCAAACTTGGTCATCCTCACTAAGGATCTGGACCTATTAGGCCAACCTTACATGGGGCTCTGATCCAAAAAAATTCGAAGTGCACTTAACGCATCTCACAAACTCGGTCACCCTTGCTAAGGCTCTGGACCTACTCGATCAACCTTATAAGGGGCTCTGATCCGGAAAAAGTCCAAGCGCACTTAACGCCTCTTGCAAACTCGGTCACCCTCGCTAGGCTCTAGACCTACTCGACCACCCTTACAAGGGGCTCTGGTCCAGCAAAAGTCGAAGCACACTTCACACCTCTCGCAAACTTCTTTAAATACTCCCCTCATTAGGATCGAGTTCTACAACTTACTCTCCTCATCAGGGTCGAGTTTTATAACTTACTCCCCTCATCAGGGCCAAGTTCTACAACTTACTCCCCTCTTCAGGGTCGAGTTCTACAACTTACTCCCCTCATTTAGGTTGAGTGCTAGAACTAACTTCCCTTATCAGGGTCGAGTTCTATAACTTACTCCCCTCGTCTGGGTCGATTTCTACTACTTACTCTCCTCATCAGGGTCGAGTTCTACAACTTACTCCCCTCATCAAGGTCGAGTTCATAAATGCCAAAAAGTGTCAGACTGTGTTTTAAGTGGTACCTATAAAATGGTATAAAACAACATAGAAAGTTACGAAGGACACTTATAAGATAATGCTCAACACTACATGATTAGAAACTTTCAGCTTTATGGACTTTGTATCCGAGGGGCTTATACATATACCAGATTATCTTCAAAACAACACATACAACGCATAAAAGTTAAAATGCATATAAATGAAAAGTAACGATTACATAAAATCCACAAAAGGGAAATCAAAAGTACAAAGCCCAGAGATGATAGTTCAAGAGTAACAAAAAGGATGACAAAACCACTCCTTACAAAAAAAATTACATAAGTGCATCCTTATCGGATGACTAACAAAACCAACAGAACAAAACATCATGCATTAAGGGTCTTCCTTTCTGGAATCATCATTGTTAACATTCTCCTCGGCAAAATGGTCTTCAAGATTTGGCTGAGGAGAGGGAGTCTTCTCCATGTATTCGAGATCAACTAGGTGGCCATCTTGCACCACCTTTAAAAATTCCATCTTCGATATGGCCAAGCCGGGATGAAGGCACAATACCTAATCCTTAGCCTACTCAAAAGCTTCATCACCAGCAGAAAAAACATGCACCCGAGACTTCTAAAGATCTTCCCTCAACTCAGTAATGCTAGCCTTCAACTCATTTTTGGTGGCCTTCTCTACCTTAAACCTCTCATTGAGTTGGGTAAGAGTGACCTTGTTTTCAGACTCCATAGTGTGGTATGGTGGGAGAATTGACTTGAGGGTTTTGCGTTTGATCGCAAATGTTGCGGTTAGCAAGAGTCGCCACCGACTTTTCTTTTATCCAAAAGGAAAGGTGAAAAAGCACAGGTAAGACCTTTGAGATTGTTTCTTGAGGTCGGGGGGTAGATTATGAAAAGGGAAGGTATTAGCACCCTTTTCATCCATGGTTATCCATGGGATCTTAGTTACTTGCTAGATCACTTGCTTTTGTTTGAAATCGTGCTTTGTGTGGTTTTTGAAAGTATTTTGTAAAGAGGACTTTGTTTAGGCAATCTTTGTAATGATTCTCGTTCGTAAGAATGTATACAAAGATGTTAATATTTTTTAAAATGTTTTCAAGTTTTGTAAGATGTTTTGAAAATGTGTGTGATTGTTTTTGAAAATAGTAAAGATGTTTGTTTAAAATTGAGCAAGTAATTAGGAGCAATCTACCTACTCAAATGTCTTTCTTGTTCATTTTCTTTTCCTTTGACATTGTTGTCTTACCATTAATTTGGTAAGTAACCCTATCTTTAGATGTTAATGGGACTGGCGTGGGTCATCGTATAACCATGATTAGCAATGTTGCAAGGTATCTTAGCATTCTTTTTTAGGGACTGAGATCATTTGTACGACAACTTAGATAGCGTCATCGAGGGACTATGATCTTGTATTTGTTTGTTTTTGCTAAGATACCTTACATGCGTAATATGGCTATTTTGTATAAGGCAACCAAGTGGGATAACCCTAGGGGGTGCTTGTGTGCAAGTGTATTGTTTCCATGCTTGATTTTGTCTTGAATTAGGGTTTTCTATTTGATTGGTTTTAATCTTTCCATACAAAACCTAGTTACTAGCATTGTATATATGAAAGCGATAAATTGCGAAATTTAAAATTACTACGCTATTACTATACTTTTGGGAGGGGGGGTATACGATTAATGAACGGGGATTGCAATAATATAAACCTAATTAATATATTACAACCATATTGAAAATGTACAAATAATTGAAGAAATATATAAAGTACAAATGCAAATGGAAAGAAAAATGATTTTTTTTTTGTATTAACCTAATTTAAATAAAGAAAATAATTGATTAAATTTGAACTTATTAAAAAGATTTTTAAAAGAAGATCCTAATTCTATTAATTAATCAAAATAAAATAATTTTTAAGGAAAGTATTTTTGTTATTTTTATCTTTAAAATATTTATAGCTTTAAAAATATTTTTAGTCTTTTTTTTGGTATTTAAATAATATAATTTTAAATGGTATGAAGAAAAATAAATAATATAACATTAATTAAGTTTATAAGAAAAATAAATAAAATATAGTAAATAAAATATTTTTTTCATGGGAAAATAAAATAAAATAAGTCAAAATATAAAATATATCATTTTTTGTGTTTTTATGATTTTTTAGTATTTTAGAAAATATATTTAAAAAGAAAAAAAATGAAATAAATAAATAAATAAAAATAAATGGGCCAGGGGGTGCCACAAGTAGGTAGGGTGTTAGTTAGCAAAAACAAAAAGAAAAGCCAGGCCCAAAGGGCCCAGCGCCTGCAAACAAAATCAGAAAAATGTCAAAAAATGCAAAAATGTAAAAATGGTCACGCTGGGGCTTGAACCCAGGACCAAGGGGTGAACAGACGCGTGCTTTACCACTTGGGTGGCTATACATCCGTTTATATAAACAAAACCATAAATATGTAAGGAAAATCAAGTCCTGATGACTTCATCTTCAACCTCCAGCCAGTGTACCTGTAACTTCTTCATTTCTCAACAAAAATGGAAGATGACAAAATGAAAGTTGTGCTATTTTTCCTCATGAATCTAACCATATAACTTATATAAGCTAAAAGTTAAAGATGAAGATTAATTTTGCTGGCCCTAAATTGAAACCTAATTTTCTCAGAAATTTCAAATCCAAAATTCTCTATACACAGTCAATAAATGGGAACTATGGACATGGTCAGCTTTAGTGCAAAGATATCAACATTTTATCTTCACAAATCAGGATCAAATGATGCTTGTATGAAGAGATGGAAGTTTGAAAACTTACCTCTTGCAGCTAGAGTCGTGAATGGAGTTTGAGCAAATTTTGAGATGGCCTGAGGATCTGTTTAGCATTCCTGGACCTCCTTGAGTGTATTCCAACTCCTACTTTACCTTGAAAGTCCCTGAATCTATACTCAAGTCAACCTGCAAGCTTGATGTTTGAAAATGGAGGATAGTGATGGAGGAGTTACAGTCTTGAAACAAGGGCCTGAATTACTTTGGTATGATGTATAGAAGGTGTTTGAATGATTGGTTTTCAAAATGCACGAGTGGAAATGAAGATGATGAGTTTTGGCTCAAAACTGTCAAGTTAGGCAGTTTTGTGCAGCAATGGTGTTTTGGAGAGTTTTAGGGTCTTCCAGCTCCTGTGCTAGCTTGAAAATAGTGTATGTACTTATAGGCAAGAGGTTTTGAGGCTTGAAACAACTCAGAAATTGTAATCACATGTTATGGCTTGGTTACTTGATTTTTAAGCAAAGTTGACAAACATGGTTTCAATGTGAAGTACAAGGATTTGTGAGGTGGTTAGCAGGCTGTAGATATGTTTCTTCTTGCTTTTAGATGTTTTGGAGTCAGAAACAATAATGTATGGGCTCAATAAGAGTTGACATTATGATTAAAGTCACTTTTCCAAAATGGAAGTGGTGACTTTCTTCCCAAAATGGAAATGCAACTTGGATAATGGCTCAAATGCTTGGACAATGGCTCTATCAGTTGTCTAAAATTTAAATTATTGAGTTATTATTAAGTTTGAAACCTGAAAAGCAAGATTTGTACAACATGCTTGAAGATTGGATCAAGTGTTCTTCACAAAATGGCTTGTAATTCAAGTTTGAAAACCCTGACTTCTTGCCTTCGATTCTCCTTGCTCAAGAATGATCTCAAAGAGTTATTGGACATTTTGGAAAGCTTGCAAAGTTCTATACAACCCATATTTGAATTTATTTTGAATATTCCCATTGGAACTATGTGAAAAATTTCCATGAAGTTAGGTCAAAAATCTGCCTAACTAAGGCAAAATTTCACTGTCTTTTTTAGTTCATGAGAATGTATTCACAAAATTATAATTTGAGATCCAAGAATTTTTAGGAGAAGTTGTATGAAGAAAAGTTTTATATTTAATGGAGACCTAAAAATTTCATGTTGGAGGTTTCCTTTGAATCATCTTGCATCATAATGAAAAAATTGCTCAAAGTTATGAAAAAATAAGAAATTTTCAACATTTAGAAAAATTTCTAAGTTTAGAAATTTTGACTTTTCAAAATGAAATCTTGATTTCTTGATTTCTTTATGAATAAGTTTCCTATTTTGACATGTTTTGATGAATTGTGAGCTTTGGCACTTGAATTTGACCAAAAAGTCAAAGTTTGACTTTTCAGTATACAGTTGACTACAAATACATCTGTCAATCCAAAGGATTTGCAATGTTTTGAATCATACATTTATGTCAAAATGATGCAATTGGACTCTTGAGATCATTCCTTAAACCAATTGACCATTTTCTGGGTAAAAAATCAGAAATTGCCCTTTCCTAGTCAAAACCCTAATTTTGACCATTTTGCCCTTTTGGAGATTTGATCAAATTTCTTGAGGGATTGTGGTCAAAACTTGATCAAATGATACATATGAGTTTAAAATGTTGATGTGGATAAAAAATTATGAGATTTGACTATAAATTGGCCATGGTTGACTTTTTCCCCAATACATTTGATTTTTAGGTCCACTGTTCAATTGATTGATCAAAAGTGTGATCCAAGGCTTGAAACTTGACATGAGTAATCTTGGGGTCCATAATGATCCGTTAAAGTCATATCAAGCATTGATAGTTCAAAAATCCTTGTGCCAACTCAAACCCTAATTTTGGTCATTAGTGTTTAAGGAGGTGTCTTGAGCTGATCAAACCCAGTGCAGTCTTGAGCCCAATGAGATCTTGTGAGAAAATCCTTGATAAGTGAGAGGGAAAATTTTGGGGTACAACACATAGTCTATTTGCGCTCTTTCTCCTTAACCAAGGGCTTCTCCATGTCGGACAACTTCTCAGACTGACCCTTTTGTGCCTTCCTCAACCGACTTATCTCTTCCTTTAGTTTTGACTCAGTCTCCTCATAATTATCAGTTGATTCAAAGAGACCCCACGTTAGAACTGTGCACCTTATAAGATAGGACTGAGATTTTGTGTCATTTTCTGATGGCCAACGAACTTAACCATGTTGACGTCCACGGTGGCGTTGAGATGATTGTGACACGGTGGGAGAACTGACTTGGGGGTTTTGTGCTTTATCGCAAATGTTACGGTTAGCAAGAGTCACCACCGACTTTTCTTTTATCTAAAAGGAATGGTGAAAAAGCACAGGAAAGACCTTTGAGATTGTTTCTTGAGTTCGGGGGGTACATTATGAAAAGGGAAGGTATTAGAATCCTTTTTGTCCATGGTTTTCCATGGGCTCTTAGTTACTTGCTAGATCACTTGCTTTCGTTTGAAAATGTCCTTTGTGTGGTTTTTGAGAGTATTTTGAAAAGGGGCCATCGTTTAGTCAAACTTTGTAATGATTCTCGTTCGTAAGAATGTATACAAAGCGTTTGATCTTTTGAAATTTTTTTCAAGTTTTGAAAGATGTTTTTGAAAGTGTTGGTTTTTTTTTAAATATCAAGGGCGTTTTTGTTTTGAAATGGAGCAAGTAACTAGGAACATTCTACCTACTCAAAAGTCTCTCTTGTTCATTTCCTTTTTCCTTTGACATTGTTATCTTACCATTGGTTTGGTAAGTAACCCTATCTTTGGATGTAAACGGGACGGGTGTGGGTCTTTGTATAACCATGATTAGTGTTGTACACCCAAATTTGCCCTCCCATTTCTGAGTGAATCATCATGGACTCTCAGTTTTGCTTCTATCAAGTTCCAAGTCTCGAATCATCACTTTTCATGGAAATCATCCATAAGGGCAAAATGGTCAAAAGTACATTGAAAAAGTCAAACCTTGACTTTTAAATCAAAATCAAGTTCCAAGAATCATATTCCATTAAGGCATGAAATTGGTTCGTCAAAAATCAGAAGTCAGAAGTTACTTTGAAAAAAACAAATTTGCTAAACATTTAGAAAATTTTCTAAGTGTTTAGAGAATGTGATACTTCAGAACTTGTGAGCCAGCCTCTATGCAAGTGCCGTCAGAAGTTGCAAACACGGTCAGAACATAACGCTTCAATCAGAACATGCAGAAGCGTTTCTCTTTGGTCAAAACATAATGCTTTAGTCAAAATATGATTCTTCAGTATATGGAGGCTATGTTCAATGCTCCGGTAAGAAGATTCCCCTTCAGTATTTGGAGGTTACGCTTCTGATATTCTGCTATCAGAACATCACCAAAACCTCGTTAAAGTAACCTGGTGCCCTGCTATGGCACAGTCCTGCAACCAGCTGCCACAACATTCCAAGGTGCTACTGATCCAATCCACGCCTGCGTTTTTCTTGCACCAAATTAGCCTACGAAAACTGTGATTTAAAAAACAAAGAGACAGTATGCCAAAAATGTTTAAAAACTCATTTGTTTTTCCCCCCAAAACCACAACAAATCCATCTATAAATAGTTTTTTCCATCACACGTTCAAAGGGTTGGTTTTTGGAGAGAGAGAATCACCAAAATAAAGAAAAAGGCCTTGAATCTTTGCAAAATTCCAAGAATCCAAAAAGCTGTAAACACCAAAATACCAAAACCTTAGCATTTTATTATAGCATCAAAACTCCATTGTTCCTTGACTAAAACCATCACCACGGTTGTTGATTCATATACTAGAACCTATTTCAACTTCTGTATTCATATTGCCATACACTCTCCATTCACCTCCACCTCAAAGAAGTCAGAGTATCACCCATTAGCTGTTCCAGAAGTTGAAAACCTCCATCCTGTTGAGTACATGAAGAAGTTGCTCAGAACATCACCAGAGTCCAAGACCAACCTCCAGTTTATAGAATCTTTTCCAGCTGCAAGGTAAGCTTATGCTGACTCTTATCACGTTGTTTAATCATTATCAGATTTTCATGTTCAAAAAATACAATGTAGATATCATGCTTCTGACGTTATACATATTGTGAGGCTTCACGTATTCGCTTGCCTAAGTATGGAATAAATCAGTTTCAGAACTTCTGAAAGAAATTAGAACTCAGAATTAGGATTAGAAGATTCACACTTGCCTCTGATTTATGGTTCTGATATTTCTTGTTTCTGAAATTCTATGAAACCTGCCATAACTGTCATATGCACATCTTCTGTTTTATGGAGAAATGACCCAAATGCAGATGTTCTGACTACCATGAAGAGAGAGACCAAGTTCTTCCAGTGATATCAGAACCTCTGAGATCTACGTTGTTGTTGGTGGTATCAGAACTTCTGAAATCTACTTTGTTGTTGGTGGTATCGGAACTTCTGAAACCTACTCTATCGCCGGTGGTATCAGAACTTCTGAAAGCTAATATGCTCCCAGTGGACTCAAAACACAGGAATTTTGTTTTGCAGTGTGCCAAAGTCAGAACTTCTGACCTCCCTTAATCAGCAACACGTTGATTCTATTTTTACTTTTTCTCACTATCTTTGCTATCACTTTCTATTTCATTAATCAACAAACACCAAAAACATTTTTTACATGCTTTGCTTTATTTCTTAAAACAAAAGATCAAAAAATATTTTCTTAAGCAAACTTATTTATTTTCTTAAATAAATAAGTAATTTCGTTTCTTGCACATTCTGATCCATTCGATATGGTTGTAATAATAACTTAGGATTTAATCTTACTTGTAACCCCCATTCATAAATATGTACCCCCATCCCCCTAAAGCGATTTAATAGCTTAGATTTTATTTTTTTGCATTTTATTCGCTCTTCATATATTGCTAGTAAATAGGATGTATGGAAAGACATGAAAACAACAAAATAGATAACCCTAATCAAGGTTAAAATGCATGAAATCAAACACACAATTCACACATGCACCCTTAGTGTAATCCCATTTTGTTGCCTATCGGAAAAATAGTCATGTCCCTCGAACATGTGCGTTTTAGCAAAGACCCTCGATAAAAGATCATAGTCCCTCGATGACCCTCGATGTTGCCTTCAGTAAACGATCTAGTCCCTAAAACGACATTGCTAAATTGTTCCATGAGTTGCCTTCTATGACTATACAAACATCCATACACCCGTCCTTTCACATCCAACGATGAGGCTTCCTACCAAATCAATGGTAAGATAGCCACATCCAAAGGAGAAGGAAAAGCACGCTTAAGACCTTTCGAGTAGGTAGGTTCACTCTTAGTTGCTCGCTTGCTCACAACAAAACATTTTATACACCAACACTCTCATTTTGAAACATTTTTTTAAAAGACAAAGACTTTGTACGCGTTCTTATAGAGACGAGAGCCATCACAAAGAAAACCCTTTTAAAATCACTTTAAAAAACACATCCCACAAAACACCTTTTTGAACTATTTTCAAAACAAAAACTTTGTATACATTCTTATAGAAACGAGAATCATTACAAAGCTACATTTTTAAAATACTTTCAAAACCATACAAAACACATTCAAACAAAAGCAAGTGATCTAGCGAGTAACTAAGAGCCCATGGAAAACCATGGTTGAAAAGGATGCCAATACCTTCCCTTTTCATAATCTACCCCCCGAACTCAAAAATATCTCTAAAAGGTCTTTCTTGTGCTTTTTCACCTTTCATTATTGGATAAAAGAAAAGTCGGTGGTGACTCTTGCTAAACTGCAACATTTGCGAACACAAACGTAAAACCTCAAAGTCAGTTCTCCCACCGTATCACAGAACTGGCGACTCTGCTAGGGAATATCTTAAAAGTGGGGTTACCTTAAGGTTAGATCACATTTACTTGCATTCATTGTTTGATTTGTATGCTTTACATTTGGTTCTCTGTTTGGGCTTGCTTTGATCCTCCACCCGGATCTGGGACACCTTTTTAGGTAAATAGCAATAGATTGTGGAAACTGTATGGCATAGACCGATATGGTTGAAACAATGACTATGTTAGTGTGATGCATTTATGGGTACCAGTATCCCTTGTGGTGAATCGAGGAGAACACGGGTCCGCTGAGTGGCGTCATGAAGCACTAACGGACTTTAGAACCCTAATTGAACAAACTTGGCCATTAGGACGTAGTGAGATAGCCGGTTTCGCTGTAGAGCTGAAAATTGGTTGATACTCGATACTACACTCATTAAGGCTAGACTTTTGGGATATCTCGGCCATAAGAAAAGATTGACTGTGCTGAGACAAGGCCCAAGAGAAAGGTCGGTGATATTGAGATCCTGTAGAACCCGATCACTATTACTAGGACAAGTTTGAGCCAACTAAACTTCAAGAGGGTACTTACCTATAAAGCCTCACGCAAGCCTAAAACATAGGGAATTGTTTTCTTTGTGTGTATATACTTGTACATAACATCATAAACATCATAAGCATCATGAGAATGCTCACTAACCATTTCAAGGATTTAGAAGTTTATCTTTGTTTTGTAGGTCATGAATTATGTCCGGAGAAACACCATCCGAATCAGCTTCGTAAAAGCACACCCTCAACTTCAAGAGTTAGCCTCAAGAGTTCCCGGGGATTATCCTTTCATCAAGAAATACAGTTGACTCCTCAGTTTGGCTACATCCAGTTTCCAAGAAGAGATGATGTGTGACTGTTCCAATTCTTTGATCATGTGCATCATTGTTTCACTTTCCCTGACTATTAGTTGGTACCTACACTGGAAGAGTTCTCTCTACTCTTAGGGGTGCTCGTGCTTGATCAGACACCATTCACCGGTCTAGAAGAGATTCCAGAACCTGAGGTCATCGCTGAAGCTTTGCATCTAAAGAGAGCAGACATCATAGCCAATTGGGAGACAAGAAGCGGGGTCAAAGGTTTCCTAGCCAAGTTTCTATTGGAGAAGGCTCGTTCACTCTAGGACGACATGGATTTCCAAGCTTTTGAAGACATCCCGGTTCTTCTCATTTATGGTCTGGTTTTGTTCCCCAATTCGGACCAATTCATAGACGTTAATGCCATCAAAGTATTTCTCTCTCGCAATCCCGTACCTACCTTACTGGGAGACATCTTGCATTGCCTTCATACCCGCACCATGAAGAAAATAGGTATTCTTTTGTGTTGTATTCCCCTACTCGCTAAATGGTTCACTTCACACTCGCCTCAATCAGCCTTAAAGAACGAGCAAAGACTGACATGGTCCCAAAGGATGATGTCCCTCACCCATTCTGACATATGTTGGTGTTTGAGATCCTTGGAAGATGTCTCTATCATTGACCGCTGTGGGGAATTCCCTAACGTACCTCTGCTTGGTATTAGGGGAGGTATCACCTACAATCCCTGCTTAGCTCTTCGACAGTTTGGGTATGCCCGAAGAGACAGTCCCCACGAGACATTCATTCAAGGTCTGGTGTTCGATTACGGCAAAGAAGACCAAGGTTACCACCAGGGATTTACACGAGCTTGAAGAATGGTGAATGTGATACGGTGGGAGAACTGACTTGAGGTTTCGCGTTTGTGTTTGCAAATGTTTCGGTTTAGCAAGAGTCGCCACCGACTTTTTATTTTATCCTAAGGAAAGGTCAAAAAGAACAAGAAATACCTTTGAGATGTTTTCTTGGGTTCGGGGAGTAGATTATGAAAAGGGAAGGTACAAACACCCTTTTCATCCATGGTTATCCATGGGCTCTTAGTTACTTGTTTAGATCACTTGCTTTGCTTTTCAATTGTTTGAAATGGTGCTCTTCATTTGTTTGAAATGGTGCTTTGTGTGTGGATTTGAAAGATGTTTTGAAAAGAGGCCATCATTGTGGAAACCTTTGTAATGATTCTTGTTTGAATGTATACAAAGGTGTTTTGGTATTTTGAAAAGGTTTCAATGTTTTTGAAAGTTTGTTTTGAAATTATGTTGTGAGGTGTGTTTGAAAATAGCAAGGATGTTTTTGCAAGCTTTTGATCAAGTAACTAAGAGCTATCTACCCTATTTTACTCAAAGATCTTTCTTATGTTTTTAACCCTTCTGACAGTGTTGTTTCACCATTGCATTTGGTGAACAACCTTGTGTTAGGATGTTAGATGGGACAGACCCGGGTCATCGTATAGACCATGATAGCAATTGTGTTAAGTATTTTTGGCAATTTTCTTGAGGGACTTGATCATTTTTGTTTAGGCAACTCAGATAGCGTCGTCGAGGGACTATGATCTTTTGTTTTGTTTTTGTTTTGCCAAAGTACCCAACATGCATACCTAGGCCCATTTTTGAAGGCAACAAGTGGATTGTAACCCTAGGGGTGCAAGTGTGTATTGTGTTTGATTTTCATGCATTTTTGTCTTTGATTAGGTCAAACTATTTGTTAATTTGATTTTTGCATACAAACCCTAATTCTCTAATCATGGCATATTTGAAAGC
Source organism: Vicia faba (assembly GCA_948472305.1). Classification (NCBI taxonomy): domain Eukaryota; kingdom Viridiplantae; phylum Streptophyta; class Magnoliopsida; order Fabales; family Fabaceae; genus Vicia; species Vicia faba. Next base: position 1,325,053,013 of record OX451740.1, read on the forward strand.
GTAAAATGCGAGAATTTAAATTCTAAGCTATTACAACATGATTATGGGGATGGGGGTACAATTTTGAATGGGGGGTGTTTGACAAAAAATATAAACCCTAGTTTACTATTACATCCAAATTAAATCACAATGCATAAATATTTAAATGTACAATATTTAAATAAACAAAATAAATGAATATTAAATAATATGTATTATGCAAAAAGATTTTAATTTGTTTATGTATGTAAAAGTATTTTTAGTGTAAAAAGTATAAAGAAATAATAAATAAAAAAAAAGATTAATTTTATTGGTTTTAAGAGTAAACCCTAATTTCTTTAAGAGAATAAATATTATATATTATTTATATACAAAAATATATTAATATGTGTAAAAAAATGAAATATACTCAAAAAGGTATTTTTTAGTATAAATAATAATAAAAATAAAAATGTAATATTTTTGTATTTTTATTCTAAGTATTTAATAAAATAAAAGTATAAAATGTAAATATTTTTCAAGTCTTAATAATATAAAAGAATATTTAAATGCTTTTAATGTTAGAAAAAATTAGAATAAAATGCCAAAAAAATTAAAATAATTATGAGAATATTTTTTTGAACAAATCCACAAAGTCAGAAAAGAAAACAAAAATTCAAAAATACAAAATATAAGAAATTGGACCAGGGGGTGTGAAACTGAAAAGAGGGGTGTTAGAAGCAAGCAGGCCAAGACCAGCCCACACTTCATCTTCTTCCTCCAGCACATTTGAAAAACGCGCGCCTGTTGTATAATCTTGAACATCCTGGAAACGTGATCTTTTGCCAAAACTCATAACGTCAAACTTGTAGAGAATTTCAATACGATTCTAACCATATAAAGCATTAATCCTAACTCTCAAACACCATAGAGAATTTCTCTGGCCCCAAAATCTGACCTAGTTTTTTCAGCATGTTCATGGATGAAATTCTCCTAGCACACTTAATATAAATGAAAGATGAGCATATTTATGGCTTCATGGCATTGAATACTACATTTTTCATTCACAAACCTAAGGCTAAATGTTCCTAAATAGAGAGATAGAAAGTGATGAAAAACCTATTTCAGTTGGATTCGAGTAGGGCAATGCAGTGCTTCTCAATAAGTTTTGAGGTGTCTGGTAGCTTGCCTGAACTTCACTTGATCTTTTCCAATAGCTAGCTTTCCTTGAAAGTCCCCGGATCAACCTCTAGAACTCAACCTGCATAAGCTTGAAATGAAAATGGTGATCACTGCAAATGGAGTTACAATTGGAAATGGAGCTTTGGGATAGCTTGCGTGAGTTGAATGGAAGGTGTTTGAAGCAAAAAGGAGCAAAACGCACGAGCCAAAGGAGCTATAGCACTCAAGTTGCAGCACCTGCCCTGTTTTGCCAAAGAAGAGTGATTTCTGGCTATGGGAGGTTTTGAGGCTCAAGTGCTCGTGTTTCTTGCTCAAAGGGTTGTGTGAAATATGTTTTCAATGTTTGTTTAAGCTAGCATGGACTGGTTTTCAAGTTGGCAAGTGTTTGGACAATTTCTTGTTTTTGAAGCAAAGATGTGAAGTTTTTTTTCAGGCATGTACAAGCCATATAATATGCTGCATACAATCCTCTTGGTTGCTGGAATTTTTGGATTTGATTTGGCTTCTGAAATCTTGGCCCTATGCTTCAAAGATCATGGTTTGACATAAAGTATACCTTTTCAAAAATGGAAATGTGCCTTTTACCATTTAGGGATTAAACTTGTGTACAATACCCTAATGACCAAGATAATGCATTAGCTCAATGGATTTGCATTAAATTATGGAGTTTGAAATGGTTTAGAGGCCTGCAAACTAGTACAAAGCATGCTGGTTTGATAATTCCACTTGAGTGAACATGATTTTGCCATGGATACAAAGTGAGTTTTTGCCAACTTCAAGCATTCGATTCTCCCTAACCAAAAATGTGTTTGAGAAGTTGTTGGACAATTTGAAAAGCTTGCAACAAGCACTATAATCCATCTTTGAAATGAAACTTGAGACTCCAAGTGTAACTATGTGAAAAATGTCCAAGAAGATGGGTCAAAATCCTGCCTAAACTAGGGCGAAATTTCTCTAAGTTAAAAGTTTTAGGGACCCTTGTTCCAAAAATAATAACTTGAGATCCAAGCTTCTTTTGTGAAAACTTTGTGAATCAAAGTTGTATATTTTGTGGAGGAATACAACTTTCATGTTGTAAGTTTTGTTTGAATCCATTTGCATCATGGTGAAAATGTGGGACAAAGTTAGGAAAAATTAAGAAAATTTCATAACTTAGAAAATTTCTAAGTTATGAAAATTTTCAATTTCAAACCCTAATTTGCAATTTTGGGTTTCTTGATGAACAAGTTTCATAATTTGACACATCCTGATGAAAAATGACCCTTGGCACTTGATTTTGACCAAAAAGTCAAAGTTTGACTTTTCAGTGTACAGTCAAATTTTAATCAGTTGACTGAAAAATTCATTTGTCAATCCCATGCATTTGAGATCTTTTGAACTTGTTGAATAATTCAAGATAATGTCATTGAGTCCTTGAGTCCATGGTTGAGCTTAATTTGCCATTGGCTAGGTCAAAAAATCAGAAATTGCCTTTGTACAGTCAAAACCCTAAAAATGACCATTTTGCCCTTTTGGTGATCTGATCAAATTTCTTGTGGAATTATGGTCCAAACTTGATCCAATGATTCATATCAGTTCATAATGTTTATTTGGGTCAAAATTCATGAGGTTTGACTGTAAATTAGCCACAGTTGACTTTTTCCCCAATATAGTTGATTTCTAGGTCAATTGTCCAATTGACTGAGCAAAAATTTGATTCAAGGCTTGAAACATGGTATGAACAAACTCATGAGTCCAACATGAATTATGAAAGTCACTTTGGGAATTTTAAGTTAAAAAAATCCCTATGCAAATTCAAACCCTAATTTAGGTCAACAGTGCAAGGAGGTGTCTTGAGCAGAGCAAACCTTTGCTTGATCTTGAATTCCAAGAGCCTTGTGATGAGAAATGTTAATAAAATAAGAGGGAAAATTTTGGGGTACAACAGTGAACAAGGTGGATAGTAGAACTTTGGGACACAAAAACTCTATCCCTCTCGATCCTTACCTTAGGTGAGTCCGAGCTCGTGCTCAGAGTTTCGTGATGACTTACCCTTCCATCCTTCTTGTCCTCATAGAGTCTGTTGTTGAAGGAGACGTCCCGTACACTGTCCTTCATCCTGACATGCCTACCTATCTCGAGAATTTGCAGAAAGCTTGGGTTCAGTTGAAGGAAGAGCGAGACACCTTTGAAGCCCAGTTTTACGCCAGTGAAAAGAAGGTTCTGGAGCTCACCAAACTTCTTCATGAAGAGAAAAACCTGAATGCCTACATTGCTCCAAAGAGGATGCGGTCAACCTTCTTGTCTTAGGATTTTTGTTGTATTTTGTTTCTTTCATTGTAAGCCCAAAGAGGCATGTTGTATTCAAACTTGGATTTAATATAACTTGTGTTCTTTTTGGTTTGAACGAATTTAAATCTCTAAATTTCCTTAAAATCATTTGCATATTGCATCTTCATCCATCATAACATCATACAGGTTTATCATAATAGGTCTCCTTATCCTTCTACTGTTTATTTCAGTGAGATGGATGTTGAACAGATTGTGAAAGATCTTCAGGCGCAGAACACCCAGTTTCAACAAATGCTCTTGGCTCTGACAAAAGGACAAGAGGAGTTGAAGAATTTACTGGCCAAAGAGAAGAAGAAGAAGAAAGCGAAGAAGTAAACTGGCGTTGTGATCATGGGAAGAAGGTTTAAAGGACAAGTCAGACGAACTTTGGACTTTGCAACATCATCGGGTGAAGGAGATAATCAAACCCAGGAAGTGAACAACGACCCAGCATCTTCGAAGGAGGAAGAGCCTGATTACTCTGAGGAACAGCATCCTCCTGCTGATGATAAATACAAACAGCTAGAGGATCGTTTGAATGCTATGGAGATTCAGAGGGTAACAGGTTTGGATTTTGAAGAATTAGGACTCATCTCAGGGGCTGTCATCCCGCAGAAATTCAAGGTCCCCACTTTCGCTAAATATGACGGCGTTTCTTGCCCAAAGCTACATCTAAGGTCATACGTCAGAAAGATTCAACCCCATACGGCTGATAAGAATCTGTGGGTTCATTTCTTCCAAGAGAGCTTTCCAGGGACACAGTTGGATTGGTTTTATCAATTAGAAGGGACAAATGTTCGCAATTGGGAAGATTTGGCTGCCTCCTTCTACAAAAAATATCAGTACAATGGTGATTTAGCTTTGACTCGAACGCAATTGCAAGGCATGTTTATGGGAACAGGTGAAGGTTTCAAAACCTATGCTCAGAAATGGAGGGATCTCGCAGACAGAGTCCAGCCTCCTCTATCGGACAGAGAATTAGTGGATATATTCCTAGGCACCTTATCAGGTCCATTCTTCAACCACCTGATCGGAAGTTCCTCGGCTGAATTTACTGAACTAATCATGACCGGTGAGCGGGTCGAAGCCGGTATAAAAATTGGCAAAATTCAAAAAGATGCATTTCGAGCACAACAAAGAAGCCTTTCATTGGTAAGAATGAGGCCAATGCCATTTATGACCCAAGAGACCGGAGCAGAGAAGGATACCATCCAACGGTAAATGCTATAATAATACCTAGGCCTGCGGTTGTCCCATAACGCAACAATCAGCAAAGGGTAGAAAGACCATAAAGGCAGTTCACTCGGATCAACATGACATTGGCAGAGGTTCTACCCCATCTGTTGAGATCTAACTTGGCAACTTTAAAGGAGGCTCCCAAGAATCCTAATACCTCTTCTCCTCGTTACAATCCGAATGCTAGGTGCGCCTATCATTCTGGGAGTCCTGGTCATGACACTAATGATTTTTGGACTCTAAGAAATAAGGTATAAGACCTGATTGAAGCTAAAGAGATTGAGTTTGACGCTCCGAAGAAGCCCAATGTCATAACTGCTCCCATGCCTAAGCACAACCATGGAGTTAACACCATTGATACTAATCCATTTTATAACCTCGGTGGACGAAGTTTCCACTCCTCTTATGACTGTTAAGAAAAATTTGTTGTCGGCCGGTTTATTTCCGGGTTGTGGTGAAGGTTGCCACATATGTTCATTCCTACCTTCTGGTTGCCATTTGCTGAGGTCAGGTGTTCAACGCCTAATGGACAGTAAAGAAATTTTGTTCGAGAAAACTCTGGTTCCCGCTATTCCATCTGAAGACATGCTATTATAACCATTTCCGCCAGTCCTTCCAAGGCCTCCTCGAGAAGACCTGTTAGGATTACACCCGCTACGAGATTTTCTCCGCTAATAATCACATGTCCTGGTCATATCCTGTACGCCTCATATAAAGCCTTTCCTTGGCATTATGGTGCCGATATTTACTACCATGGCGTTAAATAAAACTTGAAGGCCGAAGAAGTTGATCCTGATATCGGTAACATTATCGGGACCAGGAAGATTACTAGAAGTGGAAGGGTTTTCTCTCCTGAGATTTCCCCTAAGACTGTCAACAAGCCTGTTATCATTCCATCTGGCATATCAACTACTATTCCTTTTCTCACTCCAGCTGTCGCCCCTGCCAATAAGTCATCTGGGACTCGCGGAAAAGAAGTTATAGGCGAGTCTGCCCGGATGGAGGCACCTAGAAAGATTGTTGTGGAAGTCTCTAAGCAAGAGATAGAGGAAATTTTGAAAATAATCAAAAAGAGTGACTATAATGTGGTTGAACAGTTGGGGCAGACCCCCTCAAAGATATCCAAGTTATCCTTGTTGTTGTGCTCTGAGGCCCATGCGAAGGCTTTGATTGCATTCCTTAAAACTGCACATGTGCCGCAAGAGACTTCAGCTGATCAATTCAAAGATTGTGTGGCTAGCCTGACTGCCGACAATGGGCTGGGTTTCTCAGATGTCGACTTGACACCGAAGGGAAGAAAGCATAATGATGCTCTGCATGTCTCGATTGAATGCAGAGGCACCACTATGGCTCACGTACTGATAGATATTGGGTCTTCACTGAATGTTATGCCAAAGAAAGCGTTGGACCGTTTGGATTACGAGGGTTTGACTTTAAAGCTTAGTAACATTGTGGTAAGGGCTTTTGACGGATCAAAGAGAATGGTGCATGGGGAGATGAATATCCCTGTCAAAGTAGGCTCTCAGACGTTCGAGTCCACCTTCTACGTGATGGATATCAGGCCGTTATACTCCGGTTTATTGGGTCGTCCTTGGATCCACGAAGCTGGGGCTGTTACTTCCATACTTCACCAAATGCTGAAGTATCCGATGAAAGGAAAGATTGTCACAGTACGGGGTGAGGAGGAATACATGGTGAGCCACCTCAATTCCTTCCGCTACATGGAGATGGACGGAGAATTTATAGAGAATCCTTGTCAAAACTTTGAAGAGGTCCCCCATATTTTGGCGTCAACCGAGACCATTACCAGTACCAGATCTCCTCTGAAGATGGCTTCTCTCAGGGATGCAAGAGCAATAGTTGAAGAAGGCAGAACTACCAATTGGGGACAGCTTCCTGAGTTTATTCATAAAACTGACAAGTTTGGCTTGGGCTTTACTTCAGGAGCTCAGAGAGCTATTCGGCGCGCTCGAGTTGGAGGACCTCCCCTATGCATCAGCAATCGAGAGGTAAGTGCTATTGAAGACAGTGAAGAAGACTCTGATTTCGACAGTTGGATTTACCCGACTACCAACGGTGGACCGAGTAATTGGACGACCAGAGATTTCATACCAGTTTCTTTTGTTCCACAGTAATTTGTCTTATTTGTTTTTTAAATTTGTAATGAACAATTAAAACTTTATAGCCTTGTGTCTTACCCAAGGCACGATGGCTCTATCTGTGAGGGTTATTATGTCTCATCTCATATATCATCAATGAAACATTGGACTTTCTTTGCATACATATTTTGCACTCTCTGTTTTTTTTGTCTTTGCTTTATCAATACAACTATGTTCTTACACACACTCACATATCAAACTGCAGATCCATATCCACTCTGGATCCCATTGACAATAATCCTGCTATTTCCAGTTATGACTTCGAAAATCCGATCAACCAAGCCGAAGACGAAGATGAGGACGATTGTGAGGTACCTGGAGAGCTTGCTAGGCTGCTACAGCAGGAAGAGAGGGCTATACAGCCTCATGAAGAGCCAACTGAGACAATAAACTTGGGTATAGAAATAGACAAAAAAGAGGTCAAAATAGGTGCAAATCTGGAGCTTAGCGTCAAACAGAGGTTGATACAAATGTTGCACGACTACATTGAGATATTCACCTAGTCCTATGAAGACATGCCTGGTTTGGACACTAATATTGTGGTACATCGCCTACCGAGTAAGGAAGACTGTCCGCCAGTTAAACAGAAGGTCCGCCGTATGCGCCCTGAAATGTTGGAGAAAATTAAGGCAGAGGTCATGAAGCAGTTCGACGCGGGATTCTTAGCTGTCACCTCCTATCCGTAGTAGGTTGCTAACGTCGTTCCAGTGCCTAAGAAGGACGGTAAGGTACGGATGTGTGTGGATTACAGAGATCTGAACAGGGCAAGCCCCAAGGATGACTTCCCGCTTCCTCACATTGACGTTCTGGTCGACAACACCGCGCATCACAAAATCTTTTCCTTCATGGATGGTTTCTCTGGATACAACCAGATCAAGATGGCTCCCTAAGACATGGAAAAAAAACTTTCGTTACACAGTGGGGAACTTTCTGCTACAAGGTGGTGCCTTTTGGGTTGAAAAATGCTGGGGCAACTTATCAGTGCGCCATGGTCGCTTTGTTACACGACATGATTCACCATGAGATTGAGGTTTATGTCGATGATATGATAGCTAGGTCTCAGACTGAGGAAGAACACCTTGATCATATCCAAAAGTTGTTCGACAGATTGAAGGTATATAAACTGAGATTGAATCCGATCAAATGCATTTTCGGGGTAAGGTCCGGTAAGCTTCTAGGTTTCATCGTCAGCGACAAAGGTATTCAAGTAGATCCTGCAAAGGTAAAAGCTATACAAGAAATGCCAGCTCCCCGTACAGAGAAGGAAGTTAGAGGTTTCTTGGGACGCCTGAATTATATCGCCAGGTTCATTTCACATCTGAATTCTACTTGTGAGCCAATCTTCAAACTTCTGAAGAAAGATCAAGTAGTAGAGTGGAACGATGAATGCCAGACCGCTTTCGAAAGAATCAAGGAATACCTACAAAAACCACCAATTCTGATGCCTCCAGTTGAAGGGAGACCTTTGATATTGTACCTGACGGTATTGGACAATTCAATGGGGTGTGTGCTGGGGCAGCATGACGAGTCTGGTCGAAAAGAGCATGTAATATATTACCTTAGCAAAAAATTTACCAACTGTGAGACACGGTACTCACTGCTCGAGAAAAATTGCTGCGCTTTGGCATGGGCTGCTCGCCAATTGAGACAATATATGCTGACTCACACTACCTTGTTGATATCTAAGATGGATCCGATCAAGTACATTTTTGAGAAGCTCACTCTTTCTGGAAGAATAACAAGGTGGCAAATGATCTTAACTGAATACGACGTACAATATACAACCTAAAAAGCAATAAATGGGAGTGTATTGGCTGATCATTTGGCTCATCAGGTCGTGGATGACTACCAGTCCATGAATTTTGAATTCCCGGATGAGAATATCATGTTAGTAACCGACTATGAAGAACCTGGACTGGATGAAGGACCCGAGGAGGGATCCCGATGGTCTATGTATTTTGATGGAGCCTCAAACGCACTGGGTAACGGCATTGGCGCTGTAATCATATCTCCTGAGGGTTGTCATACTCCGTTCACTGCCTAATTATGTTTCAACTACACCAACAATATGGCGGAGTATGAAGCCTGCATCATGGGTCTTCGAGCTGCCATTGACCTAAGGATCAAGTTATTGAGTGTATTCGGGGATTCTGCTTTGGTGATAAGTCAGATCAAAGGCGAGTGAGATACAAAGCATCTGAATCTTATCCCGTACAAAGAGCATGTACTGACGTTTCTCCCACACTTCGAGGAGGTGACCTTGAACATTTCCCACGAGAGGAGAATCAGTTGGAGGACGCGTTAGCCACCATGTCTTCCATGTTCAAAGTCAAGTGGGAAAACGAAGCTCCCCGAATCACCATTGAAAGGTTGGATGAACTGGCGCACTGCTATGAAATCGATACCGAAGAGGTAACAGATAAACCCTGGTTTCACGAAGTCAAAAGGTATCTCGAGGCTCAAGAGTATCCCGAAGGGGAATCTGTCAATGATAAGAATTTTCTGAGAAGGTTCGCCGCAAAGTACTTCCTCAGTAATGGAATCCTCTATAAACGCAACCATGACTCTATCTTGCTGCGGTGTGTAGACAAGAGCAAAGCAGAAAGGATTATGACAGATCTACATGAAGGTACCTTCGGAACCCATTCCAGTGGACACACCATGGGTAAGAAGATCCTACGGGCAGGATACTACTGGTCCACCATGGAAGCCGATTGTTATCAGCACTCTCTAACTTGTCATAAATGCCAAATCTATGCTGATAAGGTGCATATACCTCTGGTTCCTCTGAACGTCTTGACAGCCCCGTGGCCCTTTGCAATGTGGGGCATTAATATGATCATAGAAATCAGGCCCACAGCCTCTAATGGGCATCGCTTCATCCTAGTAGCCATTGATTACTTCATGAAGTGGGTTGAAGCAACCTCTTTTGCCACAGTAACCAAGAACGTGGTGGCGTGGTTTATTCGACATAATCTGATCTGTCGATATGGTGTGCCAGAGAGGATCATTACTGACAATGGTACAAATCTCAACAATACAATGATCACCGAGCTCTATAAACTATTCAAGATACAACATCACAACTCTTCTCCCTACCGGCCGAAGATGAATGGCGATGTCGAAGCAGCTAACAAGAACATCAAGAAGATTGTACAGAAGATGACGGTGACATACAAAGACTGGCATGAGATGCTACCATTCGCTCTTCATGGGTACCGTACCTCAGCACGGACATCGACAGGGGCAACACCCTACTCTCTGGTATATGGCATGGAGGTAGTCCTACCCATTAAGGTTCAGATTCCCTCCCTAAGGATTATGAGAGATGCAGGCCTAAACGAAGACAACGGGATCAGTTAAATCTAATCGATGAAAAGAGGCTTACTGCTATCTTCCATGGTCAGATGTATCAAAAGCGGATGATCAAGGCTTTTAACTAGAAAGTCAGGCGTCAAGAATATCGAGTCGGAGATCTAGTGATCAAGCACATCATACTTCCGCAAGGTGACCCCCGGGGCAAATGAACTCCCACATACGAAGGGCCATTTGTGGTTAAAAACATTTTCTCAGGTGGAGCCATGATTCTGACCACCATGGACGGTGACGACCTTCCTCATCCTATCAATGCAGACATAGTGAAAAGATACTACGCATAATCAAAGACCCTCTAGATTGACTGGCCTAGGAAAAAATAAGGGATGAAAATAAATAAATAAAATTGTACACCCGGCAAGTCGAAAACCTGAAAAGGCGACTTGAGCAAAAAAGGGTATCCCGGTGGGCCGAAAACCCGAAAGGGCGGTCCAGGCAAAATTTAGGGATGGAAAGCGTATCACTATGTCCCATTGGATCACCCTGCGATCTGACCTTAGTATCAACTGTTAAACTCAAACGGCATCAATCAATCTAATCAACTTCGGACAAGCAGCAAAGTGAGGAGACGCTCGAAGACATAGTGGCAATAGCAGATTTGAAACCCAATGGGATTGTTTCACATAGCTGTTTTCTTTCTGTTATATACAATACTGTATATCTTTCACTTTTATGGCAGTGTTCTCTTACTAGAGCGTCAGCTTCCTTGTACAAAAGCGTCTGTTATAGGCCAACTTCAAAATTAATACAAGACATTTTTACAAAACTATTTGTTTTCCTTTTTTCTGTTTTATTTTTGCAAAAACGTCCAATGATTTATTCTTGACATGTGCATTTGAATATGATTGTTGTCACAAATATTTGCATAAAGAAACCAAAGACAATTGCTCATAACTTAAGAAACAGGAGCAAAAGATCAGAAATATCAAAATCGACAGTTACCATGTCCAGTAGGTACCAGGGCAGAGACAACTTTGGAGCACAATCATCAATACATGTGATCTTGTAACATCTATACTCCCTACAGAGCATAAGTAATCAAAGTATCAATAACATTTCTCTCAGAACGGAAAGTGATCTCCCTAGCCAGGATCCTCCAGAAACCTGACACCTATATTCCCCAGTCGGATTTTATAATCATGAGTGGATCATCACAAATTTCTGACTCCCCAAGCAGAGTTTATTTCTCTGGATACAGAAGCTCCACCCCCGACAGAGGCCATTACTTCAGCTATCGGAAATTCACCTTTCAAGTGGTTCCCCGCAGAGTTATTCTCAAGAAGAGTCTCTCCCCGACAGAACATCCATAAATAAGGAGCAAACCCCCAGCACAATCACTTCCATTCACCATCCCCAGTGGAAGTAGAAGAACCACTTTTTCTACAACGGTCAGGAATTCACTTTCCAGTACTCTCCAGCAGCAGTCAGGGATTTATTTTTCCAGACTCGGATATGTCACAATAGCATTTTGTGTTCATACATCATGACATTCACATCACATACGACATAATCTCGCTTATTTTGAGAATGTCATCTCACAATGCATTTCATGCATCACATATAACTAACCATGTTATCTTTTTAGGAAAGACAGTTTATCACCAACAATTCCAGCAGTTATACATGTCATATTTGCAGGCGACCAAGGAAAAAATCAGTTCCCGAAACCAAACGGGTCAACTAATCTACATGATCAAGCGAAGTAACCCTACTATCCAGGTTCCTTCCCACAAGCCCTACTACCCAGGCTTCCATTCCGAAGTAACCCTACTATCCAGGTTCCTTCCCACCAGCCCTACTACCCAGGCTTTCATTCCGAAGTAACCCTACTATACAGGTTCCTTCTCACAGCCCTACTACCCAAGCTTTCATTTCGAAGTAACCCTACTATCCAGGCTTTCATTTCGAAGTAACCCTACTATCTAGGTTCCTTATCACAACCCTACTACCCAGGCTTTCATTTCGAAGTAACCCTACTATCCAGGTTCCTTCTCACAACCCTACTACCCAGGCTTTCATTTCGAAGTAACCCTACTATCCAGGTTCCTTCTCACAGCCCTACTACCCAGGCTTTCATTTCGAAGTAACTCTACTATCCAGGTTCCTTCCCACAGCCCTACTACCCATGCTTTCATTTCGAAGTAATCCTACTATCCAGGTTCCTTCTCCCTTATCTCCAGACAACAGGTACAACATTGTAAAGCCTGGACCCATTCAAATACGGTTGATTTCACATTTCCCCAGCGATTTGTTGTACAACCTGGACCTTGACCAGGTATACAGTCTACTTTCACCTCTTCAAATCAAGAGTTAATTCCCCAGTAGAGTAATGGACAACTAAAAGCTCCTAGAGTTTACTTCCCAGTGCATAAATCAACATTCCCCGGCAAAAGGTACAAGAATTTCCACCCAGGAATCTCTTATACAACCAATCTTTTCTGGATGGCATCTTTAAGCCCATCTTCTATGGTTTCTCTTCGCCTTCCAAATGGTATCTGTAAGCTAATTCCCGACATTACCAATCAGTATTACTTCATGCGAGTGCAAATTTCTGGGCACCCTAGTGTTCAATCATCTCCCGCCTTCAGATCACGAAAGGCAGATCATCCAATCTACATCCTCAGGCTTAAGAAGATTGAATAGGGGCCACTGTTGTACCCCAAAATTTTCCCTACCATTTCTGAGAGATTCATCCTGGACTCTCAGTTTTGCTTCTATCAAGTTCCAAGTCTCGAATCATCACTTTTCAAGGAAAGCATCCATAAGGGCAAAATGGTCAAAAGTACATTGAAAAAGTCAAACCTTGACTTTTAAATCAAAATCAAGTTCCAAGAATCATATTCCATTAAGGCATGAAATTAGTTCGTCAAAATCAGAAGTCAGAAGTTACTTTGAAAAAAATCAAATTTTCTAAACATTTAGAAAATTTTCTATGTGTTTAGAGAATGTGATACTTCAGAACTTCTGAGCCAGCCTCTATGCAAGTGCCGTCAGAAGTTGAAAACATGATCAGAACATAACGCTTCAATCAGAACATGCAGAAGCGTTGCTCTTTGGTCAGAACATAATGCTTCAGTCAGAATATGATTCTTCAATATATGGAGGCTATGTTCAACGCTCCGGTCAGAAGATGCCCGTTCAGCATTTGGAGGTTACACTTCTGATATTCTGCGATCAGGACATCACCAAAACCTCGTTTAAGTAACTTGATGCCCTGCTATGGCATAGTCCTGCAACCAGCCGCCACAACACTCCAAGGTGTTACTGATCCAGTCCACGCCTGCGTTTTTCTTGCACCAAATTAGCCTACGAAATATGTGATTTAAAAAACAAAGAGACAATATGCCAAAAATGTTTAAAAACTCATTTGTTTTCCCCCAAAAAACCACAGCAAATCCATCTATAAATAGTTTGTTCCATCACACGTTCAAAGGGTTGGTTTTTGGAGAGAGAGAATCACCAAAAGAAAGAAAAAGGCCTTGAATCTTTGCAAAATTCCAAGAATCCAAAAAGCTGTAAACACCAAAATACCAAAACCTTAGCATTTGATTCTAGCATCAAAACTCCATTGTTCCTTGACTAAAACCATCCCCACGGTTGTTGATTCATATACTAGAAGTTATTTCAACTTCTGTATTCATATTGCCATACACTCTCCATTCACCTCCACCTCAAAGAAGTCAGAGTATCACCCCTTGGCTGTTCCAAAAGTTGAAAACCTCCATCCTATTGAGTACGTGAAGAATTTGCTCAGAACATCACCAGAGTCCAAGACCAACCTCCAGTTTACAGAATCTTTTCTAGCTGCAAGGTAAGCTTCTGCTGACTCTTATCACGTTTCTTAATCATTATCAGATTTGCATGGTCAAAAAATACAATGTAGATATCATGCTTTTGACGTTATACATATTCTGAGGCTTCACGTATTTGCTTGCCTAAGTATGGAATAAATCAGTTTCAGAACTTCTGAAAGAAATTAGAACTCAGAATTAGGATTAGCAGATTCACACTTGCCTCTGATTTATGGTTCTGATATTTCTTGTTTCTGAAATGCTATGAAACCTACCCAATATCACTGACTACCCTCAATCGGTCATAACTCCAGCATCGCAATCTTTTCTTGCGGCCAGAACCATCGCGAGAGTTTAGCCTCAATGGGTGTAGCATACTGCTACTATTCTATGGCCAAGTTGGGTCAAATTAGGGTTCTAAGGTCGGTTGGTGCTTAATGACCCCTCAGAAGACCCATATTCTCCTTGTTGCAACACAAGGGATATCGGTACAGACCAAGGTGCCACACCAACGTAGACACTGCTTCACCCGTGTCGGTCTACGCCGGACAGGTCCCTCACAACTTATGCTACCTAAAAGGGTATCCCCAGACCCAGGTTAGGATCTATGAAACTCCGATGCAAAGCCCACAAATATAAAGCAATCAAAGTAAAGCAATTGAAAACATAAGTATGATCTAATCCTAAGATAAACCTCACTTTTATGTCCCCAGCAGAGTCGCCAGTTCTGTGATCGGTGGAAATAGAACTGACTGTTTTTGTAAGCTGGTTCGCGAAATGTTGCGGTAAGCAAGAGTCGCCACCGTCTTTTATGTTCTCCAACATGGAAAGGACAAGCACAGCAAAATTCCTTATTCGAGATGTCTCTCGGTTCGGGAGGTAGATTTATAGAAAGGGAAGGTGTTAGCACCCTTTCTATCCGTGGTTATCCACGGGCTCTTAGGTACTTGCTCTTATGTTTTCAAAATATGTTTGCTTTTCAAATGTGTGTGGGTTTTGAAAAAAAGTTTCGTTTGAAAAATTTCTAAGTAACTCTTGTATCCGTCCTCAAGAGTTTAAGAAAAATTTGTTTGAAAACTTTTAGAAAGTGTGAAGTGTGAAAAGTATTTTGTTTGTTTGAAAGAGAGCAAGTACTCACAAGAAATCTACCTACTCTAAGGAATTAGGCTGTGTAAGAGTCCTTTAGATAGTGTTATCCCACCATTGAGAGGTAGGTAGCACCATCGTTGGAGGTGTTCGAGTCAATTCGATTAAGGGGACAGTATGGTCACCGAAGCAATGGTAGGACACCTTAGTGGTAACCCTAATGTCCTAGATCCTTTTATCCGAGGCAACCGTTTCGAGGCAACTGGATCTTAGACAGGAGGGTGACCCCTAAGACACCCTATACTTGATGACCACGTTCGAGGCAACCAGTGAGGCGTACCCTAGAAGTGGCATGTGCTTTATGTGTTGTTTCTCAGTTAATTGTCTTTGTACATGTTATTTGTGAGCTACGGATTAATTTTATTTACATACATTATTTCATGCATTTAACAGTTAGGGGTGTGGAAAGTAAATTGCAGAAATGTAAATTCTAACTATTACAAGGCGCGGGTCTATACATCGCCAAAAAAACAAAGACCCGTTTTGTAAAATAAAGTGCGAGAAATTAAATAAAGCGGTAAAATTCCTATTTAGCTATTACATATCTGGAGACAGTTACATAAATAATCAAAATAAATAAATGCACGCGAGAAGAAATTTAATCGGGAACGTCCTAAGGGTTTTGACCCTTTTAAGAAAAGAATTGAATTTTTTGTTCTTTTTTGTGATTAAATGAAATTAAAATTAATAACTAATCTAATTAATAGAAAAAATGTTTTTTTTTGTATTTTTATGTTTTTAATGAAATAAAATAAAAGGAAATAAAATTAAAAGTTAATAAACCTAATTCTAAATTTATTTTAGTCATTAAGAAAAAAAAGGTTAAAGTTGCCTAATTAAAACTAATTCAATTTATTAGTATTTATTTACAAAAATAAAATGAAATTGATAATAATAATAATAATAATATTAGTTCTTTTTTTGATTTTTTTATTGTGAAAGGGTTAAATAATTAATTTTGGTGGTAATAATAATAATTAAAAGAAGTTAATAACTAAATTAGAAAATATAAAAAAGGAAAAGAAAAAGAATAAACCAAGGGAGGGGGTCTGGGCCCAATATGGAGGTGGAAATTGGAATCTGAGGCCCATTAACACAAAGTCATGTTTGACTTTTGGAGATTGTCCATGGTGTAGGTTGACCAGGAGTATGGTTCTCGTCCAATCCAGGCCTTTGGATCTGCTTCTGAGGGACACTTGGCAAGCTGAGATATGAGGTTTATGGTGCTCATCATTTGGGAATCTACACAAGAATGCATTAGAAAAAATAACATTGAATTATAGGGGGACCTGGGAATCGAACCCAGGTCCCAATGGTTGCAAGCCACGTCACCTTCCACTGGGCCACCTGAGTGTTTTTGTTAATATAACAATCAAAGAAAATTAAATATGAAAACAAACGTTATTATGGAAATTAAAAAAAAAATCCGCGCGTTTATTTGAACCAGCCAGCCATGCATGGACACCTCATCATCGTCTTCATTTATCTGCAAAATAGAAACAAGATAGCGGGGGTTTTTAACCCCCACAGTGCAAAACTGTGGAAAATAGAGATTAGCTGTATAGTGAACATAAAAAGGGCGCGATGGTTGGGTTGTGTTTGTTTCGTCCCTCTGAGTTCAACCATGGGTCTTGGAGGTTCTGATTTTACAGCATGTGCAAAGCCCCAATTCGAAAGCTCTGAAACCCTAGAACTTAACAATGGCAACTTTCATTTTAGAGCACTAAAATCAAATTAAATTATATCAAAAGCTTCATAACAATGTTAGAAATGCAGAGTAGTAATCAAAGTGTGTTAATGATGCGTAAAAAATGGATTTCGATTATGGAAAAAGATGATGAACCGTGTGACTGTATTGAGCGATTCTTTGAGGTTTTTGGCTTGTTGATGATTGAAAATCGTTCCTGGCAATGCTGGGAATGTGTTTGGATCAATAGGAATGCTTGAATTACACTGGAAGATTGAAAACAGTTTTTGGTTTTTTTCTTCCAATTTTTGAATTTGGATATGCCGTTTTTGGTGTCTCTAGGTCGTGAATTTGATTGGAGAGGCTTGCATATGTATGCTTGAATGAGAATCAGTCACCTTTAGGAGCTTTTAACCATTGCCATTAAGCTTTGGATTTCCTCATAACCACCATTAAAGAAACTTGCCATTTTGTTCAAATTTGAATTTCATGCTTGAAATGGACTGTACACGAATTTGGTATGTGACTTATGATGCATCAAGGTCATTCAAACCACAAGATATCACTTAATTAATTTTTTTTATTTTACTTGAATTAATATGGATTAAAATGAATTAAATCCATAAAAATTAAATAAAAATAGAAAAATAATCATTTGGTCTTGAAATTGATCATGGGACACGTGGGTGGCATGACAAGGATGAATCAAGTGGAACAAAGTGGGCCCTTTTGTCAAAAATTGAAGTTTCAAGGATAGTTGACTTTTGCCATTTCACAAAAATTTACCAACTTCTCCAATGCATATCTTGCTCAATTTTGATCATATGAACATGTTCTTGGACATTTTGGAAAGGTCTTGAAGTCCTCTAACCAATGCCTTTGGTCCCATGTCATTTTGATTTACCAATCTCAAGTTATTGTCTTTGACTTAAAATGCCTTTTTGTTGACTTTTGAAAATGACCTATAATGTTGAAATTGATAACTTTTTATGAGAGCATTTCTTGGATTTGGAATGTGAAGATGAGTTGTAGGAAATGTCATCCCCTTCAAAATGAGCATTGGATGGGATTTTTCTAATGAACCATGAAAAAGTTATGCCTTGGTCAAGTTACAATTGACTTTTCAACTGTCCAAAAATGGAAACTTTTGCATCTTGATGATTTTTGAGCCATGCTTGTGGAATCATGATCAAGACTTAATCAAATGATGATTGTGGCTTCAAAATAAGATGTTGACCAAAAATTTTGACTTTTGACTGCCAAATGACCATTTTGCCCCTGCAGTTGATTGTGAAGCAATTAGGGTTTTTGACTGTGCAACTTGACCTTGTGAGCCTTGAAACTTGGCATGTAGATGCTTGACATTGTTTATAGGCATGTGGGACTTGATTGAGCCCTTGAAAACTTGAACTTCCTTGTAAGAACCAAAACCCTAATTTGACTGGCTTATGAGGGTGTTTGAACTGTGCAACCCTTGAGTAGACTTGAGCAAATTGAGATGATGCTTGTCAAAACTTTGAAGAATATGGGAGAGCAAATTTTGGGGTACAACAGGATGTATGGCAAGACATGAAAACAACAAAATAGACAACCCTAATCAAGGTTAAAATGCATGAAATCAAACACACTATTCACACATGCACCCTTAGGGTAATCCCATTTTGTTGCCTATCGGAAAAATAGTCATGTCCCTCGAACATGGGCGTTTTAGCAAAGACCCTCGATAAAAGATCATAGTCCCTCGATGACCCTCGATGTTGCCTTCGGTAAACGATCTAGTCCCTAAAACGACATTGCTAAATCGTTCCATGAGTTGCCTTCTATGACTATACAAACATCCCTACACCCGTCCCTTCACATCCAATGATGAGGCTTCCTACCAAATCAATGGTAAGATAGCCACATCCAAAGGAGAAGGAAAAGCACGCTTAAGACCTTTCGAGTAGGTAGGTTCGCTCTTAGTTGCTCGCTTGCTCACTGAAATTCCTGGTATGTCACAGACTCAGGATGTCTAATGGAACGTTAAGACATCTGATCTGACATTAAGTGCTGTACAGGTAGAATAGGCTGTACTCTTGATATCTGTTCTACAACAGTCATAGGTTCTGATTTACTGAAGTTCAGAGCAGTTAAGATTAATCATATACATTGATGTCATGAGGAATGCTGTGACATCAAACAAATATCCAATGCAGAAAGTAAACCACACACAGAATTGTTCACCCAGTTCGGTTCAACCAACCTACATCTGGGGGCTTCCAAGCCAGGGATAAAGTTCACTATTAGTAGTATCAATTCAAAGACCCTACAGCCAACACACCCGTTGACAGCCTTCTCACTTAATCACTACCCAATGACACTTTTACCTAAGATCCAATCCTAGATATGAGACCCCTCTCACTCCCCCTCAATCACCGCAGTGATAACTTTCTACAATACATAAACGGTTCAGAAGTTACTCTTCCATTACACATCTTGATCATGCTTAAAAGCTTCAATCAAGTACAATTCATACATCCTCTAACCTACAGGTTTCAAGGAGTATAGTGACCATCCCACAGCCCGGGTGGTTCACAACAAAACTAGCCCTAATGATTACATCTTGTCAATCCACGGCCTCTTATAAATTAGGTTACAATACTTCTATTTGTAACCCTTTTTACCCAACTGGATTTGGGCCTTCATATGACAGCAATGCAGCTTTAACGGCCTGCATAAAGTAAGCAGAAAACTTCTGCTGTTAGTTAGGTCTTCAATCGAGCTTTTCTCCTTATCCTTAGCTTCTGATTGAATCTTCTAGGGCTCCACATATGCCTTCAATTTTCGCTACTTGTTATGCATTCTATTTGGCAGAATATTCTGCATAACTTCAGGAACAGAACTGCATCAGACTTGACAGTTCAGTAGCTTGATGTCTGGTATGATGTTATGACATCTCTTGAGACATGTTGTTCCAGATGTTGATTTAAATCAACACAGCATGTTTAGGCATTTACAATTACATTACATTACATTACATTATTGTTGTTACTATTTGTTTTACAAGAAATGATTCAATCCTAAACAAAGGCACTTACACTCACAACAAAGCATTTTATACACCAACACTCTCATTTTGAAACATTTTTTTAAAAGACAAACACTTTGTACGCGTTCTTATAGAGACGAGAGCCATCACAAAGAAAACTCTTTTAAAATCACTTTCAAAAACACATCCCACAAAACACCTTTTTGAACTATTTTCAAAACAAAAACTTTGTATACATTCTTATAGAAACGAGAATCATTACAAAGCTACATTTTTAAAATACTTTCAAAACCACACAAAACACATTCAAACAAAAGCAAGTGATCTAGCGAGTAACTAAGAGCCCATGGATAACCATGGATAGAAAGGGTGCTAATACCTTCCCTTTCTATAATCTACTCCCCGAACCCAAGAAAACATCTCAAAGGTTTTTGCTGTGCTTTTTAACCTTTCCTTAGGATAAAATAAAAATTCGATGGCGACTCTTGCTCAACCGAAACATTTGCGAATACAAACGCAAAACCCAAGTCAGTTCTCCCACCATATCACAGAACTGGCGACTCTGCTGGGGAATAAACTTTAAAGTGGAGTAACCTTAGGGCTTAGATCACCCTCTTGCATGAGTAATTGTTTGCTTTAATTGCTTTATATCTTGGTTCTCTTGTTTGGGCTTGAAATCCTACACCCGAATTTGGGGAAACATTCATAGATAGCAATACATTGTGGAAACTGTGCGGGGTATACCGACACGATTGAAGCAATAGCTATATTAGTGCGACATATTTGTGAGTACCGGTAACCCTTGAGTTCAATCAAGGAGAGTACGGGGCCGCTGAGTGATGTCACTAAGCACTAATGACCTAGAACCTTACTTGACCATCTTGGCATTTTATTAGGGGTAGTGAGATGAACGACTTTGGTGCATTCCGAAGTTGGTAGATACTCGATACTACACTCATTGAGGGTTGTTTTCTTGGAATATTTTGGTCGCTAGTTAAGTGGCTAAACCAAAACAATGAACATGGAAAACAATCCAGTGATATTGAGCTCCTTAGAACCCAGTTACTATTTATAGGACAGGTTTTTAAGCCAACTTCACTCAAGAGGGTACTTACCTATGAAACCCCATGCAAGCCTGAAACTAGGGTTTTATGTGAATTGCTTGTACATATGTTTGTGCATACATCATGAACATCATAAAGCATCATATGCATACACTAACCATTTCAAGGGTTTGGATCTTCATCTTTGTTCTTGTTTGTAGGTCATGGAAATTCTTCGCAGGAAAACTATCCAAGTCAACCTTGTGAGAATCCCTCCTCAACTCAAGGAGCTCACATCCAGAATTCCGGAAAGCTCTCCCTTCAGTGAAAGACATGGTAGACTACTCAGCCTAGTCAACACCAGCATTGAAGAGGACATGGTAAAGGTGTTGTTCCAGTTCTTTGACCCCCTTCACCACTGTTTCACATTCCCCGACTACCAATTGGTGCCCACTTTAGAGGAATTTTCTCAACTCTTGAGAATTCCTATTCTTAATCAACTACCCCACAATGGTACGGAAAAAGAACCAAAGCCTGAAGATGTTGCTCAAGCACTACACTTGCAACCATCTGACATCAAGGGGCATTGGGAAACTAGAAGCGGTGTCAAAGGCTTCTTGGCAAAATTCTTGTTTGAGAAGGCACAAGAGTGTTGGAATTCATTGGACCTACAAGCCTTTGAAGAAATTGTGGCACTCCTCATTTATGGGTTGGTCCTGTTCCCAAATCCTGACCAGCTTGTAGATGTCAACGCCGTCAAAATCTTCTTATCCAGAAATCCAATACCAACATTGCTTGGGGACATTCTTCACTCATTTTACACACGAACAATGAGAAAGAGGGGTGTTCTCATGTGCTGTACTCCTCTCTTTGCAAGGTGGTTTATTTCGCACCTTCCACAATCTGTCTTGAAGAATGACCAAGGCTTAAGGTGGTCACAACGGTTGATGACCCTCACTCACTCTGATGTACATTGGTGTTCTCGGTCCAGAGAAAATGTCATCATCGTCGATCGTTGTGGAGAGTTCCCTAATGTTCCATTGCTTGGCATTAGAGGAGGCATTACCTATAACCCTTGTCTAGCTTTGAGACAATTTGGATATGCACGGAGGGATGGCCCTCACGACATGTTGATTCCTGACCTAGTTTTTGACTTCGACAATGATGCGCAAGGACTTCGCCAAAGATTCATCAGAGCTTGGAGGATGCCTAACAAGGTAGACAGCAAGACACTAGGGCACAAGAACTCCATCCCTCTTGAGCCTTATCTCAAGTGGGTACGAACCCGAGCCCAGAGTCTAATGATGCCTTATCCTCATGTTCTCCCTGTGATTAAAGAGCCCGTTAAGGAAGGAGAGGTCCCCTACACCATCCTATATCCTGACATGCCAACATCATGGGAGGAGATGCAGAAGAGTTGGATCCAACTCAAGGAGGGTCTCTTCAAACCCTAATTTGTAATTTTTGATTTCTTGATGAACAAGTTTCATAATTTGACATGTCTTGATGAAAAATGAATCTTGGCACTTGATTTTGACCAAAAAGTCAAAGTTTGACTTTTCAGTGTACAGTCAAATTTTGATCAGTTGACTGGAAAATTCATCTGTCAATCTTGTGCATTTGGGATCTTTTGAACTTTTTGAACATGTAAAGACAATGCCATTGAGTCCTTGAGTCCATATGTGAGCTTGGTTTGCCATTGGCTAGGTCAAACAATCAAAAATTGCCTTTGTGCAGTCAAAACCCTAAAAATGACCATTTTGCCCTTTTGGTGATCTGATCAAATTTCTTGTGGAGTTGTGATCCAAACTTGATCAAATGGTCCATATGAGTTCATAATATTGATGTGGGTCAAAAATCATGAGGTTTGACTGTCAATTGACCACATTTGACTTTTTCCCCAATACAGCTGATTTCTAGGTCAACTGTCCAATTGACTGGGCAAAGATTGGAATCAAGGCTTGAAACTTGGTTTGGATAAACTTGGGAGTCCAACATGAAGCATGAAAGTCATTTTGGGAATTTTAGGTCAAAACATCTTTGTGCAAACTCAAACCGTAATTTGGGTCAACAGTGCAAGGAGGAGTCTTGAGCAGAGTAAACCCTAACTTGATCTTGAGCTCCAAGGGTCTTGTGATGAGAAAATGTTGATGAAATGGGAGGGCAAATTTTGGGGTACAACACTTAGCATCTTTCTTTAGGGACTAAGATCATTTGAAGGCAACATGGATAGCGTTATTGAGGGACTATGATCTTGTGCTCCTTTGTTTTTTTGCTAAGATACCTCACATGCATAACATGGCCATTTTGTAAGGCAACCAAGTGGATTTCACCCTAGGGGTGCTTGTGTGCAAGTGTACTGTTTTTCATGCTGGGTTTCATCTTTGATTAGGGTTTTCTAATTGATTGGTTTTAGTCTTTCTATTCAAAACCCTAATTACTAGCATTTGTATATAAAGCGATAAATTGCGGAATTTAAAATTACTACGCTATTACAATACTTGTGGGAGGGGGTGTACAAATTAAAAATGGGGATTGCAAGAATTTAAATCTAAATAATCTAATACAACCATATTGAATTTGGATAAATAATGTACAAAAATGAATAAATATACAAGAATGTAAAATGGAAAGAAAATGGATTTTTGTTTGGATTTCTTTTTTTAGGAAAAAGAGATTTGTTTTAACCTAATTAGCTAAAAGAAAATAATTAATTAAATTAGTAAAAAGTAAACCTAAATTTACTAGAAAAAGAATTTAAATAAAACCCTAATCTAAATATTAAGAAATTAAGTTTGTAAGAAGAATATTTTTGGTATTTTTGTCTTAAAAATAATTATAGTATTATAAAATATTTTTGGTCTTTTTTAGTTTTAAAATAATATATTTTAATTGTGTAAAATAAAATAACTAAAACCCTAGTTTTTAATTAAATTTACAAACCAATTAGTAAAATAAATAAAGTATGATTAAATAAAAATAACTTTTATTGTAAAAAATAAATAAACTATATCAAAATATAAATCTAATGTTTTTATATTTTTTCTGATTTTTTTTTTAATATTAAAGAAAATAAATAAATGAAAAATGAGAAAAATAAAATGGGCCAGGGGTGTGAATAGTCCAGGGGAGTCAGAATAAGCAAAAAGAATAGGCCCAAAGGAGTGAAGCCCAACACTGCAAAAAAGTCAAAAAAGTGTGAAAAATGTAAAAAAAATCACAAAAGGTCACGTTGGGGCTTGAACCCAGGACCTCATAGTGACAGGCGCGCGCTTTAACTACTGGGGTGGTTATACATCCGTTAACTTATGCAAAACCATAAATATATAACATAAAACGCGCTCTGATTACACTTCATCTTCAACCTCCAGCCAGACCACCTGTAACTTGTTCATTTCTCAACCATTTGCAACAAAGTAAACATGAAACTTGTGTAAAATTTTACCACGATTCCATAAATGTAAACAACTTAAACTAATTCTCAAGAATGAACATGAATTTTGAATGGTACCAAATTCTGACCTAATTTTTTCAGGATGTTCAGATTCAAAATTCTAACTACTCAAGCAATATAAATGAAATCTAAAGACATGGTTAGCTTCAGAACAATGATGTCTACATTTTTCATTCATAAATTAAACATTAATGATTCTTGTATGAAGAGTTCAAAGTTGAGATAACTTACCTCAAAACTGGAAGTCGTGTTCTGCAAATGAGCACTCCTAAAGGTGTTGTGATGATCAGAATAGCTCCACTGAGGTCCCAGGATGCTAATGCAATGGTTACTTTGAGTTGTAAGTCCTTGAATTGGCCTGGAGAAGTCAAGATGAAGACCTATGTTTTTGGAAATGGAGGATGGTAATGGAGGTGTTACAAAACTGTAACGGGATAAGGGATGACTTCTAAATGATGTTTAGAAGCTTTGGGAATAAAGAGGCTTGAAAACGCATGAGGGAGTTATGAGTTTCAAACTTTTGGTCAGGTTATGTGAAAATGGAGGTATGAGATGCAAATCTGAGTTCTTGGTGTTTTCAGGGCTCAAGCATGCGTGTGTTTTGTGACAAATGACTTGTGTATGTATAAGCAAAATACTTGAGTGCTTGAGAGGATCAGAAGTACAAGTTCTAGACTGATTGCTATGTTACTTGATTTTGAAGAAAAGTGGGAAGTATGGTTCCAAGAGGAAGTACAAGCATGGGCTGAGTGATTGTAAGTGTTTAGACAAACTTCTCTTGAGTTATAGGACCTGTATGATCAGAAGAAAACAATTGCAAGGCTCAAGAATAAGTTTGGTGCAAAAAGCTACTTTATCAAAATGGCATTGTGCACTTTCTTCCCAAAATGGATATAAAGCATGGCCTTGCATCGAATGCTTGAATTGAGACCTCTAACAGCTGTGTAAGCAATTAATTATGGAGTTCCTAACAAGTTTGAGGCCTGTAAAGTAGAGATTATGCGGCATAGGTTTGAAATTTGAATCTTGTTCATCACAAAATGACTTGTATTTCATGTGTGAAAACCCTAACTTCATCTCTTCGATTCTCCCTACTCAAGAATGATCTCATGGAGTTCTGGACATTTTAGAAAGCTTGTAATATGTTCTACAACCCCTATTTGAATCACTTTTGAAAATTCCCCTTGGAACTATATGAAAAAGTGCCATGAAGTTAGGTCAGAATCCTGACCAAAGCTAGGGTAAAATTTCACTAAGTGTCCAATTTCAAGACCATGACTTTAGGAATTAATAACTTGAGATCCAAGAATTTTTAGGAGAAGTTGTGTAAAGAAATGTTGTAGATATCATGGAGACCTACAAATTTCATGTTGAAAGTTTCTTCTGAATCCTCTTGCATCATGGTGAAAAATTGGCCCAAAGTTATGAAAAAACATGAAGTTTAAACACTTAGAAAAATTTCTAAGTTAGAAAACTTTGACTTTTCAAAATGAAATCTTGACTTTTTGATTTATTGATGAATAAGTTCCATATTTTGACATGTTTTTATGAATTGTGATCTTTGACGTTGAACTTTGACCAAAAAGTCAAAGTTTGACTTTTCAGTGTATAGTTGACTTTTTGATCAGTTGATTGAAAATTCACTATCAATCTAATTGATCTTGAGCAATATTTTAGGTCATGCCATTAGGTCAAAATGATGCAATTTAACTCTTGAAATCATGCTTCAAACTAATTGACCATTTTCTAGGTCAAAAATCAGAAATTGCCCTTTCTCAGTCAAAACCCTAATTTTGACCATTTTGCCCTTTTGATGATTTGATCAGATTTCTTAAGGAATTATGGTCCAAACTTGATAAAATGATACATATGAGTTTATAATGTTTATGTTGATAAAAAATCATGAGGTTTGACTGTAAATTGGCCATAGTTGACTTTTTCCCCAATACAGCTGATTTTAGGTCAACTGCTCAATTGACTGAGCAAAAGTGTGACCCAAGGCTTGAAACTTGACTTGAGTAATCTTGGGGGTCCATAATGACCCATGAAAGTAATATGAAGCATTGAAAGTACAAATATCCTTGTGCAATCTCAAACCCTAATTTTGGTCATCATTGCTTGAGGAGATGTCTTGAATTGATCAAACCTAGTGCAGTCTTGAACCAAGAGAAGTCTTTGTGAAGAAATATTTGATAAATGAGAGGGAAAACTTTGGGGTACAACAGCTGCCACTATTCAATCTTCTTCAACCTGAAGAGTTAGATTGGCGGCTCCTTCATTCGTGACTTCAAGGTGAAAGATGATTGAACACTAGAGTGCCCAGAAATTTGCACTCGAAGATGGATGGTGAATTGGCTTATAGATGACATTTGGAGGAATGTTGGTAAACACTGGAAGAAGTATCAGCATAAATCTCTCATTGATTTATAATAAAACTTGATGTTTTATCGGTGGGAGAAAAGAGTTAGTAAAATGCAAATGCATGTATGATGTTCACCAGATGTGGTATTATGCTAAATGCATATGGTATGTACATGCTACTGCTGAGGAAATTCTCAGAGGTTGAATCCTTGATTGCCGTTGGAGATGAAGAATATGCATATCTTCAAATTTTGTTGAAAGGATGATTTCGCTGGGGAACATCGCTTGAATGTCAGTTGTTATCTGGTTGGATCAAGGCTTCACAATTGTTGAGGATGAAGTAGTTGACTGTTATCTGGTCGGATCCAGGCTTCACGGGAACTTACTGGAGGAAGAGATGAATTAACTGTTATCTGGTCGGGTTCCAGACTTTGCATAAAATTTCTTGAAATTGAATAGTTATCTGGTCGAATACAAGCTTCACAACAACTTGATGGGGATACGGAAGTTAACCATGATCTGGTCGGATCTAGGCTTCGCAGTAACTTGAAGTGATAACTATTATCTGGTCGGGTCCAGGTTTCATGGCTTTTTGGAAAGTTGTACTATCATCTGGTCGAGTCTAGGCTTCATAATGTCTCTCTGGGGATCATAGTTAGTTGTTATCTGGTTGGGCTCCATGTTTCACAATAAACTGTTTGAAAAAATATCATATGGTCGGGTCCAAACTTTGAAGATTTCTGAGGTTGATGAGGTCAATTGCTATCTGGTCGGGTCCAGGCTTTACAATAAACTGTTTAGGGATTTAGTTGTTATCTGGCCGGGTCCAGGCTTCACAACAACTTGCTTGAAAAGATGAAGTTTGAGAACTGTTATCTGGTCGGATCCAGGTTTCACAGTAATTTGTTGGGGCAGAGGCAAACTCTACTGGGGAAAAAAAGTTAAACCTTGGTCGAATTGAGTCCAAGTTTTTTCTATATCTTTGAATAGTTATGCTACTATCTGGTCGGGTCCAGGTTTCATAGTGTCTTGAAATTGAGATCAACAGTTATCTGGTCGTGTCCATGTTTCAAATACTCAAATTGTTATCTGGTCGGGTCCAGGTTTTAGTAACTTGAAGAAGTCAAACAATTATCTGGTCGGGTCCAGGATTCAGTAATAAATTGAAAATTGTGCTAATATCTGGCCGGATCCAAGCTTCATAGTATCTTTTTGGAAATAATAAAGGAGTTGCTGATGACTTTACTGGGGATCAGGGGTTGTAGCCCTATGATTTGCAATAATCTGGAAGAAAATTCAAATTGGAGAGTGTAGACTCAGTCGGGTAGAACATACTCAACTTGGAGAGGATACACTCAGCTGGGGAGGATAAACTCCGCTTGGGGATAATAGCCTTGGTTGGGGAAGATATGCTCAGCTTGGGGAACTCCATGGTGTCTTGATTGTTGTATGTTGGGGAAATTTGAACTCGGCTGGGGAGTTATGTGATTCCTTGATTATTGTTTGGGAAATAAAACCTGTTGGGGAAAGGTTTATTGAAGTCGTCCTCGTGGGGTTAATGATAATGAGATAACTCTGTAGGGATATTTCATATACATTAAAGAGATGCTTGCCACTGCTTAGCAGGACACATGTGCCAAATAGTTTTAATTATGTTCATATGCATATGTTCATTAAATTTTAGTCATTGGACAAATTTGCATTCAAAACAAAGACATTAATTTTGCACTTCAAAGTATATTTGTATTCATGTTTTGCCCATGAATAGGCGTTTTTGTACAGAGATACAGAGATCCTAGTAAGAGGAAATCATCGAAAGGAAAACAAAAATTTAGAATGAAAACAAATAGCCATGTGAAATGATCTTATTGCCTTCCAACTCTATTATTTCCCCAATGTTTTTGAATGTCCCTTGTCGTTGATAGAAGTTGATTGGATTGATCTTGGACCATTGAACTTGGACCTTGGTGATAAATTTGACTGTGTTGATTCCATGGGACATAGTCATACGCTTTTAATCCTTAACTTTTTCCTGGACCACCCTTTCGGGTTTTTAGCCCACCAGGATACCCTTTTTTGCCCAAGTCGCCCTTTCGGGTTTTCAACTTTCCGGGTGTACCATCTTTTGCATATATCCCTAAATTTTCCTAAACCTTTTGGTTTGCCGGGATGCCCTTATTTTTCTTAGGTGTGTCAAACTAACGGGTCTCTTATGCGTAGTGTTTTTTAACTATGTCCGCGTTTATAGGATGTGGGAAATCTTCACCATCCATGGTAGTCAGCATCATGGCACCGCCAGAGAAAACTCTCTTGACAACAAATGCCCTTCATAGGTGGGAGTCCATTTGCCTCTGGGGTCGACTTGTGGTAAAATGATGCGCTTTATCACTAATTCACCAACTTGATATACTTGAGGCTTGACCTTTTTGTTGAAAGCCTTGATCATCTATTTTTGGTACGTCTGACCATGGCAAACAACAGCTAATCGTTTTTCGTCGATCAAGTTCAGCTGATCCAATCTCGTTTGAATCCACTCATCTTCGCCTAGGCCTGCCTCGTTCATAATTATTAGAGAGGGAATCTGAACTTCTACTGGCAAAACAGCTTCCATGCCATAGACTAGAGAAAAGGGAGTTTCCCCAATTGATGTTCAAGATGAAGTATGGTAGCCGTGTAGAGCAAACGGCAACATTTCATGCCAATCCTTATAGGTTACTATCATTTTCTGCACAATCTTCTTGATATTTTTGTTGGCCGCTTCGAATGTGCCATTCATTTTTGGTCTATACGGAGAAGAATTGTGATGCTTGATCTTAAACTGAATGCAAAGCTCAGTGATCATGGAATTGTTGAGGTTAGTCCCATTGTTGGTGATGATCCTTTCGGGGATACCATAACGGCAGATGAGGTTGTGTCTGATGAATCTGGCTACCACATTTTTGGTGACTGAGGCAAACGAGGCGGCTTCGACCCATTTGGTAAAATAGTCGATAGCAACAAGAATGAAGCGATGTCCGTTGGAAGCCGTGGGTTTGATTTCTCCAATCATGTCAATGCCCCACATTGCAAATGGCCACGGAGCCGTCATGACATTCAGAGGAATAGGAGGCACATGGACCTTGTCAGCGTAGATTTGACATTTGTGACAAGTTCTTGAATGTTGATGGCAATCAGTCTCCATCGTTGACCAATAGTAATCGGCTCTTAAGATTTTCTTAGCCATCGTATGTCCACTTGAGTGAGTACTGAAGATACCATCGTGCATGTCTTCCATAATTTCCTCTGCCTCCTTCTTGTCCACACATCGGAGTATAGTTGAATCATGGTTGTGCTTGTATAATATCCCATTACTTAGGAAGAATTTGGCTGCAAATCTTCGCAAGAACTTTCTGTCATTGGTAGATGCCCCCTATGGATACTCTTGTGCTTCAAGGTATCTCATCACCTCATGGTACCATGGCTTTTCTGTGTCAGTGTCAAGCTCATAGAAATGTTCAGGTTCATCGAATCTTTCAATTGTTATCATAGGGGCTTCGTTGTCCTATTTGACTTTGAACATCGAAGACATGGTTGCCAAAGCGGCATTCAACTGGTTTTCTTCCCTAGGGAAGTACTCAAAAGTGATCTCTTCGAAATGAGGAATTAGGGATAGCACAAGTTCCTTGTAAGCGATGAGATTAGGGTGTTTAGTGTCCCAATCTCCTTTTACTTGGCTCATCACTAGAGCGGAATCTCCGAATACATCTAAATTCTTGATCCTCAAGTCAATAGCAGCTTTCAGACCTAAGATGCATGCTTCATACTCGGCCATATTGTTTGTGCAATTGAAGCATAGTCTAGCAGTGAAAGGAGTGTGGAAACCTTCAAGAGAGATAATCACAACACCAATTCTGTTACCTAAGGCGTTGGAAGCCCTATCGAATACCATAGTCCATCGGGATCCTTATTTAGGTCCGTCATACGGTCCCGGTTTCGCACAGTCGGTTATCAGCATGATGTTCTCATCAGGGAAGTCTAAGTTCATTGACTGATAATCACCCACAGCTTGATGGGCCAAAAGATCTACTAGTACACTTACTTTGATGGCTTTTTGAGTCGTATACTGAATGTCGTACTCAGTCAAGATCATTTGCCATCTGGCTATCCGTCCGGAAAGGGCAGGTTTCTCGAAGATGTATTTGATTGGGTCCATTATAGAAATCAATAGAGTGGTATGAGTCAACATATACTGTCTTAGCTGGCGAGCAGCCCATGCTAGAGCGCAGCAAGTTTTCTCGAGCATTGAATATGTGGTTTCATAGTCAGTAAATTTTGTGCTCAGGTAATAAATAGCATGCTCTTTTCGGCCAGACTCGTCATGTTGGCCCAAAACACACCCCATAGAATTCTCTAGTAATTTCAAGTACATGATCAAGGGTCTTCCTTCAACTGGAGGCATGAGAATAGGAGGTTCTTGCAGGTATTCTTTGATTTTATCAAAGGCAATCTGGCACTAATTGTTCCATCTGACTACCTGATCTTTCTTCAAGAGTTTGAAGAGTGGCTCACAAGTAGCAGTCAAGTGAGATATGAAACAGGAAATGTAATTGAGATGACCCAAGAATCCTCTGAATTCTTTTTCAGAATGATGGACTTGCATTTCTTGGATGGCCTTTACCTTGGCAGGATCAACTTCAATGCCTTTATTGCTGACGATAAAACCCAGAAGCTTTCCAGATCGTACTCCAAATGCACACTTGTTAGGATTTAACCTTATCTTGTACTTCTTCAGCCTCTCGAATAATTTGTGCAAATGATCGAGATGTTCTTCTTTGGTTTGTGATCTGGAAATCATATCATCCACATATACCTCTATCTCATGATGAATCATGTCATGAAATAAAGCTACCATAGCCCTTTGATATGTTGTTCCTGCATTCTTTAATCTGAACGGCATGACCTTGTAGCGGAAGGTGCCCCATTGCATAACGAAAGTATTCTTTTCCATATCTTCGGGAGCCATCATTATTTGATTATAGCCTGAGAAGCCATCCATGAATGAGAAGACTTTATGTTGAGCAGTATTATCAACTAAGACGTCAATGTGTGATAGAGGGAAGTCATCCTTGGGGCTTGCCCTATTCAGATCCCTATAGTCTACGCACATGTAAACTTTCTCGTCTTTTGTTGGCACTGGCACCACATTGGAAACCCATTGAGGATAGGATGTCACAGCTAGAAAACCCGCATCAAATTGTTTCAGCACTTCAGCTTTGATTTTTTCAGACATATCAGGCCTCATGCGATGAACCTTTTGTTTAATAGGAGGGTAGTCCTCTCTTGTCGTCAGACGATGAACTACGATGTCGGTATCCAACCCAGGCATATCTTCATAAGACCAAGAAAATACTTCCACATAATCATGTATCATCTGAACCAACCTACTCTTGACACCGCTTTCCAAGTTAGCGCCGATCTTGATTTCCTTCTTATCTTCCTCAGTACCCAAGTTGATAACTTCAACTGACTCCTCGTGCGGTTGAATAACTTTTTCCTCTTGTAACAGAAGTCTGGATAACTCTCCCGGTATGTCACAATATTCTTCGCCTTCATCTTCGGCTTGGTTGATAGGACATTCAAATTCATAGTCGGCAATAGTAGAGTTATTGGCAATAGGATCCAGAGTGGACGTGGACCTGCAAGAGTGTGTGTGTGTG
Organism: Vicia faba; assembly: GCA_948472305.1. Classification (NCBI taxonomy): domain Eukaryota; kingdom Viridiplantae; phylum Streptophyta; class Magnoliopsida; order Fabales; family Fabaceae; genus Vicia; species Vicia faba. Next base: position 1,325,085,439 of record OX451740.1, read on the forward strand.
CATGTAAGATACATGGCTATTTTTTTTGAAAAATGTAATTGAAGAAATGAAAGACAATGAACACAAATATTTGAATGCAAAAGAGTCCAATGTACTGAATGATCATATGATTCTATGAATATAAATAAAACCCTTGACAAATGGACCAAAATGCCCCGGGCCAGGCACATGGCTCAAAAGTCATTGTTTGAATATTACAGACAACAAATTATTAAATTGAAAGAAAAACAATAACAAGTAGATTACTCCTCAATGAAGGAGACTGGTACAAAGTCCTTTGTATGCCAATTCTTCAGCTCTGCTGTGGTTGGATAAACCCATTCTTCAAATGCAGCTTCTTCATCGGAATCACCCATGGCGTTGACTGTATGGATTCCAATGCGGAGAGGTGGCTTTCCAGTACGAGCACGCCTCACTTTCTTCTGAGCTTTAACGGTGAAGCCCAAACCAAACTTTTCTGCTTTAAACGGGATATCGAGGAGTTGTGCCCAAGTATCACAGTTTCCTTCTTCAATTACTGCGCGGGCATCCTTAACTGAATTCATCTTTGGCGTGGCCTTAACAGTTTTAGACTCATCGGAAGAACATTTAGTAGCAGAAATCATCGGTGGTACGGCCTCAAAGGCTTGACATGGGGTTTCAATGAATTCCCCATCCATCTTTACGTACTTGAAAGAGTTAAGGTGGCTGACCATAAACTCCTCTTTTCCACAGACGATGATTATTCTTCCCTTGACTGGATATTTGAGTTTCTGGTGGAGGGTTGAGGTTATTGCCCCAGCTTTATGGATCCATGGACGAACTAACAGACAAGAATAGGTCAGATAAATATCCATAATATAGAAGGTGTATTTGAAGGTTTGGGAACCCACTTTGATTGGAAGATCTACCTCCCCATGAACATTCCTCTTTGATCCGTCAAACGCTCTTACAATGATGTCGCTAGGCTTCAACACTAAATCCTCACAGTCAAGACAGTATAACATCCCCTTGGGTAATACATTCAGAGAAGAACCAGTGTCGACTAGCACATGTGCTAAGGTGGTCCCTTTGCACTCGATTGACACATGTAAAGCTTTATTGTGATTTTTCTCGAGAGGTGTTAATTCAGCATCTGAAAGTACCAAGCCATTATCAGCTGTCAAGCTAGCCACGTAATTCTCAAATTTATATGTTGTTGTCTCATGGGGGACATGATATTTTTTTAGGAACTTGATTAATGTTCGAGTATGGGCATTAGAGCAAAGCAGAAATGACAACATTGGAATCTTAGAAGGGGTTTTCCCCAACTGTTCTACAATTTTGAAGTCGCTTCTCTTGATGATCTTCAAAATCTCGTCCATTTCACGGGCGGAGGGTTCTTCATCAGCTACGTTCTTTGAGGGTACTTCAATCACAATCGGATCAACAAACTTTTCCTTCCCTCTGGTATCGGTACTTGGCTTGGCAGCAGTAATGCGGATGGGCGTCCTTGTAACAACTGGCGGTGAGATATTGGGTGAAAATATTCTTCCAGATCTAGTTACTTTGCTTGAGCCAGCTATGTTTCTGACATCGTCATCTTTTCCTTCCTCGATCCAGGCATCTTGTTTAATCCCATGATAGAACACTTCAGCACCGTAATTCCATGGTACCGCTTTATTTGAAGAATATGGAATCAGTCTGGGATTGGTAATGATTAATGGAGCAATAATGGGTTCATTTGGAATCCTGATAGGACCTTTAGAGGTGATCCTAATAGGTTTTTTAGAGATAGTAATAATGGAGAGGTCTTCACATTTGTTCATCAAACTCTTGGCAGGTGGAGTCTTTTCAAATAGAATTTTGTGGCTATCCATCAGGCGTTGTATGCCTTTTTTCAGCCCTTCACATCCATTGAGTTATCTTGTACAGCACACATAGTCTTTTTCAAAGCCAGGGAAGATCCCAGCTTTCAATAGATTGCTTTTGATTACATTCAGCGGAGTAGTCAATTCTTCAACAGAGGCAACAAAAATTGTATCTTCGACAACATCAACACCTTTGTCATGCTTCGGCATTGGAGCGGTAATTACATTCAGCATTGGAGGAGGATCAAACTCAATAGTCTTGTTGTCAATTAAATCCTGGATTTTGTTCTTCAAGGCCTAACACTGGTCAGTCTCGTGCTCGGGGTTGTTTGAATGGTAAGCATACTTTGCGTTCGGATTATACTTTGGTGACGAGGTGTCAGGGTTGGAGGGAGGATCGCGCAATGTCACTAAATTATCCTTGAGAAAATGTTGAAGGGCTTAAGACAGTGACATGCCTAACCTTGTAAAATGTCTTCTTAGAGTTTCAAAACATTGATGATTTGCAGATGGTCTTGGAGTAGGAGTTGGATTGGAGATTCGGACAGCATTGACAGACGGACGATCATTCTTCTTGGTATGGGCTCTTGCCCCATACACAACATTAACTTCCTTCTTTGCAGCAAAAGGTTTCTTGATAGGATTTGTGGTGGAGGTAGACGCCACATAGATCTTCCCACTTTTGATGCCACTCTCAACTCTTTCACCGGTTAAGATTAATTCGGTGAAACCAGAAGAAGAGCAGCCTACCAACAGATTAAAGAAAGGACCAGATAAGGTGCCCATGAACATGTCGATGTGTTCCATATCAGTCAAGGGAGGTTGGACCCTACTAGCAAGGTCTCTCCACTTTTACGCATATTCCTTAAATCCTTCATTCTTTCCCATGGTCATATCTTGCAATTGAACCCTCGTTGGCGCCAAGTCGGTGTTGTACTGATACTGATCGTAGAAGGAAGTAGCTAAATCCTCCCAAGTGTTGATACGAGAACCATCTAACTGATAAAATCATTCAAGTTGTGTTCCAGCCAAGCTCTCTTGGAAAAACTGAACCCATAGCTTCTTATCGACAGTGTGTGGTTGTATCTTGCACACATAAGATTTTAAATGGAGTTTTGGACAAGAAACCCCATTGTACTTTGCAAAGATTTGTACTTTGAATTTATGGGGAATGATTACCCCAGAGATTAAACCCAAATAATCAAAATCTAAACCGGGGACAGCTTGGATTTCAGCAGCTTTCAATATGTCTTCTAACTGCTTGTATTTGATACCAGCGGGTGGATACTGCTCGTTGAAATAATCATTATCAGATTCTTGATCGTTAGCACATTCAGCCTGAGTACTTTTGACCTCACCGACCTGGTTCTCGTCCTCTTTAGATGAGTCTCCTCCTACTGGGATCTGACGGATTGTCTCCTTGAACCTTCTACCCATATTGAGTAGAGCTTTCTTCTTCGGCCTCTTCTTAACGGCCAGCAAAGTCATCATATCTTGTTGCCCCTTGGCTAGGGCTAGTAGAGCTTCTTGAAACTGTGAATTCTGGGCTTAGAGATCCGTCACAATCTTCTCTAGATCCATCTTGCAGAAATAAACAGCAGAAAGATAAGGAAACCTGTTATGCGAAAACCTGTCATGGCATGATGCATGGAATATGTTCATGCAAATGATTTCAAGGATTAATGAAATTTAAATTTGTGTAGACAACAGAGTGAGAAAATGTTAATTTTCATTTAGATAAATCAAGAAAGGTTACATCATTCCTCTTGGGCATACAAAATAGCTTTCTAAGATAAAAAGACTGAGCGCATCCTTTTTGGCGCGAGATAAGCGTTCACACTTTTCTCTTCTTGTAACTGCTTCATAAGCTCCAAGACTCTCTTCTCACTAGCATAGAATTGGGCCTCGAAAGTATCTCGTTCTTCCTTCAGCTGGATCCAACCCTTTTGTAAGTCTTCGAGAGATCTAGGCATGTCGGGATGGAGGATAGTGTAGGGAACATCTCCTTCGACCACAACCTCCATGATGACTGGTAAGATGGAGGGATAAGGCATCACAAGTTTTTGAGCATGAGCTCGTACCCATTTAAGGTAAGGCTCGAGGGGAATGGATTTCTTGTGTCCTACTGTCTTGCTATCCACCTTGTTCAACATCCTCCAAGCTCGGATAAATCTCTGGCGGTGACCTTGATCGTCGCTCTCATAGTCAAATACCAAACCTTGAATAAGCATATCTTGTGGACCATCCCTTTGGGCGTAACCAAACTATCTAAAGGCTAAGCAAGGGTTATAGGTGATACCTCCTCTAATGCCAAGCAAAGGGACATTAGGTAATTCTTCACAACGGTCGATAATAGTAACATTCTCCAAAGAGAGAGAACACCAATGAATATCTGAATGTCTGAGTGTCATCAACCTATAGGACCATCTTGAACCTTGCTCATTCTTCAATACAGATTGGGAAAGATGCGAAATAAACCATCTTGCCAATAGAGGATTACAACACATAAGGATTCCTCTTTTCCTCATAGTTTGAGTGTGAAAGGAATGTAGGATGTCCCCTAGCAAAGTAGGCACCGGATTACGAGACATGAAGAATTTGACGGTGCTCACATCTATGAGTTGGTCAGGATTTGGGAACAAAACCATCCCATAGATGAGGAGAGCCGCAATTTCCTCAAAGGCTTGTAAATCCAAAGAGTTCCAACAGTTTTGGGCTTTCTCAAACAAGAACTTTGCTAGGAAACCTTTGACACCGCCCCTTGTTTCCCAATTAGTTGTGATATCAGATGGTTGCAAGTGTAGAGCTTGAGCAATCTCTTCTGGATTTGGATCTCTTTCTGTATCGTCGAAAGGTAGTTGATTGAGAATAGGAATCCTTAAGAGTTGGGAGAATTCTTCCAAATTCGGCACAAGTTGATAATTGGGAAAAATGAAGCAATGGTGTAGAAGATCAAAGAATTGGAAGAGTATCTTCATCATGTCCTCATCAATGTTGGAAGTAACCAAGTTTAGTAGGCGACCGTGTCTTTCGGTAAATGGAGAATTTTCATGGATCCTTGATGCTAGCTCTTTGAGTTGAGAAGGGATCCTTTTGAGATTGACTTGAATGGTTTTCCTGCGAATAGAATCCATGTCCTACAAAAAAGAATAAAGATAAATCCCAAAAAATCCTTGAAATGGTTAGTGAGTATGAGTATGATGTTATGATATTTATGATGTTATGTACAAGTATATATACACACAAAGCAAACAAGTCCTTAGGTTTAGGCTTGCATGGAGTCTCATAGGTAAGTACCCTCTTGAAGTTTAGTTGGCTCAAACCTGTCCTAGTAATAGTAATCGGGTTCTAAGGAGCTCAATATCACTGGTTTGTCTCCTTGGGCATTGTTTCAGCGCAAGCCTCTTTAATGGCAACGGAAATATCCCAAAAAACCAAACCTCAATAAGTGTAGTATCGAGTATCTACCAACTTCGAACTGCACCAAAGCTGATCATCTCACTATGTCCTAAAGGCCAAGTTGGTCAAGTAAAGGTTCTAAAAGTTCATTAGTGCTTCATGACATCACTCAGCGGCCCCGTATTCTCCTTGACTACTCAAGGGCTACCGGTACTCATAAATATGTCGCACTAACATAGCTATTGCTTAGACCGTGTCGGTATACCCCGCATAGTTTCCACAACGTATTGCTACTTACCTATAAGGGATCCCAAATTCGGGTAGAGGATTCAAACCCAAACAAAGAACCAAAATGTAAATCATACAAGTCAAACAAAGAAAGCAAGTAAATGTGATCTAGCCCTAAGGTAACCCCACTTTTAGAATTTTCCCCAGCAGATTCTCCAGTTCTGTGATGCGGTACGACAACTGACTTGGGGGTTTTGCGTTTTATCGTAAATGTTGCAGTTAGCAAGAGTCGCCACCGACTTTTCTTTTATCCAAAAGGAAAGGTGAAAAATCACAGGAAAGACATTTGAGATTGTTTCTTGAGTTCGGGGGGTAGATTATGAAATGGGAAGGTATTAGCACCCTTTTCATCCATGGTTTTCCATGGGCTCTTAGTTACTTGCTAGATCACTTGCTTTCGTTTGAAAATGTGCTTTGTGTGGTTTTTGAAAGTATTTTGAAAAGGGGTCATCGTTTAGGCAAACTTTGTAATGATTCTCGTTCGTAAGACTGTATACAAAGCGTTTGATCTTTTGAAAATGTTTTCAAGTTTTGAAAGATGTTTTTGAAAGTGTTGGTGTTTGTTTTTTTTTAAATAGCAAGGACGTTTTTGTTTTGAAATGGAGCAAGTAACTAGGAACATTATACCTACTCAAAAGTCTTTATTGTTCATTTCCTTTTTCCTTTGACATTGTTATCTTACGATTGATTTGGTAAGTAACCCTATCTTTGGATGTAAACGGGACGGGCGTGGGTCATTGTATAACCATGATTAGCAATGTTGCAAAGCATCTTAGCATCTTTCTTTAGGGACTATGATCATTTGAAGGCAACATGGATAGCGTCATCGAGGGACTATGATCTTGTATTCATTTGTTTTTTTGCTCAGATACCTCACATGCATAACATGGCCATTTTGTAAGGCAACCTAGTGGATTTTACCCTAGGGGTGCTTATGTGCAAGTTTATTGTTTTTCATGTAGGGTTTCATCTTTGATTAGGGTTTTCTAATTTATTGGTTTTAGTCTTTCCATTCAAAACCCTAATTACTAGCATTTGTATATAAAGCGATAAATTGTGGAATTTAAAATTACTACGCTATTACAATACTTGTGGGAGGGGTGTACAAATTACAAATGGGGATTGCAAGAATTTAAATCTAAATAATCTAATACAACCATATTGAATTTAGATAAATAATGTACAAAAATGAATAAATATACAAGAATGTAAAATGGAAAGAAAATGGATTTCTGTTTAGATTTTTTTTTAGGAAAAAGGGATTTGTTTTAACCTAATTAGCTAAAAGAAAATAATTAATTAAATTAGTAAAAAGTAAACCTAAATTTACTAGGAAAAGAATTTAAGTAAAACCCTAATCTAAATATTAATTGATTAAAAAAGAAATTAAGTTTGTAAGAAGAATATTTTTGATATTTTTGTCTTAAAAATAATTTATAGTATTATAAAATATTTTTGGTCTTTTTTGGCTTTAAAATAATATATTTTAATTGTGTAAAAGAAAATAACTAAAACCCTAGTTTTTAATTAAACTTACAAACCAATTAGTAAAATAAATAAAGTATGATTAAATAAAAATAACTTTTATTGTAAAAAATAAATAAACTATATCAAAATATAAATCTAATGTTTTTATATTTTTTATGATTTTTTTTAATATTAAAGAAAATAAATAAATGAAAAATGAGAAAAATAAAATAAAATGGGTCAGGGGTGTGAATAGTCCAGGGGAATCAGAATAAGCAAAAAGAATAGGCCCAAAGGAGTGAAGCCCAGCGCTGCAAAAAAGTCAAAAAGATGTGTGAAAATGTGAAAAAAATCACAAAAGGTCACGCTGGGGCTTGAACCCAGGACCTCATAGTGACAGGCGCGCGCTTTAACCACTGGGGTGGTGATACATCCGTTAACTTATGCAAAACCATAAATATATAACATAAAACGCGCCCTGATTACACTTCATCTTCAACCTCCAGCCAGACCACCTGTAACTTGTTCATTTCTCAACCATTTGCAACAAAGTAAACATGAAACTTGTGTAAAATTTTACCACGATTCCATAAATGTAAACAACTTAAACTATTTCTCAAGAATGAACATGAATTTTGAATGGTACAAAATTCTGACCTAATTTTTTCAGGATGTTCAGATTCAAAATTCTAACTACTCAAGCAAAATAAATGAAATCTAAAGACACGGTTAGCTTCAGAACAACGATGTCTACATTTTTCATTCACAAATTAAACATTAATGATGCTTGTATGAAGAGTTCAAACTTGAGATAACTTACCTCAAAACTGGAAGTCGTGTTCTGCAAATGAGCACTCCTCAAGGTGTTGTGATGATCAGAATAGCTCCACTGAGGTCCCAGGAAGCTAATGCAATGATTTCTTTGTTGTAAGTCCTTGAACTGGCCTGGAGAAGTCAAGATGCAAACCTATGTTTTTGGAAATGGGGGATGGTGATGGAGGTGTTACAAAACTGTAACAGGGTGAGGGATGACTTCTAAATGATGTTTAGAAGCTTTTGGAACAAAGAGGCTTGAAAACGCACGAGGGAGTTGTGAGTTTCAAACTTTTGGTCAGGTTATGTGAAAATGGAGGTATGAGATGCAAATTTGAGTTCTTGGTGTTTTCAGGGCTCAAGCATGCGTGTGTTTTGTGACAAATGACTTGTGTATGTATAAGCAAAAGACTTGAGTGCTTGAGAGGATCAGAAGTACAAGTTCTAGACTGATTGCTATGTTACTTGATTTTGAAGAAAGGTGGGAAGTATGGTTCCAAGAGGAAGTAAAAGCATGGGCTGAGTGATTGTAAGTGTTTAGACAAACTTCTCTTGAGTTATAGGATCTGTATGATCAGAAGAAAACAATTGCAATGCTCAAGAACAAGTTTTGTGCAAAAAGCTACTTTATCAAAATGGCATTGTGCACTTTCTTCCCAAAATGGATATAAAGCATGGCCTTGCATTGAATGCTTGAATTGAGACCACTAAAAGTTGTGCAAGCAATTAATTATGGAGTGCCTAACAAGTTTAAGGCCTGTAAATTAGAGATTATGCGGCATAGGTTTGAAATTTGAATCTTGTTCATCACAAAATGACTTGTATTTCAAGTGTGAAAACCCTAACTTCATCTCTTCGATTCTCCCTATGAAAGAATGATCTCAAGGAGTTCTTGGACATTTTGGAAATCTTGTAATGTGATCTACAACCCCTTTTTTAATAACTTTTGAAAATTCCCCTTGTAACTATATGAAAAAGTTCCATGAAGTTAGGTCAAAATTCTGACCAAAACTAGGGCAAAATTTCACTAAGTGTCCAATTTCAAGACCATGACTTTAGGAATTAATAACTTGAGATCCAAGAATTTTTATGAGAAGTTGTGTAAAGAAACATTGTAGATATCATGGAGATATACAACTTTCATGTTGAAAGTTTCTTCTGAATCCTCTTGCATCATGGTAAAAAATTGGCCCAAAGTTACGAAAAAATATGAAGTTTAAACACATAGAAAAATTTCTAAGTTAGAAAACTTTGACTCTTCAAAATGAAATCTTGACTTTTTGATTTCTTGATGAATAAGTTTCATATTTTTACATGTTTTTATGAATTGTGATCTTTGACATTGAACTTTGACCATAAAGTCAAAGTTTGACTTTTTAGTGTACAGTTGGCTTTTTGATCAGTTGACTGAAAATTCACTATCAATCCAATTGATCTTGAGAAATATTTTAGGTCATGCCATTAGGTCAAAATGATGAAATTGAACTCTTGAAATCATGCTTCAAACCAATTGACCACTTGCTAGGTCAAAAATCAGAAATTGCCATTTCACAGTCAAAACCCTAATTTTGACCATTTTGCCCTTTTGATGATTTGATCAGATTTCTTAAGGAATTATGGTCCAAACTTGATAAAATGATACATATGAGTTTATAATATTCATATGGATCAAAAATCATGAGGTTTGACTGTAAATTGGCCATAGTTGACTTTTTCCCCAATACAATTGATTTTAGGTCAACTACTCAATTGACTGAGCAAAAGTGTGATCCAAGGATTGAAACTTGACATGAGTAATCTTGGGGATCCTTAATGACCCATGAAAGTCATATGAAGCATTGAAAGTTCCAATATCCTTGTGAAATCTCAAACCCTAATTTTGGTCATCAGTGCTTGAGGAGATGTCTTGAGCTGATCAAACTTAGTGCAGTCTTGAACCAAGAGAAGTCTTTGTGAAGAAATATTTGATAAATGAGAGGGAAAATTTTGGGGTACAACAATGATCATACAGAAATTAAAGCCCATCGAAGTTGTTGGACCAAAACTTGAACTCCCTAGAAGCATGGCTATCCTCGGGTTCTTCTATCAGAGAGGTAATCTCCATATCATCCCGGCAAACCTCGTCACTCATTATGGTCCTGGTCCTTTTGGGAGTACCTTGCCGGACCTCCTCTTGGATAATTGGTGCAGAAACTTGGGGATCAGCCTCACTAGAAGTAGCCTTGGAGCCTGCTCCTTTGTGCTTCTTCGAAATCCGGGTCTCCAGCCCATATAAGTCTAACTTGATTATGAAGGCCCCATATGCAGCCCTCCAAGCAGCCCTTGCCTCCATCATTAATCTCGTCTGCTTGGCCATTGAAAGATCTGTCATCTTATCTACAAAGAAATAAAGAGACGATGTAAGTATTGCATGAGAGCGTGTGATGGTTAAAACAAAAATAGACTATTACCAAGGAATTCGGGGATCTGTTCAACGGTTAGAGACAATAAATATTTGACCTTCATTATATGGAAGGAATCAAGAACGATCAAATCTTGGACTTCCAAGTCACTCAGCTTCTCAAATGTAAACCTGAATATAGGAGAAGGGTCACGGGTCTAGTAAAAGGGAAAGTGGGCTGCCCGCCCAAAGGGTGTATCACTTGGGGGCACCTCAGCCCACATTTCACCTTCAGGAACCGCTCCTTGAAACCCTTGTAGTTAGAGGTATACACCTGGAGGAAACTTCTGTGAGGAAGACCATTAACTTGGATCCACGAAAGCTTCTCGGCCCCTTTTACCTCATAAAAGGAGAAGAACAGACCGTTGTGGGAATGATGTCCATCACCTCACAGACTATTTCAAAAGCCTTTATAAATCCCCAACTATTGGGGAGAAGCTGTGAGAGTGCGACATTCATGGCCTTCAAAACATCATCCTTAAACTCGGAGAAGGTTATACGAACTTGGAAATCCTCCAAAACCCTGACATAGAAGTAAAAGAAATCTTCATCAGTGTCATTCTGATGTAGTACACACGCGCGATCCCCTAAGACACATGATTCCAAGATAACATTGCTTTCCTCCCCAGTCGAGGAGACTCTTATCAAAGACCTAAGTTTGGAAATCTATGTGTCTTCAAGCACACTGTTCTTGTAACCTATGACTTCAACGTCAAAAGGGGAAGAAACAGCCATCAGAAACTCTACAGAACCTGCGGAGGGAGAATCATGGTCAAAATCACTCAAAAAAGAAAGGGTAAAACCATAAACCTCCCGTGTTCTCATTAAACTCCTCCTAACCTAGAACACCATTCATGTCTCGCATGCATTGGTTCCATAACTCTCTCCTTTCTTCGACACTATAAGGTTTTACAATGTTTCCCTTATCGTCACACTCTCTCAGGACAACCATAATCTAAAAAGGCAAAACATAAATGAAAGAGTAAAGAGGAAATACTTGTAAATGGAGAGACACTTGAGGGAGATTAAAACGCTCTCTTCACAGAAGTAATCGCCTTATGAAATTACCAAAGATAGAAAAGGAAAGAATAAAGTAGGGTTTTAATAGAGTCTAGTGAACAGCACACTAGACGTGGGAAACATCATCCAAAGAACATGGGTTTAGGTGGAAGTCATCATTACTTTAGGAAAGAGAAAATGGTGACTCTTTGCTCCACGACACGTGGGTTAGAAAAGAGAAGCAACCCGGCGACGCCTCCATTAGCTTTTGTGACTATGTAATCGACTATGGCGTCCTTACAAAGAAAGGACTTGAACTCGGGGGGATTATGTACATCCCATAAATAATAGGCCTGGTCGAGTAGTGTAACCGACAAGGAAAAAGGCTAAACCATTAGTCGGCTTAGGGCGAGGGTATCCGGGGTACAACTCGATTAATGGAATACCAGATGACACATAGACTCGGGTAGCAACCTGTCATCATCATCGACCCGGATAGGGTAGGTAGTCGAGAAGCACTTGCCCATGTCTGGTCACCATCTCGGCTCATTAATACTTGTAACCTCCAGCGGCGCAATCATTACAGTGTTACAAAGCCTTGATTCATCCATTCATAGGGATGATAGAGGTTATGAGAGTTATGGAACTCAAGACTCACTCATTAACTGAGGCTCTTGATGACATAAAGATACTCACTATATAAAGGGGCTCCCACAAGAGGGATAAGAAAGACATTCATCATGGGACACGCATCACTGCTGTAGCTACCAAATCCCTCAATCATCTCATAAACTAACTCCGATAGGCTCTCCCTAGCAACCTCCTGGGAAGTCAGCGAGATATCTGTTCTACACAAGAACAAAACTAATACGGATAACACATATATCATAACTCATTTCCTAGTATGCATACATTTTCTTTCCATTCTACCAAATCCTCTAAAATCTTGAATCTTTCAAGTGGAATCCCAACTACAGATAACAACATGAAGATGTTCATTTAAACACCTTAAGTTTTAACCAAGCTGGCAACATATGGTAAGTTGGATATTACATATTATCCATAAAATATGCCTACCAAATTGAATCTTGTGGACGGGAGCTAAGAAACATACATCGTGAGTGACATACCCCAAATTTTCTCACTTACTACACTTAAGATCATCAACAATCATCCACAATTTACTAAAATTGTCCTCTCAAAGTTATTTCTCTTCACATCGAAGAACAACAACAAAAATTCCTAAGCCTTCCACAACCAGTGCAATCCAAGAAGAATTCTCGCACCGAAGAAAAATGAAGGAATTCTACAAGATCGAGTAGAAGGAAAGGAAGCAACTTAATTGGGTCACAACACTCCAGATTGGTAATCCTGACTTTTGAGTGTATTTGTATTTGCATATGTTTGGATCGTTTGTCTGATCGCATTATTGTATGTCTGATTTGTTTGATTTGATGTTTATTGTGGAGGTTATTTTCATATTGTTTATGTATAAAAAAATTTCTTTTATAATTATTATGATATAGTGGGAAAACTGACTTGGGTGTTTTGCGTTTGATCACAAATGTTGCGGTTAGCAAGAGTCGCCACCGACTTTTCTTTTATCCAAAAGGAAAGATGAAAAAGCACAGGAAAGACCTTTGAGATTGTTTCTTGAGTTTTGTGGGGTAGATTATGAAAAGGGAAGGTATTAGCACCCTTTTCATCCTTGTTTTTCCATGGGCTCTTAGTTACTTGCTAGATCACTTGCTTTTGTTTAAAAATATGCTTTATGTGGTTTTTGAAAGTATTTTGTAAAGGCGCCATCGTTTAGGCAAACTTTGTAATGATTCTCGTTCGAAAGAATGTATACAAAGTGTTTGATCTTTTGAAAATGTTTTTCAAGTTTGAAAGAAGTTTTTGAAAGTGTTGGTGTTTGCTTTGAAAATAGAAAGGATGTTTTTGTTTTGTAATTGAGAAAGTAACTAGGAACATTCTACCTACTCAAAAGTCTTTCATGTTCATTTCCTTTTTCCTTTGACATTGTCATCTTACCATTGATTTGGTAAGTAACCATATCTTTTGATGTAAAAGGGACGGGTGTGGGTCATCGTATAACCATGATTAGCAATGTTACAAGATATCTTAGCATTTTTCTTTAGGGACTAAGATCATTTTGAAAGGCAACATAGATAGCGTCATCGAGGGACTATGATCTTGTATTTTGCTTGTTTTTGCTAAGATACCTCACATGCATAATATGGCTATTTTTGTAAGGCAATCAAGTGGATTTACCCTAGGGCTGTTTGTGTGCAAGTGGATTGATTTTCATGCTTGATTTATCTTTGGTTAGGGTTTTCTATTTGTTGGTTTTAGTCTTTCCATACAAAACCCTAATTACTAGCATTTGTATATAAAGCAATAAATTGCGGAATTTAAAATTTACTACGCTATTACATCATTTAGGGGAGGGGTGTACAAATTACAAATGGGGAATATTGCAAGAATTTAAGTCTAAATAAATATTACAACCATATTGTATTTTGAATAAATGTACAAAATGAACAAATAACATGCAAGAATGTAAATGTAAAAAAAGAAATATGGTTTTTGTTTGGTTTTTTATGAAAAAGGGTATTTTGACCTAATTAATTAAACTAAAATAATTAACTAAAAAATAAAATTAATATTAAGTTAGTAAAATAAATTAATTTAAGGAAAAGTATTTTTAGGGTTTTGGTGAATTTAATTAAATTAATAAATAAAAATAATTAAATAACAATCCTAAATTCTGCATTGATTTTAATTTACAAAATAATATAAGTAAAAAAAGGCGAATTTAATTATTAAAGAAAATGTTTTTTTGTTCTTTTAGTTTTTTTATAAAGAAAAATAAAATGTATAAGTATTTTTTAAATATGTAAATAAATAAATAAAATATTTTTGGATTTTTTTTTATTAATAAAAATGATAATAATGATAATAATAGTAATAAAAATAATAAAAGAAAAATATGAAATAAAAATGAAATGAAGGAAAAATAAATAAAAATGGAAAATAAAATAATGGGCCAGGGGTGTGAATAACAAGGCAGGGGGTCAGAAGTAGCAAAAAAGTAAAGCCCAAAGGGGGGAAAGCCCAGCGCTGCAAAAAGTCAGAAAATATCAAAAAATGAAAAAATACAAAAAGGTCACGCTGGGGCTTGAACCCAGGACCTCATGGTGACAGGCGCACGCTTTAACCACTGGGGTGGTGATACATCCATTAACTTATGTAAAACAACAAATATATATTAGAAACTGCTTCATGAAAACAACTTCATCTTCAACCTCTGGCCGGACCACCTGCATCTTGTTTATTTCTCATCCATTTACAAAAATGTAAACATGAGACATGTGGCAAATTTCACCACGATTCGGGAAATGTAATTAACTAAAGCTATAGATAAAAAATGAGCATGAATTTTGAATGGTACCAAATTCTGACCTAATTTTTCCAGGATGTTCAAATTCAAAATTCTAACTACTTACGCAATATAAATGAAATCTAAAGACATGGTTAGCTTAAGAACAATGATGTCTACATATTTCATTCACAAACTAAACATTAATCATGCTTGTATGTAGAGTTCAAAAGTCAAAAAACTCACATTGCAAGAGGGTATCGTGTTTTGAGTTTGAGCAGCTTTTAATGAGTTCCAATGATTGGATTAGCTTCCTCAAGTTCCTAGGAAGCTAATGTGATGCTTAGCTTGAGCTAAAAGTGCCTGAGGAGTTCTGGAGAAGTCCAAGTGCAAAGCTCTGTTTTTGAAAATGGAGGATGGTGTTAATGGTGTTACAGTCTTGTAACAGGGTGAGGGATGAGTTCTAAATGATGTTTATAAGCTTTAGGAACAAAAAGGCTTGAAAACGCACGAAGGAGATGTGAGTTTCAAACTTTTGGTCAGGTTATGCAAGAATGGAAGTATGTGATGTTGTTCTGAGTTCTAGGTAGTTTCGGGGCTTAAGCATGCGTGTTTTTTGTTTCCAAGGACTTGCACATAAGTAATGAGAAGGTTTTTGTGCTTGAGAGGGTCAGAAGTACAAGATGTAGGCTGAATGCTATGTTACTTGATTTTGAAGAAAAGTGGGAGCATGGTTCCAAGATGAAGTACAATTATGGACTGAGTGATTGTAAGGCTTGAGTCAAACTTCTCTTGAGTTATAGGACGTGTATGATCAGAAGAAATCAATTTCAAGGCTCAAGAACAAGTTTTGTGCATAAAGCTACTTTTTCAAAATGGCATTATGCACTTTCTTCCTAAAATGGATATAAAGCATGGCATTGAATTGAATGCTTGAGTTGAAGCCTCTAACAGTTGTGCAAGCATTTAATTATGGAGTGCCTAACAAGTTTGAGGCCTGTAAAGTAGAGATTATGCATCATAGGTTTGAAATTTGAATCTTTATTCATCACAAAATGACCTATAATTTTAGTTTGAAACCCTAACTTCCTCTCTTAGATTCTCCTTGCTCGAAAAATGATATCAAGGAGTTCTTGAACATTTTAGAAATCTTGTAATGTTCTTTACAATCCCTCTTTGAATCACTTTTTAAAATTCCCTTTGGAACTAGATGAAACTTGGGTCAGAAGTTAGGTATAAATCCTGACCAAAAATGTTCCAAATTTCACTAACTGTTTAGTTTCAAGACTTCATGAATTAATAACTTGAGATCCAAGAACTTTTAGAAGAATTTGTGTAAATAAATGTTGTAGATCTTACAACTTTCATGTTGAAAGTTTCTTTTGAATCATCTTGCATCATGGTGAAAAATTTGCTCAAAGTTGTGAAAAAACCATGAAGTTTTCAACACTTAGAAAAATTTCTAAGTTTGAAAACTTTGACTTTTCAAAATGAAATCTTGATTTTTTGATTTCTTGATGAATAAGTTTCATATTTTGACATGTTTTTATGAATTATGATCTTTGACACTTGATTTTGACCAAAAAGTCAAAGTTTGACTTTTCAGTATATATTTAACTTTTGATCAGTTGACTGAAAATCAACTATCAATCCAATTGATCTTGAACAATGTTTTGAGTCATACCATTAGTTAAAAATGGTGAAATTGAACTCTTGATATCATTCCTCAAACCAACTAACCATTTGCTAGGTCAAAAATCAGAAATTGCCCCTTCTCAGTCAAAACCCTAATTTTGACCATTTTGCCCTTTTGATGATTTGATCAAATTTCTTGAGGAATTATGGTCCAAACTTGATCAAACGATACATATGAGTTTTTAATGTTTATGTGGTTCAAAAATTATGAAGTTCGATTGTAAATTGGCCATAGTTGACTTTTTCCCCAATACAACTGATTTTTAGGTCAACTGCTCAATTGACTGAGCAAAAATGTGATTCAAAGCTTGAAACTTGATATGAGTAATATTGGGGGACCATAATGATCCATGAAAGTATTATGAGGCATTGAAAGTTCAATTATCCTTGTGCAATCTCAAACCCTAATTTCAGTCATCAAAGCTTAAGGAGGTGTCTTGATCTGATCAATCCTTGTGCAGTCTTGAGCCAAGAGAGATCTTTGTGAGAAAATATTGGATAAGTGAGAGGGAAAATTTTGGGGTACAACAATTATCATTCAAACTCGGTTCATACATGGATAAATAATTAAGTTTTAATTAAATATTTTTTATTTATTAATTAATCAATTAACTTGTTCTTATAGTTAATTTTAAATTGTGATTTAAAATCTTTTTGTTATAGTTTTGTTTTAATAGAAAAAGTTCAAAGGAATCTCTCTCTCAAACCCGTTTACATATCGTGTGTTTTATTTTTCTTTTGTTTGTTTTTATTCAATTTCCACTTGTCATATTGTGATTGGTCGATGGGTTTTATTGAAAAAAAGAAAAAAGAATAAATTTGTGTTGTTATGAGCAACCACCATCCCCATATCCTGATTTGCTTTTATTTTTTATTATTATTATCTTTACTATATCATAATGTTAGATTATGTTTGTTTTATGAATTTAGTAATAATAGAAATGTCAAAAACAATAATAATACAAATATAAAACAAAAAGATCTTGTTTATTTTATTTATTTAGTAAGTCTATGTTAATTATTTGTTTTAGTTAATTAGATTATTTACCATATAATTAATATAGTCATCTAGCTTTTTCTTTCTTTGGTAAAATCAAAAATAACGAAAAATACTAAAAATAAACAGTGTAATAAAAAATTCTAGATAAATAATATGATTATTGGATGCACGTCCTCGAATAATTAAGCGGTCGTATCAATGTCTTACCAATTAATTATTCAAATTTAAATCAAGTCACTCAAACCGATTAAAAATAATTATTTTGCTCAACACGATTTAATTCTAATAAGGATCAACTTCTTATCAACTCAAATAAATTATTTCGCTCAATGCCATTTAATTTTAATAAGAATCAACTCCTTATAAAAATCAATTATTTAGCTCAATGCGATTTAATTCTAATAAAGATCCACTCTTTATCAATTAATTAAATCTAAAACAGCTAACCAACCATCAAATCATTTTACTACTAACTTAACAAAAACTTCAAGATATTTTCAAAAAAGGATTAAATAACATTGACTCCAAACTTAACTTTGAACTACATCTATGATAACTCATTTTTTCAAACCCGGACAAGGTTCAAGGATAATTTGAAAGAAATCAGATACAATCCTATATAAAACACCAACCAAACAATATGAACTACGAATTTGGACTCTGATTCTTCACAAGGAGATATGTAGGCACACAGTTAAAACTAAGGCAAGTCCCTCAACTAAAAAACTAAACATTTTCTTAAACATATGGAAATAATAATCTTTAATTAGAAATTCCCGATCTACCCTTAAATCTATAAGTGGAGCCTCTTGATAACAAGGGAGATAAAGGGTGCCTAACACCTTCCCTTTATCTAACCAACTCACGAATTTAGAATCTATAAACATTTAGGGTTATCTATAATTCTCCTATCCTTATGACAAAAATTAATGGTGGTGACTCTCTTATTTTTTGCCGGTTACGACAGTCGGTGACTCTGCTGGGGATACTACCCTAGGGTTAGAGTTATCCCTTATGTTTTAGGTATATGGTTTTCTTGGGTTCTTTCTATTTATGCCATGTTTTATTTCTATTTTTATTTTATTTATTTATTGTTATTTTATCATATTATTGTTGGCGGGTTTTAATTTCAAATAAAATATCAAACCTTAGAAGAAGGATTGTCAATTGGCCAAGGGGGTTTAACACCCCTATGAGTTTTTGTGACGATTTCGCCTAGAGTCGGTTGAGTTCTAAGGAATATATTTTAGAGGGCCAGACTCTCTTAGAGGTAGGACTTCGGGATTTTGCCAATGACTCTTTGTATAACCCTAAAAAAAATCTCATACTGAGACCTTGTACGACCTAAGATACAAAAGTCTCTGTCTACAAAGAGGCTCCACCTAAGGGAGGCTCTCGTGACATTTCCCTTTAGTGTTATCCATGATACCCTCAAGGAAGCCACCCTTGTGGGGAGGTTAGAATATCCGTAGGATGAAACTAGAAACCTACCTACTAAGGATATCTTTCAAAATCCCACCACCATGTCACATCATGAAGCATACATACATCTTGCATTTCAAAATATTCATTATTTTTTCATTTGTTTGTCTTATTCACAGGATTTATTGAGAAAAAAAAATAAAAAAAGAAAGGTTGTTGGTGAGTTTCCTAAGAATTAATCCTATTGAGAAGCCAACTATCCACATTGGTGCCTTGATGCCTGATTTGAAGAAAATGAAGTTGATTAGTGGGAAACTACCTAGCAATGCTAGGGAAGATTTTATTCGTCGCTATGGAAATATGATTGATGTACTAAGGATGAATGGGCAAGTATGGGCTATCTCTGCCCTTGTTCAGTTTTATGATCCTCCGCTAAGATGCTTCACTTTCCAAGACTTCTAATTAGCACCTACCCTAGAAGATTTTGATCAAGTTCTAGGGTTTTCCAAGATAAAATAAGGGACCTACACAGGAATCGGGAAAGTCATCAAAGTTGAAGATTTGGCTAAAGAATTAGGGATACCATCTCCTGATCTAATACTTAATTATAAAGCAGATGGTGAAGTCCAAGGAATCAAGAGGCAATACTTGGAGTCTGAAGCTCTCTCTTTTGCAGATAAGGGTGAATGGGAACCTTGTGGAGATATTTTGGCATTGTTGATCTTCGGTTTATTTCTATTATCCAATACTGCATATTTCATAGACTCAGTGGCTATTGGTATATTTTGGGTTGTGAAGGTCTTAAATAAGAACCATACTCTTACTTTGCTTGCCGATCTACACTCTTCATGTACAAAATGAGAAAGGGGGAGTACTACAATGTTGTATTCCTCTTTTGTATTCATGGATTTTATCACATATTGGTAAGGAAAGCTATATGATCAAAGACTTAATAAGAGATGAGTGGTCACAAAAGTTAAAAGCCCTCACTGCTGATTTTGTTTTATGGTGTCCCAGGAAGCTTGAACTAAAAGAGATCATCTTCAATTATGGACACTTTTCTAATGTTCCTCTAATTGGGACCCGTGGCTGTATTAACCATAATCCCACTTTGGCTTTATGTCAACTTGGATATCCTATGGAGGTTAAACCCTCCAACAATAGACTCGAACCATTGGTCCTACATGATATGGGGCGAAGTAACCCCGATCTACTCAAGAAAATCATCCAAGCTTGGGGAAAGGTGCATAAGCATGAAAATTTTCAAATCAACGAGCATCCTTATGTTGTTGATCCTCTCTACCAACCAAAGACACCAATTTCAACGCTAATATCGTTCGAGGAAGTGGAAAAGCTTAGGACTTCCATTTGTCAAATAGAAAGGGACAAGAAAAACTTAGAGCACCAACTTTATGAAGCCAACTATGAAAGGAACCAGTTTCGGTTTGACCTTAATAAAAGAGACCAATGAATCTAGGAGTTGGAAATGGAAAACTAGAGTCTTATCAATGTCCTCTAAGAAAGCAAAGGAAAAAAAGACAAGAGAACGTTCTCGAAAGGTGGAAGCTGAAGCACTCCTCTTAAAACGGGAATCCAAATATGAGAGAGTACATCAAGACCTAAAATAATTCCAAGGCCACATTCGCTCCTTGATGCAGGCTTACAAGGAGGCACAAAAGTCAAGCTAGCATTAGGAAGAACAATATACAAAGATAGCCCAAGCGGGAGAAGACAAGAAGGTCATAATCCCTACATTTTATAAAGAGTACCTGAGGCAAAAAGACAAGCATGCAAAGCTCTATGTGTAACCTAAAATTTTCCCACCCATTTTCTTCAAACCATTCTTTCAAGGCTCCTCAAATACTCAAGAATCTCAAAGGGATTACCAGTCAAAAGCACCTCCTAAGCAAGGGATCTACAACTAGGGTTTTGAGTTCCTCAAAGAAGTTTGGATTGCAAAGGCCTCAAGTGGCTTCCATGGTTCTTCGTAGGTCCTCAATAAGGTTTATGACAAATTTCAAGTCCTATATCACAAGTTTTCTCAGTCAATGACTCGGATGATTGAAAGTCAACTATATTGGGTAAAAAGTCAACTATGGTCAACATACAGCCAAACTTCAAGATTTTTTGTCAACATCAACATTTTGAAGTAATATTCATAATTTTATAAAAGTTTATCATGATTCCCCAAGGAAAGCTCTCAAATCATAAAAAGTGAAGTGTTGTCAAATTAGGATTTCCTTAGGAGAAGTCAACTAAACTTTGACCAAGCATAACTTTCACATGCTTCATCAACTTTTCCCTATATAAAGCCCATTTTGAATAAAATTCAATTATATACACATTTTTTTTATACTCAAGTCCAAAAAATGCTTCATTTGAAAGATATGAGCTAATACATTACAAGTTATTTTTAAAAGTCAACAAAAGACACTTTTTGTCAAGGCAACTTACATTAAGATAATGTCTCCAAATGAAACAATAATAAAAAGAGAAAGTGTAGAGTACATCTTGAGCTTTCCAAAAAGTCCTAGATCCCTTTCAAAATATGAAAATTGAGAAAGTTATGAGTTGCACAAGTTGGGAAATTTTGAGGAAATTCATGAAATGCAAAATGAGCAAACTTGAGATTTTGAACTAGTGGGCCTAATTTTTTATGTTCAAACATGTTCATAAGATGATATAGGACCTCTAAATCAATTCAAATATTTTTCATGATTTTATTTCTTTTATTTGAATTTTTTTATTCATTTAAAAATACATAAAATTAAATAAATGTAAAATATTTGTGTAAGGACTTGGGCTTTTGATTTCACACCTTTACAGGCCCATTACAAACTCATGCAAGCCTGTAAAAAATGCCAAGTTCGTACAAGACCAAGAAGGGAAGAAATATTTCAAGTTTGGAAAGTTTTAAAGTTGTTTTATCTTTGTCTAAAACATGACTTAATGAGTTGATTCCTTGCCATGTATATCAGCTCATTTTCTTCCCCTATATATACTCAAGCAAGGCAGGCCAACTACACACGAAACACTGCATACAGAAAGCTCTCCAAAAATTCTAAAAATGGATACCAGATTCGAACTCAGGGGAAATTTTTAAGGGGGATAGGGTATCTTATGCATCTTGATTTTACGTTTCTTGCAGGTTTTGATTTTCTTCTCGTCGGAGAATAAGGTGGAAAACACCTCCCACTGTGGTTTGATACGCCTGAGAATCATGTGGCAAAACAGAGCATCATGATTGGTTCATTCAAATCCAGAAGGTCCCATTGGGACGCGCATTTTTTCTAATATGGAACTAGCTGGCATTTGATATTATAATGTCATTGTTTGATTATATACACCGGATGAACACGCCACCCCAGTGGCAACACACTCACACACTTAAGTCTCATATGTGCCTGGTCTTGGGTTCGAGCCAGGCGCGAGACATTTTATTTTTATTCATTTCATTTCACAGATCTGGTACAAACGAAGGCCAGCACATGTATGGTGTACATAACATCTAGGCCATCAGATCACCAGAACTCCAGATCCAATGCTTCAAAGCAATCATGACCATGGTGCACCCTAAGGAGCTTCCTTCACCAGATCTCCAAGTGCCTGGGCCCTCTTGCTAATGGGCCTGGGGATTTGTTTTGAAATGCACCCCTCATTTACTTTAAATCGGGCCCATTTAAATTTCATTTTTGTTTTTTTAAATACTTATTAATCATTTTTTTCTTTATTTAATCATAAAATCATAAAATCATAAAACTATTAGATTTAGGTGTTTTATTAATTAATTTAATTTTTGTTAAATTTAATTAATTTCATTTAAATCCCTTTAAGTTTATTTTATTAATTAAAATATAATTAGAATTAATAGTATAATAAAAATATCCTTCTAAACAAAAATACCAAAAACATTTTTACACTTAGAAATTTTTTAGGGTTTTCTAGATATCTTTCACTCTTCCATCTCCGCGCGTTCATTTATTTTTTCACATTTTTCAATATTGTAACTGTTGAAAGTATGTAATAGATAATTAGGACTCTTTTATACTCCTTTTCCCTGATTTTTGGTTTGTACTCCCCCATTCCCATTGCGGTGTAATAGCGTAGTTTACTTTCTGCATTTTTTACTTTCCGCACTTGTATGTATATTTAACTGTTAGATTAAATAGGACTACATGATAAGACATAAAAAACAAACGCTAGAAAACTTAACATACAAGATAAATAACTTCAAACACAACACACTTCACACATGCACACCTCTAAAGGTACCCCCACTTGTTGCCCTCGGAAAATAACAGCCACATCTCTCGAACGTGAGAAGTTTTAGCAAAGACCCTTTGGTTAAAAGATCATAATCCCTCGATGACCCTTCGGTGCTGCCTCGGTAAATGATCTTGGTACCTTAGGTTAATTGCTAAAATATCTTACGAGTTACGTTCGTGACTGTACAATGACCCTCGCATGTCCCTCAAAACATCCAATGATAGGGCTACCTACTAACTAATGGTAGGATAGCACTTTCTAAAAGGAAAAGAGGAAAAGAACAAAGACCTTTCGAGTAGGTAGACAGCTTGTAGTTGCTTGCTTACAAAACAAAATTTCCATACATACACTCTCTTTTCTAAATATTTTCAAAGACAAAACACTTTGTATGCATTCTCAACGATACGAGAATCATTACAAAGTTTTCCGCACTAAGGCATCTTTTCAAAAATATTTTCAAATACACTTACACAAAAAGCATTTTCAAAGTGAGCTGGAAACTAAGAGCCCATAGATAACTACGGATGAAAAGGGTGTTAACACCTTCCCTTTTAATAATCTACCCCCCTTACTCAGAAAAATTATCAAAAGGTCTTTCCTGTTCTTTTCACCCTTTCCTTTGTTGGATAAAAGAAAATTCGGTGACGACTCTTGCTAACCGCAACATTTGCAATAAAATGCAAAACAAGTAAAGTCAGTTCTCCCACCGTATTATAGAAATGGAGACTCTGCTGGGGAATATACTCTTAAAGTGGGGTTACCTTAGAAATATTTCACATTTAAATGCTTTCATTCTTTGACTTACCTGATTTATTCTTAAAGGGTTGTTTGGGTTATTCTTGTAAAGATCCTATACCCGGATCTGAGGAATTTTTAGGTAAGTAGAAAAAGATCGTGAATGTACAGCGTACACCGATATGGTTGAAGCAATGGCTAAGTTAGTGCGACACATTGGTTGGTGTCAGTGTCGGTGTCCCTTGAGTTAAGTCAAGGAGAATGCTAGGTTGTCGCATGGTGTCATAAAGAACTAATTGACTGTAGTACTTTAGTTAACACAACTTATCCATTAGAAGGTAGCGAGATAGTCGGCTTTGGTGCAGACTAAAGTTGGTTGATACTCGATGCTACACTCATTGAGGTCGGACTCTCAGGATATTTCGGCTGCAAATCAAATGCTTGCGCTGAAATAATGCCCGAGAGAAAGATTGGTGATATTGAGACTCCTAGAACCCGATTACGTTCTTTTAAGACAGGTTGAGCCAATTAAAACTTCAAGAGGGTACTTACCTATAACTCCATGCAAGCTTAAACTGAAGGCCTTGTGTGTTTTGCTTGTGGATGATTAAATTGTTCGAACATAACATCATGCATCATAACATTCATAGCATTTCATTTCTAATAACCATTTCAAGGACCAGGGAATTTATCTTTGTTCTGTTTTGCAGATTATGGCCTCCACTCGCAGAAATACTATCTGGGTCAACTTTGTAAGGGCACCCCCTCAATTTAAAGAGTTAGTATCAAGGGTTCCCTAAAGTTCTTCATTTATCAAAAGGCATGGTCGACTGCTCAGTTTGGTTACTCCAGGTTTTGGTGAAGACGTGATGAGTGTTCTCTTCTAGTTCTTTGACCCTGCACATCACTGCTTCACCTTTCTCAATTATCAACTGGCACCCACTATGGAGGAGTTATCTCAATTACAGAGATTACCTATTCTTGATCAGATGCCCTTCACCGGTTTAGAGTAAGATCCAAAGCCAGAAGTTATTGCAGCAGCTTTACATCTGAAGCGGTCCGCCATTATATCCAACTGGGAAACAAGAAGTGGAGTCAAAGGTTTTTTGGTTAAATTTCTGATTGAGAAGGCTCAACTATTCCTATATGCTATGAGTTTTTAGGCTTTTAAGGATATCCTTGCTCTTCTAATGTATGGGTTGGTACTATTCCCTAATCCGTACCAACTCATAGATGTGAATGCTGTCAAGATTTTTCTCACTCGTAATCTTGTGCCCACCTTGCCCGGAGACATTTTGCATTCTCTTCACACTCGTACTATAAAGAGGCGAGGAACCTTCATGTGTTGTATTCCTTTTCTATCCAGATGGTTTATTTAGAACCTTCCTCACTCAGTAATAAAGAATGAACAAGGTTTGAGGTGGTCGCGAAGAATAATATCCCTTTCTCATGCAGATATTTACTAGTCTTCCCGATCTCGTGAAGACATCACTATCATTGATTATTATGGGGAATTCCTTAATGTCCCTCTACTCGGCATTAGGGGAGGTATTACTTACAACCCTTACTTGGCTCTACGTCAGTTTGGTTACACTCTAAGAGATGGCCCTCATGACGCAAGTATCTAGGGTGTAAGTATAAGAGTGTGCCTAAGAGGGGGGTGAATTAGGTACTTTAAAAGTTTTACCGTTTTAGTGCTGATGGATATTATTTTTCTGGTTTAGTGCATGAGTTTACTAATGTGTTTCTTTATTTTCTGGTTTATGACTAGTGATGAAAGAGGTAAATGCGGAAAACTAAAGAACACAAAGATGTATCTTGGTTCCTCTCACATTACGAGAGTAACCCAGTCCCCTTTCAACATGAAAGAGATTTCCTTATTTTTAGATCGCTAGACAAGACGCCCTAATCCTTATATAAAAGACTCTAACCAATAAAATCACCAAGAACAATCCTCTTGGACCAAAAATAATCCTCTTGGATTTTTCACTATTTCAACAATGAGAACAATCCTCTCAAAGTGACTTTACTTGTACCCAACAATCCTGGAAAAACAAGATTTCAGAACCACTTGAACTTATTTTCAACAATCCTGAAAAATAAGCAAGTATATAGCAATATTTGATTTTAGTGAGTTTGTGTAGCAATGATCACTTTGAGTGATTTTATCAATGAATTGATCTTCTCTTCCAATGACAATAGTATACAATGACTCAAGATATATAATGCTCAAATTTTTCTGGTTAACAATATGTGAAAGTGTGCAGAAAACTTGTGTATGAAAGTGTATAAAAGATTGAGTTTGATTTTTGAAAATTCAGAAAATATGATTGGAAGAGGTACTTAAAATGATTTTGAAAATGAGTATTTATATGTTCATAGAACCCTTTTGAAACAGTATAAAAATTCTGCAAATGAATCATGAATAATTGCCAAGATTGAGTGTAAGGTTTCCATGAATTGGTGTTATGAACAGGTATGTGTGAAGCTGTTGTTTTTCAAAATCGTTCAGCATGCAATCGATTGCACCCTTGTGTAAATCGATTGTACGGAGTTTTAACAGCTAGAAATTCAAATATTTTGAGTGTGCAATCGATTGCATAAGTGTGTAAATCGATTTCACTTGAAGTCAGTGGAAAAAATTGATTGAGAGAAATCGATTGCACAACCATGCAAATTGATTGCACTTAGAAACAATAGCTAATGTTTTGAAAATTTTAAGCATGCAATCGATTGCGCCAATATGCAAAATCAATTGCACTCAAGTGAAAATTGATTTTTCTCTTCGAAAAACTTGAGTAAAGATTTGGGCAAACTAAAACATTTCTTGTGACCGTTGAGCATCTATGTCTTAAGTTCAAAGTAAGTATTATCATTATACCTTGAAATTTGCTAAGTGCTTGAACCAAATACTTCATCCATATATTCGTTTTGCTTGTTCAATCATCTTTTCCTTCTTGTCAACATGGTTTGTCTTCATCAAAACAGAAGTGCATTTGAGAAGCTTGATTTTACATTCTCCCTCTTTTTGATGATGACAAGCGATCTTGCTTGATGCGTTGTAATTTATGGAAAGGAACTTCTCCTCCTAAGATGTATAACTCACCCTTTGTATGAGAAGCTTTGAAATCATCTGGATTTGCTCATTTTGAAGGATTCTTTGTACCTTAAAAGTTTAAGACAAGGAAATACACAAGCATAAAGTATAACATCCTTCTTCCCCTTTAACATTATCAAAAAGAATGGAAATATGCAATAAAAATGGATAATATACATATAATAATATTGAAAGTTTAACCATAGCCATATTTCTTCATGATGCTTTTTCTCATCCTTTGATAAATTCACATAGTAGTTATCTTCATCAAAACATAATGTCGAAGATGCTTTACTCTTTTAGAAAGAATGAGAAACTTTTATGTGAATGCTCCCCCTATCTTTGATAGCTCCCTCTTGATCAAAGTTCTCCTTTGAAGCATAGAGAATCTGCATCTTTCTTTGGGCTGCAATAGTTAGAGACAAGCATACACACACACACACATACACATACACACACATACACACACATAAGTATATATATATATATATATATATATATATATATATATATATATATATATATATATATATATATATATATATATATATCTTCTCCCCATTTTTCATTAAAAAAAGGATGGGAAAAGCCTTATAATTCATAAAGAAATTATTGAAAGTAAAAACAATTTATACCAATGAGTTTCACCTCAAGAGTGACTTTATAAATCACTCATATTTTGAGAACATGATGTTGAATCCTTTGTCACAAAGTTGACTTGTACTTAGAAGTTGTATTTTATTCTTCAACATGAAGTACATCTTCAATGGATATGAAAGTTAGTGTATCAACTTTGCCAATACCAAGAATTCTTCCTTTAAGGTATTTACCATATGTGAAATAATCCTTGGACTTGAACTAGATTTGAAAGTTAGTGTAAGTCTTCCATCAATTTCTTAGATCCACCACTTATCAAAACACCATAGATTTAAAGTGGTCCTCAAGCAAACCTACAAAACAATTAAGTTTGATTTGGTACCCAATATGCTTTGGGTCCATCATAGTTAGTTCCCTTCTTAACCCACACATAATGCCCACTTGCTACACTAAAGTTTCTAACATAGAAAGCAGTAGGTGTATGGCCAACAATACCACAATAAAAGCAAGTAGGTCCAAAGTTACTTCTATATCTAGAAGAGTAAGATTTCTTCTTAACAAATCTTTTCTTTTTAGGATATTGATGAACTACTTTAGGTATGTTCACTTTCTCTTTGGATGATTGATCACTAGCCTTAACAAAGATAGTTTTATTAGAACTTGGTTTTGAAAACTTTGAATATCCAAGTCCACTTTTATCATTGGAATATCTTTGTTGGCTAAGAACACCTTCCAATCCAATTTGACCTTTTTCATATCTTTCAATAACTCTTTTTAATTGGACAATTTGGAAATAGAGTGATTCACAATTTTTGTATACAAAATTCTGTTTTTGCTCACTAAATTTTTATTTTTCATCTTTGAGATCTTTTTCCATAGACTCACATTTTTCTTCTAAAGATGAAATTTGTTTCTTTTGAGATGAAATAGTTTTGTATAGAATTTTGCATTCATTTAATAGTTCATCTATAGCACCTTGTGCATCATTATAAATAGAATATTCATTACTAACCTCGTCATCTTCACTCTCAGAATGGTGTGAGGCCATCAATGCAAGATTAACACGTTGATTATTTTTCAAAATCAGAAGATGAACTTTCCCATGCTATATATGCTTTCTTTGACTTCTTATCTTTATTTCTATTGAAAATTTACTTCTTCTTTTCAAGTGTAGGACATTCACTTTTAACGTGTCCCTTTTCTCCACATTCAAAGCATATAACCTTCCTTATTGGTGCTTCCCTTTTTCTTTCCATTCGTAGAACCTTTTCAATCTTCCTGATGAGATCATCATTTTCACT
Organism: Vicia faba; assembly: GCA_948472305.1. Classification (NCBI taxonomy): domain Eukaryota; kingdom Viridiplantae; phylum Streptophyta; class Magnoliopsida; order Fabales; family Fabaceae; genus Vicia; species Vicia faba. The sequence goes on from OX451740.1 coordinate 1,325,114,169, forward strand.
ACTAGTGGATTCATCATCTTAGATTGCTATCATGATTTTTTATCCTTGTATTTAAAGCAATGTCTTTTTAATCTTTTACTTGGATTTCATGCTTTTCAAGTCTTGCAAGTTCCGTCTCATATTCTTGTAGTTTTACGAACAAAGTGGCGGAAGTCATTGTGGATAGATTCTTCTTCTCGGATATTGTTGTCACTTTTGGTTGCCATTCCCTGGATAAAGATCTAAGCACTTTAAGATTAAGTTCATCATTAGTTAAAGTCTTACCGAGTGCTTTCAAATGATTTGTCAAGTGCACAAATCTTTTCTACAAGTCGAGGATTGATTCTCAGGGCTACATTCTAAATAGTTCATATTCTTGACTAAATGTATTTAATCTCGTTCTTTTAACTTCAGTGGTTCCTTCATGAGTTTATACCAAGGTATCCCATATTTCTTTCGCCATTTTGCATGTCTAGACACAGAAGAATTCATCCATGCTAAGTGCACCTTGAAGAAGATTTATTGCCTTTTTATCATAGAGAACCTTCTTCTTATCATCTTCATCCCATGCAGCTTTAGGCTTTGATGAGCTAGCACCATTGATTACCGTTATAGGAATAAATGGACCATTTTCGACGGCATACCATATTTCTTCTCCTTGTGCTTCTAGATGTGCCTTCATGCGTATTTTCTAGAAGTCAAAATATATACCACAAAATAGAGGAGGCTTGTTGTTACTACCATCATCTCTAAAAACAGGATTTTAATTTGCGGAAGCCATTTTGGATCTTTTCGGAACAGATTACCTATAACCTGCTCTGATACCAATTATAAGTATAAGAGTGCGCCTAAGATGGGGTGAATTAGGTACTTTAAAAGTTTTACCGTTTTAGTGATAATGGATATTATTTTTCTGGTTTAGTGCATGAGTTTACAAATGTGTTTTTTTATTTTCTGGTTTATGACTAGTGATGAAAGCGGTAAACACGGAAAAGTAAAGAACACAAAGATGTATCTCGGTTCCCCTTACAGTCCGAGAGTACTCCAGTCCCCTTTCAACGTGAAAGAGATTTCCTTATTGTTTGATCTCTAGACAAGACACCATAGTCCTTCTATACAAGACTCTAACCAATAAAATCACCAAGAATAATCCTCTTGGACCAAGAATAATCCTCTTGGATTTTTCACTATGTCAACAATGAGAACAATCCTCTCAAAGTGACTTTACTTGTACCAAAAAATCCTGGAAATACAAGATTTCAAAACCACTTGAACTTATTTTCAACAATCCTGAAAAATAAGCAAGTATATAGCAATATTTGATTTGAGTGAGTTTGTGTAGCAATGATCACTTTGAGTGATTTTATCAATGAATTGATCTTCTCTTCCAATGACAATAATATACAATGACTCAAGATATATAATGCTCAAAGTTTTCTGGTTAACAATAGGTGAAAGTGTGCAGAAAACTTGTGTATGAAAGTGTATAAAAGCTTGAGTTTGATTTTTGAAAATTCAGAAAATATGATTGAAAGAGGTACTTAAAATGATTTTGAAAATGAGTATTTAGATGTTCATAGCACCCTTTTGAAACAGCATAAAAATTCTGCAAATGAATCATGAATAATTGCCAAGGTTGAGTGAAAGGTTTCCATGAATTGGTGTTATGAACAGGTATGAGTGAAACTGTTGTTTTTCAAAATCGTTCAGCATGCAATCGATTGCACCCTTGTGTAAATCGATTGCACGGGCTTTTAACAGCTAGAAATTCAAATATTTTGAGTGTGCAATCGATTGCATAAGTGTGTAAATCGATTGCACTTGAAGTCAGTGGAAAAAATTAATTGAGAGAAATCGATTACACAACCATGCAAATTGATTGCACTTAGAAACAATAGCTAATGTTTTGAAAATTTTAAGCACGCAGTCGATTCCACCAATATGCAAAATCGATTGCACTCAAGTGAAAATTGAATTTTTTCTTAGAAAAACTTGAGTAAAGATTTGGACAAACTAAAACATTTCTTGTGACCATTGAGCATCTACGTCTTAAGTTCAAAGTAAGTATTATCATTATACCTTGAAATTTGCTAAGTGCTTGAACCAAATACTTCATCCATATATTCTTTTAGCTTGATCAATCATATTTGCCTTCTTGTCAACATGGTTTGTCTTCATCAAAACAGAAGTGCATTTGAGAAGCTTGATTTTACATTCTCCCCCTTTCTGATGATGACAAGCGATCTTGTTTGATGCGTTGTAATTTCTGGAAAGGAACTTCTCCTCCTAACATGTATAACTCCCCCTTTGTATGAGAAGTTTTGAAATCATTTGGATTTGCTCATGTTGAAGGATTATTTGTACCTTAAAAGTTTAAGACAAGGAAATACACAAGCATAAAGTATAACATCCTTCTTCCCCTTTGACATTATCAAAAAGAAGGGAAAGATGCAATAAAAATGGATAATATACATATAAATATATTGAAAGCTTAACCATAGCCATATTTCTTCATGATGCTTTTTGCTCATCCTTTGATAAATTCACATAGTAGTTATCTTCATCAAAACATAATGTCGAAGATGTTTTACTCTTTTAGAAAGAATGAGAAACTTTTATGTGAATACTCCCCCTATCTTTGATAACTCCCTCTTGATCAAAGTTCTCCCTTGAAGCAAAGATAATTTTCATATTTCTTAGGGCTGCAATAGTTAGAGACAAGCACACACACACACACACACACACACACACACACACACACACACACACACACACACACACACACACACACACACACACACACACACACACACACACACACACACACACACACACACACACACATATATATATATATATATATATATATATATATATATATATATATATATATATATATATATATATATATATATATATATATCTTCTCCCCATTTTTCATTAAAAAAAGGATGGGAAAAGCCTTATAATACATAAAGAAATTATTGAAAGTAAAAACAATTTATACCAATGAGTTTCACGTCAAGAGTGACTTTATAAATCATTCATCTTTTGAGAACATGATGTTGAAGCCTTTGTCACAAAGTTGACTTATACTTGAAGTTGTCTTTTATTCTTCAACATGAAGTACATCTTCAATGGATATGAAAGTTAGTGTATCAACTTTGCCAATACCAAGAATTCTTCCTTTAAGGTATTTCCCATATGTGAAATAATCCTTGGACTAGAACTAGATTTGAAAGTTAGTGTATGTCTTCCATCAAATTTTTAGAATCACCAGTTATCAAAACACCATAGATTTAAAGTGGTCTTCAAGCAAACCTACAAAACAATTAAGTTTGATTTGGTACCCAATATGCTTTGGGTCCATCATAGTTAGTTCCATTCTTAACCCACACATAATGCCCATTTGATACACTAAAGTTTCTAACATAGCAAGCAATAGGTGTATGGCCAACAATACCACAATAAAAGCAAGTAGGTTCGAAGTTACTTCTATATCTAGAAGAGTAAGATTTCTTCTTAACAAATCTTTTATTTTTAGGATATTGATGAACTACTTTAGGTATCCTCACTTTCTCTTTGGATGATTGATCACTAGCCTTAACAAAGATAATTTTATTAGAACTTGGTTTTGAAAACTTTGAATATCCAAGTCCACTTTTATCATTGGAATATCTTTGTTGGCTAAGAACACCTTCCAATCCAATTTGACCTTTTTCATATCTTTCAATAACTCTTTTTAATTTGACAATTTGGAAATAAAGTGATTCACAATTTTTGCATAAAAATTTTGTTTTTGCTCACTAAATTTCTGTTTTTCATCTTTGAGATCTTTTTCCATAGACTCGCATTTTTCTTCTAAAGATGAAATTTGTTTCTTTTGAGATGAAATAGTTTTGTATAGAATTTTGAATTAATTTAATAGTTCATCTATAGCACCTTGTGCATCATTATAAAGAGAATATTCATTACTAACCTCGTCATCTTCACTATAAGAATGGTGTGAGGCCATCAATGCAAGATTAACACGTTGATTATTTTTCAGAATCAGAAGATGAACTTTCCCATGCTATATATGCTTTCTTTGACTTCTTATCTTTATTTCTATTAAAAATTTACTTCTTCTTTTCAAGTGTAGGACATTCACTTTTAACATGTCCCTTTTCTCCACATTCAAAGCATATAACCTTCCTTGTTGGTGCTTCCCTTTTTCTTTCCATTCGTAGAACCTTTTCAATCTTCCTGATGAGATCATCATTTTCACTACTAGTGGATTCATCCTCTTGATTGCTATCATGATTTTTTATCCTTGTATTTAAAGCAATGTCTTTTTAATATTTTACTTGGATTTCATTCTTTTCAAGTCTTGCAAGTTCCGTCTCATATTCTTGAAGTTTTACGAACAAAGTGGCGGAAGTCATTGTGGATAGATTCTTCTTCTCGGATATTGTTGTAACTTTTGGTTGCCGTTCCCTGGATAAAGATCTAAGTACTTTAAGATTAAGTTCATCATTAGTTAAAGTCTTACCGAGTGCTTTCAAATGATTTGTCAAGTGCACAAATCTTTTCTACAAGTCGAGGATTGATTCTCAGGGCTACATTCTAAATAGTTCATATTCTTGACTAAATATATTTAATATCGTTCTTTTAACTTTAGTGGTTCCTTCATGAGTTTCTACCAAGGTATCCCATATTTCTTTCGCCATTTTGCATTTCTAGACACAGAAGAATTCATCCATGCTAAGTGCACCTTGAAGAAGATTTATTGTCTTTTTATCATAGAGAACCTTCTTCTTATCATCTTCCTCCCATGCAGCTTTAGGCTTTGATGAGCTAGCACCATTGATTACCGTTATAGGAATAAATGGACCATTTTCGACGGCATATCATATTTCTTCTCCTTGTGCTTCTAGATGTGCCTTCATGCGTATTTTCCAAAAGTCAAAATATATACCACAAAATAGAGGAGGCTTGTTGTTACTACCATCATCTCTAAAAACAGGATTTTAATTTGCGGAAGCCATTTTGGATCTTTTAGGAACAGATTACCTATAACTTGCTCTGATACCAATTATAAGTATAAGAGTGCGCCTAAGAGGGGGGTGAATTAAGTACTTTAAAAGTTTTACCGTTTTAGTGATGATGGATATTATTTTTCTGGTTTAGTGCATGAGTTTCAAATGTGTTTTTTTATTTTCTGGTTTATGACTAGTGATGAAAGCGGTAAACACAGAAAAGTAAAGAACACAAAGGTGTATCTCGGTTCCCCTTATAGTCCGAGAGTACTCCAGTCACCTTTCAACATGAAAGAGATTTCGTTATTGTTAGATCTCTAGACAAGACACCCTAGTCCTTCTATACAAGACTCTAACCAATAAAATCACCAAGAACAATCCTCTTGGACCAAGAATAATCCTCTTGGATTTTTCACTATGTCAACAATGAGAACAATCCTCTCAAAGTGACTTTACTTGTACCCAACAATCCTGGAAAAACAAGATTTCAAAACCACTTGAACTTATTTTCAACAATCCTGAAAAATAAGCAAGTATATAGCAATATTTGATTTGAGTGAGTTTGTGTAGCAATGATCACTTTGAGTGATTTTATCAATGAATTGATCTTTTCTTCCAATGACAATAATATACAATGAATCAAGATATATAATGCTCAAAGTTTTCTAGTTAACAATATGTGACAGTGTGCAGAAAACTTCTGTATGAAAGTGTATAAAAGCTTGAGTTTGATTTTTGAAAATTCAGAAAATATGATTAGAAGAGGTACTTAAAATGATTTTGAAAATGAGTATTTAGATGTTCATAGCACCCTTTTGAAACAGCATAAAAATTCTGCAAATGAATCATGAATAATTGCCAAGGTTGAGTGAAAGGTTTCCATGAATTGGTGTTATGAACAGGTATGAGAGAAGTTGTTGTTTTTCAAAATAGTTCAACATGCAATCGATTGTACCCTTGTGTAAATCGATTGCACGGGATTTTAACAGCTAGAAATTCAAATATTTTGAGTGTACAATCGATTGCATAAGTGTGTAAATCGATAGAACTTGAAGTCAGTGGCAAAAATTGATTGAGAGAAATCGATTACACAACCATGCAAATTGATTGCACTTAGAAACAATAGCTAATGTTTTGAAAATTTTAAGCACGCAATTGATTCTACCAATATGCAAAATCGATTGCACTCAAGTGAAAATTGAATTTTTTCTTAGAAAAAGTTGAGTAAAGATTTGGACAAACTAAAACAATTCTTGTGACCATTGAGCATCTATGTCTTAAGTTCAAAGTAAGTATTATTATTATACCTTGAAATTTGCTAAGTGCTTGAACCAAATACTTCATCCATATATTCTTTTAGCTTGATCAATCATCTTTGCCTTCTTGTCAACATGGTCTGTCTTCATCAAAACAGAAGTGCATTTGAGAAGCTTGATTTTACATTCTCCCCCTTTCTGATGATGACAAGCGATCTTGCTTGATGCGTTGTAATTTCTGGAAAGGAACTTCTCCTCCTAAGATGTATAATTCCCCCTTTGTATGAGAAGCTTTAAATTAAAATTTTAAGACAAGGAAATACACAAGCATAAAGTATAACATCCTTCTTCCCCTTTGACATTATCAAAAAGAAGGGAATGATGCAATAAAGATGGATAATATACATATAAATATATTGAAAGCTTAACCATAGCCATATTTCTTCATGATGCTTTTTGCTCATCCTTTGATAAATTCACATAGTAGTTATCTTCATCAAAACATAATGTCGAAGATGCTTTACTCTTTTAGAAAGAATAAGAAACTTTTATGTGAATGCTCCCCCTATCTTTGATAACTCCCTCTTGATCAAAGTTCTCCCTTGAATCATAGATAATTTGCATATTTCTTTGGGCTGCAATAGTTAGAGACAAGCACACACACACACACACACACACACACACACACACACACACACACACACACACACACACACAGACACACACACACACACACACACACAGATATATATATATATATATATATATATATATATATATATATATATATATATATATATATATATATATATATATATATATATATATATATATATATATATGTATATATATATATATATGTATGTATATATCTTCTCCCCATTTTTCATTAAAAAAAGGATGGGAAAAGCCTTATAATACATAACAAAATTATTGAAAGTAAAAACAATTTATACTAATGAGTTTCACCTTAAGAGTGACTTTATAAATCATTCATCTTTTGAGAACATGATGTTGAAGCCTTTGTCACAAAGTTGACTTATACTTAGAAGTTGTCTTTTATTCTTCAACATGAAGTACATCTTCAATGGATTTGAAAGTTAGTGTATCAACTTTGCCAATACCAAGAATTCTTCCTTTAAGGTATTTCCCATATGTGAAATAATCCTTGGACTTGAACTAGATTTGAAAGTTAGTGTATGTCTTCCATCAAATGCTTTGAGTCACCACTTATCAAAACACCATAGATTTAAAGTGGTCTTCAAGCAAACCTACAAAACAATTTAGTTTGATTTGGTACCCAATATGCTTTGGGTCCATCATAGTTAGTTCCCTTCTTAACCCACACATAATGCCCACTTGCTACACTAAAGTTTCTAACATAGCAAGCAATAGGTGTATGGCCAACAATACCACAATAAAAGCAAGTAGGTTCGAAGTTACTTCTATATCTAGAAGAGTAAGATTTCTTCTTAACAAATCTTTTCTTTTTAGGATATTGATGAACTACTTTAGGTATGTTCACTTTCTCTTTGGATGATTGATCACTAGCCTTAACAAAGATAGTTTTATTAGAACTTGGTTTTGAAAACTTTGAATATCCAAGTCCACTTTTATCATTGGAATATCTTTGTTGGCTAAGAGCACCTTCCAATCCAATTTGACCTTTCTTTGTTGGCTAAGAGCACCTTCCAATCCAATTTGACCTTTTTCATATCTTTCAATAACTCTTTTTAATTGGACAATTTAGAAATAGAGTGATTCACAATTTTTGCATACAAAATTCTGTTTTTGCTCACTAAATTTTTGTTTTTCATCTTTGAGATCTTTTTCCATAGACTCGCATTTTTCTTCTAAAGATGAAATTTGTTTCTTTTGAGATGAAATAGTTTTGTATAGAATTTTGCATTCATTTAATAGTTGATCTATAGCACCTTGTGCATCATTATAAAGAGAATATTCATTACTAACCTCGTCATCTTCACTATCAGAATGGTGTGAGGCCATCAATGCAAGATTAACACGTTGATTATTTTTCAGAATCAGAAGATGAAGTTTCCCATGCTATATATGCTTTATTTGACTTCTTATCTTTCTTTCTATTGAAAATTTACTTCTTCTTTTCAAGTGTAGGACATTCACTTTTAACATGTCCCTTTTCTCCACATTCAAAGCATATAACCTTCCTTGTTTGTGCTTCCCTTTTTCTTTCCATTCGTAGAACCTTTTCAATCTTCCTGATGAGATCATCATTTTCACTACTAGTGGATTCATCCTCTTTATTGTTATCATGATTTTTTATCCTTGTATTTAAAGCAATGTCTTTTTAATCTTTTACTTGGATTTCATGCTTTTCAAGTCTTGCAAGTTTCGTCTCATATTCTTGAAGTTTTACGAACAAAGTGGCGGAAGTCATTGTGGATAGATTCTTCTTCTCGGATATTGTTGTCACTTTTGGTTGCCATTCCCTGGATAAAGATCTAAGTACTTTAAGATTAAGTTCATCATTAGTTAGAGTCTTACCGAGTGCTTTCAAATGATTTGTCAAATGCACAAATCTTTTCTACAAGTCGAGGATTGATTCTCATGGCTACATTCTAAATAGTTCATATTCTTGACTAAATGTATTTAATCTCGTTCTTTTAACATCAGTGGTTCCTTCATGAGTTTCTACCAAGGTATCCCATATTTCTTTCAAAATTTTGCATGTCTAGACACAGAATAATTCATCCATGCTAAGTGCACCTTGAAGAAGATTTATTGCCTTTTTATCATAGAGAACCTTCTTCTTATCATCTTCATCCATGCAGCTTTAGGCTTTGATGAGCTAGCACCATTGATTACCGTTATAGGAATAAATGGACCATTTTCGACGGTATACCATATTTCTTCTCCTTGTGCTTCTAGATGTGCCTTCATGCATATTTTCAAAAAGTCAAAATATATACCACAAAATAGAGGAGGCTTGTTGTTACTACCATCATCTCTAAAAACAGGATTTTAATTTGCGGAAGCCATTTTGGATTTTTTAGGAACAGGTTACCTATAACCTGCTCTGATACCAATTATAAGTATAAGAGTGCGCCTAAGAGGGGGGTGAACTAGGTACTTTAAAAGTTTTACCGTTTTAGTGATGATGGATATTATTTTTCTGGTTTAGTGCATGAGTTTACAAATGTGTTTTTTTATTTTCTGGTTTATGACTAGTGATGAAAGCGGTAAACACGAAAAGGTAAAGAACACAAAGATGTATCTTGGTTCCCCTTACAGTCCGAGAGTACTCCAGTCCCCTTTCAACATGAAAGAGATTTCCTTATTGTTAGATCTCTAGATAAGACACCCTAGTCCTTCTATACAAGACTCTAACCAATAAAATCAACAAAAACAATCCTCTTGGACCAAGAATAATCCTCTTCGATTTTTCACTATGTCAACAATGAGAAAAATCCTCTCAAAGTGACTTTACTTGTATCCAACAATCCTGGAAAAACAAGATTTCAAAACCACTTGAACTTATTTTCAATAATCCTTAAAAATAAGCAAGTATATAGCAATATTTGATTTGAGTGAATTTGTGTAGCAATGATCACTTTAAGTGTTTTTATCAATGAATTGATCTTCTCTTCCAATGACAATAGTATACAATGACTCAAGATATATAATGCTCAAAGTTTTCTGGTTAACAATATGTGAAAGTGTACAGAAAACTTGTGTATGAAAGTGTATAAAAGCTTGTGTTTGATTTTTGAAAATTCAGAAAATATGATTGGAAGAGGTACTTAAAATGATTTTGAAAATGAGTATTTAGATGTTCATAGAAACCTTTTGAAACATCATAAAAATTCTGCAAATGAATCATGAATAATTGCCAAGGTTGAGTGAAAGGTTTCCATGAATTGGTGTTATGAACAGGTATCAGTGAAGCTGTTGTTTTTCAAAATCGTTCAGCATGCAATCGATTGCACCCTTGTGTAAATCGATTGCACGAGGTTTTAACAGCTAGAAATTCAAATATTTTGAGTGTGCAATCGATTGCATAAGTGTGTAAATCGATTGCACTTGAAGTCAGTGGCAAAAATTGATTGAAAGAAATCGATTACACAACCATGCAAATTGATTGCACTTAGAAACAATAGCTAATGTTTTGAAAATTTTAAGCACGCAATCGATTCCACCAATATGCAAAATCAATTGCACTCAAGTGAAAATTGAATTTTTTACTTTGAAAAACTTGAGTAAAGATTTGGACAAACTAAAACATTTCTTATGACCATGGAGCATTTATGTCTTAAGTTCAAAGTAAGTATTATCATTATACCTTGAAATTTGCTAAGTGCTTGAACCAAATACTTCATCCATATATTCTTTTAGCTTGATCAATCATCTTTGCCTTCTTGTCAACATGGTCTGTCTTCATCAAAACAGAAGTGCATTTGAGAAGCTTGATTTTACATTCTCCCCCTTTCTGATGATGACAAGCGATCTTGCTTGATGCGTTGTAATTTCTGGAAAGGAACTTCTCCTCCTAAGATGTATAACTCCCCCTTTGTATGAGAAGCTTTGAAATCATTTGGATTTGCTCATGTTGAAGGATTCTTTGTACCTTAAAAGTTTAAGACAAGGAAATACACAAGCATAAAGTATAACATCCTTCTTCCCCTTTGACATTATCAAAAAGAAGGGAAAGATGCAATAAAAATGGATAATATACATATAAATATATTGAAAGCTTAACCATAGCCATATTTCTTCATGATGCTTTTTGCTCATCCTTTGATAAATTCACATAGTAGTTATCTTCATCAAAACATAATGTCGAAGATGCTTTACTTTTTTATAAAGAATGAGAAACTTTTATGTGAATGCTCCCCCTATCTTTGATAACTCCCTCTTTATCAAAGTTCTCCCTTGAAACATAGAGAATTTGCATATTTCTTTGGGCTGCAATAGTTAGAGACAAGCACACACACACACACACACACACACAGATATATATATATATATATATATATATATATATATATATATATATATATATATATATATATATATATGTGTGTGTGTGTGTGTGTGTGTGTGTGTGTGTGTGTGTGTGTGTGTGTGTGTGTGTGTGTGTGTGCTTGTGGGAGAAGATATATATATATATATATATATATATATATATATATATATATATATATATATATATATATATATATATATATATATATATATATATATATATATATATATATATATATCTTCTCCCACAAGCACACACACACACACACACACACACACACACACACACACACACACACACACACACACACACACACACACACACACATATATATCTTCTCCCCATTTTTCATTAAAAAGGGATGGGAAAAGCCTTATAATACATAAAGAAATTATTGAAAGTAAAAACAATTTATATCAATGAGTTTCACCTCAATAGTGACTTTATAAATCATTCATCTTTTGAGAACATGATGTTGAAGCCTTTGTCACAAAGTTGACTTATACTTAGAAGTTGTCTTTTATTCTTCAACATGAATTACATCTTCAATGGATATGAAATTTAGTGTATCAACTTTGCCAATACCAAGAATTCTTCCTTTAAGTTATTTCCCATATGTGAAATAATCCTTGGACTTGAACTAGATTTGAAAGTTAGTGTATGTCTTCCATCAAATGCTTAGAGTCACCACTTACCAAAACACCATAGATTTAAAGTGGTCTTCAAGCAAACCTACAAAACAATTAAGTTTGATTTGGTACCCAATATGCTTTGGGTCCATCATAGTTAGTTCCATTCTTAACCCACACATAATGCCCACTTGCTACACTAAAGTTTCTAACATAGCAAGCAATAGGTGTATGGCCAACAATACCACAATAAAAGCAAGTAGGTTCGAAGTTACTTCTATATCTAGAAGAGTAAGATTTCTTCTTAACAAATCTTTTCCTTTTAGGATATTGATGAACTACTTTAGGTATGTTCACTTTCTCTTTGGATGATTGATCACTAGCCTTAATAAAGATAGTTTTATTAGAACTTGGTTTTGAAAACTTTGAATATCCAAGTCCACTTTTATCATTGGAATATCTTTGTTGGCTAAGAACACCTTCCAATCCAATTTGACCTTTTTAATATCTTTCAATAACTCTTTTTAATTGGACAATTTGGAAATAGAGTGATTCACAATTTTTGCATACAAAATTCTGTTTTTGCTCTTTTTCCATAGACTCGCATTTTTCTTCTAAAGATGAAATTTGTTTCTTTTGAGATGAAATAGTTTTGTATAGAATTTTGCATTCATTTAATAGTTCTTATATATCACCTTGTGCATCATTATCAAAAATAGAATATTCATTACTAACCTCGTCATCTTCACTATCAGAATGGTGTGAGACCATCAATGCAAGATTAACACGTTGATTATTTTTCAAAATCAGAAGATGAACTTTCCCATGCTATATATGCTTTCTTTGACTTCTTATCTTTATTTTTATTGAAAATTTACTTCTTCTTTTAAATTGTAGGACATTCACTTTTAACATGTCCCTTTTCTCCACATTCAAAGCATATAACCTTCCTTGTTGGTGCTTCCCTTTTTCTTTCCTTTCGTAGAACCTTTTCAATCTTCCTGATGAGATCATCATTTTCACTACTAGTGGATTCATCCTCTTGATTGCTATCATGATTTTTTATCCTTGTATTTAAAGCAATGTCTTTTTAATCTTTTACTTAGATTTCATGCTTTTCAAGTCTTGTAAGTTCCGTCTCATATTCTTGAAGTTTTACGAACAAAGTGGCGGAAGTAATTGTGGATAGATTCTTCTTCTCGGATATTGCTGTCACTTTTGGTTTCCATTCCCTGGATAAAGATCTAAGCACTTTAAGATTAAGTTCATCATTATTTAAAGTCTTACTGAGTGCTTTCAAATGATTTATCAAGTGCACAAATCTTTTCTACAAGTCCAGGATTGATTCTCAGGGCTACATTTTGAATAGTTCATATTCTTGACTAAATGTATTTAATCTCGTTCTTTTAACTTCAGTGGTTCCTTCATGAGTTTCTACGAAGGTATCCCATATTTATTTCTCCATTTTGCATGTCTAGACACAGAATAATTCATCCATGCTAAGTGCACCTTGAAGAAGATTTATTGCCTTTTTATCATAGAGAACCTTCTTCTTATCATCTTCATCCCATGCAGCTTTAGGATTTGATGAGCTAGCACCATTAATTACCGTTATAGGAATAAATGGACCATTTTCGACGGCATACGATATTTCTTATCCTTGTGCTTCTAGTTGTGCCTTCATGCGTATTTTCCAGAAGTCAAAATATATACCACAAAATAGAGGAGGCTTGTTGTTACTACCATCATCTCTGAAAACAGGATTTTAATTTGCGGAAGTGATTTTGGATCTTTTAGGAACAGGTTACCTATAACTTGATCTGATACCAATTGTAAGTATAAGAGTACGCCTAAGAGGGGGTGAATTAGGTACTTTAAAAGTTTTACCATTTTAGTGATGATGGATATTATTTTTCTGGTTTAGTGCATGAGTTTACAAATGTGTTATTTTATTTTCTGGTTTATGACTAATGATGAAAGCGGTGAACGCAGAAAAGTGAAGAACACAAAGATGTATCTCGGTTCCCCTTACAGTCTAAGAGTACTCCAGTCCCCTTTCAACATGAAATAGATTTTCTTATTGTTAGATCGCTAGACAAGACACCCTAGTCCTTCTATATAAGACTCTAACCAATAAAATCACCAAGAACATTCCTCTTGGACCAAGAACAATCCTCTTGGATTTTTCACTATGTCAACAATGAGAATAATCCTCTCAAAGTGACTTTACTTGTATCCAACAATCTTGGAAAAACAAGATTTCAAAACCACTTTAACTTATTTTCAACAATCCTGAAAAATAAGCAAGTATATAGCAATATTTGATTTGAGTGAGTTTGTGTAGCAATGATCACTTTGAGTGATTTTATCAAATAATTGATCTTCTCTTCCAATGACAATAGTATAAAATGACTCAAGATATATAATGCTCAAAGTTTTCTGGTTAACAATATGAGAAAGTGTGCAAAAAAACTTGTGTATGAAAGTGTATAAAAGCTTGAGTTTGATTTTTGAAAATTCAGAAAATATGATTGGAAGAGGTACTTAAAATGATTTTTAAAATGAGTATTTATATGTTCATAGAACCCTTTTGAAACAGCATAAAAATTCTTCAAATGAATCATGAATAATTGCCAAGATTGAGTGAAAGGTTTCCATGAATTGGTGTTATGAACATGTATGAGTGAAGTTGTTGTTTTTCAAAATCGTCCAGCATGCAATTGATTGCACCCTTGTGTAAATCGATTGCATGGGATTTTAATAGCTATAAACTAAAATATTTTGAGTATTCAATCGATTGCACAAGTGTGTAAATCGATTGCACTTGAAGTCAGTGGCAAAAATTGATTGATAGCAATCGATTGCACAACCATGCAAATCGATTGCACTTAGAAACAAAAGCTAATGTTTTGAAAATTTTAAGCATGAAATCGATTCCACCAATATGAAAATCGATTGCACTCAAGTGAAAATTGAATTTTTGATTAGAAAAACTTGAGTAAAGATTTGGACAATATAAAATATTTCTTTTGACCATTGAGCATCTATGTCTTAAGTTCAAAGTAAGTATTATCATTATACCTTGAAATTTGCTAAGTGCTTGAACCAAAGACTTCATCCATATATGCTTTTAGCTTAATCAATTATCTTTTCCTTCTTGTCAATATGTTTTGTCTTCATCAAAACAAAAGTGCATTTGAGAAGCTTGATTTTACACAGGGTATTATGTTCAATTATGAGAGTGATCTTAAAGGTTACCGCCAGAGGTTTATACGTGCTTAGGGCATGGTAAGCAAGATTGATAGTAAGGATTTAGGGTAGAATAATTCCATCCCTCTGGAGCCTTATCTCAAATTGGTACGAGCTCGCCCTCAAAACCCCATGATGCCATATCCGGCTATTTTACCAGTGATCATGGAGCCTGTTATTGAAGGAGGCGTCTCTCGCATCACCCTTCATCTAGATATGCCCACTAACCTTGAGGAACTGTAGAAGTCTTAGATTCAACTGAAGGAAGAACGGGACACCTTTGGGACTCAATTCCATGCAAGTGAGAAGAAAGTGTGGGAGCTCACAAAGCAACTGCACGAGGAGCAAAGTCTTAATGCATACATCAGCACAATGAGGAAGCGTCCATGGGAGACTTGATTCTTAGATTTTAGGAGTTAATTTTGTTGTATCTCTAAGACCTTATTATAAGCCTAAAAGGAAATTGTAATTTGAATTCACTAATAAAAAAAATATATTCCTTTTGGTTAAACAAATTTAAATCTCCTAGAATCCTTGAAATCATTTGCATTTACATATCATGCATCATCACATAACAGGTTTTTCGTACAGGTTTCTCATTTTCTCGCTGTTTATTTCGGCAGAAAAATGGCCCTCGAACAAACTGTTAAGGATCTCCAGGCTCAACATGCCCAATTCCAAGAAACTCTCATGAATTTGGAACAGGGACAAAAAGAGTTGTTGGCACTCGTCGCCAAGAAAAAGAAGACCAAGAAGTCGGATGATATCCTCAATATGGGGAGAAGGTTCAAAGGTCCCGCTCAACCCATCCAAGTGGAAGATATCTCCTCTGAAGAAGATGACAACCATGATGAAGATGGTAGAAGCATCAAGAATGAAGGCAGGAACAATCAGGGTTATGAGAATACTCCTAAAGATGAAGACAGACTCAAGGCTATGGAAATCCATAAGGTTCTTGGATTGGATTTTGGTGAATTAGGTTTGGTTCCAGAGGTGGTCATCCCACATAAGTTCAAGGTCTATATCTTTGCTAAGTACGACGGGATCTCTTGTCCGAAACTTCATTTGAGGTCATATGTTTGGAAGATACAGCCTCACACTACTAACTAGAAGTTATGGGTCTATTTCTTCCAAGAAAGTTTGGCTGACACTTAATTGGAATGGTTCTATCAGCTGGAGGAAACCAACATTCATACCTGGGAAGACTTGGTTATTTCTTTCTATAAGCAGTATCAATACAACGCTGCCTAGCACCAACTCGAGTGCAATTGTAGAATATGTCCATGAGATCTAATGAAGGGTTCAAGGAATATGCACAGAAATGGAAGGACTTGGCTGGAAGGGTGCAACCTCCCTTGACTGATCGTGAAATGGTGGATATGTTCATGGGCACTCTGACATGCTCGTTCTTTAATCTACTGATTAGAAGCTCTTCGTATGGTTTTACAGAGATGATTTTGACTGGGGAAAGAATTGAAAGTAGAATCAAGAGTGGGAAGATTCAGATGGCTACATCTTCGAATGCTGTGAAGAAGCCATTTTGAGGTAAAAAGGAAGTCAGTGTTGTTTATGGCCAGAAGAGCCATAGTAAAAGTAACTGCCATCAGTCTGTGGGAGCAGTATTAATTTCTAATCTGGCGCCTATTCAACAACCACAATAGGTTAACCGACAAAGGCCAGATGCTTCGCCGAGGCAGTTTACCAAAATTGGCATGCCTTTATCTCAAGCATTACAACATTTGCTGAAAGCTGAACTCATTTCACTACAGGATCCTCCTCAGAATCCCAACACCTCATCTCCAAAGTATAATCCAAACGAGATGTGTTCTTATCCTTTAAACAGTCCTAGTCATGACACCAACAATTACTGGGCCCTGAAGAGCAAGATTTAGGACATGATCGATAATGAATAAATTGAGTTTGATCTTTCGGAGACTCCAAACGTGATTACCGCACCTATGCCCAAGCATGACAAGGGCGTCTGTGTTGTTGAAGATGTGTTGTATATTACCTCTATCAATGATATGATTACTCCCCTCTCTACAATCAAGAATAATTTGTTGCGGACCGACTTATTTTCGGGCTGTGTTGAAGGATGTTATTATTGTCCGGTCCAACCCAATGGTTGCGGTTGCTGAAGGAAGGTGTTCAACGTCTGATGGATGAACATGTGATTTTGATTGAGAAGATTCCGATTTTATGCCAAGATCTGTCTGTTATCTCCGGTACTCCTTTCAGGATCCCTTCCAAAGGTCCTATAAGGATTACCACCAATCCAAAAGTCGCTCCTTGGTTATTACAACACTCGGGCCTATCCCATATTCCTCAGAGAAAGCTATTCCTTGGAATTATGGGTCTAACATCTATTACCACGGCATCAAGTAAGAGTTATTCAATAAAGATAATGAAGAAGTCGATCCCAGTATTGTCAATATTGTCGGGACTAGCAAAATTACAAGAAGCTGGAGGATTTTCTCCCCGAAAATCTCTCCACATATTCAAGTGACAGCCACGAAGACAACAGTTGAGGCTCGGGGTAAAGGGCCAGTAATAGAGCCTGCCCGGACGGAGGCGCCAAAAGAAGCCACAATCAAGGATACCTCTGAGCAAGATTTAGAAGAGGTGTTGAAGATCATTCGTCGGAGCGATTATAAAATTGTGGAACAGCTGGGGTAAACCCCGTCTAAAATCTCCATGTTGTCTTTGCTGTTGTGTTCTGAAGCCCATGTGAAGTATTTAGTAAAGTTTTTGAAGACTGCCTATGTGCCGCAAGAGATTTTGGCTGATCAATTTGGAAGCTACGTGGCTAGTCTCACAACTGACAATGGTTTGGGCTTCTCTAATGCTGACTTGACTCCAGAGGGAAGAAATCACAATAGGGCCTTGTATGTCTCCATTGAATGCAGAGGAACTACCTTGGCCCATGTGTTGATTGATACGGGATCTTCTTTGAATGTTCTACCAAAGGGCGCTCTCACCGGACTAGATTGTGAAGGGGTTATATTGAAGCCCAGCAATATCATAGTTTGAGCCTTTGACGGATTAAAAAGAATGGTGCATGGAGAGGCAGACCTTCCGATCAAGGTGGGTTCACAGATATTTGAGTCCACCTTATATGTCATGGACATCCGGCCGGCTTACTCTTTCTTATTGGGACGCCCTTTGATCCATGGGGCAGGTGTTGTCCCATCCACCTTGCACCAGAAACTGAAATATCCGGTGAAAGGGAAAGTTTTTACTATCTTTGGAGAGGAGGAATACATGGTCAGCCACCTTAATTCGTTCTGATACGTACAGATGGACAGAGAATTTATTGAAACACCCTGTCAAACCTTTGAAGTGATTTCCCCTGCTGTTGTTGAAGACATTTATGCCATTACGAAGATCGCCAAAACTCCACACAAGATGGCCTCCTTGAAAGATGCTAAGGCTTCTATAGAAGAAGGTGGTAATACTATTTGGGGTCAGCTTCCTGATATCCCTTATAAATCTAACAAGTTTTGTCTGGGCTTTACTACAGAAGGTCAGATGGTTGTTCGACGCGCTCGTGTCGGGAGACCTACATTCCGTATCAGCAACAATGGGGAAAATGTTATAGAGGATGAGGACAATGATTGTGACTACAACAGTTAGATATTCCCTACCGTTGGTGATGGACTGGATAACTGGAAGGCGGAAGACACCTTTCCCATATCCTTTAGTAAAAAGTAATAGCTATATTCATGTCTTATTGTTTTTCAAAAGCTTTTGACTATGTAATAAACAATGACTTTAAATGTTGTGTCTTACCCGGGGCAAAATGCTTCATTTGTTAAAGGGTTGATAACTCATAAACATTGTTCATTCAATAAAAACATTGGACATTTTGCATGCAAATTTTTTGATCTTTGGCTTTCTTTTATCTTATTGAATTTTCAAATAGTTATGTGTTCTTACACACACCCACACACTACATTGCAGATCCTCATCCACTCTGGATCTCGTCGATAATAATTATTCTATTGCTGCATATGACTTTGAAAATCCAATCTACCAAGTCGAGGATGAAGGTGAGGAAGATTGTGAAATACCTGGAGAACTAGTCAGACTCTTGATACAAGAAGAAAAGGCTATCCAACCACATAAAGAGCCGGTCGAAGTTGTAAACTTTGGTGCCCAGACAGAAAATAAAGAGGTCAAGATCGGCACCAACTTAGAGATTAGTATCAAAAGAAGCTTAATCCAGATGTTGCATGAATATGTTGAAATCTTTGCTTGGTCATACGAAGACATTCCAGGGCTTGATACTAATATTGTGGTTCACCGTCTGCCAATGAAAGATGGTTTTGCTCTAATAAAATAGATGGTTCGTCGCATGTGTCCTGAAATGTTAGAAAAGATCAAAGTCAAGGTTATGAAGCAATTTAACATAGGGTTCTTAGTAGTGATGTCATATCCTCAATGGGTTGCTAATGTTTTTCCAGTGCCAAAGAAAGACGGAAAGGTACGTATGTGCGTAGATTACATTGATCTGAACAGGGCAAGCCCCAAAGATGACTTCCCACTACCATATATCAATGTTTTGGTCGACAACACCACTCAGCACAAGCTTTCTCTTTCATGGATGGCTTCTCGGGTTACAATCAGATTAATATGGTGACTGAAGACATGGAGAAAACTACTTTCGTCACATAGCGGGGAACTTGCTGCTACAAAGTCATGCTTTTGGATTGAAGAATGCCAGGGAAACTTATTAGAGTGCCATGGTAGCTTTATTTCATGACATGATTCACCATGAAATAGAGGTCTATGTTGACGACATGATAGCCAGGTCACAAACTGAATAAGAGCATCTTGATCACCTGCATAAACTGTTTGAAAGACTGAGGAAGTATAAACTGAGGTTAAACTCGAACAAGTGCACCTTTGGGGTGAGATCTGGTAAACTCCTGGGTTTCATTGTCAGTGGTAAAGGTATTGAAGTTGATCCTGTGAAGGTTAAAGTTATTCAAGAAATGTAGGCTTCTCGTACAGAGAAGGAAGTCAGAGGTTTATTAGGGCGGCTGAATTACATTGCCCGTTTCATTTTGCATTTGACTATTACCTGTGATCCAATCTTCAAACTTCTGAAGAAAGATGAAGTGGTAAAATGGAATGACGACTGTCAAATAACCTTTTTACAAAATTAAGGATTACCTACAAGAACCTCCTATTCTGATGCCACCAGTGGAAGGACGATCTCTAATCATGTACTTAACAGTGCTAGAGAACTCAACGGGGTGTGTACTGGGGCAACATGACGAGTCTGGTCAAAAAGAGCATATACTACCTTAGCAAAAAGTTTACAGACTATGAAACAAGATATTCACTACTAGAGAAAACTTGTTACGTTTTGGCATGGGCTGCTCGCTGACTAAGACAGTATATGTTGACTCATATACCTTGTTAATCTCTAAAATGGATCCCATCAAGTACATATTCGATAAGCCAGCTCTCTCCGGAAGGATAGCCCGATGGCATATGGTCTTAATAGAATACGACATCAAGTACACCACTCAAAAATCAATCAAAGGAAGTGTACTGGCCAGCCATTTTTCACATCAGGCTATAAACTACTATCAGTCTATGAACTTCAAATTCTCGGACGAGAATAATATGAAAATAACAAATTATGAAGAACCTGGACCGTATGAAGGACCTGAGCCAGGATCCCGATGGATTATGGTTTTCGATGGAGCTTCCAATGCACTTGGCAATGGAATCGGTGTTGTGATCATATCCCCCGCAGGTTGCCATATGCCCTTCACTGCCAGACTTTGCTTTGACTGCACCAATAATATGACTGAATACGAAGCGTGCATCATGGGTCTTAGGGCTTCTATTGTCTTGAGAATCAAGTTCTTAAGCGTGTATGGAGACTCAGTCTTGGTGATCAGTCAGGTTAAGGGAGATTTGGATACGAAACACCCGAATATCATTCCTTATAAAGAGCATGTGTTAACCTTGATCCCGTATTCCAAAGAGATTACTTTTGAGCACATACCAAGAGAAGAGAATCAGTTGGCAGATGCATTGGCTACCATGTAATCCATGTTCAAGGTCAGATGGGACAATGAGGCTCCCAAAATTACCATTGAAAGATTCGACGAACCGGCACACTGCTGCGAAGTTGACACTGATGTAGTAGATGAAAAACCTTAGTTTCATGAGGTGAAAAGGTACCTTAAGGCTCAAGAATACCCTAAAGGGGCATCCATCAATGACAAGAAGTTCCTACAGAGGTTCTCGGCTAAGTTCTCCTTGAGCATACGAGTTATGTACAAGCGCAATCATGATTTGACTTTGCTTCGTTGTGTGGACAAGAAGGAAGCAGAAAATATTATGAAAGATATGCATGAAGGTGTCTTCGGGACTCACTCCAGTGGGCATACTACGGCTAAAAATATTTTGAGAGCTGGTTACTATTGGTCGACTATGGAAATTGACTGTCACCACCACTCGAGAACTTGTCATAAGTGCTAGATTTATGCTGATAAAGTTCATGTGCCTCATGTACCTTTGAATGTCATGACTGCTCCTTGGCCATTTACAATGTGGGGCATTTATATGATCGAAGAAATCAAGCCTACTTCCACTAACGGACATTGCTTCATCCTCGTCGCCATTGATTACTTTACAAAATGGGTTGAAGTAGCTTCATTTGCCTCTGTTACCAGGAATGTGGTCGCCCGGTTCATCAAGCACAACCTTATTTGTCGGTATGGAATTCCCAAGAGGATTATCATATACAGTGATACCAATTTTAATAACATGATGACCACCAAGCTCTGCATGTAGATCAAGATCAAGCATCACAACTCTTCTCTATATCGACCTAAAATGAATGGCACAGTGAAAGCCTCCAATAAAAACATAAATAAGATCATACATAAGATGGTGGTGACATACAAATATTGGCACGAGATGTTACCGTTCGCTCTTCTTGGCTACCTCACTTCGGCTAGAACGTCAACTGGGGAAACCCCATTCTCTCTGGTCTATGGTACAGAAGTTGTCCTACCTGTTGAAGTTCAAATTCCTTCTCTGAGGATTATGAAAGATGTGAACTTAAGCGAAGACGAATGAGTTCAGACCAAGTTGGATCAGTTAAATCTGATTGACAAGAAGAGGCTTGCGGCTGTTTGTCACGATCAGATGTATCAGAAATGCATGATCAAGACATTCAATAAGAAGATCAGACATCGGGTATATCAGGCTGGTGACTTGGTAATAAAGCATATCATTCTACCACAGGGTGATCCCAGGGGAAAATGGACTCCCACTTACGAAGGGCTATTTGTAATCAAGAAAATATTTTATGGCGGAGCTATGATACTGACCACCATGGACGGTGATGATTTCCCGCACCCTATGAATGTGGTCATATCCTGATGGGCTGAAACCCGAAAGGACGGTTCAGGCAAAATTAGGGATTAAAGCGTACGACTATGTCCCCATTGGATCACTTACAATAAGCTTTATTACCAAAGTCAAAGTTCAAATGGTACAGGTCAATTCACTCACTTTCTTCCGACAACAAGGGATGAGATGCTTGAAGACATAGGGGAAATAGCAGAGTTGGAACCCTACGAGATTAATTCCACATAGCTATTATCTTGTTTACACTTTGTACTCTTTCCATTTCATGACGATTACCCCTTATTGGGATCTCTGTCTCTTTGTACAAAACAAATCGCCCATTTATGGGCTAACTATCAATAAGAAATTCAAAATTCAAACTTTTCCATTTTTTTTACTTTTTTTGTTTTGTTTGCAAGACATCCAATGACTAAAATTGAATGAGCATATGCATATGAGTACAATTGACTATTGACGAATATATGCATAAAAACATGAATAAGAGTTTACTCAAGACTCTAGGCGTTGGGATAATGTTTGAGCCATCCACCAATCCTGATAGAGCCACTTCCATGAGATTATCCTTACAAGGTAATCTTCGCAAGTTCATACGTTCCCCAAAATTTCCCGGGTAGATCACCTTGGTAGATAACAGAGTATAGTCTTCTTCCCAGTAATATTGTTTGTCTACGGAATCTTAATCATTATAGTTTATAGAAATTCTTCTCCCCATCCGAGTTTTCAAAACTGTAAAATCCCTTGCAAAATACTTCTCTCCAACAGAG
Source organism: Vicia faba (assembly GCA_948472305.1). Taxonomy (NCBI): domain Eukaryota; kingdom Viridiplantae; phylum Streptophyta; class Magnoliopsida; order Fabales; family Fabaceae; genus Vicia; species Vicia faba. The sequence continues at coordinate 1,325,137,464 of OX451740.1, forward strand.
CTCATTCTCCTCAGTAAGGAGTTCCCCTCAGTAGAGTATTCCTCCATCAATAGGGTTTATTTCCCCAGCGGAGTTCAGATTTCCGTCAACACGGTTTGTTTCCCCAACAAGGTTTTTTTCCCCAGTGAAATTCAATCTCCCCAGCTTGGGTCAACTTCTCCCATAGATTACTGGCAAGATTCTTGCCTCCAGCAAAGGACAACCCGGACTGCTATCCCCAGGGAGTTGTTGATAAATATGAAACCAGACCAGATATCAGTCAACTTTATCCTCCCTAGATGAGTCTAAAGGTTATCCATCTCTTTTATCTCCAGCCAGGGTATACCAGAATTATAATCCCCATTAGATCAAGGAACAACCAAAGTTTTGAACTCTTCTCTCCCAAGCAGAAATCAACACAACGGAGTTTCCTCAAACAGAGAGCAGGAATCCCCGACGAAAACAATCCCCAGAAGGTCAAAGATACACATACTTTTCATCTCCAACAATATTCAGGGATTTATTTTTCCCCAGACAAAGATGCTGCTCGAGTTTACAAATGAACTTCGACAACATTTCACATTCATACATTGTTTACGAACAACATAGCATATGCATACAAAACACATATAACACAATATCATTTATTTTGAGAACATCATCATGCAATTCATTTCATATATCTTGACATGGCATACAGCTAACTCTTTACCTTTTCAGGAAAGATCAATCAACGGACAAACATCATCAATTACTTGTATGAACAGATAGTCTGCTCAAAGATAACACATTCTGGCTCAATTTAGATCGAGCATAGATCTATTATGATACTTATCCCAGCTGAAGACGAACGCAGATATCTTCTGGCTCAGTTTAAATCAACCATAGATTTATTCTGATACTTCTTCCTGTTGAAGACGGTCGTAGACATTTTCTGGCTCAGATTAAATCAAGCATGGATTTATTCTAATACTTCTTCCAAATTAAGTCAAAGATAAATATCTACTGGCTCAGTTTAAATTAAAAATAGATTTATTCTGATACTTATTTCAGTCGAAATTCTTCTGGCTCAGCTTAGATCGAGCGTAGATATATTATGATACTTCTCCCGGTTGGAATCAGTCGTAAAAATCTTTTGGCTCAGTTTAAATCAAGTGTGAATTTATTCTGATACTTCTTCCAATCGATAACCTTTTCTGGCTCAGATTAAATTGACCAAAGGTTTATTCTGATGTTTCTTCCAATTAAAGATAAAGAGACATGTTCTGGCTCAGATTAAATCGACCAAATATTTTTTATGATACTTCTTTCAGTAGACATTCTTCTGGCTCAACTTAGATCGAGTGCAGATCTATTCTGATACTTCTTCCAGTTGAAGACATTTTTTGGCTCAGATTAAATCGACCAAAGATTTATTTTGATACTTCTTCTAGTCGAAGTCGGATATAAACATCTTCTGGCTCAGATAAATCGATCATAGATCTATTCTGATACATCTCGCAGTTAAAATCAGTTGTAAAAATCTTTTGGTTCAGTTTAAATCAAGCGTGTATTTATTTTGATACTTCTTCCAACGGACCTTTTTCTGGCTCAGATTAAATCGACCAAAGGTTTACTCTGATATTTCTTCTAGTTAAAGATAAAGAGACCTTTCCTAGCTTAGATTAAATCAACCAAAGATTTATTTTGATACTTCTTCCAATTAAAGATGGTCATAGATAACTTCTGGCTCAGATTAAATCGAATGAAGATTTATTCTGATACTTCTAACAGTAGACATCTTCTGGCTCATTTTAAATCAAGCAAAGATTTATTGACACTTCTTCCAATTAAAGACAAAGAGACCTCTTCTGGCTCAGATTAAATCAACCATAAGGTTTATTCTGATACTTCTTCCAGTTGAAGTCAACAGTAACTTTGGATGGCATCTATAAGCCCATCTCCGAAGAATATTTGTCACCTCTCCAAATGGCATCTATAAGCCCATTCCTAGTACAATCAACCAACATCGTTACTTCTTTCATAGGCGAGTGCAAATTTCTGGATTCTACCTTCAAGTCATGAATGGCGTACATGCCAATCTAACTCTTCAGGTTTAAGAAGATTGAACAAGGGCAGTTGTTGTACCCCAAAACTTTCCCTCCCATTTTATTTAAAGCATTATTTTAAGTCTCCTCAAATACTCAAGAATCTCAAAGGGATAACCAGTCAAAAGCACCTCCTAAGCAAGGGATCTACAACTAGGCAACATACATCAAGATAATGTCTCAAAATGCAAAAATGATAAAAAGAGAAAGTGTAGAGGACATGTTGAACTTTCCAAAAAGTCCAAGATCAACTTCAAAAGATGAAAATTGAGAAAGTTATGAGTTGCATAAGTTGGGAAATTTTGAGGAAATTCATGAAATGAAAAATGAGCAAACTTGAGATTTTGTACTAGTGGGCCTAATTTTTTATGTTTAAACATGTTCGTAAGATGATATAGGACCTCTAAATCAATTCAAATATTTTTCATGATTTTATTTCTTTTATTTGAATTTTTTATTCATTTAAAAATACATAAAATCAAATAAATGAAAAATATTTGTGTAAGGACTTGGGCTTTTGATTTCACACCTTTATAAGCCCATTACAAACTCATGCAAGCCTGTCAAAGATGCCAAGTTCGTACAAGACCAAGAAGGGAAGAAATATTTCAAGTTTGACACGTTTTGTTTTATCTTTGTCTAAACCATGACTTAATGAGTTGATTCCTTGCCATGTATATCATCTCATTTTCTTCCCCTATATATACTCAAGCAAGGCGGGCCAAATACACATGAAACACTGCAAACAGATAGCTCTCCAAAAATTCTCAAAATTCCAAAAGTTGTAAAATTTGTTTCCAGCCCATATCAATCCAAACCAACACTGTGATACGGTGGGAGAACTGACTATGGTTTTGCGTTTGTTTTCGCAAATGTTTCGGTTGAGCAAGAGTCGCCACCGACTTTTTATTTTATCCTAAGGAAAGGTTAAAAAGCACAGCAAAAACCTTTGAGATGTTTTCTTGGGTTCGGGGAGTAGATTATAGAAAGGGAAGGTATTAGCACCCTTTATATCCATGGTTATCCATGGGCTCTTAGTTACTTTCTTAGATCATCTTGCCTTGACTTTCAATTGTTTGAAATGGTGCTTTGTGTGTGTGTTTGAAAATGTTTTTGAAAAGAGGCCAATGTGGTGGCAACCTTTGTAATGATCCATGTTGGGATGTATACAAAGGTGTATGTCTTTTGAAAAGGTTTTCATTTGTTTTTGAAAGTTGTTTTGAAAGTGTAGTGATGTGTGGTTTAGAAAATAGGCAGGTGTTTTGTTTTGCAAGTTTGATTTCAAGTAACTAAGAGTTTGTCTACTCCTAAATTTCTCAAAGATTTCTACTATGTTTTAACCCTTTTAACAATTTTGTTCCACCATTGCATTTGGTGGACAATCTTGTGTTAGGATGTGAAAGGGACGGGCGCGGGTCATCGTTTAGACCATAATTGCAATGGTGCCAAGTATCTTTGGGCAATTTTTCCTTTAAGGGACTTGATCATTTTTTAGGCAACTTTCGAAAGCGTCATCGAGGGACTATGATCATTTGATTGTTTGTTTTGCCCAAAGAGACCTAACATGCAATATGGCCCATTTATTGAAGGCAACAAGTGGAATACCCTAGGGGTGCAAGTGTGATTAGTGTTGTCCATTTTCATGCTTGTTTATCTTGAAATTAGGTCAAACTATTTTTGTTGTTTTTGATTCGCATACAAACCCTAATTCTAGCATGGTATAATTAGAAAGCATTAAAGTGCGAAAAATAAAGTTCCTAAGTTATTACAACACAATATATGGGAAGGGGGGTACAAATGTTCAAATGGGGGGTATTTTGACAAGGAATTTAAACCTAGGTTATTACATCAATTTGGAATTATACAAGGTAATTAATATACAACAATTAAATAAAAATGGAATAAATATACAAGATGCAAAAATGTTTTTTATATGTATGAAAAAAAGTATTTTTTTATATGTCAAATAAACAAAATAAAAAGTATTATTTTTTGGAGTTTTTATATATTTAGGGCAAAACCCTAATTTATTAAATAAAAGTATTAATTATTTAATATGTACAATATTTATTTATTATATACAAAAATAAAATAAAAATGAAGTATATTTGTAAAAAAAGGGTATTTTTAATATTAAATATTAATAAAAATAAAATGTATATATTTTGTATTTTTTCCTAAATATGCTAATAAATATGTATGTATTTGTATTATTTACTAAATATAAATTATATATACAAAATAATAATATTTAATATTTATAAAAAAAAGGTATATTTTATATAAAATATTTTCAGAAGATAAAATAAAATAAAAATCAGAAAATACATGTGTTTGCCTTATTTTTTAGTATTTTGAATAAAAGTATATCTATAAATTTATTTATGTACAAATAACCATTTAAACAAATAAATGCCTAATAAATACAAAAATGGTTTAAAAAATTATTTTTATATTTTTAATATTATGAGAAAAAATAAATAAGTCAGGACAAAAAAGAAAAGGTCAAAAAATCATAAAAATAAGCATAATGGGCCAGGGGGGTTCAAAAGTAACAAAAGGGTGCAAAAAGAAAGTCAACTCAGGCCCAGCCCAAGAAGACTTCATCTTCAACCTCAGAACATGTTTGAACAACCATCCACGCGCGTTTTCTATCTCCCAATTCCTGGACTTTCAAGCAAAACTCACAACATGAAAAATGTAGAGCATTAAAAGACGAATCCAGACATATAAAGAACTTGACTTAACTCTCTAAGATGAGAGAGAATTTCTTCTCCCCCAATTCCTGACCTAGTTTTTGTTCCATGTTCAGACATTAAATTCTCACAGCACACATAATATAAATGAAAACTAATTACATGGGCATGTTCAGGGCTATGAATGTGACATATTTTCTTCACAAACCTAAAGCTAACAATGCCTGGATAGAGAGATACGAGTTCATGAACTTACCTATTCAGTTGGAATCGTATCTGGTGATGGAGGTACTTTCAGTGCAAGGTGATGATTGGTACAGCTTCCTTGATGTCCAGGGATGCTATTCCAAGTTTTACTTTGCTTTGAAACTAGCTGAATCGAGTTATAGAACTCCACCTGCAAAACAGAAAAATGAAAATGGTGATGTTGAATGGGAGTGTTACAGGTCACGTTTGAGGTTTGGAATAGCTTCAAGGGATGTTGTGGGATGTGTTTGAAGTGTTTTTAGCAAGGATGCATGAATGGAATGAGTTATGGAACTCAATCTGCAGCAGGTCCCATGTTTTGGTAGTTTGAGGGTGATTCTGTGTTTGAGAAGGTGTTGGAGATGGTTGGCTCGTGTTCTAACTCAGAATGGATGTTTAGAATATGTTTGACAAGTTTGCTTAAGCCTTGGTTTACAGGAATGATAGTTGTGTGATGTTATGCTATGTTTCTTCTTACTTAAGCAACAAAATGCCAAGTTGAGTTTCTAGCTTGTACAGGCCCCCCTAATGTGATGCATACCTTGGACTTGATCAGTGTAATTAGCTCATAAACTTGTGCCAAAGAGATTTGCATTGTACTTGCTTGGATTGCTAATTGACATAAAGTGCAACTTTTCTAAAATGGATATAATGCTTTATCTAAAAATGGCTTAGTTTAACATGTAATGCTTAAACACATAAAACAAGGCCTTGGCACAATGAGTTAGCATTAAATTATTGAGTGCAAATGGGATATAGGACCTGTAATCAAGGAAAGCAAGCTGAATTCAAAATGGCACAAATGTATGAACATGTAACTTGGCCAAATCAAAAGTGAGTTTTTCCCATCTTGCCAAATTCGATTCTCCCTAACCATGAGGTTGTTTGATGAGTTCTTGGACATTTTGGAAAGCTTGGAATGTGTACTACAATCCATCTTTGAAATTCAAATTGAAATTCCAAGTGGAAGTATGTGAAAAATGGTCTTGAAGTTAGGTAAAAACCTTGTCTAAAATAGGTCAAATTTTCTCTAAGTTAAGAATGGTTTGGTACCCTTGTTCCAAAATTTGTAACTTGAGCTACAAGCTTCTTTTGGGAAAACTTTGTGAATCAAAGTTGTAGATTTTGCAATAGGCTACAACTTTCATGTTTTGACTTTTGCTTGAATCCAAATGAATCTTGGTGAGAAAGTGGGACAAAGTTAGGAAAAAATTAGGGTTTTTCATAACTTAGAAAAATTCTAAGTTATGAAAAATCTTCATTTCAAACCCTAATTTGCAATTCTTGATTTCTTGATGAAGTTTCATGATTTGGCATGTTTTGATGAAAAATGAATCTTGACACTTGATTTTGACCAAAAAGTCAAAGTTTGACTTTTCAGTATACAGTCAAAATTGATCAATTGACTGGGAAATTCAACTGTCAATCTTGTGCATTTGGGATCTTTTAAACTTGTTGAGCATGTCAATACAATTCCATGGGGTCCTTGAGTCCATATGTGAGCTTGATTTTCCATTGGCTAGGTCAAACAGTCAAAAATTGCCTTTGTGCAGTCAAAACCCTAAAAATGACCATTTTACCCTTTTGGTGATCTGATCAAATTTCTTGTGGAATTGTGATCCACACTTGATCAAATGGTCCATGTGAGTTCATAATGTTGATGTGGGTCAATTTTCATGAGATTTGACTGTCAATTGGCCACAGTTGACTTTTTTCCCCAATACAGTTGATTTCTAGGTCAACTGTCCAATTGACTGGGCAAAATTTGGAATCAAGACTTGAAACTTGGTATGGATAAACTTGGGAGTCCAACATGAAGCATGAAAGTCATCTTAGGCATTTTAGGTCAAAATATCTTTGTGCAAACACAAACCTTAATTTGGGTCAACAGTGCAAGGAGAAGTCTTGAGCAGTGGAAACCCTAACTGGATCTTGAGCTCCAAGGGTCTTGTGATGAGAAAATGTTGAGGAAATGGGAGGGCAAATTTTGGGGTACAACAAACACCATCAATGCATTCATGAGATCCCCAAGAATCTTCCAGAGTCCAGATTCAAGCCCTAAGCATCCCAGAACCTCTTCATCCCGTGTCACCGGTTTTGGTAAAACTTTGAATCTCAAACTCTATAATCGTGTGATTTAAATCAGTATTATATGTACATTCATGTTATTTGTGATATTTGGAATGATTCTAACATGGTACATGTGAGATAGGTTTCCTGAATCTGAAAATTCCAAAGTTAGGGCATCAAGCTCCCTAAGCTTCGAACTTTGTGTTACGAGAACTTTCAGCCCAAATGGATACCAGATTCGGACTCAGTGGAAAATTTTAAGGGGGATAAGGTATCTTGTGCATCTTGATTTTATATTTCTTGCAGGTTTTGATTTTCTTCTCACCGGAGAAGAAGGTGGAAAACACCTCCCACGTTGGCTTGACTCGCCTGAGAATCGCGTGGCAAAACGGAGCATCATAATTGGTTCATTCAAATCCAAGAGTGCTCACTAGGATGTACATGTTTGCTGATATGGAACTAGTTGGCATTTGATATTATAATGTTATTGTTTGATTATATACACCGGATGAACACGCCAACTCAATGGCAACACACACACACACTTAAGTCTCATATGCGTCTGGTCCTGGGACCGAGCCAGGCGCGAGACATTTTATTTTTCTTGATTTCATTTCACATATTCGGTACAAACGAAGGCCAACGCGCGTATGGTGTATATAACATCTGCACCATCAGATCATCAGAACTCCATATCCAATGCTTCAAAGCAATCATGACCACGGTGCACCCTAAGGAGCTTCCTTAACCAGATCTCCAGGCTCCTGGGCCCTCTTGCTAATGGGCCTGGGGATTTGTTTTGAAACGCACCCCCCCATTTACTTTAAATCAGGCCCATTTGAATTTCATTTTTGTTTTTTTAATACTTATTAATCATTTTTTTATTTATTTAATTATAAAATCATAAAATCACAAAAATATTAGATTTAGGTGTTTTATTAATTAATTTAATTTTTGTTAAATTTAATTAATTTAATTTAAATCCCTTTAAGTTTATTTTATTAATTAAAATATAATTATTATTAGGTTTATAATTCAATTATCTTTCTAAACAAAAATACCAAAAACATTTTTATACTTACAAATTTTCTAGGGCTTTCTAGATATCTTTCCCTCTTCCATCTCCGCGCGTTCATTTATTTTTTCATATTTTTCAATATTGTAACTGTTGAAAGTATGTAATAGATGATTAGGGCTCTTTTATACTTCCTTTCCCCAATTTTTGGTTTGTACTCCCACATTCCCGAAGCGACGTAATAACTTAGTTTACTTTCCGCATTTTTTACTTTCCGCACTTGTATGTATATTTAACTGTTAGATTAAATAGGACTGCATGATAATACATAAAAAAATAAACGCTGGAAAACCTAACATACAAGATAAATAATTGCAAACACAACACACTTCACACACGCGCACCTTTAAAGGTACCCCCACTGGTTGCCTTCGGAAAACAACAGTCACGTCTCTCAAACGTGAGAAGTTTTAGCAAAGACCCTTTGGTAAAGATATCATAGTCCCTCGATGACCCTTTGGTGCTGCCTCGATAAATGATCTTGGTACCTTAGGGTAATTGCTAAAATATCTTACGAGTTGCATTCGTGACTGTACAATGACCCTCGCGTGTCCCTCAAAACATCCAATGATAGGGTTACCTACTAACTAATGGTAGGATAGCACTATCTAAAAGGAAAAGAGGAAAAGAATAAAGACCTTTCGAGTAGGTAGACAGCTTGTAGTTTCTTTCTCATAAAACAAAACAAAATTTCCACACATACACTCTCTAAGTATTTTCAAAGATAAAACACTTTAAATGCATTCTCAACGATACAAGAATCATTACAAAGTTTTCCGCACTAAGGCATCTTTTTAAAAATATTTTAATACACTTACACAAAAAGCATTTTCAAAGTGAGTTGGCAACTAAGAGCCCGTACATAACTGCAGATGAAAAGGTTGTTAACACCTTCCCTTTTCATATTCTACCTCCCGTACTCAGAAAAATTCTCGTAAGGTATTTTCTGTTCTTTTCACCCTTTCCTTTGTTGGATAAAAGAAAAGTCAGTGGCGACTCTTGCTAACCGCAACATTTGTGATAGAATGCGAAACCACTAAAGTCAGTTCTCCCACCTTATTACACTCTCCTTATTAGCAAACAATCTCATTGGTGACATTCCTATAAATTTAAGAGATACAGAAGTTGTGATGGTCCCTCTTCCGAAGGACGTTGAAGACTTCCTAAAGCTTTATAGAAAGATGGTTGATGGTTTTAGGGCCAAAATTTGCAAGCTCACTTAGGAGATTTAGTTTCCCTTTTATTGTCACTTTTCGTATTTGACATTTGTTTCCATTCAGTATTTCCCTTCAGTATTGGCTCCTGCATGAATTTTATTTCTCTTTTGCAAGGATTATGGTTGCTATTTCAATAAAAAGTATTTGGCTTTAGTATTATCTTTATATTCTTATGATGCTCACCAATAAAAATAAAAACCAAAAAGAAAAATAAATGATGAACCAAAGAAATCCCACCTGAATAAGACATTAAAACAAATTCTTAGCATGCATACACATTCATACATCCAATCACATGCATCTACATACATATGCATCTCATATTTTTTTTTCAAAAGTACATCCTCCGTTAGATTATTGCACGATTATAGAGGAAACCACTACTCCGGATTTGTTTCCTTATAAATATGGTAAAGCCTTACTGTGGGAACATGACCCCGTTGTCTACACCATGGGATAAGGCAATAAAGCTCGCCTCCAACAACCAAAGAGCATGTCGTCATCAACATAGCATAAGCAAGGGGAAAAGGAGACCATCAAAAAACAAGGATGCCGGATATTCTTCAAGTATTAGTCTGAAGAAGTGACCAAGGCATATTCAAATATCTCAATCATGTCTCTTCTCTTTCAAGGCTCAATAAATCATTGGTGAAAATCATGGAAGTGTCGCCCACATAACTAAGAATGTCATTGTGAACCAATTCTATAAATTATTAAAAAACCTAACCTAAGAGGGGAATCTCTAGGTTAACGTGATAATGAATTGCCTTCACAAGAGAAGACCCATAATTAAAGCTCTATGCATTTTCATTAAGTGTATGAACACCTGCCTATTAAGGGTGTTTATTTATAATGGGTCATCTCTTGTTGAACTTTGTCTGCTAATTGAGCCATGTCTCTTAAGTACTAGGTGTCTAGTTTCTTCCTAATGGAATAGTATAAAATCCCTACAACCAACTCGACTAATTCATGTTCAGGAACTTAAGTAAAGTACATTAAATTCATTATCCTAAATCTGTTAAGATAGTCGTTGTGATACGGTGGGAGAACTGACTTGAGGTTTTGCGTTTTGTATTCGCAAATGTTTCGGTTTAGCAAGAGTCGCCACCGACTTTTTATTTTATCCTAAGGAAAGGTCAAAAAGCACAGGAAAGACCTTTGAGATGTTTTCTTGGGTTCGGGGAGTAGATTATGAAAAGGGAAGGTGCAAGCACCCTTTTCATCCATGGTTATCCATGCGCTCTTAGTTACTTGTTTAGATCACTTGCTTTTGCTTTTCAATTGTTTGAAATAGTGCTTTGTGTGTGGTTTTGAAAGATGTTTTGAAAAGAGGTCATCGTTGTGGCAACCTTTGTAATGATTCTTATTTGAATGTATACAAAGATGTTTTTGTCTTTTGAAAAGATTTCAATGTTTGAAAGTTTGATTTGGGAATTGTGTTGTGAAGTGTGTTTGAAAATAGCAAGGATGTTTTGCAAGTTTTTGATCAAGTAACTAAGAGTTATCTACCCTATTTTACTCAAAGATCTTTCCTAATGTTTTTAACCCTTTTAACAGTGTTATTTCACCATTGCATTCGGTGAACAACCTTGTGTTAGGATGTTAAACGGGACAGGCGCGGGTCATCGTATAGACCATGATAGCAATTGTGTCAAGTATTTTTGGCATATTTTTGAGGGACTTGATCATTTTCTTTAGGCAACCAAGATAGCGTCATCGAGGGACTATGATCTTTTGTTTTGTTTTTGTTTTTCCAAAGTACCCAACATGCATAACATGGCCCATTTTTAAGGCAACAAGTGGATTGTAACCCTAGGGATACAAGTGTGCATTGTGTATTGATTTTCATGCATTTTTGTCTTTGATTAGGTCAAGCTACTTGTTGATTTTGGATTTTTGCATACAAACCCTAATTCTCTAATCATGGCATAATTGAAAGCATAAAGTGTGAGTATTAAAAGTCTAAGCTATTACAACATGATTATGGGGATGGGGGTACAATCTTTGAATGGGGGTGCATTTGACAAGAAATATAAACCCTAATTTACTATTACATCCAAATTGAATTCAAATGCATAAATAATAAATGGAAAATATTTAAATAAACAAAATAAATAAATATATCAAATAATATGAATTATGCAAAAAGTTTATGTTTATTTTCCAAGTATGTAAAAATATTTTAATGTAAAAAAGATAAAGAAATAAATAAAAGATTAATTTTATTTGGTTAAGGGTAAAACCCTAATTTTCTTTAAGAAAGTAAGTATATTAATTATTTTATTTATATACAAAAAAATGAAATAGTATATGTAAAAAATAAAATATATTTATAAAAAAAATATTTTTAAGTATAAATAATAATAAAAGTAAAAATGTAATATTTTATATTTTTATTCTAAATATATAATAAAATAAGAGTATATATATATATATATATATATATATATATATATATATATATATATATATATATATATATATATATATATATATATATATATATATATATATATATATATATATATATATATATATATATATATATATATATATATATATATATATATATATATATATATATATATATATGTGTGTACAATAAATAAAATACATATAAAAATAAATTATATTTAGAATAATATTTTCAGTGTGAATAAAAATAAAAGTATAATTTATACATATTCTCAAGTTTTAATAAATAAGATAAAAGTAATTAATTTGTTTTTTATGTTTAGAAAATAAAAATAAAATGCAAAATAAATGTGAAAAAATTATGAAAATATTTTTGAGTATTTTTTATATTTGGGAATAAATAAATAAAGTCAGAAATGAAAATAAAAATTCAAAAATATAAAAATAACAAGAAATTGGGTCAGGGGGTGCAAAAAGGAAAAAGGGGGGTGTCAATAGTGAGCCAGGCCAAGCCCAGCCCACCACTTCATCTTCAACCTTCAGATTTTTGAAAACGCGCGCGCGCCCTGTACAACCACCAGATCCTGTATACGAGCTCTATTGCAAAAACACATAACATCAAACTTGTAGAGAATTTCAAGACGATTCCAACCATATAAACAACTTGTCTTAACTCTCAAAGACCAGAGAGAATTTCTCTGGCCCTAAAATCTAACCTAGTTTTTTCAGCATGTTCATGGATGAAATTCTCTTAGCACGCTTAATATAAATGAAAACTGAGCATATGTACAGCTTCATGGCAATGAATACTACATTTCTTATTCACAAACCTAAGGCTAAATGTTCCTAAATAGAGAGATAAGAAGTTGACAAAAACCTGTTTCAGTTGACTTCGTGTAGGGCAATGTGGAGCTTTTCAACCAGGCTTGAGATGTCTGGGAGCTTGCTTGAACTTCACTTGACCTTCTCCAATAGCCTGCTTGCCTTGAATGTGCTTGAATCAGCCTACATAACTCAACCTGCACAAGCTCAAAATGAAAATGGCAAACCCTGTAAATGGATTTATAGTTGGTGTGTGAGGTTTGGGATAGCTTGGATGAGTTGAATAGAAAGTGTTTGAACAGGTTTTTGCCAAAACGCACGAGCCAAATGAGTTATAGAAGTCAAGTTGCAGGTTCTTCCCTGTTTTGCCAATGGATGGTGATTTCTGGCTAGGGGATGTTTAGAGGCTCAAGCAATCGTGTTTCTGGCTCAGATGGATGTGTGAAAGATGTTCAGAATGTTTGCACAAGTTTGTTTTTGCTAGTGTTCAAGTTCTAAGGTTTTGGACAAGTTTCTTGTTTTTGAAGCAAAATGTGGAAGTGATTGAAACAGGCATGTACAGGCTATCCTTATGCTTGCATACCTTGCCCTTGGCCCCTCCAACTTGTGGATTTGATTTTCTCTCTGAGATATGGACCAATGCTCAAGGGATTTAGTTTTGACATAAAGCACATTTAAGCAAAAATGGAAATGTACCTTTTTCTACTTAGGGATTAATTTTGTGTACAATGTCCTAATGACCAAAACAATACCTTAGACCAATGGATTTGCATTAAATTATTGAGTGTGAAATGGTTTAGAGGCCTGTAATCTAGTGCAAAGCATGCTGACTTGAAATTGCAACATGTATGAACATGAATATGCCATGGATGAAAAGTGAGTTTTTGCCAACTTCAAGCCTTCGATTCTCCCTAACCACAAATTTGTTTGGAGAGTTCTGGGACAATTTGGAAAGCTTGAAAAATGCTATATAATCCATATTTGAAATGCAACTTGAGATTCCAAATGGAACCATGTGAAAAATGGCCATGAAGATAGGTCAAAATCCTGCCTAAATTAGGGCAAAATTTCACTAAGTTAAAAGTTTTAGGGACCCTTGTTCCAAAAATCATAACTTGATATCAAAGCATCTTTTGAGAAAACTTTGTGAATCAAAGTTGTATACTTTGTGGAGGACTACAAATTTAATGTTGGAAGTTTTGTTTGGATCCAATTGTATCATGGTGAAAATGTGGGGCAAAGTTAGGAAAAATTAAGAAAATTTCATAACTTAGAAAAATTCTAAGTTATGAAATTTTTCAACTTTAAACCCTAATTTGCAAAAATGGGTTTCTTGATGAACAAGTTTCATATTTTGACACATCTTGATGAAAAATGACCCTTGGCACTTGATTTTGACCAAAAAGTCAAAGTTTGACTTTTCAGTGTACAATCAAATTTTGATCAGTTGACTGAAAAATTTATCTGTCAATCCAATGCAATTGAGGTCTTTTGAACTTGTTGAATAGGTCAAGGTGACGTCATTGAGTCCTTGAATCCATGGTTGAACCCAATTTGCCATTGGCTAGGTCAAAAATCAGAAATTGCCTTTGTACAGTCAAAACCCTAAAAATGACCATTTTGCCCTTTTGGTGATCTGATCAAATTTCTTGTGGATTTTTGGTCCAAACTTGATCAAATGGTTCATATGAGTTCATAGTGTTGATGTGGGTCAAAATTCATGAGGTTTGACTGTAAATTGGCCATAGTTGACTTTTTCCCAACACAGCTGATTTCTAGGTCAACTGTCCAATTGACTGGGCAAAAATTTGATTCAAGGCTTGAAACTTGGTATGGACAAACTTATAAGTCCAACATGAAGTATGAAAGTCACTTTGAGCATTAGAAGTCCAAATTTCTGTGCAAACTCAAACCCTAATTTAGGTCAATAGTGCAAGGAGATGTCTTGAGCAGAGCAAACCCTAGCTTGATCTTGAGTTCAAAGAGCCTTGTGATGAGAAATGTTGATAAAATGAGAGGGAAAATTTTGGGGTACAACAGTCGTCTATTGATTCAACCACTTTTCACCTCACACTGACTAATTCCTTGAGGCTAATATTAGATTATCCAATATAAAATTGTTCGTGGAACTCCCTTTCTAATGGACTCCAATTAAATATGGAATGTGGAGGCAACATGGTGAACCACATAAAGGCATTCTTAGTTATAGAAATTGGGAAGAATTTCATCTTTAAATTCTTGTTATTTTCTATGTCTCCCACCTCTGAGTGGTACCGCACTACATGTTTGACAATGGACTTATTAGTATCCCATGAAAACTTAGTAAACTTAGGTATTTTCTAACCCTTTGGCAATACATTCTGTAGTACATACTTGGATAAAGCAGAGAAAAAATTTGTCCTATGTAAACCGATATTAAGGCCATTCTGGACTAGAATTTGTTTGACCACATTAGCTAGGTTGTTTTTCCATGTAAATTATTCTACTGGACATTTCTAATGACTTGATCGGCATCCTGGTTCTAATTTACCATAACTACTTCTAACCATTATGGTCCACGTTACCCTCGACTACATTGGGCATGGGCGGTTCGACATGTATCGCTGATTGTGGTGTTTGGTTATTAGGTAATTTCTAAACTCAAACTTGTGGAGCACCTAAAAAGTCATCAATTTAATCCATTTGTTGTGCTAACTACTAATAATTATGGTCAGTGTTATGAATCAAAGGATTGAACACAATGTCAATTTGTTGCATTAGCATGTTAACTATTTCATGGTTACTCTCATCGATTTGTTGCCTCATAGACAACATGGCAATATTAGTTAGCATCAGCATGACATATGGTTTCACCACTCAACCAGGGTTTCTTGTTGCAGATATTGATGCCAAATATTGATTTAACATTGATGTTATCATCACAATGTTATCTGCAAATGTAGAAGTGTGGCTTTGCAAACATGCTATAATGGTGGTCGGCATGACATACAGGTAATATCCAATTCCTAGAGGTAGGGTAAAACTTTGGGGATAAGGGGGTGACAGGTCCCCTACAACGGCCTAAGCAACCACGAGATTAGTCGTGGTATTCACCATTAGTGGTAATTGTAACACCTAGAATTTTTGTTTATTTATTTTAATTAAGTTAAAATAATTTTATTATTTTAATTTGGTGCTTGAGTGGTTTGTGTGATTTATTTGGAATTTGTGGGAATTAATTATAATTTTTATGATTAAATTATTAGAGAAAATATGAGAATTATGAGAGTTGGGAGGAAAATAACATTATAAGGGAATTGGTGGGGTAAGGAGTGATTTGTTAATAGTTGACGGGGGAGTTGTGAGATAAATAAAATAAATAAAATATTAGGATTTATTTGGCTTAAATAGAAAAGTGAGGGGAGCTAAAGATTTTAGTACGTGAGAATTGGAGAAAGTGAGAAGTTTGAAGGAAATAGGAAACCTTAACTAAAAGAACTTCCATTGTTGTAGAATTCAAGATCTTTGCTGGAATTTTGGGGTAATAAAGGGGAGTTACTCATCTATGGGTGTAAATTTCCTGAAGGGTAGAGAGGGGTCATCACCATGTTCTTTTTTTTCCATTATATTTCTCCATTGTTGATGTTTTATGTGTTTTTTAGGAACATTGTGTAGAACCCTATTTATTGATGTGATCTATGTGAAATTCAAGCTCTAATTGTTGTTGAAAATTGGTGTATGATGTGTATGCGTAAGTCCGAAATTTGATGTTCATATTCATAGGTTTGGTATGAAGAACATATTCTTAGATTTATGACAAATTGATGAATTATGTGTTTATTTAGTGGATAATTGATGTAATAAACATGGTATGAAATATGTATGATGATTCATGTGCATTTTGGGTGATTTTGGGTTGGAATCGAAGCTTTGATAGGGCTTCAATGGTGGAATTCGTGTTTTCTGGTTTTGCTGTTTTGGGCTTTCTCACTCAGCGAGGATGGGGTCTTTCCTAGCGAGTATTCGCTTAGCGAAGAATGGTCTCGCTCAATGATGTTTAGTGTGAGAACTTTTTTGGGTTTTGACTCGTGCTTAGCGAGTGATGGTTGCACTTAGCGAGAGATTTCCCAGGGAGATACAAATTTCTTAGCGAGGATGATAGTGCAAAGTTGGTTGTTTCAAATCGAATTTTTGTCAGAGTTCTATTTTGGATAATTTTTAGTATTATTAAGTACCAACTAGTATTGTTTGGCGCTATTTGATGTTGATTGATGAGTTGATTAATTATTTTACATGGTTTTAGTAATTAATGCTGAGTTTCATGGTAAGTGGCCATGAAAGGTGAGTTGTTGAGATGTGTTAAGTTTGGTTTGAAGATCAACCAACTTTAATTATTACACCTGCATGTTATTGCATGTCATACATCATGTGTGTTAGTGATGTGTATATATATATATATATATATATATATATATATATATATATATGTGTGTGTGTGTGTGTGTGTGTGTGTGTGTGTGTGTGTGTGTGTGTGTGTGTGTGTGTGTGTGTGTGTGTGTGTGGACTTTGGTCTAGTGATGAGTCGTTGATTCAGCAGATGGAATTAGTAACGAGTGGGGTTCAAAAAGGAACCCGGTCCGAAGGGGAACTATTGGTGAGTGGACAAAATCAGTAACATAACTCTAATGTTCAATATTGGTACCATGTGCATTAGAGTTGAGGAGTTGATCACACTGCACATATATTTGCATTGTGAATTGATTGATTGTTGTTGTGAATAGTTCATACATATATTATGAATGATGTTACCCTTGTTATCTTTTACACTGCTAACATATTTTGAGCGTATTCTCACCCTTATTTGCTTTGTTTGTGGTGTTACATACTCTATTGGAGTACATATAATCAGGTAGAGGGGTAGCTTCTTTTGAGATGGAGGATGGTGTTGAGGCCTCTTCATTTAGTTTTTGTTTTCCATGTTATTTAGTTTTCTTTGGAGACCTGATATGTAACACTGGAAAGAGATTATTATTTGTTTTGTGTTTTCAAAGTTTGAGTTATTTAATGATATAAAGTACCTTGTTTTATTTGAGACAACCAAGTATCATTAATAATTGAGTTTCACTACTATTTCTTATTATGATGTTGTTAAAGATGTATGTCGAGCATGTGTAACACATATGTATGAGAAGTTATTTATTTATCTTTTATAATTAAAGAGCCAGGGTCTTAGGGTATTACGACAATGATGCATCCACAAGTGCACGGAATTATCGAAGTAATATAAAAGATTTTAGAACCCATATAGACCAATAGTCAATCCTATCGTTATCTACTATTGCTTTGTAAATCTAAGACTATCGGAAAGGATTTTTAGTTGAAAAGGGAATTTAAAACAAGAAATAAAATTAGGATAAGGGTAGAAACATGATGGACATAAAACACATATTTTATTATTATTTATGCGAAATAGAAACATGAAAACGGTAATGATGATGAATGCTAGTAGTAATTATAGATAATAATGCAATATATATATATATATATATATATATATATATATATATATATATATATATATATATATATATATATATATATATATATATATATATATATATATATATATATATATATATATATATATATATATATATATATATATATATATATATATATTATATTCTGGACTGAGCCGATATTTTCCCCACAGTTGGGGAGACCCGGTCCAGTGCCTTTGACTATGGCCTAATAGCTTCAGGCCTAAATCAGATAGCCGTTGGAGATTTCTCCCATGTGCCCATTAGAGAACGAGTCAGTAGTCACCATCAACCACCACCTGCCCTCCGAGAATAACGGTTCACTGTCTCTATATTATCATGGCACTTTACCAGGAAGGAGGCCACGTGTTAGACCCTATCACCCACGTAAACCCTGGAAGTCCTTGTTGTTGGGCCCAAATCACTTGGTCCACTACATGGATCTTGGCCCAACGTTGGGGCTATAAATACCCTTTCACATGAAAGGGTCAGGTATCACCATTCCTTTATTCATTCTACCTCATCTATTTTACTTTCTCTCACTCTGAACCTTACTTTGGCATCGGAGTGTCTTGCAGGTACCCCCCACTTAACATTCAACTGATGCTCAACTTAAATCTCGTGGGCCTTGACAATCTCTTCTGATCCGGTACGATCAGTGGCACTATCTGTGGGAATCTAATTCCCCATCTTTCACTAACTGGATATCAAAGCAACTCTTTCTTAACCTTTGTCATGGTCGACCAAGCTTTCAATAATGACCAGAACGTTCACTTCGCTGACCCTGGCAACAACAACATGGGCAACGACAACATTGTTGCCCCCGAACAAGACCCCTGGAACGGGATGATCGCATCTTCCTCCACCCTCTTGCAACCATGCGACAACGCCCAGCATCCTCGGCAGAACTACGAGTTAGCCGCGTACCAGGAGATCCCAGTTCTTGAAAACACAGATGCCACGACCAGAGCCTTGTTCGCACCGATCAACTAGATGAACTACATGATATTCGCATAGGGTGAGCGCCTGATGATACTGGAACAAACTCGGAACAAACTCTCTGGTCCCCCAGAAAGCAATGAAGACCTAATTCTCAAACTCCCCCTCCTCGACGGAATGAGGAATGCTCTCGATCTCCCCCGCAGAGACACATACAGGATGATTCTTGAAACCCTTCTCCCTATCGAACTAGGCGAGGTCCTGCATTAGAGAGGTCTCATCCCAAAGTTGCCAAGAAGAACGGTCATACTCTCCCGCGTAAAGAGAAATGATCCCCTAAACATAAAAGAAACAGGGGCGAGGAAGAGAAGAAGTCTCGGCCGAGGAACTCTCCCCATGACCAAGACCGACACAAAGACCTCCACTATTACCGGTTCGTATCTCGCTTCTCAGAAAAAAGCGACGAAGGCGACTCGCACCGTCTGTTGTCCTAGACCATCATGGAGGCCATATTCCTAAGGGGATGGAGAAGCATCCCCTTCTGAAGGAATACGATGACATTTCTGACCCTGTCGACCACATCGACAGCTTCGAAGCCATGCTTCACTATCACAACATCGGGGGGGCCATTAAATACAGATTATTCCCCACAATGCTGAGGAAAATGGATATGGACTGGTATAAGAGCCTACCCCCCGGGTCGATCACCTCATAGAGGAATCTAAAGAACTAATTCAGCAGCAACTTAACTTCATCTCGTCGGCACCCGAAGACTGAGGCCACCCTCAAGGCAATAGTCCAGAGGAGCAATGAGACCCTTAGAGAATATATTGATCGGTTCAACCGTGAGGCCATTCAGGTCCCCTATACCGATCACATGAAAAGATATATGCTTGAGAGTGGACTCCTCCCGGGAAGAGAATTTAGAAAGGTCGTCGCCATTGAGCCCCCAGGTCTTTTGATGCACTCCTCGAAAAATCTCGGGTGTACATGGACTACGAGGAATAAGAGGCCGCCAACAACGCACGCGATTCAAGGCACCGCAAACCAACTAACATCCCATGGCATAATGACATGGGCTTTTCTCGACGAACAAGGGAAAATAGAAGGGAGGAGAAACCTCACAATCCCCGCAAGCATAGAGGACCATTCAGGTGGTTCATCAAATACACCCTGCTGACCACTTCCCGCGAGCGTATCCTTCAGAGTGCTCCAATACCGAGTTCAAGGATGGCAGGGTCAGGCGTCCTCGACCCACCCCTACAAAGCCCGGGGCTAACAAAACAAAGTATTGTTATTACCACCAGAGCCATGGTCACCTGACCGAAGACTGTGTCCACCTGAAGGATGCCATCGAGACTCTCATCAAGGCAGGGAGACTCGGGAAGTATAAGAGGAACGACGACCCTCACCAAGACACCCGTGAGGTTAAAAAAATTGGGGAGGACGTCCGATCATCCGATGACTCTAGCCCCTTCCAGGTAGCCTTCTATGGCTTAAGGCTCGAGGACTTCCACATCCCTGAAAGTCTTGAAGATGACGAGCCCTTGTTCACCCACAATACATGGGATTAGTTCCCCTCTGCCATTGGTCATATCTAGAGGAGGATTCACTGACATTCAGTGAATTCAGCAAAGAGGAAACTCAACGAGCTGGTGGATGCAGCGCCAATCTATGTTGTAACCTTTGAAAGATTCAAGGGGAAATCTGAGGCGATCACCTTCTACCTCGAAGAGCTGCCCGACGGAGCCCCCAACTCCAGCATTCCTATGCTTATGAGGGAAAAGATAGCCAACTTTGATTTACATCACGTCATGGTAGACGAGGTAAGTTTCATTGATGTCATGTACACCCACCTGTTCCGCACCCTGCAAATCGATGACATCCACCTGTCACCATACGTGGGGTCCTAACTGCAAGGATTTAACGGTTCAAGCTCCAAGCCATGGGGATACATCGAGTTGTTTGTCACATTCGGGGAAGAAAATGCATCCCGATAGGTCAATGTGCGGTTTCTGGTTATCGATTTCCCGTGCCTCTACAACTGCATCCCGGGGAGACCAACACTGGCCGAGCTTATCGCTGTACCCTCCATGGTGCATTTAAAGATGAAGTTCTACACCAAGAGGGACCGCGTCGCCACCACCCATGGTGACATCTCAGCTGTCAGGAGATGTTTCAACGCGGCTTCTAAAGAGAAAAACATGGTCGACACTATGGAGCGACCTACTAAAAGAGCAACCACCTCGATAATAATAGCTACCTCGGCAGACAAACCTACTCGAGTTGAAGAACAAAAAGCTCCACCAAAGGTCGACCCCATTGACCTCGACAACCGCTTTGACAAAGATGAATTTAAGGCCCCCAATGGAGAACAAGATCCTCTCTAGCCCATCCCCGACAGAGAATTCAAGTTCATCCCCCTCAGAGAAGATCCGAGCAAAGGCGTGAAGATCGGTGATGGACTCCCTGACTTGGCGAGGAAGCAGCTTAGATCCTGCCTGAGGGAAGCACGGATCTATTTTCATGGAGCGCTGCGGAGATGCTCGGACTCTACCCTGAGGTTGACTGTCACCAATTTAATGTAGATCCAGTCACTATGGCAGTTGTTGTACCCCAAAATTTGCCCTCTCATATTTTCACAAGATTTTTCTCTTACATGGTGATTACAAACATTTGATTAAAGAAAGAATAAATTTTTTTGAAGATAAACAAGGAGTCTTCGATTGACATTTTGACAAAGTCTTTCGATTGGCATGTTAAAGGGCCTTTCGATTGGTATTTGGACAGGCTTCAATTAAGCACCTAACCTCCTCCAAGCTTGCCTCAAATTTCCAAGCTTCAATTAAAGCCTTGGACTTCTGCTTATTTGCTGCATACAAGGTTCGACTGGGCATGTGTTTCCCTTGAAACAGTCTCCTTCGATCCAAAGGGGAAGGGCCTCTTGTTAGTGCTCCTTCGATTGCACCTTTGGCTTTGCATGCTGGTTGGATTCACAAATGCAATGGCTACCTGCATGCAAGCTGGATTCCTACTTTGTTTAGGCATTTGGTCTCTTTGGAGCAAGCTTAATTCTTGCTTCGACTGGGGCATTTGTTTTCCTTGGAGCAAGCTTGTTTCTTGCTTCTACTAGGCAAATTCTCTTTCTGCGCGTGCCTTCAGTGCACAAAGCAAGAATCCCCTGCAAGCTCCCTTCGATCCATAAGGAAAAAGGCTACTTCTAACTGGCCTTCCATTCACAATATTCCACTGAGCAAAAAGGGCCCCTCAGCTTGTCACCAGTGCATGTATGCCTGTTCACGCTTGCCTTGGTGTCACAAGGCAAAGACCCATCAGCATGCCTTCAACTCACAAGGAAAAATGCCTCAGACTTGCTTTCAGTCCACAAGGCTAAGGCCCCTTCAACTTGCCTTTGTGTTTGCTTTCAACCCACAAGAAAATGACTTTCTTTGGGCTTGCATCCAACGCGCAAGGCAATAGTTTCCATTCATGCCAACGCCCATAAAGTAGTGTTTTTATTTCATATGTGCTTCGATTCATGAAGCAATCGGCTTCCCTCATGCTAGCCTTGACTCCACCTCCAAAACATTTAACACACATTTTTCCATATTTTGACACCTAGTACTGGCGCATTCGAAGGACAGACACATGGTCCATTCGAAGGACATATACTTGCCCCATTCAAAAGACATGTAATGATGATTTAAAGGGGAATACATGGGTGTTCCATTAAAAGGACTTCCTTTGTTGGCCCATTCGAAGGAATGGCAAGTGATGTATATAAATGATGCATGGTTTCCCTTCAAGAGAGCATACGCATTGATTTAAAACGAAGGATATTGAGCCTTTATCCTTTGTTTCTTGAACCGTGAACCAGGCCACGTTATAACCCTTAAAAATTTCTAGCTGAAGCATGGGTTAGTTCGAAAGCATATTGTTACGAAAGGTATCCTGACTCCTTAAGGCTTGCGGTAAAATAACGAGTTGACACCACAATTTACAAAACTTGCTTGTTTTACTAAAAATTCATTTTCAAAAATTTCAAGACAGACATAAGCGTTGCATTTTTAACATAACCTTGTTTGCATATGACTTCTTGTTTGAACAGCAGAGAAATTCGCACGACGAATATCCAGTGAACAAAATCTTCTCAACAAAAGCTCAAATGGAAGAAGCACTTCCAATCAAGGGGCATGGCCTGATCATGGTCCATCATCTGGGGCAGTCCCATCAAGATTCGGAGAACCTCTCAAAGGCCAAACAGCCTGGGGCAAATCTCCGCCTGAGTCACTTGGGGCACTCCAGCAACGAATCTTGCCTGATTAAACATCTTCTGGGGCATGACAAAACACTTCTAATAGGGGCAACTCCCTACATTCTGAGAGCGTGGACATAGTCGAAAAAATACTACACATAATCAAAGACCCGCTAGGTTGACACACCTAGGCAGAAATAAGGGCTTCCCGGCGAACCAAAAGGGTTCGGGCAAAAATAAGGGATGAAATGAAAAATCTGTACACCCGGCAAGTCGAAAACCTGAAAAGGAGGCTTGGGCAAAAATGGGTATCCCGGTGGACTGAAAACCCGAAAGAGCGGTCCAGGCAAAAGTTAGGGATCAAAAGCGTACGACTATGTCCCAGCATCTCATCACTTGCCTATCAGAAGAAGATTTGTCAAAACGGCAGTCATCAAGCACCTCCACAGGTACCAAGGTAAGTTCAGCTGAAGAACGTAACCAAGATATCTTAAATCCCCAGAGAGTGAGCCAGCAAGTCAACAATACTCTCCCCAAGCAGAGTAGTCTATTATCAGCCTTAAGGAAGTTGGGTATCCCCAGAAGATCTCAATATTCCCCGGCAGAGTATACAGATCTTCCTAAGCAAGCATCCCCGGCAGTCTTAATATAAGATTGTTCCCCGGCGGAATACAGACACCCTAGTGGAGCCACTTCCCCAGTGCAGTCAAAAATCTCCCCAGGAAAGTTAAATCAATCTCCCCAATAGATTCAGGAAGCTTATCCCCAGTATATTCTGGAAGCTTATCACCTGCAGAGTATCGAAGCTCCTTCCCAGCTTTATTCAAGGGTTATTTCCCCACCAGGATATAACTGGGCTATCCTCAACCGATTACAATAGAAAGATCGTCCCTGGCGAAGTCTTCCTATCCCCAGCGGAGTTCATAAAATCTTCCAACAAAGCTTATCAACGGTATCCCTCACCAGAGTTATCATCAAATTCTCAGCGAAGTATCCCTTCCCCACAGAGTATTCCCCGCAGAGTATCTCTCCAGCAAGTTTATTCCCCAACGGAGTCATCTTCTCCTACCGGTTTGTTCTTGCAACCATCATCCCCAGCGGAAACGAAGAACTCTGTTCTTCAACATCAGCCCAGGATTCAACTTCCCGGCATTCGTCAAGGATTTATTTTCCTAGACGAAAATACATTCATAAACATATCACTTTTCATACATCTTGCTTACATACACAATGCATGCACATACGCATCATATCACACAATCTCATTTCTCCCTGAGAACATCATGACATCATGCATTGCACAACTGATGTTTTGCCTTTTTCAGGAAAAAGGTCAATCCAAAGACGATTACTATCAACTGTTGCAATTCCATATTCGATACCTGCATCTAGCCAGGGCATATCTGTGAGCGATTGATTATGGATTCGATACCTGTATCTAGCAAGGGCATATCTACATTAAAGAGATTAAAGAGATAGCTGGGAAATGCTCCAGATATGGATGCTGTTCTTTTGCTTATTCAAGACTCCTTCTAGAGATAGTTCAGATGTGACCCAGGCATGGCGACGTTCTGATACTTCTTCCGGATTTCCTTTCAGAGATAGCTTGGAAATGCTCCAGATATGGATGTTGTTCTTTTGCTTATTCAAGACTCCTTCTAGAGATAGTTCAGATGTGACCCAGGCATGGCGACGTTCTGATACTTCTTCCAGATTTCCTTTCAGAGATAGCTTGGAAATGCTCCAGATATGGATGTTGTTCTCTTGCTTATTCATGACTCCTTCTAGAGATAGTTCAGATGTGACCCAGGCATGGCGACGTTCTGATACTTATTCTAGATTTCCTTTCAGAGATAGCTTGGAAATGCTCCAGATATGGATGTTGTTCTTTTGCTTATTCAAGACTCCTTCTAGATATAGTTCAGATGTGACCCAGGCATGGCGACGTTCTGATACTTATTCCAGATTTCCTTTCAGAGATAGCTTGGAAATGCTCCAGATATGGATGCTGTTCTTTTGCTTATTCAAGACTCCTTCTAGAGATAGTTCAGATGTGACCCAGGCATGGCGACGTTCTGATACTCATTCCAGATTTCCTTTCAGAGATAGCTTGGAAATGCTCCAGATATGGATGCTGTTCTTTTGCTTATTCAAGACTCCTCCTAGAGATAGTTCAGATGTGACCCAGGCATGGCGACGTTCTGATACTTACTCCAGATTTCCTTTCAGAGATAGCTTGGAAATGCTCCAGATATGGATGCTGTTCTTTTGCTTATTCAGATTTCCTTCCAGAGATAGTTCAGATGCGACCCAGACATGGCGACATTCTGATACTTATTCAGATTTCCTTTCAGATATAGCCTAGAGATGCTCCAGATCCGGACGCTATTCTATTGCTTATTCAGATTCAAACTTCTAAAGACAACTTAGAGATGCTCCATCCCGGATGCTATTCTGTTGTTCAGTCCAGATACGATCCAGATTCGGATGACATTTTATTACTCATGCAGTATGGATATACCCCAGACACGGAGGTCATTCTACCATTTATTCAGACGTCAGCAATCAGGCACAGACTAGATATGCTCCAGACATGGAAGCTATTCTATTTCTCATTCAGATTCACCTATCCACCATCTTTCCAAATGTCACCTAAAGCCCATTCCCGACAAGGTTCTGTCACACTTTCAGATGGCATCTTTAAGCCCATCCTCCCATCCATCATCTCTCCAAATGGCATCTGTAAGCCCATTCACGCCATCACACTGCTGATACTCAACTATGTGTGTGCAAATATTTGGGCACTCTAGTGTTCAATCATCTTCCATCTTCGGATCACGAAAGGCACACAAGCCAATCTATATCCTCAGGTCTAAGAAGATTGAACAGGGGAAACTGTTGTACCCAAAAATTTGCCCTCCCATAATCTTCAAAGTTTTTCCAAGCATCACCTCAAATGGTTCAAGGTCTACTCAAGGGCTACACAGTCAACCATCCTCCTAAGCCAGTCAAATTAGGGTTTTGGTTCCTGCAAGGAAGTTGAGGTTTTAAAGGGCTCAATCAAGTTCCATATGCTCATACACATTGTCAAGCACCTACATGTCAAGTTTCAAGGCTCACAAGGTCAAGTTGCACAGTCAAAAACCCTAATTGCTCCACAGTCAACTACAGGGGCAAAATGGTCATTTGGCAGTCAAAAGTAAAAATTTTTGGTCAACATCTTATTTTGAAGCCACAATCATCATTTGATCAAGTCTTGATCATGATTCCACAAGAATGGCTCAAAAATCATCAAGGTGTCAAAAGTTTCTATTTTTGGACAGTTGAAAAGTCAACTGTAACTTGACCAAGGCATAACTTTTTCATGGTTCATCGGAAAAATACCATACAATGCTCATCTTGAAGGGGAGGACATTTCCTACAATTCATCTTCACATTCCAAGTCCAAGAAATGCTCTCACAAAAAGTTATCAATCTCAACATTATAGGTCATTTTCAAAAGTCAACAAAAAGGCATTTTAAGTCAAAGACCATAACTTGAGATTGGTAAATCAAAATGACATGGGACCAAAGACATTGGTTAGAGGACTTCAAGACCTTTCCAAAATGTCTTAGAACATGTTCATAGCTTTAAAATTGAGCAAGATATTCATTGGAGAAGTTGGGAAATTTTTGTGAAATGGCCAAAGTCAATTATCCTTGAAATTTCATTTTTGACAAAAGGGGCCCACTTTTTCCACTTGATTCAGCTTGGCCATGCTTTCCACGTGTCCCATAATTTATTTCAAGATTTAAAATTAATTTTTCCATTTTTATTTAATTTTATTTGATTTAATTCATTTTAAATCTTTTAAAATCAAATAAAAATCAAAGAAATTAATGGAGGAATATATTTTGTGATGATTAGCTTTGATACACCTTAAAACACATTCCAAATTCGTGCAAGGGCCTATTCCAAGCAAGAATTCAAATTTGACACAAAAATGGAAAGTTGTTTCAATGGAGTTCATGGCATAATCTCAAACGTGAATGCAAAGGCTTAATGACCATTATTTGGATTGATACACATTTCATTACTATATATACAAGCCTTCCCAACCTCATTCAAAAAAGAGTGTATGCAGAAACGGCCAAGAGCAAAACCAAAAATTATTCAAAAGTGAGAGTTCTAAAACATAGTTGCGAGCATCTTCAGATCAAAACAAGCACGTGGTTCTATTCCTTGCCACACCCTGAAGCTAAAGCAACCTTTGCCCAGTCCTGAGGCAAATACCGCGCTGTAAGTTCTTCCCAGGTCCCCCATAATTCTCATATCATTTTTTGTTAACGCGTTCTTGTGCAGTTTCTCAAGTAGTTTCCACCATAAGCCTCACCCATCCAACAAGCCAAGTGTCATTGGAGGCAGATCTAAAGGCCCAGAACGCAAGAGTACTATGCTCTGGAGTCAGCGCATGCGTAGGCAACCGAAAAAAGTCAAATAAGGCTTCTTGTTGTTGGGCCAGAATTACTTCAGAAAACCTCCATGAAGGCCATCTCACCCCCCTTGGGTTTATTTACTCTTTTCTTATTTTATTTTGTTTTGTCATTTTCTTTTTTTTTTATTTATTTGCCTTATTTTATTTTTTTAATAATTAGCATAATTAACATATTTTCATAAAAAATCAAAAAAATAGAACTAACATCATTATTATTATTATATTATTTTGTAAATAAACATTAATTGAAATAGTTTAATTAGGCAATTTTGACTTTTCTTTTAATAATTAAAAATAATTTAGAACTAGGTTGACTTAATTTTGTTTCTTTTTATTTCATTTCATAAAAAACATAAAAAACACAAAAAAATATATTTTCTTTTAATTAATTAGTTTAATTATTTAATTAATTGCATTTAATTGACAAAAAGACAAAAAAATCAATTTATTTTTTAAAAAGGGTCAACACCCTTAGAACATTCCCGATTCATTCTTTCGCGCGCATTTTAATTTTAATTCCTTATTTTTGATTATTATGTAACTGCCTCCGGATGTAATAGTAATTGGGATTTTTACTATTTTTATTTACTTTCCGTACTTATTTACCAAAAACGGGTCTTTGTATTTTTTGGCGATGTATAGACCCGCGCCTTGTAATAGCGTAGGATTTATGTTTCCGCAATTTACTTTCCGCACCCCTTAACTGTTAAATGCATGCAAGAATGTATGGTAAATAAAAACAACTCGTAGCTCACTAATTACAAAGACAAACATTAACTAAATACAACACACAAATACACACACCACTTCTAGGTTACGCCTCACTTGTTGCCTTCGAAACGTGGTCGTCAAGTATAGGACGTCTTAGCGGTCCTTATGTCCATGATCCAGTTGCCTCGAAACAGTTGCCCCAAAACAGTTGCCTCGAAACAGTTGCCTCGAAACAGTTGCCTCGAAATGGTTACCTCGGATTAAAAAAGGATCAAGGACATAAGGGTAGCTTCTAAGGTGTCCTACTGTTGCTTTGGTGACCACACTGTCCCTACAATCGAATTGACCCGAACACCTCCAACGGTGGTGCTACCTACCTCTCAATGGTGGGATGGCACTACCTAAAGGACACTTACACAGCTTAATTCCTTAGGGTAGGTAGATGACTCATAGATACTTGCTCTTTTCAAAAACAAACAAAATACTTTTCACACCGACACTTTCAAAAAGCTTTCAAAACAATTTTTCAAACACTCTTGAGGACTGATACAAGAGTTATTCAGAAATCTTTCAACGAAACTTTTGCAAAACCCACTCACATTTTGAAAAGCAAACAAACACTTTGAAAACATAAGAGCAAGTATCTAAGAGCCCATGGATAACCATGGATAGAAAGGGTGCTAACACCTTCCCTTTCTATAAATCTACCTCCCGAACCGAGAAACATATCTCATAAGGAATTTTGCTGTGCTTTTGTCCTTTCCTTGTTGGAGAAAATAAAAGACGGTGGCGACTCTTGCTTACCGCGACATTTCGCGAACCAGCGTTAAACAGTCAGTTCCAGATCCACCGATCACAGAACTGGCGACTCTGCTGGGGATTTTTAAAGTGAGGTGTACCTTAGGACTAAGATCACTTGTGTTTTCAATTGTCTGAATTGTTTGCTTTAAATTGTGGGCCTGTCTTGGGAGTTCTATAGATCCTAACCCGGATCTGGGGGATACCTTCTTAGAAAGTAGCAACAAGGCTGTGAGGGAACTGTGCAGGGTATACCGACATGGTTGAAACAGTCTGCTACGTTGATGTGGCACTTTGGTGTGTACCGGTAACCCTTGAGTTTAGTCAAGGAGAGTACGGGGCCTCCGCGTGGTGTCGTGAAACATCAACTGACCTTAGGAACCTTAATTGAACCATCTTGGCCTCTTTAGGGTAGTGAGATAACTGACTTTGGTGCAGTCCGAGGTTGGTTGATACTCGATACTACACTCAATTGAGGGTTGTTTTCTTGGAATATTTCGGTCGCCAGTTCAGTGGCTAAATCGAAACGATGAACAATGAAAGCAATCCAATGATATTGGGACCCTTAGAACCCGGTTACTTCCGATAGGACAGGTTGAGCCCACCAACTTCAAGAGGGTAATACCCAAACCTCATGCTGGCCTAAACTCTAAGGGTTGTCTTGTGTGACTTGTGTGCCTTCCAACTTGACTATTTGCATGCTTGTTATCTGACACTTGAGTTTCTTGCAGGTTTTGTTTACAGTCCTTAACTGGGACTCATAACAGGGTTTACCTACATTACTCCATGCATAGCATAACATCATACCATTACATGCATCCTACATAAAGACTAACCCATTTCAAGGATCTCAAGGGCTTGTGATGCAGGTCATAATGAACCAACATGTCTGGCAAGGGGCAAAGGGGATTTATTTTCCTCTAGCCAAGGTTGTCAGGGGCTATGACCCACTTGACATGGCGAGCCTTGACTCTTGAAGAAGGTTCCCCTAACATAGGTTGTTTGGAAATCAAAACCAGACGTGATGACTAAAGTCAGGGGCTATGACCCACTGGATATGGTGAGCCTTCTGACCCTTGAAGAAGGACTCTCAACAACATGAAGTTCCTTCAATCAAGCTACCGGATCCCAACTCTAACAATTTTTCTTGTTTACCCCGCGAGGTCCTTGAAAACATTACATGCATATCATACATATCCTTGCATTACAGGTACCCTTGTTACAGGTCACTTACCATCTGCGTTGTTTATTTCAGCAATGGCTTCCCAACAATACAACCAGGACCTTCATGCTCAAGAGACTCGGTTCGGGGAAATCCTCCTGAATCTATCCAAGGGGCAGGAAGAGCTGAGAACACTTCTCATGGGGACTTTGGTCAGGAACAGTGCTGAGGATGAACGGCTGAAACATCTGCAAGCTGAGGTGGATGCAATGAAAGCCCAGATGTTGGGGCAGGTGACTATCATTCAAGGCTTAGCTCAAAGACAAGAAGAGCTCGGGGTTCTCGTCAAGCAACTGCTTCGGGATAACCAACTGGGGCAAACATCTAAGGGTGGAGAGCCAGTCATCATTCAACCACCTTTGAGACAAGAAGATAAGGGGAGAGCTCCTCAAGTGGCTTCAGTGTCACAAATTCAGCATCAACCTCATCAGCTTTAGCCAGACAAGCCCAAAAGGCAATTCACCAAGCTCAACGTGTCGTTGCCTCAACCTCTACAACAACTGTTGAGGTTGAAGTTGGTAACTCTCAGGGATCCTCCTAAGAATCCCAATAGGACACCTTCAAGGTATAACCCCAACGCCCGCTGCGCTTATCATTCTGACAGCCTGGGGCATGCTACAGATGATTGTTGGACCTTGAAGAATAAGATCCAAGACCTGATTGATGAAGGAGCTGTGGAATTCACCCAAGATGGCCAGGCTGAGTGCTTCTACCATCCCTACAGGATTCACCAGTTAAAGTAGCAAGCCTTGAGATGAAAAGACCTTTTGTTTACTAGAAATTTCAAGTTGTAATTTTCTTTTGATTGTTCAAACATTTATTCATATCAAATGTTGTTATTTCATTAATTCATTGCACATGTCTGTTTTGAAGTAATTATTTCGTATTCACTATATTGCAAATTGCTTTCATTTTTCCGTGATGATCAACTCTCAATTAAAAAAACTCTAAGCCTCTTGAGGGAGGATGACGAAAACGATACCACGACATTTACAGTATGCTTTTGAACAGACCCCGCTGATGAGGTACAGGCATTGTTTCAAATCCTAAACAGTGGAGTTATAAGGAAGATAATCCCTCGTCAACCCCTTCGAGCCAAAGAAGTAGGAGTTTTTCTTTTCACAAAAAATTAAAACCCTTAATCATAACCTGGGGCAGGGTAGTTCTCTCGGTTGATCCAGATGCATAACGAATGGCACCAAAGAAGCCCTTACAAAACAAAAGACAGTGATGGTTCCGAATAATTAAAGACAGGCATTCATTACTTCTCAAAAATAAAAACCCAATAAGTCAAAAACTATGAAGGAGACTTACAAAACTGGGGCATCCCACTGACTGTAATCACAAAAGAAACAGTTCAGGCAAAATTTAGGGATAGCGAAATCAAAAAGAAAGAGGTCATACAAACCCTCAACAAAGACAAAAATGACTGCCTATTCAGAATAAATCATCAATATCGGAACCATCATTTGAACGTCAGGACAAAGACTCAAACAAGGTCTAACGCATGATCAACTGAGCTTAGGTTTGAAGAACATCACGAAGAACGGGTGGGTACAAATAATTTGAGCCTTTATCCTTTGTTTCTTGAACCGTGAACCAGGCCACGTTATAACCCTTAAAAAGTCCTAGCTGAAGCATGGGTTAGTTCGAAAGCATACTGTTACGAAAGGTATCCTGACTCCTTAAGGCTTGCGGAAAAATAACGATTTGACACCACAATTTACAAAACTTGCTTGTTTTACTAAAAATTCATTTTCAAAAATTTCAAGACAGACATAAGCGTTGCATTTTTAACATAACCTTGTTTGCATATGACTTCTTGTTTGAACAGCAGAGAAATTCGCACGACGAATATCCAGTGAACAAAATCTTCTCAACAAAAGCTCAAATGGAAGAAGCACTTCCAATCAAGGGGCATGGTCTGATCATGGTCCATCATCTGGGGCAGTCCAATCAAGATTCGGAGAATCTCTCAAAGGCCAAACAGCCTGGGGCAAATCTCCGCCTGAGTCACTTGGGGCACTCCAGCAACGAATCTTGCCTGATTAAACATCTTCTGGGGCATGACAAAACACTTCTAACAGGGGCAACTCCCTACATTCTGAGAGCGTGGACATAGTCGAAAAAATACTACGCATAATCAAAGACCCGCTAGGTTGACACACCTAGGCAGAAATAAGGGCTTCCCGGCGAACCAAAAGGGTTCGGGCAAAAATAAGGGATGAAATGAAAAATCTGTACACCCGGCAAGTCGAAAACCTGAAAAGGAGGCTTGGGCAAAAATGGGTATCCCGGTGGACTGAAAACCCGAAAGAGCGGTCCAGGCAAAAGTTAGGGATCAAAAGCGTACGACTATGTCCCAACATCTCATCACTTGCCTATCAGAAGAAGATTTGTCAAAACGGCAGTCATCAAGCACCTCCACAGGTACCAAGGTAAGTTCAGCTGAAGAACGTAACCAAGATATCTTAAATCCCCAGAGAGTGAGCCAGCAAATCAACAATACTCTCCCCAAGCAGAGTAGTCTATTATCAGCCTTAAGGAAGTTGGGTATCCCCAGAAGATCTCAATATTCCCCAGCGGAGTATACAGATCTTCCTAAGAAAGCATCCCCGGTAGTCTTAATATAAGATTGTTCCCCGGCGGAATACAGACACCCTAGTGGAGCCACTTCCCCAGTGCAGTCAAAAATCTCCCCAGGAAAGTTAAATCAATCTCCCCAACAGATTCAGGAAGCTTATCCCCAGTATATTCTGGAAGCTTATCACCTGCAGAGTATCAAAGCTCCTTCCCGGCTTTATTCAAAGGTTATTTCCCCACCAGGATATAACTGGGCTATCCTCAACCGATTACAATAGAAAGATCTTCCCTGGCGAAGTCTTCCTATCCCCAGCGGAGTTCATCAAATCTTCCAACAAAGCTTATCAACGGTATCCCTCAGCGGAGTTATCTTCAAATTCTCAGCGAAGTATCCCTTCCCCACAGAGTATTCCCCGCAGAGTATCTCTCCAGCAAGTTTATTCCCCAACGGAGTCATCTTCTCCTACCGGTTTGTTCTTGCAACCATCATCCCCAGCGGAAATGAAGAACTCTGTTCTTCAACATCAGCCCAGGATTCAACTTCCCGGCATTCGTCAAGGATTTATTTTCCTAGACGAAAATACATTCATAAACATATCACTTTTCATACATCTTGCTTACATACACAATGCATGCACATACGCATCATATCACACAATCTCATTTCTCCCTGAGAACATCATGACATCATGCATTGCACAACTGATGTTAGACCTTTTTCAGAAAAAAGGTCAATCCAAAGACGATTACTATCAATTGTTGCAATTCCAGATTCGGTACCTGCATCTAGCTAGGGCATATCTGTGAGCGATTGATTATGGATTCGATACCTGTATCTAGCCAGGGCATATCTACATTAAAGAGATTAAAGAGATAGCTGGGAAATGCTCCAGATATGGATGTTGTTCTTTTGCTTATTCAAGACTCCTTCTAGAGATAGTCCAGATGTGACCCAGGCATGGCGACGTTCTGATACTTCTTCTGGATTTCCTTTCAGAGATAGCTTGGAAATGCTCCAGATATGAATGCTGTTCTTTTGCTTATTCAAGACTCCTTCTAGAGATAGTTCAGATGTGACCCAGGCATGGCGGCGTTCTGATACTTCTTCCAGATTTCCTTTCTGAGATAGCTTGGAAATGCTCCAGATATGGATGATGTTCTCTTGCTTATTCAAGACTCCTTCTAGAGATAGTTCAGATGTGACCCAGGCATGGCGACGTTCTGATACTTATTCCAGATTTCCTTTCAGAGATAGCTTGGAAATGCTCCAGATATGGATGCTGTTCTTTTGCTTATTCAAGACTCTTTCTAGATATAGTTCAGATGTGACCCAGGCATGGCGACGTTTTGATACTTATTCCAGATTTCCTTTCAGAGATAGCTTGGAAATGCTCCAGATATGGATGTTGTTCTTTTGCTTATTCAATACTCCTTCTAGAGATAGTTCAGATGTGACCCAGGCATGGCGACGTTCTGATACTCATTCCATATTTCCTTTCAGAGATAGCTTGGAAATGCTCCAGATATGGATGCTGTTCTTTTGCTTATTCAAGACTCCTTCTAGAGATAGTTCAGATGTGACCCAGGCATGGCGACATTCTGATACTTACTCCAGATTTCCTTTCAGAGATAGCTTAGAAATGCTCCAGATATGGATGTTGTTCTTTTGCTTATTCAGATTTCCTTCCAGAGATAGTTCAGATGCGACCCAGACATGGCGACATTCTGATACTTATTCAGATTTCCTTTCAGATATAGCCTATAGATGCTCCAGATCCGGACGCTATTCTATTGCTTATTCAGATTCAAACTTCTAAAGACAACTTAGAGATGCTCCATCCCGGATGTTATTCTGTTGTTCTGTCCAGATACGATCCAGATTCGGATAACATTCTATTACTCATGCAGTATGGATATACCCCAGACACGGCGGTCATTCTACCATTTATTCAGACGTCAGCAATCAGGCACAGACTAGATATGCTCCAGACACGAAAGCTATTCTATTTCTCATTCAGATTCACCTATCCACCATCTTTCCAAATGGCATCTATAAGCCCATTCCCGACAAGGTTCTGTCACACTTTCAGATGGCATCTTTAAGCCCATCCTCCCATCCATCATCTCTCCTAATGGCATCTGTAAGCCCATTCCCGCCATCACACTGCTGATACTCAACTATGTGAGTGCAAATTTCTGGGCACTCTAGTGTTCAATCATCTTCCACCTTCGGATCACGAAAGGCACACAAGCCAATCTATATCCTCAGGTCTAAGAAGATTGAACAGGGGCAACTGTTGTACCCCAAAATTTTCCCTCCCATAATCTTCAAAGTTTTGCCAAGCATCACCTCAAATGGTTCAAGGTCTACTCAAGGGCTACACAATCAACCATCCTCCTAAGCCAGTCAAATTAGGGTTTTGGTTCCTGCAAGGAAGTTGAGGTTTTAAAGGGCTCAATCAAGTTCCATATGCTCATACACATTGTCAAGCACCTACATGTCAAGTTTCAAGGCTCACAAGGTCAAGTTGCACAGTCAAAAACCTTAATTGCTCCACAGTCAACTACAGGGGCAAAATGGTCATTTGGCAGTCAAAAGTCAAAAATTTTGGTCAACATATTATTTTGAAGCCACAATCATCATTTGATCAAGTCTTGATCATGATTCCACAAGAATGGCTCAAAAAAAAATCAAGGTGTCTAAAGTTTCTATTTTTGGACAGCTGAAAAGTCAACTGTAACTTGACCAAGGCATAACTTTTTCATGGTTCATCGGAAAAATACCATACAATGCTCATCTTGAAGGGGAGGACATTTCCTACAATTCATCTTCACATTCCAAGTCCAAGAAATGCTCTCACAAAAAGTTATCAATCTTAACATTATAGGTCATTTTCAAAAGTCAACAAAAAGGCATTTTAAGTAAAAGAACATAACTTGAGATTGGTAAATCAAAATGACATGGGACCACAGACATTGGTTAGAGGACTTCAAGACCTTTCCAAAATGTCCAAGAACATGTTCATAGCTTTAGAATTGAGCAAGATATGCATTGGAGAAGTTGGGAAATTTTTGTGAAATGGCCAAAGTCAATTATCCTTGAAATTTCATTTTTCACAAAAGGGGCCCAATTTTTCCACTTGATTCAGCTTGGCCATGCTTCCCACGTGTCCCACAATTTATTTCAAGATTTAAAATTAATTTTTCCATTTTTATTTAATTTTATTTGATTTAATTCATTTTAAATCTTTTAAAATCAAATAAAAATCAAAGAAATTAATGGAGGGATATATTTTGTGATGATTAGCTTTGATACACCTTAAAACACATTCCAAATTCGTGCAAGGGCCTATTCCAAGCAAGAATTCAAATTTGACACAAAAATGGAAAGTTGTTTCAATGGAGTTCATGGCATAATCTCAAACGTGAATGCAAAGGCTTAATGACCATTATTTGGATTGATACACATTTCATTACTATATATACAAGCCTTCCCAACCTCATTCAAAAAAGAGTGTGTGCAGAAACGGCCAAGAGCAAAACCAAAAATTATTCAAAAGTGAGAGTTCTAAAACATAGTTGCGAGCATCTTCAGATCAAAACAAGCACATGGTTCTATTCCTTGCCACACCCTGAAGCTAAAGCAACCTTTGCCCAGTCCTGAGGCTCATACCGCGCTGTAAGTTCTTCCCAGGTCCCCCATAATTCTCATATCATTTTTTGTTAACGCGTTCTTGTGCAATTTCTCAAGTAGTTTCCACCATAAGCCTCACCCATCCAACAAGCCAAGTGTCATTGAAGGCAGATCTAAAGGCCTAGAACGCAAGAGTACTACGCTCTGGAGTCAGCGCATGCGTAGGCAACCGAAAAAAGTCAAATAAGGCTTCTTGTTGTTGGGCCAGAATTACTTCAGAAAACCTCCATGAAGGCCATCTCACCCCCCTTGGGTTTATTTACTCTTTTCTTATTTTATTTTGTTTTGTCATTTTCTTTTCTTTTATTTATTTGCCTTATTTTATTTTTTTAATAATTAGCATAATTAACATATTTTCATAAAAAATCAAAAAAATAGAACTAACATCATTATTATTATTATTATATTATTTTGTAAATAAACATTAATTGAAATAGTTTAATTAGGCAATTTTGACTTTTCTTTTAATAATTAAAAATAATTTAGAACTAGGTTGACTTAATTTTGTTTCTTTTTATTTCATTTCATAAAAAACATAAAAAACACAAAAAAATATATTTTCTTTTAATTAATTAGTTTAATTATTTAATTAATCGCATTTAATTGACAAAAAGACAAAAAAATTAATTTCTTTTCTAAAAAGGGTCAACACCCTTAGAACATTCCCGATTCATTCTTTCGCGCGCATTTTAATTTTAATTCCTTATTTTTGATTATTATGTAACTGCCTCCGGATGTAATAGTAATTAGGATTTTTACTGTTTTTATTTACTTTCCGTACTTATTTACCAAAAATGGGTCTTTGTATTTTTTTGCGATGTATAGACCCGCGCCTTGTAATAGCGTAGGATTTATGTTTCCGCAATTTACTTTCCGCACCCCTTAACTGTTAAATGCATGCAAGAATGTATGGTAAATAAAAACAACTCGTAGCTCACTAATTACAAAGACAAACATTAACTGAATACAACATACAAATACACACACCACTTCTAGGGTACGCCTCACTTGTTGCCTTTGAAACGTGGTCGTCAAGTATAGGACGTCTTAGCGGTCCTTATGTCCATGATCCAGTTGCCTCGAAACAGTTTCCCCAAAACAGTTGCCTCGAAACAGTTGCCTCGAAACAGTTGCCTCGAAATGGTTGCCTCGGATTAAAAAAGGATCAAGGACATAAGGGTAGCTTCTAAGGTGTCCTACTGTTGCTTCGGTGACCACACTGTCCCTACAATCGAATTGACCCGAACACCTCCAACGGTGGTGCTACCTACCTCTCAATGGTGGGATGGCACTACCTAAAGGACACTTATACGGCTTAATTCCTTAGGGTAGGTAGATGACTCATAGATACTTGCTCTTTTCAAAAACAAACAAAATACTTTTCACACCGACACTTTCAAAAAGCTTTCAAAACAATTTTTCAAACACTCTTGAGGACTGATACAAGAGTTATTCAGAAATCTTTCAACGAAACTTTTGCAAAACCCACTCACATTTTGAAAAGCAAACAAACACTTTGAAAACATAAGAGCAAGTATCTAAGAGCCCATGGATAACCATGGATAGAAAGGGTGCTAACACCTTCCCTTTCTATAAATCTACCTCCCGAGCCGAGAAACATATCTCATAAGGAATTTTGCTGTGCTTTTGTCCTTTCCTTGTTGGAGAACATAAAAGACGGTGGCGACTCTTGCTTCCGCGACATTTCGCGAAACCAGCTAAAAACAGTCAGTTCTAAATCCACCGATCACATGCTGCTAATACCATTTGTGTTTATATGAGCATATTATACGCAAGATAACATGCAGGAATTAAATCACGCCATCGAAAGGCATGACCTGATCTGACTTTCGAAACTCATGGCATAGCCCGTTTCAAGTCAAAATAAGCTTAGGCCTGAGGACAGAAGATTTGAATTAGGGAGAAGGGCCTGGGTTCGATACCCAGGTCCTGCATCTTTATTTTTTGCCAACATTTTCCTTGCAGGTTCAATTCGAAAGGCAACTCCCTCCTTGGATCGAAAAAGGCAACATCCCTCCTGGATCAAAAATCCCATCCCCTTCACAGAATCAAAAGGCAACATCCTTCATGAATCGAAAGGCCATGACTCTCTCTGAATCGAAGCTTCCATTTTCTCCTTGGATCAAAGGTTTCCCCTTTTATATTTTATTTTTGTTCTTTTTGTTATTTCTTTATTGATCCTTTTTATTTAAATTAACTTTAAATCAAAATCACAAAAAAAAAACATTAGGCTAGTGTATTTTCTAATTAAATTAATTTTGTAAATTAATTAATTAATTATTTTAACATCTTTCTTAAAATTAAAATTAAAAAGATTTAGGCTTTATTTTCTTTTATACATAAAAAACAAAATAAAAAGATTTTTATTTCTTAGGATATTTTTAGACGTTATTTTCAATTTCACGCGCGTTTATTTATTTTCACATTTTTATTATTAATGTACCTGCTCACTGGATGTAATAGATTAAAACTAGGATATTTATTGCTTTATCCCTCTCATATTTAGACATGTAAATATCCTCATCCCCAAAGCATTGTAATAGCGTAGGTTTGAATTCCTACATTTTAAATTTCTGTAAAATATTAACTGCTAATAACTAGGCGTGTATGAAAAGACTAATAATCAAACGCTAACAAACTTAACAAAAAGACAAAAAATAACTGAACATAATACACTCGCACATATACACCTCTAGGGTACCCCACCGTGGTTTCATTCAGAAGTAAAACAATCATGAGGTAGGAACGCTTTAGCAAAGACCCATAAATCAAAAGATCATAGTCCCTCGATGACCCTATAGTTGCCTTTCGGTAAATGATCTAGTCCCTAAACAAAATTGCTAAAATGTCTCCACAAGTTGCCTTCATGATTGTAACGTCCCTTCGAATGTCCCTCATACATCCAACGATAGGGCTACCTACTCACTAATGGTAGGATAGCACTGTCTAAAGGATAAGAGGAAAAGAATGACCCTTTTCGAGTATAAAAGTATATAGCTGTTAGAAGTTTACTTAAAAACATTTTTGCACTTACACAAATACTACTTTTCAAAAGCAACTTTCGAAATATTTACTTTATTAACACTCTTGAGGACTAATACAAGAGTTAAACGCAAAGCAAATCTCCGCACTAAGGCATTTTCCAAACATTTTAAAACACACAAAGTACAAAGTACTTTCAAAATGAGCAAACCTCTCAGAGCCCGTAGATAACTACAGATGGAAAGGGTGCAAACACCTTCCCTTTCAATAATCTACCTCCTTACTCAGAAAATCTCGAAAAGGTCTTTTTCTGTTCTTTTCACCCTTTCCTTAATTTGGATAAAAGAAAAGTCGGTGGCGACTCTTGCTTACCGCAATATTTGCGAACACAAATGCAAAACTAGTATTATAACAGTCGGTTCTGCCACCGTATCACAGCAGTAATACAATGTAGGCGTAGGTAGTCTCCCAAAAAAGCAGAGGCTGCTCAAAAAGCTGTAAAAGACCTCCTAGAGGAAAATTTTATTTGAGGCCCGATATTCAACCTGGTTATCCAACATTGTACTTGTAAAGAAAAATAATGGAAAATGGCGTATGTGTGTTGACTATACTGATTTCAACCATGTGTGTCCCAAAGATGAATTTCCTTTACCTAACATAGACATGATAGTCGACAACTCGGCCAAATACAAAATTTTATCATTTATGGACACTTACGTGGGCTTTAATCATATCCCCATAGAGATGAGTGACAAATATTGCACTTCCTTCATGACCGGGTCAGGCAATTACTACTACAACATAATGCCTTTCGGTCTAAAAAACGCAGGGGCGACATACCAGCGGATGATGAACAAAGCCTTCTACGGTGATATCGAGGACATGCTCGAGCTATACATGGATGACATGATCATCAAGTCCCGAGCAGAAACTGACCATGCTTCCCACCTCGAAAGAGTTTTTGACCAAGCAAGGCAATGCAGGATGTAGTTTGACCCGGAGAAGTGCACCTTTGGAGTCAAGGCGGGAAAATTCCTCAGTTTCTATTTAACCGAATGGGGAATTGAAGCCAATCCCAACAAATGTAGGGCCTTCTCTGAGATCCCCACTCCTAACTCGAAAAAATCCATACAAGTCTTGAATGACATGCTCACCTCGTTATCCCTCTTTGTGAAGAATCTGCATAACACGCACTCCCATTCTTCATACTCTTGCGTAAAGAGGCGGTGTTCAAGTGGATCGAGGAGTACAATCAAGCTCTTCTCCACATCAAATAATCCCTTTCATAACTTGTATTATCACGGCCAGAGAGTGGGGAAACTTTGTTCCTTTATCTGGCCATCTCCACTAAGGCCATAAGTGTGGCCCTCGTTCGTGAGACACCAGACGAGCAAAAGTAGTATACTATAAAAGTGTTACAAGGCCCTGAGGTTAGATATCAACAAATTGAAAAGGTAGCCTTAGCCCTCATCAACGCTGAGAGGAGACTCAGATATTACTTTCTGGCCCACAGAGTCGTCGTATGAACAGATCAACCCGTGAGATAACTCCTAGGTCGACCAGACATGCTCGGTCAAATGATGAAATGGTCCCTAGAGATTTTAGAGTTCGACATTCAGTATGAGAATAGGAAAAGCCCAAGCATTAGTCAACTTTGTTATGAATATGACCATCCACAAACCCTCTGTGGGTGGGAAATACAAGTGGACCATCTTGGTGGATGGAGCTTCCAGCTCGACGGGAAGCGGAGCAGGATTCATCCTCGAGAAGAAGAGGGTGTTGTGATCAAACATTCGCTCACTCTGTTGTTTCCCATGTCGAACAACCAGGCTAAATACGAGGCTGTGATACGGTGGGAGAACTGACTTGGGTGTTTTGCATTTGATCATAAATGTTGCGGTTAGCAAGAGTCACCACCGACT
The DNA here is from genome assembly GCA_948472305.1 of Vicia faba. Taxonomy (NCBI): domain Eukaryota; kingdom Viridiplantae; phylum Streptophyta; class Magnoliopsida; order Fabales; family Fabaceae; genus Vicia; species Vicia faba. The sequence continues at coordinate 1,325,179,192 of OX451740.1, forward strand.
TTTCTTTTATCCAAAAGGAAAGGTGAAAAATCACAGGAAAGACCTTTGAGATTAATTCTTGAGTTAGGGGGGTAGATTATGAAAAGGGAAGGTATTATCACCCTTTTCATCCATTGTTTTCCATGGGCTCTTAGTTACTTGCTAGATCACTTGCTTTTGTTGGAAATTGTACTTTGTGTAGTTTTTGAAAGTATTTTGTAAAGAGGCCATCGTTTAGGCAATCTTTGTAATGGTTCTCGTTCGTAAGAATGTATACAAAGATGTTTGATCTTTTGAAAATGTTTTCAAGTTTATAAGAGGTTTTGAAGGTATAGGTGTTTGTTTTGAAAATAGCAAGGATGTTTTGAAGTTGAGCAAGTAATTAGGAGAATTCTACCTACTCAAAAGTCTTTCATGTTCATTTTCTTTTTCCTTTGACATTGTTATCTTACCATTGATTTGGTAAGTAACCCTATCTTTGGATGTAAACGGGACGGGCGTGAGTCATTGTATAACCATGATTAGCAATGTTGCAAGGTATCTTAGCATTCTATTTTAGGGACTAAGATAATTTGAAAGGCAACATAGATAGCGTCATCGAGGGACTATGACCTTGTATTTTGCTTGTTTTTGCTAAGATGCCTCACATGCGTAATATGGTCATTTTGTAAGGCAACCAAGTGGATTTACTCTAGGGGGTACCTGTGTGCAAGTGTATTGTTTTCATGCTTGATTTTGTCTTGAATTAGGGTTTTCTAAGTATTGATTTTAGTCTTTCCATACAAACCCTAATTACTAGCATGTTATATATAAAGTGATAAATTGCAGAATTTAAAGTTACTACGCTATTACAATACTTGTGGGAGGGGGTGTACAAATTGTAAATGGGGATTGCAAGAAAATAAACCTAATTAATCAATTACAACCATATTGAATTGGTATAAGAATTGAATAAATAAATGTACAAAAATAGATAAATATGCAAGAATGTAAATGCAAAGTGTGATACGGTGGCAGAACCGATTGTTTTTACTGGTTTGTGTCTTGTATTCGCAAATGTCGTGGTAAGCAAGAGTCGCCACTGACTTTTATTTCATCCAACAAAGGAAAAGGAAAAAGAACATAAAAAACCTTTTTCGAGATGTTTCTGAGTACGGGGGGGGGGGGGGGGGGGGGGGTATATTATAGAAAGGGAAGGTGTTAGCACCCTTTCTATCCATGGTTTTCCATGGGCTCTTAGGTACTTTGCTCATTTTTAAAATTGCTTGCGTGTGCTTGTTTTGAAAAGTTTTACTTCGTGATAACCCTTGTATCGGTCCTCTAGAGTGTGACGAAGTTGTTTTGAAAACTGTTTTTGAAAAGTGTTTGTGTGAAAAAATTTGTTTGAGCAAGTACCTAGGAGCTAATCTACCTACTCAAAAAAAAGTCTGTTCATTTTCCATTACACAGTTCTATCCTATTATTAAGGAATAGGTAGCACCGTCGTTGGAGTTTTAAGGGACGTTTGAAGGGACAAGTACGATCACAAAAGCAATGTTAGGAAATTTTAGTAATCATCCTAAAGCCTTAAAGATCTTTTTCCGAGGCAACATCTGAATGGGTCATTTTAGATCTTTTGGGACTAGAGGATGACCACTAACATTCCCTATATTTCATGATCGTTTACCAAAGGCAACCAGAGTTGAGTAAACTCTAAGAGTGAGCATGTGCAAGTGTGTTTTTTTTCAGTTTATTTATCTTTGCACATTTAGGGTTTTCTACTGTTTTAATTTCAATTTGGCTTTCCATACAATCCCATTAACATACATCTAAGCAGTTTATAGTTTGCGGAAATTAAAATGCGAGAAATTAAAGTCCTAACTATTACAAGGCTTTCGCAGAAACATAATTATTTTGACTGTAAATAAAGATGCGGAAATTTAAAACCCTAATTACTATTACAAACTCGGAGTAGTTACAATAATAAAAAAACAGGAAAATTAAAGTTACGCGCGACAAATTAAATGCGAGAAATAATTGGAAAACCTAAAAATATAATTGAAAAATATTTAGGTTATTTTTTGAGAAATAATTAGGCTATGTACAAATTTAAATCCTAATTCTAATTATTTTAAATTATAATGAAAAAGAGAATTAAATTACCCTAATTTAATTAAAATAATTAATTAATTAAAATATTTAAAAAAAATGATTTTTGATGTTTTTATGATTTTTTTATTAAATAAAAAACATGATTTTTAGTGTTATTTGAAAAATAAGGAATAATTAATAAATAAAAAGGAATTAAAATAAAAAAAGAGAAAAGAATTGGGCCTGCTTGATGAGCAATTAGGGGGGTGCGTTCCTGAATTTGATAGGCCCATTATGGCTGAGCCCATTCCCCACGCCTGATTCAGTGTTGGTACGCGTGAAGAGTATACCATGGTCCTTCCTTGGTTTGAGCGTTGGATCTGTGTTGGTAATGATCCAGTGGTTGGATGTTGAGACCATATGGTAGGCGCTTGGAACGTGTATACATGGAATCTGCAAATGAGCGTTAAGAAAATAAAGAAAACGCAGGGACCTGGGATCGAAGCCAGGTCCTCTCCACTATCCAACGCACGCTTCACCACTGGGCCATATTATTCAGTTGTCAATATAATAAGATTAAATGATAATATACAAAACAAGGTGAATAGACTGAAAAGCGTGTGTAATTCAAACAAGCCAATGGTGTTGTGCCAAATCATCATCTTCTTCTCCTGTCTGTCGTCTTAGGCCAATACCTTTTACCTATGGACAGAACTCCATAGCCATAGCCCTGCAAGCTTCAAAAATCCACAAATCGCATGATAAATTAAAAGTGAGTATATGGATCAATTCTTCTTGATCCCAAGAGCATCATGGTATCCTTTTCTTGGCCTAATTTTACCTGTACAGAGAAGCCCTAAAACGACTTCTTAAACCCTAGCCATGGCAATCATCAATATATGCATCAAAACACAAAATTAATTGAACCAAAATATTCCAAATGATGATACAAACACAATGTTATGATTAAGAGTGGTTAATCATGCGTAAATTGTAAAATCAAAATCAAGCTTGTATGTGCAAATTGTGGTTTACTAGGAGCAATTTTGGACTTGGGAAGGCTTGCAAACGATCGTATTAGCTTTAGGAGATGTCTAGGAAGCGATTAGAAGCTTTGAATGGCCTTGAATCGTCCCCTAGGTTAGAAATCAGATCCACACTTTTTGTCCAATTTTTGAGTTTTCTTCTTCAGCTCTCACGACTGCAACCCCTATTCTTTTGGATTGTGCATGTTCTATATATGCAGTATGATGAATTAGGGCAACAAAAACAACTTGAATCTTTTCAAATCATGGAAATTGAATGTGATTTGTTTGCTATATGATATCTTTCCAAAGCCATCCTAATAATGCTATTTTTTCCTCAATTTTCCTTGATTTGATTTGATCTGATTAGGCCAGCTTAATTAGATTTTATTCTAGCAAAAATCAGATCAAAAAATCAATCTTTTATATTTTTTGTCATTTATTTGATTTAATTTGACTTTTAAATAATAAAAATCAAAATAAAATAAATAAATAGAGAAAATAATATATGGATTCTATTTTGGGTCTTGGACCATGTCTTCACTAAGATACAATCATGAAAACCTAGGCCCATTTGACAAAAAATGCACTTTTGAGCACATTTGACTTTTGGCAATTTTCCAAAAATGGCCAACTTTGACAATGCATATCTCTTCCAATTTTAACCCTAAGAAGGTGTTCTTGGACTTTTTAGAAAGCTTAGGATATCCCCTAAACAACTCTTTTGGTTTCATCTCAATTGAATCTTCCATGTTCATGTAATAAGCTTTGACCCAAAAGGTATTTTTGTTGACTTTTCAAAAGGACCTATAATGTAGAAATTCATATCTTTTTATGAGTTCATTTTTTGAACTTGAGGGCTGAAGATGAGTTGTATTAAATTGGATTCTCTTCAAAATGATCCTTGGATGAGAAATTTATGATAAAGTATGAGAAAGTTATGCTTAGTCAAAGTTTGGTTGACTTTTCTTAAGAAACCCTAATTTAGCAACTTTTAAGTTTTGATGAATTAGGAGAATTCCTTGAGGAATCATGATCAACCTTTGATAAAATGATGAATATCACTTCAAAATGTTGATGTTGACCAAAAATCTTGAAGTTTGACTGCATGTGGGCCACAATTGACTTTTGACCTAATATAGTTGATTTTCAAGCATTTGAGCAGTTGACTGAGCAAACTTCTTGTGTAAGGCATGCAACTTGACATGGATGATCTTGAGAACATATTGGGATCATGGAAACATATTTGAGTTCTTTGGATCTCACCCATCTTGATGGAAAGGGAAACCCTAGTTTGAGGTTCATTGTTTTAGAAGAGAGTTTGTCTGGTCAATTCTTGGGCATCCTTGAGCAAGTTAAGGATTTCAATGAGCATATGTTGAGTAAACCGGAAGGGCAAATTTTGGGGTACAATACAAAGAAAATAGATGTTTGTTTGATTTTTCATGAGAAAAGGGGTTTTGATTTTTAACATGATTAGCTAGAAGAAAATAATTAATTAAAAATAAAACCTAAATTTACTAAGAAAAGATTTTAAATAAAATCCTAAATCTATTAATTGATTAAAAAAAGAAATTAAGTTTATAAGAAAAGTATTTTTTGGTATTTTTGTCTTGAAAATAATTGTAGTGTTATAAAGTATTTTTGGCCTTTTTTATATTAAAATAATATATTTAAATTTGTGTAAAAGAAAATAACTAAAACCTATTTTTAATTAAATTTACAAAGATAATTAGTAAAATAAATAACGTATTGATTTAATGAAATAATTTTTGTGAGAAAAAATAAATAAACTATGTCAAAATACAAATCTACTATTTTTATATTTTTTATGATTTTTTTAATATTAGAAAAATAATTAAGAAAACAAATAAATAAAAAAATAAGAAAAAGAAAATAAAACTGGGACAGGGGTGTGAATAGCCTGCAAGGGGGTTAGAAAGCAAAATCAAAAACAACAAGGCCCAAGGAGGCCCAGCGCATGCCAAAAAAGAAGTCAGAAATGCAAAAAAAAATGTAAAAAAAACAAAAGGGTACCACTAGGGCTCGAACCCAGGTCCCAAAGGTTGCAGGCGCGCACTTCTACCACTGGGGTGGCTATACATCCATTAACATAAGAAAAACAATAAATATATGATACAAAACGCACCCTGATTTACACTTCATCTTCAACCTCCAGCCAGACCAACTGTAACTTGTTCATTTCTCAACCATTTGCAACAAAGTAAACATGAAACTTGTGTAAAATTTTACCACGATTCCAGAAATCTAAACAACTTAAACTAATTCTCAAGAATGAACATGAATTTTGAATGGTACCAAATTCGGACCTAATTTTTTCAGGATGTTCAGATTCAAAATTCTAACTACTCAAACAATATAAATGAAATCTAAAGACATGGTTAGCTTCAGAACAATCATGTCTACATTTTTCATTCACAAATTAAACATTAATAATGCTTGTATATAGAGTTCAAAGTTGAGATAACTTACCTTAAAACTAGAAATCGTGTTCTGCAAATGAGCACTTCTCAAGATGTTGTGATGATCAAAATAGCTCCACTGAGGTCCCAGGAAGATAATGCAATGATTACCTTGGTTGGAAAGTGGCTGAAATGGCCTGGAGAAGTCAAGATGCAGACTCTGTTTTTTGGTTATGGAGGTTATGGTAAATGGTGTTACAGTTGTGTAGTAAGGGTTTGGATAGCCTCTATATGAGTTATAGGAGCTTTGTGATTGATTAAAAGTGAAAATGCACTAGTGGATTGTGTATTTGAAGTTCAAGGTCAAAAATGACAAGTAATGGAGGTTTTTGGTGCAAGTTCTGATTTCAAAGTGTTTGAGGGCTTAAGCATTCATGTCCTTGTTGCAAATGGTTTGTGTATTTATAAACAAAAGAGTTTGAGAGCTTTGGACAATCATAAGTACAAGTCTCAAGCTAATTGTTAGGTTACTTGATTTTAAAGAAAAGTGAGAAAATCAAGTTTCAAAGTTTGTATCAACAATATAGAGTGGTTGAATAAATTTTATCACATTTCTTATGACTTTGTAGATGAAGTGTGATTAGAGGGAACATGTGAAAGGCTCAAGAATTGACTTTGTGCAAAAAAGTCACTTTTCCAAAATGGCAATGTTGCCTTTCTTCCTAAAATGGTATTAAGCATGGGTAATGCATTGAATGCTTGGATTAAAGCTTCTAACAGCTGTGTAGACATTTAATTATGGAGTGAAATGCAAGTTAGAAGCCTGCAAAGTAGGATTTGTACAGCATGCTTGAAGATTGGATCAAGTGTTCATCACAAAATTGACTTGTAATATAAGAATGAAACCCTAACTTCATGGCTTCGATTCTCTTAGCTCAAATATGATCTCAATCAATTCTTGGACATTTTGGAAAGCTTTAAATTTGATCTACAACCCATATTTGAATTTATTTTGAAGATTCCCATTGGAACTATATGAAAAAGTTCCATGAAGTTGGGTCAAAATCCTGAACAAATTAGGGTAAAATTTCACTAAGTGTTTTGTTTCATGACCATGTATTCTTAAAATTATAACTTGAGACCCAGTCACTCTTGGAATGAGTTGTGTGAAGCAAAGTTGTATATTTCATGGAGATCTACAACTTTCATGTTGGAAGTTTCTTTTGAATCAGCTTGCATCATGGTGAAAATTTTGCTCAAAGTTATGAAAAAATAAGAAATTTCCAACACTTAGAAAAATTTCTAAGTTTAGAAATTTTAACTTTTCAAAATGAAATCTTAAATTTTTTATTTCTTGATGAATAAGTTTCATATTTTTACATGCTTTGATGAATTGTGATCTTTGGCATTTGATTTTGACCAAAAAGTCAAAGTTTGACTTTTTAGTATACAGTTGACTTTTGATCAGTTGACTACAAAATTCATATGTCAAACCATTGGACTTGCAATGTTTTGAGCCATGTCATTAAGTTAAAATGATGAAATTGGACTCTTGATATCATGCCTTAAACCAATTGATCATTTTCTAGATCAAAAATCAAAAATTGCGCTTTCTTAATCAAAACCCTGATTTTGACCATTTTGCCCTTTTGATGATTTGACCAAATTTCTTGAGGAATTATGGTCCAAACTTAATCAAATGATAAATATGAGTTTATAATGTTGATTTGGATAAAAAATTATGAAGTTTTACTTTAAATTGGCCATAGTTGACTTTTTCCCCAATACAGTTGATTTTTAAGTCAACTGCTCAATTGACTGAGCAAAAGTGTGATCCAAGGCTTGAAACTTGACATGAGTAATCTTGGGGGACCATAATGATCCATGAAAGTCATATTAAGCATTGGAAGTACAAAAATCCTTGTGCAATCTCAAACCCTAATTTTGGTCATCAATGCTTAACGAGGTGTCTTGAGCTGATCAACCCTAGTGCAGTCTTGAGCCAAAGGAGATCTTGTGAGAAAAAATCTTGATAAGTGAGGGGGGAAATTTTGGGGTACAACAGCTGCCCCTGTTCAATCTTCTTAAGTCTGAAGAGTTAGATTGGCTAGTTTTGCCATTCGTGACTCGAAGGTGAAAGATGATTGGACACTAGAGTGCCCAAAAATTTGCACTCGGTGATGTTAATGGTTGATGGTATAGGGAATGGGCTTAAAGATGCCATATGGAGAAATGATGGAAAGTTGTTGGAGATGGGCTTGTAGATGCCATCCAGAAATGATTGTTGAATCATATATGTAAGCTGAAACTGAATAAGTACCAGAATGACATCCGTGTCTAGAGCGTATCTGACCTGTATCTGAAAATTGAATCTGAATGAGTATCAGAATGGCATCCGGATCTGGAGCATATCTGAAATGTATCTGAAAGTTAAATCTAAATGAGTATCAAAATGGCATCTGTGTTTGTAGCATATCTGAACTGTAACTGAAAGCTTGAATCTGAATGAGTATCAGGATGGCATCTATGTCTGGAGCGTATCTGATCTATAGCTAAAAGCTGAATCTGAATGAGTATCAGGATGGCATCCGTGTCTGGAGCGTATCTGAACTGTATCTGAAAGTTGAATCTGAATGAGCATCAGGATGGCATCCGTGTCTGGAGCATATCTGAACTGTAACTGAAAGCTGAATCTGAATGAGTATCAGGATGGCATTCGTGTCTCGAGCGTATCTGAACTGTATCTGAAAGCTGAATATGAATGAGTATCAGGATGGCATCCGTGTCTGGAGCGTATTTGGACTGTATCTGAAAGCTTGAATCTGAATGAGTATCAGGATGGCATCCGTGTTTGGAGCGTATCTGAACTGTATCTGAAAGATGAATCTGAATGAGTATCAGGATGGCATCCGTGTCTGGAGCGTATCTGAACTGTATCTGAAATCTGAATCTGAATGAGTGTCAGAATGGCGTCCGTGTCTGGAGCGTATCTGAACTGTATCTGAAAAAGCCTTTGAACATTGTTAATGGTAGCTATTGATTAACCTTATCCTGAAAAGGGTAAAATGTTAGCTAAAATGCAAAGTCATGTTGTATTAAATGCATGGTACAACGATATTGTGATATATGCATTCATGTTATCAATGTTCATGATATATGGATGCGATGTATGCGTATGTGAGCTAATTTGCTGCACTGCTGTTGGATAAGGAAAATAAATCTCTGACTGCTACCGAGGATATGGAGTGTAAGTCTTCATGTTGTGAAGTTGAAGTGTTGATGGATTGCCTGTAAAATCCTGTTAGGAAATCCTGAGAAATTTAGACGACTTCTACTGGGGATTGATAACTGGAAGCTTTGTTCCGCTGAGGATTAAACTTCATATTACAGGGAATTTTTATGGAAATAGCTTAGAGATATTTCCCTATCTCTTAAAGCCATCAGTGATTATCTTTCTATTTTGTTCATTTGTAAATGGTAGTTACGTTCAAATGCATATGTTTAACAATAAATCATTGACGTTTTTGTAAACAAAACACAAGAGTAAAGAAAAACAGAAGTTTTGCACTTTCAAAGGGATATCTTTGTATTGACTTTGAGTAAGTATTTTTGTACAATGAGACAAACAATCTAGTAAGATAATGTCGTCGTAAAAAAATGAAAATTTTGATACAAAGAAAAGATAGCTATGTGCAATAATCCCATGGGGTTCCCATTCTGCTATAGCCTTCGTGTCTCTGAGCATCTTGTATATTTGTTGCCTTGTCCGAAGCTGATTAAATTGATCAGAACCGCTGAGCTTGTCAGTTGAAACCAAAGGTTGTCCGTAAGGTGATTCAACGGGACATAGTCATACACTTTAATTCCCTAACTTTTGCCTGGACCGCCCTTTCAGGTTTTCAGTCCACCGGGATACCCTTTTTTTCCCGAGCCTCCCTTTCGGGTTTTCAGCTTGTCGGGTGTACAAATTTTTTTGTTTTATCCCTAATTTTTGCCCGAACCTTTTTGGTTCGCCGGGATGCCCTTGTTTTTCCTAGGTGTGTCAACCTAGCGGGTCTCTTATGTGTAGTATCTTTTGACTATGTCAGTGTTCACAGGGTGCGGCAGGTCGTCGCCATCCATGGTGGTCAAGATCATTGCTCCACTAGAGAAAATGCTTTTTATTACAAGCGTTCCTTCGTATGTAGGAGTCCATTTGCCCCTGGGATCACCTTGCAGCAGTATGATACGTTTGATCACCAAATCCCCAACTTGACACACTTGTCGTCTGACCTTTTTGTTGAAAGCCTTGATCATCCGTTTTTGATACATTTGACCATGACAGACAATAGTAAGCCTTTTCTCATCAATCAAGTTTAGTTGATCAAGACGAGTTTGGATCCAATCTTCTTCATTCAGCCATGTACTCTTCATAATTCTTATAGAGGGGATCTGGACCTCAAAAGGCAAGACAACCTCCATGCCATATACCAAAGAGTAGGGTGTTTCCCCGGTTGATGTGTGAGCTATGGTAAGATACCCGTGGAGAGCGAATGGTAGCATATCATGCCAGTCTTTGTACGTGACTATCATTTTCTATATGATCTTTTTGATGTTCTTATTTGCGGCTTCGACAGCACCATTCATCTTTGGCCGATAAGGGGAAGAATTATGGTGCTGGATCTTGAATTTCTCGCATAGGGTGGTGATCATAGTATTGTTTAGATTCGTACATTGTCTTTGATGATCCACTCCGGGATACCATACCGACAGATGAGATTCTGTTTAATGAACCGGGATACAACATTCTTGGTCACAGAAGCGAAAGAGGCTGCCTCAACCCACTTTGTAAAATAATCAATGGCCACTAAGATGAAGCGGTGTCCATTGGAGGCTGTTTGTTTGATTTCCCCAATCATATCGATGCCCCACATAGCAAAGGGCCAAGGAGCCGTCAAGACATTTAGAGGAACCGGAGGTACGTGCACCTTGTCAGCATAAACCTGACACTTGTGGCAGGTTCAAGAGTGTTGATAGCAATTTGCTTCCATGGTAGACCAGTAATAGTCTGCCCATAGGATCTTCTTTGCCATCATATGCCCACTGGAATGGGTGCCAAAAGTGCCCTCATGTAACTCATCCATGATCTTTTCCGCTTCAATCTTGTCTATGCAATGGAGCAAAATAGAGTCATGATTGCGTTTGTAGAGAATTCCATTACTAAGGAAGAATTTAGCAGAGGATCTCCTTAATAACTTCTTATCATTGACTGAAGCTCCTTTCGGATATTCTTGAGCCTCGTGATACCTCTTGACTTCGTGAAACCAAGGCTGGTCCAGTACTTCTTCAGTATTAATCTCGTGACAGTGAGTTGGTTCATCCATTCGTTCAATGGTGATCTGGGGAGCCTGGTTATCCCATTTAAGTTTAAACATGGACGACATTGTGGCTAGTGCGTTTGCTAGTTGATTTTCTTCTCGCGGGAAATGCTCGAAGGTAATCCTCTCAAAATGTGGGAGCAATGTCAACACATGTTCTTTGTAGGGGATAAGGTTAGGGTGTTTAGTGTCCCATTCCCCTTTGATCTGGCTGATGACCAAAGCTGAATATTTGAATACATTTAAGGATTTGATCCCCAAATCTATGGCAGCTTTGAGACCAAAAATGCACGCTTCATATTCCGCCATGTTATTGGTACAATTGAAGCAGAGTCTTGTAGTAAAGGGAGTATGACACCCTTCAGGGGATATGAGTACAGCACCTATACCATTGCCGAGTGCGTTGGACACCCCATCAAAAACCAGGGTACATCGGGATCCTTGTTCAGGTCCGTCATATGGTCTGAATTCTTCACAGTTGTTTACCATCATTATGTCTTCATCTGGGAATTCGAACTTCATGGACTGGTAGTCATCCACAGCTTGGTGAGCAAGGTGATCAGCTAGTACACTGTCCTTTATTGTTTTCTGGGTAGTATACTATATGTCATATTCTGTCTGGATCATCTGCCATCTCGCTATTCTCCCAAAGAGGGGAGGTTTCTCGAAGATGTATTTTATTGGATTTATTTTGGATATCAATAAGGTAGTATGGGTCAGCATATACTGTCTTAGCCGGCGAGCAGCCCATGCCAGAGCGCGGCAAGTTTTCTCGAGCAGTGAATATCTTGTTTCACAGTCGGTAAACTTTTTTCTCAGGTAATAAATAGCATGCTCTTTTCGGCCAGACTCATCATGCTGCCCCAGCACACACCCCATTGAATTTTCCAAAATAGTCAGATACATGATCAAGGGTTTTCCCTCAACTGGTGGCAACAAAACAAGAGGCTCTTGTAGGTACTCTTTGATCTTGTCGAAAGCAGTTTGGCACTCGTCATTCCACTTGACTACTTGATATATCTTCAGTAACTTGAAGATTGGTTCACAAGTACCTGTCAGGTGAGAAATGAATCTGGCAATGTAGTTTAAACGTCCCAAAAATCCTCTGACTTCCTTCTCGGTACGAGGAGCAGGCATCTCTTGTATTGCTTTCACCTTGGCAGGATCCACCTCAATACCTTTATTGCTGATGACAAAGCCTAGGAGTTTACCAGACCTCACCCCGAAGGTGTATTTATTTTTTGTTCAACCTCAGCTTATATTTCTTTAACCTCTCAAACAGTTTCTCTAAATGATCAAGATGCTCTTCCTCTGTTTGAGATCTAGCTATCATGTCGTCCATATAGACCTCTATTTCGTGATGTATCATGTCGTGAAATAGAGCTACCATGGAACGCTGATAGGTTGCCCCGGCATTCTTCAGTCCGAATGGCATAACCTTGTAACAGAATGTGCCCCGCTGTGTGACAAAGGTTGTTTTCTCCATGTCTTCAGGCGCCATTTTGATTTGGTTGTAGCCTGAGAAACCGTCCATGAAAGAAAACACTTTATGTTGTGCTGTATTGTCAACTAGAACATCAATGTGGGGTAGCGGGAAATCATCCTTAGGGCTTGCCCTATTCAAATCTTTGTAGTCCATGCACATTTGCACTTTGTCGTCCTTTTTAGGCATGGGAACGACATTGGCAACCCACTGCAGATAGGAGGTGACGGCTAAGAATCTGGTGTTGAATTGTTTCATGACTTATGCCTTGATCTTCTCTGACATGTCTGTTCGCATGCGACGGACCTTTTGTTTTACCGGTGGACAGTCTTCTTTTATTGGTAGACGATGTACCACAATATCTGCATCAAGTCCTAGCATGTCTTTATACAACCAGGCAAAAACCTCAACATACTCGTGCAGCAACTGAATTAGACGCTCTTTGACACTGGGTTCCAGATTGGCACCCACCTTGACCTCTCTCTTGTCTTCTTCGGTACCTAGGTTGATTGTGTCCACTGGTTCCTCGTGGGGATGAATGGTCCTCTCTTCTTGTTGTAGTAACCTGGCAAGTTCCCTTGGTACTTCACAATCTTCCTCACCTTCGTCTTCGGCTTGGTAGATTAGATTTTCAGAATCACAAAAGACCATAGCAGAATCGTTACCCATGGGATCCCGAATGGATGTAGAACTGCATTGTGAGTGTGAGTGTGCGTAAGAGTATAGCTATCTTTGAAAGAAATGAAAATGTAAAAGAAAAATAATGAGCACAAAGTTTGTATGCAAAAACTTCCATGATTCATTGATGTCATATGGAAATGAGATAATAACCCTTACAAATGGACCATTGTGCCTCGGGTAAGGCACAAGGTTTTAAGAGTCTGAATTGTTTTAATATTACAGATCCGACAAAATTTAAAGACAAATTACTGTGGGATAAAAGTGATCGAGACAAAATCTCTAGCCTCCCAATTGTTGAGCCCTCCACTGACAGTTGGGAAAATCCAATACTCCTGATCATATATGTCTTCATCATCCTCTACTGCATTGACTTCGCAGTTGCTGATCTTCAAGGGTGGTCCTCCGGCACGAGCGCGGCGTACAACCTTCTGGGCACCTGAAGTGAAACCCAGACCAAATTTGTCAGATTTGTATGGGATATCTGGGAGTTGTCCCTAAATAGTGCACCCACCTTCTTCTATCACTGCCTTGGTATCCTTTAAAGACGAAATCTTGAGCGGAGGCCTTATAATCTTGGGGAATTGAGACACAACCTTGGTTACTGCCACATCTTGTGGGACTTCTTCAAAGTGCTAGAATGGAGTTTCAATAAATTCACCATCTAGTTCCACATATATGAAGGAATTTAAATGGCTGACCATATACTCTTCTTCTCCATGAACGGTGACGATTTTCCCCTGAATTGGATATTTAAGCATTTGATGCAATATAGAAGTAACGGCACCGGCATTGTGAATCCATGGTCGGCCTAATAAGCAGGAATATGAAGGGCGAATATCCATTACATTAAAAGTTGAATCAAATGTTTGGGTTCCAACTTTTATGGGGATGTCCACTTCCTCATGCACCATCCTTTTTGAGCCGTCAAAGGCCCTCACTACTATGTTGCTCGATTTCAATGTCAATCATTCACAGTCAAGCCTATCAAGATCCTTTTTAGGCAAAACATTCAGAGACGAACAAATGTCCACCAAAACATGAGCCAAGGTCGTGCCCTTGCATTCGACTGAGACATGTAATGCCTCATTATGCTTCCTCCCTCTTGGTGTTAAATCAGCATTTGAAAAACCTAAGCCATTATCGGCAGTCAAGCTGGCTACGCAGTATTGGAACTAATCGGCAGATGTTTCTTGGGGTACATGGGCAGTTTTGAGTAATTTTACCAAGGCTTTTGCATGAGCCTCGGAACATAATAGTAAAGCCAACATGGAAATTTTTGATGGAGTTTGCCCCAGTTGCTCAACTACATTGTAGTCGCTTATTTTTATGATCATTAGAATTTCCTCCATCTCTTTTTGGGAAGTCTCAGGGATGGCTACTGATTGTGCCTTCATTCAGACAGGCTCAATCAGAATACCTTTACCTCGAGTCTCGGTTGACTCGGCAACAGGAATGTCAGTAGGGTGATAATAGGGATTGTAACAGTTTTGTCAACTGGAGTATTAGCAGAGATGATTGTAGGACTGGGAATAGCCTTTGGAGGAGAAACAACAACATGAATGATTACGGGTCCAGAAACAGCTTTTGGAGGAGTAATTTCTGGAGAGAAAACCCTTCCACTTCAGGTTATCATACTAGTCCCTGCGATATTACTGACGTCGGAGTTAACTTTCTCAGAACTTGAATTTTCAGCAGCTGGCCAATCTTGCTTGATACCGTGATAGTAGACATCACCTCCATAATTCCATGGGACGGTTTTGTCTGATGAATATAGGATTGGTCCAGCCATTGTAATTATCAACGGAGCCACTTTAGAAACTGATGTAATTCTAACGGGTCTTTTGGTGGAGACCCTGGAAGAATTGTCGGAAATCGTCACGATGGAAACATCATTATAAGAAACAGTTGGAATAGAAGTCTTTTCAAAAAAAAATTCCTTGTTATCTATTAGGCACTGAACGCCTGCTTTCAACAAAGGACAGTTGGTTGGTGAGGATACACAGAAATGACAGCTTTCATCACAACCTGGCAAAACACAGGCATTCAACAAATTCTCTTTGATAGTCAGGAGTGGGGTCACAAGTTCATCAACTGATGTAACAAACATATATTCCTCAACGGCGTTGACATTATGGCCGTGCTTGGGCATAGGGGCAGTAATGACATTGGGATTTTCTAGCGTGTCGAATTCAATCTCTTTGGCTTCAAGGAGGTCTTGTACTTTGTTCTTTAGAGCCCAACAATTGTTAGTGTCATGGTCGGGACTCTCAGAATGGTATGCATAGCGGGCATTAGGATGATAGTGATGAGAGGTTGTGTTAGGATTCTTTGGAGCTTCTTTCAAAGTCACTAGATTGGATCTTAACAAATGCGGAAATACTTGAGATAGTGTCATATTAATTCGGGTGAACTGTCTGACAGGTCTTTCTGTTCTTGGTTGGTTGTTTCTTTGCTGAGCAGGCTCTGTTTTAGGAATCATGACAACCCCCACCATTGGACGGCGTTCAGCCCTATCTTGATTTCTATGAGGATATACAACAACCACTTCCTTCTTTCCAATTAATGGTTTCCTTACAGCAGCAGAGGATGCATCTTTTTGAATCTTCCCGGTCTCTACTCTTTCTCCGGTTAATATCAATTCAGTAAATCCTGCTGATGAACTCCCAATTAAGTGATTGAAGAAAGGTCCGAATATGGTGCCCAAAAACATATCAACTAACTCTCTCTCAGATAGGAGAGGTTGGACTCTTCCTGCTAAGTCCTCCACTTTTGGGCATAGTCTTTGAAGCCTTCACTTAAAACCATGGCCATATTATGGAGTTGAGTACGAGTAGGTGCAAGATCAGCATTGTATTGGTATTGTTTGTAAAAGGAAGTAGCAAGATCTTCCCGGTTATGAACATTGACTCTTTCTAACTGATAAAACCAATCAAGTTGAGTTCCAGACAGACTGTCTTGGAAGAAGTGTACCCATAAATCCTTGTCAGCGGTATGAGGCTGGATTTTCCTCATATAGGACCGGAGATGCATTTTGGGACATGAAACCCCATCATATTTGGCGAACACCGGTGCTTTGAATTTTGGAGGGATGACAATTCCGGATACTAATCCCAACTCCTCAAAGTCCAATCCAGACACTTTTTAGATTTCCATTGCATTTAACCATTCTTCTAGATGCTTATACTTATCGTCGACTGGAGGATATTGTTCTTCAGAATAGTCTTCTTCTTCCTCTTCCTCTTCTGAATCTGGTTGGACAACTGCTTCCTTGACTTTTCCATCTTGATTATCTTTCTCGCCAGATGACGTTGCAAAGTCTAGGGTCCTTCTTGCTTTCCCTTGGAATCTTCTTCCCATGTTCAGAACTCCGGTTATTTTCTTTTTCTTATTTTTCTCTTCAACCAGCAAAGTCTTTAACTCTTCTTGTCCTTTGGCTAGAGTTAAGAACATTTGTTGAAACTGAGCATTTTGTGCTTGGAGGTCCTTCACAGTTTACTCGAGATCCATCTTACTGAAATAAACAGTAGAAAGATGAGGAGACTTGTTGCAAGAGACCTACTTATGTTTTGATGAATGGTAAATGTATATGCAATTATTTCAAGGATTTTAAAGGTTCAAATTTGTTTTAGACAAAAAGGAAATACACGTTACATTAATAAATTAAAGTTTGAGTACATCAATGCCTCTATGGACAAAATAATGCAAAAACTCTAAGATAAAAAGGTAGTACACATCCTCTTTGGTGCGATGTAGGCATTCAGAGTCTGCTCCTCATGAAGTTGCTTAGTGAGCTCCAAAACCTTCTTCTCGCTAGCATAGAATTGGGCTTCGAAAGTGTCTTGCTCCCCCTTGAGTTGTATCCAATCTCTTTGTAAGTCTTCAAGAGAGGTGGACATGTCAGGATGTAGGATAGTGTATGGAACATCTCCTTCCTTAACAGGCTCAATGATTACCGAGAGAATGGAAGGATAAGGCATGATAAGACTCTGAGCACGAGTTCATACCCATTTGAGGTAAGGCTCAAGAGGGATGGAATTCTTATGCCCCAATGTCTTGCTATCTACCTTGTTCAACATCCTCCAAGCTCGGATAAATCTCTAGTGAAGACCTTGATTGTCGTTCTCGTAGTCAAATACCAAACCTTGAATCAACATCTCATATAGACCATCCCTTCGGGCGTAACCAAACTGTCTTAAGGCTAAGCAAGGGTTATAGGTCATACCTCCTCTAATCTCAAGTAGGGGGGACATTAGGGAACTCTCCATAATGGTCGATGATGATAAAATTCTCTATATATCTGGAGCACCAATGGATGTCTGAATTTTTGAGCGTCATCAACCTTTTTGACCACCTTGAACTTTGCTCGTTCTTCAATACAGATTGGGGAAGATGCGAAATAAACCATCTTGCTAAGAGAGGAGTGAAACACATAAGGATACCTCTTTTCCTCATGGTGCAAGTGTGAAAGGAATGTAAGATGTCCCCTAGAAAAGTAGGTACCGGGTTACGAGATATGAAGATTTTGACGGTGTTCACATCTATGAGTTGGTCAGGATTTGGAAACAAAACCATCCCATAGACGAGGAGAGCCACAATTTCCTCAAAGGCTTGCAAATCCAAAGAGTTCCAACAGTTTCGAGCTTTCTCAAACAAGAACTTTGCTAGGAATCCTTTGACACCACTCCTTGTTTCCCAATTAGTTGTGACATCAAATGACTGCAAGTGTAGAGCTTGATAGATCTCTTCTAGCTTTGGGTCTCTTTCCGTACCGTTGACAGGTAGTTGATTGAGAATGGGAATTCTCAAGAGTTGGGAGAATTCTTCCAAAGTTGGCACAAGTTGATAATCAGGAAATGTGAAGCAATAGTGTAAAGGATCAAATAACTGAAGGAGAACCTTCATCATGTCTTCATCAGTGTTGGAAGTGACCAAGTTGAGTAGCCGACCATGTCTTTCGGTGAATGGAGAATTTTCAGGAATCCTTGAAGCTAGATCTTTGAGTTGAGGAGGAATCCTTACGAGATTGACTTGAATAGTTTTCCTACGAATAGAATCCATGTCCTACAAAACAGAACAAAGATAAATCCAAGATCCTTGAAATGGTTAGTGAATGAGTATGATGTTATGTACAAGTAAATATACACAAACAAAGCAAGCAAGTCCTTAGGTTTAGGCTTGCATGGAGTCTTATAGGTAAGTACCCTCTTGAAGTTTAGTTGGCTCAAACCTGTCCTAACAATAGTAACCGGGTTCTAAGGAGCTCAATATCACTGATTTGTTTCTTTGAGCATTATCTCAGCACAAGCCTCTTTAATGGCAACCAAAATATCTCAAAAAACCAAACCTCAATGAGTGTAGTATCGAGTATCTACCAACTTTGGACTTCACCAAAGTCGGTCATCTCACTACGTCCTAAAGGCCAAGTTGGTCAAGTAAAGGTTCTAAAAGTTCATTAGTGCTTCATGACATCACTCAGCGGCCCTGTATTCTCCTTGATTAACTCAAGGGCTACCGGTACCCACAAATATGTCGCACTAACATAGCTATTGCTTAGACCATGTCGGTATACCTCGCACAGTTTCCACAACGTATTGCTACTTACCTATAAGGTATCTCAAATCCGGGTAGAGGATTCAAACCTAAACAAATAACCATAATGTAAAGCAAACAAGTCAAACAATGAAAGCAAGTAAATATGATCTAACCCTAAGGTAACCCCACTTTTAGAACTTTCCCCAGCAGAGTCGCCAGTTCTGTGATACGGTGGGAGAACTGACTTGGGTGTTTTGCATTTGATTGAAAATGTTGCGATTAGCAAGAGTCGCCGCCAAATTTTCTTTTATCCAAAAGGAAAGGTGAAAAAACACAGGAAATACCTTTGAGATTATTTCTTGAGTTCGGAGGGTAGATTATGAAAAGGGAAGGTATTAGCACCCTTTTCATCCATGGTTTTCCATGGGCTCTTAGTTACTTGCTAGATCACTTGCTTTTGTTTGAAATTGTACTTTGTGTGGTTTTTGAAAGTATTTTGTAAAGAGGCCATCGTTTAGGAAATCTTTGTAATAACTCTCGTTCATAAGAATGTATACAAAGATGTTTGATCTTTTGAAAATGTTTTCAAGTTTATAAGAGGTTTTGAAGGTGTAGGTGTTTGTTTTGAAAATAGCAAGGATGTTTTGAAGTTGAGCAAGTAATTAGGAGCATTCTACCTACTCAAAAGTTTTTCATGTTCATTTTCTTTTTCCTTTGACATTATTATCTTATCATTGATTTGGTAAGTAACCCTATCTTTGGATCTAAACGGGACGAAAGTGAGTCATCGTATAACCATGATTAGTAATGTTGCAATGTATCGTGGCATTCTCTTTTAGGGACTAAGATCATTTGAAAGGCAACATAGATAGCGTCATCGAGGGACTATGACCTTGTATTTTGCTTGTTTTTGCTAAGATATCTCACATGCGTAATACGGCCATTTTGTAAGGCAACCAAGTGGATTTACCCTAGAGGGTGCTTGTGTGCAAGTGTATCATTTTCATGCTTGATTTTTTCTTGAATTAGGATTTTCTAAGTATTGGTTTTAGTCTTTCTATACAAACCCTAATTACTAGGATGTTATATATAAAGCGATAAATTGTGGAATTTAAAGTTACTACGCTATTACAATACTTGTGGGAGGGGGTGTACAAATTATAAATGGGGATTGCAAGAAAATAAACCTAATTAATCTATTACAAACATATTGAATTGGTACAAGAATTGAATAAATAAATGTACAAAAATAGATAAATATGCAAGAATGTAAATGCAAAGAAAATAGATGTTTGTTTGATTTTTCATGAGAAAAGGGGTTTTGATTTTTAACCTAATTAGCTAGAAGAAAATAATTAATTAAAAATAAAACCTAAATTTACTAAGAAAATATTTTAAATAAAACCCTAAATCTATTAATTGATTAAAAAAAAGAAATTAAGTTTATAAGAAAAGTATTTTTTGGTATTTTTGTCTTGAAAATAATTATAGTGTTATAAAATATTTTTGGCCTTTTTTATATTAAAATAATATATTTAAATTTGTGTAAAAGAAAATAACTAAAACTTATTTTTAATTAGGCAAAATACTCATTTTGGTCCCTTAACTATACCCTTGGGTTCACATTGGTCCCTTAACTTTTTTTCGTGTCATTTTGGTCCTTTAACTTTCAAAAAGTTTTATTTTAGTCCTTTTTGTCTAATTAGCGGCGGAAAAAACTTTGAAATACGTCGCTAAATCTGTCGCTAATTAGACAAAAAGGACTAAAATGAAACATTTTTAAAGTTAAGGGACCAAAATGACCCGAAAAAAAATTAAGGGACCAATGTGAACCCAAGGGTAGTTAAGGGACCAAAATGAGTATTTTGCCTTTTAATTAAATTTACAATGATAATTAGTAAAATAAATAAAGTATTGATTTAATGAAATAATTTTTGTGAGAAAAAATAAATAAACTATGTCAAAATACAAATCTATTATTTTTATATTTTTTGTGATTTTTTTAATATTAGAAAAATAATTAAGAAAACAAATAAATAAAAAAATAAGAAAAAGAAAATAAAACTGGGCCAGGAGTGTGAATAGCCTGCAAGGGGGTTAGAAAGCAAAAACAAAAACAAGGAGACCCAAGGAGGCCCAATGCATTCCAAAAAAGAAGTCAGAAATGTAAAAAATGTAAAAAATAAAATAAAAAAAACAAAAGTGTACCACTGGGGCTTGAACCTAGGTCCCAAAGGTTACAGGCGCGCGCTTCTACCACTGGGGTGGCTACACATCCGTTAACATAAGCAAAACAATAAATATATGAATCAAAATACGCCCTAATTTACACTTCATCTTCAACCTCCAACAAGACCAACTGTAACTTGTTCATTTCTCAACCATTTGCAACAAAGTAAACATGAAACTTGTGTAAAATTTTACCACGATTTCAGAAATATAAACAACTTAAACTAATTCTCAAGAATGAACATGAATTTTGAATGGTTCCAAATTCTGACCTAATTTTTTCAGGATGTTCATATTCAAAATTCTAACTACTCAAGCAATATAAATGAAATCTAAAGACATGGTTAGCTTCATAACAATGATGTCTACATTTTTCATTCACAAATTAAACATTAATAATGCTTGTATGAAGAGTTCAAAGTTGAGATAACTTACCTTAAAACTGGAAATCGTGTTCTGCAAATGAGCACTTCTCAAGATGTTGTGATGATCATAATAGCTCCATTGAGGTCCCAGGAAGCTAATGCAATGATTAGCTTGGTTGGAGAGTGGCTGAAATAGCCTGGAGAAGTCAAGATGAAGACTCTGTTTTTTGGTTATGGAGGTTATGGTAAATGGTGTTACAGTTGTGTAGTAAGGGTTTGGATAGCCTCTATATGAGTTATAGAAGCTTTGTGATTAATTAAAAGTGAAAACGCACGAGTGGATTGTGTATTTGAAGTTCAAGGTCAGAAATGACAAGTAATGGAGGTTTTTGGTGCAAGTTCTGATTTCAAAGTGTTTGAGGGCTTAAGCATTCGTGTCCTTGTGGCAAATGGTTTGTGTATGAATAAACAAAAGAGTTTGAGAGCTTTGGACAATCAGAAGTACAAGTCTCAAGCTAATTGCTAGGTTACTTGATTTTGAAGAAAAGTGAGAAAATCAAGTTTCAAAGTTTGTACCAACAATGTAGAGGGGCTGAATCACTTTTATCACATTGCTTATGACTTTGTAGATGAAGTGTGATCAGAGGGAACATGTGAGAGGCTCAAGAATTGACTTTGTGCAAAAAAGTCCCTTTTCCAAAATGGCAATGTTGCCTTTCTTCCTAAAACGGTATTAAGCATGGGTAATGCATTGAATGCTTGGATTAAAGCTTCTAACAGTTGTGCAGACATTATATTATGGAGTGAAATTCAAGTTAGAAGCCTACAAAGTAGGATTTGTACAGCATGCTTGAAGATTGGATCAAGTGTTCATCACAAAATTGACTTGTAATATAAGAATGAAACCCTAACTTCATGGCTTCGATTCTCTTAGCTCAAATATGATCTCAATGAGTTCTTGGATATTTTAGAAATCTTGCAATGTGATATACAACCCATCTTTTAATTTCTTTTTAATATTTCCCTTGGGACTATATGAAAAAGTGCCATGAAGTTGGGTCAAAATCCTGACCAAATTAGGGCAAAATTTCACTAAGTGTTTTGTTTCATGACCATGTATTCTTAAAATTATAACTTGAGATCCAATCACTTTTGGAAGGAGTTGTGTGAAGAAAAGTTATAGATTTCATGGATATTTACAACTTTCATGTTGGAAGTTTCTTTTGAATCATCTTGCATCATGGTTAAAATTTTGCTCAAAGTTATGAAAAAATAAGAAATTTCCAACACTTGAAAAATTTCTTTTCAAAATGAAATCTTAAATTTTTTATTTCTTGATGAATAAGTTTCATATTTTTACATGCTTTGATGAATTGTGATCTTTGGCATTTGATTTTGACCAAAAAGTCAAAGTTTTACTTTTCAATATACAGTTGACTTTTGATCAGCTGACTGCAAAATTCATCTGTCAATCCATTGGACTTTCAATGTTTTGAGCCATGTTATTAGGTAAAAATGATTCAATTGGAATCTTGAGATCATGCCTTAAACCAATTGATCATTTGCTAGATCAAAAATCAGAAATTGCCCTTTCTCAGTCAAAACCCTAATTTTGACCATTTTTCCCTTTTGATGATTTGACCAAATTTCTTGAGGAATTGTGGTCCAAACTTGATCTAATGATACAATGAGTTTATAATGTTGATGTGGATCAAAAATTATGGAGTTTTACTGTAAATTGGCCATAGTTGACTTTTTCCCTAATATAGTTGATTTTTAGGTCAACTGCTAAATTGACTGAGCAAAAGTGTGATCCAAGGCTTGAAACTTGACATGCGTAATCTTTGGGGTCCATAATGATCCATGAAAGTCATAGAAGCATTGGAAGTTCAAAAATCCTTGTGCAATCTCAAACCCTAATTTTGGTCATCAGTGCTTAAGGAGGTGTCTTGAGCTGATCAACCCTAGTGCAGTCTTGAGCCAAAGGAGATCTTGTGAGCAAAATTCTTGATAAGTGATAGGCCAAATTTTGGGGTACAATAGAGGCTCTTCTCGCAGGAATAAGGCTGGAAGAAGACCTAGGTTCCCGGGAACTACAAGTATTCACGGACTCCCAACTCGTCACATCTCAAGTTCGAGGAGAATATCAGGCCAAGAACAATAGCATCATCGAATATCTGAACCTAGTCAAAGAACAAATGAAGAAATATGACCGGTTGGAAATCAAACACGTACCATGTGAACAGAACACGCAGGCCGACATACTCTCAAAACTCTCGAGCACAAAGAAAAAAGGTGGGAACAAATCCATTATCCAAGAGTCCCTTTCTCGTCCGAGTATTGAAAAACCCACTGTATCGCCTGAGGTGAACGCTATTGGGGACAACTCATGTTGGATGACCCCGATATTTAGTTATCTCACAAAGGGAGAGTTACTCGTTGACCAAAAAGTGGCCAATGCAATGAAACGAAGAGCTTGCTCTACGTAGTAGTCGAGCATAAGCTCTATCGACGAGGATTCTTCATCCCACTCCTGAAATGCATCGAGAAGTCCAAAATCCCCGAGATCTTACGGGAAATTCACGAGGGAATCAACACCCAACACTTGGGCGGAAGATCTCTGGCACGAAATGCACTGCAAGCAGGGTATTAGTGGCCCACCATGCAGCAAGACACGAAGGAGCGCGTCAAAAAATGAGACAAATGTTAAAGACATGCAAACATGCACCTCACACCCCCACATAAACTCAAAACTTTGTCATCCCCATAGATGTTCTCCTGGTGGGGGATAGACATCCTCGGACCGTTCGCACACGGACCATATCAAACTAAATTCCTGATTGTGTCCATTGACTATTTCACGAAGTGGATAGAGGCCGAAGCCCTAGCCAGAATCACATCACACAACATCCTTTACTTCTACAAATGAAACGTGTTTTCCTGATTCAGCATACCATAAGCGCTCTTCATCGACAACGGGATGCAGTTCACCGACCAAAGCTTCCAAGAGTTTGTCGCCAAGGTCAGCACCAAACAACACTTCATGTTTTTCAAACACCCTCAAACCAACGGGCAAGTCGAGGCCGCAAATAGTTATCTTACGAGGACTCAAGAACAAGTTGGGTGAAGCCAAAAAGTGGTGGGTTGAAGAGTTGCACGACGTCCTATGGGCTTACTGAATGACTCCACACTCGACAACCGGTGAAACCCCATTTCGACTAACCTATTGTACCAAATCAGTCATCCTTGTGGAAATCATAGAGCCATCCAGACAAACTGGAGTCCCTTTAGAAGAGGAACTAAATGAAGATGCCCTAAGAGAAGAGCTCGACCTGGTCGAAGAAATACGATCATGAGCAACCCTTTTCTAAGCCACATTGAAACAGCAGATAGCCCTGCGTCATGACACCAAAGTCATGAAATACAAATTCCAGATCAAAAGCTTAATCTTGTAGAGAAACCATAAAGATTCCCGTGAAGGAAAGCTGGCCGCCAACTGGGAAGGACCTTACGGCGTCTGTGGGGCAACGGGCACTAGATCCTATCACCTCGAACGCCTAAGTAGAGAA
The DNA here is from genome assembly GCA_948472305.1 of Vicia faba. NCBI lineage: Eukaryota > Viridiplantae > Streptophyta > Magnoliopsida > Fabales > Fabaceae > Vicia > Vicia faba. The sequence goes on from OX451740.1 coordinate 1,325,203,905, forward strand.
CCACTACCTCGACCATGGAACACTACAAAGTGGAAACAATATTACAACTAGGTCTCATATAAATGCTGGGGCCCAATAGTTGACGTACCCTGTCCAACAAACGACATAGCTCGTTCGACCATGAAAGCATGTTAAGATACGAACATAACCTCCAACCAATAATGAAAGGCGGGTTTTTGCTCATTGGTCGAGCAGAACCATAGTCCGACGAGGACACCTCGACCAAGCTCCACCATTGAAGTACCCAATAGGAAGAACACCCATCTTGCAAAGAGAAGTTCATGCCACGAAGTCAAGACCCCGACTGCGATTTTGACCTTGTCTATATGGACACCTACTCTGCTTCCACGACACATCCCAACATGTGTCGATCGCAACTAAGGTCGAGCATAAATTTCCACTTGTCATATTTCCACACCAAAATAAGCACGTCAAACACAAGGACTGAATATCATAATGAAAAACATAAGAGCGAAACAAAAGCAATAGAAAGCCGACCACGAAGGTTAGTGTTGTCTATACAATAATACCAAAAAGAGGCACGCAGACCCAAATTAAACAGACACAAGAAACGGGCAAGTCCCCTTGTCCAAAACGGTTAAATGAAAGGTGGCACGCAAACCAAATAAACAAACAGGCATGTAGGCCCAGATAGTTAATCCTCGCCTCCATCATCCTCACCATCACTTCCTTCCTCGGGATTATCCTCGAGAGGATAAAATATCTTCCTGTCGACCACCTAGTTAAAAGGCCCAGCACCTTCGACCACAAGATCGACCCCTTTGTTGATGATCTTGAGCTGCTCCACAGCAATGTTGAAGCCATAACTAAGGGTTTCCACGACATCCTACTCGAGCACACGAGTCTGAGCAATCACGTCTCTCTTGGTCACAAAGGCCTTCTTCGTGTTGGTCTCTTCCTCAACAGGTGCCGCAATTTCCTCCAGCTCCTTCCCCCGAGCAGTCAGTCGCTCGTTTTCCTTGGTCGCAACCTCTAGTTAAGGCCTGATCTCATTCAAATCCTTGAGGAGCTGGACTTGCACTTCATAATTGGTCTCATGATTGAGAATATCATCCTTCAACTTCTCATTAATCCCCCTCCAACTTTTGGATGCGGGCATTGTAGGAGCACAAAGGAGAGATGAAAGAGAAAAGAAATATATTGAATGATGACTATAAAATAAGGAATAATGAATTACACTGATCTACCTACTACTAGGCTATTTATACACAAAATTAGGGTATAATAAAGTACTAAAATATCCTCTAACAAACTTAATCAATAAGATATTCCTAAAATATAAATTAATTCCAACATCATCCCTTAATTTATATTTACACAAAACTGACAACACCAATTCCATCCGTCAAACGAAGAAATTGATTAGTCTTGATAGCGTTTGTCAGAACATTTTCCAGCTGCTTCTGGGTGATACAGTGCACAACTTCTAATATTCCACTCCGAACCTGATTCCTCAGAAAGTGATATTTGGTCTCAATATGCTTGCTTCTCCCATGCAGAACTGGATTCTAGGCAAGATTGATTGCAGACTTGTTATCAATCATCAGCTTTAAAGGTTTGTCTACCTCAATCTTCAGATCTTGCAGCAAGTTCAGAATCCACACAGCTTGGCATGCAGTCAGAGCTCCTTCAATATATTCAGCGTCACAGGTTGACAGTGCAACAACAGGTTGCTTCTTGGAACACCGAGAAATAAGACCTCCCAAAAATTTGAATAAGTACCCAGAAGTACTTCTTCTGTCAAATCTGTCTCCACACCAATCAGAGTCTGAATAACTTAGAAGTTCTGATTCGATCTTTCTTCCAGAAGGAAATAACACTCCATACTTCAGAGTTCCCTTCACGTACCTCAGAATCCTGACATCAGCTTGGTAATGAGACCACTTTGGTTTACTCATAAATATGTTAACCATTCCAACTGCATAGAAAATATCAGGTCTGGTATTACACAAATACCTCAGTGAACCAACCCTCTGTTTGAAGGTTGTAGCATCCATGTCCTCTCCATCAGAATCAGAGTCTAACTTCTGATTTGTATCAGTAGGTGCGATAGAAACTTTGCAATTCTCTAGCTTAAATATCTTCGGAAGCTCATGTTCATACTTCATATGATTCAAAATTATTCCTTTCTCAGAGTACATAAACTCCATCCCTAAAAAGAAACTCATTTTCCCAAGATCTGTCATCTGAAACTCATTCATCATAACCTTCTTGAACTCAGCTATCTCTTGTTCAAAACTTCCTGTGAGCAATATGTCATCAACATACAAACAAACCAAAATCATATTACCTTCTGAAGTGTGTTGAACATAAACACCATACTCCATCTCACACTTCTCAAACCCTTGTCCCTTGAAAAATGAATCAATCTTCAGATTCTAGGCTCTGGGGGCTTGCTTCAATCCATACAAGGATTTGTGTAATTTGAACACCATCCCTTCCTGATTCTTTTTCTCAAATCCAGGAGGTTGTGACACGTATACCTCTTCTTGTAATGGACCATTCAAAAATGCAGATTTTACATCTAAATGCATCAGAGGCCAATTCTTGTTAGCAGCTATTGCAATCACTAGTTTGATTGCTTCATGTCTCGCTACATGTGAAAACACTTTAGAGTAATCCAGCCTAGGATTCTGTAGAAATCCTCTTGCTACTAATATTGATTTGTGTTTTCCAATTGATCCATCTGGCTTTAGATTTTGCTTGAAAACCCACCTGGCGTTGATGGCTTTCTTGCCTTTTGGAATTTCTGTCAGCTTCCAAGTCTTGTTTCTCTCTATAGCATCAAGTTCTTCTTTCATGGCCTGCAACCAGACTTGCTGCTTATGAGCCTCTTCCATACTCATGGGTTCATAGTATACTAACATTGCACACTGAATAACTTCTCCTTCGGAGTCTACTTCAGTGTCTTGTAACATGTCAAACTCTACAAATCTTCTTGGGATGCTTCTGACTCTTTGTTGCCTCTGAATTTGAACTTCAGAACCTCGGAAACCAGAACTTTCCCCTTCAGAAGCTCTTGCTTCAGATATTGGACTTTCTCCAGAACCTTGACTTTCTTCAGAGTCTGGAAAATTCCCAGAGTCTGAATCACCATCGGAGTCAGAGTCAGAATTATCTTCACCTTCTGAATCTTCTTTAGAGTCAAAGTCTTTACCAGCTTCAGAAACATGTGTTTTTGACTTTTATTTTACAATGACGTCTCTGCTGAACTCAACTTTGTTAGTTTCTGGACAATAAAGTTTGTACGAACCTATATTGTGGTACCCCACCAGTAACATTACTTTACTTCTATCATCCCGCTTCTGTCTTCTGGCTTTTGGGACATGTTTGTAACATACATAACCAAACACCTTCAGATGACTAACAATTTTCTTATCTCCACTCCACTTATGAATAGGAACTATTTCCTTCAGCTTCTTCGTTGGACATCTGTTGAGCACATAACATGCAGTGGCAACAGCTTCTCCCCATAAAGTATGAGGAAGCTTATTCTCTTTCAGCATGCTTCTCACCATATCAAGCAAAGTAAGATTTCTTCTTTCAGCAAGAACATTTTGTTGAGGAGTATAGGGAGAAGTAACCTCATGCTCAATTTCATTCTACTCACAGAACCTTCTGAATTCTGTAGAGTTATACTCACCACCACCATCAGTTCTAAGAATCTTCAGAGTCTGGCCATTCTGATTCTCAACCTTCAGTCTGAACTTCTTGAATTCAGCAAACACCTCATGTTTGAACTTTATGAGAGATACCCATGTCATTCTGGTGAACTCATCAACAAATGACACAAAGTATTTATTCCCTCCAATTGATGCTACTGGAAATGGACCACACACATCAGAATGCACTACTCCAAAGGCATACTTTGCTCTTGGAGCTACTTCTGATGCAAATGGTAATCTTGGTTGCTTCCCTTCCATGCACACCTTGCATGACTTCTCAGGCTTCTTGATTGTAGGAATTCCATGTACCAGCTTCTTTGATTTTAGATGCCCTAAGCTTCTAAAATTCAGATGACCAAATCTTCTGTGCCACAACTCACTCTCCTTGATAACACTTGTTGCACTATGACATTCAGAGTCTACAGTTCTAACATTCACCTTGAATGTTTTGTTCCTTCCCTGTTCTGACTCCATAATCAGCTTCTGATTACAGTCATACAACTTCAAAAGATTGTCCTTCATGGTAACCAAAAAACCTTTCTCAATCAGTTGTCCCACACTCATTAGATTGCTTTTCATGCCAGCTACATACCATACATTCTGGATCACTGTTTCTTTCCGATTGTTTAGAATGATTCTGACATTTCCCATACCTTCTGCATTGAGGTATTTATCATCATCACATCTGATCTTTGTACTATTCCCAGAGTCAAAATCAACCAACCATTTCTTGTTTCCAGTAAGATGGTTTGAACACCCTGTGTCCATATACCACCATTATGATGAATTCATATTACCAGGTTCAGAAGCCAACAATAGCACAGGTTCATCATCAGACTCTCCTCTGGCTATATTTTCTTCTTCTGACTTCCTTTCTTTGTTCGACCATCAATCTTTGGCATAATGACCAAAGTTCTTGCAACAGTAACACTGAACATTCTTCTTGTTAGACTTTTCTTTTCCCTTCTGGATATTCTTCTGCCTATCAGAGTTTGAAGCTTCTGACCTTTGACCACTATTAGTTTTTTCCTGGCTTCTGACCAAGTATGCTTCTGATACTTCTTACCAGAAGTTACTTTCAGAGTCTGCTGCTCTACTTCCCTCTCAGAAGTTCTCTCAGTCATACGCAACTCATACGTTTCTAGACTACTTTGCAGCTCTTTAACTCTCATGGTGCTCAGATCTTTGGAATGTTCAATTTCTACCACAATGTAATCAAACTGGGAAGTTAAAGATCTTAATATCTTCTCAATGATTACTTGTTCAGAAAGAGTTTCCCCACAATCTTTCATCTCATTAGTGATCAGAATCACTCTAGAGATGTAGTCAGAAACCTTCTCGTTGTCCTTCATGTTGAGATTATCATATTGCTTTCTGAGAGACTGAAGCTTCACCTTCTTCACTGATGCGTCACCACTGTAACATCTGACCAGTATGTCTCATGTAGCCTTTGTTGTTTCAGAGTCAGCAATCTTCTCAAACATATTCACATTCACACATTGATGGATGTAGAACAATGCCTTCTGATCTTTCTTCCTTAGCGCCTTTTGTGTAATCTTTTGTGCCTTTGTTGTGTCTGCTGCTAATAGATCATAGCCATCGGTGATAAGATCTAACACATCTTGAGAGCCAAACAACACACGCATATAGATCTTCTAACAATTCCAGTTTTTGCCATCAAACACTGGAAGCTTAGAGTTGATATCATTGTTTCTGTTCATCTTCAACCTTTGTGCAATTCACGCAAAAAAAACTCACTAAAACACAGTGTTTTCCAAAACCCACAGAATCAGGAAAAAAACGATTCTCAATCACACAATACCTCACTGTTCACTCGTGTTTCCCCGTGGATTTCGAATCAAAGCTATGATAGAAATTGTTGGTGCACAAAGGAGAGATGAAAGAGAAAAGGAATGTATTGAATGACGACTACAAAATAAGGAATAATGAATTACATTGACCTACCTACTACTAGGCTATTTATACACAAAATCAGGGTATAATAAAATACTAAAATACCCTCTAACAAACTTAATCAATAAGACATTCCTAAAATAGTAATTAACTCCAACAGGCATAAGCTTTATCCAAGGCGGCTTGGGAGCCTGCAGCTTTATCATTCAGTGTCAAAGTGGTTTCGAGAACCCTCATCATGGCGGCCACATCTTTTGAGAGATTCTTCCGCCGAGTTTCTTTGTCTTCAGACAGAATGGCCTCCCTCTCCTTTTCATAGAGACCTAAGGAACTCTCCCCACTGAAGATACCTCAGTTGAGATAGTAGGGGGCAACACGAAAACCACCCTAGCACCCTTGTCCTTGTCGAAAACCGCCACATGCTTAGCGTCTTCCATGCGCTTCATTTTCACCAGTTGTTCGGGAGGGGGAGCCCGGGCTCCTGGAGGAGAAGATGAACTGCTTGGATGGGCAGAAGTTTTGGCTTGTTCCTGAATTTGGGAAACCCGAGTTTTAGGCGCCAAGCGTGAGGGATTCTTGGACCTTAACTTGAGTAAGCGTTCGAAGAGAGTCGCCATCCGACCTGCAATAAAAAAACTATTAGTCCATAAGACAAAAGTACGAACATGAAATTACGGGCACGTCCCCTACCTAGAAGTCTCAAAGCCTCCTCATCAGAGGAGCACTCAAGGAGCACTTTCATGTTAATCAGTCAGGGAATAAATATTTGTTCCCTGTTATCGTCAAAGAGGAAGTTATTGTCTATGTCCATAAACTTTTCCTGGGAGAAGCTCTTGACATAAGCCGCTAGCTTGTCGTAAGAGAGCTTATCTTGGGCATCTAAGTATTTGGGCTTCACCGCATAATACTCGGGCTTCTTCTCAAAACGTTTCCATTGCCACTCAAGAGGAAACTTTTCCATAAGTCGAGCCACTGTCCGACCATCCTCGGCCTCTTTCGAGCGGTCGTACAAAGAATCCACGGCCGCATCAATAAGAGGTTTCACGATGAAATACCTCTCTTTAAAGTTGCATACAAATTTAAGGTACGACCAGAAGAGTTTTTCGAACTATTTGAATGAAACCAAGGCTTGTCACCTTCCAATGGTTTACCGTTGTAGGTGAAAGATACGAAAGAAGAAGGTCAAAGTGGCACCAATTTTTAGATATTGGCATACTAGCTCGAACGCCCGGATAAACGCGAGAACATTCGGATAAAGCTGAGAGGGTACCAGTTGCAACCATTGGAAGACCCCCACATGGAAATTGTTGAAGAGAAAACACATCCCCGCTTCTTTAAAGAAGAACTCATACATATGGAAGCGTTTACCCGGGAATGACGAGCATATCCTCCGGCTTTGATGCGGGATTTTAAGAACCCAGTTGGCAGGGGCGCCCTCTGCTCGGTCCTCGGGGACATTGAACTCATCAGAAGCGTCCTTCAAAAAACACGACCTTTTACTTTGGGGCTTGGGCACGACCTAATCCAAAGGGTCGTTCGCGACCATATCGTCACCCTCATTGGTATCGGGCACGATACCTTCCTCGACTGGGCATGCCATCGTACCTGAAAATCAGGGGAAATCAGTGAATTCGACATCATCAAATTCACCCTTCCACCGTAAATCAAGTGAAAGGGAGATGAATGTGTCGAGGAGTGAGGTCGAAACCCTATGAGGGGACATTTCATCGAACGGGAAAGTTGCCAAAATCCTCCCCATTATATGGGGAGGACGACCCTGATGCAAGTCAGAACGAAATTTTGAAACATGAATCTTCATCCACATCCATGAACCTAGATGAACATCCATAGAGGTTCATTCCAGAACCCATGAATCTTCATCCAGAGGTTCATCCGTTCATGGAAAAACCTAAGTGTTTAAGCTAAAAAATCTGAGAAACAACACGAACAAGATGAAATCACTTACTTGGATGAGATAAGCGTGAAGGTGCCTACGGCGGTGTTGGAGAAGACGAGCGCAAGGGAAATGGGAGAAAGGAAAGCTTGAAAATATCAAAGTGAATTTCTGATTCCCCTTTCATAGACTTCCCTATGCAATGATGACACCCAAAACAGTTGCCATGTGGGGCTTGCGAGATGACATGTCTCCCACAACAGTCTCATGCAATACCATACGCCTGCGCCATTTCACTCTTATTGGCGGACAAACGCTCGATATCATTTGTAACGCCTCATGAACGGGTACATCATAGGCGCGCATTCGAGGAAACTCGTCGCCTCCCAATAAGCGAAAATTATTATTGGACGCCTCGTCGATACGAGCAAAGGGCGAGCTCGACCTATGAAACTCTCCCTATAGCTGACTCGGGCACATCACGTGCAAATCTTTGAATCCTCGACATGAAACACGGAGCCGTCCCCGACGGGAGTTGACAGTTTCCCCAATCGGACAACACCTCCCCTGCACTCAAACTGGTATCAAGTCATCACCCTTTCGCTTAAGGGCAATAACTTGGAGGACTCCTATTCTGGACTGGGTCGACACTTGCCCCACTGTTGGGGAGGCCCAGTCTAGTGCCTTTGCCTATGGCCCAAATCAGATAGCCGTTGGGGATTTTCCCAACGTGCCCATTAGAGAATGTGTCGTGTCCCTAGTCACATTAATCACCACCTGCCCTCCGAGAATAACGGGTCCATTGTCCCTATATTCTCGGGGCACTTTACCAGGAAAGGGCCCACGTGCTGGATCCTATTACCCACGTAAATCCTAGAAGTCCTTGTTGTTGGGCGCAAATCACTTGATCCACTACATGGATCTTGTCCCAGCGCTGGGGGTTATAAATACCCTCTCACGTGAGAGGGTCAGGTATCATCATTCCTTCATTACCTCATCTACTTTACTTGCTCTCACTATAAACCTCATTTTGGCATCTGAGTGTCTTGCAGGTATCCCCCCATTTCACATTCAACCGTTGCTCAATTTAAAGCTCGTGGACCTTGACAATCTCTTCTGATCAGATACGATTATATATATATATATATATATATATATATATATATATATATATATATATATATATATATATATATATATATATATATATATATATATATATATATATATATATATATATATATATATATATATATATATATATATATATATATATATATATATATATATATATATATATATATATATATATATATATATATATATATATTACTTATAAAAATCCATTCAATTATATATAAGTTGACAATATTGATAGACGATGAAATATGAGACAAAGAGATCAAAATAGTTGTCGTGAGAATGGATCAAATAATTAAAACCAACAATTATAATATTAAGATAAATTTTATAAAATGTTTTTGAATCTATAATTGTCTCTTAAACAAATAAATTTTATATTGTGAATAATAATACACACAAATATCATAAACACAAATGAATATCAAAATTAATTTCACTTTAGAGAGTACATTTTAATATTATAAATATATATTATTAATCATTAGGGTTTGTTTTTGTATATGAACAATAAACAAGTAGCTTTCTTAGAGGTATAAGGAGAGCCGTAAGGGGTAGATTTTTGTAGATTATTTGGGGGATTCGGGAGCTACGACAATGATGCATATTGTCCCAAGAAGAATATCTTGCTTATCTCTCTTGCGGGAGTCCCTTATATAGTCTTCCTTTTGTATTATTAAGAGCCTCAATCAAGGTGTGATGCTTGGACTTCATAACTGGATAAATGTCGTCGTCACCATGAATGAAGGTGTTCAAAGCTATGTAACATTGAGTTTAATACGCCGACAACCATTATAGTCATTAATGAACTGGATTACTGATTGAATACGAGCATGTGGACTCCAGTTACAAGAACTATTAGAGTAGGTAGCACAGATGGATTACTGTCTGGAGAAAATGAAGGTCGTCCAACACCTTTAGTCGAGTTGCACCTCCTCCCAAATATCCCTCCTTATTATGGATCAGACACTAGTCTTATTCTCTTCTCAGACGACTTTATAACCTAATTGAGATTAATATTTCTACGATGTCCAAAATTGTATATATATAATCACATGTATCATATACAATTAATACAAATGAATGAAAATTGATTCTAATTTACAAAATAATATTTACTAATACATGACGGGACAACAACATCAAAATGCCTATTATAAGTCAAAGTTCACCATTAGATCAACCATTAGATTCAAGCTCACTAACATATTTGTGAGCATCTTGATTCTTTCTAAGATCAAAATATATAATTTGTATTATCGATCTTGATTGAATTTTGATTCAACCTTTAAACTTAAAACTTTCAACTATATTATTTCAATGTTTAATCAGATTTCAACTACATTATCTAAAAGAAATTATAAATACTTACTCGAAAAAGAAGTTGTAACTAATTTCTTGATACCATCCACAACACAAGCAAAATGTTGAATTTGCATTGCTAAGCGTTCAGTGCCAAGGTAAGCCGCCTATGTTTAATAGTAGTAGATGATTATTTCAAACTCTGCCGTCCAGGTTCAAAAATCCTAATAACTCTTTCTTTTCCATTCCCGCTTGGTTGAAAATGAAGGCAATAATTAAAACGTGTGGGATCTAACATCAATAATAACTGAAATGCACGTAGCAAGAAAAGAAAAAGAAACTCATCCATACGTGTGTTTATTGTTTATGGCATAAGCCTTACGTATGAATTGACATCATCCCTTTATTGAAAGATCCGTCCCCACTCCACTTACTCATCGTTTTCCTTCTAGATAACATTGTCTATCAATATGTATATGAACTCTCCATTACATTATTATACTAATATTCTTATCCATCCATTTCTACTTACTCCCAACAACTTTAACCTTACTCTCTCACCCAATCATCTCAAACCCATAATGCCCTCCTTTTCACTACCCAACACCCAACAACAAAACAAAATTACCCAACTCTTCCATTACTTCAATTTTCACACCATCTACTGCTTTATTAATTTATAAAATAAAATAAAAACCACTCACTTCATTCTTTATTATGCATTATATTTATTAAATGTATTTAAATTATATAGATTATATGCACCCATTATTTTTTTAAATTTAAAAGTAATTTTTTATTTATAAAAATAGAAAAAAAAGTATTTTACTAAATTATACTCTTCCCAATCCATAATATAAAAAAATTATTTTATAAATTTATTAAATTAATAATATATTTATTCTATATTTAGTCTAAATATATAAATTATTCAATAATTTAAAAACAGACATTTTATTATAATAGAGATTAGAATAATTATTCATCATATATATGTATTGATATTTACTTTAAAAATCTAATAATTTTTAACATATAAATCACTATCATGTAGAAAAATTAATATCTCGAATTAGGAATAACCATAATAAGTGCAATATTTTCTCACCAAAAAAAAACAATTTAAATTAAGAATGATATAAATATTATTAAGTAAAAATGTTAATGAAAAAATTTAATTACTAAAATTTATAAAATTTCTTAAATAAATTAGTTAATATTTTCCATAAATTATTTAAGGTTTTCCATAAATTTATATAAACCTTAAATAATAAATTTAATATTCATAAAGTGATCCATTATTAAAAGCAATAGCATTACCATAATAATGAAAAGAAAAAAAGAAAAAATATTAAAACGTCGTTCAGTGAAATTCAAGCGCTAGCTAGCTGCCACTCAGCACGATCAATCATTAATATACAGACTCTCTCTATATATAAACACTCCCTTCTTCCTCAAACTCTCAACAATAACGCAACAACTTTCTTTCATTTCATTTGCGTTTTAATTCCAATTTCATTTCATGGAACCTCCAAAACAAATAGCGGTTACAGCACCAGCGCCACCACCTATGGTGGTGATGCTACCGTCACCAGGCATGGGACATCTCATCCCGATGATTGAATTCGCCAAACGAATTCCTCTTCACCAAAACCTCCACATCACCTTCCTCATCCCTAACGAAGGCCCTCCTTCCAAAGCACAAATCACCGTTCTCCAATCTCTTCCAAGTTCCATTTCACACACTTTCCTTCCACCCGTTTCATTCTCCGATCTTCCATCAACCACTAAGGTTGAAACAATCATCTCCCTCACTGTCCTCCGTTCTCTCCCTTCTCTCCGCCAAACCATCCACTCACTCTCCGTTTCTCATACTATCACCGCCCTTCTCGTCGATCTTTTTGCCACCGACGCTTTCAACGTCGCCGACGAATTCAACCTCCCTAAATACGTTTTCTACCCTTCAACTGCCATGGCTCTTTCTCTTTTTCTTTATCTCCCACGTTTAGACCAAGAGGTTCACAGCGAGTATAGAGAACTCACTGAACCGGTAAAAATCCCCGGTTGTATTCCGGTTCACGGTAAAGATTTACTAGACCCGGTTCAAGATCGGAAAAACGACGCTTACAGAAGTGTTCTTCGTAACGCCAAGAGATACACCGAAGCGGATGGGATTATTGAAAACAGTTTTCTTGAACTCGAACCGGGTCCAATCAAGGAGTTACAAAAAGATGAACCGGGGAAAGTCAAACCGGTTCTTTACCCGGTCGGACCGTTGATTAATAGAGAAGTACTAGCTCAAACCGGTCCAAACGGTTCAGAGTGTTTGAAGTGGTTAGATAATCAGCCACATGGAAGTGTTTTATTTGTGTCTTTTGGAAGTGGTGGGACCCTCTCTAGTAAACAGATAATTGAGTTAGCACTTGGTTTAGAAAAGAGTGAGCAACGGTTTTTATGGGTAGTTAGAAGCCCAAATGATAAAGTTGCAAATGCATCTTATTTCAGTGCTGAAACAGATTCCGATCCTTTTAATTTTCTACCAAAGGGATTTCTAGAAAGAACTAAAGGGAGGGGTTTAGTTGTTTCATCATGGGCTCCACAGCCACAGGTTTTGGCCCATGGGTCGACCGGTGGGTTTTTGAGTCATTGTGGTTGGAATTCTGTTCTTGAGAGTGTTGTGAATGGGGTGCCTTTGGTTGTTTGGCCACTCTATGCTGAACAGAAAATGAATGCTGTTATTTTAACTGAGGATGTTAAGGTTGGGTTGAGACCAAATGTTGGTGAGAGTGGTTTGATTGAGAGACAAGAAATTACTAGTGTTGTTAAGTGTTTGATGGAAGGTGAAGAAGGGAAGAAGCTTCGTTATAAAATGAAGGATCTTAAAGAGGCTGCTGCAAAAACTTTGGGTGAAAATGGAACTTCCACGAACATGATCTCTAAGTTGGCTCTTAAGTGGAGCAATAGCAACAGCATTTCCACTGCGACAAATTAAATTATTAAGTATTAGTATTAGCTTGTATTGTTCAATAATAGTTGCAATAAGAACATCTTGTTTGTACTATTTTCTTCTTAATTTATGTACATTAATAAAACTGTATAATATTAGGTGAATATATTTTTTATAATAACAATGAAAAAATGGATATAATAATACAGTTACATTTATATAGAATGACAAAGATAGGCAAGAAGATTTGGGACCCAATGGACAATAATATTCATGGCACTATAATAAGATGATAAACATCTACTTTTATTAGAAATATATTTACTGACAGCTTCAAAAGAAAGATTTACAATGAATTACAATAATCTATTCCACTAGGTTATTTATACACAAAATTAAATCTAAAATATATCTTCTAACAAAGATATAAGAAGATATAAGATATATATCTTCTAACAAAGATATAAACAATCTAAAAGATATTCCTAAATATAAATTAATATCTAATTAATTATAAAATCTAAATTAATTCTAACATCATTCCTTAATTTATATTTATCTAAAACTGACAACACCAATTTCATCTCTTAAATCAAGAAATTGATCAATTTTGATAGCCTTTGTCAAAACATCTGTCAGCTGCTTGTGGGTGCTACAGTGCACAACTTCTAACATTCCATTATGAACTTGATTCCCCAGAAAATGATATTTAGTCTCAATATGCTTGCTTCTCCCATGCAACATTGGATTCTTGGCAAGATTGATTGCAGACTTGTTATCAATCATCAACTTCAGAGGTTTACTTACCTCAATCTTCAGATCTTTCAGCAAGTTCATAATCCACACAGCTTGACACGCAGTCAGAGCGCCTGCAATATATTCAGCTTCACAAGTTGTTTCTTGGAATGCCAAGAAATAGAACCTCCCAGAAATTTGAATAAGTACCCAGAAGTACTTCTTCTGTCAACTCTATCTCTGCACCAATCAGAATCAGAATAACTCAGAAGTTCTGATTCAATCTTTCTTCCAGATGGAAATAACACTCCATATTTCAGAGTTCCCTTCACATACCTCAGAATCCTGACTGCAGCTTGGTAATGAGACCACTTTGGTTTGCTCATAAATCTACTAACCATTCCAACTGCATAGCAAATATCAGGTATGGTATTACACAAATACCTTAGAGAACCAACCATTTGTTTGAAGGTTGTAACATCCACATCCTCTCCATCAGAATCAGAGTCCAACTTCTGATTTGTATCAGCAGGTGTGATAGCAACTTTACAATGTTCTAGCTCAAATCTCTTCAGAAGCTCTAGTTCATACTTCATCTGATGCAAAATGATTCCTTTCTCAGAGTACATAAATTCCATCCCTAGAAAGAAACTCATTTTCCCAAGATTTGTCATCTCAAATGCATTCATGAGAACTTTCTTGAACTCAGCTATCTCTTATTTAGAACTTCCTGTGAGTAACATGTCATCAACGTACAAACAGACCAGAATCATATTACCTTCTAAAGTATGCTGAACATAAACACCATACTCCATCTCACACTTCTGAAACTCTTGTTCCTTGAAAAATGAATCAATCTTCAAATTCCAAGCTCTGGGTGCTTGCTCCAATCCATACAAGGCTTTATGTAATTTGAACACCATCCCTTCCTGATTCTTTTTCTCAAATCCAGGAGGTTGTGATACATATACCTCTTCTTATAATGGACCATTCAGAAATGTAGATTTTACATCTAAATGCATCAGAGGCCAATTCTTGTTAGCAGTTATTGCAATCACTAGTCTGATTATTTCATGTCTCACTACAGGTGCAAACACTTCAAAGTAATCCAGTCCAGGCTTCTGTAGAAAGCCTCTTGCTACTAATCTTATTTTGTGTTGGCCAATTGATCCATCTGGCTTTAGCTTCTGCTTGAAAACCCATCTGACGCTGATGGCTTTCTTGCCTTTTGGAAGTTCTGTCAGCTCCCAAGTCTTGTTTCTCTATAGCATCAAGTTCTTCTTTCATGGCATGTAACCAAACTTGCTGCTTAAGAACCTCTTCTGTACTCACGGGTTCAGATTCTACTAACATTGCATACTAAATAACTTCTCCTTCAGAGTCTACTTCAGTGTCTTGCAACATGTCAAACTCTGCAAATCTTCTTGGGATGCTTTTGACTCTTTGTTGCCTCTGAACTGGACCTTCAGAACTTTGGACACCAGAACTTTCCCCTTCAGAATTTGGACTTTCTCCAGAAACTTAACTGTCTTCAGAGTCTAGATCACCATCGGAGTCAGAGTCAGAATCATCTTCTCCTTCTGTATCTTATTCAGAGTCAGAGTCTTTACCAGCTTCATAAACATGTGTTTCTGACTTTAATTCAGGAGTTCTCTCTTCAGATTCAGGACGAGACCTTTCCCAATTCCAAACTTCTGATTCTTTTACAATGATGTCTCTGCTGAACTCAACTTTGTTAGTTTCTGGACAATAGAGTTTGTACGAACCTGTACTATGGTTCCCCACCAGCAACATCACTTTACTTCTATCATCCAACTTCTGTCTTCTAGGACATGTTTGTAACATACAGAACCAAACACCTTCAGATGACTAAAACTTTGCTTATCTCCATTCCACTTCTGAATAGGAACTATTTCCTTCAATTTCTTTGTTGGACATCTGTTGAGCACATAACATGCAGTTGCAACAGCTTCTCCCCACAGAGTATGAGGAATCTTCTTCTCTTTCAGCATGCTTCTCACCATATCAAGCAAAATACAATTTCTTCTTTCTGCAAGACCATTGGGTTGAGGAGTATAGGGAGCAGTAACCTCATGCTCAATTCCATTCTCCTCACATAAACTTCTGAGTTATGTGGATTTATACTCACCATCACCATCAGTTCTAATAATCTTTAGAGTCTGGCCACTCTGATTCTCAGCCTTCAGTCTGAACTTCTTAAATTCAGTAAACACCTCATGTTTGAACTTTATGAGAGATACCCATATCATTCTGGTGAACTCGTCAACAAAAGACACAAAATATTTATTCCCTCCAGTCGATGCTACTGGAAACGGACCGCACACATCAAAATGTACTACTCCCAAGGCTTACTTTGCTCTTGGAGATACTTCTGATGCAAATGGTAATCTCGGTTGCTTCCCTTCCATGCACACCTTGCATGACTTCTCAGGATTCTTGATTGTAGGAATTCTATGTACCAAATTCTTTGATTTCAGATGCCCTAAACTTCTGAAATTCAGATGACCAAATCTTTTATGCCACAACTCACTCTCCTTGACAATACTTGTTACACTAAAACATTCAGAGTTTGTAGTTCTAACACTCACCTTGAATGTTCTGTTCCTTCCCTGTTCTGACTCCATAATCAGCTTCTGATTACAGTCATACAGCTTCAGAAGATTGTCCTTCATGGTAACTGAAAATCCTTTCTCAATCAGTTGTCCCACACTCATCAAATTTCTTTTCATGTCAGGTACATACCATACATTTTGGATCACTGCTGTTTTCACATTATTTAGAATGATTCTGACATTTCTCATACCTTCTGCATTGAGGTATTTATAATCAGCACATCTGATCTTTGTACTCTTCCCAGAGTCAAAATTAACCAATCATTTCTTGTTTCCAGTGAGATGGTTTGAACACCCTGTGTCTATATACCACTATTCTGATGAATTCAGATCATCAGGTTCAGAAGCCAACAATAGCACATGCTCATCATCAGAATCTCCTCTTGCTATATTTGCTTCTTTTGACTTCCTTTCTTTGTTGGACCAACAATCTCTGACATAGTGACCAAAGTTCTTGCAACAGTAACACTGAATATTCTTCTTGTCAGACTTCTCCTTTCCCTTCTAGATATTCTTCTGCCTATCAGAGTTTGAAGCTTCTGAACTTTGACCACCATTAGTTTTTTTCCTGGCTTCTGACCAAGTCTGCTTCCGATGTTTCTTACCAGAAGTTACTTTCAGAGTCTGCTGCTCTACTTCCCTCTCAAAAGTTCTTGCAGTCATACGCAACTCATGCGCTTTTAGACTACTTTGCAGCTCTTCAACTCTCATGGTGCTCAGATCTTTGGAATATTCAACTGCTACCACAATATAATCAAATTGAGAAGTTAAAGATCTAAAGATCTTCTCAATAATTACTTGTTCAGATAGAGTTTCTCCACAAGCTTTCATCTCATTAGTGATCAGAATCACTCTAGAGACATATTCAGAAACCTTCTCGTTGTCCTTCATGTTGAGATTCTCATATTGCTTTCTGAGAGACTGAAGCTTCACTTTCTTCACTGATGCGTCACCACCGTAACATCTGACCAGTGTGTCCCATGCAGCCTTCGTTGTTTCAGAATCAACAATCTTCTCAAACACATTTGCATCCACATATTGATGGATGTAGAACAACACCTTCTGATCTTTCTTTCTCGGCGCCTTATGTGTTATCTTCTGTGCCTCTGTTGCATCTGCTTCTAACAGGTCATTGCCATCGGTGACAAGATCTAACACATCTTGAGCACCAAATAACACGCGCATCTGGATCTTCCAACGATTCTGGTTTTTGCCATCAAATACTAAGCTTGGAATGAATATCGTCGTTGTTTCCGTTCATCTTCTACCTTGTGCAATTTACACAGAAACTCAATAAAAACAATGTTTCCCAAATCCCAGAGTTTCTAACCAGGAGCTCTAGATACCAATTGTTGTTGCACAAGAAAGAGATAAAAGACCAAAGAAATATATTTACTGACAGCTTCAAAATAAAAATTTACAATGAATTGCAATAACCTACTCCATTAAACTATTTATACACAAAATTAAATCTAAAATATATCTTCTAACAAAGATATAAGAAAATCTAAGATATATATTTTCTAACAAAGATATAAACAATTTAAAAAATATTTTTAAATATAAATTAATATCTAATTAATTATAAAATCTAAATTAATTATAACCACTTATAATAAAAATTGAAACGAGTTTGATTTGAGAAATGTCGTATTATATGAAAGTCTATTTGTCTAAGTTAAAATGATTATGACAAGAACTTAATGGGTTTGGGTTAGATCTAAATTGTGATTATACATTAGTTAGTGGTGTTTGTGGCCAACAGTGCCGAACGATTTTGATGCCATACCACAAACAAATATTTTATCATGTTTTACTTTTCAGCGCTTGTTTTTGTCCTATATCATGTTTCTAAAACTTGTCTATCAACAAATAATACAAATTAATCAAGTTGGTAACAAGTTCAAGTTCAAGATGAACACCTCCATTTCTTTTGAAAAATTGAGAGGATCTTTACTCTAAATAAATGAGTGATAAATGATATTGAAATATGGATAGTTATAAAAATAATTACGGTCATTTTTTATTGTTTTAATAAGCGATGTCCCCGTCACGTAAGAGATTTTTTTTATTTGTTTTTCATCAAATTTGTGGAGATTTATTTTGTCGGGTTTAAAAACTCTCATTATTTGCAAAATTTATTTTTACTATTAATTATTTTGAGGAAATTATTAGTTTTGTGGAGTTAATAACCCCGCTAAATACTTTGAAAAAAATAGACGTAAAATCATAGTCACTCATCTGAGAAACTCGTTAAGGTCTCTCATCGTAGCCTTGCCCATTTTAATAGGGTGAAAAAATTACTCGGATCAATATAAAATCTATGTTGTTTTCTGATCGCGACTTTGTGAGTCTTAAAGAATCTAGACCGCAAGTATACAGTCTTATCGCGTATAGCTTTAAAGATTATCGAATTCCAAGGGACTAAATGTCGAATTACCGTTATCTTAGGTTACTACGTAAATCTAAGGCTAATAATATAATTAATAGGAGGTTTAGGGAACCTAACTGATTATAATCTAGTTTAGATTCAAGGGAGAATATCGGTATGTAATGGTCGGACTTCGTGGATTTAGCAACTCATTGACCTAACTCGAATTAACAAGACAGTTTTCAGTAGGAAGTATTCGTTTGAAAACCCTCTTCTCACGCTCTCGTGTTTATTGATTCAGATCCTACGATCAAACCTAAATGAGTGCTCTCGTTGTTTCAATTAGAGTTTAAAAATAGTTTTTGGAAACAAACAAAACCTAATCAACTTAAAAGCGCTCTCGCTATATTTTAAGTTGATGCACAATTACCACTGTCCAGTTATTATCTCAAACTCTCGTTTTATTGATCCTAACTTCTATTTGTAGTTTACTCTCGTAACAAAACAGTTAATATTTAGAACTAGTAATTGAAGCCAGAAAATTATTCTTTTTTTAAAGGAACTGATCAATTGGCGTTGCTAAACCCCGTTGGCTATATGACCTTACATACCGATAAATAAATTTAGCCTAGCATATTAAACGATTCAATAACAACGCAACAGAAATAATTACCATCTAGCAATTTAAATAAACTAAACATTGCAGACAATTCTGGCATAAATAAATAAAGTACTTAAATTAAACCTGAAAATATTACGGCAGAATATTTGTCTGATATCGGATGTCTCCCACAGATCGGTAAAGAAAATAATGCAGAAAGAAAATAATGCGAAAAGAAATAATGCGGAGAGAAATAATGCAGAAAGAAATAATGCGAAAAATATTCGGCAGAGTAACAGTAAAAACAGAGAAAATAAAGCGTGTTTAAAAATGGGGATTTAAGGTCCTATTTATAGGCTTGGAGATGCGCAGGGAGTTGAGATGTTTTCTCCTCCGGATTTGCCTCACTGTAACGGCTGTTACACTCCTTCAATTGAGGGAGGGCTGGCGTGGCAAGGTGTAACGGTCGTTACACCCCCTGCTTTTGAGGAAGGGCTAGTGTGGCAGGGTGTAATGGTCGTTACACCTGGACTAAGGAATGTGTAACGGTCGTTATACCCCTTGGGCCTTGGGTGGATTGGGCCAGCGCTTGTTTCTTCTTTGGACTTCCAATGCTCTTTACTTGTAATGCACCCAATTTTTTCCACACACCCCTCAATTGCATAATTTCTCTTTCTTTGTGCGGATTTTAAATACGATTAGCTCGACTTTTCTTGACTTTCTTCGCACATGCCTCGCAAACATCAAATTCCTGAAAATATAGAAAATACCAGCATAATACGAATAAAGAGTAATTTAATTAATTTAAATGCGGATAAAGTTCATGTAAATTGATCCAAATATTCTATACATTTCCGTTTTATTAAACTCCCCTACATTTGAACCTTTGCTTGTCCTCAAGCAAATAATAGAGTAAAAAAACGTTTAACGCACGGTTTCTGACACAATCGTGTGACACAACTCGAATCGTATGTGGTTGAGGGACATTACATTAGAAAGATGGAACTAGGTCCCGACACTAATGATACAGAAATGACACAAAACCATAGGACATAGTCAAAATCCTCCATCCTATGCAAACTAGTCCGAATTATGCTTGTAAAATCAAGCTTCTCAAATGCACTTTTGTTTTGATGAAGACAAACCATGAGTAACAATGAAGGCAAAGATTATTGATCAAGCTAAAAGCATCTATGGATAAGCTCTTCAGTTCAAGCACTTAGCAAATTTCAAGGTATAATGATAATACTTACTTTGAACTTAAGACATAGATGCTCAATGGTCAAAAGAAACATTTTATATTGTCCAAATCTTTACTCAAGTTTTTCTAAGCTAAATTTTTTTTTACTTGAGTGAAATCAATTTGCATATTAGTGCAATCGATTGCATGCTTCAATTTTTCAAATATTTTGCTACTGTTTCTAAGTGTAATCGATTTGCATGTTTATGCAATCGATTGCATTCAATCAATATTTGCTACTAACTTCACATGAAATCAATTTACACTCTTGCTCAATCGATTGCACACTCAAAATATTTGAAATTCTAGCTGTTGAAACCCCGTGCAATCGATTTACACAAAGGGTGAAATCGATTGCATGCTGCACGATTTTGAAAAACAGCAGCTTTGCACATGCCTGTTCATAACACCATTTAATGGAAACCTTTCACTCAATCTTGACAATTGTTCATGATTCATCTCCAGAACTTTATGCTATTTCAAAAAGGTGCTATGAACATATAAATACTCATTTTAAAAATCATTTTAACACCTTTTTCCAATTATATTTTCTGAATTTTCAAAAAACAAACTCAAACTGTTATACATTTTCATGCACAAGTTGTCTGCACACTTTCACATATTGTTAACCCGAAAACTTTGAGCATTATATATCTTGAGTCATTGTATACTATTATCATTGGAAGAGAAGATCAATTCATTGATTAAACCACTCAAAGTGATCATTGCTACTCAAACTCGCTCAAATCAAATATTGCTATATACTTGCTTATTTTTCAGGATTGTTAGAAATAAGTTTAAGTGGTTTTATAAATCTTGTTTTTCCAGAATTGTTGGATACAAGTGAAGTCACTTTGAGAGGATTTTTCTCATTGTTGACATAGTAAAAATACAAGAGGATTGTTCTTGGTCCAAGAGCATTGTTCTTGGTTTTGGGTAGTTCTTGTTTAAGTTTGCCACAATAAGGAAATCTCTTTCATGTTGAAAAGGGACTGGAGTACTCTCAGACTGTGAGGGGAACCAGGATATATCGCTTGTGTCTCTTTATTTTTCTGCACTTTACTCTTTCATAAACTCACCATAATCCAGAAAAATAATATTCATCATCACTAAAACCAGAAATTTTTAAAGTACCTAATTCACCCCCCCCCCCCCTCTTAGGCGCACTTCGTACTTACAATTGGCATCAGAGCAGGTTATAGGTAACATGTTCCTAAAAGATCCAGAATGGCTTCCGCAAATCAAAATCCAATTTTTAGAGATGGTGGTAGTAACAAGAAGCCTCCTCTATTTTGTAGTGAATATTTTGACTTATAGAAAATACGCATGAATACACATCTAGAAGCACAAGGATAAGAAATATGGGATGCCGTCGAGAATGGTCCGTTTATCCCTATAACGGTAATCAATGGTGCTGGCTCATTAAAGCCTAAAACTGCATGGAACGAAGATGATAAGAAGAAGGTTCTCTATGATAAAAAGGCAATAAATCTTCTTCAAGGTGCACTTAGCATGGATGAATTCTTCCGTGTCTCGGCATGCAAAACAGTGAAAGAAATATGGGATACCTTGGTACAAACTCATGAAGGAACCGTTGAAGTTAAAAGATCAAGACTAAATACCTTGAGTCAAGAGTACAAATTATTTCGAATGCAGCCCGGAGAAACCATCCTTGACCTACAAAAGAGATTTATGTACTTGATAAATCATCTAAGTTCTCTTGGTAAGACTCTGACGAATGATGAACTAAATCTGAAAGTACTTAGGTCCTTAACTAGGGAATGGCAACCAAAGGTAACTGCAATTTTAGAAAAGAAAAGTCTCTCCTCCATGACTTCCGCAACTTTGTTTGGGAAACTTCAAGAATATGAAACGAAACTCGGAAGACTTAAAAAACATGAAAATCAAGAGAAGTAATCCAAGAATATTGCTTTAAAGATAGATTCCAAGTAAGTTGAAAAGGAAGAAAATCCTGATTGAAACGACAAATCCTTTTCTCATTCAAAAGGAAATAAACAATTCAAGAAAAAGGAAGCTTCCACATCAACACAAGAAGTCACATGTTATGAATGTGGTAAGCAAGGTCATATCAAGCCGGATTGTCCGAAACATTCCAAGAAAGGTGGCTACAAAAGCAAAAAGGGATTCAAGAACAAAAAGGCCTATGTTGCATGGGAGGATAATGAAATAAGTTTCTCACCCGATTCCGATAGTGATAAAAGTGCAAATCTGGCATTGATGGCCTCACACCATTCCGATGATGAAGACAATGAGGTTAGTAATGAATTTTCTCTTTTTGATAATGATGCACAAAGTGCTATAGTTGAACTATTAAATGAATGCAAAATTCTGTATAAAACTATTTCATCTCAAAAGAAACAAATTTCATCTTTAGAAGAAAAATGTGAATCTATGGAAAAAGATTTCAAAGAAAAACAAAAATTAAGTAATGAACAAAAACAAAATTTTGTATGCAAAAATTGTGAATCACTCTCTTTCCAAATTTTCCAATTAAAAAGAGTCATTGAAAGATATGAAAAAGACCAAATTGGATTGGAAGGTGTTATTAGCCAACAAAGATACTCCAATGATAAAAGTGGACTTGGATATTCAAAGTTTTCAAAACCAAGTTCTAATAAAACTATCTTTGTTAAGGCTAGTGATAAATCATCCAAAGGTAAAGTGAACAAACCTAAAATAGCTCATCACTATCCTAAAAAGAAAACATTTCCTAAGAAGAAATCTTATCCTTCTAGATATAGAAGTAACTTTGAACCTACTTGTTTTTATTGTGGTATTAAAGGCCATACACCTAATGCTTGCTATGTTAGAAACTTTAGTGTGGCAAGTGGGCATTATGTGTGGGTAAAGAAAGGCACTAATTATGAAGGAACCAAAGCAACTTGGGTACCTAACAAAGCCTAATTTGTTTTGCAGGTATGCTTGAAGACCACATGAAATATTTGGTATCTTGATAGTGGTTATTTAAAGCATATGACAGGAGACATAAACCAATTTTCAAATATAGTTCTAAAGGCCAAGGGTTTTGTCACTTATGGAGACAATAATAAGGGGAGAATTATTGGCAAAGGCAAAGTTGGTGCTCCACCTTTCACATCCATTGAAGATGTTCTTTATGTTGAAGGACTAAAGCACAATCTTCTTAGTATTAGCCAACTTTGTGACAAAGGCTTTAAGATCAAGTTCACCAAGGATGAATGCTTGATAGAAGACGAAGTAACACATGAGGTTATACTTAAAGGTAAAAGAATCAATAATATATTCATGACTTCCATTGATGATCCATATTTGAAGGTAAAATGTCTCATGGCGAACAACGATGATTCATGGTTGTGGCACAAAAGAATTACTCATATTCATATGGAACACTTGAATAAACTAATCAAGCATGATCTTGTCATTGGGTTGCCTAAGAGAAATTTCGTCAAAGATAGACTCTGTGATGCTTGTCAAAAAGGGAAACAAACAAAATCAACTTTCAAATCTAAGAATGTGGTGTCTACTACAAGGCCACTACAATTGTTACATATGGACTTATTTGGTCCATCAAGAACAAGAAGTTTCAGAGGTGATGTGTATGCTTTGGTTATTGTTGACAATTTCTCTAGATATACTTGGACATTCTTTTTAGTGCAGAAAAGTGATGCATTCAAGGCGTTCAAGAAGTATGCTAAACAAATTCAAAATGATAAGTCTCTAACAATTTCCTCCATAAGAATTGATCATGGCGGAGAATTTCAAAATGCTCTAGCCGGTAGGGATTCTTAAACCGTCCATTAGTCTATTACAATCCCTAGCTAGTAGTAATTCTCTTCCCTCGATTACCATCTCTAGCTCGTAGGGATTCCCCTTCGTCTTCCATGGTCCTTTCATCCTTAAGGAGTTCCTATCTATCTCAATATCTGAGGCAGTGTAGGATATCATCAAACTCATATTTACTATCTTCGCCCTCAAGGAATTCCTATATGTCTCAATATCTGAGACAGTGTAGGGTACCTCCAAATGCACATAGAATTATTTTTTTCCTCAAGTAATCCATATTTTTTTCAATCTCTGAGATAATGTATGATATTATCATTTCCATATCTACCATTAAACCTACATAAGGTACCCCTACATCTACCCTCATACTACGCCTGCATCACATTGCATATCCATGAAACCTTTTGCATATCCAAAAGCCAAAAACATTTTTGCATACCCATGCATTCACATACATTCATACATTTACATATAATGCATTTCCACCTTCGCCCTTATCCGACTATCATCCATATGCTAGTTGATTTCCTGGTACTCGCGAACAACTCAAGAAAGTCTGAAACTGTGGAAACAAGGGATCATCTATTAGAGACTCATTGGAGCTTAGCCCTACAAAGAAAGAAGGCATCCCTTCACAAGGTCAACAACGGGTCTACGCAGCGCCTCAAGTGCCGCTACCATTGGTGATTCCCCTCATGCTCTGACAAGTCCAAAATCACTAAGCTCTCCAAAAGTCAAGAGGATCCACAAAGAAGCTTTTCTCTAGGAATAATAGACCTTTATAATTTCATTGTTGCTAAGTTGTGTTTATTGTAAACTTGTATCTTTGGATCAATATTTCTAATAAAATAAGCATACATGTTTTTGAAATTGATTCAATTCATAAAAATCAACAATTTTCTATTTTCACTCTTTTCCATTTCCAATTAACAAACTTCGGTGGAGAATGATGAAAATCAAATAACTGAATTTTTCTAAGCTATGCTTTCAATGTAAGACTGAGCCGACGATGTAAGGCATTATTTCAATTCCCAAATAGTGGATAAATAAGGAGTTAACCCGTAGTCAACCCCCTTGAGCCAGGAGTTGGAGTTTTTTCGATTTAAAAAAAAACCTTATTTTTAACCAAGGGCATGGTAGTCTTTCAATTAATTCAATGGTGTGTGCTATTCTCAAGAGAAGTGATTTATCTAAACAAAAAGTTCAAGCATATCTCTTTCCTCGATACATCATTGAGGAAACAATCTAAGCAAGGGTTCAAGCACATCCTTTTCCTCGCATCCATCAAGAATGAGGAATCCATGAAGCTCTCAATATCTTTTTCCTCAATACAAAATCGAGGAAAACAATGAAGACAAAACTTACAACAATCAGTGTGGCAGTCACAAAATTTCAAAATCAAAAGCAATTAAAAAGAAAAAATAATTATAAAAAAAAAGAGAGAGATCGCTAAGTCAAAAACAAAAAGCAAAACAATTTTGACTTAGGAAAGGGCATCCCGATGGACCGAAAAATTCAAAAAAATTGGGTCCATGCAAAAATAAGGGATTGAAAACAAAATTGGAGAAAAAACCTTGTGACTTCCACCTCAAAGGCTTCTCATCAACGCTTGGATCTTATTGATGCTTGGATCTTATTAACGCTTCTCATCGTCTGCGCGACTACAAAATTTCTCTTGGAGATTGAACGCATCTGTTAGATTAATTGAACTCAGGATTGAAGAACATCAAGGATAATGGGGTGGGATAAATAAATTTTGAGCCTTATATCCTTTTTTCTTAAACCACAAACCATCTTTTCAAATAATCAATTTCGATTTCAAGAACTTGCATGTGCATCAAACAGAATTACTTTTTCAAAATGTACAATTTAACTACGAATCAATATATTGCATCAAGGAGATTTCAAAATTGGTCTGATCAAAGGCAACATTTCCGAGAAGCTTCTAATTAGGGTAAAAGAATCTAAGAGGATCCTTATATACAAGGGCAAATACTAATGATCATGGGGGCATGCCTTTCGAAGGAACATTCCTTAATCAGGTCATATCATAATAGGGTATGACTCGGTTCCCTCGTTTACATAAATTTCTCAAGGCTTTGGTTCAAGAGGCACTCTTCCAAGATTCAAATGTTGAGGCATAGCATATCAGGTTCATCCTACCATATGTAGGGTCCAAATTCTTCGAGCAACTTTAAAGTACAAACTCTTAAAGCTCCAAACATTTAGGGTAATCTATGTCAAGTTCATGGTGAGATCTAAGGGTACTTCCTCCAGACCCTGGAGATTGGGGGCATGTCTTTTCAAAATTCGAATGTTGTAGCAAACCACTTCGAGGCTCGATCAAAAGGAGTTGATTCAAAATGGTTCATCAAAGCCAAACATTTTCAAGAGCAATTTGATCAGGGGAATAATGCAAAATAGTGGGGTCATTCACATTATCATCAAACTATTTCCAAGATCATATCCATGAGAATCTCCTCCAAGACCGTACCAACAAATTAGGGAAACACATGCCACAAAAAGCAAGCTCTCCGCGCACTTTCATAATCTCCAATGGATCTTTCTCCTACATCAACAATCTTCAAAGTTCAAATCAAGTATTAGGAAATCATGATAGCATAACATCAACCATTATGTGACAAGCAACCTTGTTACATAGTCTAACTTCTACCCTTAATCATCAACAACCCATCACATGGGCACCATTCAACCAATCAGGCGAGTCATAATCATAAAGCATAAGTCTGCATAAACCATTAGCATACATTCATTAGGATATTGCGATCCAAAATCAAGTTATACCTATCATCTCATCTGGCTGACGAATTCCGACAGCATGGATATAACAAAAAGCCCAATTCTCATTGGCGTGTAAAATTTTTAACAACGCATATCCAAGTCATCCATTACATGCATTGGTCAGTCATTCTACGCATTAACACTTGCATATACATGCATACATAACATATCATAGGTTGAGATTTAGGACTCCGTAAAAATCCAGAGTCAATTTCCAGGGGAGTCACTATTGCAGTCTCCAACATCTCCTCAACTATCCCTCTCCATAAGTCTGCCATACAAGTATTCTTTGTACAACCACACAAGACGTAAGCAGCCTCACGCAATCTCATCCACTATTCATTCATAGGAAGCCATACGAAGCATGAGCAACCTCATGCATTCACCATCTGAGTTGTGAGCAGCCTCACACTTTCCAATTAAATGTCTCTAGGTAACCTTACCAATATTTCTGACCTTGCTACCCGTTTCACCTTTCCAAGCCACCAAGTTGATATTATTCAAGAAACCATATGGATATTGGTGCAAAGCCCAATTCCCGTTTGGCATACCTTTTCAAAATCCCAACCCCTAATTGGCATGGCTTCGCAGCAAAAATAAACCTTGGATGATAGTCTGCCTTAAGCATTGGTTCCGCAGTTCAAATAACAGGGGCATTGAATTTATCAATCATCACATCATTTTAATTCATAACATTATCATATCAAGCATACATACCATACATCATGTATACATCAAGCATAATCATATCAAACATGCATACATTATATTCAATCATAAATGCCCATAGAAAACTGCGGAAAAATCTCAAGGTATGACTACCAACTAAGACAAACTCAAATTCAAATCCAAGCTCAGCATTATCCATTCACCTTGCTATAACTACCTCGGTTGACAACAGACACAATCGTAAAAGGTGCTGCTACCAAAATCTAACTAGGTAGCTTACCTATGATTCACATCCACACCTATTTCTATGACCACGCCTACACTTACGTCCATGTCTATGCCTGCTCCCACATACACACCTACACCTGCGCCTACGATACAAATGTCAAGACACTCTTCATCATGTCCACACCAATTCATCATGTTAGGGGATTGATCACTTAAGACCAGTGGTTTAACAAAAGAGAATCATCAAAAACATTTTCAAACTACTTGGGGCATACACACTCAGCGAATGCACACATGGTTCCATACATATACAAACATTCAATACACACACTCAGGGTTCCATCCCGGTATCAGGCAGCATACGCCTATATCACACAGCAAACAAACAACCTCACTGTGATACGGCGGGAGAACTGACTTGATGTTTTACGTTTCGATCGCACTTGTGCGGTTAGCAAGAGTTGCCACTGACTTTTCTTTTATCCAAAAGGAAAGGTAAAAAAGCACAGGAAAAACCTTTCGAGATTTTCTCTCGGGTTCGGGGGGTAGATTATGAAAAGGGAAGGTATTAGCACCCTTTTCATCCATGGTTTTCCATGGGCTCTTAGTTACACGTTTAGATCACTTGCTTTCATTTAATAGTGTGCTTGTGGTGTGGGATTTGAAAGTATTTTGAAAAATCTCTTTGTAATGGTTCTCGTCTCTATAAGAACATATACAAAGTTTTGTTTCGAAAAGTGATTCAAAGATGTGTTTGTGAATCGTGTTTCAGAAAGTGTTTTGAAAATATGTTTGGCTATGGTTCTCGTCTCTATAAGAACGTATACAAAACGTTTTGTCTTTTTTTGAAAATATTTTGAAATGGAAGTGTAGGTGTAAAAGTTTTTGTCGTGAGCAAGCGAGTAACTAAGAGCGAATCTATCTACTCGAAAGGTCTTAAATTATTCTTTTCTTCCTCCTTTTAATGGTGCTATCTTACCATTGATTTGGTAAGAAGCCCCATCGTTGGATGTGAAGGGACAGGCGCGGGTCAATTTCACAATCATCGAAAGCAACTTATGAGACGTTTTAGCAATTTTTGTAAGGGACGAGATCGTTTTAATCAAAGGCAACATCGAGGGTCATCGAGGGACTACGATCTTTTTTATCGAAGGGTCATTGCTAGAGTGTCTCATATTCGAGGGACATGATTGTATTTCCGAGGCAACGAGCGAGGTTACCCTAGAGGTGCGTGTGTGAAAAGTGTGTTGGTTTCAAGTTATTTCATTATTTGATTAGGTCATCTAGCGATTGATTTTTGAATCTTGCCATACACGCCTAATTACTATACAGTATATGGAAAACAGTAAATTGCGGGAATTGAAATTCTACGCTATTACAAAATATTCGGGAATGGGGGTACGATTTTTACAAATGGGGATGAATCAAATGAGATAGAAATGTCCGAATAACAAACAATACAACCAAATCGAATTTTGTGCGATTTAATTAAAATTATGATAATTCATGAAAATAAAATTAACAATATATGAAATGCTAAATATTTACTTGAAAAAAAGAAAGGTAAAACCTAATCTAAAAAATAAAAATAATTGATTAAATTAAAATCTCTATTTTTTTGTATTTTATTAATTATGTAAAATCTAAAGAAAACAAATAAACTAAATTATTATTTTTGGTGTTTTATTACATCAATTAAATCTAAGACAAAAATTTATTAAAAAAAAAAGAAAATGATTAAAATTAATTACAAAAAACCTAAATCAAATTAAAAGTAAAATCTTAAGTTATATTAGTAATTGTATAATAAAAAAATGTAAAAGAAAACAAATTAAACTAAAAACGCAGTGGGCTTAAAGGAATGAGATGTGAGGCCCAAAGAAAACAAAAAAACTTATGTGTTGTAACAGAAAGCAAGCCAAGAGGGGGGTGTATCAGTAAAACACGTAAATGGGCTTAGGGATCTATGAATAAAACAAAGCCCAAGTTCTTAAGTCTGTTTAGTTGTTTGATTAAGGGAATGCAAAACAAAATTAGGGTTCTTGGAACCCTTTGTTCACAGCGCCGCTCTCATCCCTCTCATTCATCTCTATATCATCTTTGTTGAAACCTCTGAATAAAAACACTACCCGTCCTTGTCTAGCCTCATGGCCGAATCACCCTCCTCTTATCTCACCGTGATTTGTGTTTTTGAAACCCTAAGTTCAGATTTGAACCCTAAGGGGACGAAATTGATTCATCTGATCTTCCCCCCCTAACTCTCTGTTTCCAGAACGCCACTAATCTCGCCTCCCTAAACGAGTTCTAGCGACTTTCTTTGAAAAAGGGTGAGATTCTGCTCTTTCCAAATTTCACAAATTTCGTTGATTTTATTTTGATCTTTGTATATTTTGTTAACTAAGAAATTTCTCTTTTAAATGTCCGAAACATGTGCTTATGGAATATTGGAGAATGAAGCATTCATACCTGTTGGAGATTTTTCTATGAAATGGGAAAGGGACGGCGAGACTGAGGGCGGCGCTCCTTGGTGGCTGGAGCTGCATGGGGGGAGGAGATGAGGATATCGCCTTGGTGTTTCTGACTCGTTGGTAACTCTTCTGTTTCCTTTTGAATGATGATGATGTTGTTTTTTTGTGATCTTGAGGCTTTGTGATTCGTTTTAGGTTTTGGGGCTTTTGGTTATGGTTGGTCACTGATGTTTTTGTGAGTTTAAAAATGGTGAATGGTTTTTTTTGTGGGTTTTGCTGGCTCTGTTACAGGTTTTAGGTTTTGGTGATAGTTATGATTTTTGGTTTGACAGGTTTTTTGATGATGTTGCTGGTTTGGTTTGAGACTTTGACAGTTTCTTTGAGTTTGAGACTTGTGTGTTCTGGTTTTTTGATGGCTTTAGGCTTGTTACAGGTTTGATGAGTTTTGAGATAGTTTGACAGTTTTTGTATTTGATAAAGGCTTAACAGGTTTTTTGGTTATGTTTTTTTGAGGTTTTGACAGTTTTGGTTTGATGATGGTTCTGGTGTCTCAGTTTGAGACTTGTTCTAGATTTTTGGGATGTTGTTTTGGTTCAGGTTTGAGATTTTGGTTACAATATTTAAGATTTTTGGTTTTGGATTTTTTGACAGGTTTTGGTATGTTTGGCTTTGTTACAGGTTTTGGAGGTTTGAGAGGTTTACAATTTTGAGAATTATGCGAGTTTTACAGGTTTTGAGTTTATTGGCATGTAGAGATCCTTACTGGTTTGCTGTTTTGGTTTTTAGGCCTTTGGAATTTTGAGGTTTGACAGGTTTTGCTGTTGGAGACTTGTGATTTTCTGAGTTTTTAGACTTGTGTTTTTTTTTGGCTTTTGACCTCTCTATTGTTATATTGGCCCTGCTTCTGTTATATCTCTATTCCAATGGTGGGAAACCAAAGAATTTGAATATTTTGGCATATTGTTCTTATGGCCTTTTTGTTGAAGTTTTGTTTTTTAGCACATTCTGTGCAACTTGTGACAGGCAGGGCAGCAAAGTTGTGCATCCCAATAACCTAGGTGACTTCTTTCCTCTCTTCTCTCTCAATGACAATAGGAAAGCAAATTGCTTTTTTCCCCTTTTTTCCAATTCCGAAAGGTTTGCAATGGAAAATGATGTTTTATGCTTCTCAAGCAAGCTTTGCTATTTTGACTTAGCTGTTTATGTTGCCATACTTCTGCACTGTTGCCTGCTTTAGCTTTTGTTGACTTAGTTGTTTGTTTGGTTTTGATTTGAGGCTGTTTGTTGTTTTGTCCAATTTGCGCTGCTGTTGTTATTTGTCCAATTTGCGCTGCTGTTTGGGCATTTTGTTTTGATTCAGTTTTGCTGTTTGTTTGGACAGTTTGTGGTATTTTGTTTGTTTGAACAACTTTGTAGCATTTCTTCTTGTTTGGACAACTTTGTAGCATTTCTTTTCCTCCTTCTTTTGTGAACCAAGAAGAATAATCTTCTTGTGATTTTCAAATAGAGGAAATAAGTTATGATGAATTAAAATGGCCTTCTGATTCCACTTTGCAAACCTTAATGATGAATAACATTTAAAATCTCTGTTCATGCCCAAATAATTTTGTACTAATCACATTTTCTTTCTTTTGTTTTCATGTGAGCAAAATGGAGATGACAAAGCAAGGAAGGCAAGAACTTTATGGCAAGCATGGAAGTCTTCGGAGATAAACAAAAGAATTGGATACGACTTCAATCTTCAGACAAGCTTAGGCATAGATTATTTTTCCTAGGCCAATCAAACATTTGGATTTTCTTTGTAATTTAGAAAAATCATTCTTGTATTGTAATCAATAATTTTATCAATTCATTTTCACATACGATAAGTCGTAAGACCTAAAGTATTTAAAATAATAAATTGTTTTGTAACAATATATGAAATTGGATAAAATCATATGAAATGTTCTGGTGTTACTTGAAATCCTTTACCAACAACAACTTGTAATTTCTCCTCGCATCCTATTTGATTTTTGAAATGCCCAATCTAGATATTTGAAGTAAAATGTTCCAGTATGGTAACTTAAATTCCAAGTAATCCCAATAATTTTGTAATTGCATTTCAAACAAACACGCACTGTATATTCCATTTCCTAACCAAGCAAATGTTTTAAGAGACGCAAATCATCTGGTTAACCTGGATCAAACAATCATGAGTGTCCTACATGACAGTCTTAAATTCCATCTCTTGTCCCAAACAACCATGCCTTGAGAACAAACATTGTCTTTTTTTTCCAGTAAACCTGAGGAAGCATGAAGACCTGTGAAAACCAATTGAATTTCTAAGAATTCATTTTCTTTTGAGAATTGCAAGAAAAACCCTAATTACTGGTTTACTGCCACAGAAGAGAATCTGTCTGGTCGATTCCTGAGCCAACTTGAATATCCGAGAAACCCTAGGGTTGTGTCTTATATGAAAAATGGGAGGGCAAATTTTGGGGTACAACACTCACCCTCGATTCAATCGTCTAAAGTTCCATCAACCAAACACTTATCTTGCGATCCAACCCGTCATCTAAGTCTCCATGCCGTGACGCGTTCAACCCATCACCTAAGTCTCCATGCAGTAATGAACAAACTCAGTACATTGCCTCTAAGCCGCAATGTATTTGCAAAACTCAGTACATTTCCTCTAAGCCGCAATGTATTCTCAAAACTCGGTGCATTGCCTCTAAGTCGCAATGTATTCGCAAAACTCAGTACATTGCCTCTAAGCTGCAATGTATTCGTAAAAATCAGTACATTGCCTCTAAGCCTCAATGTATTCTCCTAGCTCGGTACATTTCCTCTAAGCCTTAATGTACTCTCCTAGCTCGGTATATTATCTCTAAGCCTCAATGTATTCTCCAAGCTCGGTACATTGCCTCTAAGCCTCAATGTATTCTCAAAACTCGATACATTGCCTATAAGCCTCAATGTATTCTCTAAACTCGGTACATTGCCTCTAAGCCTCAATGTATTATCCTAGCTCGGTACATTGCCTCTAATCCTTAATGTATTCTCTAAACTCGATACATTGCCTCTAAGCCTCAATGTATTCTCCAAACTCAGTACATTGCCTCTAAGCCTCAATATATTCTCCTAGCTCGGTACATTGCCTCTAAGCCTCAATGTACTCTCCAAACTCGATATATTGCGTCTAAGCCGCAATGTATTCTCCAATATCGGTATGTTGCCTCTAAGCCTCAATGTACTCTCCTCATCCAGCCTACTGCCTAAGACATCGTGCAACAGTGCGGTTCCTCGCGACGTAATATAGGCCATTGCCTAAGACCTCATGTAGCAATGTGCTTCTTTATTCAATAACCCAGACCATCGCCTCAGACTTCATGTAGCGATGCTCGAAAACAAAATCTAGCATGTCGCCTTAGACTTCATGCAGCGATTTGCGAACTTAACCTATTGCCTAAGACTTCATGCAAAAATGTGTTCCCTTATTCCGCGACACAGATCATCGCCTCAGACTTCATGCAGCGATGCTCGAAAATAAAATCTAGCATGTCGCCTCAGACTTTATGCAGAGATTTATCAACCTAACCCATTGCCTAAGACTTTATGCAGCAATGTGTTCCCTTATTCTGCGACACAGATCATCGCCTCAGACTTCATGCAGCGATGCTCGAAAACAAAATCCATCCTATCGCCTCAGACTTCATGCAGTGATTTGTGAACCTAACCCATTGCCTAAGACTTCATGCAGCAATGTGTTCCCTTATTCCGCGACATAGATCATCGCCTCAGACTTCATGCAGCGATGATCGGAAAAAAAATCTAGCCTATCACCTCAGACTTCACAAAGTGATTTGCGAACCTAACCCATTGCCTAAGTCTTCATGCAACAGTGTGTTCCCTTATTCCGCGACACAGATCATCGCCTCAGACTTCATGCAACGATGCTCGAAAACAAAATCTAGCCTATCGCCTCAGACTTCACACAGCGATTTATGAACCTATCCCATTGCCTAAGTCTTCATGCAGCAGGGCGTTCCCTTATTCCACGACACAGATCATCGCCTCAGACTTCATGCAACGATGCTAGAAAACCCAAAATCTAGCTCATCGCCTCACACTTCACGCAGCGATCTGTGAGCAAGACCCATGGCCTCAGTCTTCAAGCATCCATGCACCATCAAGTTGTTGTTTTATTCATCCACCAAATGGGTGAATAAGAAAAAGCAAACCAAAACATGCAAGATTGCTCTCTCAAGCTCAAGACCATCTGCCTCATCATCAAATCCTGGTAAGCGATATATCACCAGCTTTGCCTATTTTCTCAAGACTCTTGGGGGTATACTATATCAGTGTAACCTTATCTAGCCAACTCTTGGGGGTATGCTATATCAGTGCAATCTTATCTAGTTAACTCTTAGGGATATGTTATATCAGTGTAACCCTATCTAACCAACCATTAGTCAAATTTTGGGATCTTCTATTATTTAATAAATATTTGATTCGAATGAACAAGACTTATGCATTCTCGTGCCATTCAATCGAAGAGTTATTAAATAGAGGTAACTGTCATACCCCAAATTTGTCCGTCTTAGTGCTACCGTCAAATTTATTTTCGAACTTGGGTTTTACTGAGTATAAAACTCCTTTGGTTTAATTATATTAACATTATGGAGTTTTAATAAATATTCGCTTCGAAACCTATTTAAAAATATAATGATCTATATCAGATCATTTATATTTTTGAATAAATAAATATTTGCTCGTCTTCATGTACTTTCAAATTGGCTTTTTATTTTTTAAGTAACATAACACAATTGGTAAGGAAAGAAGCTTGCAAATATAAGGTCGCAGGTTTGAATCTCTCATGGTGCACTTTTTAACATTTTTTATGTTTCTTTGTTTATTATTACTAATTTTATTTCCATTTATAAAAATCATTAAAAAAATCATTTTTTAAATATTTAAATATTAAATTTCGTATTTTTATTTAATGAATTTTTAAAAAATAGTTATTTTTATTTTTTTCACTTTTTATTTTAAAAATAACCAAAAAAAATCTAAAATACAAAACGATTTAAAAATATTTTGTCATCTTTTGTATTTTAGGTAGTAATATTTGTTTTAGGAAAGAATCAATGTAATTGGTTACAATAACTATAAATCCAAAAATTTGATTTTTTTTTTGGGTTTTAATTATTTGGATTGATGATTTATTTTATTCTATTTTTGTTAATTTCATTTCAATTTCAAGTTACATTCAAATCTTCTCCAAAATCATGTTTTTTATTATTTAAATATTATTTTCGTTTTTCTATTTTAGGTAATTTTTAATAATAATATTTAATTTATTTTATGCATTTTTCATTAAAAAGTGTCTAAAAATTCACTAAAAAAATCAAATCTCTTTTACTTGTTCCCTATTGGTCGTCCTGCATCGTTCCGACATCTAATTGGCTAGCTTACTGATCAAGATAAATTTGTGCTTTTTTATTATTTGGACAATTTCCTTCTCTAGCAAGTCAACCTAGTTTTTCAGTCTATAAAAAGGACTCTTGTCCATCATAAATTTTCATCCACAATTCACTAGAGTTCTCATAAAGTTGTTGTTCTTCACATCGAAGAACAACAACAAAGGAACATGAAGCCTCCATCAACCCGAAAAAAGTCTCTGCACTAAATGAAAGAAGAAAGGAGATTGGAGGAAGCAGCTAAAGTTTGGTCACGACACTTCAGGTTGATTTCTCTTTTACCATTCTATTTAAACTTGTGCATGATTGCTTGTTGTTAGGTTAATTGCTCGATGTATTTCTTTGGTTGATGTCTGAATCCAAAATTCAATTTGTTCTTTGTCTATGATTATTTTGTACATAATTCTTATTTTAAAATTTATTTTTAATAATATATTTAGTTTTATTAATCATATGTAGTTGTTGTCGTTAACAATTATTAACATAATATTATAAAGAAAACTACACAAAAAAAACTTATTTTTTACCGTTGTTATATTTATATATTAATTTGTGTATTTTATTTTTAAATCTTAATTAAATCCGATCACATATCTAATTTTGACTGGAATTAATGTTAATAAAAAGAAATAAAATACAAATCGTTTTAGCCTTATTAAGCTAATAATTAAATATAACAAGTAAATATTTTCTTTTCTATAAATTCTTTATTCGTTAATTTTTTAGTCGTTAATTAAGACATTTATGGATATATTTTAGTAGGGGTGTTCAAATCCAAACCAATCCAAATAAAAAACCGAAAACCGATCCAAAAAACCGAAAACCGCAAAAAACGGAAATTTATTGGATGTGTTTGGATGTTATTTTGTGAAAACCGATCAGTTCGGATCGAATTTCGGATTAATTTTTCAAAACCGATCCAAACCAAACCAAACCGCATACATATATTTTTATACTTATTTACTTTTTATTAGTATGATATGCTATGTGAAATTATTATTAGATGATAATAATTTTTTTAATAATAGTTATTAGCTTGGTATAAGTTATTTATTTTTATTATTTCAATCATAATCAACCACTCTCATTTTGTAATATTAACTTTTAATATACTATATGTTATATATTATATCAAATCTATGATTTATTTGTAGTTTTATAATATTAATAAAAATATAATGTGTAATTTGGATATCCAAAAACCGATCCAAATTAAATCGCATAAAATTGGATCGGATCGGATTGGATTTTTTTAATATATCATCCAAAACCGAACCGAACCGCAAGTAAATTTATCTTTGGATCAGATAATTTTTTATCTTAAAACCGATCCAAACCGAACTGCGAACACCCTTATATTTTAGGAATAGTAAGTAGATTAATTTAGAATTAAATTAATGATTCTTTAAGTTATTTTTTTATAGAAATTACTTTCTTTTTTTCATAAAAATCACAAAATAGATTTCTCTTTAGTGTAGTTAAATATTAACCATATATAAAACACCAAAAATATGTCTTAGTATTTAGACTAATAATCGATTTGGTACATAATTTCAAATTTCTTTTTAAATCTAATTAATTTCAAACATTCTATAATTAATAGAAAATCCGTCTTCCAATAATTAAATGGGTCGACATATGTCTACCGGTTTATTATTCAAAATCAAACTTTTTAATTAGAATTCTACTTAATCTAAACACCCCCTAGTTTTACTGTCATAACTAAAACTACACCCCCTCTTATTTAATTTAATTATTAGTTATTTATTATTATATTTTTTATCTATTTTATATATTACATTTTTTTATTCTATTCTTACTATTATTACTATTATTATTTATAATTATTATTATTATTAATATTTTTTGTCATTATCATATTTTATTATTTACTTATCATGTAAATAAATTATTTTTATTTAAAAACTCATGAATATATTTTCTACGTTGCATTAAAATATTTTTAGTCATGCATTAATTAAGATTTTTGCAATTTATATGATTAAAAAATATCAACAAATCTCAAACCTATTTTTCGCAACAAATTAAGCTAAACAACATTCTTTTTTGCAAAAGGGTTCCAAACAAATTTTGACTAATCACACATTTAGCCAAAATCTCCGCAATCACTACTCCCGGTCAAATGCGAGGCGATTCAAAATATATTTATAACCCCTAAAAAACACTAACCTCATACGAATTACGAATTGGGACTCTGATTCCTCTTAAGAGGATACGTAAGCATACGATCAAAAATCGTAGCGAGTTCCCCTATAAAAAATTTATACCCTTCCCCTAATAAAATTTAAATTATGTTTCCCCAACTCAAACCTAAAACCTAGTATCCTTGTGAACAAAGTAGATGAAAGGTGCCTAACACCTTCCTTTCGTCTAAAGAAGTCTGAAACCTAGAATCTCTATGATTAAAAATCGTAGCGAGTTCCCCTATAAAAAATTTATACCCTTCCCCAAATAAAATTTAAATTATGTTTCCCCAACTCAAACCTAAAACCTAGTATCCTTGTAAACAAGGTAGATGAAAGGTGCCTAACACCTTCCTTTCGTCTAAAGAAGTCTGAAACCTAGAATCTCTGTCTGCAAATTATAATTTTCTGTTAGATTCCCTTCTCTGAGATAAAAACTAATAGTGGCGACTCTGATAAAAAATCAGTTGCTACACATGACAAATGTAATTATTGAAATATTATCTTGCAGTGAGTTGATATTCATGGATAGATGGGTAAATAATAGTGACAAATGTAATTATTGAAATATTATCTTGCATAGAGTTGATATTCATGGATAGATGGGTAAATAATAGTGACAAATATAATTATTGAAATATTATCTTGCCGTGAGTTGAAACGCAAGATGGTGGCCAGAGCTGAAACACAAACGACAATAGTAATGTTTTTCGATGATGGATTTATCGTTGGTGTTCGGTTGTGGTGATGGATTTGTGGCTATAATGGTGTTATACCATAGTGGAAGGTGACTATCTATATGAGTGGTTGTTCCCCGTCCTTAATATGTTGTTCGAGAGGTTGTTATTCCTCGTCGTATCGGTGTCGACTCACTTTCTGTTTGTATATTTTTTTATAGTGTCTGATATTATTTTAACAATATTATATGTGAATCAGGATTGTGTTGTGTCTTTCTTTTTTTCTGGTGCAGGTTGTAGCAAGCACCATTTCTCTGAATCCCTAAATTTAAAATCGCATCCTCACTCTTTCAACCGCGCATATTTGTTCTGCTCGGGCGATGTCTTTTTGATAGGGCTACAACGTTTGAGACATATTGTTGTGTGTATCCATAAAAATATATAAACACAATAATTTGAATATTTGACAATAACTATACTTCCCCATACTAATTTGCTCTTAGTTTTGTTAACTTTTTATTTAAGTTTGCTGCACTGGTTTATTAACCATACACCATTGCATTTATTTAATTTTATGCAATTGAGTTACTATTTATTTAAATGTTAGATTTCTTGGCTTATTTAAGGAGGAAAGCTTAGTAGAGTCGGGAACGTGGAAGGATACTTTTATGTAAGATTAATTTAGATGACATGTTCATGTTGTTGTTCCATATATATTAGTGTTCTGGACTGGGCTCGGGTTGGCCCAAGAGCAAGAATAAAGGCCCAATCCAAACGGCTCTACAGGGGGCGCGTCGACCAGAAGCTACAACCGTGCCCGCCACTGCCCGCGAACGCAACATCCTCGACCACATACAATCCAGCTCGAGTCCAGCTCGAGCACCCTCCTCGTAGGGCAGACTATGACCGTTACACCATCACCTGAACTCCGAAAAGACCGCGTCCTCGTCCGTCCGTACTTCTCGCAGAGCACCCTGGAAGGAGACCACGTGCGGGTCCCCACTACACACGTAGAACCTGGCAGTTCCTTTATTGGGCCAATCCTGGTCGGCCCAATGAAGGGACCTTGGCCCAGCGCTGGGGGCTATAAATACCCTCTGTTCCAAGAGGGTCAGGTATTCATTCTCTTACCCATATACACACTTTTTGCCTGCTCGTACTACCACTTACTTTAGTATCGGAGTGCCTTGCAGGTACCCCCCCCCCATCTCATTCGAACTTCAGCTTGGAGCCAGTTGTGACGGTCCAAGTCTGATCAGGTAAGATCAGTGGCGCCGTCTGTGGGAAACTAGCTTCCCCGTCTTACAAAAACTCGAAGACCAAAGCTCAACTCAACGACCACCGTCATGGCTAACCAAGTTCGTGATGAACAAAACATTCGCGTCGTCGACACCAACAACGGCCTCGCGGATAAAAACGGACACCGTGATAACGCCGGCAACCCCGGCCATAACACCATCCCTGTGTCGACCTCCCCCGGTCCCTCAATCCACCGCGATGGAGTTACTGCATCCTCTTCCTCGGTCCCTCCGCCGCTCGAAGAAGACAATGCAGCTCCCACAAACCATCGAACTGCTCAGTTCCAGGAAGTCCCTGTCCCCGCTGGGGCAGATGCCACAACCCGAGCGCTGTTCGTAGCAATCAATCAGACGAATTACCTCATATTCGCCCAAGGGGAAAGAATGAGGGCACTTGAAGACGATCGAAGACCCCCGAGGAGGCACCGGAGGCCCTAGACTCCACCTCCTCGAGTAACGGAGGTACATTTCCCGTCTCCCCCGCGGAGACACTACAGAGATACCTCTCGAAGCCCGTCGCCCCGACCCTCGGGGAAACGGCCCCCTTTGGAGAGGCAACCCATCATTGAAGCCGGAGGACGCGGCCACGCCCCCACAAGACAAGAAAGAAGACACTCCAGAGACGGGCATGGAAGAATCAACCAACGAGCACCGCGCTCGAGAGATGCCCAGCACGACCAGGACCGTCATGCCCGACAGTATTACAGGTCCCCATCCCTGTCCCCGGAGCGAAGTGACGAGGACGACCCTCGCGGTCCTTGTCGCAGGCCATCATGGAGGCTCCCATTCCCCCGAGCATGGAGAAGCCTCCACATCTGAAGGAATACGACAGAGTCACGGACCCGGTCGACCACATAGACGGGTTCGAGGCTATGCTGCACTACCACAACGTCGGGGGACCCATCAAATGCCGGTTGTTCCCCACGACCCTCAGAAAGGCAGCAATGGACTGGTATAAAGGCCTCGCCCCGGGATCAATCACCTCGTGGCGAAACCTGAAGAACCAATTCATTAGTTCATTCACAACGTCTCGGCGACACCCAAAGACCGAGGTGGCTCTCGAGGCCATCATCCAGAGACAGGATGAAACCTTAAGAGAGTTCATCAATCGCTTCAACCGCGAAGCCATACAGGTCCCCTGCGCGGACCACATGAAGAGATATTTGCTGGAGAAGGGGCTCCTCCCCGGCACAGAATTCAGAAAGGCCGTGGGCATCGAGCCACCTAGAACATTCGATTCCCTCCTCGAGAAGGCCCGGGCGTACATGGATTACGAGGAGAGAGAGGCGGCCAACAGAGCCCGAGACCCCAGGACTCGTGGGTCCAGCAGCAACCCGCGCCAGGAAACTGCTCCTCCTCGACGAACCGGGGAGAAAAGAAAAGAAGACAGACCCTGAGAAGTCCGAGAGCAAAGAGGACCCTCGGGGCGTTTTATCGAGTACACTCCGCTCATAGCTTCCCGCGAGCGCATTTTGGCGGAGTGTGCCAGCACGGACTTCAAGGACGGCGGCATCAAACGTCCCCGGCCTGCTCCCGCCAAGCCCAGAGCAGACAAGAACAAGTATTGTCAGTACCATAGGAGCCATAGTCATCTGACTGAATATTGCGTCCACCTCAAGGACGCCATCGAAACCCTCATCAAGGGAGGAAGGCTCGCACAATACCAGCGAAACGACACTCCTCGTCGTGACGCCCGGGAAACAAGAGAACCGGAGGAAGACGCTCGACCATCTGACGAGTCGGTCCCCGTCCAGACCGCCTTCTCCGTAACCAGACCCGAGGACTTCAACGTCCCCGAACACCTGCAGGAGCCGCTCACAACACACAGCAGGTGGGAATATTTCCCCTCCGCCATGGTCATCAACGGCGGAGGATTCAACGACTTGACTATCAATTCGGATAAAAGGAAGCTGGATGAGCTGGTCGACGCGACACCTCCGCAAACAGTGACATTTGAAAGGGTAAAGGGTAGGTAGGAACCCATCACCTTCTACCTGGAAGAGCTCCCCGGGGGAGCCCCCATCGCATCCTCGTCGACGAAGGAAGTTCCGTCGATGTAATGTACAGCCAATTGTTCCGAACTCTGTAGCTGGACGACCCACATCTCTCGCCGTATGTAGGGTCAGACTTACAAGGATTCAACGACTCGACTTCCAAGCCTTGGGGATACGTCGAGCTCATGGTTACCTTCGGCGAAGGCACGACGACAAGGAAGGTTAAAGTACGCTTCCTCGTCATCGACTGCCCGTCCCTCTATAACTGCATCCTGGGGAGACCAACACTGGCAGAACTGACAGCGGTGCCCTCCACCGTCCACCTAAAGATGAAGTTCTACACCAAAAGGGCACGGGTAGCTACCATCCAGGGCGACCTAGCCGCTGCTCGGAGGTGTTTCAACGCTGCTTCTAAGGGGCGCGACACTGTCGACGTCGGGACAAGGCCCGCCAAAAGACCAGTGACGACACGCCAGGAGCCCGACAAGCCAGAGCCCGCCAAGGAGGAAGCCCAGAAAGCTCCACCAAAGGTCGACTCTATAGCTTTGGACGCTCGCTTCGACCAGGATGAACCTCCAAATGGCGAGAAAATTCCCCTCCGAATAATACCGGACGGGGACTTTGAGCTTGTCCCCCTCGGCGCAGACCCGAGCAAAGGAGTAAAAATTGGCATCGACCTCCCCGACCTGGCC
Organism: Vicia faba; assembly: GCA_948472305.1. NCBI lineage: Eukaryota > Viridiplantae > Streptophyta > Magnoliopsida > Fabales > Fabaceae > Vicia > Vicia faba. The sequence continues at coordinate 1,325,246,642 of OX451740.1, forward strand.
AGGAAGCAAATCAAAGCCTGCTTGCGCGAGAATGCTGACCTGTTCGCCTGGAGCGCCACAGAGATGCCCAGACTCGACCCTGAGGTCGCCTGTCACCGCCTCGCCATATATCCTGCCGCTAAGGCCGTAGTACAACGTAGGCGTAGGCAGTCTCCGGAGAAAACAGAGGCTGCTGAAAAAGCTGTAAAAGACCTCCTAGAGGCAAATTTTATTTTTGAAGCCCGGTATTCAACCTAGTTGTCGAACGTTGTACTTGTTAAAAAGAATAATGGAAAATGGAGGATGTGTGTTGACTATACCGATCTCAACCGGGCTTGCCCGAAAGATGCTTTCCCTTTACCGAACATAGACATGTTGGTCGACAACTCGGCCGACTATAAAATGTTGTCGTTCATGGATGCCTACTCGGGCTATAACAAAATCCCGATGGCCTTGGGCGACAAACATTGCATGACTTTCATGACCAGCTCGGGCAATTATTACTACAACGTAATGCCCTTTGGACTAAAAAACGTTGGGGCAACTTACCAACGTATGATGAACAGGGTTTTCCACAAGCAGAACAGGGACATGCTCGAGGTTTACATGGACGACATGATCGTCAAATCCCGAGCAGGCACCGATCATGCAACACACCTCAAGGCAGTCTTCGCCCAAGCAAGACAATGTAAAATGAGATTCAACCCCGAAAAATGCACGTTCGGAGTCAAGGCGGGGAAATTCCTCGGATTCTACCTAACAGAACGAGGAATTGAAGCCAACCCCGACAAATGTCGAGCGTTCTCCGATCTCCCGACTCCGACATCAAAGAAATCAATACAAGTCATGAACGACATGCTCACGCCATTGTCCCGCTTCGTTGCGAGGTCCGCTCAGCACGCCCTCCCCTTCTTCAGACTCCTTCGCAAAGAAGCAGCCTTCGAATGGACCGAAGAGTGTGAACGGGCACTGCGCCACCTAAAGCAAAGTCTATCTCAACCACCCGTGCTATCTCGACCAGCCGACGGGGAGCCATTATTCATATACTTGGCTGTCTCAAACGAAGCCGTCAGCACAACTCTCATCCGCGAAACCACCAACGGGAAGAAACCCATTTATTTCACGAGCAAGGCCCTGCAAGGACCCGAGAGCAGGTACCAACAGATAGAAAAAGCAGCTCTAGCCCTCGTCAATGCAGCGAGGAGACTCAGACACTATTTTCTGGCCCACACGGTCATCGTACGAACCGACCAACCAGTGAGACAGCTCTTAGGTCGACCGGACATGGCGGGCCGAATGCTTAAATGGTCCTTAGAGCTCTCCGAATTCGACATTTAATACGAGAGCAGGAAATCTCTAAAAGCACAAGCCCTGGCCGACTTCGTCGCGGAAATGACCGCTCACAACCCACCCGCCGGGAAGGAACACAAGTGGACCGTATTCATCGACGGAGCCTCTAGCTCGTCCAGAAGTGGCGCGGGGATCCTCCTGGAAAACGAGGAAGGCGTAGTGATTGAACACTCGTTAACCCTCTCCTTCCTGACGTCGAATAACCAAGCAGAGTACGAGGCCCTGCTCGCAGGACTGAGGCTAGTCGAGGACCTGGGAGCCCGCGAGATACAAATCTTCACAGACTCGCAACTCGTTGCCTCCCAAGTCCAAGGGAGTTACTGTTGTACCCCAAATTTTGACCTAAGATACCATCTCCCATCGGCATCATTACATTACAAGTGTTTTTATCTATTGATCTTAAAAATTCATAACTGTTTCGAGTCGAGAGCTATTTATTTGTTGAACGCTAAATTTATCAACTGATCAAGACTTAAATGACGTTTATTAATTATTTATAGTCTTAAATTTAAATAATTGAAATCTATTTTCAATTGTTATATAATTTAAAGACTTATGAATAATGAAATAAACATTTTGAGAATGGGTTTATTAATTGGTCAACAATGATTATTTAATTCTTTATCATTCTAGGTTAAATAATTAAATTCTATTTTTTTAATTATTATAATTTAGAATATTATGAATAATGAATTAAATAATTAAAATTGTTAATTGGCCAATGATGTTTATTTATTCGTTTATCATTCTGAATTTAAATGATTGGATTTGATTTTCAGTTATTATATAATTGAAAGAATTATAAACAATAGATAAATAATTGGAAAGAAAAAAGAATTAATTTGGAAATAATAGAATTTTATTCACTTTATTCTATTTATTACAATTATCATTTAAATATTGTGTTATTACAAAATATTTATAATGACAATTACATAAATGCTTAAAGTAAAATAAAAAAAAACTATTTTCCTAAATTCTAAATCTTCATCTTCTATCCAATGCCTCTTGTCTGCTCATTTAAATTTAACTGCAAAAACAATTAAAAGAAAAGTCAGATTTGAATAAATAGTTAAAAGCAAAAAAATTATTTAATGTTCATCATTAAAAGCAATGGCTGGAATCAGTTTACTCTTTTTTGCAAATCACGGGATTTCTCCCGGTTCACAGAAAAGAGAGGAATTTTTTATAAACGAATGCACAAATTCATTTTTGTCAAAAATTGCATTTTTCAAATCAATTGCATTTTTAAAAGCCCACTGCATAGTTCAAAACAATATGCATCAATTCAAATGTTTGACAATAGCATACAAAAAATCAACAGCATATGCACTTTCAAAGCCAAGTTGCAACGTAAACATGCCCATATAGGAAGAGGCCAAACATACAAAGAGGCTCCCACTGTGCCATGCAGTAAGCAAGTCAAAATATGCAGTTAAAAACCAATTTGTAAGCAATATAACATTCCCTTTTCATCATATTCCAGCACCTTTGCAATTTCAGAAAATAGTACAGCATATCATTTTATTGTCAAAACTGTACTGAGAGAGAGAAAGAGAGGAGGAAGTGTGGTTTTACAGGTTTGGCTTAGGCAGGAAAGGGATACAAGACAAACTGCAGTAACATAGCCAGTAGGAAGTAAAAACATGAAATAGGAATAGAGACAAACTAGATGTAACAGTATGATGCAGAAGGCCAAGAATATTGTAAAAAAATATTCAAATCTCCAGCCTGTAACGTAAACAAAGGAGGCAGTGGTTATAACATAACAAAATCACTTCAAAACAGAAGAAGAAAATCAATCTCCAAGCCTTAAAAAAAAACTTAGAAAAAATTGTTGTCAACAAGAAAATATACAAACCAGCGAGAACCTGCATAACCATTCCCACTGTCTAAACCATAAAAACCAATATGGCCTAAACCTCACCGAAACTGATTGAGCCCTCAAGCCAACATCACCATAAGCCTGTCAAAACCATATATCAAAAAACAATTTCACAACCTTAACCATTTTCAAACCATTTCACAACATGGCCTAAATAAAGAACCATCATCTCTACTGTCCAACCAACACAAAACCAGTCTAAACCATACAAACCAATATGGCCTAACAACAAAAAAACCTATTCCCCTGTTTCCATCAACCTGCGTAAAACCAACATAACCAGTATACCCAAAACCTATCAAACTTATTGCCCAAGCCATGAACATCATCAATCTCAAACCTGCTGAAGCCAAGCTAGGCCAAATCTGAAACAATCCAGCCAAGACCAACTTCGAAGGCAACACAAGCAAGGCCTCCGAGTTATCATCATTGGCCATTTAAATCATATAGTAACAAGGTGAGAAAGAGGGAGAGAGAAGATGGTTAAAACAACATTTCAACGGTAGCATTCAAGCATTCAAAAGCATACAACACAAGGCCTCAGATCATGTCGTCATAGGCGAGCAACGGAAAGCACAGTAAGCAAGGCGAAAAAGAGAAGAAGAGAAACTGTCAAACCACTCTAACGAAAGCATACAGAAGTCAGAGGAAGAGGCAAGCTAGTCAAAAATATTTTTCAACAGTAGCAGTATCAAAGTCAGAAAGAAGAAGGAAGCCAAATACAAAGTACCGGCCACCGAAGCAAGCTCGCGACGCGCCTCCTCTCCTCGCCGCCTGACCTCCTTCGCACCCAATTGTTCCTCCTCCATCTCCTCCTAGGTAACGATTTCCTTTCCCCTTTTTACTTCCATAGTACCTCTAACAACAATAATAAGAATCAGAATCAAAACATAATCAGAATCAATGCATGCAAATATAACGAAACCCAACGAATAACGTATTTTACCGTAAAATCCGTAGCCCCTTTTTTGTTTGGCTAGAGGGAAGAAGACAGTGAGAGCTGGTGGCCATGGCAAGGAGTTTAAAAGCGAACTCAGGGACTCAGAAGCAAAAGCATGGAGAAGAAGACGCGAAGACGAAGAAGAGAGATGAGCGCCGTTCTGCACGAACCAAACCCTAATCCCTTTTTCCCTAAACCAAAACGTTGTTTAACCCTAAGAAACAAATTATGGAATAATGGGCCTTTAACCCATTTTGCTGCTTTAAGCCCACACGATTCCCTTAGGCACCCCCCATTTTACTTGTTTCTGTTTGGGCTCCCTAAAACCTTTTAGCCCATATCAATTGTTTATCATCTACTCCATTTTTTTTATATACCCTTTTTCTATATTTTTTTTTCCTTTTAGAATTTTTATTAGTTTAGATAATTAGTAAATGTAATCAAAAATAAGAATTTGTATTTAATTAAGACATTTTAAGAACCGACCGATTTTATTAATTTAAACCCTTGGGATTTAACATCTTTTAAATTAGACTTAAGTTAGTAGCATTAAGTTTTAACTTAATTTAATTCTTAAAAAGTAATACTTTTATTAATATTAAAAAAAAAACACACAAAAAGAATAAAAACTAGAAATTAAAACTTAAAAAAAAAACATTTTATCTTTTCTTTAATTAATTCTCTCGCTTTAATTAATATTAGACCAAAAATCTAAAAAACTTTTCATATTTATACCATTTAGTCATTTATTTACCTGTTACTATTTAATTATTATCCGCATGATTTTTTTTTTTCTGTTTAATTACTTCATATTTACATGATTATTCTGTTTACGTTTAAATCCAAAGGAGAAACGATAAATTTGTTGACTTCATGTCTTCAAGTCTAAATTGCGCGAACTTTCGCATTTCATTAAAACTTAGGATAATTTTTCATCAAATATTCAATCTTTTCGAAACTTATACCCTTTAAGCAAAAACTTCGACGTTAGGTCGTCGTATCTTCAAAAACCCGTCCGTACCCCTTTTCGGCCAAAATAATTTATTTTTAATCAAGCAATCAATTTTTAAATAAACAGATATTTCAAAAGGTTCCTATAGAGTACTATAGATACATTGGGTGCTAATACCTTCCCATTGTATAACCAACCCCCGAACCACAGATATCTTTTCAAAAACGCCTTGGATTTTTATTACTTTTAAAAAGTATTATTTTACATTGCATATTTAGGGTTTTATTTCGCTCTTTCCCCTTTTCCCTTGGAAATAATAAAGCGCGGTGGCGACTCTTGCTTTTGTGAGACGAATTAATCAATAATTCGATCTCCGATTTACCCCGCTACATTTTTTATCGCTACAGAATTGGCGACTCTGCTGGGGACAGATTGACCTCTTGCTGGTCCATCCCTAAGTGGGTTAAGCCTAATTTGTCTTATCTGTTTTACTATTATTTGATTTGCTTGATTATGTGTTTAAATTGGGGTTGTTTGGGTTTCTTGCAAAGGACGAATCCTATACCCGGATTAAGTAACACTTAAGGAATAGGACGGGCGGTATAGTCATGTTAACTTTGAGGGAGTAATCCCGAAGAAGGAGGCATGAGATCCCCCACTCAATGGAAGGCCCTCTTGAACTTAATATTTGTTTACCGAGTAATCAGGAAGACATTATCATTTTCGACCTAGGAGCCCGAGAAGTTAAGGACCGTAGAACCCCAACCCATCTTGGCCTTTTTAGGTGTAGCGCGGAGACTATAACGGAGTAATTCGGAAGTAGTTGTTACGCGATGCTACGCTCGGACGAGTTTCTCTTGAGAATATTGCTAATTATTGAGTAATCAGGACGTTGGTAATATCCGAAGGAGGAATGTAGACTCTGGGAACCCTTAGAACCATGTCTTACAGGTGTGATTGAACCGTTAGTACATACCTTTGGGTGGTCTTTACCCTCGACTCCATACTGAACGTTGAACCTTTGAACCCCATGTTTGCAAGCTTGTGTGTGACTGTTGCATTATCATTCATTCATGCATTCATCAACATCTTTGTAAAAAACTTGTTTTTCAAGGAACTTTGGAATGATTTTTGCAGACATCTCAGGGTATTATGGAACTTGGAAGGAGAAATACTCGAAGCTTTAGCTTCAAGGAGCCCGAGATTGAAGAACTGAAGAGTTTGATTCCGAAGATCGAGAGTCCGACAGACTTTCAGAAGAAGTATGGGTCCATCGTAGCACTCATGAAGCGCAAGATGAAGAAAGGCATCCTCAACACGTTGGTTCAATTCTATGATCCCTTGTACCGATGTTTCACTTTTCCGGATTACCAGTTGATGCCCACTTTAGAAGAGTACTCCTATATTCTCGGTTTGCCGATCGCCGACCGTGTTCCTTTCTCTGGATTAGAAGAGGAGCCCAAATCTCACGAGATAGCAGCCATCACCCACCTGAAAAAGTCAGAGATAGAGGAAAATATGACTACGAAAGGGGGAATCCGGGGTTTGCCAGCGCAGTTTCTGTTGAAGAAAGCTCGCCACTTTGCTGATACAAAGGATACTGTTGCCTTCGAAGACGTATTTGCTTTACTCTCTTATGGTTTATTCTTGTTCCCTAACGTTGATAAATTTGTGGATATCAACGCCATCATAATTTTCCTGATTGGAAATCCGGTCCCTACGCTGCTAGGGGATACATACTACTCCATCCATCTTCGAAACTCTTATCAAGGAGGGATGATTATTTGTTGTGTACCGTTGCTTTATCAGTGGTACGTCTCGCATCTACCTGGGTCTGATGCTTTCTGGGATCTCGAGAAGGAACCGCGTTGGGCGCCAAAGATTATGGCTCTCACCCATTTCGACATTGACTGGTATAATCGAGTTTACCACGACGTGGAGATCATTGATAGTTGTGGTGCTTTTCCTAACGTACCTCTTCTCGGTACGAGGGGTGGAATCAACTACAACCCTGTTTTAGCGCGCCGTCAGTTCGGGTACCCGATGAGAGATAAACCAAACAACATCCATGTGAGTGGTTTCTTTCTTCAGGAAGGACAAGATCATCAGGCTGCTAAGAAGGAGATCGAAGGAGCTTGGCGCCATATCCACAGGAAAGGGAGAGATATGCTGGGACATAGAGGTGCCGTTTCTTTGGAGCCTTACCTGCAGTGGGTCCGTGCTAGGGCTTGTGCTCTCAAGATGCCATATAAACTTGCGAAACCTTTATTCCCTGCCATCGCACCATCATCTGTTGTTATCCCTATCGCGGATGTAGGAGAATATCAAGGAAATCTGGCTAGGATGAAGTCCGAGAGGGATGCTTGGAAGGAAAAGTACCATATGTCTGAATATGAGAATCGAGTCCTGACTCGACAGCTAAAGGAAAAGGAGGAGTTGCTGTCTATTCAAGACGGCCGATTCATTGATCATGATGAGAAGCTTCGTCAAAAGGATGCTTTGCTGAAGAAGTATGCTAGTGAAAGGAAGAGAAAGAAGGAGGGTCCGGTAAGCGTTGCTCTTGTTCCTAATCTGCAGAAGGAAATCATTGATCGACTAGTAGCTGAGAAGAAGGAGATGGAAGACTTTTACGAAGAAAAGATCAAGAAGCTCCGATTACAGCTGCTGTTTGGTCCGTCATTTGAGGATTCCGAGTGAGCTTTAGCTTTTAGTTTATTTTATTGATGTCATTTTGTAAAACTATGTAAAAGGGCTTCATGCTCCGAAGTTGTAATTTATTGTTTTATTATGGGCTTCATGCTCCAAAGTTGTAATTTATTGCTTTATTTTAGATTTCATGTTTTAAAATTGTAATTTATCACTTTATTATGGTTTTCATGTTTCAAAGTTGTAATTTATTGCTTTCATTATTGGATTTGTTATCCCAAGGTTGTAATTTACTGTTCCAAATTGTAGGTTGTAATTTATCGCTTTTGATTAATGGATTGAGTTCTGTTGTTCCAAATTCCTTTACCATTGATGTATGCAAAATTATTAAAGTTCCTTGAAAAACTTTTAAAATGAGTCATCATTTGCATCGCCATCATGCATCATTTCACATTCCACTTCACATGTTTTCTAGAGTCTCATCCTTGTTCTTTTTCCACCAAAGGTTGTCAAGCTGTCTCACCGATACGACACTCGGGCCAATCGTCAAAGGAAAATGGAAGATTTGGAACAGGAAAATCATGAGCTTCATGGGGAAGTTGCTACACTTCGTGCCGAGATGGAAAAGTTAACTGCGTTAGTGGAAAGTTTGGTGGCTGTTCAGAATCAGCCATCGACTACGGCTGCCGAGATTCAGACTTCAACCCCAGTGGTTTCTGAGATTGTCACAGTTCCTGCCTCCGTAACTCGAATCCACTCTCCGCTTCAACATCAGATGCCGAAAGGTTTTCCGTGGGGAATGCCTTACAACTTTGTGCCAGAGGGGTATCAGCCTGCCGTACAACCTTTATTTCAACCCGCTTTATCTCTTCCTCAACCAGAGACAACTGCCATGCCGCCAGTAATTCCGTCTGTAACACCTTTTCCGCAACCAATTATGACGACTGTTGCTCCTGTGGTCCACTCTGTGCCATGCTTGAATGAACCTCCTTATCCTGTCGAGCCTGCTGAAAGTTTGGGTCTCTTTGATAGAATGGAGGAATTTCAGGATCAGTTCCAGGAAATGCAGAAGGAGCTTAGAGCATTGAAAGGGAAGGATTTGTTTGGAAAGAGTACGCATGACCTTTGTTTAGTTCCGAATGTCAAGATTCCAGCAAAATTCAAAGTGCCAGACTTTGAGAGATATAAGGGTGATTCGTGTCCTAGAAGTCATTTGACAATGTACGTGAGGAAGATGTCTACGTACTCCGATGATCATGATTTGTTGATTCATTATTTTCAAGATAGTTTGACGGGTGCTGCTCTAAAGTGGTATATGGGTTTAGACAGTATTCGGATCCGTAACTTTAACGATCTTAGTGAAGCCTTTGTCCATCAGTACAAGTACAACGTCGACATGGCGCCGGACAGGGATCAACTCCGGGCGATGTCGCAAAGAGACCGAGAATCTTTTAAGGAATACGCCCAGAGGTGGCGTGAAATTGCTGCTCAAATCTATCCACCTCTTGAGGAGAAAGAGATGACTAAGATATTTTTGAAGACTTTAGGATCCTTTTACTATGAAAGAATGATAGCCAGCGCACCCAGTGACTTCACCGAAATGGTAAGCATGGGCATGCAATTAGAGGAAGGGATTCGTGAAGGGCGTTTGGTTAAAGAAGGGAGTCCGTCTAGCAGTGCGAAGAAGTTTGGAAGTGTTTTCCCGAAAAGAAAAGAGCAGGATGTTAGCGCTTTGTTTCCAGGTAGGCCTAGGAGAGGTTACTCTCACGTTGCGGAAGTCACTCCGGCTGTCCGCCCAACTTTGATGACCCCAGCTCATCAAACTCCACCAACTCAACAACGGCCTTTTCAGCAGCAGCCTCGACAACAGGCTTATCCGTTCAACAATCAGAACCGTTCACCCAGAAAACCGCAGTTCGATGCCATTCCTATGACTTATACTGAATTGTTCCCTGCTCTCATCAGAAAGAATCTCATCACGACAAAGCCTCCTCCTGTCGCACCGAACAGTACTTCTCCGTGGTACAAGGCGGATCAATTTTGTGAATATCATCAAGGGTCGCTGGGGCACAACCTTGAGAATTGCTTTTCTCTGAAGGCGGATGTACAGAGATTAATTAAGAATGGTATCTTGTCTTTTAAGGATGTTAATCCAAATGTTAGAGATAATCCTTTGCCTCGACATGGGGCAGCTTCAGTGAATATGGTGGAAGGTTGTCCGGGGAAGTTTCGAGTTTTTCAAGTCGAACACATAAGAGAGTCGTTGATCAGGTTACATCAGAGTTTGAGAAGACTTGCCTTTGTTAGGCACCAGCATGATTATGACGTTTGTGAGTTTTGTTCAAGAGAGGATGACTGTCCTATCGTGAAGGAGGATATTCAGAAGTTGCTAGATCAGAGAGTTATCACTATTACCTATGATCGAAATCCGGAGGATGAAGTGAATGTTATCGCACCACAATTCAATTTGCCAGAATCAGTAGAGATTGCTTACAACAGTCAGACTGCGCCTGTTGATCCTTTGATTATTTACCCACCTGGCCCTGTGCCTTACAGCTCAGACCAAGCTGTGTCGTATAAGTATAACGCCACAATGATTGAGAATAGGGTAGAAGTCCCCATACCAACGAGACCGTCTTTTGTTAACATTGCTGATGTGAGTAGAGTTACGAGAAGTGGGCGTGTTTTTGCAGCAGTACCTTCGAAGAGACCAGGAATTCAAGTTAGGAGGCCCATACCGGCAGAGATTCCAGTAAGAAATGTTGAACCAAGGGTTGAGATAAACCGATCCAGTGAACCTATCCCTCACCCTGAGGATGATGAGATTTTGAAACTTATCAAGAGAAGTGAATATAAGATTGTGGACCAACTTTTGCAAACACCTTCCAAGATTTCCTTGCTTGCCTTATTGAGAGATTCTGGTGCGCATAGAGAAGCCTTGATGAAGGTCTTGGACCAGGCATTCGTGGACCATGATGTAACGGTTGATCAGTTCGATGGGATTGTGGGAAATATAACTTCGTGTAACAATCTTGGTTTCAGTGATGAAGAACTCCCAGAGGAGGGGAGAAACCATAATATGGCTTTGCACATTTCAGTAAGTTGTGGAAACGATACCTTATCAAGCGTGTTGGTGGATACAGGTTCGTCGTTGAATGTGATGCCCAAGACTACGTTATCTCGGCTTTCATATCCAGGTGCTCCTATGAGGCCTAATGGAGTAATTGTCAAAGCATTTGATGGTTCTAGGAAGACAGTCATTGGTGAAGTGGATCTTCCTATAGTGATTGGTCCCCATACTTTTCAAATCACTTTCCAAGTGATGGATATCCGTGCTGCCTACAGCTGTTTATTGGGTCGTCCCTGGATCCATGATGCCGGGGCAGTCACCTCTACGCTCCATCAGAGACTAAAGTTTGTAAGACATGGGAAGCTAGTGATGATTGGGGGAGAGCAGGCTATGGTGGTAAGCCATTTATCATCATTTTCTTTTATTGATGCTGACGAGGATGTTGGAACCCAGTTCCAGGGTCTATCTGTTGCTAAGAATACAGTGAAGAAGCAAGGGGCATCCATCTCTTCTTTAGAGGATGCGCGGAGAGTGGTGGAAAGTGGTTCGGCCGAAGGATGGGGTCAGGTGTTGACGTTACCCGAGAACAAGTCTGGGGAAGGTCTGGGTTTTCATCCAATATCTGCAAGGGTCGAGAAAGAGGTGGTTGTTCGTCCGATTCAAGAGGTTTTCCGAAGTTCAGGGTTTGTACATCCTGAGGTTGATGCTATCATAGATGATGATTCCGAGGAGGATTTGCCCGTGTTTGTGACGCCTGGATTGGCTTGCCAAAACTGGATAGCTGTTGATGTTCCTGTGGTTATGCACATTTCCGAGTAATGTTTTGTTTATTTTCCTTTGAAAAATTCGCTCTGCCCAAGGCGAAACGTATTTTGTGTCGGGCTATGAAAAATAATTCCTTTTGCTCTGCCCAAGGCAAAAGAGAGATGTCTGGGCTCTTTGTTTCAAGTATTTCCCTTTAATGAATAAAAATGTTATTTTATCCACTGCTGTTTTATTTTTCACTTTTTCTGGGAAATAGCAATGAAAATTAATTAATAACCTTTTGTTTTATTTTCACAAATCGATTTCTAAAATAAAGCATAATCATATGTGCAGATTAATCCATGACTTAACCATCGAAAACAGTGATCCTATGCCCTCTCCCAAATTTGAATTCCCTGTGTTCAGAGCCGAAGAAGAGGATGATGAAGAGGTTCCTGTTGAGATTTCCCGTTTGCTTGAGCATGATGAGAAGATTATTCAACCATTTGAAGAACCTGTAGAGTTGGTCAACTTGGGTGATGAAGAAGATAGAAAGGAAGTCAAAGTTGGAGCATTGCTTATCCCGGAAGTTAAGGAGAAGATGTTGGAGCTTCTCAAAGAGTATGTTGACGTGTTTGCTTGGTCCTACCAAGATATGCCAGGTTTGGACAACGACATTGTGGAACATCGTTTACCGTTGAGACCTGAGTGTCCATCGATCAAGCAGAAGCTGAGAAGGACTCGTCCCGACATGGCTGACAAGATCAAAGAGGAGGTTCAGAAGCAGATCAACGCAGGTTTCCTTGTTACGTCGGTTTATCCTCAGTGGTTAGCCAACATAGTGCCTGTTGCTAAGAAGGATGGCAAAGTTCGGATGTGTGTAGACTACAGAGATCTGAATAGAGCTAGTCCGAAGGATGACTTCCCATTACCTCATATTGACGTATTGGTCGACAGTACCGCCAAGTTCAAAGTCTTTTCTTTCATGGATGGTTTTTCTGGTTACAATCAAATCAAGATGGCGCCGGAAGATATGGAGAAGACCGCTTTCATTACACCTTGGGGAACTTTCTGTTATCGGGTTATGCCGTTTGGTTTGAGGAATGCTGGCGCAACGTACCAAAGGGCCATGACTTCTTTGTTCCATGACATGATGCATAAAGAGATCGAAGTGTATGTGGACGACATGATTGCCAAATCACAGACTGAGGAAGATCATTTGGAACATTTGTTGAAGTTATTCCAGCGTTTGAGGAAGTACAAACTCCGCCTGAATCCCAACAAATGCACTTTTGGTGTTCGTTCTGGGAGACTTCTAGGTTTCGTTGTCAGTCAGAAAGGTATTGAAGTAGATCCTGATAAAGTCAAAGCTATTCGGGAAATGCCCGCTCCCAAGACGGAAAAACAAGTAAGAGGATTCCTTGGGAGACTGAATTACATTTCTAGGTTTATATCTCATATGACTGCTACCTGTGGGCCGATTTTCAAGCTTCTCCGAAAGAACCAAGGATGTGTGTGGACAGAAGATTGTCAGAGAGCTTTTGATAGCATCAAAGAATATTTACTTGAACCTCCCATTTTGATTCCCCCGGTGGAAGGAAGACCTTTGATTATGTACCTGACTATATTGGAAGATTCCATGGGATGTGTGCTTGGTCAACAAGATGAGACTGGAAGAAAGGAACATGCTGTATATTATTTGAGTAAGAAATTCACAGACTGTGAGTCTCGGTACTCATTACTTGAGAAAACCTGTTGTGCTTTAGCCTGGGCTGCTCGCCGTCTGCGCCAGTATATGATTAATCACACTACTTGGTTGATCTCCAAAATGGACCCGATCAAGTATATCTTTGAGAAGCCTGCCTTATCTGGAAGAATAGCCCGTTGGTAGATGTTGTTATCCGAATATGACATTGAGTATCACACTCAGAAAGCGATCAAAGGGAGTATTTTAGCCGATCATTTGGCTCACCAACCAATTGAAGATTATCAATCCATCAAGTTTGATTTCCCAGATGAAGATGTTATGTACTTGAAAGCTAAAGACTGTGAAGAGCCGTTACCTGAAGAAGGACCTGATCCCGAATCCCGTTGGGGTTTAATATTTGACGGAGCTGTGAATTCCTATGGAAATGGAATAGGGGCAATCATCGTTACTCCCCGAGGTACTCATATCCCGTTCACGGCGAGACTGAAGTTTGACTGTACGAACAACATGGCGGAATATGAGGCATGTATTATGGGTCTCGAAGAAGCAGTGGATCTAAGGATTAAGATTCTTGATATTTACGGAGATTCGGCATTGGTAATTAATCAAATCAAAGGAGAATGGGAGACTCGTCATCCTGGTTTGATCCCTTACAGAGACTATGCTAGAAGGTTGTTAACTTTCTTCAACAAAGTGGAATTACATCATATCCCTAGAGATGAGAATCAAATGGCTGATGCTTTGGCTACTTTGTCTTCAATGTTTCAAGTGAATGATTGGAACGACGTGCCTACAATCCGAGTTATGCATCTCGACAGACCTGCTCATGTGTTCTCAGTAGAGGAGGTTACCGACGATAAACCTTGGTTCTATGACATTAAACGTGTTCTTCAAACTCAAGAGTACCCGCCTGGGGCATCCAATAAAGATAGGAAGACGTTGAGAAGATTAGCAAGCAGTTTCTTTCTCAATGAAGAAGTTTTGTATAAGAGGAATTATGACATGGTCTTGCTCAGATGTGTAGACAGACGTGAGGCAGACATGCTGATGCAAGAAGTACATGAAGGATCCTTTGGCACTCATGCCAACGGACATGCGATGGCTAAAAAGATGTTGAGAGCTGGTTACTATTGGATGACAATGGAATCTGATTGCTGCAAGTATGTGAAGAAGTGTCATAAATGCCAGATTTATGCGGACAAGATGCACGTGCCGCCGACCCTCCTCAATGTTATATCTTCACCTTGGCCTTTCTCTATGTGGGGCATTGATATGATTGGGATGATTGAACCCAAAGCTTCAAATGGTCATCGTTTCATCTTGGTAGCGATCGATTATTTTACCAAATGGGTGGAAGCCGCATCTTATGCTAATGTAACCAGACAGGTGGTAGTCAGATTTATCAAGAATCAGATCATTTGTCGATACGGTATCCCGAGCAAGATCATCACTGATAATGGTTTGAATTTGAATAACAAGATGATGAGAGAGCTTTGTGAAGAGTTCAAGATCGAACATCATAATTCTTCTCCTTACAGACCGAAGATGAATGGAGCTGTTGAAGCTGCTAACAAGAATATCAAGAAGATTGTCCAGAAGATGGTGGTAACTTATAAGGATTGGCATGAAATGCTTCCGTTTGCTCTGCATGGATACCGTACTTCAGTTCGAACTTCAACAGGTGCAACCCCTTTTTCCCTAGTTTATGGTATGGAAGCAGTACTCCCCGTGGAGGTTGAGATTCCGTCTATGAGAGTTTTGATGGAAGCTAAACTTTCTGAGGCTGAATGGTGTCAAAGTAGATATGATCAGTTGAATTTAATTGAAGAAAAGAGATTGACAGCATTGTGTCATGGTCAATTATATCAGCAGAGAATGAAGAAAGCTTTTGATAAGAAGGTTCGACCACGCGAGTTCAGAGAGGGTGACCTTGTGCTCAAGAAGATATTATCTTTCCAACCTGATTCTAGGGGCAAGTGGGCTCCGAATTATGAAGGACCGTATGTCATTAAGAAAGTTTTCTCTGGAGGTGCCATGATTTTCACCAATATGGACGGTGAAGACCTTCCGCGTCCCATGAACGCCGATGCAGTCAAGAAGTATTTCGCTTAGGCAAACTTCTGGTCAAATCAGTCTTGGCATCTGAGCACATTCTGGAATTCAAAGTTGTTAGGGAGAATAGTGATCATTGTTTTTGTATAACCTTTTATTTCATGTACTATTTCCCACATTTTTGTAAATCGCTGGAGTCGCGTTGTTAGCGAACTACCATTTTATTAATGAATTTGAGCATTTACCTTCTGTGGGCAAAATCTTAATTTTTACGGCAATATTCGAAACAAAGTATTTAAAATATCCTTATTTAAAAAAAAGTGTCGTGAATAACGAAAGGAATATTAACAGTCGTCCCGAAGATGGTCAAGTCATGAAATGCAAAATAGTGCAGTAACTTATACTTGTATGATGAACTCGTTTTCTTTTAAAATCGTCATGAGGTGTTGGTTGTGTAAACTTGCGTTTCTCGGGGTACTAAGTTTGGTGACTCCCCAGTTGTTCCAGTTAAGTGTTGTTTTAGCTACCTTTGTTTGGGAGGTTTTGAAGTGCGGTACACTTCGTCCCATGCCAGTGGTTTATTGGTGTTAGAAGATTGGATTTGAATACTTTTCTCCTCAGAAGACTTGAGCCTTGTAGCGTTACGCTCCGACGTTTCTTTGTGTTTCCAATTCCAGTTATCTTCCGCCTTTTTCAAGATTGGCCGAGCACCTATTATGCTGTGACATCTTATTATCTTCAAGATATTCCATTTGTCTGTCTTTGTCAGCATAACAGTCATTCACTCATTTACACTCATGTCAGCATGCATATCCACATTTGCCGTTGATTTTGGGTCATACTTTGTTTATTCGAACAACTTACATATTTATTTCCAAGTAGAAGGTTAGCTTAGGCAGAAAATGTGCTTCCTTTCTAAATTCCCCAACCGAGCTAATCCTCGTGGATGATTTTTGATTCAGCTTACCCTGTCCATTTCTGGATAGGATGAATTCCCAGTCGAATTACTTTCTCATTGGGTAGAGTCTTGTTTGACTGTCTTCTCTCTGGTTTATTCCTGGATGAAGTTGTTGCCTCTTGCATAGGCTATTTCTTTGATTCTCCCCAGTGAGTTTGCGACCTAGACGACTGGTGCATTTATGTTGCACCTTTAAGTATGTGATCTCCTCGAGAAGGATTGATTCATGGTTCTCTTTGACGAGGATTTTATTCTATGCCAATATCATCGCAATTTCCTTCTGATTGGTTTTTGGAAAATGACAAGCGGCAGCTCTTCATGAGCAACTTGTACGTTATTATTTTATGGAAGACGACAAGCGGCAGCTCTTCACGAGCAACTTGTACGTATTATTACATCGGAAAGCGCCGAGCAGCAGTTCTTCACGAGCTACTAGTGCGTCATTTACTTTTGAAAGCGCCGAGCAGCAGTTCTTCACGAGCTACTAGTGCGTCATTTACTTTTGAAAGCGTCGAGCAGCAGTTCTTCACGAGCTACTAGTGCGTCATTTACTCTTTTGAAAGCGCCGAGCAGCAGTTCTTCACGAGCTGCTAGTGCGTCATTTATTTTTTCTGAAAGCAACAAGCAGCAGCTCTTCACGAGTTACTAGTACGTTATTACTTTTCTGGAATACAGCAAGCGGCAGCTTCTTTATTTGAGCAGCTTGTATGTCATTGGTATTTTCTTTGGACAACAACAAGTGGCAGCTTCTTTATTTGAGCAACTTGTATGTTATTGACATCTCTGGACGACGGCAAGTGATAGCCTCTTTATTTGAGCAACTTGTATGTTATCGGTATTTTCTTTGGGCGACAGCAAGTGGCAGTTTTCTTTATTTGAACAACTTGCGTATCTATAATATTATTACTTCAGCATTAATTGGTATCTCTCCGAAAATCTCGCAGAGAAATTTGTTATGAATTTTACCTTCAGAAGTCGGTAACCCGTCATCAGCAAATTTGATACTTTTTATCTATCTTCGACCTTGGGTTGTGAACTCACTGTTTTGGGTCAATAATCTTTTACGGCCTATGCAAGATGCCCTCTTTGTTAGGGACAGAGGTCGTATCCCCTAAATTTTATTCGCTGTCAGGAGTCTGTCGGTTGAAGTCGATAGCTCATTTCCCCAGTAGCGTATAATTCATGTCTCTGTGTTTTGTTGGTGTTCTATTCCTCCAGCATTGTCTTGTTTCGTACAATATCTTTCTTTGTGAATTCAAGCACTACATTCATATCACTGCATGATGATGGCATCCTAGGATAAAATTTCCGTAATTATGTATTTAAGTACCTTCAATCTCGTCGAAACGAAGATTTTGATCTTCATATCTCCGGATAGAAGAAACTTAAATAGGGGAAGCTACGAGGCCCTGCTCGCAGGACTGAGGCTAGTCGAGGACCTGGGAGCCCGCGAGATACAAATCTTCACAGACTCGCAACTCGTTGCCTCCCAAGTCCAAGGGAGTTACCAAGCCAAAAACGAAAGCCCCGTCGAATACTTAAGCTTAGTCAAAAAATACATGACAAAGTTTAAGCGAGCAGAAATATCACATGTCCCACGCGAGCAAAACACAAGGGCAGACATATTGTCCAAACTCGCGAGCACGAGAAAGAAGGGCGGGAACAAATCCGTCATACAAGAATCCCTGTCACGCCCGAGCATCGAAAGGTCCTCGACACTAGTCGAGGTTCACGCCATAGGAGATGCCTCGTCCTGGATGACCCCGGTGTACAATTTTCTGACGAAGGGCGAACTCCCCGCGAGCCAGATAGATGCAACCATCACGAAACGACGAGCATGCTCCTACGTGGTGCTCGAGCACAAACTATACCGCAGGGGATTCTCCATCCCCCTCTTGAAATGCATCGACGAATCCGCAGTCCCCGAGGTGTTGCGGGAGATACACGAAAGGATTAACGCCCAGCACATGGGCGGTAAGTCTTTGGCGAGGAAAGCCCTGCGAGCAGGGTACTACTGGCCGACAATGCAATAGGACGCCAAGGAACACGTTAAGAAGTGTGACAAGTGCCAGAGACACGACGACATGCACCTCGCCCCCCCTCACGAGCTGAGCATACTATCGTCCCCGTGGCCCTTCGCATGGTGGGGGATGGATATCCTCGGACCTTTCGTGCAAGGAACTTACCAAAACAAATTCCTCATTATGGCCGTGGACTACTTCACGAAATGGATAGAGGCCGAGGCTCTCGCGAAGATCACCTCGCACAACATCCTCCATTTCTACAAAAGAAACATCCTCGCTAGATTCGGGATCCCGAGAGCACTGGTGAACGAAAACGGCACCCAATTCACCGACCACGGATTCCAAGACTTCGTCACCAAACTGGGAACAAAACAACACTTCACCTCAGTCGAGCACCCTCAAACCAACGGGTAGGCCGAAGCTACGAACAGAGTCATCCTCCGGGGACTCAAACGCAGGCTCGGTGAAGCAAAAAGAGGTTGGGTTGAGGAGCTGCACAGTGTCTTGTGGGCATACCGCACCACGCCCCATTCAACGATGGGCGAGACCCCCTTTCGACTAACGTACGGCATCGAGGCCGTCATCCCAGTAGAAATGCGGGAACCCTCTAGGCGGACAGAAAATCCCCTCGACAAAGAAATGAACGACGAGGCCCTCAGGGACGAACTCGACTTAGTCGAGGAAATCCGATCGGGGGCGGCCCTACGCGAGGCCACCCTAAAACAACGAGTGGCCCTGTGTCACAACGACAAGGTCATTAAACTCGAGTTCAAAATCGGCAGCCTGGTGTTACGAAGAAACCAGAAAGACTCCCGCGGAGGGAAATTGGCCGCGAACTGGGAAGGGCCTTATC
Source organism: Vicia faba (assembly GCA_948472305.1). Taxonomy (NCBI): domain Eukaryota; kingdom Viridiplantae; phylum Streptophyta; class Magnoliopsida; order Fabales; family Fabaceae; genus Vicia; species Vicia faba. The sequence goes on from OX451740.1 coordinate 1,325,265,803, forward strand.
GCATCCACGACACCACAGGTACCGGGGCATATTACCTCGAGCAACTAGACGGAGAACCACTACCACGACCCTGGAACGCTGCTAAACTAAAGCAGTACTATAGTTAAAAACCCTTAACACCAAGGACTCTCGCCGTTGACGTCCACGTCCGGTCAACGGGGAGAAACGTCTCGACCACGTAGAAAGGCCAAGGTACAGGCCCAATCTACGCCCAAACGACATAACATCGTTCAGCCAAACGAGCATGAACGACAGTGCCCAACGTGGACACCTCAATCGAGCTCCACCATCGAAGTACCTGTAGGGCATAACACCCAGCTCGCGATGGGCAGTTCACGCAACGGGCAAGCGACCCGGATCCGGGTCATATGCCCGAGTAAGCGGCTTCACTCCGCACGCCCGACGAATCTCGAAGTACGTCGGACCATCCAAAGGGTCGAAAAAGAATCTCTCCTCGAGGTTGTAACTTAGGCGAAATTCGCCACAAAATAGAAAGCCGAGCACAAGCATGTCCCGAGGAAAAGACTTAGGCAAATTTGCCAACAAAGTGACAGCCAAGCACGAGTGAGACTCAGGGGCATAACTTAGGCAAATTCTATCACAAAATATGAAAACATAGACACGGGCAAATAATCAAGGTCGAAACAAACATTCAGTCAAAAGCTCATAAATAACAGATAGAAATAAATCGACCAAGAAGGCCGGCGATGTTCAGGAATTACAAGAACGGGCACGCAGGCCCAAAAAGTAAATATGCAGGCACGCAGGCCCCAAAAACAACCATCAATAAAAAGGCGCGCATGCCCGACTATAATTTCGCGGCTAGACTTCCCCGGGGCTACCAGCGTCGACGACAGGAGACTCGGGCGGAGGCACGATCTGGCCGTCGATGATCTGAGACATGAAGCCCACCCCTTCGGTATTCAAATCGGGATTCAACAAAGTGAGCTGGCTAACCGCGGCTTCAAAGCCATCCGCCAAGGCGCCAACATAGTGCGTCTCAAGGAGTTGAATACGAGCGACCAGTTCCGACCGACTCCGCAAGGGACCTGTCTCCTCTGACTCATCTTCGGCGGGGAGCATGGAGGCCTTCAGTTCCTCGACCTCTTTGGCGAGACGCCCGTTGTCGATTTCCAAGCGTTCCCGGTCCTCACGAAAGTAGTCCCTCTCCTCGGCAACCTTCCCCGAGTTCTCTTTCTCCGCGGCCAGCAGCTCGGCTTGCTCGCGGAACATCTCCTCAGAGCGCTCCAGGGCAGCCTTCAACTTTCGTGAGCTTGCAGTAAGGACAGATTTCTCCTGTTCCAGCTCTTTGACGCGATCAGAGTCTGCCCCCTCCTCGGCCAGGACAATGGCCATCTCGGCCATCTTGACCATCCCAACCATGTTGGCGGCCAAATGCTTTCTCCGACTTTCCTTACTTAGCCGCCTAATAGTATCAGCTTCATCGGCGCTTACAGTCAAGGGAAACCCCTCAAAGAAGCCCTCCTCTTTAAAACAGGGAGGAAAGCCAAAGGACCTCACCGCACCAGACTCATCGCTGACCTCCGACTGGCTCTCTACCCGGTTCCTCTTCCTCGGTATTAGATCAATATGCGGCTTAACATCCTGAGCGTCCGGGGACCCTCCAGAAGCATCACCCGAGCTAGTTGGCGGGACCATCCTCGTTGCCTGAGGAGCTCGCACCACTCTTTTGTTGACTTTCTTATCCTGTGTCAACTTTAGAAGCCTCTCCTTTCGTCCAGCCATGTGACCTGCATAAAAGAAATTCGGGTTAGTTACGAGCAAGTAACAAACGAAGAAATTAGAACAAGACTATAAGACAAAAAATAACCTAGCAGGTTCGCGGCCTGCCCGTAGGACTGACACTCCACAAGTGCCTTTGTATCTATAGGTCGGGCCTCAAAGGTCGGGTAACCATCTTCGTCGAGAATATCATTTCCCTCCCTCGTGGTCCACCGGGCAGGGAAGAAACTGTCGACATATCTGCAGAGGGTACCATAGGCCTCCTCATCTTTGGTGCTCATCCCGCCCGTGGGCGTATGGTAATGCCCGATGCCATGCTCGTAGTGGCGCGAGCTCCAATGCAAGGGAAACTTAGCTACACGCCCCAACATCGGGCGACCCTCATCGTCCAGAAGAGCCTCCCCGTGATCGTCAGTCATCACAGTTTCTTCCTCGTATACAGACTCTAGAGCAGTTTTGGTGACCGGCCGCACGATGTACCATTTGTCCTTGAACCCCCTGACAGAATCCATATACATCCTAAACAACCTCTTCGACTGTTTCAGGGAAACCCAACTGTGCCTACCTCCCCGAGACTAGCGTTATAAATGGAAGACTCTGAAGAAAAGAGGTATGGTCGCCCCAATCCTTAAAAAGCGACACGTCAATTCGAATGCCCGAAGAAAAGCAATCGAGTTGGGGTGAAGCTGCGAGGGGGCCAACTCCAAATGACTGAAGACCCCGACCTGAAAATCACTAAAGGGGAGCTTTAGGCCAAGGTCCTTAAACGCGATCTCATACATAGGAAACCCGTACTCGGAGAACTTCGAGCAGATCCACGCGTTAAGAGACGGTCTGGTGACGACAAATTTTTTCTGGAAGCCGGGCTGACTGCCGCCCTGCTCGACGATAGTATACGTGCTCCAACTGCGCCGACTATAAGCAGAAGCAATCCCTCTGGGCTCGGCGCCCACCCACTCTAGCAAAGGATCGTCAATGGTATCAATCAGATTCACATTTTCCTCGGCGCTTTGGTCTTCCAGCTCGTTGCGCCCCGAGGAACACGGTTCATCAGCCATTGTTACCTGCAAAGCACAGGAAACTGGTCAATTGGGGAGCAAATCCATACGCTCGCCATAACTGACGGGAAGAAGGGAACGACAAGCCGAGTCATACTCCACACACGATTAAAACATTAAGGATTCGAACAAAAGTCTGGTATCACCTCCCCGACGCCAAGATGCCACGACAAGTCGTCCTACATACTGCCTAAATGGGCCAACATCCCGGCCAGTCACGAGTACGTCGACCTAAGCTATGGATATGACGAGCAATATCATGAATCCTAAATCTAGAACTATGTGTTTACCGGGCACTATCACGAGTTAAGCGCCCTGAATCATGAAGATCCCGGGCAGCATTGCGAGTCACATGCCTAAACTATACGTTTACCGGGCACAAACATGCGTTTATCGGGCATAAACATGGATATGTCGGGCAAAAATACGAATGTACCGGGGCTAATCCCAGACGCAGATTTTCTAACATACAAACAATGGAAAAAATCATCTACCACAAAGAAAAAACATGAGGGATGAGACGCTTACTTGAAATCAGGAAAGAGGTACGGCGGCGGAGAAGAAAATCGATGGCGGAAAGCACGGCGGTCCTATGAAAATCTGGAAAAACAGCAGCAGCAAAGGCAGAGGAAGGAGGAGAAGCGCGAAGAGGAAAAACATATTATGGGACCCAAGGATCCTATTTATAGTGATGACGTGGAATACGAAATGTCACCCTGGGGAACCACGAACTTCCCCTCCTCGACGCATAGCTCCCCTAGGCAATGATGGCTCTATCTTCAATAGGGTGGCGTCACGGTTCCCAAGGGTTGCCTCGTGTACTCAACGAACACAGCCCGTCGAGAGTCCCCCGAGCACTCCTCGAAAGGAATTATCTCACGAGCGCGACACAGGGGAAGCTCCTCAAGCAACCACGGGGAACCAAATCTCCTGGCCGAGCGTGAGGCCCCGTGACAAAGGGGAGCTGAGGTCAAGTCATAACTCCTGCTCCAAGAGCCACAACTTGGGGGGCTCCTGTTCTGTACTGGGCCCGGGTTGGCCCAAGAGCAAGAATGAAGGCCCAATCCAAACGGCTCTACAGGGGGAGCGTCGACCAGAAGCTACAACCGTGCCCGCCACTGCCCGCGAACGTAACGTCCTTGACCATATACAATCCAGCTCGAGCACCCTTCTCGTAGAGCTGACTATGACTGTTACACCATCACCTGAACTCCGAAAAGACCGCGTCCTCGTCCGTTCGTACTTCTCGTAGAGCACCCAGGAAGGAGACCACGTGCGGGTCCCCACTACACACGTAGAACTTGGCAGTTCCTTTATTGGGCCAATCCTGGTCGGCCCAATGAAGGGACCTTGGCCAGCGCTGGGGGCTATAAATACCCTCTGTTCCAAGAGGGTCAAGTATTCATTCTCTTACCCATATACACACTTTTTGCCTGCTCGTACTACCAATTACTTTAGCATCGGAGTGCCTTGCAGGTACCCCCCCCATCTCGTTCGAACTTCTGCTCGGAGCCAGTCATGACGGTCCAAGTCTGATCAGGTAAGATCAGTTAGCTATTAATATTATTCATTGTGTTAATTTAATCGAAATATTTGTCATAGGAAGACATAGTGTGGTTAGAAATTGTTGGAAATAATTTATATTTTAGGAATGTCTTCTTGATTAAGTCTGTTAGAGGATATTTTAGTATTTTATTATACTTTAATATTGTGTATAAATAGTCTAATAATAGATAGGTCAATATATTCATTACTCTTTATTTTGTAGCCGTCATTTAATATATATATATTTTTGTCTTTCATCTCTCCTTTGTATACCAAAAATTGAAATCAGAGCTCCGGTTCGAAATTCACGGGGAAACACGAGTGAACATTGAGGTGTTGTGTGATTGAGAATCACATTTTTTCTGATTCTGTGGGATTTGGGAAACACTGTGTGTTAGTGAGTTTTAAGTGAACTGCACAAGGTTGAAGATGAACAGAAACAACAATATCAACTCCAAGCTTCCGGTGTTTGATGGCAAAAATTGAAATCGTTGGAAGATCCAGATGTGTGTGTTGTTCGGTTCTCAAGATGTGTTACATCTTGTCACCGATGGTTATGATTCATTAGCAGCAGACACGACGGAGACATAGAAGACAACGCAGAAGGCGATAAGAAAGAAAGACCAGAAGGCATTGTTCTACATCCGTTAGTGTGTGGATGTGAACGTGTTTGAGAAAATCACTGATTCGACAATGGCAAAGGTTGCGTGGAACACACTGGTTAGGTGTTACGGTGGTTCAGTCCCTACGAAAGCATTATGAGAATCTCAACATGAAGGACAATTAGATGATGAACAATTTATCCGTTTGAGGGATGAAATTGATATTGTCAATTTTGTATAAATATATATTAAGGGATGATGTTGAAAATAATTTATATTTTAGGAATGTCTTGTTGACTAAGTCTATTAAAAGGTATTTTAGTATTTTATTATATACTAATATTGTGTATAAATAGTTTAGTAGTAGGTATGTCAATGTATTCATTACTCCTTATTTTATAATCGTCATTTAATATTTTTTTTTATCTTTCATCTCTCCTTTATGCACCAACAGAAATGAGTATTTGTTATGAAATTTGAAATATTTATGACAGTAAAGCATACTAAAAAATTTATGAATAATCATTGGATGTTTTTTACTACAGAGTCGGATACCAAAGCATGCTGGTGATTTAGCTGCTACGATTGCATTGACAGATCAACACAGAAACTAACTCTAAATCCTAAATTGGCTACTAGGATTACACTTCCTATTCTTCATTTTAAATCTTCTAGAATAAAGTTCATCGCGTTAGCTATTCAACGCTTCGAACGACATCTCAAACGGCATCCTAAAACTTAAGTTACAGCATTTTCAAACTGAATCTGCCAAAAATCAGACAACATGGGTCGACGCATATCTCCTTGGATCGACGCGTACTGCACTGAATTTTCAACATGAGTCGACGCATTCCATCATGTATTGACTCATCCTGAGTCAAACACACAGCATGTGTCGACACATGCCCCTATGGATCGACTCATCCTGGGTCTAAAAGCACTCATGTATCAACGTAAAACCTCTTTGTGTCGACTCATCCTGAGTCTCTCAACCTTCTTGCATCGACACATAGCATTTGGGGTCGACGCATCCTGTTACATCCTGCATAAATTCTGCGATTTTCTTTGCGTTTTCACTACGGGTTTCATATTTTAAGCCCTAAAAACTTAATCTAATCATAGATAATCATTACTTACAATTATCCTATAATCCTACATCAATTAAACAGCATAGGAACATCATCATTCATCTAAAATTCATCAATTTCATTATACAACATCATATACATTCAATTCATGAACAAGATAATAATCACCTCTAACCCCACATATCAATTATCATGAACCCAATTATAGAGTCAGAACCCCACCCTTCCCTTGGATTGAAGGTCGATCTATAATCTTCCGGTCGAAACCTCATTCTGCCGTTTTCCTCTTTTTCCAGCAGCTTCACGTTCTTCTTCTCAATCCTTATTCTTCTACTGCCTCCTCTTTCTATTCTTTCTAACCACAATAAAATAACCTATTTTTCTTTTAACTCCTTATTGGGTTCAAAACTAATACACCCTCTTATTACTTTTATTCCTTTAAAAACAAGCCCACATCAAATAATATTATACTTCTAATATTATTTCACCACTTAATAAAACAATTAAATCCAATTAATCACAACACATCTTCTCAAATATTCCAAAATTATTTAATTAAATAATTAATTAAATTACGGGCGTTAGAACTCAATGTACTCTCCAAACTCGTGTAGTAGTGCGGTTCCTCGTAACGTAATATAGACCGTTGCCTAAGACCTCGGGCAGCAATGTGCTTATTTATTTTGTAACCCAGACCATCACCTCAGACTTCATGCATCGATGCTCGAAAACAAAATCTAGCCTGTCGCCTTAGACTTCATGCAGCGATTTACGAACTTACCCCATTGCCTAAGACTTCATGCAGTAATGTGTTCCCTTATTCCGCGAAACAGATCATCGCCCTAGACTTCATGCAGCGATGCTCAAAAACAAAATCTAGCATGTCGCCTCAAACTTCATGCAGCGATTTGCGAACCTAACCCATTGCCTAAGACTTCATGCAGCAATGTGTTCCCTTATTCTATGACACAGATCATCGCCTCAGACTTCATGCAGCGATGCTCGAAAACAAAATCCCGCCTATCGCCTCAGACTTCATGCAGTGATTTGCGGACCTAACCCGTTTCCTAAGACTTCATGCAGCAATGTGTTCCCTTATTCCGCGACACAGATCATCGCCTCAGACTTCATGCAGCGATGCTCGGAAAAAAACTAGCCTATCGCCTCAGACTTCAAACAGCGATTTGTGAACCTAACCCATTTCCTAAGTCTTCATGTAGCAGTGTGTTCCCTTATTCCGTGACACAGATCATCGCCTCAGACTTCATGCAACGATGCTCGAAAATGAAATCTAGCTTATCGCCTCAGACTTCACGCAGCGATTTGTGAACCTATCCCATTGTCTAAGTCTTCATTCAGCAGGGCGTTCCCTTATTCCGCGACATAGATCATTGCCTCAGACTTCATGCAACGATGCTCGAAAACCCAAAATCTAGCCCATCGCCTCACACTTCATGCAGCGATCTGTGAGCAAGACCCATGACCTCAGTCTTCAAGCAGCCATGCACCATCAAGTTGTTATTTTATTCAACCACCAAATGGGTGAATAAGAAAAAGCAAACCAAAACATGCAAGATTGCTCTCTCAAGCTCAAGACCATCTGCCTCATCATCAAATCCTGGTAAGCGATACATCATCAACTTTGCCTATTTTCTCAAGACTCTTGGGGGTATGCTATATCAGTGTAACCCTATCTAGCCAACTCTTGGGGTATGCTATATCAGTGTAATCTTATCTAGCCAACTCTTGGGGATATGCTATATCAGTGTAACCCTATCTAACCAACCATTAGTCAAATTTTGGGGTCTTTCATTATTTAATAAATATTTTGTTTGAATGAACAAGACCTATGCATTCTCGTGACATTCAATCGAGGAGTTATTAAATAGGGGCAACTGTCATACCCCAAATTTTTCCGTCTTAGTGCTACCGTCAAATTTATTTACGAACTTGGGTTTTACTGAGTATAAAACTCCGTTGGTTTAATTATATTAACATCATAGAGTTTTAATAAATATTCGCTTCGAAACCTATTTAAAAATATAATGATCTATATCAGATCATTTATATTTTTAAATAAATATTTGCTCGTCTTCATGTACTTTCAAATTGGCTTTTTATTTTTTAAGTAACATAGCACAATTGGTAAGGAAAGAAGCTTGCAAATATAAGGTCGCGGGTTCGAATCTCTCATGGTGCACTTTTTAACATTTTTTTATATTTCTTTGTTTATTATTACTAATTTTATTTCCATTTATAAAAATCATTAAAAAAATTATTTTTTAAATATTTAAATATTAAATTTCGTATTTTCATTTAATGAATTTTTAAAAAATTGTTATTTTTATTTTTTTCACTTTTTATTTTAAAAATAACCAAAAAAATCTAAAATACAAAAAGATTTAAAAATATTTTGTTATCTTTTGTATTTTAGGTAGTAATATTTGTTTTAGGAAAGAATCAATGTAATTGGTTACAATAACTATAAATCCAAAAATTTGATTTCTTTTTGGGTTTTAATTATTTGGATTGATGATTTATTTTATTCTATTTTTGTTAATTTCATTTCAATTTCAAGTTACATTCAAATCTTCTCCAAAATCATGTTTTTTATTATTTAAATATTATTTTCGTTTTTCTATTTTAGGTAATTTTTAATAATAATATTTAATTTATTTTATGCATTTTTCATCAAAAAGTGTCTAAAAATTCACTAAAAAAATCAAATCTCTTTTACTTGTTCCCTATTGGTCGTCATGCATCGTTCCGACATCTAATTGACTAGCTTACTGATCAAGATAAATTTGAGCTTTTTTATTATTTGGGCAATTTCCTTCTCTAGCAAGTCAACCTAGTTTTTCAGTCTATAAAAAAGACTCTTGTCCATCATAATTTTTCATCCACAATTCACTAGAGTTCTCCTAAAATTATTGTTCTTCACATCGAACAACAACAACAAAGAAACATGAAGCCTCCATCAACCCGAAAAAAGTCTCTTCACTAAATGAAAGAAGAAAGGAGATTGGAGGAAGCAACTTAAGTTTGGTCACGACACTTCAGGTTGGTTTCTCTTTAATTGCTTGTTGTTGGGTTAATTGCTCGATGTATTTCTTTAATTGATGTCTGAATCCAAAATTCAATTTGTTCTTTGTCTATGATTATTTTGTACATAATTCTTATTTTAAAATTTATTTTTAATAATGTATTTAGTTTTATTAATCATATGTAATTGTTATCGTTAACAATTATTAACATAATATTATAAAGAAAACTACACAAAAAAAAACTTATTTTTTACCATTGTTATATTTATATATTAATTTGTGTATTTTATTTTTAAATCTTAATTAAATCCGATCACATATCTAATTTTGACTGGAATTAATGTTAATAAAAAGAAATAAAATACAAATCTTTTTAGTCTTATTAAGCTAATAATTAAATATAACAAGTAAATATTTTCTTTTCTATAAATTCTTTATCCGCTAATTTTTTTTAGTCGTTAATTAAGAGAATTTGGGATATATTTTAGAAATAGTAAGTAGATTAATTTAGAATTAAATTAATGATTCTATAAGCTATTTTTTTTATAGAAATTACTTTCTTTTTTCATTAAAAAACACAAAACATGTTTCTCTTTAGTGTAGTTAAATATTAACCATATTTTCTATATCTATCAATTTTTTTTTCAATATATTCTTTTCTATAATTTCTTTATTCGTTAATTTTTTTTAGTTCTTAATTAAGAGATTTTGGGATATATTTTAGGAATAGTAAGTAGATTAATTTAGAATTAAATTAATGATTCTTTAAGCTATTTTTTTATAGAAATTACTTTCTTTTTTTCATAAAAAAACACAAAACATGTTTCTCTTTAGTGTAGTTAAATATTAACCATATTTTCAATATCTATCAAACTTTTTTTTTCAAATTATATATATATATATATATATATATATATATATATATATATATATATATATATATATATATATATATATATATATATATATATATATATATATATATATATATGTCTTAGTATTTAGACTAATAATCGATTTGGTACATAATTTTAAATTTCTTTTTAAATCTAATTAATTTCAAACATTCTATAATTAATAGAAAATCCATCTTCCAATAATTAGATGGATTGACATATCGTCTACCGGTTTATTATTCAAAATAACTTTTTAATTAAAATTCTACTTAATCTAAACACCACCTAGTTTTACCGCGATAACTAAAACTACACCCCCTGATTTAATTCAATTATTAGTTTTTTATTATTATATTTTTTATCTATTTTATATATTACATTTTTTTATTCTATTCTTCTTATTATTATTACTATTATTATTTATAATAATAATAATTATTAATATTTTTTGTTATTATCATATTTTATTATTTATTTATCATGTAAATAAATTATTTTTATTTAAAAACTCATGAATATATTTTCTACGTTGCATTAAAATATTTTTAGTCATGCATTAATTAAGATTTTTGCAATTTATATGATTACAAAATATCAACAAATCTCAAACCTATTTTTCACAACAAATTAAGCTAAACAACATTCTTTTTTGCAAAAGGGTTCCAAACGAATTTTGACTAATCACACATTTAGCCAAAATCTCCCCAATCACTACTCCCGGTCAAATGCGAGACGATTCAAAATATATTTATAACCCCTAAAAAACACTAACCCCATACGAACTACGAATTGAGACTCTGATTTCTGTTAAGAGGATACGTAGGCATACGATAAAAAATCGTAGTGAGTTCCTCTATAAAAAATTTAAACTCTTCCCCTAATAAAATTTAAATTCTGTTTCCCCAACTCAAACCTAAAATCTAGTATCTTGTGAACAAGGTAGATGAAAGGTGTCTAACACCTTCCTTTCGTCTAAAGAAGTCCGAAACCTAGAATCTCTAATCTCTGTCTACGAATTGGGGTTTTCTGTTAGAATCTCTTCCCTGAGATAAAAATTAATAGTGGCGTCTCTGATAAAAAAATCAGTTGCTACACATGACAAATGTAATTATTGAAATATTATCTTGCAGTGAGTTTATATTCATGGATAGATGGGTAAATAATAGTGACAAATGTAATGATTGAAATATTATCTTGCATAAAGTTGATATTCATGGATAGATGAGATGGGTAAATAATAGTGACAAATGTAATTATTGAAATATTATCTTGCCTTGAGTTGAAACGCAAGATGGTGGCCAAAGCTGAAACACAAACGACAATAGTAATGTTTTTCGATGATGGATTTATCGTTGGTGCTCGATCGTGGTGATGGATTTGTGGCTATAATGGTGTTATACCATAGTGGAAGGTGACTATCTATATGAGAGGTTGTTCCTCGTTCTTAATATGTTGTTCGAGAGGTTGTTATTCCTCGTCGTATCGGTGTCGACTCACTTTCTGTCTGTATTTTTTTTATAGTGTTCGGATATTATTTTAGCAATATTATATGTGAATTAGGATTGTGTTATGTCTTTCTTTTTTCTGATGCAGGTTGTAGCAAGCACCATTTCTCTGAATCCCTAAATTTAAAATCGCATCCTCACTCTTTCAACCGTGCATATTTGTTCTGCTCAGGCGATATCTTTTTGATAGGGCTACAATGTTTGAGACATATTGTTGTGTGTGTCCATAAAAATATATAAACACTCAATAATTTGAATATTTGACAGTAACTATACTTCCACATACTAATTTGCTCTTAGTTTTGTTAACTTTTTATTTAAGTTTGCTGCACTGGTTTATTAACCATACACCATTGCATTTATTTAATTTTATGCAACTGAGTTACTATTTATTTAAATGTAGATTTCTTGGCTTATTTCAGGAGGAAAGCTTAATAGAGGAGGGAACGTGGAAGGATACTTTTATGTAAGATTAATTTAGATGACATGTTCATGTTGTTGTTTTATATATGTTAGCTATTAATATTATTCAATGTGTTAAGCCATTGTGTTAATTTAATGGACATCTTTGTCATAGGAAGACATATTGTGGTTGAAAATTGTTGGAAATAATTTATATTTTAGAAATGTCTTGTTGATTAAGTCTGTTAGAGAGTATTTTATTATTTTATTATATTTTAATATTGTGTATAAATAATCTAATAGTAGGTAGGTCAATGTATTCATTACTCATTATTTTGTAGCCGTCATTTAATATATATTCTTTTTGTCTTTCATCTCTCCTTTGTGCACCAACAATTGAAATCAGAGCTCCGATTCGAAATCCACGGGGAAACACGAGTGAACATTAAGGTGTTGTGTGATTGAGAATTACATTTTTTTCTGATTCTATGGGATTTGGGAAACACTGTGTGTTAGTGAGTTTTAAGTGAACTGCACAAGGTTGAAGATGAACAGAAACAACAATATCAACTCCAAGCTTCCAGTGTTTGATAGCAAAAATTGAAATCGTTGGAAGATCCAGATGTGTGTGTTGTTCGATTCTCAAGATGTGTTAGATCTTGTCACCGATGGTTATGATTCATTAGCAGCTGACACGACGGAGACATAGAAGACAACACAAAAGGCGATAAGAAAGAAAGATCAGAAGGCATTGTTCTACATCCGTCAGTGTGTGGATGTGAACGTGTTTGAGAAAATCACTGATTCGACAATGGCGAAGGTTGCGTTGGACATATTGGTTAGGTGTTACGGTGGTGACACATCAGTGAAGAAGGTGAAACTTCAGTCCCTACGAAAGCATTATGAGAATCTCAACATGAAGAACAATGAGATGATGAACACTTTATCCGTTTGAGGGATGAAATTGATGTTGTCAGTTTTGCTTAAATATAAATTAAGGGATGATGTTAAAAATAATTTATATTTTATGAATGTCTTGTTGACTAAGTCTATTAAAATGTATTTTAGTATTTTATTATACCCTAATATTGTGTATAAATAGTTTAGTAGTAGGTAGGTCAATGTATTCATTACTCCTTATTTTATAATCGTCATTTAATATTTTTTTTGTCTTTCATCTCTCCTTTATGCATCAACATAAATGAGTGTTTGTTATGAAATTTGAAATTGTTTATGACAGTAAAGCAATACTAAAAAATTTATGAATAATCATTGGATGTTTTTTATTACAGAGTCGGATATCGAAGCATGCTGGCGATTTAGCTGCTACGACTGCATTGGCAGATGAAGCTAGGTGTATGGATCTCGAAAATCGTTATGTTAATAGTGATCGTGCGAAGTGCATGCTACATGCTGGTCAGGTTTCTATCTATTTCTTTGATTTTCAATTATGTAAATCAACCACTCATATGTTCCTTAATCAACCACTCTTCTGTTACATTGATTGGGTTAATGAGAACTACTCTAAAAAGGAGAAATTTAAATTTTCATAGTCTTAATTTTGCAAGAATAAAATATTCAAGGCAAGGATATTGATGGGTGTACTTTTATCATCCTACCACTTATAGTTCTCTCCAAGGCAAGGATATCTATCAGATTAACAAAAGTTTGCAAGGCAAGGATATATTCTGGATTCGGCTTATGGTTGGCTGGAGTTGGAGGAAGCTATTGATGGTAACTACTCATATATGTTATACATGCATCCATTTCATTATTTGATATGTACAATTTACAATACTATTTATAGTTTCTTTCTTTGATATTGAAGCATCCATTTCATTATTTGATATGTACAATTTACAATACTATTTATAGTTTCTTTCTTTGATATTGAAGCATCCATTTCATTATTTGATATGTACAATTTACAATACTATTTATAGTTTCTTTCTTTGATATTGAAGCATCCATTTCATTATTTGATATGTACAATTTACAATACTATTTATAGTTTCTTTCTTTGATATTGAAGCATCCATTTCATTATTTGATATGTACAATTTACAATACTATTTATAGTTTCTTTCTTTGATATTGAAGTTCATCTGTGGTATCTGCGGGCATGCTTCGAATCTTCGGCACTGATATTGCCGAACTTCCTTTAGTTGCAACAAGTAACAGTCATCATGGGAAGGTGAAACATTATTGGATGTCTGCCTCACTTGCATTGTACACTTATCTTTATTTCAACGAAACTTTGTGCTAAAATTTTGATTGGTTTGTAGTGTATTGTGGTCACTTGCGGCAATAACTTGGTATTGCATTAATTATATTTATTTTGGTTTGGTCAAAAATAGGGCTACACTTTGAAACACTATTATCCTGCATTAAAAGGCTATTGGCTTTTATGAAAGTAACTAACATTGTGCTACCGGTGGATGATGAAGCACAGTCCATATGGACAGACAAATTTGGATTTAGTAAGATTAAACCAGAAGACGTATAAAATCTTTCACATACACTTGTACCACCGTTAACACTCTTTAACGGAACACCTCTTGTCTACTACTTGTGGGGAGTACTTTCGATACAAGTATCTTCACTCTACTACTTGTGGGGAGTACTTTCGATACAAGTATCTTCACTCGAAATCAAAGGATTATGATACCACTATTAAAAACAATTCAAGGGGTCAACACGAGAGAACATTTAACATTGAGTCAAGAGTAACACACAAGTAAGAGAGACACCACATATTCACTTAAAACCTTAATGTAATAAGTGTGTGGATGATGATCGTTTCACTGATTTAAGAAACTATGTATTTAATACACCATACTTTAAACATCTTTTCGCAGGTATTATCACAAAGTCTTTTTTCCTTCTAAAGCATTATTCCTTTTCTAAGGAATAAGTGTCTTTCTAATTTCTCTTAATCTTATTTTTCTAGTTTGAGAATTTCATTGGCTCTCTTTCCCATTCTCCAGCCCCTGTAACTGCAAATTTGTTGTTTTATGAACAAGAAATCACATAAATTATTATATCAAGTTTTACATTTTAGCGCTTGTTTTTGTCCTATATGTATTTAAAAATTGGCTATCAACAAATAATACAAATTAATAGTTGGTGACAAGTTCAAGGTTCTGAATAAATGGGCGATAATGAAATATCACTCGTTCAAAATAATTATGAACATTTCAATAAGAAATTACCAGGGTCGATAAACACTAACATTTAATATCGGACCGATTAGTATACCATATTTTATATGAATATTTTTTTGTTGATAAGTGTTGAAACCAGTTAATACGGAATATAACTGGTTATAAACATAAAAAATAAATTAATAAATTAATTTTTTTTTATAAAATTGGTGTAATAGGTTATGTATTCGTAGTAATATGTTATATCTGATAGTTAATTTTTATTATTTGTCAATTGCAATTGATTATAAATTTTTTGTAACCCATTATAGTTAGGACATTTTGTTGTTTCTGGTTTTTTGTTTGATGCTTTTGTATCTCAATCACTTGTATATATATTATATAGGTATGTTGATGTGATTTATTCGCAAGTGTATGGAATCTATCATAGTTATAAAAAATATTGAATCCACCGGAATCAATAATCAACCGATCAATATCTATTGATGCTATGTAAATCTAACACTATATATTTTAATAGGAGGAGGATAAAAATAGAAATTTAAACTAACTGATTTATAAAATATCAAATAAATAGAGCCGGAATGTAATTTCCAATATATCTCTGAGACTCAGATAAAGTCGAGCACTTTGTTAGTTATTAAAATATTTTTCGGAAGAAATACGGATTTAAAAACACTATTCACTTTTGTACATCTCACTTTATGTTTCGAAATCGTAATTACTTTATTGTCGCTCCAACAATTTCAATTTCTAACCAACTTTTGAAAACAGACAAATCCTAATTAATTAATAAAACACTGTCACTATTTTTAAAAATTAAAAATTTAAATTCAAATTAGATATCAATCTCACAATGTCGTGCTATTAATCAATATTTAAGTGTGTGGGATTTTGGATCGAACTCTAGTTGGTCGAAGTACTTGCTGCAGTCGAAGAAGGTTCTAGCATGTATTTGTCGAAGGATGCTTGTCGAATTAGGTTTTAGTGTTTAAACCCTAATTTGTTAAGTTAGCTTGTTTGTTAAGTTAGCTTGTATAATGGGCCTTGTGGAAAAAGCCCATTAGTTAGTATGTTAGGTTTTATTATAAATAGCATACTAGTCTCTCATCATTGCATCACAGCAAATCCTAATTAGGGTGAGAGGGTTATTTGTTATTCTTGTAAACTTGTAATCTTGTTTTCTAAGAGAAAGTAAAGAATAGCAGTTATAACCAATTCTTGTGTTCTTCTTCTTCCTTGTTCTTTATTCTTCCCAAATACTATACTTTGTTATTGGTATCCAATTCACAACAAATTGGTGCGGTGAGCGTGGAGAAGATGCCTTCAACAAAGTATGAGATTGAAAAGTTCACCGGAGTGAATGATTTCGGTCTATGGCGCTTGAAGATGAAAGCCCTACTGGTTCAGCAGGGTTGTTTGGAAGCGTTGAAGGGAGCGACGGCGATGGACGCTGCGTTAACTGAAAGAGAGAAGACGGCCATGATCGAGAAAGCACACAGCGCAATTCTGTTGAGCCTTGGTGATAAGGTTCTTCGACAGGTATCAAAGGAGACGACGGCATCAGGGTTATGGGTGAAACTTGAAAGTTTGTATATGACCAAATCTCTGGTAAATCGACTCTACCTGAAGCAAGCTTTATATTCATTCAAGATGATTGAAGACAAAGTGTTGGCTGAGCAGTTGGATATGTTCAACAAGCTGATTCTTGATCTTGAAAATATTGATGTAAAGATTGATGATGAAGATCAAGCGCTGTTATTATTGTGCGCTTTGCCCAGATCACATGCTCACTTCAAAGAAACCCTCTTGTATGGAAGAGAGTCCCTGACCTTTGAAGAAGTTCAATCAGCTTTGTACTCTAAGGACTTGAACGAACGTAAGGAGCATAAACCTTCGACGGTTGGTGAAGGCTTGGCTGTTAAAGGAAAATTCGACAAGAGGAAAGGTAAACATCAGTCGAAGTCTTATAGTGGTGACGCATCTGGTATTAGATGCTATCACTGTAAGAAAGTAGGTCACACAAGAAAGGTGTGCCCTGAACGCCTGAAAGATCATGGAGGTAAGGATAATGGCAATGCAGCTATTGTCCAAGATGATTTCGAATCATCTGATGTTCTTGTGGTTTCAAGCAACAACTCGTCGAAGGAGTGGATTATGGATTCTGGATGCACTTGGCACATGACTCCAAACAAAGACTTGTTCGAGGAATTATGTGATCAAGATGGTGGATCTGTATTGCTGGGAAACAACAAAGCTTGCAAGATTGCAGGCGTTGGATCTGTGAGATTCAAGCTCCATGATGAGTCAATAAGATTGTTGACTGAAGTCAGGTATGTACCTGATTTGAAGAGAAATTTGATTTCTCTTGGTGAATTCGACAAGAAAGGATATGTGTTTCAAGGAGAGAAAAGTATCCTGAGAGTCATGAAAGGGTCGAAGGAAGTCTTGAGAGGCGTGAAGAAACAAGGCTTGTATACCCTTGAGGCTGAAGTTGTAAGTGGTTCGACAAATGTTGCATCCACGAAATCTTTGTCGAAGACAGAAATTTGGCACATGAGATTGGGCCATGTCAGTGAAAGGGGTCTGGTCGAATTAGGGAAACAAAATCTGCTTGGTGGAGATAAAGTCGAAAAGCTGAAGTTTTGTGAACCCTGTGTACTTGGAAAGTCCTGTAGAATGAAGTTCAACAAAGGCAAACAAAGAACACATGGATCCCTTGATTACATCCATGCTGATCTTTGGGGGCCTGCAAGGTGTCCATCACATTCAGGAGCAAAGTATTTTCTATCCATAGTAGATGACTATTCCAGAAAGTTATGGGTATTCATCCAGAAGACTAAGGATGAAACTTTTGAGAATTTCAAAAGTTGGAAGACTCTTGTCGAAAATCAAACTGGCAGAAAGGTAAAGAGGTTGAGAACCGACAATGGCCTTGAGTTTTGCAATGAGGCGTTCGACAGTCTTTGTGTTGCCTCTGGTATTGCAAGGCACAGAACTACCGCAGGTACTCCACAACAAAATGGTTTGGCTGAAAGGTTTAATCGAACTATTTTGGAGAGAGTTAGATGCATGTTGACTAGTGCGGGATTAAAGAAGGTGTTTTGGGCTGAGGCTGTTTCGACAGCAGCATATCTGATAAACAGATGTCCTTCGACAGCGTTAAATATGAAGACACCTGAAGAAGTTTGGTCGGGACATCCACCAGATCTCGACAAACTAAGAGTATTTGGCTGTGTAGCCTATGCTCACATTAGGCAAGACAAGGTCGAACCTAGAGCTCTGAAATGCATGTTTATGGGATACCCTGAAGGAGTGAAAGCTTATAGGCTATGGTGCCTAGAGCCAGGTCACAGGAGGTGCATCACCAGTCGAGATGTAGTTTTCAATGAAACTGAAATGGTTTTCAAGAAAACTGATGATGTTGACGAAGAGCTGGAACAGGTAGAGATTCCTGTTGAGGTGGAGCATGTTGATGCTGAAATGCGTATCCCAGATGAAGTCGAAGAAGAAACAGAAGATTCTGATGATGTTGAGGAAACTGTTGATGACTACCTATTGTCGAGAGATAGGCAAAGAAGAGTCATAAAACCACCTCAGAGACTTGGATATGCAGATCTTGTAGCTTATGCCTTAATCTCTGCAAGTGAAGTTCTAGACGAAGAACCTAGAGATTATAAGGAAGCTATAAGGAGTCGAATGAAGACTGAATGGCTAAAGGCCATGCATGATGAGATGAAATCTCTTCATGATAATCACACTTGGGAACTAATCGAGAAACCTGTTGGGGCAAGGTTAGTCAGCTGTAAGTGGATTTTCAAAGTTAAGGAAGGAATTGAAGGAGTAATGTCGAAGAGGTACAAGGCAAGATTAGTCGCAAGGGGTTTCACTCAGAAAGAAGGTGTCGACTTCAATGATGTATTTTCCCCTGTTGTGAAGCACAGATCCATTCGAATGTTGCTTGCCATGGTGGCTCAGTTCGACCTTGAACTGGAACAAATGGATGTGAAGACTGCGTTCTTGTATGGTGACTTAGACGAAACAATCCTGATGAGGCAACCTGAAGGGTATGTCGAAAAGGGGAAAGAAGATTATGTGTGCAAACTGAAGAAATCTTTATATGGACTTAAACAATCTCCTCGACAGTGGAATAAGAGATTCGACAAGTTCATGGAACACATAGGTTTCATTCGAAGTCAGTTCGACCACTGTGTTTACTCCAGATTTCGACCTGAAAATTCATTTGTTATTTTGTTGCTGTATGTTGATGATATTCTGATAGCAAGCAACAATGTCGAAGATGTAATGAGGGTGAAGGCTGAACTCAATAAGGAGTTCGACATGAAGGATCTGGGAGCTGCATCTAGGATTCTTGGAATTGACATTCGAAGAGATAGAAAGCAGTCGAAATTATGCTTATCTCAAGAGGCATACCTACGAAAGATTCTTGACAAGTTTGGTATGTCGAATTCGAAGCCTGTTGTGACTCCAACAAACCCTCAATTCAAGCTGAGTATTGATCAATGTCCCAGTACTGATGTTGAAAGAACCTATATGAATAGCATCCCATATGCTAATATAGTTGGTTCTTTGATGTATGCTATGGTCTGTACTAGACCCGACATAGCATATGCAGTAAGTCTTGTAAGCAGGTACATGGCGAATCCTGGAAAGGCTCACTGGCAAGCGTTAAAGTGGATTCTAAGGTACATAAATGGGTCTCTGAACAGAGTCTTAATTTATGGTGGAGCCTTGGGTGAAGATAGTAAAGCAGCTGTCGAAGGCTATGTTGACTCTGATTATGCAGGCTGTATGGATTCCAGAAAATCTATTTCTGGATATGTTTTCACTATGTTTGGTACAGCAATTAGTTGGAAAGCAACTCTTCAGAAGGTTGTTGCCTTATCAACTACTGAAGCAGAATATATTGCCCTAACTGAAGCTGTGAAAGAAGCATTGTGGCTTGAAGGTTTTGCAAAGGAGCTGAAACTTCAAGGTCAAGGTATCACTGTTAAATGTGATAGTCAAAGTGCAATACACCTGTCGAAGAACTCAGCCTATCATGAGCGAACCAAGCACATAGATGTGAGGCTGCATTTCGTCAGAGGGGTAATCGAGCGTGGAGAAGTCCAAGTGCTGAAGGTCTCGACAGATCACAATGCTGCTGATATGATCACCAAAACATTGCCAAGTTGCAAGTTTTTCCACTGTATGCAGTTGATAAAGTTGCATGAAGAAAGCTAGTTAGTGTCTATTGATGCTGTAGAGTTAGGTCCAAGGTGGAGATTTGTGGGATTTTGGATCGAACTCTAGTTGGTCGAAGTACTTGCTGCAGTCGAAGAAGGTTCTAGCATGTATTTGTCGAAGGATGCTTGTCGAATTAGGTTTTAGTGTTTAAACCCTAATTTGTTAAGTTAGCTTGTTTGTTAAGTTAGCTTGTATAATGGGCCTTGTGGAAAAAGCCCATTAGTTAGTATGTTAGGTTTTATTATAAATAGCATACTAGTCTCTCATCATTGCATCACAGCAAATCCTAATTAGGGTGAGAGGGTTATTTGTTATTCTTGTAAACTTGTAATCTTGTTTTCTAAGAGAAAGTAAAGAATAGCAGTTATAACCAATTCTTGTGTTCTTCTTCTTCCTTGTTCTTTATTCTTCCCAAATACTATACTTTGTTATTGGTATCCAATTCACAACAAAGTGTTTTCTTGTTGCTCAAAACTTTTTGACTTTGAAAAACAAAAATTCAAAACCAGAATAATAAGTTAAAATTAAAATTAAGGTTGAACAAATTTCCTAAGCTCCGTCGGAAAGACGGTTCTCACATCTGATGCTCTAAACAAATGAGTCGAATAAACTCATAATAAAAAACATGTTGTATTTAATATTCATACGAAACAAACATTCATACGAAATATTCATACGAAACAAACATGTTGTATTTAATATTCATACGAAACAAACATTTTGACATAATAATACCAAGTGGTAGTTACTAGCATGTAAATAGCATGAATATAATATTATCAGGAATGCTACCTTGACACTACAATTTTACACTAAATAGTAAATATTACATAGTATATATTTTTCAACATATTTATACGTTAAACAATATTTTTTAATAAAAAATAATTAATTTTAAAAAAAAATTAAATTTATTTTTTATAACACAAATATAAATTTGTGTCATTAATCAACTTTAGAATTATATTAATCACAAAAATATATATTGCTAATCAATTATTTTACTTATAAATTATTAACCAATTTCACTACATCATTAATCAATAAAATATATATTATTAACTATATTCTAATACTAATTTATAAATATATTAATCAATTTTTTCACTCCATTAACTAATTTTATTTTACTATTTAATATTTTTTATGTTTGAAAACTTATTAACCAAGTTATAAAATGTATTAACCAATTTATTAACCAAAATCTATACTGTATACATATTAAATTTTTTATGTCAAAATATATATTAATCAAACTTTAAACTTTATTAATTAAATTTTAATATTTAATTAACCAAATAAATTTTAGAGAAAAATACATTAAAAAATCAAAATAATATGAAAAACACTATTCACTAATTTGTGAACCGATATAGTGTCAAAATAGTATTTTTCTAATATTATATATTAAGTGCATCATTGGACTAACAATTATGCAGAAAAAATATTACGTACTATAACTGAAAGCAGGAAAATGCGGAGACTGAAAATTGTTGAAATAAATTCTGGAATTAAATGGCAGCAAGATTAAACAACACTCTAATGTTTGAAAGCCAAACCACTCTAATCTAAAAATATGATTAGTACAAAGTATAAGATTATTTAGATTAATTTAGTAATTATTTATCACTATGAATCTCAAGTAATACATGATCAAATTTCCTGATAAAAACAAGATTTGTAATTGGATGACTAATTTAATTTATGAGTTTGAAATATAGGTGGACTGTGACTTGTGTGTTTGGCTTATTCACTGAAAAATATCGATTATAATGAAAATATAGTAGGTATATTGATGATTTTTTTATGTGATTAATTATTATAATTTAAACATATATAAACAAGAAAGAAAAGAAAGGAAGGAGATGATGCTAGATACGGTTATACCAAACACACAACTCTTGGTTGCTGTTGTTTGTAGCCTTTGACCTGCAAGGTATGTGTCACAGGTGCTTCTGGTTACATTGCTTCCTACACTGTCCATGCAACTCTCAGAAACTTAAGTACTTTTATTTTCTCTGCATACACACATCTTTGTCTTGTGTTATGAATTTGCAATTACAGTTGCAGTGGATCAATCTAAGGTGGATTTTTTAAAAAGCTTTCCATAATCTCAACAAAAACTGGTCTTGTTTGAAGCAAATATTTACAACTCAGATGACTAGCTTTGAGCCTTGCAATTAAGGGCTGCAAATTTGTCTTTCATGTTGCCACACCCTTACTCTTACTCTTGTATCAGATATTTGAGACTATAGATTTTTTGAAATGGTCTTGTTTTTTGTTTAAGGATTATGTTTATTCAAAGACAGTGATAGAGAAATATATGTTGAGTTGCGGGAACAATGAAAATGGTGAAGGGTTGGAGGTGGTTACTCTTCTATGTGGAGTTGTAGGAGAGGGCACTCTTCAATTGTTTGGGAAAATTCCTCTTGTACATGTTGATGATGTTTGTGAAGCTCATATATTCTGCATGGAAAGTAGCTCAATCAATGGAAGATTCTTGTGTGCTAGTTCTTATGTTTCGTTAAAAGAGATTGCTAATCATTATGTTCTCCGTTATCCAGAATTCAGTGTTAATCAAGAGTAAGTGGCTATTTGTTTTGAAAAGAGATGGTGAGTTTTGGTTCAAATCAATGTTTTAAAAATCAGATCTAGTCTCTTGAACCTATAGTCCGTCAAATAGTTTGCAATCTCTCGGTACTACCTCTATCCGGTGGAACCACAATCAATTCAACCTATTTTTATTTTAAAAATAGATAACAACACAGTTTGTTGTCCGTTTACCTGTTATTTTTTTTAGTATTAATTTGTATTGAATGAAAGTGCGTTGCCATTTTAAAATTTACATCCTTACTATATAATTTATACATCTAGTTGTAATATAATAGTATAGGTATCTTAAATATTGAGGTGAAAACTTATTCAGGAGTGTTGAAAGGGAAATCAGTGTCAAAATCCCCTCTATCTAGCAAGATATCCAAATCATGTATTGGTGAATTGGTATCTGAAGTAGTGGCTGAAAGTGTCTCATTCATATCAGATTCTGAAGTTTGTGCATTATACCCAAAATGGTATTCTGACAAACCATAGAAATTTGATTTTGAAGTTTCCGGTGATATGAGTGCATCAGAAAAACTTTCCATTATTGTCTCATTTTCTGATCCAATTGATAGAGAAGGAAAACAAAACCAATGGAAATTTTCCTCTTTGGTTTCTTCAAGTTCATCTTTCAAACTGAAATTAGCCCCTTGGGTTTGTGGTTGATTCTTTTGATCATTGTGGAGTTTCTTGTTCTCTAATTTTGAGGGAAAATTCTTTTTTGAAATCTTAGGTTGAGAGCATGTGTGTCTTCCTCTGTAAGTAACCTCAATTGTTGTTGGATCTTCATCTGATCTTTGAATTTGCTTTGTTGCAAGACATCCTTGTCCATTTCTATGTTTGCATCTGTAATATGCTCTACAATCCAAAGGCTAACTATATATTTAATGTCTGGTTTCACATAATTAACTAATAACATATTAAGCATGGACACCGATATAAACATAGACACAGACATGAATGTCATATATGACACTAAACATCAACACTTATAATATTTATAAATAAATAAATAAATTTAACGTAACATAAATATAGATATTATATCTATGTCGGTGTTTGAAATAAGAGCGAATATTTTTTTTTGAAATTTCAGTGCTATAGAGCTAATAATTGTAACTTTTTATAAAAATGAAATGAGGAAATTAAACATTATAACCTGGGAAACTTAGTTCCAAGAATATCTTTTTGACCATATTTTCTCCAGCTATAATCATCATCCAAAGATCCTTTAAATAATCCTGTATTTGTGCAAATCTTCACTTGCTCTTTCCACCTTGGCATACTCTTTCTGCACCCCCACAAATTCAAATCATTGGATAAAAAATTGTATATATTGATTTCTATGATAAGATAAATAATTAAACATTAATTACCTTTTCTTGATTAGAGATTTGGGCTTAAACTCATGGTTTATGATGGGTTTAGTTTCTCCTCCCACATTACCTCTTTTCCTTGGATTAACTCATTCATGAGATGAACACGTTTTATCTTAGTGCTGTTTTCCATTTCAGTGAGTAGAGTGGGTGGAGTGATGAAGGTTAGTGTAAATAATAATAGATAGATGAATTTGGTTGGAGAATATATCAAGATGATATATATATATATATATATATATATATATATATATATATATATATATATATATATATACTCCATATATGGTGCTATAAATGTAATTAAGTTGAGTGGAAATGAGATAGAATTTGACTTGGCAAACATAAGGAGTTTTCTATAATGTGGGTCATCATTGTATTCTGACTTTTGGACCACAGTTTTATTATAGACAATGAAATGAAATCAAATATAATATTATTCATTTCTTCTTTAAAATAGACTATACAAATTATATTACTATTTTAAAGCAGAAATTTAATATTATTTATAGAAAAATAGAAGGATTACTAAAAAAAAAAACTATTTTTTATGAAAACGATTTTATCTCATATATCAAAAAAAAAAAAATCAAGGAATAATTTATGAACGTGTCATGTTTTTCCTTTAAAAAAATATATAATTTATTGTGTCGTTTTTTTTTTAATTGAGGGAGGATGAATTTATTTCTTTGATATATAGCTTTAGTTTGTAGTATTCACTTTCACTCGTCTAAACAACGCAAACAGAACCCTAACTAAGAGTCCTGAATAATGAGAGCCATAAACACACTTTATCTTCAATACGAAGATGATATGTGTTTAGTGTTGGAAATCCACCAAAACTCTATGATAAATTTCTACCACAATGATGATTAGTTATGAGAAAAACAAATAAAAGAAGACAAGATAATTATTTCTGCAGAGTTTCTCTCTGCCCACAAACTGTGGAAAACTTTCTTAATCACTTGCAACTGCAAATTCTGTGATTACAATGAATTGACTTACTTGACTTTCTTGACTTACTTTCAAAATAGGGGTTACTCCCTCTATTTATAACTGAGCTTACACCCTAAGCCCAAGGCCCAAAATATCTTTTTGTTACTAAATCAAATCTAATCAAATCTATTCTAGACTTAAATCAAATCTATTTAAATCTAAAACAAATTAAATCTTCTTTGACACATATGAATTACAATTTAACACACCACCTAATTCATTGTGTCTAAACTGTCTATGTTCATCATGGCCCTTAGCTTTCTGAAAACTTCGACTTGCACTCCCTTCGTCATGATGTCTGCAATCTGATTCTCAGTTCTGCAGTGTTCCAAATTCATCTTCCCATCTGCTACCTGCTCTCGAAGATAATGGAACCTTATTTCGATGTGCTTACTTCGACCATGTGCTATTGGGTTCTTTGCCAGATTAATAGCTGACATGATGTCTATCTTCATGGTAATTGCTCCATGATCTTTCCCTATTATCTCTTCGACCAAGTTCACCATCCAGGTTGCTTGACATGCACAAAGAGAAGCAACTATGTATTCTGCTTCGCATGATGATAATGCCACTACTGGTTCTTTTCTCGAATTCCAAGCAATTGGTGCACCACCTAGCATAAACACATATCCTGTTGTTGACTTTCGATCTTCAGCATCACTACACCAACTCGAATCAGTGTATCCCACTAACTTGCATTCTTTTCCTTTATCAACTGCAGGAAACAAAATGCCATAATCGAAAGTTCCTTTGAGATACCCTAAACTCTTCAGATTTATGTTATACGTTTATTGATGTTGTTATTGTTGATGTTGGTGTTGTTGAGACCCTAAACTCTAGAGGTTTAATCTTGTTGTTGTTTAAATAGATTTATGTTATAGATTTATTGATGATGTTCTTGTAGTTTTGTTAAAAGGTTGATTTTTTGAGTTGTTTTTTTTATGTAAATTGTTGTTTGTGAGTTGTTGATGTTATTGTTGTTGTTGTTGTTGTTTAGTTGTTTTACTACTCAAAGTTATGAAAATATATATGTTATAGTTTAATTGTTATTGAGCTTGAGTGTTAGATTGATATTGATACTGAGTTTATGTTATTTGTGATTTTTTGTGTAGCTCTCATCTTGTTCTGTCGAGTTGAGTTTATTAAATTGATGACTTCTCAGCAAGTGTACTGATAATGTTGAAGTAATAAAAATACTGATCCACATGGATTGCTATTTAACAAGACAAATATCTTGCAAAGTTACTTAAATATTAAATGGGGTGGTTTCGAGTTTTATGCAAAAAATAATAAAGGCTGTTTTGACAATTATACGATAGCAATTAGGTTTTGTTATAGAGTTCCCTAATTCTCTATTGTTGATGTTCGATGCATTGCATAATTGATATTGTCGTGTTATTGTTCTGCGGCGGATTAACAAGACCAATATACCCAATCTCTTGGTGTATAGCTCACCAATATATACTCGAAGCTTCTAATCCTTAGTGCACATGCGTAAGCAAGATTAGGCAATGTAATAGAATGTTAATCCCTAAGCCACAACTCAAGGTATCATATTCCTATTTACCGGCATAAGCACAATAATTACTCTAGGTCCAACGCATAGACTAATGGTCAATATTCCTTATGCGCCAAAAATCAGATTAAAAGAGCATCTCAGATAAAAACCATTAAGAACGAGGTGCAATTGAATAAAATAATAACGTCAATAAATTATGAAATATGAAATCAAACATGTGTTCCAACAATATTGTAAAAGGTTCGTCCAAATAAAACCTAACCTATGAGAAATTAGCTACTCATAATTCAAATTACAAAACCAATAAATTATATGAGGTTTGCATAAAAGATCCCTTGAAGAACTTGCCTCCAATGGCTCTAAATATGCTCCAAATATATCTTCTGGTGTTGTAAAATTGTATAACCCTTGAAACAGTGCTAAAACCGCTTTTTAAAGTAGTCAGAATGCGTTAGAAAGTGCCCAGAAAAAGGGTTCATCGCGCGCGAGATTACCTGCATTGCGCGCGCGTTGTAACTTATCCAAGCCCATCATGCATGCGATGTTGCGTGATGCTTGTGTGATTATTTCAGTGACTGACACATGTTTGGTCCTTTTTCAGCTAAATTTTCCCAAAGTCTATATTTCTTCATACTTTGTCTGTTTTGTTTCGTTCTTTAGATATTCCTCATCAACTTAAGTGGGTTTTGGATGGATTTTCTCCGCTTCTTCGATAGACTATATTTATTGACAGAGTGTCATCACAACCCCAAACACAATATGTTGTTTATCCTCAAGTAACTTCCTTACAACTGGAAATTCCAAATAGAAACATAAACCACAACAACAGTTGAACATCACCATAATTATTTTTACCTGATCACTATTCTAGCTTCTAGCTTCAATCCGACAAAATCAGAAAAATTCCTCAACTTTTAACAAGTACTCAACTTGTCTCATCTCACTATAATTCGGTCAATTGACAAGGTTTTGAATGCAATTTTACCATTAGATATTTTGTATGATGTCAAAACTAGGAAAACTTAGCATTTATATATATTGGACGGTATCTATGTATCATTTGGTGCACCCTTGAATTATAGGTCATAGGAAGCATTCAAAACAAGTTTAAATTTGGACAAAAACATGAAACATTATTTTCTACACGAAAATTAATAACATGTGCCTGCACATCCGTCTTTCAGGCTAACACATGTATTGCAATTTTAAAGATTGTAGCTTATGTCTTGTATAAGTAGGCACATAGTCCATTTCAGGTCGGCACATGATAAAACAAATAAGAGTATGTATCGACACATACGATTTTCAAGTCGACACATGTGCTGCATTTTTAAAGCATGTAGCTTTTGTTTCTCATGTGTCAACCCATTGTCTGTTTTAAGTCGGAACATGATTTAATTTTTGACCTCATGTGTCGGCACATAACTTGTATGCGTAGACACATCCTGATTGTTTGGTCAAATTTTTAACTGTTTTTTAAATCCGAAGTTTCCCTCTTTGCCACCATATTTCCTCAATTATAAATACTGCATACATGCATCATTTCAACTTGATGTGTCAATTCTCTGAATTATGTGATTGACATTATAATTGGTAAAACTAATATAGCAACAATAGGTTAAATAAGATTTTCTAACTTGTAGAGAAAATAGGTTAAAGTTATATTTTATGAAGAAACATGTTGAGATGAGAAGTCTCATCATCTGGAGCAACATTTCTTATAAGATGTCCTATGCAGGATCATACGATATCGCGCATGTGTTGAACTGGTTTGTTGGATTCTATTATGATTTAATAGATGCAAAATATTCTGGCAATATTATGCAGTTTTATGTGGCGCTGATTTAAAGGTCTGGAAGAATCAAGAAGAATATTGAAGAATATTGTCTTTCTAAATAAGGAGACTCTTTAGGAAATATTTGATTGAAGACCTATTTTGTTGTAGAGTCTTCTACATACTTGTAACAACTGATATGCTGTGATTTGAAGCCCAAATCCAGTTGGGAGATAGGTTATAAATAGAAGCATTGTAACCTAGGTAAAGGTACCAGCCGAGAATAAGAAAGATGTAATCATTAGGGTTGAATCTGTACCACTCTCTAAGAGAGTTGGTTTGTGTGATCCACTCGACATGTGAGTTGGATTGTGTTCCTTGAGTTGCAAGGTTCTGTTATCACTCTTAAACTTTTAAGCATAGAGTTGATTATTTTTCTCCTCGAAGATGGGAAGCAAGAGTGAGTATTGTTCTTGGAGGAAGCTTTTAAGTAACTTTAAGTTGTTTTCTTAGTCAAGATTCTTGGCTAAGTATTGTCATGGAAGTGTGTCTTCTCGCCATGGAAGTGTGTATTATGTTTTCATCATGGAAGTGTGTCTTCCTGTTTTGTCCAATTGTTGACTGTGATTGATGAGGTATTGAGGAGGGCCTCATATCTAGGTGATTATTAGATAGAAGTACATCACGAGTAGTGATTAAGTAAGGAGTTGTAAATGGGGGGAGTTTAGCTTCGAATTGATACTATTATAGTGAACTTGTCCCTGGCTTGGTATACCCCTGAGCAGGAAAGTTGCTATGAACTTGGTTAACAATTCATGTGTGTTGTTTATGATTTTCAGTACTGTTTATATTGTTTATACTGTGTCTGTGTTGTTTAAGTCAGATCAGATATCCCAACATGTCATGGGAGATCTTGGGATTATACTTTCTAGTCATGGGCAAGGAAGGAGGTTATTACTGAAAAGCTGTTTGAACTTGGATAGTTCATATTGTTGTTTGAATGGTCCCTTGAATTAGAGGATGGATTATTCGTGACAGGGTGTATATTGGACATATCTGTATTGTTATCAGGCCTGTAGCTTTAGCAGTGAGCTGCTGTGTTAAGTTCGATTTATTTTCAAACCTAGGTTATTGTGTTTGCACCTAGACTGTGGTGGATATGTGCAAGGTTTTTATGTTGTTCCTGAAGGATGTTGAGGAGTGTTTGGTGTGTTTTTCCAATTCATGGTATCTGATGTAAACCTGGTTGTTCCTTGTGTCTCTGGTGGTATTTTCTTGGAAGGGCATTAGGGTTTGGTCTCCTCAGTGGTTTGTTTGTGCAAGACAACTTCAACTAACTCTGTAAAGTTGCAAAAGATACTTAAGGTTCACCTCAAGTCCACTCATAAAGACGCTTTTTTGATGAGTTTGTTAAAAAGAGATCAGGAGAAAGTATAAGGGATCTCTTGTTGTGTCCCCTGGAAGATGTTCTACCAGATATTGGAACATCTCATCAGCAATTTGAGCAAAATCCTGTTGGACAAAGGATTAGCTCAGTAGATGCTTTGGGTGATAAACAAATGTGTTTTGATCACATGGGTTTGGAACCTACTCCTGGTCTGGAAGAGGAGGCATCTGGGTGTTATATTGTCACTCATTAGATTAGTTTATTTCTGATCCAAGTGAGATAAAGTGTGGAGGTTGTACTTTATTTCCCAGTGGAGGCATGTTAAAGGTATCTCATCCAGGTCCTTTATTTGTTGGTCAAGCTTATATGTCAAGGAAATTATCTCTGACATATGGAAGTTCCTTATGATCAAAGCAGCCAGATCTATGGAATCTTGTTTGTGGCCATATAACAGATTCTGTTTAAGGGTAGTAACTTGTGTGTACCAACCATAATATGTGCAACTATTGAAAGGGAGAATGTATAATTCTCTAAGATGCTCTGATCAATTATTAATGAGAAGTCCTTAATCTGGAGCTGGAAGACCTTGAAGATATGTCAGACGTAATGTCGTGACATCTTGGTATTGAGAATTTATTTTTCTTAATATGTCTAGTGGTGTTTCTTTTAAAACACGATGGAGGTTATTTAATCTAACTTGATATTATCAAGTCTATGAGAGTATGGAACTCTTGTTCTGTTGTAATGAAATAGAACTTCAAGGGATTATGAGCATTGGAGATATATTAACCTGAGTTAAGAGGTTATTATTGTCTATATTTTAGAGTGTCATCTAAATCACCTAGGATGGGTTTCTCGGATTTTTAGAGTAAGGAGGAGCTGGTAAGTTTTTGGAACCAATGGAGTATGGTTTCCTGATATCTGCATGAGAAGGTTCTCCTTAAGCTAGAGTTCAGTTATGTGGTGTCCTCACATAATGGAGCAGTTGTTTTGCAAGGATTGAAGGGGATTCTTGTGTAGAAAGAGCAAACTCATTCTGAACAGTTTGTTTGTGATGACTAGTGAATGCCATTTTTGTAGTCTGCTTCATATATCTCTTAGAGGGAATCTCCTCTTTAGGTGCAGAAGGGTGACATCTAACACCTTAGAGTTAGACAGGAGGTCTGGACATGGTGCGTATGAGAAGAAATTTCTTGAGGTGTGCATATTCTGCAAGTATTTTGATCTGGTCTTAAAGGTTGATCATCTACTGATGGTTGATTCTCTTGTGTCCCTTGCAAGAGTTATGGATTACTATGGTGTCTCCAGA
Organism: Vicia faba; assembly: GCA_948472305.1. NCBI lineage: Eukaryota > Viridiplantae > Streptophyta > Magnoliopsida > Fabales > Fabaceae > Vicia > Vicia faba. Next base: position 1,325,297,056 of record OX451740.1, read on the forward strand.
CTATAGTTAAGGGGGAAATCTATGTGATTGAGATTGATGTCAGTATTAATGTTGGAACATCATCTCAAGGACTTGCTTCTTTAGCCAAGGAAGCTTGATTTATGCATGGTGGAGTATAAGGTCAAGCCACTGACCTAATCCAGAGTGATTTGTGGTGTGGATGAATGTCATGGTGTTACGACTAGTTTTTTAACAAGAGTCGCCACTATCAGTTTTTATCCTAGGGAAGGGCATCTAATAGGAAAACCTAATTCGCAGACAGAGATTCTAGGTTTCGGACTCGGTTCTAGAAGAAAGGAAGGTGTTAGACATCTTTTATCTACCATGTTCACAAGGATACTAGGTTTTAGGTTTAGGTTTCAAGTTAAACAATGTTTTAATTTTTAATAGGGGAACTCGTCACAAATTTTATCGTATGCCTACGTATCCTCTTACGAGGAATCAGAGTCCCAATTCGTAGTTTATATGGGGTTTGTGTTTTTTAGGAGTTGCAAATGTATTTTGAATCGCCTCGCATTTTGACTGGTTGTAGAGATTGCATAGATTTTGGACTAAATACGCGATTAGTCAAAATTCGTTCGGAACCCTTTTGCAAAAATAGTTTATTTAGCTTAGTTTATTGTGAAAAATAGTTTTGATGTTTGTTGAATGTTTTTTATCGTATTAACTGCGAAATATCTTGATTAATGCATGATCGAAAATATTTTAATGCAATAATATTATATATATATATATATATATATATATATATATATATATATATATATATATATATATATATATATATATATATATATATATATATATATATATATATATATATATATATATATATATATATATATATATATATATATATGAGTTTTCAGATAAAAATAATTTATTTATGATGATATAAATAATAATATTATAGTAAATAAGAATTAATATTAATAGTAATAATTATTATAAAAAAAAGAAAAGAATAACATAAAATATAAATATGATAATCATTAAATATAAATATAAATTATAAGAATTATAAAAAAAGAAAACATTTAATTAGTTTCAGGGGGGTATATTTCTAGTTGAGCAGGTGAAAGAGAGAGTATTAAAAGTTAGGCTGGGTTAGGCCCAATGGTTGAGGGGGTGTGTTGTTATTCATAATTTAGTAAATAGGGCGAAAGGGGTGTAAAGAGCATCTGGGCTAGGCCCGTTATAAGGCTTTGAAGGGCCTGCGTGATTATATGGATGAGGGTGCATGGAACTTAGCATGGGACTTTGCCTACGACCGTCCAACGAGGATCAAGCGGATGAGATTGAAGGGTGTATGATAACTATGATATACGCGCGTGTATTGAATTGCACGGAATATAAGTTTTCTATTTAACATCATTTTCCCATTTTTTTCTTTTCAGTTTACAGCAAACTCAATCTTTCTCTCTCGTCACACCCACATACCCTTTCTTTACTTTCCCCTTCTGCTAACCCTAACATCCCATTACCGGCAGTGGCACAACCATCTAACCCGGTGTAAATCGACCCACCAAATCCCAAACCAACAATCAAGAAAAAAGAAGAAAAAGCTACGTTTACCCCTCGCATTCTCACTTTCTAACTTTGAGCTCTTGGTCCCGATTTGGCGCTAATCTCTTTTCCCCCTTTGACTTGTAGGTTCCGGTGAAGGTTAAAGGTGGTGGTGGATAGCGAGGTGGTCAGCGGCGGCGGCTCACACGGTTAGGGTTTCAAATGTTGAAACCCTAACCGTCTTTTGCGTCTTCTTCCACAACCAAGGTTGGTTCTTCATATTCTTCTTCGCGATTTCTGTCTGTTTTCCGGATTCCAACTTCTTCTCTCTGTATTCTTCTGTAATCTGAATTCCCCCCTTTTCATGTACTTTCTTATTAGTATTTATAGGGTAAGAATTTTAGGGTTTGAATTGCTGTTAAAGAATTAGATAACACAAATTTAGGGATTAGATTCAGGAATTATGGATTTTGATTGTTGTTAATTGATTTTTGTAATAAATTGGGTTTTGCTATTGTAATATATTTTCTCTGCAATTTTCTAGATTTTATTCGTTAATGATTTAGGTTTTTTAGATTTGATTTGAACAGTATTTGTTCATTAAGAAATCAAGCGTGATTTTTGGGTTGATTGGAACAGTACGCATTTCTAATACACTTGGGCCTTACGCTGTTATTTATTACAGCAAGAAAATAAGTTTTTAATGCAACCGACCCAATTGCCTTTCAAAATAGTTTTTTTGCAAATAATTTTTTTAATAAATGATTTTTAAAACTTAATATCTAATACACAAAAAAAATTGTTTCAACAAAAACAGTAAATAAAAAATGTTAATTGGGCCTAAACAAAGTTTTTTATAAAACAAATTTTTAAAGTAATATTTAATACAATGTTGTTTAATAATAAAATGAAATAAATGATTAATAGTAATAATAATACTTCTCTTATATATCTTTTTTCCATTAAAATAACAAAACAACGATTTTAATAATAATATTTCTTTTCTTTTCTAAACAAGACAACAACACAACATCTAATGGATTTTAAAAACATAATGGGCCTATAAATTGTATTTTCGGCCCCTCTTTTTTAAAATAGCAAAAACCATTTCTAAGACTTATATTAAAAACCTTAAAACAAATGTTCACATAAGACTGTCAATGTATTTTAATGGATTTATTATTCTTTCGAAATGATTTTCCATTTTCGAATCGCATGGGCCTTAGGTCAACATGCTTCGTGAATGGGTTTACGGATACATGGGTCTTTCTAATTTAGAAAGCCCCCACTCTCCTGAATTTAAGTACACACTCTAATCAACTTGGATAAAGATGGGCCATCAGATACTGCTATACCATCTTTAATTAAATATTTCTTCTATTTTAAATCTTGAAAATATAATCGTCGAGGTAGGGCAAATTTGGGATACGACAGCTGCCCCTATTCAATTATCTTCCAATCAAATAGCGTGAGAATACACGAGTCTTGTGCATTCTGATTGGGAGTTTATTGAATACTTGGAATACCCCAAAATTTATCCGACAAACATAAGGTTACGCTGATATAGCATACCCTTACGAGTCTTGAGGAAGTAGGCAAAGCTGATGATATATTTCTTACCAGGGTTTGATGACGAGGCAGATGATCTTGAGCTTTGAGAGCGTGATCTTGTATGTCCTGGTTTAGTTTTGCTTATCCACCCATTTGGAGGAAGAATAAAACAACAATTGATGATGCATGGCTGCTTGGAGACTGAGGCCATGGGTTATGTTCGCGAATTGCTGCATGACGTCTTAGGCGATAAGATAGGTTTTGGTTTTCGAGCATCGCTGCATGTCATCTTAGGCGATGGTCTATGTTGCGGAATAAAGAAACACATTGTTGCACGACGTCTTAGGCAATGGTCTTTATTATGTAACAATGAACCGCATTGCTACATGATGTCTCAGGCAATAGGTTAGCTTTTATTTTTTTTAGCATCGCTGCATATCGTCTTAGGAGATGGTCTATGTTGCGGAATAAAGAAACAAATTGTTACACGACGTCTTAGGCAATGGTCTTTACTACGGAACAAGGAACCGCACTGTTGCACGACGTCTTAGGCAATGGTCTTTACTACGGAACAAGGAACCACACTGCTGCATGATGACTTAGGTAGTGGGTTAGGTTCACGAATCGCTGCATGTCATCTTAGGCGATAGGCTAAATTTTGGGTTTTTGATCATCGCTGCATGACGTCTTATGTGATGGTCTATGTTGTGAAATAAAGAAACACGTTGTTGCATAACGTCTTAGGAAATGGTTTGTATTACGAAATAAGGAACTGCACTGCTGCAAGTCGTCTTAGGCAGTGGGTTAGGTTCGCGAATCGTTGCATGTCATCTTAGGCGATAGGCTAGTTTTGGTTATCAGACATCACTGCATGTCGTCTTAGGCGATGATCTGTGTTGCATAATAAAGAAACACATTGCTGCATGACATCTTAGGCAATGGTCTTTATTACATAACAAGGAACCGCATTGTTGCACGATATCTTAGGCAGTGGGTTAGGTTCGCGAATTGCTGCATGTCGTCTTAGGCGATAGGCTAAACTTTAGTTTTCGAGCATCGCTGCATAATGTCTTAGGCGATGGTATGTGTTGCAGAATAAAGAAACACATTGTTGCGCGACGTCTTAGGCAATGGTCTTTATTACAGAACAAGGAACCACACTACTGCACGATGTCTTAGGCAGTGGGTTAGGTTCGCGAATCGTAGCATGTTGTCTTAGGCAATAAGCTAGGTTTTGATTTTTGAGAAACACTACATGTCGTCTTAGGCGATGGTTTGTGTTGTGGAATAAAGAAACACATTGCTGCATGACGTCTTAGGCAATGATCTTTATTACAGAACAAGGAACAACACTGCTGCACGATGTCTTAGGTAGTGGGTTAGATGAGGAGAATACACTGCTGCGTGGAGTCTTAGGCAATGTACTGAGCTTCTTACATTACTGCATGGAGACTTAGGTAATGAACTGAACACATCACTGCGTGGAGACTTAGGTGATGGGCTGAACGCGTCACGACATGGAGACTTAGGTGACGGGTTGAATCGTAGGAGAAGTGTTTTATTGATTGACCTTTAGATAGCTAAATCAAGGGTGAGATTACTTATTTTCTGATTGATATGGAACCCTGAGTATATGCTTATTGTATGTATGCAAAAATGTATAGTGTATGTATGCTTTGGATATGCAAAATGTGTGTAAAATGCGTGTATGCCTTGAAATGTTATGAAGACTACTTCTGGAATTCTCTCATTTAAACCATTGGTTTTGAATTACCAACCCCTGGCGTTGTATGTTATATTGTCGTGGCATTATTGAATTTGATTTGAACATGGCTGTTGTACCCCAAAATTTGCCCTCTCATTTATCAAGACTTTTCTCACAAGATTCCTTTGACTCAAGACTGGATTAGGGTTTGGTCAGCTCAAGGCATATCATCTTGCATTGATGACCCAAAATTAGGGTTTGAGGTTGTACAAGGATTTTTGGACTATCAATGCTTCATGTGACTTTCAAACATCATTATGGATCCCTAAGATCACTCAGGACAAGTTTCAAGCTTTGAACTATATTTTGATCAGTCAATGGGACAGTTGACCTAAAAATCAGCTGTATTAGGGAAAAAGTCAACCATGGCCGATTTACTGTCAAATTGAACAATTCTTGATCCACATCAACATTTTAAGCTTATATGTATCATTTGGTCAAGTTTGGATCACAATTCCTCAAGAAATTTGATCAAATCACCAAAAGGGCAAAATGGTCAAAAATTAGGGTTTTGACTAAGGAAGGGCAATTTCTGATTTTTAACCTAGAAAATGACCAATTGAGTTAAAGCATGATTTAAAGGATTCAATTTCATCATCTTGACCTAATAGCATGGTTCAAAACATTGCAATTTCATTGGATTGACAGATGAAATTTGCAGTCAACTGATCAAAAGTCAACTGTACACTGAAAAGTCAAACTTTGACTTTTTGGTCAAAATCAAGTGCCAAGGGTCAAAATTCATCAAAACATGTCAAAATGTGAAACTTGTTCATCAATAAATCCAAGTTTGAAGATTAGGATTTAAATTTGAAAATTTTCTTAACTTAGAAAATTTTCTAAGTATAGAAAATTTCTTATTTTTTCTCAACTTTAGGCCATTTTTTCACCATGATGCATAATGATTCAAATAAGGTTCCCAACATGAAAGTTGTAGACCTCCATGAAATCTACAACTTTGCTTCACACACTTTTCCCCAAAGATGCTTGGATCTCAAGATATAAATTTATGAATACATGCTCATGAACTAAATAACTTAGTGAAATTTTGCCCTAATTTAGGCAGGTTTTGGACCCAACTTCATGGCAATTTTTCACCTAGTTCCAAGAGGTATCTTGAAATGCATCTCAAATATGAGTTATAGAGCACATTTCAAGCTTTCAAAAATGTCCAAGAACTCCTCAAGATAGTTTTTGAGTAGGGAGAATCAAAGAAATGAAGTTGGCAATTTCTCACTTTTGGTTCAAGCCATTTCATGAAGAACAAAGTTCCAATCAGTACCTATGCTGCTTAATCCATGCTTTACATGTCCAAAACTTGTTTATTACTCCTTAATTTAATGCTTACTCAGTTGACAAAGTTTTGATCCAAGCCCTAGAGCCATTACCCAAGTTGTAATTCCATAAATGGCATAAAGTGACCATTGCCATTTTGAAAAAGCTCAACTTTTGCCACTTTCCAATTCTCGAGCATTGAACTTGTCTCCATTGCACATATAAGTCTTTCAGGCCTAAAGCAAATTGTACAAGTATATATCAACCTTAAGAAAGCCAGTACAAGCATGGTAAGCCTTGTCCCTTCACTTTACTTCAAAAGCAAGAAAGGTTGCAAAAAGGTGAGAACTGACACATCTGTTGGAGGGTTGACTAAAAACTAATTCCATACTAATATACAAACATAATACAACACAACACACGATTACTTGAAGCGTAAAACACTCCCAAACTCAAAAACACCAGAAAACTGTCAGGACTTGCAGTTTTTGCATAAGCATACCAATCTTCCATTTGGCTCGTGCGTTTCAAGTCTTGATCATCAAAACACCTTACCTACTTGATATCTAACTAATCCAGACCTTCATCCCTGTACTGTAACCCATTCTCCATAGTCTACCATTTTTGTTTTCAAATCTTGTAGGTTGACTTGGCCAAGGAGTTCCAAACACTTTCAAAGCAAGGCAAGGGTTGGAGCACATTCAGGGAGGTTCAAGGAAGCTCAAACAAGCATCAAGCCTCCATCAAACTCACTCCAGTTCCATCCACGATTTCAACTGAAGGAAGTAAAATATCAACTTCTATCTCCTTGTACAGGCAACCATTGGCCATGATTTGTGAATAAATAATGTAGTCCTCATTACAACGAAACTGTACATACCTTTATCTTGCATTTATTTGACTTGAGTTGAGAGAATTTTGAACTTAAAGATTCTGAAAAAATTAGGTTTAAATTTAGGGCTTTTAAAATTCTTTCTAATCTTTGATTGTTAGCTTACATAACTTATATGGTTAGAATCGTGAGATCAAATACTACAACTTTCATGTTATGAGTTTTCATTTTCATGGAAGAATGAGAGAGTTACAGGACATCTGGCCAAGCTTGAGGAAGAAGATGAAGTACAGGGCAAGGACTTTGTTCATGTTATGTTATTTTCATTTCACTTAAATCAACGGATGTATAGCCACCCCAGTGGCAAAGTAGCGCGCTGGTGAGACCCATGTCCTGAGTTCGAACCTGAGCGCTACTTTTGTTTTTTTCACATTTTTCCTTCTTTCCATTTTTTCTATTTTTTGCAGGTTTGGGCTCAGTCCTTTGGGCCTAGCATTTTTTCTACTTTATATTTTTATTTTATTTGTTTTATTTTTATTTTAGTTTATTAAATATTTTCTTTAATGCATAAAAAATCCTAAAAATATAAAATTAATAATATTTCATTTTTATTTTGTTTTAGTTTGTTTTTTCACATAAAAATATATTTTTTTTTTAATATATATCATGTATTTTCTTAATAAACTTGTGGAATATAATTAAAATATATTTAGTTTAATTTATTTATTTCCTTTTCATCCCATACTTATAAATATTCATTTTTGCATATATAAAAACTTTATATTTTTATATACAATATTATTTATTACTTTAAACATAAAAAATACATAAAAAAATAGTACATAAGAACTTTATTTTCTTTTAAAATAGTAATTAGGGTTAATCCTCCCTTCTAAAAATTAATTTCTTTTCCTTATATTTTTAGGTTTAGATTAAAATTTATTTTACATAAAAACAAAACAAAAATCTTTTCTTACATGTACATTATATTGCATCTTTAAATATTGTATATTATTTATTCTAATATTCGTACAAATTCAATTTGGTTGTAATAATTTATTTAGGTTTACATTCTTGCAAATCCCCATTCAAATTTGTATTCCCCCTCCCATAAAATTGTTGTAATAGCTTAGTAATATTTACATCATGCAATTTATCGCTTTACATGCCGTGATTAGTAATTAGGGTTTGTATGATAAGATCAAAACAAAGCAAAATAGAAAACCCTAAATACAAGATAAAATCAAAGCATGAAAATGATAAACTTGCACACAAGCATCCTTAGGGTTTCTCCACTTGGTTGCTTATATAAAAATAGCCATGTTACGCATGCGAAGTATCTTGGCAAAACAAACAAATATAAAGATCATAGTCCCTCGATGACGCTATTCAAGGTTGCCTTACAAAAATGGTCTTGGTCCCTCAAAATGCTAAGGTACTTTGCAAACATTGATAATCATGGTTATACGATGACCCACGCTCGTCCCATTTACATCCAAAGATAGGGTTGCTTACCAAATTAATGGTAAGACAACAATGTCAAAGGAATGGAAAATGTACAAGAAAGATATTTGAGTAGGTAGATTACTTCTAGTTACTTGCTCTATTTCAAAACAAATATCCTTGCTATTTTCAAAACAAACACACACATTTCAAAACATCTTACAAACATTGAAAACATTTTCAAAAAGACAAACATCTTTGTTTACATTCTTATGAACAAGAATCATTACAAAGATGGCCTAAACGAATGGCCTCTTTTACAAAATACTTTCAAAACCACACCAAACACATTTTCAAACAACAAAAGCAAGTGATCTAGCAAGTAACTAAGAGCCCATGGAAAACCATGGATGAAAAGGACGCTAATACCTTCCCTTTTCATAATCTACCCCCGAACTCAAGAGAACATCTCAAAGGTCTTTCTTGTGCTTTTTCACCTTTCCTTTTGGATAAAAGAAAAGTCGGTGGCGACTCTTGCTAACCGCAACATTTGTGATAAAACGCAAAACACCCAAGCCAGTTCTCCCACCGTATCACAATGGCGAAAAGTGTTAGCAAGATTTTGAACATTGATTTTTTGTATTTTAAGTGCAAGCGTAGGTGTAAAAGTATGCGCAGACTTTGTGTTGCGGGCGTAGACGTGGGAGTAGACATGTGTATAGACTTTTGTGTTGTAGGCGCAGGCGTAGGTGTATACATGTGTATGGACGTAGACGTGGATTTTCTTTTGATGTTTTTCTAACAAAAATTCTTTTTCGATGTTTCGTCAAATGCTTTTATTTGTTAATTCCCTCGAAATTATTTCAAGACAATATTCACAAGTAATAATCGTAGTGTTTTGTAAACAAGTCTAAGAAAATATAAAACATAATTTGAAAGATGGAAGGAAAGAAGATGTTTTATTAATATACCTCTGAATAGGCGAGAGTACGAGATACAATTCCTAAAAAGAGGTAATTACAGAAATGTTTGAAACTGTAAATAGTAATGAAAAATGATAATTGCTGTTGTTGTTCCCCAATATACTGTTAATAGACCTTATCTCCTTTGCTTCTGAGTTGTATGATTCAGATCTATCTCTGCCTTCGTGGTTCGTAGTTGCAGTTCTTAGATCATAGTCTTTTTGTTTTTTATTTATTTTTGAATGATCCCTAATTTTTGCCTGGGTCTCCCTTTCGGGTTTTCAATCCACCGGGATAGTTTTTTGTATGTCCCTAATTTTTTCCTGGATCACCCTTTAGGGTTTTCGATCCAACGGGACGCTCCTTTTTGCCTAAGTCGCCCGTTTAGGGTTCGAGCTTAGCGAGCTTCTTATACATAGTATTTTTTACTGCGTCTGAATTGGTCAGATACGGTAGTTCTTCCTCATCTGTTGTTGTGAGGATGAGACCACCATCGGAGAATGTTGTTTTGACTATGTATTGACCTTCGTAGTTGGGTGTCCATTTACCACGTGAATTGAGGCGAGGTAGCAAAATCTTCTTGAGTACTAAACCATGTTTTAGTTCCTCTTGTGCAGTACACTGTTACTCAGAAAGAATTTTGAGGCTAATTTCCATAGAGTTTGTTTGTCAATGATAGAGGCATTTTCTGGATATTCTTGTTTTTTGAGGTATTCCTTGATGTCGTAAAACCAAGGCTTGTTATCCAGCCCTTCTTCAGTATCAAGGCAGTGTGCGGGCTCTTCAAAGTGTCTGATTGTGATGTGTGGTTCATGGTTTGGCCAAGTTACTTTGAACATAACTGATAGAGTTGCCATGGCATCTGCCATTTGATTTTCTTCTCGTGGCATGTGACTCAAAATGATCTCTGTGAATTCCACAGCCGACTTTAAAACATGACCCCGATATGGAATTAGTTTTGGATGTTTAGTATCCCGTTCGCCGTTGACTTGGTATATGACTAATGTGGAGTCCCCAAATACTTCAAGGTGTTTTATTCTCAAATCAATGGCAGCTTCCAGTCCTAGTATACAAGCTTCATACTTGGCGATGTTGGTAACCTTGCAGTATAGGGCTTGTGATAATTCTTTGGAGAAGTCAAAACTGCCCATATATATCGTGCCCCAGTGCGTTTGAAGCCCCATCGAACATGAGTGTCCAACGTGCCCATGGCTTGGGTCCTTTGTCAGGTCTTGGTATTTCATAGTCACCTATAGCCATGACATCTTCGTCTAGAAAGTTGAACTTCATAGGATGATATTCTGGCAGTGGTTGGTGAGCTAGATAATAGCTTGATCGGCCTTTCTTTGACGCTCTGCTCTAACATTTCCCCTAGCTTGATTTCTTTCAAATCTTCCTTTGTGCCTAGATTAATGGTTTCAATAGCCTCTTGATATGATTGTACGTTGTGAGCCTTTCGCTCTATTTCCTTTTCCATTTCCTTAAGAGTTCAAGATCTTCATCACCTTCCTCTTCAACTTGGTTAATGGGAGCATCAAAATTATATCGGGTTGCAGCAGTAATATTATCGGTGGTTTTGGGCATGGATCAACACCTTTATCATGTTTTAGTGCAGATTTTAGTATATGAACTTTGAAAATGCATATGCAGAGAAAGTATTGCCATTTTTAAGTTTAAGAGATCAATGCAAAAGAAAGACAAGGATCTTAATTGAAAACAAAATATAACTTTTATTAATTGTAAATATTTTCTGAAACAAAACAGGGAACCCTTACAAGCAACCCCTATGCCTCGGGCTTGACATAGGTTCTTTCAAAAACAAGAAAAATTACTTAGGAAAGAAAAAGATCTCGTGAATCTCCACGGAAGTCCACCTTTTGATTTCTTCTCCTGGGGCGCATTCTCGGATGTAATCAGTTGCCTTTTTGGTGTTGACTTTGTTGGATATCATCGCCACATGTCTGCCATGCTCTATTCCCTTGTGGAAGAAGGTCTCTTGGATTGAAGGAAACTGTGCTTTACCCTTCAGAGTAGCAACATATTTTTCTTCAAGGTATGGTCCGAATTGGACTATCCCCTGGTCCACTAACTTTTATGGAGTTTTCTCGAAGGCTTCATTATGCTCCAATAGGAACCCACATTCCCATATATATTCCTTCAACAAGCTTATCGGGGCTTTTTCTTGTCTGGTTACCCCGCAGTCATTGGCTACTTCAATTGCATTTATTCTCGGCCCACCATGTGGAGGCATAAGGTTTGATTTGATGTTAGGCTTCTCAAATGTGATGTCTTGAGATTCTAACAAGTCCTGAACTTTATGCTTGAATGCCCAACATTTCTCTATGGTGTGCCCCGGAGAGTTAGCATGGTATTCACATCTGGCTTCGACATTGTACCTTCGTGGGAGTAGCCCAACTGGAGGAGCTAGAGGCTTGATTTCCACCAAGGATGCCTTAACCAAGTGTTGTAATAACTGGCTAGGTGGCATAGGGAGTGGATCAAAATTTATTTGCGGCATTCCAAATCTGTCTTGTTGTTGTCCTTATGGGATCATTAATGGTTTTTGTACCCTTGGTTATGATGCTACAACATTAATTTATCCCTCTTTTCCTTTGGGAAAGTTCGAAGCAGGCCTTTTTGGATTGTAGGGGGAATTTGATGGTCCCCCTAGTATTTTCCCACTCTTTATTCCAGTCTCGATTCTTTCTCCGATAGTCACTAGATATGAGAACCCCGAAGAGATACTTCTAACCATCTTCTCATAATACAACCCTTGCAAAGTTCCCTTGAACATGCCTACTAATTCCTTCTCTAACAGTGGTGGTTGCACACGGGATGCCATCTCTCTCCATCTCTGAGCATACTCTTTAAAGGGCTCTTCTTTCTTCTGAGACAGATTCTGGAGTTGCATGCGGGTAGGTTCCATGTCCAGGTTATATTAGTAATGCTTTAAGAAAGCATTAGCAAGATCTGCCCAGGTTCGAATATGTGTTTACTCCAATTGCATATACCAATCTAAAGATGCCCCACTCAGGCTATCTTGAAAATAGTGAATCATCAGCTTCTGATCGTGGGCATGGGCATGCATCTTCCTGAAATACATGCACAAATGATTTCTTGGACAGGTGAGTCCCTTGTATTTCCCAAAGTTAGGCCCTTTAAACTTTGGCAGAATTACCACATCAAGAACTAGGCCCATTTCGAGAGCGTCTACTTCGAAGGCATCAAAACCCTCTACAAATTTTATCCTTTCCTCCAGAGCTTTATACTGATTCATTAATAGTGGATTATCAATAGCATGAGTACCAGTCGTCTTTAAGGGTGCCTGGTTGGCATCCTTTGGGTCGTGGTCTCCGTATTGCAGGTCCAAGTAGTTATCTGCATTGTTGATTGGAATCTGTAGGGTATGTGATGCCCCTTCTTTTGATGGAGGTGGGACAAACCCTTCAGTTTGAGCTTCTCTTGTCTCTTGTTGGGCCATGACAGATTTTTGGGGTCCTGCTTCTGGCTCTTTTCTTAGTTGGTGACCGCTTGATGCACCAATCGTTTGAGGTACTTCTTCGAAAGCTACCCTGGGAATCTGGTCTTATTTGTCAATGATGTTCTTTAGGGCTAGGAGAACTTAACTCAGATCTCCTTTCATCAAACTCACATCACCTTTGACTTGGTCTAGATATTCCTTGAATGCATCCTGAGTTTCCTTGATTTGCTCCATTGCTTTTTATTGGTAGGCCCTTGTTTGATATGGACGCCAAGGAGGTGGAGATCTTCCTCTACCAATGGTTTAACTGGAGAGTTTTTTTTTTTGAAAATATGAGTTTTGACATGATATGCAGGTGTTTATGAATGCATGCATGTGAATGAACATGTATGAATATGAGAGGGGTTAAGTGTCTTATTCACTTGGGTACACATTTATCTTTTGCTTATTATATTCGGTGACCAGCTTAAAAATATATACGCAAATGAGATATGGAAACAAAATGCCTTTATTGAAGGTAACATGATTCATATAATGAAAGATATTACACTCTTAAACCAAAACTTGTTTGCGTGAAATTAAGCCAAGGGAAATAAGTCTTCTAGGTGCGCTTGCGGATGTCTGCTTTGAAATCAACCACTATTGCTCGACAAAGCTTGAGAAAGTCTTCAGCATCCTTAAGATTAAGGGTATCCCTATAGCAGTGAGCGGACATCTTCATAGCTCTTACATATTATTTCCCTTTGTAGCTTTGATTTGAGACATGTTTCGGCGCATTGACGCGGACAAGTTGTTTCCCTATGGTATCCATTTTCAAAGATAGTCACCAAAATCTTGATTTTATTATCTTTTTATTTTGTACCCCGTGAATAAGATAAATAAAAGAAAACAAATGATGAATATATGAATGCATGTGTGTATGGCTGAGTGACGGGGTTTTGTGATAAATACCCTTATAAAGTAGGCTTCTTAATTTTGACCTACGGTTAATCTACCCTCCTAAAAGGTGGCTTCCTTAAGGGTATCATGAATAACACCAGAGGGAAAAGGCACAAGAGCCTCCCTTAGGTGGAGCCTCTTTACAGACTGAGACTTTCATCTCAAAGTCGTGAAAGGTCTCGTCATGAGATTTTTGGTTAAGGTCGTTACAAAGAGTCATGGGTGGTATTCCAAAGTCCTACTCATCAAGAGGATATCTCTCGATAAGTATTCTTTTTTCGGAATTCCACCGACTCTAGGCGAAGTTGTCACATAAACTCGCAGGGATGATGTATCTCCTAAGCTAATAGACGAACCTTCTTTTTAAGGGTTAATTGAGAATATTTTTGAGATAATAGTCCCGCCACACAGTAAATATGTAATAATAGAAAATAGAAAAATAAATAAACGCAACAAATAAATAAATGAAATAAATAAATAAAAAACCCAAAGCAAAACCTAAAACCTAGGGTTGAGTCCCCAGCAGAGTCACCAACTGTTGCGACTGGTTTTTTAACAAGAGTCGCCACTATCAGTTTTTATCCTAGGGAAGGGCATCTAATAGAAAACCCTAATTCGCAGACATTGATTCTAGGTTTCGGACTCGGTTCTAGACGAAAGGAAGGTGTTAGACACCTTTCATCTACCTTGTTCAGAAGGATACTAGGTTTTAGGTTTAGGTTTCGGGTTAAACAGGGTTTTAATTTTTTAATAGGGGAACTCGCCATGATTTTTATCGTATGCCTATGTATCCTCTTATGAGGAATCAGAGTCCCAATTCGTAGTTTGTATGGGGTTTGTGTTTTTTAGGGGTTGCAAGAAAATTTTGAATCGCCTCGCATTTTGACCGGTTGTAGAGATTGCAGAGATTTTTGACTAAATGCACGATTAGTCAAAATTCGTTCAGAACCCTTTTGCAAAAATTAGTTTGTTTAGCTTAGTTTATTGCGAAAAATAGTTTTGATGTTTGTTGAATGTTTTTTATCGTATTAATTACGAAATATCTTGATTAACGCATGATCGAAAATATTTTATTGCAATAATATAGAATATATATATATATATATATATATATATATATATATATGATTTTTCAGATAAAAATAATTTATTTATGATAATATAAATAATAATATTATAGTAAATAAGAATTAATATTATTAATAATAATAATTATAAAAAAAGGAAAAGAATAACATAAAATATAAATATAATAATCATAAAATATAAATATAAAATATAATAATTATAAAAAAAAAGAAAACATTTAATTAGTTTCAGGGGGGGTATATTTCTAGTTGAGCAGGTAAAAGAGAGAGTATTAAAAGTTAGGCTGGGTTAGGCCCAATGGTTTAGGGGGGTGTTGTTATTCATAATTTAGTAAATAGGGCGAAGGGAGTGTAAATAGCATCTGAGCTAGGCCCGTTACAAGGTTTTGAAAGGCATGTGCGATTATATAGATGAGGGTGCATGGAACTTAGCATGGGACTTGGCCTACGATAGTCTAACAAGGATCAAGCGGATGATATTGGAGGGTGTATGATAAATATGATATACGCGCGTGTACTGAATTGTACAAAATATAAGTTTTCTGTTTAACATCATTTTCCCATTTTTTTCTTTTCAGTTTACAGTAAACTCAATCTTTCTCTCTCGTAACACCCACACACCCTTTCTTCACTTTCCCCTTCCCCTAACCCTAACGTCCCATTACCGGCAGCGACACAACCATCCAACCCGGTGTAAATCGACCCACCAAATCCCAAACCAATAATCAAGAAAAAATAAAAAAAGCTACATTTACCCCTCACGTTCTCACTTTCGGACTTTGAGCTCTTGGTCCCGATTCGGCGCCAATCTCTTTTCCCCCTTTGATTTGCAGGTTCGGGCGAAGGTTGAAGATGGTGGTGGATGGTGAGGTGGTCAGCGATGGCAGTTCACACGGTTAGGGTTTCGGATGTTGAAACCCTAACCGTCTTTTGCGTCTTCTTCAAAAACCAAGGTTGGTTCTTCAGATTCTTCTTCGCGGTTTCAGTCTATTTTCCGGATTCCATCTTCTTCTCTCCATATTCTTCTGTAATCCGAATCCCCCCTTTTTCCTGTACTTTCTTATTAGTATTTATAGGGTAAGAATTTTAGGGTTTGAGTTGCTGTTACAGAATTAGGTACCACAGATTTAGGGATTAGATTAAGAAATTATGGATTTTGATTGTTGTTAATTGATTTTTGTAATAGATTGGGTTTTTGTTATTGTAATATATTTTCTCTGCAATTTTATGGATTTGATTCGTTAATGGTTTGGGTTTTTTAGATTTGATTTGAACAGTATTTGTTCATTAAGAAATCAAGCGTGATTTTTGGGTTGATTGGAATAGTACGCATTTCTAATACACTTGGGCCTTACGCTGTTATTTATTGCAGTAAGAAAACAAGTTTTTAATGCAACCATCCCAATTTCCTTTCAAAACAGTTTTTTTCCAAATAATTTTTTTTAATAAATGATTTTTAAAACATAATATCTAATACACAAAATAATTGTTTCAACAAAAATAGTAAATAAAAAATGTTAATTGGGCCTAAACAAGCTTTTTTATAAAACAATTTTTTAAAATAATATTTAATACAATGTTGATTAATAATAAAATGAAATAAACGATTAATAGTAACAATAATACTTCTCTTATATATCCTTTTCCATTAAAATAACAAAACAACGATTTTAATAATAATATTTCTTTTCTTTTCTAAACAAGACAGCAACACAACATCCAATGGGTTTTAAAAACATAATGGGCCTTTAAATTGTATTTTTGACCCCTCTTTTTTAAAACAACAAAAACCATTGCTAGGACTTATACTAAAAACCTTAAAACAAATGTTCACATAAGACTGTCAATGTATTTTAATGGATTTATTATTCTTTCGAAATGATTTACCACTTTCGAATCGCATGGGCCTTAGGCCAACATGCTTTGCGAATGAATTTACAGATACACGGGTCTTTCTGATTTAGAAAGCCCCCACTCTCCTGAATTTAAGTACACCATCTAATCAACTTGGATAAAGATGGGCCATCAGATACTGCTGTACCATCTTTAATTAAATATTTCTTCTATTTTAAGTCTTGAAAATATAATTGTCGAGGTAGGGAAAATTTGGGGTACGAAACATGGCGGTTTGTCATAAAGAAGGATCAGTTGGTGCCACAGGTGTGCAGAAGAAGAATGTCAGACCAAATATCCTACCTTTTGTGAGAGGGTAACCTTATCTGACTATGGTAAATACTCTGAAGGGAGCTGAGTATTTCTCTGTCCTCTAGGGATGTTGTACATATAACTGATGACAAAATACATTGACGGTAGCTATGTATATGTCTAATATGTTAATCCAGGACTGCAGTTTGAACATCATAATTCAGAAAGTGTTCAGAATTGAATTTTCTCTATGTGGTTATGTTGAGTAGCTTGAGCTTGGAATCTTCTAACTACTGAGAGTTTATTTCTCTCTATGGTGTTCTGGTGTGTGACAACCTAAATTAGTTGTTGAAGGTGTGTCCTCTGGTGTCAAGGACTTTAATGCAAATAATAAGTCCTATGTATGATGTTTTTAAGAACCAGAGTGCTTGGGGTTTGTGATGAGAATCTGAAGTCCTAAATGATGTTGTAACATCATCATTTTTGATGGTTGTCTTTGCTTATGGAGTTGGATGCTCAAGTATTATTGTCAGAAGTGGCAATTTTGACATTGTGGATTAGAATGTGGAGATTATGATCTTGTTTATAGTTGTATGCTCTAACAATGCATGAAATTACACATAATCATTATTTGTTGGGGTGCCATCAAAACGAGGTTAATAACATCCAATTAGGTTGTTGAGTGTTACCGAGCCGAGAATATTGGGTTGAGAATTATGTAGAGTTTCATCCTGAAAAACCTAGGGTTTTTCCTTCAAGATCTTTTGTAGATTTTGAGGTTTTATTCTAGAATTTTCAATAGGGGATTCGACCGAGTGAAAGCTTTAAAGATTGGAGATCTTGCAAAGGAGTAACGCGAGACGATGAATCATATTAGAAGTTCTTGTGGTTAATAGTCGCAATCGGATTCGCTCGAGTGAAGGCTTTAGAGATTTGGGATCTAGTAAAGGAGTAGCTTAAGTGGTGAATAGGTTGGATTTATTGTGTCTTGGTCTTGCTCTAGAATAAAATAAGAGAATGGGTTGAATTAACATCAAACAATTAGGGTTTGTAGGGTTGCTCTTGAGCACTTCTCTTGTAATCAGCTTTTTGCAAAGTAAGAAAGTTATCTCAATTCCAATACGGAGTTAGGGTGAGACGTAGCCATAGCGAGGACGATTGGTGAACCTCCAAAACAAATCCTTGTGTCATCCTTTCTATCTCTCTTACTCTCATTTACATTTTATATGCAATTTGTTAAACTTGGTGTTTGATTGATCAATTCGTATATATATTTATTTTATTGTTGAAGTTAAAATTGTTTTATTGATATCCTTATGATCAGTTTGATTGTAAGTGTTGTTTTTCAAATCAACAAAGCTCTAAATAAAAATCTAAAAAATTGATTGCGTGCCAAGTGTTTGATAAATTGTCTTGTTCTGTTTTTTAATTAAAATTGCATTGGAAATAAGTTGCTGAAGTGATTTTTTGGTAACGATTAATTATGGAAACTTTGTGTTAATTGTTTGTATCATTGTTATTCCATTTGGCTCTTGCATATCCGGGTTTCCAATAACTACGTTCGTTTAGACGACCTTTTGATTTAGCCCAAAATTCTTCAGCGTAAAATAAAATTTTAATTACTTAGTCTTTAAAAGTAATTTTACTTGGGGTATCTATTCACCCCCTCTAGATAAGTCGTCGTCATCTAACAAGGGTGATCTCTCAATCAACATGCAGAACTGTCTATACTGAGTTTGATCATGTTCTGACAAAATTCATCACAAAAATCAAAACACACACACTTTGAGGACTTTTTCAGATGTCACTTAGCTTAGGTCCAGGTAGTATATTTTTGGGAAAGTAGGTTTAAACCTTTGGAGTTAGATTCCTACTTCTCCTATCATTATAAAACCAATTTTTTTCCTTCTAACTGGTACTAGAGATTTATGTTTTTTTGTGGTCTATGTCTTTTTCACTTTTTTTTGAAGAAGTTGTTTTAACTTCTTGATATTTCTCAAAAATTTTGAATTTTTTAACCATTATCTCTAGTACGCCAACTCCAAACTTAAAATTTGCTCACTTCTAAGAGCAACCCCAAACTTGTCTCTTTGCCTATGATAGGAAAACTAAAACAGTTTATCCTAACTCCAAAGAGAGGGTTGAAAGATTTAATCTTTCAAGTCACTTGGCTAACATATATGGTTTTGTCACCAAAACAAAAGGCTTATGCTCAAAGTGTTTCGCAAAGGATATTAATAATATTATGGGATAGCTTAAAAGGCTTATAGTTTATATAAGAAACTGCCTCGGTGTGTGTAAATCAAACTAGATAAATTAAATCACAAATAGTTCAAACATAATAAAATAATAAAGCATGAATACGTTCAAAGAAAGAATTAGTTAATAATGGAATTATTTGGCTCAAACCTTACTAGCTGAGGTATCTGGAGATTAAGTACCAGCTTGTTGATTTTGTTTCCATCTTTTTCTTTCTCTTAGTAAGTCACTTTCTTGATGATTAAGCTCTTTCTGAAGGTGATTTTTGGATCATTTATTTAATTCTACAAATGCAATTATTTGTAAATCTGAAAGAAATAACATAAGCAAATTTGTTTATTAAAGATAAACATAAATTTATTGGTACAAAAGGGAACCAAGTATTGTAGCTAATACTCTAGAGTGTCATGTTGGACCTAAAAGGGAATCATAAAAATTAATACAAATTCATAAAACTCCAAATTAGCATATTGTTAGAGAGAAAAAAGTATTGCACATCTTGAATGGTGTTGTTGAAGTCTTGGTTCTGTTTGGTCCACTCTGCCCTCGTTTGATTGATAATAATGCTCGAGAGAAGCGACTTCACTTTGTACCCATTTTCTGCAACAACATTAGAAAGTTCAAAGAGATTATAATAAAAATAATAGGATTAGAGAGAGTTTTTAGTCTCTCTTTCTTGTTTCAATCCATTTCTCAAGCCTTTTCTTACTGCTCCTAAATGTGACATGCTACAAAACAAAAACGATTAACAAAAATCACATGAAAATTTTAAAACCTTATCTGATGGGTTGCCTCCCATTAAGCTCTTCTTTAAGGTCATAAGCTTGACCTTTATAATTTTTGTTAGGGTGGAATATATGATACGAAAAATGCAGCATCCTTCTTCTTCCTTTTGTTTGGTAGGAATTTCATCACTTTTAGGAATTGAAAGTTTTCCTTCCATATTATCTTTAGTTTGATAGTATCGAATAAGACATAAATCGCATCCAATATTTTATCTATTTCTCCTCTTTTATCAACCTTGTTGTTAGAATTAGGGATATTATTTTATTGAAGATTTTGTTGTTGGATATCAATGTCTAGATAAATTGTTGAATTTGGAGCTTCAACCAAAACTACACTATCCTCATCTTGCATTCTAGATATTTTCCCAAATATTTGTTTCGCCTCCGCATATTTTATTCTTGCTTCAATTTCTTTATCAGTTGTTGTGTACTTTTCTTCCTTTTTCTATTTTTAAACTCCTCTTTCATCAACTACCTTGCATTCTTGTTTGGATTCTCTTTCAATTTCCTTATCTCTATAACTATCTAAATTTGTCACATCAAACTCCCTAATAGAGCTCAATTTTAATGCCAATTGGTTAGATGTTTGACCAAGTTGCATATCTAAGTTCTCGAATGATGCTTCCATGTCCCTTTGCAAGGTTTCTTGCTGCTTGTTGATTTTATGGAAATTGATTTGAATAATCTTTAT
The DNA here is from genome assembly GCA_948472305.1 of Vicia faba. NCBI lineage: Eukaryota > Viridiplantae > Streptophyta > Magnoliopsida > Fabales > Fabaceae > Vicia > Vicia faba. Next base: position 1,325,317,778 of record OX451740.1, read on the forward strand.
GAACTGGATCAAGGTTTCTTCAAGTTGAGATGATGAATCCTCCTCCCATGAATGCTCAGTGATGACGTACGATTCTGGTTCAGAATAATTTCTCGCATTTTACATCATGAAAGTTTTTGCTACAAGTTGCTTTGTAAAGTAACAAATATTTCATCTTGCATGATTTTCTTGACTTTGCATACAAACAAAAAGAAAAATACATTAGTGGTACTGCACTAGATAAAAAAATTAAACAAAAACAAAACTAAAAAGAGAAAGAATAGCAAAGAAAATTTAAGAAGAAACAAAATTAACTAATTACAAAAAAATAATATTTACAAATGAAACAAAAAAACTAAATTAAACGTTCCACAATCGTCACCTTATTGAAATTATCAACACTCCCCGACAATGGCGCCAAAAACTAAATGTCAAAGTAATAAAAATATCGATCCACAGTGATTGCTATTTAACAAGAAAAATATTGTGCAAAGTTAATTAAATGATAAATGGGGGGGTGGGGGGGGGGGGGGGGGGGGTTCAAGTTTTAAATGTGAAAAATAATAAACGTTATTTTGACAATTATATGAAAGTCGTTAGGTTTTGCTATAGAATCCCCTAATTCTCTAATGTTGATGTTTGATGCATTACATGATATCGTTGTTATTATTCCATGATGGATTAACAAGACTTCTATACTTAATCCCTTGATGTATAGCTCATTAATATATATACCTAAAGCTTCATATCCCTAGTCCACCACCGTAATCAATATTAGGAAATGTAATAGAGAGTTAACCCCTAAGCCACTACTCGAAGTCTCCTATTCCTATTCAACTGGCGTAAGCACAACAATTGCCCTAGGTTCAATGCATAGACTAATGATCAGTATTCCCTATGCATCCAAAATCAGATTAAAAGATTATCTCACATAAAAAGCATTAATAACAAGGTGCAATTGAATAAAATAATAATTTTAATAAATTATGCAATATCAAATCAAACATGTGTTCCAATAGTATTGAAAAAGCTTCATCAAACCAAAACCTAACCTATGGAAAATTAGCTAATCATAATTCAAATTACAATACCAATAAATTATAGGAGGTTTTCATAAAATATCCTTGAAGAACCGGCATTCAATAGCTTCAAACGTGCTCAGAATATGCCTTATGATGTTGTAAAATCGTACTTTCAGTGTAAAATCATAGAACCCTTGAAATTGTGCCAAAAACCAATTTTTAAAGTAGTCAGTGCATGTCACAATGCGTCAGAAAGTTCCCAGAAAAAGGGCACATTGAGTGCATGATGACCTTCATTGCGTGCATGATGCAATTTATCGAATCCCATCATGCACGTGATAGCACGCGAGGCATGCGTGATTATTTCAGTGACTGACACGTGTTTGGTCCTTTTCAGCCAAAATTTCCCAAAGTCTCTATTTCTTCATACTTTGTCTGTTTTGTTCCGCTCTTTGGCTATTCTTCATCAAATTAAGTGGTCTTTGGCTCGATTTTCTCTGTTTCTTTGATAGAATATATGTAATAAGAGTGTGTCATCATATATCTAATGTCGATTATTTTTTTCACTAACCCTCTTTGAACATATAACATATTAAATTGATTTTGGAAATAATCATATGAAAAACCATGTTGTATTTGAAACTTATATTACACTAATTAGTGATTTTCTATAATTCTACAACTCATCATTTATCTTATGCCCTTTTATCATTAAAATTTTTATAATACTTCTAGTTTTTGTTCAACTTTATTCCACATTTGTTCATTTTTCAAAGCATAAAATAATATGCTTTCAAGAATTAATGAGTAGAAAAGGAAGTGTTAAATAAAGAACTTGAAACATTGAATTTAACCATAAAAGAATATGAGATGAATGTTGAGTTACATGTTGCTCAAAAATTATTGATTAGTGTAAGTTGTTCTTCAAATATAACACAATTGTTCATATAATTATTTTCCTAACCAATTTTGAGAAGTTATATGTTTAGTTAAAGTTTAGTGAAATAAGTAACCCAAATTATATTTAATAAACTCAATCATATTTTACCATCGATTTTATATCAAAACCAAGGTGAAAAGTGTTATATCCATTGTTGGAATGTCAAAACTGAGGGGAAAGGTGTTTTCGCCATTTAAGAATTTCAAAAAGGATCTCATTGGGGATCAAACCCATGACTTTTACAAATTACCTGTTGGTTGTTAAAACCGAGAAGTAAAGTGACACACTTTCTTGACGCCCTTTGTTACTTTGCTAGTGAAATCGAGGTAAAATATATTTTTAACTGAGGTAAAAGACATTATTTCGTTATAGTAAAGGCAGGAAAAAAACAAGTTGTGCCACTAATTTTTTTTCGATTCCAAAATCAATAATTTTAAAACTATGATCATTACTCTATTGTTATGCATATGCCTTTAAATTTTCTATAAAAGATCATTTGTTTCTGGTGTTAGGAAGTCAATTATGGAGAGACTCCTGTAAAGTCCATACATACATTTTTTAATTGAAATTTTAAAATTAATATTATGACATAATAAAAACATTTTAGTAATAAAAATATTATTCTCTGTTTAATTCATATGTTTTAAATATTGATGTTGAAATACATGAAAAATAGAGGTTTTAGTTGATGAGATGAGAGTGAGTTTATGGTATTATTCTTGATCCTCATAAGAAACTATTGTCGCATCAATAGACTATCTTACTCGAGTCAAGTTCGAAATCATGGTCGCACCTAACAGGGGGTTTTCGCAGGCTTAAACGTCATTAACGTAAGTATACCAAACAATATAAAAGCAATAACACAAAATCAATAAACATGTCGTCCGAAGATATATATATATATATATATATATATATATATATATATATATATATATATATATATATATATATATATATATATATATATATATATATATATATATATATATATATATATATAGTTGTAATTATTAATTGACAAAGAGATTAATTAAATACATGACCATTGTTGTGTTCCAACAATTACATGACACCTTGCAAGTGAGTTTGAATTCAAATAGTTGTAATAGTTAGTAAAGAGTTGTAACACTTAGTGAGAAGAGTTACAATATTTGGTGAAATAGTGTGTGTTATCAATCTCTACAACCTTGTGAAACAACATCATATAGTCTATAAATAGACTATTTCAGATTATTAAAAGACAATACAATTGAACACTTCTCTTTATTATTTAAATTCCAAATTTCTCTCTTCCCTATATTAAACTTTTCATTTGTCTTGTACAAACTTGATATAGGTTTAATTATCCTGAATATTACTGCATGTAGACTCTAAGAAAATTTATAGAGTGTTTGAAATACTATTAGGAAAGTTTTCATATGCATGATTCAATCCTTGATCCATATAACATATAATCAATTTTTAACAGTCTCATAGTATCTCAAAAAATGGAAATCAATGCTTCAATTTCAAGCATCAAAGTGATGAACACCTTGTGAAGTTGGATTGTTTTGATGGGACAAACCTCACTCGTTGGCGAGACAAGATGGTTTTCCTCCTCCATGCTCTGAAGATCTTCTATGTTCTGGATCCTGAATTTGCCATTTCTAGAACCACAAGATGATGATTCTGAGGAACTCAAGGCGGAACTCAAGGAGGAATGCAAGAAACAAAAGAAGGATAAATTGTTGTGCCGTGGACAAATTATGAACACATTATCATATCATCTCTAAGATCTCAACACATACAACTAATCGGAAAGGAAAATATGGAAATCACTCTAGTTCAAATTTTGAGTTGAGGAGAAATTACTCGAGTTCAAATTTTAAAGTATTTTGATTTTAAAATGTTGGATTCAAAGCATATACTTGAACAAGTACACGAGTTACAAGTTCTTGTAAATAAATCGAGGGCTATGAATATCAATATTCTTGAAGCTTTCCAAGTTATTGCAATAATTGCAAAATTGTCATCTTTGTGGAAAAGCTATCGGAAGAAGTTGCTTCATAATGTTGAGGACTTCTCATTGCAGAAAATATAGAAAAATATTAAAATCTAGGAGGAATCGAAAGATAGAGAGAAATCTGAGGTTGTTGGATATTTTAAGGCCAATGCGGTGAGCGCAAAAGTCAAGAAGACATAAGATGGTATGAAGAACTTTCTTGGTCCTAAAAATAATCAAAATAAGTTCAAGAAATATGGAACATCAAAGGCCTCAAAGGCAGTTGTTATGTGTGTGGAAAACACGCTCATTATGCTCGAGATTGCAAGATCAAGAAGTCCCAAAAAAAGGAAAATGGTGTTCATATAAATAATTACATAATTGATAATGTGAGAAAAACTATGGAGATCAAAGGTAAGGTACAAGGATGGAGGAATGATACTTGTGCTACTGCCCATATTTCCTGAAATTATGGCACTTGCAATATAGATGTCAAGATTGATGTCATAACACCAACACAATTTCAAGACAAATGTTATAACGTATGTTCCTAAAACAGCAACTTTTGGAAGAAGAATTATGCAGAAAAATAAAATACTAAAAGTAAATTAACCAAGTTAATTATTAACCCAGTTCGGTACAATGTCACCTACTCTAGGGGCTACCAAGTCAGGAAGGAAATTCACTATGATAATATTAGTTCAATGTTAAACCAACTCTAGTTTATAACTTCTCGCCTAATCACTACCTTGTGAAACTTCTACCTAGACACCTCTAGATATGAGATCCCTATCTCACTTCCAATCACCGCAATGATACCTATAACCACAAACCTTGTGAGTAGACTTAAAGAACCAAATAGAAGATTACACTTTAAATAAAAAAATACTTAGTTTTTCTTAAACGCTTCAACTAAGAATAATACACAACTCTTTGCTTAAAAGCTCATGAGTGAGAATAATAACTAGATATAAAATCAAGTAACAATCAGTCAAACTCAATGCATCAAAAGATACATGAGTGACATACAAATAACATAAACACTAAGAACTTAAAAGACTCCTAAAACCCTAATCCTTATGTTGCACCCACAGTTTCTTCAATGTGAATGTTTGCTATTGTAGGTCATAAGAAGTCCTTATTTATAGACTCTTGCAGTATGGGCTTGGACTCTTCAAATCAAATCCAATCTTGACTTTTTAAATCAGATGCAAGATCTTCACATATAAATAGGAACAAATCTTTTAAAGTTTCCTAAAAAGTCTCCAAGATCCTTTTTAATGAAACAAATCAAATTTACACTTTTTCCTAAAATATCCTTGATTTATTGCGCCTGTGTGAGTACTAGAATATTCTAAAATCTCATATTTTGCTATCAAATCTTCAAGGAAACAAAAATAGTAGCGCTTGTTTCATAACAGACCAAGATGTCAGAACATCTGGCTCAATATTTGTCTGATATACATGACAGCAGAACCTGTCATGACAGTTGGTCAAAATGTTGTGACATCTTGCTCAACATCATCTCAAAACCATGTTTTAGCAAAATTCAAGCCAAAGTTAAAATCTTGGATTTAATAATCTCCCCCTTTGGCAAATTTTGGCTAAAAGAACCAAAGCTCAATAATTCTGGAGAGAGGAATAACAACACAACACAAGCTACATGCAAACATTTAAACTTTGTACAAACTGCATCAAAAAATATATCAGAGAATACATGCAGTTACAAATCACCACCTTCAATACTTCAAAGTCATATGTTCAGACATGAGGTTTGGCATTACAGATAGGACCAAACTCCCCCTAATACATATGATCAAGACTCCCCCTCAAAGGGAAAAATTGAAATCACCAGAAAATCCAAAATACCAAATATGAACTACCCAAGTTCACACATAAGAGGCAGCAGTAGCAAAAGATAAAACAACCTCACATTTGGATTTTCACACAACTCCAATCGGAAGGTATGAACTACCCAAGTTCACACATCAGAGACAACGACAACAGAAGATAAAACAGCCTCATATCAAGATTTTCACACAACTCCGACATGAAGGATGTTAGAACATATGGTAAGACATCCTACCACATCAGCAATAGCAGTAGAAACTCCAACCAAGCATGAAAAACAATCATGTTCCCCCTAAATAGTTGCATCTAGCAAGCAACCATAATCACTATTATCCCCTTAGCAGTACCATAGTTCTATCAGCATGCTAATTAACATGTCAAGACATTTTTCATAACATTAGGACACACATAACACACTAACACTTTACTCCATATTTTTACCCAAAATTTGACAAAAATAGAGTAAATAACACAAAATAGAAGCGCACAATACACACAAGCAATAAACACATATGGAAACACACAAACTTCAACAAATTCAGGTGATCATTCACATCTTTCCCCTCTCAAATATCCTCCTGCACTCCTTGGTGCTATCACCAGCCCTTCTATCTTGTAGAAAACTGTTGTCCCATCTAATAGCAACTCGTTTAGGCTTCCTAAGCATCATAACATAGAGGAAAGATGCGATATCAGTTTCCCTCCTCTATATGTGTAATTGTTATAACTCTTCAATAGTGCAAGTTCCAATCTCACTGCTTATGTTTTCAATCTGATCTTTTAATATAACAACAAGTTGTTCCTTGTTGTCCATATATTCCAGAGTAATAACCTTTCCTTCAGCAAGATTCTTAATAAGTTGATTGTGATTATCAATATTATTATTCCAATTATGTTGAATGAGATATCTAATATCATTCAGATTGTCACTGTGATACGGTGGGAGAACTTACTTGAGGTTTTGCATTTGTTTTTCGCAAATGTTTCGGTTGAGCAAGAGTCGCCACCGACTTTTTATTTTATCCTAAGGAAAGGTTAAAAATCACAGCAAAAACCTTTGAGATGTTTTCTTGGGTTCGGAGAGTAGATTATAGAAAGGGAAGGTATTAGCACCCTTTCTATCCATGGTTATCCATGGGCTCTTAGTTACTTGCTTAGATCAACTTTCCTTAATTTTCAATTGTTTGAAATGGTGCTTTTGTGTGGGTTTGAAAATGTTTTTGAAAAGAGGCCAATGTGGTGGCAACCTTTGTAATGATCCATGTTGGGATGTATACAGAGGTGTACGTCTTTTGAAAAGGTTTTCATTTGTTTTTGAAAGTTTGTTTTGAAAGTGTTGTGATGTGTGGTTTGAAAAATAGGCAAGTGTTTTGTTTTGCAAGTTTGATTCAAGTAACTAAGAGATTATCTACTCCTAAATTTCTCAAAGATCTTTGCTATGTTTTAACCCTTTTAACAATTTTGTTCCACCATTGCATTTGGTGGACAATCTTGTGTTAGGATGTGAAAGGGACGGGCGCGGGTCATCGTTTAGACCATAATTGCAATGGTGCCAAGTATCTTTGGGCAATGTTTTCTTTAAGGGACTTGATCATTTTTTAGGCAACTTTCGAAAGCGTCATCGAGGGACTATGATCATTTGAATTGTGTTTGTTTTGCCTAAAGAGACCTAGCATGCAATATGGCCCATTATTGAAGGCAACAAGTGGAATACCCTAGGGGTGCAAGTGTGATTAGTGTTGTCCATTTTCATGCTTGTTTATCTTGAAATTAGGTCAAACTATTTTTGTTATTTTTGATTCGCATACAAACCCTAATTCTAGCATGGTATAATTAGAAAGCATTAAAGTGCGAAAAATAAAGTTCCTAAGTTATTACAACACAATATATGGGAAGGGGGGTACAAATGTTCAAATGGGGGTATTTTGACAAGGAATTTAAACCTAGACTATTACATCAAATTGGGAATTATACAAATTATTTAATATACAATAATTAAATAAAAATGGAATAAATATGCAAGATGCAAAAATGTTTTTTATATGTATGAAAAAATGTGTTTTTTTATGTGTCAAACAAACAAAAATAAAAAGTATTAATTTTTGGATTTTTTATGTATTTAGGGCAAAACCCTAATTTATTAAATAAAAGTATTAATTATTTAATATATACAATATTTATTTATTATATACAAAAATAAAATAAAAATGAAGTATATTTGTAAAAAAGGTATTTTTAATATTAAATATTAATAAGAATAAAAATGTATATATTTTGTATTTTTTCCTAAATATGCTAATAAATATGTATGTATTTATATTATATGATAAATATATTAAACATGTATAAAAATAAAATATTTAATATTTACAAGAAAAAGTATCTTTTCATAAAATATTTTCACAAGATAAAATAAAATAAAAAATCAAAAAAATAAAATGTATTGGTATTAATTTTAGTATTTTTAAATAATAGTATATAAGTATTTATTTATGTACAAATATCAATTTAAACAAATAAAAGCCTAATAAATATAAAAATGGTGTAAAAATATTTTTTTTTTATTTTTAATATTGTGAGGAAAAATAAATAAGTCAGAACAAAAAAGAAAAGGTCAAAAAATCATAAAAATAAGCATAATGGGCCAAGGGGGTTTAAAAGTAACAAAAGGGTGCAAATAGAAATATGAAACAGAGCCCAGCCCAAAAAGTCCTTCTTCAACCTCTGAACCTGTATGAACAACAATCAACACGCGTTTTCTATCTCCCAATTCCTGGACTTTCAAGCAAAACTCACAACATGAAAAATGTAGAGCATTAAGAGACGAATCCAGACATATAAAGAACTTGATTTAACTCTCTAAGATGAGAGAGAATTTCTTCTCCCCCAATTCCTGACCTAGTTTTTGTTCCATGCTCAGACATTAAATTCTCACAGCACACATAATATAAATGAAAACTAATTACATGGGCATGTTCAGGGCTATGAATGTGACATATTTTCTTCACAAACCTAAAGCTAACAATGCCTGGATAGAGAGATACGAGTTCATGAACTTACTTGTTCAGCTTGAATCATATCTGGCAGTGGAGGTACTTTCAGTGCAAGGTGATGATTGGTACAACTTCCTTGATGTCTAGGGATGCTATTCCAAGTTTTACTTTGCTTTGAACTAGCTGAATCGAGTTATAAAACTCTGTTGTACCCCAAATTTTGACCTAAGATACCATCTCCCATCCGCATCATTACATTGCAAGTGTTTTGACCTATTTTTATCAACTTTCAAAGCAGTTTTTAAATTCATAACTTTTTCAAGTCGAGAGCTGTTTATTTGTTGAACGCTAAATTTATTAATCGATCAATGCTAAAACAATGTTTATTAATTATTTATTATCTTAAATTTAAATAATTGGAATTTATTTTCAGTTATTATATAATTTAAATATTTATAAATAATAAAGTAAATATTTGAAAAGAAGTTTATTAATTGATCAGACAATGTTTATTAATTATTTATTATCTTAAATTTAAATAATTGGAATTTATTTTCAGTTATTATATAATTTAAAGATTTATAAATAATAAAATAAATATTTAAAAAGAGGTTTGTTAATTGATCAACAATGTTTATCTAATTATTTATTACTCTAAGTTTAAATAGTTGAAATTTTATTTTCAGTTATTACAATTTAGAGAATTATAAATAATGAAGTAAATAATTGAAGAGAAGTTAATTGATCAATGATGTTTATTTAATTGTTTATTATTCTGAATTTAAGTAATTGAAATTTATTTTCAATTATTATATAATTCAAAGAATTATAAATGATAAAATAAACAATTGGAAAGAAGAAAAGAATTAATGGGTAAAATAATAGAATTTTATTCATCTTTATTCTAATTATTACAATTGTCATTTAAATACTGTATTATTTGCAAAATATTTACAATGACAATTACATAAAAAGTTTAAAGTAAAATAAAAACTATTTTTCTAAGATTCTAAATCTTCATCTTCTATCCAATGCTTCTTTAATGATCATTTGATTTTTTACCTGCAAAAGAATTAAAAGAAAAGTCAGAAATGAATATATAATTAAAAGCAAAAAACTAATTTAAGCGTTCATCATTAAAAGCAAACGGCTGGAATCAGTTTTTACCCTTTTTGCAAATCACGGGATTTCTCCCGGTTCACAAAAAGGGATGGATTGTTATTGACAAATATGAATGCACAAATTTAAATATGCACAAATTCACTCTTGTCAAAATTGCATTTTTCAAAATAAACTGCATAATTAAAAATCAATTGCACATTTTCAAAAGCCAACTGCATGTTTCAAATCCCATGCATATTTCAAAAGCATAGTTCAACAGCAAATTGCAAGTCAAGTTGCATTTTCAACACAAGACAAAGTCCAACGTAAACATGCCAAAGTATGGAAGAAGTCAAAAACAAAGGCTCCCATGCTGTACCATGCAAAGACAAAGAGATATGTGCAGTTGTAAAACCAAATATGCAAGCAATATATTTTCTATTTTACATCATTTTCCAGCTTTCACTGTTTCAGAACCAATACATAACATCACATTTTAATGTCAAATTGTATTGAGGAGAGAGAAGAGAGAAAGAGTGTGGTTTTTACAGGTTTTGGCTTAGGTAGAAAGAGTTACAAAACAAACTGCAGCAGCATACAGTAAGAGAAGAAAGCATGAAAAAGGAATAGAGACAAACTGAATAAAACAGTATGGTATGCAGAGGTCAAAGACAAAAATATAGTTAAATATACCAAACCTGTAGCATAACAAAAGCCAGAAAACTGTTATAACACAACAAACCCCCTTCAAAAATTAAGAGAGTTCAACCTATCTTCAAGCCTTCAAAACCCAAAAATTGTCAAACACAATACAAAAAAATTCTCAAAGTCTCAAAGCAAAACCTGCTATCTCAAAACCAGAACCATGGCCTAAAAGATCAGAAAACACAAACGGTCCAGCCTAACCAATAAACCAGCATAAACACCATCAAACCTTAAACCATATCAAAACCATGGCCTAAACCTGCATAAACCGGAGTAACCATGGCAATAAACCAGCATAAACCATAAAGGCCACAACCTAAAAACCTGTCAAGGCCACAACCTGCATAAAACCAGTGTAACTTGCTGCCTCAAGCATAAGCATAAACCTTATGGCCTAAACCATAAAACCTCTAAACCATGATAGGCCAAATCTGAAGCAATCCAACCAAAACCATGGCCAAAAAAACCAATGTAGCATAAACCATAAAACCAATTTACAAACCCACAAAAAAGCCTCAGAATATTCATCATAGGCCATAATAAAGCGTACAGAAGCAAAGCAAAAGGAAGAAGAAGTCAAGCTAATCAAAACAGACATGTTTCAACAATAGCATCATTCAAATCTCAGCATACAACAAAGCATCTCAACGACAGCATATTCAAGCATACAAAAAGCCTCAAACATTCATCTTAGGCCAATAACGAGGCAACAAAATCATAGCAAAAGAAAAGAGAGAAAAGTACTCAAAGGCAACAGTGAAGCAGACAAAGGCTAGCAAGAGGAAGAAGAAAGTTTTTGTTTTTCAGGAGCTTCATCACTAAACAAAAATAAGAACGAAATACCAGGCTCGTCACTGTCCTCCCTGCCGTCTTGGCCGCCATAGCTTGTCTCAACCTTTCCTCCTCCTTCTCCAAGTAACGATTTCTCCCTCTCTTTCTTTCAAAACCTCAAATAACCATTAACAAATTCGAAGTCAGAATCAAATGGACACAAAATCATAACATGCAATTGTATTGAAAACCCTAACGAAATAGATAAAAATTGTACCGTGAATCTGTCGCCCTAACTTTCGTTGGATGGAAGAGGAGGTTGAGATGCCGGTGGCCATGGGCTGGGGAAAACGCAGAAGCGGGCATGAGGAAGACGAAGAGAGATCGAGGAAGACAAAGAAAGAACGAGCGCCGCTGTACCCCTTTTGGCCTAACCCTAATCCCTAATTCAACTAAAACCCATTGCTTAACCCTAAAACAAATTATAAAATGTGAATGGACCTGCTTTCTGCCAATGCCCAAACGAATTTCGTTTGCACCCCCCCATTTTCTGTTTTGATTGGGCCTCCTTTAGAAACCCTCTAGCCCACACTTTGGTTTATTATTTACCTCTTTCTAATTTTGATACATGTCTTTTTATTTGATTTCTTTAGCCCTTTTAGAATTCTATTAGTTTAATTTTAATTATAAGTTAATCAAATAGAGATAATTCAATTAAGACATTTTAAATAATTTGACCCATCTTTATTAGTTTAACTTTAGAATTAATTTAGAATTTTAATATTATTTTCATTAGATTTAAGTTAATAGCTTTTAAGTTTTAATTTAGTTTAGATTATTTAATAATTTTTTAAATAATACTTTATATTAATACTAAAAAACATATAAGAATAAAAACTTAAAAAATATTTTATTTCCTTTAATTAATTCCCTCGCTTTAGTTAATACTAATACAAAATATAGAAATAAAAAATAGAATTTAAGAACTAAAAACATTTTTATTTTCTTTAATTAATTCTCTTGCTTTATCCGTATTAAAAAATACATATAATAAAAACTTAAAAAACATTTTATTTAATTATTTCTCTTGCGTTATCAATATTAAACAAAAATATAAGAAATGCATATTCGCGCCATTTAATCTGTTTATTTAATCATTGTTGTGGTTATGTATCATTCAGCTATTTAAATCATTATCTATCTGATTTTCAGTTTGGTTTATTTCATCTTTATTTGATTATTCCGTTTACGTCTAAATCCAAGGGAAAAACGTTTAAATTTGTTGACTTCATGTCCTCAAGTCCAATCACGCGAATATCTTCATCTCATTAAAACTTAGGATAATTTTTCCCCAAATATCCAATCTTTTCAAAACTTATACCTTTTAAGCCAAAGCTTCGACATTAGGTCGTCGCACCTTCAAAAACCCGTTCGTACCCCTTTTCGGCCAAAACAATTTATTTCGATCAAACGAACATTTTAATAAACAGATATTTCAAAAGGTTCCTATAGAGTACTATAGATACATTGGGTGCTAATACCTTCCCATTATATAACCAACCCCCGAACCATAGATCTCTTTTCAAAAACGCCTTGTATTTTTATTACTTTTAAAAAGTATTATTTTACATTGCATATTTAGGGTTTTATTTCGCTCTTTCCCCTTTTCCCTTGGAAATAATAAAGCGCGGTGGCGACTCTTGCTTTTGTGAGACGAATTAATCAATAATTCGATCTCCGATTTACCCCGCTACATTTTTTATCGCTACAGAATTGGCGACTCTGCTGGGGACAGATTGACCTCTTGCTGGTCCATCCCTAAGTGGGTTAAGCCTAATTTGTTTTATCTGTTTTATTATTATTTGATTTGTTTGAGTATGTGTTTAAATTGGGGTTGTTTGGGTTTTTGCAAAGGACGAATCCTATACCCGGATTAAGTTACACTTAAGAATAGGACGGGCGGTATAGTCATGTTAACTTTGAGGGAGTAATCCCGAAGAAGGAGGCATGAGATCCCCCACTCAATGGAAGGCCCTCTTGAACTTAATATTTGTTTACCGAGTAATCGGGAAGACATTATTATTTTCGACCTAGGAGCCAGAGAAATTGAGAACCGTAGAACCCTAACCCATCTTGGCCTTTTAGGTGTAGCGCGGAGACTATAACGGAGTAATTCGGAAGTAGTTGTTACGCGATGCTACGCTCGGATGAGTTTCTCTTGAGAATATTGCTAATTATTGAGTAATCAAGACGTTGGTAATATCCGAAGGAGGAATGTAGACTCTGGGAACTTTTAGAACCTTGTCTTACAGGTGTGATTGAACCGTTAGTACATACCTTTGGGTGGACTTTACCCTCGACTCCATGCTGAGACGTTGAACCTTTGAACCCCATGTTTGTGAACTTGTGTGTAACTGTTGCATTATCATTCATTCATGCATTCATCAACATTTTTTGTAAAAAATTTGTTTTTCAAGGAACTTAGGAATGATTCTTGCAGACATCTCAGGTACTATTATTATGGAATTTGGAAGGAGAAACACTCGAAGTTGATTCTGAGTGATCTTTAGCTTTTAGTTTTATTTTACTGATGTCATTTTGTAAAACTCTGTAAAAGGGCTTCATGTTCCAAAGTTGTAATTTACTGCTTTTTTATGGGCTTCATGTTCCAAAGTTATAATTTACTGCTTTTATTATGGGCTTCATGTTCCAAAGTTGTAGTTTACTTCTTTTATTATTGGGTTGTTATCCCAAAGTTGTAATTTATTGTTTTGTTGTTCCAAAGTTGTAAGTTGTAATGTACCGCTTTTGATTAATGGATGAGTTTTTGTTGTTCCAAATTCCTTTACCATTGATGTGTGCAAAATTATTGAAGGTCCTTGAAAAACTATTAAAATGAATCATCATTTGCATCACATATCATGCATCATCCAACATTCCACTTCACATGTTTTCTAGAGTCTCATCCTTGTTTCTTTTTCCACTCTAAAGGGTTGTCAAGCTGTCTCATCGATACGATACTCGAGCCAATCGTCAGAGGAAGATGGAAGATCTGGAACAGGAAAACCACGAGCTTCGTGAGGAGGTCGCTACCCTTCGTGTCGGTATGGAAAAGTTAACTGCGCTAGTGGAAAGTTTGATGGCTGCTCAAAATCAGCCATCGACTACAGCTGCTGAGATTCAGACTTCAACTACTGTGGTTTCCGAGATTGTCACTGTTCCAACATCTGTGACTCAAATCAACTCTCCGCTTCAACATCAGATGCCAAAAGGTTTTCCGTGGGGAATGCCTTACAACTTTGTGCCAGAGGGGTATCAGCCTGTTGTACAACCTTTGTTTCAACCTGCTTTGTCTCTTCCTCAACCAAAGACAACTGCCATGCCGCCGGTAATCCCGTCTGTGACACCTTTCCCGCAACCGGTAATGACAACTGTCGCTCCTGTGGTTCACTCCGTGCCATACTTGAATGAACCTACTTATCCTGCCGAGCCTGCTGAAAGTTTGGGTCTTTTTAATAGAATGGAAGAATTTCAGGACCAATTCCAAGAAATGCGGAAGGAGCTCAGAGCGTTAAAGGGGAAGGATTTGTTTGGGAAGAACACGCATGACCTTTTTTTAGTTCCGAATGTCAAGATTCCAGCAAAATTCAAAGTGCCAGACTTTGAGAGATATAAGGGTGATTCGTGTCCTCGGAGTCACTTGACTATGTACGTGAGAAAGATGTCTACGTATTCTGATGATCATGACTTGTTGATTCACTATTTTCAAGACAGTTTGACGGGTGCTGCTCTAAAGTGGTATATGGGTTTAGACAGTATTCGGATCCGCAACTTCAACGATCTTAGCGAAGCTTTTGTCCATCAGTATAAGTACAACGTTGACATGGCGCCGGACAGGGATCAACTCCGGGCGATGTCGCAGAGAGACAGAGAATCTTTTAAGGAATACGCCCAGAGGTGGCGTGAAATTGCTGCTCAAATCTATCCTCCCCTTGAGGAGAAAGAGATGACGAAGATATTCTTGAAGACTTTAGGTCCCTTTTACTATGAAAGAATGATCGCCAGCGCACCCAGTGACTTCACCGAAATGGTAAGCATGGGCATGCGGTTGGAGGAAGGGATTCGTGAAGGGCGTTTGGTTAAAGAAGGAAGTCCGTCTAGCAGTACTAAGAAGATTGGAGGTGTTTTCCCGAAAAGAAAAGAACAGGATGTCAGCGTAATCTTCCCAGGGAGACCAAGGAGAGGTTACTCACACGTTGCGGCAGTCACTCCGGCTGTCCTCCCAGCTTTGATGACCCCAGCTCATCAAACCCCACCAACTCAACAACGACCATTTCAGCAGCAGCCTCGACAACAGGCTTATCCATTCAACAATCAGAACCGTTCTCCAAGAAAACCGCAGTTTGATGCCATTCCTATGACTTATACTGAATTGTTCCCTGCTCTTATCAGAAAGAACCTCATAACGACGAAGCCTCCTCCTGTCGCACCAAATAGTACTTCTCCGTGGTACAAGGCGGATCAGTTTTGTGAATATCATCAAGGGTCGCCGGGGCACAACCTTGAAAGTTGTTTTGCTTTAAAGGCGGACGTACAGAGATTGATTAAGAATGGTATCTTGTCTTTCAAGGATGTTAATCCAAATGTTAGAGATAATCCTTTGCCTCGACATGGGGCAACCTCAGTGAATATGGTGGAAGGTTGTTCGGGAAAGTTTCGAGTTTTTCAAGTTGGACACATAAGAGAGTCGTTGATCAGGTTACATCAGAGTTTAAGAAGACCTGCCTTTGTTAGGCATCAGCATGATTATGATGTTTGTGAATTTTGTTCAAGAGAGGTTGTTTGCCCTATTGTGAAGGAGGATATTCAAAAGTTGTTAGACCAGAGGGTTATCACTATTACATATGACAGAGATCCGGAGGATGAAGTGAATGTTATAATACCACAATTCAATTTGCCTGAATCAGTAGAGATCGTTTACGACAGTCAGACTGCACCTGTTGCTCCTTTGATCATTTACCCACCTGGTCCTGTGCCTTACAACTCAGACCAAGCTATACCGTATAAGTATAATGCCACGATGATTGAGAATGGGGTAGAAGTCCCTATACCGACGAGGCCGTCTGTTGTTAACATCGCTGATGTGAGTAGAGTTACGAGAAGTGGAAGTGTCTTTGCAGCGGTACCTTTGAAGAGACCAGAAGTTCAAGTTAGGAGGCCCATACCGGCAGGAATTCCAGCGAGAAATGGTGAACCAAGGATTGAGATAGGCCGATCCAATGAACCTATCCCACATCCTGAGGATGATGAGATTCTGAAGCTTATCAAGAGAAGTGAATATAAGATTGTGGACCAACTTTTGCAAACTCCTTCCAAGATTTCTTTGCTTGCTTTACTGAGAGATTCTGGTGCCCATAGAGAAGCTTTGATGAAAGTCTTGGACCAGGCATTCGTGGATCATGATGTGACGGTTGACCAATTTGATGGAATTGTGGGAAATATTACTTCGTGTAACAATCTTGGTTTCAGTGATGAAGAACTCCCGAAGGAGGGAAGGAACCATAATATGGCTTTGCATATCTCAATAAGTTGTGGAAATGATACCTTATCAAGTGTGTTGGTAGATACAGGTTCGTCGTTAAATGTAATGCCCAAAACTACATTAGCTCGGCTCTCATATCCAGGTGCTCCCATGAGACCTAGTGGAGTAATTGTCAAAGCGTTTGATGGTTCTAGGGAGACTGTCATTGGTGAAGTGGATCTTCCTATAGTAATTGGTCCTCATACTTTTCAGATCACTTTTCAAGTAATGGATATTCGTGCTGCCTACAGTTGCTTATTGGGTCGTCCATGGATCCATGATGCAGGGGCAGTTACTTCCACGCTCCATCAGAGATTGAAGTTTGTAAGGCATGGAAAGCTGGTAATGATTGGTGGAGAGCAGGCTATGGTGGTAAGCCATTTGTCATCTTTCTCTTTTATTGATGCTGATGAGGATGTTGGAACCCAATTCCAAGCTCTATCTGTCGCTAAGAATGAAGTGAAGAAGCAAGGGGCATCTATTTCTTCTTTTGAGGATGCGCGACGAGTGGTTGAAAGTGGTTCGGCTGAAGGTTGGGGCCAGGTGTTGACTTTGACCGAGAACAAGTCTGGAGAAGGTCTTGGTTTTCATCCCATGTCTGCAAGAGTCAAGCAGGAAGTAGTTACTCGTCCGATTCAAGAGGTTTTCCGAAGCGCAGGTTTTATCCATCCGACTCCTCCTGAGGTTGATGCCATATTAGGAGACGATTTTGAAGAGGATTTACCCGATTTTGTGACGCATGAAGTGGTTTGCCAGAACTGGATTGCTGTTGATGTTCCTGTTGTGATGCACGT
Source organism: Vicia faba (assembly GCA_948472305.1). NCBI lineage: Eukaryota > Viridiplantae > Streptophyta > Magnoliopsida > Fabales > Fabaceae > Vicia > Vicia faba. Next base: position 1,325,335,499 of record OX451740.1, read on the forward strand.
TTCTGAGTAATGTTTTGTTTTATTTTAAAAAAAAAATTTTCCGCTCTGCCCAAGGAGAAAAGTATTTGTGTCGGGCTATGATGAAAATAAATCCTTTTGCTCTGCCCAAGGCAAAAGAGAAATGTCTGGGCTCCTTATTTCAAGTATTTCCCGTCATGAATAAAAATGTTATTTTGTCCACTACTGTTTTATTTTTTCACTTTTTTCTGGGAAATAGTAATGAAAATTAATTGGTAGTAATGGGAAAATATAATAATTTTTGTTTCATTCATATTAATCGATTTCTAAAATAAAGCATAATCATATGTGCAGATTAATCCATGATTTAACCATTGAAAACAATGATCCTATGCCCTCTCCCAACTTTGAATTCCCCGTGTTCAGAGCCGAAGAAGAGGATAGTGAAGAGATTCCTGTTGAAATTTCTCGTTTACTTGAGCATGATGAAAAGATTATTCAACCGTTTGAAGAACCTATAGAGTTGATCAATTTGGGTGATGAAGAAGATAAAAAGGAAGTCAAAGTCGGAGCATTGCTTATCCCAGAGGTCAAAGAGAAAATGTTGGAGCTTCTCAAAGAGTATGTTGATGTGTTTGCTTGGTCCTACCAAGATATGCCAGGTTTGGACAACAATATTGTGGAGCATCGTTTACCGTTGAGACCTGAATGTCCGCCGATTAAGCAGAAGTTGAGAAGGACCCGTCCCGATATGGCTGACAAGATCAAAGAAGAAGTTCAAAAATAAATTAATGCAGGTTTCCTTGTTACATCGGTCTATCCTCAATGGTTAGCCAATATAGTGCCTGTTGCTAAGAAGGACGGCAAAGTTCGAATGTGTGTAGACTATAGAGATCTGAATAGAGCTAGCCTAAAGGATGACTTCCCTTTACCGCACATTGACGTATTGGTCGACAACACCGCAAAGTTCAAAGTCTTTTCTTTCATGGATGGTTTCTCTGGTTACAATCAAATCAAGATGGCACCAGAAGATATGGAGAAGACAGCTTTCATTACACCGTGGGGAACATTTTGTTATCGGGTTGTGCCGTTTGGTTTGAGGAATGCTGGTGCAACATACCAAAGGGCCATGACTGCTTTGTTCCATGATATGATGCATAAAGAGATAGAAGTGTATGTAGATGACATGATTTCCAAATCACAAACTGAAGAAGATCATTTGGAACATTTATTGAAGTTATTCCAGCGTTTGAGAAAGTATAAACTCCGTCTGAATCCCAAAAAGTGCACTTTTGGTGTTCGTTTTGGAAGACTTCTGGGTTTCATTGTCAGTCAGAAAGGTATTGAAGTAGATCCTGATAAAGTCAAAGCTATTCGGGAAATGCCCGCACCCAAGACGGAAAAACAAGTAAGAGGATTCCTTGGGAGACTGAATTATATTTCTAGATTTATATCTCATATGACTGCTACCTGTGGGCCGATTTTCAAGCTTCTCCAAAAAAACCAAGGATGTGTGTGGACAGAAGATTGTCAGAGAGCTTTTGATAGCATCAAAGAATATTTGCTTGAACCTCCCATTTTGATTCCTCCGGTGGAAGGAAGACCTTTGATTATGTACCTGACTATATTGGAAGATTCCATGGGATGTGTGTTTGGTCAACAAGATGAGACTGGAAGAAAGGAACATGCCGTATATTATCTGAGTAAGAAATTCACAGACTGTGAGTCTCGATACTCATTGCTTGAGAAAACCTGTTGTGCATTAGCTTGGGCTGCTCGTCGTCTGCGCCAGTATATGATTAACCATACCACTTGGTTGATCTCCAAAATGGATCCGATCAAGTATATCTTTGAGAAGCCCGCCTTATCTGGAAGAATAGCCCGTTGGCAGATGTTGTTATCCGAATATGACATTGAGTATCACACTCAGAAAGAAATCAAAGGGAGTATTTTAGCCGATCATTTGGCTCACCAACCAATTGACGATTATCAATCCATCAAATTTGATTTCCCAGATGAAGATGTTATGTACTTGAAAGCTAAAGATTGTGAAGAGCCGTTACCTGAAGAAGGACCTGATCCCGAATCCCATTGGGGTTTGATATTTGACGGAGTTGTGAACTCTTATGGAAATGGAATTGGGGCAATCATCGTCACTCCCCGAGGTACTCATATCCCGTTCACGGCGAGATTGAAGTTTGACTGCACGAACAACATGGCTGAATATGAGGCATGTATTATGGGTCTCGAAGAAGCAGTGGATCTAAGGATTAAGATTCTTGATATTTACAGAGATTCAACATTGGTAATTAATCAAATCAAAGGAGAATGGGAGACTCGTCATCCTGGTTTGATCCCTTACAGAGACTATGCTAGAAGATTATTAACTTTCTTCAACAAGGTGGAATTACATCATATCCCTAGAGATGAGAACCAAATGGCTGATGCTTTAGCTACTTTGTCTTCAATGTTTCAAGTAAATGGTTGGAACGATGCGCCTACAATCCGAGTTATGCGCCTCGACATACCTGCTCATGTGTTCTCAGTAGAAGAGGTTACCGACGACAAACCGTGGTTCTATGACATTAAACGTGTTCTTCAAACTCAAGAGTACCCGCCTGGGGCATCCAATAAAGATAGGAAGACGTTGAGAAGATTAGCAAGAAGTTTCTTCCTCAATGAAGAAGTTTTGTATAAGAGGAATTACGACATGGTCTTGCTCAGATGTGTAGACAGACATGAAGCAGACATGCTGATGCAAGAAGTACATGAAGGATCCTTTGGCACTCATGCCAACGGACATGCAATGGCTAGAAAGATGTTGAGAGCTGGTTACTATTGGATGACAATGGAATCTGATTGCTGCAAATATGTGAAGAAATTTCATAAATGCTAGATTTATGCGGACAAGATGCATGTGCCACCGACCCTCCTCAACGTTATCTCTTCACCTTGGCCTTTCTCTATGTGGGGCATTGACATGATTGGAATGATTGAACCCAAAGCTTCAAATGGTCATCGTTTCATCTTGGTAGCGATCGATTATTTTACTAAATGGGTGGAAGCAACATCTTATGCTAATGTAACCAGACAGGTGGTAGTCAGATTTATCAAGAATCAGATCATTTGTCGATACGGTATCCCGAGCAAGATCATCACTGATAATGGTTCGAATTTGAATAACAAGATGATGAGAGAGCTTTGCGAAGAGTTCAAGATCGAACATCATAATTCTTCTCCTTACAGACCGAAGATGAATGGGGCTGTTGAAGCTGCTAACAAGAATATCAAAAAGATTGTCCAGAAGATGGTGGTAACCTATAAAGATTGGCATGAAATGCTTCCGTTTGCTCTGCACGGATACCGTACTTCAGTTCGAACTTCAACAGGTGCAACCCCATTTTCCCTAGTTTATGGTATGGAAGCGGTACTCCCCGTGGAGGTTGAGATTCCATCTCTGAGAGTGTTGATGGAAGCTAAACTTTCTGAGTCCGAATGGTGTCAAAGTAGATATGATCAGTTGAATCTAATTGAATAGAAGAGATTGACAGCTTTATGTCACGGTCAATTGTATCAGCAGAGAATGAAGAAGGCTTTTGATAAGAAGGTTCGACCACGCGAGTTCAGAGAAGGTGACCTTGTGCTCAAGAAGATATTATCTTTCCAACCTGATTCTAGGGGCAAGTGGGCTCCGAATTATGAAGGACCGTATGTCGTTAAGAAAGTTTTCTCTGGAGGTGCCTTGATTCTCACCAATATGGACGGTGAAGAGCTCCCGCGTCCCATGAACGCTGATGCAGTCAAGAAGTATTTCGCCTAGGTTTGAGTTGACAGTTTGCTAAGTTGAAAACCCGAAGGGGCGGCTTAGGCAAGCTTTTGGTCGGACCAGTCTTGGCATATGGGCACATTTCAGAATTAGAAGTTGTTAGGGAGAATAGTGATCATTGTTTTTGTGAAACCTTTTTCTTTCATGTACTATTTCCCAAACTTTTGTAAACCGTCGGAGTCGTGTTTTTAGCGAACTACCATCTTATTAATGAAATTTGAGCATTTACCTTTTGTGGGCAAAATTTTAATTTTTACGGAAATATTCGAAACAAAGTTATTTAAAGTATTCTTATTTTTAAAATGTGTTGTGAATAATGAAAGGAATATTAACAGTTGTTCCGAGGATGGTCAAGCCATGAAATGCAAAACAATACAGTAATTTATCCTTGCATGATGAACATGTTTCGTTTCAAAATCGTCATGAGGTGTTGGTTGTGTTAAACTTGCGTTTCTCGCGGTACTAAGTTTGGTGACTCCCCAGTTGTTCCAGTTAAGCGTTGTTTTGGTTACCTTTATTTGGGCAGTTTCTGAAGTGTGGTACGCTTTGTCTCGTGCCAGTGGTCCATTGGTGTTAGAAGATTGGATTTGAATACTTTTCTCCTCAGAAGATTTGAGCCTTGTAGCGTGATACGCTCTGACGTTGCTTTGTGTTTCCAGTTCCAGTTATTTTCTGTCTTTTTTAAGATTGGCCGAGTATCTATTATGTCGTGACATCTTATCGTCTTCAAGATATTCCATCTGTTCGTTTTGTCAGCATAACATTCATTTACTCATTTACGCTTATATCACACATGCATATTCACATTTGCCGTTGATTTTGGGTTGTATACTTTGTTTTAATACAATGTACATGTTTCTTTCCAAGTAGAATGTTAACTTAGGCAGAAAATGTGCTTCCTTTCTAAATTCCCCAACTGAGCTAATCCTCGTGGATGTTTTTTTTTGATTTAGCCTACCTTGTCCATTTCTGGATAGGATGAATTCCCCAATCGAGTTACTTTCTCATTGGGTGGAATCTTGTTTGACTGTTTTCTCTCTAGTTTATTCCTGGATGAAGTTGTTGTCTCTTGCATAGGCTATCTCACGATTTTCCCCAGTGAAGTCGCGACCTAGACGAATGGTGCATTTATTTTGCACATTTGAGTATGTGATCTCCTCGGGAAGGATTGATTCATGATTCTCTTCGACGAAGATTTTATTCTCTGCTGGTGTCATCGCAATTTCCTTCTGAGTTATTTTTTGAAAACGACAAGCGGCAGCTCTTCACGAGCAACTTGTACGTTATAGACATCGTTGGAAAACGACAAGCGGCAGCTCTTCACGAGCAACTTGTGCGTTATTATTATTTTTTTGGAAAACGACAAGCGGCGGCTCTTCACGAGCAACTTGTACGTTATAGACATCATTGGAAAATGACAAGGGGCAGCTCTTCACGAGCAACTTGTGCGTTATTATTATTTTTTTGGAAAACGACAAGCGGCAGCTCTTCACGAGCAACTTGTATGTTATAGACATCGTTGGAAAACGACAAGCGGCAGCTCTTCACGAGCAACTTGTGCGTTATTATTCTTGGAAAACGACAAGCGGCAGTCTCTTTATTTGAGCAACTTGTACGTTATTTTTTTTTTTTGGAAAACAGCAAGCGGCAGCTTCTTTATTTGAGCAGCTTGTATGTTATTGGTATTTTCTTGGAAAACAGCAAGTGGCGACTTCTTTATTTGAGCAGCTTGTATGTTATTGACATCCCTGGACGACAGCAAGTGACAGTCTCTTTATTTGAGCAGCTTGTATGTCATATTTTTTTGGAAGACAGCAAGTGGCAGCTTCTTTATTTGAGGCAACTTGTGTATCTGCAATCTTATTATTATTTCAGCATTAATTGGTATATCTCGGGAAATCTCGCATAGAAGCTTGTCATGAATAATTACCTTCCGAAGTCGGTAATCCATTATCAGCAATTTGATACTCTCTGTCTATCTTTGACCTTGAGTTGTGAGCTCACCGTTATTTTTGGGTCAATAATCTGTTTTATGGCCTATGCAAGATGCCTTCTTTGTTAGGGTCAGAGGTCGTATTCCCTCAATTTTATTCGCTGTCAAGAGTCTGTCATTTGAAGTCGATGGCTCGTTTCCCCAGTAGTGTATAATCCATGTCTCTGTGTTTTGTTGGTGTTTGATTTCTCCAGCATTGTCTTGTTTCATACAATATCTTTCTCTGTGAATTCAATCACTGCATTCATATCAAACATAATGGCGGTATCTTAGGGTAAAAATTTGCGTATTATGTATTTAAGTACCTTCAATCTCGTCGAGACGAAGATTTTAATCTTCATATCTCCGGATAGAAGAAACTTAAATAGGGGCAGCTGTTGTACCCCAAATTTTGACCTAAGATACCATCTCCCATCTGCATCATTACATTGCAAGTGTTTTGACCTATTTTTATCAACTTTCAAATCAGTTTTTAAATTCATAACTTTTTCAAGTCGAGAGCTGTTTATTTGTTGAACGCTAAATTTATTAATCGATCAATGCTAAAACAATGTTTATTAATTATTTATTATCTTAAATTTAAATAATTGGAATTTATTTTCAGTTATTATATAATTTAAAGATTTATAAATAATAAAGTAAATATTTGAAAAGAAGTTTATTAATTGATCAGACAATGTTTATTAATTATTTATTATCTTAAATTTAAATAATTGGAATTTATTTTCAGTTATTATATAATTTAAAGATTTATAAATAATAAAATAAATATTTAAAAAGAGGTTTGTTAATTGATCAACAATGATTATCTAATTATTTATTACTCTAAGTTTAAATAGTTGAAATTTTATTTTCAGTTATTACAATTTAGAGAATTATAAATAATGAAATAAATAGTTGAAGAGAAGTTAATTGATCGATGATGTTTATTTAATTGTTTATTATTCTGAATTTAAGTAATTGAAATTTATTTTCAATTATTATATAATTCAAAGAATTATAAATGCTAAAATAAACAATTGGAAAGAAGAAAAGAATTAATGGGTAAAATAATAGAATTTTATTCATCTTTATTCTAATTATTACAATTGTCATTTAAATACTGTATTATTTGCAAAATATTTACAATGACAATTACATAAAAAGTTTAAAGTAAAATAAAAACTATTTTTCTAAGATTCTAAATCTTCATCTTCTATCCAATGCTTCTTTAATGATCATTTGATTTTTTACCTGCAAAAGAATTAAAAGAAAAGTCAGAAATGAATATATAATTAAAAGCAAAAAACTAATTTAAGCGTTCATCATTAAAAGCAAACGGCTGGAATCAGTTTTTACCCTTTTTGCAAATCACGGGATTTCTCCCGGTTCACAAAAAGGGATGAATTGTTATTGACAAATATGAATGCACAAATTTAAATATGCACAAATTCACTCTTGTCAAAATTGCATTTTTCAAAATAAACTGCATAATTAAAAATCAATTGCACATTTTCAAAAGCCAACTGCATGTTTCAAATCCCATGCATATTTCAAAAGCATAGTTCAACAGCAAATTGCAAGTCAAGTTGCATTTTCAACACAAGACAAAGTCCAACGTAAACATGCCAAAGTATGGAAGAAGTCAAAAACAAAGGCTCCCATGCTGTACCATGCAAAGACAAAGAGATATGTGCAGTTGTAAAACCAAATATGCAAGCAATATATTTTCTATTTTACATCATTTTCCAGCTTTCACTTTTTCAGAACCAATACATAACATCACATTTTAATGTCAAATTGTATTGAGGAGAGAGAAGAGAGAAAGAGTGTGGTTTTTACAGGTTTTGGCTTAGGCAGAAAGAGTTACAAAACAAACTGCAGCAGCATACAGTAAGAGAAGAAAGCATGAAAAAGGAATAGAGACAAACTGAATAAAACAGTATGGTATGCAGAGGTCAAAGACAAAAATATAGTTAAATATACCAAACCTGTAGCATAACAAAAGCCAGAAAACTGTTATAACACAACAAACCCCCTTCAAAAATTAAGAGAGTTCAACCTATCTTCAAGCCTTCAAAACCCAAAAATTGTCAAACACAATACAAAAAAATTCTCAAAGTCTCAAAGCAAAACCTGCTATCTCAAAACCAGAACCATGGCCTAAAAGATCAGAAAACACAAACGGTCCAGCCTAACCAATAAACCAGCATAAACACCATCAAACCTTAAACCATATCAAAACCATGGCCTAAACCTGCATAAACCGGAGTAACCATGGCAATAAACCAGCATAAACCATAAAGGCCACAACCTAAAAACCTGTCAAGGCCACAACCTGCATAAAACCAGTGTAACCTGCTGCCTCAAGCATAAACCTTATGGCCTAAACCATAAAACCTCTAAACCATGATAGGCCAAACCTGAAGCAATCCAACCAAAACCATGGCCAAAAAAACCAATGTAGCATAAACCATAAAACCAATTTACAAACCCACAAAAAAGCCTCAGAATATTCATCATAGGCCATAATAAAGCGTACAGAAGCAAAGCAAAAGGAAGAAGAAGTCAAGCTAATCAAAACAGACATGTTTCAACAATAGCATCATTCAAATCTCAGCATACAACAAAGCATCTCAACGACAGCATATTCAAGCATACAAAAAGCCTCAAACATTCATCTTAGGCCAATAACGAGGCAACAAAATCATAGCAAAAGAAGAAGAGAGAAAAGTACTCAAAGGCAACAGTGAAGCAGACAAAGGCTAGCAAGAGGAAGAAGAAAGTTTTTGTTTTTCAGGAGCTTCATCACTAAACAAAAATAAGAACGAAATACCAGGCTCGTCACTGTCCTCCCTGCCGTCTTGGCCGCCATAGCTTGTCTCAACCTTTCCTCCTCCTTCTCCAAGTAACGATTTCTCCCTCTCTTTCTTTCAAAACCTCAAATAACCATTAACAAATTCGAAGTCAGAATCAAATGGACACAAAATCATAACATGCAATTGTATTGAAAACCCTAACGAAATAGATAAAAATTGTACCGTGAATCTGTCGCCCTAACTTTCGTTGGAGGGAAGAAGAGGTTGAGATGCCGGTGGCCATGGGCTGGGGAAAACGCAGAAGCGGGCATGAGGAAGACGAAGAGAGATCGAGGAAGACAAAGAAAGAACGAGCGCCGCTGTACCCCTTTTGGCCTAACCCTAATCCCTAATTCAACTAAAACCCATTGCTTAACCCTAAAATAAATTATAAAATGTGAATGGACCTGCTTCCTGCCAAAGCCCAAACGAATTTCGTTTGCACCCCCCCATTTTCTGTTTTGATTGGGCCTCCTTTAGAAACCCTCTAGCCCACACTTTGGTTTATTATTTACCTCTTTCTAATTTTGATACATGTCTTTTTATTTGATTTCTTTAGCCCTTTTAGAATTCTATTAGTTTAGTTTTAATTATAAGTTAATCAAATAGAGATAATTCAATTAAGACATTTTAAATAATTTGACCCATCTTTATTAGTTTAACTTTAAAATTAATTTAGAATTTTAATATTATTTTCATTAGATTTAAGTTAATAGCTTTTAAGTTTTAATTTAGTTTAGATTATTTAATAATTTTTTAAATAATACTTTATATTAATACTAAAAAACATATAAGAATAAAAACTTAAAAATTTTTTTATTTCCTTTAATTAATTCCCTCGCTTTAGTTAATACTAATACAAAATATAGAAATAAAAAATAGAATTTAAGAACTAAAAACATTTTTATTTTCTTTAATTAATTCTCTTGCTTTATCCGTATTAAAAAATACATATAATAAAAACTTATAAAACATTTTATTTAATTATTTCTCTTGCGTTATCAATATTAAACAAAAATATAAGAAATGCATATTCGCGCCATTTAATCTGTTTATTTAATCATTGTTGTGGTTATGTATCATTCAACTATTTAAATCATTATCTATCTGATTTTCAGTTTGGTTTATTTCATCTTTATTTGATTATTCCGTTTACGTCTAAATCCAAAGGAAAAAACGATTAAATGTGTTGACTTCATGTCCTCAAGTCCAATCACGCGAATATCTTCATCTCATTAAAACTTACGATAATTTTTCCCCAAATATCCAATCTTTTCAAAACTTATACCTTTTAAGCCAAAGCTTCGACATTAGGTCGTCGCACCTTCAAAAACCCGTCCGTACCCCTTTTCGGCCAAAACAATTTATTTCGATCAAACGAACATTTTAATAAACAGATATTTCAAAAGATTCCTATAGAGTACTATAGATACATTGGGTGCTAATACCTTCCCATTGTATAACCAACCCCCGAACCATAGATCTCTTTTAAAAAACGCCTTGTATTTTTATTACTTTTAAAAAGTGTTATTTTACATTGCATATTTAGGGTTTTATTTTGCTCTTTCCCCTTTTCCCTTGGAAATAATAAAGCGCGGTGGCGACTCTTGCTTTTGTGAGACGAATTAATCAATAATTCGATCTCCGATTTACCCCGCTACATTTTTTATCGCTACAAACTCCACCTGCAAATCAGAAAAATGAAAATGGTGATGTTGATTGGGAGTGTTATAGGTCGTGTTTGAGGTTTGGAATAGCTTCAAGGGATGTTGTGGGATGTGTTTGAAGTGTTTTTAGCAAGAATGCACGAATGGAATGAGTTATGGAACTCAATCTGCAGCAGGTCCCCTGTTTTGGCAGTTTGAGGGTGATTCTGTGAATGGGGAGGTATTGGAGGTGATAGGCTCGTGTCTCAGGCCAGGATGGATGTTTAGAATGTGTTTGACAAGTTTGCTTAAGCTTGTGTTAGCTGAGATGAGAGTTGTGTATGGTTATGCTATGTTTCTTCAACTTTAAGCAACAAAGGTCCACTTGAGTTTTTAGACTGATAGAGGCCCCCTAATGTGCTGCATACCCTGGCCTTGATCAGTGTAATTAGCTCATAAACTTGTGCCAAAGAGATTTGCACTGTACTTTCTTGGATTGCTAATTGACATAAAGTTCTACTTTTGCAAAAATGGACATTATGCTTTTTCTATTTTGGGACTAAACCCTTATGTAATGCTTGAACACATAAAATATGGTCTTGGCACAATGAGTTTGCATTAAATTTATGAGTGCAAAAGGGATATAGGACCTGTAATCAAGTTGTGCAAGCTGATTTCAAAATGGCCTAGATGTATGAACATGTAACTTGGCCAAATCAAAAGTGAGTTTTTCCCAACTTGCCAAATTCGATTCTCCCTAACCATGAGGTTGTTTGATGAGTTCTTGGACATTTTGGAAAGCTTGGAATGTGTACTACAATCCATCTTTGAAATGAAAATTGAAATTCCAAGTGGAAGTATGTGAAAAATGGTCTTGAAGTTAGGTAAAAACCTTGCCTAAAATAGGTCAAATTTTCTCTAAGTTAAGAATGGTTTGGTACCCTTGTTCCAAAAATTGTAACTTGAGCTATAAGCTTCTTTTGGGAAAACTTTGTGAATCAAAGTTGTAGATTTTGCAATAGGCTACAACTTTCATGTTTTGACTTTTCCTTAAATCCAAATGAATCTTGGTGAGAAAGTGGGACAAAGTTAGGAAAAAATTAGGGTTTTTCATAACTTAGAAAAATTCTAAGTTACGAAAAATCTTCATTTCAAACCCTAATTTGCAATTCTTGATTTCTTGATGAACAAGCTTCATAATTTGGCATGTTTTGATGAAAAATGAATCTTGACACTTGATTTTGACCAAAAAGTCAAAGTTTGACTTTTCAGTATACAGTCAAAATTGATCAATTGACTGGGAAATTCAACTGTCAATCTTGTGTATTTGGGATCTTTTGAACTTGTTGAGCATGTCAAGATAATTCCATGGGGTCCTTGAGTCCATATGTGAGCTTGATTTGCCATTGGCTAGGTCAAACAGTCAAAAATTGCCTTTGTGCAATCAAAACCCTAAAAATGACCATTTTGCCCTTTTGGTGATCTGATCAAATTTCTTGTGGAATTGTGATCCAAACTTGATCAAATGGTCCATATGAGTTCATAATGTTGATGTGGGTCAATTTTCATGAGATTTGACTGTCAATTGGCCACAGTTGACTTTTTCCCCAATACAGTTGATTTCTAGGTCAACTATCCAATTGACTGGGCAAAACTTGGAATCAAGACTTGAAACTTGGTATGGATAAACTTGGGGGTCCAACATGAAGCATGAAAGTCATCTTAGGCATTTTAGGTCAAAATATCTTTGTGCAAACACAAACCCTAATTTGGGTCAACAGTGCAAGGAGAAGTCTTGAGCAGAGGAAACCCTAACTGGACCTTGAGCTCCAAGGGTCTTGTGATGAGAAAATGTTGAGGAAATGGGAGGGCAAATTTTGGGGTACAACAGTTGCCCCTGTTCAATCTTCTTGAACCTGAAGAGTTAGATTGACAAGTTTGCCTTTCGTGACTCGAGGGTAAAAGGAGATTGGACACTAGAGTGCCCGGAAATTTGCACTCGCATGTTGGAGTATCAGCAATGTGATGTAGGAAATGGGCTTATAGATGCCATTTGGAGAGATGGTGGATAGGGAGATGGGCTTATAGATGCCATCTGGAGATGTGACAGAACCTTGTCGGGAATGGGCTTATAGATGCCATTTGGAAGCGTTGATCGCATAAGAGATTCCTTAGCGAGAACTTGTGTATTTTGAGAAAGACAGATGTTTTCCTGGCTTGTTACAGGTGTTGATCTTCAATCTTTTCATGCAGATATGCCCTGGCTAGATACAGGTGTCGAATCTACAATCGGTTGCTCACAGATATGCCCTGGCTAGATACAGGAATCGAATATGGAAATAATCGTCAACAGATATGCCCTGGCTGGATACAGGAATCGAATCTAGAAATAGTCGTCAACAGATATGCCCTGGCTGGATACAGGAATCGAATCTTCAAACTCTTCAAATGTGCCCTGGCTAGATACAGGAATCGAATCTGGAATTGTTGTCAACAGACATGCCCTGGCTGGATACAGGAATCGAATCTGGAAATAGTCGTCAACAGATATGCCCTGGCTGGATACAGGAATCGAATCTTCAAACTCTTCAGATGTTCCCTGGCTAGATACAGGAATCGAATCTGGAATTGTTATCAACAGACATGCCCTGGCTGGATACAGGAATCGAATCCGGAAACTGATCAGTCACAGATGTGCCCTGGCTAGATACATGAATCGAATCTGGAAACTGTGAGAGTTGAAGGTAGTTGTCTTTTTCCTGAAAAGGCAAAACATCAGTTGTATGCAATGTCATGATGTATGACATGTATGATGTCATGACGTTCAAAATGAGATAGTGTCGTATGCACTTTATCATGTATGTAAGCAAGATGTATGAAATGCGAAATGTTTATGAATGTATTTTCGTCTAGGAAAATAAATCCTTGACGATCGTCCATGGAATTAAATCCTGGGCTGACGTTTGAAGAGTAGAGCTCTTTGTTTCCGCTGGGGATGACGGTTGCAAGAATACACCGGTAGGAGAAGATGACTCCGTTGAGGAATAAACTTGTTGGAGAGATTACTCTGCGGGGAATTGCTCTGTGGAAGAGATACTTTGCTGAAGTTTGACGAGAGCTTCACTGAGGATTTCAATGATGAACTTCGCTGGGGATTGCATTGATAAGTTATGTTGGGGAACTTTGATGAACTCCGCTGGGGATAGGGAGAACTTTGCCGAGGGCCATCTTCCGTGGTAATTAGCTGAGGATAACCCAGTTATAAGCCCTTGTGAGGAATAACTTTGAATAAAGCTCGAGAGAGACGTCCGTACTCTGCAGGGGATAAGCTTCAAGAATCTACTGGGGATAAGCTTCAAAACCTGTCGGGGATATGAATTCCATTTTCCTGGGGAAACCTTCAGACTGTACTGGTAAATGGTTCCACTGGGGTGTCTAATATACCTCCGGGGAACAATCTTAGATCAAGACTGCCGGGGATGCTTGTTGAAAATGTTTGTATATTGTGCTGGGGAATGTTGATATCTTCTGGGGATACCCAACTTCCTTTAGGCTGACCGTAGACTAACTCTGCTGGAGGAGAGTGTTGCTGACTTGCTAGGGGAACAGGGTGCCTATTGTAGGGCTGATGATAGACTAACTCTTCCTGGGGAGAGTATTGCTGAATCTTGTCTTACTATGTGGGGAGTTGAGATAACTTGGTCACATTCTTCAGCTGAATCTACCTTGGTACCCTGGCGGACAAAGCAACTAGACTGCCTGGACAATTCTACATTGCCCCTACTTCTGATGTCACCTGTAATTAGTCTTTTGTTTCATATGCAAGTATTTATGAATTAGCAATTTAATGTCAAATGCATATATCAAAAATGAACATTGGACGTTCTTCGCAAGACAAAACAGAAAAAGGAAAAACAATTGGCAATTTGTTTGGAAAAGTGAATTTGTATTGATTTTGAAATTTGCCTGTAAATAGGCGTCTTTTGTACAAGAGGTCGACGTCCTAGTAAGGGAACACCGCCGAATAACATAAAGTGTATACAATTTTGAAAAGGAAACAAAACAGCTATGTGCACAATATTCCCACTGGGTTCCAACTCTGCTATCGCCTTTATGTCTTCAAGCGTCTCATCACTTTGCTGCTTAGTTGAAGATGAAGCTGATTGATCGATGCCGAAGTCTGAGCCAGATAATTGATGCTGAATTTTGGATGCAAGGTGACCCAATGAGGCATAGTGTTACGCTTTATCCCTAACTTTTGCCTGGACCGCCCTTTCGGGTTTTCAGTCCACCGGGATACCCATTTTTGCCCAAGCCGCCTTTTCAGGTTTTCGACTTGCCGGGTGTACAGATTTTTTTTATTTTTTTTTATTTTTTATTTCATCCCTTATTTTTTCCCGAACCCTTTTGGTTCGCCGGGAAGCCCTTATTTTTGCCTAGGTATGTCAACCTAGTGGGTCTTTTATTCATGCGTAGTATCTTTTTACTATGTCTGCATTGGCGGGGTGAGGAAGGTCGTCACCATCCATGGTGGTTAGAATCATGGCTCCTCCTGAGAACACATGTTTAACCACAAATGGCCCTTCGTACGTAGGGGTCCATTTGCCCCGGGGATCACTTTGAGGAAGGATGATGCGCTTGATTACCAGGTCCCCAACTTGATACTCTTGTGATATGACTTTCTTGTTAAATGCCCTGATCATTCGTTTTTGATACGTCTGACCATGACAGATAGCAGTGAGTCTCTTTTCGTCAATTAGGTTTAATTGATCAAGTTGAGTCTTGATCCAGTCATTGTGATACGATGGGAGAACTGACTATGGTTTTGCGTTTGTTTTCGCAAATGTTTCGGTTGAGAAAGAGTCGCCACCGACTTTTTATTTTATCCTAAGGAAAGGTTTAAAAAGCACAGCAAAAACCTTTGAGATTTTTCTTGAGTTCGGGGAGTAGATTATAGAAAGGGAAGGTATTAGCACCCTTTCTATCCATGGTTATCCATGGGCTCTTAGTTACTTGCTTAGATCACTTGCCTTTTGTTTTCAATTATTTGAAATGGTGCTCTTGTGTATGTGGGTTTGAAAATGTTTTGAAAAGAAGCCAATGTGGTGGCAACCTTTATAATGATCCATGTTGGGATGTATACAAAGGTGTATGTCTTTTGAAAAGGTTTTCATTTGTTTTTTTGAAGATTGTTTTGAAAGTGTTGTGAGGTGTGGTTTTAGAAAATAGGCAAGTGTTTTGTTTTTTTGCAAGTTTGATTCAAGTAACTAAGAGGTTATCTACTCCTAAATTTCTCAAAGATTATTGCTATGTTTAAACCCTTTTAACAAGTTTGTTCCACCATTGCATTTGGTGGACAATCTTGTATTAGGAGGTGAAAGGGACAGGCGCGGGTCATCGTTTAGACCATAATTGTAATAGTGTTAAATGTCTTTGGGCAATTTTTCTTTAAAAGGGGCTTGATCATTCATTTAGGCAACATTTTGAGGGACTATGATCATTTGATTGTTTGTTTTGCCCAAAGAGACCTAACATGCAATATGACCCATTTATTTGAAGGCAACAAAGTGGAATACCCTAGGGGGTGCAAGTGTGATTTGTGTGTCCATTTTCATGCTTGTTTGTCTTGAGATTAGGTCATAACTATTTTGTTCATTTTATTCGCATATAAACCCTAATTCTAGCATTGTATATTTAGAAAGCAATAAAGTGAAAAATTTAAATTCCTACGCTATTACAACACAATAATATGGGGAGGGGGTACAATGTTTCAAATGGGGATTTTGACAAGGAATTTAAACCTAAAATTATTACATCAAGATTTGAATTATTTACAAGATAATTTAATTGCATAAATAAAATAGAAATAGAACAAATATGCAAGAATGCAAAAAAAGGGTTTTTTTATATGTATGAAAAAAGTATTACTTATGTAAAAATAAAAAGAAAATAAAAAGATATTATTTTTTGGAGTATTTTTAAATTTAGGGCAAAACCCTAATTTTTATTAAATGAAATGTATTATTATTTAACTTAATACAAGTATTTATTTATTATGTACAAAAATAAAATAAAACATAGTATATTTGTAAAAAGGGCATTTTTTAGTATTAAATATTAAAAAATAAAATATGTACATTTTTTGGTATTTTTTATCCTAAGTATATTAATATATATATATATATATATATATATATATATATATATATATATATATATATAATATATATATATATATATATATATATATATATATATATATATATATATATATATATATATATATATATATATATATATATATATATATATATATATATATATATATATATATATATATATATATGTGTATATATGTATATTTATATTATTTACAAGATATATTAAATATGCAAAAAATAATAATATTTAATTTTATGAAAAAAAAAGTATTTTTTGTACAAAATGTTTCAAAGGGGAAAAATGAAATAAAAAATCAGAAATACAATATATTTACATTATTAATAATATTTCTAAATAGTAATATATATATATATATATATATATATATATATATATATATATATATATATATATATATATATATATATATATATATATATATATATATATATATATATATATATATATATATATATATATATATATATATATATATATATATATATATATATATATATATATATATATATATATATATATATATATATATATATATATATATATATATATATATATATATATATATATATATATATATATATATATATATATATATTTATGTATAATAGTATATATAAACAAATAAATACTTAAAAAATGCAAAAATGGTGCAAAAATGATTTTTCAAGTTTTAAACATTATTAGAAAAAATAAATGAGTCAAAATGAAAAAAGAAAAAATAAAAAAAAAACATTAAATCAAGCAAATGGGCTCAGGGGGTAAGAAAATGGAAATAGGGTGCAAAAAGCAGAACCAAAGCTGGCCCAGCCCATGAGACATCTTCTTCAACCTCAGAACAAAAATTTGTTCAAAAACGCGCGCAAGAAGCTTCATTTGAATATCCTGATTCTTTGATTTTTTGAACAAACTCCCAACATAAAAAATGTTAATCATGAAACCACGATTCCAAATATATAAAGAACATCTCCTAACTCTCAGAAATGAGAGAGAATTTTAACAATCCCAAATCCTGACCTAAGTTTTCTACCATTTTCAGACCTTAAATTCTCACAGCTCAGGCAAAAGAAATGAAAAGTAAAAGAATGTACATGTTCAGTGGCATGAGTAGAACATTGTTTATTCACAAACTTAGAGTTAATGATGCCTAATAAGAGAGATACGAGTTCACCAAGATACCTCTTCAGCTGAAGTTCTATCTGGCAATGAGAGAGCTTTCAGTGCAAGGTGATGATTGGAAAAGCTTCCTTGAGGTCCAGGGATGCTATTCCAATGTTTACTTCGTCTTGAAAGCTTCTGAATCGTGCTAGAGCACTTCACCTGCAAAGCAAGAAACTGAAAATGGTGGAAGTGGTTAGAGGGATTACAGGTCGTGCTTTTGCTTTTGGTTAGCTTGCATAGATGGTATGGAAGGTGTGTGAACTGGTTTGGGCAAGAAAGCTTGAGAGAAATGAAAGATAACACTCAAACTGCAGGCCTTGCCCTGTTTTTGCAGTTTGAGAGTGATTATGGCAAGGGGAGTGTTTGAGAGGTGCTAGGGTCGTGCAAAAGCTTGGTTCTGATCTTTGGAATGTGTTTGATAAGTTTGTCTAAGTGTGCCTAAGCTGATATGAGAGTTGTTGTAAGTTATGGCACTTTACTTCACACTTAAGCAAGCAAAACCAACTTGGTGTTTTAGGAAAGTAGGGGACCCCTAATGAGCTGCATAATCTCTCCTTGATCAGAGTGATTTGTCCATAATCTTGTGCCAATTGGATTTGGTTTGTACTTGTGGATTTGCATCATGACATAAAGTGAAACTTTAGCAAAAATGGAAAGAATGCTTTATCTTATTTGGGATTAATCCATTATACAATGATTTAGCTCATGAAACAAGGTCTTAACACAATGAAAATGAATTAAATTATTGAGTGTTGGATGGTTTTAGGACCTGTAATCAAGGGGCATGCTGAGTTTTGAAAATGCATAGTGTTATGAACATGTAACTTGGCTTAATCAAAAGTGAGTTTTTGCTATATTGTGAAATTCGAATCTCTCAAGTTATGAGGTTGTTTGATGAGTTATTTGACATTTTGGAAAGCTTGGAATGTGTACTACAATCCATCTTTGAAATGCAATTTGAAATTCCAAGTGGAAGTGTATGGAAAATGGCCTTGAAGTGGGGTAGAAAACCTTGTCAAAATAGGTCAAAAATTCACTAAGTTAAGAATGGTTTAGTGCCCTTATTCAAAAATTTGTAACTTGAGATACAAGCCTCAAATGAGAAAACTTTGTGAATCAAAGTTGTAGATTGTGCAACAAGCTACAACTTTCATGTTTTGACTTTTGTTTGAATCCAAATGGATCTTGGTGAAAAAGTGGGGCAAAGTTGGGGAAAAATTAGGGTTTTTTATAACTTAGAAAAAATTCAAAGTTATGAAAAATTCCCATTTCAAACCCTAATTTGCAATTTGTGATTTCTTGGTGAACAAGTTTCATGATTTGGCATGTTTTGATGAAAAATGAATCTTGACTCTTGATTTTGACCAAAAAGTCAAAGTTTGACTTTTCAGTATACAGTCAAAATTGATCAATTGACTGGGAAATTCAATTATCAATCTTGTGTATTTGGGATCTTTTGAACTTGTTGAACATGTCAAGACAATTACATGGGGTCCTTGAGTCCATATATGATCTTGGTTTGCCATTGGCTAGGTCAAACAGCCAAAAATTGCCTTTGTGCAGTCAAAACCCTAAAAATGACCATTTTGCCCTTTTGGTGATCTGATCAAATTTCTTGTGGAATTGTGATCCAAACTTCATCAAATGGTCCATATGAGTTCATAATGTTGATGTGGGTCAATTTTCATGAGATTTGACTGTCAATTGACCACAGTTGACTTTTTCCCCAATACAGCTGATTTCTAGGTCAACTGTCCAATTGACTGGGTAAAACTTGGAATCAAGACTTGAAACTTGGTATGGATAAACTTGGGAGTCCAACATGAAGCATGAAAGTCATCTTAGGCTTTTTAGGTCAAAACATCTTTGTGCAAACACAAACCCTAATTTGGGTCAACAGTGCAAGGAGAAGTCTTGAGCAGAGGAAACCCTAACTGGATCTTGATCTTCAAAAGGTCTGGTGATGAGAAAATGTTGAGGAAATGGGAGGGCAAATTTTGGGGTACAACAGTCATCTTCACTCAGATCTGCATCCTTCATTATCCGGAGAGAGGGTATCTGGACTTCAATCGGCAAGACTGCCTCCATGCCATAGACCAAGGAAAAAGGAGTTGCCCCGGTTGACGTTCTTGCTGAGGTACGGTACCCATGAAGAGCGAACGGTAACATCTCGTGCCAATCTTTGTAGGTCACTGTCATCTTCTGCACAATCTTTTTGATGTTTTTATTTGCCGCTTCGACAGCTCCATTCATCTTCGGCCGGTAAGGAGAAGAGTTGTGGTGCTGTATCTTAAATTGCTCGTAGAGCTCAGTGATCATCTTGTTGTTAAGATTGGTACCATTGTCCGTAATGATTCTTTCTGGGACGCCATACCGACAGATCAGGTTATGCCGAATGAAATGTGCCACGACGCTCTTGGTTACCGTTGCATAGGAAGCTGCCTCAACCCACTTCGTGAAATAATCAATTGCTACCAAGATGAAGCGATGCCCATTGGATGCCGTTGGTCGGATCTCACCGATCATATCGATGCCCCACATTGCAAAAGGCCAAGGTGTCGTCAGGACGTTCAGAGGAACCGGAGGGATATGCACCTTATCAGCATAGATCTGGCATTTGTGACAAGTTCGAGAATGTTGGTAACAGTCGGCTTCCATTGTGGACCAGAAATATCCTGCCCGAAGGATTTTCTTTGCCATGGTATGTCCACTGTAATGTGTTCTAAATGTACCTTCATGCAGTTCTATCATGATCTTCTCTGCTTCAGCCTTATCCACACAACACAGTAGAGTTGAATCATGGTTTCTTTTATAGAGAATGTCGTTGCTGAGGAAGAATTTTGCTGCAAACCTTCTCATGAACTTTTTGTCATTGACCGATGCACCTTCGGGGTATTCTTGAGCTTCCAAATATCTCTTCACCTCATGATACCAGGGTTTCTCGATTACCTCTTCGGCCTCAAGATCGCAGCAGTATGCAGGTTCGTCCAACTTCCAGATAATGATCCAGGGAGCTTCATTGTCCCATTTGACTTTGAACATTGATGACATCGTAGCTAGTGCGTCCGCTAACTGATTCTCCTCTCTTGGAAAGTGTTCAAAAGTTATCTCTTCAAAGTGGGGAAGCAAAGTCAACACATACTCCTTGTAAGGAATAAGATTCGGGTGTTTCGTATCCCACTCGCCTTTGATCTGATTGATCACGAGAGCGGAGTCTCCGAAGACACTCAGAAACTTGATCCTTAAGTCGATTGCAGCTTGAAGACCCATGATACATGCCTCATATTCTGCCATGTTGTTGGTGCAGTTGAAACACAGTCGGGCGGTGAGTGGAGTATGAGTTCCTTTGGGGGATATGATTACAGCGCCGATTCCGTTACCCAAAGCGTTGGAGGCTCCGTCAAAATGCATAGACCATCGGGATCCTTCCTCAAGCCCTTCATCCGGTCCAGGCACTTCACAATCAGTTACTACCATGATATCTTCGTCCGGAAATTCAAAGTTCAATGATTGGTAATCGTCCACAGGTTGGTGTGCCAAATGATCTGCCAATTCACTTCCCTTGATTGCTTTTTGAGTTGTGTACTGGATATCATATTCTGTCAAGATCATTTGCCATCTTGCTATTCTTCCAGACAGAGCAGGCTTTTCGAATATGTACTTGATTGGATCCATTTTTGAAATCAACAGAGTAGTGTGAGTCAGCATATACTGTCTCAGCCGGCGAGCAGCCCATACCATAGCACAGCAAGTTTTCTCGAGCAGTGAGTACCGAGACTCACAGTCGGTAAACTTTTTGCTCAGGTAATAAATAGCGTGCTCTTTTCGGCCAGACTCGTCATGCTGCCCCAGCACACACCCCATCGAGTGGTCAAGTACTGTCAAGTATAGTATCAGAGGTCTCCCTTCCACCGGTGGCATAAGAATGGGTGGTTCTTGGAGATACTCCTTTATCTTTTCGAAAGCGTCCTGACATTCATCGTTCCAACGTACTACTTGATCTTTCTTCAGTAATTTGAAGATTGGCTCACAGGTAGCAGTTAGATGTGAGATGAATCGGGCAATGTAATTTAGTTGTCCCAG
Source organism: Vicia faba (assembly GCA_948472305.1). Classification (NCBI taxonomy): domain Eukaryota; kingdom Viridiplantae; phylum Streptophyta; class Magnoliopsida; order Fabales; family Fabaceae; genus Vicia; species Vicia faba. Next base: position 1,325,357,183 of record OX451740.1, read on the forward strand.
AAAGCCTCAGACTTCTTTCTCTGTCTTGGGAGTCGGCATCTCTTGTATGGCTTTCACCTTGGCAGGGTCCACCTGAATACCTTTATCGCTTACAATGAAACCTAGCAATTTTTCGGACCTCACCCCAAAGGTGCATTTGTTGGGATTCAACCTCAGCTTGTATAACTTCAATCGGTCAAACAGCTTCCGCAGATGGTCAAGGTGTTCCTCCTCAGTTTGAGACCTTGCAATCATGTCATCAACATATACCTCAATCTCATGATGGATCATATCATGAAATAAAGCAACCATGGCACGTTGGTAGGTTGCCCCAACATTTTTCAAACCGAATGGCATGACCTTGTAGCAGAAGGTGCCCCACTGAGTCACAAAGGTAGTCTTTTCCATATCTTCCGGAGCCATCTTGATCTGATTATACCCTGAAAAACCATCCATGAAGGAGAACACCTTGTGTTGAGAAGTATTGTCAACAAGAACGTCGATGTGAGGTAGGGGGAAATCATCTTTGGGGCTGGGCCTGTTCAAATCCTTGTAGTCGACACACATTCTGACCTTACCGTCCTTCTTCGGCACTGGCACCACATTGGCCACCCACTGAGGGTAAGAAGTCACTGCTAGAAACCCGGCATCGAATTGCTTCATAACCTCAGCTTTGATCTTTTCGGACATCTCTGGACGCATACGACAGACCTTTTGCTTTACCGGAGGGCAGTCTTCCTTGGTAGGCAGGTGATGAACCACAATATCGGCATCCAAACCGGGCATGTCTTCGTAAGACCAAGCAAATATCTCCATGTAATCATGTAGCATCTGGATCAATCGTTGCTTCACGCTGAGCTCTAGATTGGCACCAATCTTGACTTCTTTCCTATCCGTCTCAGTACCCAGGTTCACTGTTTCCACCGGCTCTTCATGCGGCTGAATGGCCCTCTCTTCCTGGAGTAGCAGTCTTGCGAGTTCACCGGGCACTTCGCAATCATCTTCACCTTCGTCTTCGGCCAAGTTGATCGGATTCTCGAAGTCATAACTGGCAGTAGCAGAGCTGTTACCAGTGAGATCCAGAGTGGATTGGAACCTGTATAAGTGAGTGTGTGTAAATATAGCTGTTTTGCAATATATAACACAGAAAGAAAAAAGAGCACAAGATTTGAAATGCAACAAACGTCCAATGTTTTGATTAATGATATATGGAAATGTCATACAAAAAGCCCTCACAAATGGAGCTACGATGCCCCGGGTAGGACATCGAGCCAATCAAAGTTTCAACATATTGTTTGTTACAAATTGAAAATCAAAAGAGTTAATTACTGCGTGACAAATGTAATAGGTGTAAAATCCTTTGCCGTCCAGTTGCTTGGTCCGTTGCTGGTGGTTGGATAGATCCAACTGTCAAACTCCGCTTCCTCTACGTCCTCCTCGATAGCATTCACCCTTGGATTGGTGATGAACACCAGAGCCTTTTTGATCCTTTCCTTGCGAACAGCCCTCTGAGCCTCTGCAGTGAAGCTCAACCCAAACTTGTCGTTATTTTGAGTGAAGTCAGGAAGTTGACCCCAGTTTGCGCACTTGCCTTTCTCGATTACAGCCCGGGCATCCTTCAGGGAAGCCATCTTCAGAGGAAAGTCTTCTTCAACCATTGTCTCAGCTGACGCCAAAGTTGGAGGTACCTCCTCAAAATGTTGAAAGGGGGTTTCAATAAACTCCCCGTCCATCTCGATATACCGAATGAATTCAAGTGACTTACCATGTATTCCTCCTCACCCTGCACAGTAACAATCTTCCCTTTGACAGGGTATTTGAGCTTCTGGTGTAGAGTGGATGTTACTGCCCCAGCCTTGTGAATCCAGGGTCGACCCAACAAGCAGGAATAAGATGGACGGATATCCATTACATAGAACGTTGAGTCGAAGACTTGGGAACCCACACGAATAGGAATGTCTACCTCACCGTGCACCATCCTCTTAGAACCGTCGAAGGCTCTAACGATGATGTTACTAGGTTTCAATTCCAGGCCCTCACAATCCAATCGATCCAAGGCCTTCTTGGGCAATACATTCAGGGAAGAACCGGTATCCACCAACACGTGTGCGAGAGTAGTGCCCCTGCATTCTATGGAAACATGCAGGGCATCATTGTGATTTTTCCCTTTGGCGGTAAGGACATCATCTGAGAACCCCAAACCATTGTCAGCTGTCAAATTAGCCACACAGTCAGTGAATTGATCTACAGAGGTCTCTTGCGGCACATGGGCCGTTTTCATAAATGAAATCAGGGCCTTGGCGTGGGCCTCTGAGCACAGCAGCAATGATAGCATAGAGATTTTGGAGGGGGTATGCCCCAGCTGTTCAACAACATTGAAGTCACTCTTTTTAATGATTTTAAGGATTTCCTCCATCTCTTGTTGGGAGGCTTCAACAGCAGTCTTTTTTGGTGCCTCCGTCCTGGCAGGAAAATCGGTAGCAACTTCTTTGCCCCGAGCATCAGAGGACTCGGTGGCAGTAGTAGACACAGGAACTTGATTTGAAACATGCACACTTGCGGGTGTGATGATAAGAGGTTTTCGGATAACTGGTGGTGCAATGTCAGGCGAGAAGAGCTTGCCACTGCGAGTAATCTTGGCGGGACCAATGATGTTACTGATACTGGTACTGGTGTTGAACTCCTGCTTCACTCCAAGCACATACACGTCTGCCCCATAGTGCCATGGGACAGCCTTATCAGACTCATAGGGGAGAGGCTCTGGAACAATAATGGTAATGGGTGCAACAGACATAATTTGGACTGGCTTCCTCGGGGGAGCCTTGGTAGGATTGTTGAAAATTGTGACGATAGATACTTCTTCAGCGGAAACAAACGGAACAGTAGTTTTCTTGAACATAATCTCCTTGCTATCCATCAGGCCTTGGATGCCTGACTTCAACAGCGGACAACCGGTAGGGATAACAGCACACAGGAGGCAACCCTTGCTACAACCCGGAAATAAACTGGCTAGCAGTAGGTTCCTCTTAACAGTCAATAGAGGGGTAGCAACATCATTCACCGAAACAGCATACAAATCTTCCTCGACGACATTTACTCTATGCTGGGGCATAGGAGCAGTTACAACATTTGGCCTCTCAGGCGCCTCAAACTGAATTTCCTTCGCATCGATAAGGTCTTGCACCTTATTTCTCATGGCCCAGCAATCATCAGTAGTATGCCCGGGGCTATCAGAATGATAAGCACAACGGACATTTGGGTTATACTTAGGAGATGCAGTATTCACGACCTTCGGAGCCTCTTTGATGGTCACCAAGTTGGTTGATAACAGTTGCGGTAAGATTTGTGACAAGGTCATACTTAGCCGAGTATACTGCCTCTTGGGCCTTTCACCTCTTTGTTGATTGTATTGCTGAGGAGCAGCAACAGGCTTTGAAATGACCAAAGCATTGACGGCTTGACGACTTTCTGGCTTGACTTGTCTTCTAGGACCATAGACGACACTTGCTTCTTTCTTGAAAGGCCTCTTCTTAGTACTTGCGGAGGCAGCTTTTTGTATCTTTCCTGACCTGATGCCAGCTTCTATCCTTTCACCCGTCAGGATCAAATCCGTAAACCCAGCTGAGGAATTGCCAACCAGATGATTGAAAAATGGACCAGACAAGGTCCCTAGAAACATATCAACCAGCTCACGATCAGTCAATGGAGGCTGCACCCTGCCAGCCAAATCTCTCCATTTTTGCGCGTATTCTTTGAACCCTTCGCCCGTTCCTAGAGACATACCCTGAAGTTGGGTACACGTAGGAGCGAGGTCAGAATTGTATTGATATTGTCTATAAAATGTGGTCACCAAATCTTCCCAATGTCGGATACTGGTTCCATCTAGCTGATAAAACCACTCAAGCTGTGACCCCGAAAGGCTATCTTGGAAGAAGTGGATCCAAAGATTTTTATCTTCCGTGTAAGGTTGGATCTTCCTTACGTATGACCTGAGATGCAACTTTGGACAGGAGGCCCCGTCATATTTGGCAAAGGCAGGCGCCTTAAACTTGTGTGGGATTACCACCCCAGAAGATAACCCCAAATCTCCGAAATCCAGCCCCGGCACATTTTGAATCTCCATGGCACTCAAGCGGTCCTCTAATTTCTTGTATCTGTCAGCAGCGGGAGGGTATTGTTTGTCATTGTAATCCGTCTCATTGTCAGAGACTGCAGGACTAGGAGCTCCTCCCCCTTGGGGACTATCTTTCTCTGCAGAGGAAGTAGTTGGATTAGCCTCATTATAGAGTGTGTTCCCAAACCTGCGTCCAGTATTGAACAACGCAGTCCTCTTCTTCTTCTTCTTCTTCTTTAGGAGCAGAGCCTTCAACTCTTGCTGTCCTTGGGCCAGGCTTAGGACCATCTCTTGAAACTGGGCACTTTGGGCCTGAAGGGCCTTGATTGCTTGCTCACTGGATGATTCTGGATTCATGATGACTGTTTTAAATAAACAGCGAAGAAGATTAAGCAACCTGTAGAAAAAGGAGTACCTGTTATGCACATGATGCATGAGATGCTATGCAATGCATTCAAGGATTTTAGAAATTCACAATTGTTGCAGACAAAAAGAACGCACGTCATATTAACAAGAAAAGATTTATTAGTACATAAATGCCCCATGGGCCAAATATTACAAAAACAACTTCTCAAGGTAAAAAGACGTTGCACATCCTCTTTGGCGCAATGTAGGTGTTGAGGGCCTCTTGCTCATGGAGTCGGCGGGTGAGCTCTAAAACCTTCTTCTCGCTGGCGTAGAAGCTGGCTTCAAAAGTGTTCCGTTCCTCCTTGAGTTGGATCCAACTCTTCTGCATCTCCTCCCACGATGTAGGCATGTCAGGATGTAGGATGGTGTAGGGAACCTCTCCTTCCTTGACGGGCTCTTTAATCATAGGGAGAACATGAGGATAAGGTATCATTAGACTCTGGGCTCGGGCTCGTACCCACTTGAGATAAGGTTCAAGAGGGATGGAGTTCTTGTGTCCCAGTGTCTTGCTATCAACCTTGTTGGGCCTCCCCCAAGCTCTGATGAATCTTTGGCGAAGTCCTTGCGCATCATTGTCGAAGTCAAAAACTAGGTCAGGAATCAACATGTCGTAAGGGCCATCTCTTCGTGCATATCCAAATTGCCTCAAAGCTAGGCAAGGGTTGTAGGTGATACCTCCTCTGATTCCAAGTAATGGAACATTAGGGAACTCTCCACAACGATCGACGATGATGACATTTTCTCTGGACCGAGAACACCAATGTACATCAGAGTGAGTAAGAGTCATCAACCATTGGGACCACCTTGAGCCTTGGTCATTCTTCAAGACAGATTGTGGAAGGTGCGAAATAAACCACCTTGCAAGGAGAGGAGTACAGCACATGAGAACACCCCTCTTTCTCATTGTTCGTGTGTAAAATGAGTGAAGAATGTCCCCAAGCAATGTTGGTATTGGATTTCTGGACAAGAAGATTTTGACGGCGTTGACATCTACCAATTGGTCAGAATTTGGGAACAAGACCAACCCATAGATAAGGAGTGCCACAATCTCTTCAAAGGCTTGTAGGTCCAATGAATTCCAACACTCTTGTGCCTTCTCAAACAAGAATTTTGCTAAGAAGCCTTTGACACCGCTTCTAGTTTCCCAATGCCCCTTGATGTCAGAAGGCTGTAGATGTAATGCTCGAGCAACATCTTCAGGCTTTGGCTCCTTTTCCATACCGTTGAAAGGTAGTTGATTAAGGATAGGAATTCTCAAGAGTTGAGAAAATTCCTCCAAAGTGGGTACCAACTGGTAGTCAGGGAAAGTGAAACAGTGGTGAAGAGGGTCAAAGAACTGGAATAGCACCTTCATCATGTCTTCTTCAATGTTGGTGTTAACTAAGATGAGCAGTCTACCATGTCTTTCACTGAAGGATGAGCTTTCCGGAATTCTTGAGGTGAGCTCCTTGAGTTGAGGAGAGATTCTCACAAGGTTAACTTGGATGGTTTTTCTGCGAGGAATTTCCATGACCTACAAAACAAGAACAAAGATGAAGATCTAAACCCTTGAAGTGGTTAGTAAATGCATATGATGCTTTATGATGTTCATGGTGTATGCACAAACATATGTACAAGCAAATCACACCAAACCCTAGTTTCAGGCTTGCATGGGGTTTCATAGGTAAGTACCCTCTTGAGTGTAGTTGGCTTAAAAACATGTCCTATAAATAGTAATCGGGTTCTAAGGAGCTCAATATCACTGGATTATTTTCATTGTTCATTGTTTTGGTTTAGCCACTTAACTAGCGACCAAAATATTCCAAGAAAACAATCCTCAATGAGTGTAGTATCGAGTATCTACCAACTTCGGACTGCACCAAAGCCGGTCATCTCACTACCCCTAATGAAAGGCCAAGATGGTCAAGTAAGGTTCTAGGTCATTAGTGCTTAGTGATATCACTCAGCGGCCCCGTACTCTCCTTGATTGAACTCAAGGGTTACCGGTACTCACAAATATGTCGCACTAATATAGCTATTGCTTCGACCGTGTCGGTATACCCTGTACAGTTTCCACAACGTATTGCTATCTATGAATGTTTTCCCAAAATCCGGGTGTAGGATTGTAAACCCAAACAAGAGAGCCAAGATATAAAGCAATCAATTCAAACAATTAGTCATACAAGAGGGTGATCTAAGCCCTAAGGTTACTCCACTTTTAAATTTATCCCCAGCAGAGTCGCCAGTTCTGTGATATGGTGGGAGAACTGACTTGAGGTTTTGCGTTTGTTTTTCGCAAATGTTTCGGTTGAGCAAGAGGTGCCACCGACTTTTTATTTTATCCTAAGGAAAGGTTAAAAAGCACAGCAAAAACCTTTGAGATGTTTTCTTGGGTTCGGGGAGTAGATTATAGAAAGGGAAGGTATTAGCACCCTTTCTATCCATGGTTATCCATGGGCTCTTAGTTACTTGATTAGATCAACTTGCCTTAATTTTCAATTGTTTGAAATGGTGCTTTGTGTGTGGGTTTGAAAATGTTTTTGAAAAGAGGCCAATGTGGTGGCAACATTTGTAATGATCCATGTTGGGATGTATACAGAGGTGTACGTCTTTTGAAAAGGTTTTCATTTGTTTTTGAAAGTTTGTTTTGAAAGTGTTGTGATGTGTGGTTTGAAAAATAGGCAAGTGTTTTGTTTTGCAAGTTTGATTCAAGTAACTAAGAGATTATCTACTCCTAAATTTCTCAAAGATCTTTGCTATGTTTTAACCCTTTTAACAATTTTGTTCCACCATTGCATTTGGTGGACAATCTTGTGTTAGGATGTGAAAGGGACGGGCGCGGGTCATCGTTTAGACCATAATTGCAATGGTGCCAAGTATCTTTGGGAAATGTTTTCTTTAAGGGACTTGATCATTTTTTAGGCAACTTTCGAAAGCGTCATCGAGGGACTATGATCATTTGAATTGTGTTTGTTTTGCCCAAAGAGACCTAGCATGCAATATGGCCCATTATTGAAGGCAACAAGTGGAATACCCTAGGGGTGCAAGTGTGATTAGTGTTGTCCATTTTCATGCTTGTTTATCTTGAAATTAGGTCAAACTATTTTTGTTATTTTTGATTCGCATACAAACCCTAATTCTAGCATGGTATAATTAGAAAGCATTAAAGTGCGAAAAATAAAGTTCCTAAGTTATTACAACACAATATATGGGAAGGGAGGTACAAATGTTCAAATGGGGGTATTTTGACAAGGAATTTAAACCTAGACTATTACATCAAATTGGGAATTATACAAATTATTTAATATACAATAATTAAATAAAAATGGAATAAATATGCAAGATGCAAAAATGTTTTTTATATGTATGAAAAAAAGTGTTTTTTTATGTGTCAAACAAACAAAAATAAAAAGTATTAATTTTTGGATTTTATATGTATTAAGGGCAAAACCCTAACTTATTAAATAAAAGTATTAATTATTTAATATATACAATATTTATTTATTATATACAAAAATAAAATAAAAATGAAGTATATTTGTAAAAAAGGTATTTTTAATATTAAATATTAATAAGAATAAAAATGTATATATTTTGTATTTTTTCCTAAATATGCTAATAAATATGTATGTATTTATATTATATGATAAATATATTAAACATGTATAAAAATAAAATATTTAATATTTACAAGAAAAAGTATATTTTCATAAAATATTTTCACAAGATAAAATAAAATAAAAAATCAGAAAAATAAAATGTATTGGTATTAATTTTAGTATTTTTAAATAATAGTATATAAGTATTTATTTATGTACAAATATCAATTTAAACAAATAAAAGCCTAATAAATATAAAAATGGTGTAAAAATATTTTTTTATATTTTTAATACTGTGAGGAAAAATAAATAAGTTAGAACAAAAAAGAAAAGGTCAAAAAATCATAAAAGTAAGCATAATGGGTCAAGGGGGTTTAAAAGTAACAAAAGGGTGCAAATAGAAATATGAAACAGAGCCCAGCCCAAAAAGTCCTTCTTCAACCTCTGAACCTGTATGAACAACAATCAACACGCGTTCTCTATCTCCCAATTCCTGGACTTTCAAGCAAAACTCACAACATGAAAAATGTAGAGCATTAAGAGACGAATCCAGACATATAAAGAACTTGACTTAACTCTCTAAGATGAGAGAGAATTTCTTCTCCCCCAATTCCTGACCTAGTTTTTGTTCCATGTTCAGACATTAAATTCTCACAGCACACATAATATAAATGAAAACTAATTACATGGGCATGTTCAGGGCTATGAATGTGACATATTTTCTTCACAAACCTAAAGCTAACAATGCCTGGATAGAGAGATACGAGTTCATGAACTTACCTATTCAGCTTGAATCGTATCTGGCAGTGGAGGTACTTTCAGTGCAAGGTGATGATTGGTACAGCTTCCTTGATGTCCAGGGATGCTATTCCAAGTTTTACTTTGCTTTGAAACTAGCTGAATCGAGTTATAGAACTCCACCTGCAAATCAGAAAAATGAAAATGGTGATGTTGATTGGGAGTGTTACAGGTCGTGTTTGAGGTTTGGAATAGCTTCAAGGGATGTTGTGGGATGTGTTTGAAGTGTTTTTAGCAAGAATGCACGAATGGAATGAGTTATGGAACTCAATCTGCAGCAGGTCCCCTGTTTTGGCAGTTTGAGGGTGATTCTGTGAATGGAGAGGTATTGGAGGTGATAGGCTCGTGTCTCAGGCCAGGATGGATGTTTAGAATGTGTTTGACAAGTTTGCTTAAGCTTGTGTTGGCTGAGATGAGAGTTGTGTATGGTTATGCTATGTTTCTTCAACTTTAAGCAACAAAGGTCCACTTGAGTTTTTAGACTGATAGAGGCCCCCCTAATGTGCTGCATACCCTGGCCTTGATCAGTGTAATTAGCTCATAAACTTGTGCCAAAGAGATTTGCAATGTACTTTCTTGGATTGATAATTGACTTAAAGTTCTACTTTTGCAAAAATGGACATTATGCTTTTTCTATTTTGGGACTAAACCCTTATGTAATGCTTGAACACATAAAATATGGTCTTGGCACAATGAGTTTGCATTAAATTTATGAGTGCAAAAGGGATATAGGACCTGTAATCAAGTTGTGCAATCTGATTTCAAAATGGCCTAGATGTATGAACATGTAACTTGGCCAAATCAAAAGTGAGTTTTTCCCAACTTGCCAAATTAGATTCTTCCTAACCATGAGGTTGTTTGATGAGTTATTGGACATTTTGGAAAGCTTGGAATGTGTACTACAATCCATCTTTGAAATTAAAATTGAAATTCCAAGTGGAAGTATGTGAAAAATGGTCTTGAAGTTAGGTAAAAACCTTGCCTAAAATAGGTCAAATTTTCTCTAAGTTAAGAATGGTTTGGTACCCTTGTTCCAAAAATTGTAACTTGAGCTATAAGCTTCTTTTGGGAAAACTTCGTGAATAAAAGTTGTAGATTTTGCAATAGGATACAACTTTCATGTTTTGACTTTTCCTTGAATCCAAATGAATCTTGGTGAGAAAGTGGGACAAAGTTAGGAAAAAATTAGGGTTTTTCATAACTTAGAAAAATTCTAAGTTATGAAAAATCTTCATTTCAAACCCTAATTTGCAATTCTTGATTTCTTGATGAACAAGCTTCATAATTTGGCATGTTTTGATGAAAAATGAATCTTGACACTTGATTTTGACCAAAAAGTCAAAGTTTGACTTTTCAGTATACAGTCAAAATTGATCAATTGACTGGGAAATTCAACTGTCAATCTTGTGTATTTGGGATATTTTGAACTTGTTGAGCATGTCAAGATAATTCCATGGGGTCCTTGAGTCCATATGTGAGCTTGATTTGCCATTGGCTAGGTCAAACAGTCAAAAATTGCCTTTGTGCAGTCAAAACCCTAAAAATGACCATTTTGCCCTTTTGGTGATCTGATCAAATTTCTTGTGGAATTGTGATCCAAACTTGATCAAATGGTCCATATGAGTTCATAATGTTGATGTGGGTCAATTTTCATGAGATTTGACTGTCAATTGGCCACAGTTGACTTTTTCCCCAATACAGTTGATTTCTAGGTCAAGTATCCAATTGACTGGGCAAAATTTGGAATCAAGACTTGAAACTTGGTATGGATAAACTTGGGGGTCCAACATGAAGCATGAAAGTGATCTTAGTCATTTTAGGTCAAAATATCTTTGTGCAAACACAAACCCTAATTTGGGTCAACAGTGCAAGGAGAAGTCTCGAGCAGAGGAAACCCTAACTGGACCTTGAGCTCCAAGGGTCTTGTGATGAGAAAATGTTGAGGAAATGGGAGGGAAAATTTTGGGGTACAACAGTCACCAAATAATCTCATGACATCATGTTTGACATTATGATCTTTCAACATTTGGTTAATACATACCAGTTGAGAACAACCTCTCCTTGTTCCACCATACTCAGAATTAGTAGCATGTATCTGTTCTTTATTGAAACAAGAAATCGTATTGTTTCTTAGATATAAATACCTACTAACCCACTTTGACCCAATGATGCAGTTCAAAATCCTTCTCTCTTGAAAAGTAGAACACAATATTGGTTCAAGCTTAGAAACAAGACATAAATTTGATATTTCCTTATTGCATTCTATAATGTCTGCTTCATTAGAGTATCTTTTATCGATCTCCTTAAATTATTCTGTATGAACTCTAACTTCTAGATCAATACTTATGGACTCACAAATTTCTTCTTTTCTTGACTCCTCAGTCTGCATAGAAGATGTCTCAACATTGTGTCAGACATCCTTCTCCCTTTCAATGAATGACTAATTAATTATCACACTTGTGGATTCCATAACATCATTGATTCTGAATTTAAACACTATATAAACTCTCCTATTAGAAGAGTAACCCAGAAATATCCCTTCATTCCTTATGGGATTCTCCTTACCTTTTTTATCCTTGTTCACCAAGACATAACATTTACTTCAAAAGGTATGAAAATACTTGACGGTGGGCTTCCTTCCTTTCTATATCTCATAGAGAGTAGTTGAAGTACCTCCTCTCAAAGTTACTTTATTATGAATGTAGCAAGCAGTATTTATAGCTTCAGCCTAAAACTCCAATGGTAATTGCTTAGCAGAGAGCATAACTCTAGCTGATTCCTATACATCCCTAGTCTTTTGCTCAAAATTTTCATCTTTCATAGAATTGATGGAACAAGATAACTCATGAATAATACCTTTAGAAACACAAAATTCTAGGAATTTTGCATTTTCTCAAACTCCTTGTCATTTTCACTTATGATATTGACAATCACACAATTCTTTTCCTCTTGAATGTTTTTACAAATTTTTGAATACTTCAAAAGTATCTGATTTTTCTCTAAGAAAATTAATCCAAGTATACCTAGAAAAGTCATCTATAACTATATAGACATGCTTTTTTTCTTCCCAGACCATTTATTTGCATAGGTCCCATTATATCCATATGAAGAAGTTCCAGCACTTTGGAAGTAATATGGTGTTGCAACATTGGGTGTGACATCATAGTTTGCTTGCTAATTTCACATTCACCACAGACTTACCTTCTCAAATCTTGAGCTCTGGAATTCCCTTGATAGCTCCTTCAGATAAGATCTCTTTCAATCCTTTTAGAATAAGGTATCCAAGCTTTTGGTGCCACAACTTTACTTCATCTTTATTGGTTATCAAACATGTGGAGGAATAAGGAGTTATTTGAGATTCCCATAGATAAAAGTTGTCTTTAGATCTAATGCACTTCATCAAAATAGAATCCTTTTTATCTTTGACCATACATTCTGACTTTGAGAAGTAGACTAACAGACATTGGCCACACAATTGACTAATGCTAATGATATTAGCAGGTAATCCTTTCATAAAGAACATCTTATAAACTAGAAGAATCAGCACACATCAACTTTCCAACTCCTTTAATTTCACCTTTAAACCCATCACCAAATCTGGCAGAACCTGTGGGATGAGGCCTAATATTCACCAATAACTTATGAACCCCTGTCATGTGTCTAGAGCACCCACTGTCAAAGTATAAGTCTTCTCCATTTGAGTCTCTTAAGGATGTATGAGCAATAAAGTTAATATTACAATTTTCAACACTTCTCTTTTTGCTCACTTTATCAGCCTTAGAATGAACTGAAGATTTTTCATCTCCATAAAATTTATAATAGAAAGGCTTAATATGGACATGCTCACCACAATAATGACATATCCAAGTGGATGATTGAAGTCTAGATAGAATTTTATCATGTTTGCCAGGATGTTGTAACACGTTGTTGGGCATGTTGATCATTCTCTTCCTTTTAGAAGGAAAGGACTTCTTCTCATACACTCTTCTTTGTTTATCATCAGACTGATAATCAACTCTTGTATCTCCATACTCTTTCACCATATCAGCTCTACTATTTATCTTCTTCAAAGAATCTGACATGTTATTAAGCTTGTAATTTAGGAGAGTTACTGTTAGAACAAGATTTGGATCTGTGTTTAAATCTTTGTGTTTTGATGATAACAATGCATATATTTTATGAAGAAATTTTTTAGTTCTAATGGTTTCATTGAGTGTGAAGATATTAGAATTCTAGATAGTCTTAATTAAGATATCATCATAATCATATAATCACTCAGAAGAAAAGACATTGGGTTCGTTTCTAATGAAACATCAATTTCTCTGTTGAATGTTGAATGTTCGACAAGAAAAGAATCTCTATGAGTTTCTAAGAAGAACTCAAGCTTCCAACGCAAAGTTCAGAAGTCAAGATTTTTTTCATTAGAAGAGTTGGTGCTCATATCTATGAAGACAAAGTCAAGATTCTGAAGACTCGAATAGTTCATGGAATACACACTTCTATTCAACATAAGAATTATTCCATCAGAAGAAAGGATCAAAGAAAGAAATATATTATGGACTCATTTCAAATCAACATCATATAGTCCATTTGGAGACAAGATTAAATGATGATATCTTCTCAAGTCAATCTACTCAATGGAAGAACTATTGTGATCGTTTCTAAAGAAACATCAGCAGTTCTAAGGAATGTTGAATGTTCATCAGAAAGGAAATCAAGCATGTTCTCAAGAAAGTGTCACTCTTAAGATATTAGACAAAGATCTCAGATATCCATAGAAAATAATTCAAGATCAGAAACCAAGATGTAGCTGACAAAAGTTGTTTCTTCCAGCTCAATCTAAAGGTCACGATTCAAGAGATCAAAAAGAAGGAATTCAAATTCAAAATCAGTTGTGCTGATATAAGCTTCTACTTCAGGAATCAGACATCAGATATGCAGCTAAAAAAGTTGATTACCAGAAATCAAGATCAAGGCATAGTGGATCAGAAAATCTTTCATTCATAAAAAAATAAGTTGTTCCTCATATTAGTTGTTGTTTGTATATCTGAAGACAATGTTCAAATATCTGAAAGACTCTAACTCTACAATAGTGAAGTATCTTCTTGGTCATTATTATTATTCAATCAAAATCATTCCAACAAGAAGAAAAGAATCAAAGCTCGGAACTCAAAGACTTGAGAATTAGAAAGGTTGTTGCCACAATATCTGATTTCAAGATCCAAACATTAGAGAAGCTTTTGATATCAACTTCAGAAAAGCCTTCACTTACAACTAAAAGACTTATTTCTCAGATAAGTTGTTGCTTATATATCTGAAGACAAGAATACACTAATGAAATATTCTGAAATGAAACATCTTCTCACATAATCTTCATCTCTCAGATCAGATAAGAAATATGCCTTCAAGACTAGTTCTAAGATCAGAAGTCAAGATCTATGTTTCAGAAAAGTTATTGCTATTATTTCTGAAGACAAGTCATGGTTCTGATAACTCTGATGTTCCTATGCTACAACAACAAAGTAGTATATGAACTACTCATCAGTCATTCATCAGAAGAACAAAGACGAAGTGATTGGTCTCATCCAAGCTTAATACTTCAGAATCAGAAGTACATCATCAGAAGATAAAGATCAAGAAACTTAGTCAAGAAAAATATAGTACAAACAATACACCACAAATTCCACTATCATGATATTAGTTATACTATTCAAAGAAGTTGTCTCCCATATTTTATGCTAACAACTACAAGCAGCAGGCTAAGGAAAGTTACGTTTCGTATTGTTCCAAACCTCTCTTGAATATATCCATTGAGAATCAACCATTGGAAGGAGAAAATACCTTTTTATCCTTACAATGACTCTTTTTGAAGGCTATAAAAGGAGATCAATGAAATGAAGAAAAGTTGCTGAAAAGCCGTGGATGCAGATGATGTTGAAGTTGTTACGCTGAACATGTTGAAGCTAACAATAAAGTAAAGAGAGAAGAGAAAGAAAGAAGAAGAAAGAGGAATTCTATAAGATGCTACACAAATTCACATCATATATGTTGTACCCCAAAATTTTCCCTCTCATTTTATCAACATTTCTCATCACAAGGCTCTTGGAACTCAAGACCAAGCTAGGGTTTGCTCTGCTCAAGACTCCTCCTTGCACTGTTAACCTAAATTAAGGTTTGAGTTTGCACAGGGATTTTTGGACCTTAAATGCCCAAATTGACTTTCATACTTCAAGTTGGACTCATAATTTTACCCATACCAAGTTTCAAACCTTGAATCAAATTTTTGCCCAATCAATTGGACAGTTGACCTAGAAATCAACTATATTGGGGAAAAAGTCAACTGTGGCCAATTTACAGTCAAACCTCATGAATTTTGACCCACATCAACATTATGAACTCATATGAACCATTTGATCATGTTTGGACCACAATTCCACAAGAAATTTGATCAAATCACCCAAAGGGCAAAATGGTCATTTTTAGGGTTTTGACTGTACAAAGGCAATTTTTGACTGTTTGACCTAGCCAATGGCAAATCAAGTTCAACCATGGACTCAAGGACTAAATGAAATCATCTTTACATATTCAACAAGTTCAAAAGATCTCAAATGCATTGTATTGACAGATGAATTTTTCAGTCAACTATCAAAATTTGACTGTACACTGAAAAGTCAAACTTTGACTTTTTGGTCAAAAATCAAGTGCCAATGGTCATTTTTCATCAAGATGTGTTAAATTATGAAACTTTTTCATCAAGAAACCCAAAATTTCAAATTAGGGTTTGAAATTGAAAATTTTCATAACTTAGAAATTTTCTAAGTTATGAAATTTTCTTAATTTTTCCTAACTTTGTCCCACATTTTCACCATGATGAAAATGGATTCAAACAAAACTTACAACATGAAAGTTGTAGTCCTCCACAAATTATACAACTTTTATTCACAAAGTTTTCTCAAAATAAGCTTGGATCTCAAGTTATGATTTTTGGAACAAGGGTCCCTAAAACTTTTAACTTAGAGAAATTTTGCCCTAGTTTAGGCAGGATTTTGACCCATCTTCTTGGCCATTTTTCACATATTTCCACTTGGAATATCAAGTTTCATTTCAATGATGGATTATAGTACATGTTGCAAGCTTTCCAAATTGTCCAAGAACTCCTCAAACACATTTGTGGTTAGGGAGAATCGAATGCTTGAAGTTGGCAAAAACTCAATTTGTAACCATGGCCAATACATGTTCATACAAGTTGCAAAATCTGTCCAAACTAGATTTGTACTTAATTACAGGTCTCTAAACCCTTCAACACTCAAAAATTAATTGCAAACTCATTGGACATTGGTGTTATTATGACCATTGGAGCTTGGCACAATGAATAAATCCATTTTGGGCATAAAGGTAGCACTTCCATTTACATAAAGCATGCTTTATGTCAAGTTTCATTTCTTGAGCCATACACCAAGCCCTTTGCTGCAAACAAGGCTCCCTAATGTCAGGCAAAGCTCAACCACTTTGTGCAGCTAGGGTACAAGCCAGTACAGCCATAACATTGTCAACTTTCACTTTTTACTTCAAAACCAAGTAATTATTCAAAAGGTCAAGAACTTACACATCTGATATATTCAACTCTTTCCAATATTCCAAACAAGTTTTGCACATCCCTGTGAGCCTGAAACACGAGTCATTCATCCCTCAAACACCCTTGTACACAAAAATCACATTTTCTTGCAAAACAGGGCAGGCCCTACAGAATCACTTCCATTTTCACATCCATTCGTGCGTTTTGCTTACAACCAGTTACAATACCTTCCATTCAACTTACTCAAGCTACCCTAAACCTCCATTACCAACTGTAACTCCATTTACAATGTTCACCATTTCTGTTTTGAAGCTTTACAGGTTGAGTTCTATAGAGAGATTCAGACCATTTCAAAACAAACTAAGCATTGAGAAAGGTCTAGGGAACATCAAGCAAGCTCAAAAGAACCTCGGGCCTCACTGAAAGTTGCTTCATTGTCCAACTCGAATCCAACTGAAACAAGTTTTTCATCACTTTCTATCTCTCTATTTAGGAACATTTAGCCTTAGGTTTGTGAATGAAAAATGTAGTATTCAATGCCATGAAGCTGTACATATGCTCAGTTTTCATTTATATTAAGTGTGCTAGGAGAATTTATCCATGAACATGCAGAAAAAGTTAGATCAGATTTTAGGGTCAGAGAAATTCTCTCTGGTCTTTGAGAGTTAGATTTAATGCTTTATATGGTTAGATTCGTATTCAAATTCTCTACAAGTTTGATGTTGTGAGTTTTGGCAAAAAGTCACGTTTCCAGGATGTTCAAAGTTGGGACCAAGCGCACGCGCGTTTGATAGTTCTGGAGGTTGAAGATGAAGTCTGGGTTGGGCCTGGCCTTCTTGCTGCCTGCACCCCCATTTTGCTAAATGCACCCCCTGTCCCATTTTCTTTATATTTTGTTATTTTTGTATTTTAATTTCATTTATGACTTTATAATTTTATTTCCAAACATAAAAAATGCTTAAAAAATATTTTCATAATTTTTTACATTTATTTGGTATTTATTTTAATTTTTTCCAATATAGAAAACATTTTAATACCTTTTTATTATTTGTTTAAATTTAAAAAAACAATATAAATAATACTTTTACTTTTATTTCTTATTTTTTCATACTGAAAATATTTTCTTGAATATATTTTATTTTTGTAAATATTTTATTTTATTTTATACATACTTAATATATTTAATATATATATATATATATATATATATATATATATATATATATATATATATATATATATATATATATATATATATATATATATATATATATATATATATATATATATATATATATATATATATATATATATATATATATATATATATATATATATATATATATATATATATACTTTTATTTTATTAAATAATTAGATTAAAAATATAAAAATATTACCTTTTTATTTTTTATACTAAAAAATACCTTTTCTTCAATATATTTCATTTTTGTACATATTAATATATTTTTGTATATAAATAATATATAATATTATTTTCTTAAGGAAAATTAGGGTTTACCCCTTAATTAAATAAAATCAACTTTTTTTATTTTAATTCTTTACACCTTTTTCACATAAAAAAATTCTCTACATACATAAACAAATAAAAACTTTTTTTTGCATAATACATTTTATTTAATATCTGTTTATTTTGTTATTTAAATATTGTCGCATCGAGATTCAATTTGGATGTAATAGTAATCTAGGGTTTATATTTCTTGTTAAATACCCCTTATTCAAAAATTGTACCCCCATACTCATAATCATGTTGTAATAGCTTAGAATTTAAATTCTCGCACTTAACGCTTTCAATTATGCCATGATTAGAGAATTAGGGTTTGTATGCAAAATCAAAATTAACAAATAGTTTGACCTAATCAAAGACAAAAATGCATGACAAACAAACACAATGCACACTTACACCCCTAGGGTTACAATCCACTTGTTGCCTTCAAAAATGGGCCATGGTATGCATGTTAAGTATGAAGAAGTGAAAAACACAAGAAGGGGGGTTGAATTGTAAAACTTGAAATCAAATGCAGACAACACGTTATTTTTATCCTGGTTCGTTTGATCTCAAACTACTCCACTCCACCCGTCAAGGTGATTTCGCCTCTCTCCAACGAGGTCTTAATCCACTATATTCAACTGAATATTACAACCGCTTTAACAACTGCTAAAGCCTTCTTGAGTCAAAACCACAAACCGGTTTCTCAAGGAAATACTTCTTTACAGATAAATGAAATCTAAGTGTGTTGAATGTTTTCTACAAAACTGTTTATCACAACTGTGATACTACACAATTTAAGCTTATGAGAACTGGAATGCTAAAACAATAGAGTAAGTAATTTGAGAGCTTTAGCAAACTGGGAATGAGGATGAATATGAATAGCTTTAGGCGTGTAGAGAGTTGTAGAGCATTAGCTGTTTCATTCTTCACTGACTTGTTTATATAGCATGTGGAAAAGATACGTTGTAGCCAATTATGCCATTTCAATGTCCATTACATTCTTTCCATATTGAGCAGATCTTTGTCTGGAATAATGCCATTGATAATAAAGTATCTTGAATGCACAGTACCGTTGCCAATTAAGCGTGTTCTGGATTTGGCTTATTCTGACGCTGCTAGGTGCTGATGAATTGTTGTTGTCTTGATCAGAGTTTAGATTGTTACGCGCAGATCTGTTCATCAAGCTTCAGCGTAAGCACATGCTTTGATCTTCTGATTCTGGCATCTGATATATCATCCTCTGATGCTGATGTTAATATTTCATCTTCTGATGCTGATGATGATATTCTTATGCTGATACTCATCAGAGTTTCTGTAAAACACAATATAATTTTTAGGTAGCATATATGTCTTACATGAATCATACAATTTATATAATCTTGTATTTTGTTATCATCAAAACTTTAACTTAGGGTAGTAGATTCAAACTTTGTTCTAACAATCTCCCCCTTTTTGATGATGACAAAAACTAGATTTTTTTCAATAGAAAATTAACGAGAAAAGTATCAGAGATAACCAAATAATAAATTGTATCAGAATTAAATAGTATCAAAGATAAGAAGAATTAAAAGGTATCAGAGTTTAAGAGGGTAGGAAAGAAAACTATCAGAGTTATGATCAGAAAAACTCCCCCTGAGTTTATTACTTCCCTTTTTAATTCCTTGAATCCTTTAACATCAGATCTTTCTTTAACTTTCTTTGAGCATCAGATCTTTCTTTTACTCGAGCAGATCTTCAGTGTACCTGTAAGCTTATGCAGAACAAGGAAACATTCAAGTGTATCAGAGTGTTAGAATGTTTGAGACTTTTGTCTCAGTAATCCGTTATTGAAAAATATCATTCTTTATCTCCCCCTTTTTGTCAGCAATCAAAAAGTGCAAGTAATTGAAATTAAAACGATCAGTGCAGAAAAAACTGTTATATTTAATTCAAAGCTTAGAAGATAGTACAGAGAACATGGAAAGAAAACAATGAAAACATCAAGAATGAAAATCTAAGGTTGGGGTGGAAAGCGTGTGAACAGAGCTTCTAGCATGTTCTTAATCTGATCAGCGGTTTCCTTCTGCTGATGCACCATGCTGACTACTGTATCAATCTTGCCATCTTGCACATCCATCCTTTCCTTCATCCGTTGATCATTCTCATCCATTCTTTGCTGCAGACGAATATCATTTTGCTTCAGCTCTTCAAGAGTCTGCCTGTCCAAAGCAGCTTGAGAGACGTCAGAAACATGATGCTTCTGAGAGCTTTCTACAACATCTTCTTCTTGACTAACATCTTCAGCTTGAATTGTCTGATCTTCTGCTGGTTGAACTTTTGAAGCTGGACGCTTTTCAGACCATGGATCACTATCCAGAAGGAACACTTCCTCCTTCAGCAGCTGACTCATGACTGGACCTTCAACTTCTTTCAGCAGTTTGCTGAAGTTCTGTTGAGCCTGTTCATAGTTTATGTCTTGCAGCTTGAAGGTTTCAGCGTGTACCCAACTTCTGAGTTGTGTCCAGAGCTGGTCTGAAGTAGAAGGATCAATCATTCCAGGACACGCTTGCTTTAGAGAAGCAATCCAATTCTGCATTCCTGTTTCAAAATTCAAAATACTAGAACCAACATCTGGTTGTTTGGGTTTTGGAATGGCGATTTTATTGATAATGGCAGCAAAACGGTCAAGGACTGTGAGATTGATGAAGGTTTTGCTGTGGTCTTCTGTATTTTGTTTGGGAGATGGAGTGGGAGAATCATAAATGATTATTGGACTGTTTGGAGTATTAGGAAGGGTAGTTTCTGGTGAGGATGGCAGTTGGGGTATGTTTACAGTTGTACCACAAGGCAGTTGAATTGCCAAGGTTTGTGGTTCAGAGGATTTAGGTGATTGAGGTTCAGGGGTTTGAGGTTCAGAGTGGTGAGACTCAGAGTGTTGAGACTCAGGTTGTGGAGATGATGGTTGAGGTGAAGGTGGATTAAGTTCTGGTTGTGGAGAGGGAGGTGGAGTAGTTTCTGGTTCTGGTGAATGTGGATTTTCTGGTATTGGTGAGAGTGTATATTCTGGTTGAGGTGAATGGTCAGTTTCTGGTTGAGTGTTTGGATTTTCTGAGAGGGGAGCGGAAGAACGTTGATCAATTTCAGAAAGAACTTTATCAAGTTCTGATTCTGTTAATGTTGTGGGTTTTGGATTTTGGGGTTTGGTGCGGGATCTTCTGAGAGTTAGGGACTCAGAAGGGTCAAACTCTGGTTCGGTATCATCAATGGTTGGTATGAGGATTGGGAATTCATATGAAGCTGTGGTTGGGATCAATGTTGGAACAACAGATGAATTTAAAACATTAACAGCAGATAGATTACCTCTCTTCCTTGGGGTCTGCTGGGATGGTCCTTCTGAAGCATCCTTTCTCTTCTTACTTTTCTTCAAAGTAACCTCTGGAGTTTGCTGGTGCAAATCTTTGATGTTCAGATCAGGATCTGTGCCATCAGCTTTACATGCATCCAAGTATCTGAGAACGATGACTGGTTTAGAGTCAATCTCAGAGAAAATGGGAAAGTCGCTCAGAGGGACTCTTCTGCTGGTGATGTCAGCAAGAAGAGTGACGCTGGGCTCCTTTATGATATTCTCTATCAGTTTCATCTTTTTCAGATTCTTGGCGTTCAGCTTCTTGCCAACAGCTGGTTCCAGAGAGCTTATTTCCTGTGCTTCTGTAAGGTGTTCTATCAGCCTATTCTCAGTTAGAATATCTGATATTAATCTTCCGAAGGGTATCCAATCCCTTTTAGTCTTTTCTTCTTCTCTCGTCTCCTTGACACTGGTCTTCAGATGATTGAACATAAGATGAGCAAGGTTGATCTTGGTCTTCTTAGCAATAAAATAGAGCAGAAATTGCTGATCTATGTTGATGTAGTCAGGAGAGCTTGTGGGCTTCCTGTGGTTGAAGAAGCCTAATGTGATCTTTGCCCATATTCTGTGCTTGTCCATCAAATCTCTGATCTTGCTGCTGGGAACCCCATGAGTGAAAATCTGTCTAGCAACTATGCCAGTGTTTCCAGCTCTTTCTGTCATGTCAATACAGCGGATGCCACCACCGTTGTATCCAATCAGTCTAGCAATGTGATCCTCAGTGATCACTATCTTCTTCCCCATGATATATGATGTAACCTGATGGGTTGAAGCAGACGCATGAATCCAGAACTCTTTAACCAGAATGGGGAATGTTGGACCCACCAACCTATCAAAATACCTCTCCCAGCCTTGTGCCCTAATTTCTTCAGTCAAATCGAAGCCATTCTCTTTCAAACTGTTGAAATCAACGATCAGTTCAGACAGAACTTCCAAGTTCTTCACCGGAGTAAGTAGAGTTCTGAAGGGAATCTGGTATTGTTCAGATGAAGCGTCTTGCTGGGAACCTGCAGAAAAAGTGCTAGAAGTTTCCATGTTCACACTAGGGTTTCTTTGAGAAAAACTTGAAAAAGGGTTTCTTTGGAAAAAGATGAACACACAAGTAAGAATGCACAAAATATTTAGATGATTGCAAGAGACGGTAAAAATTTAATGAATGATGTTAAGCCGTTTAAATAGATTTCAAAAGATGTTTTGAAAATGTAAACGATTTTAAGAGAGAGAATTAACTCATGATTACAATTTAACTCATGATTACACGCATTTAATGTTTGCTGATTTTGGGGGATTTGAGAAAGATATTTGGAACGGTTACCAGACATGTGTCTCAATGCATCCAATCAGCGTTTTTCCTTCTCAGAAGCGTGCACGCGTGTTCTGCTTCAGAGATTAGCTGATGACTGGATGACACTTGTTTGATTTGGTGAACAGCACATCTATCCTTGAAATGAGACGCTCAGATCTTTATGGATAGACTCTGATACAATCTGCATGTCTAACTTTCTGAAAGATGATTGATCAGAAGTTCACAGTAAAATAAAACACATTCTGAAGGTTAATATATAAAATTAAAACATTTTCACTCTTGGCAGAGCTTCATGCTGAGATGTTTCAGAATGAAGTTGAACCTATCTTCAGAAAGTGGTTTAATGAAGATATCAGCCCATTGATGGTCTGTATCAATAAATTTTAAGTTCAAAATTCCTTTCTGAATATAGTCCCTAATGAAATGGTGTTTTATTTCTATATGCTTAGCCCTAGAATGCAAAACAGGATTTTTACTTAATCAAATGGCAGAAGTATTGTCACAGAGTATAGGGATGTTACTCTCAAAAATCTGGAAGTCTTCAAGCTGACTTTTCATCCAGAGCATTTGTGTGCTGCATCCAGCTGCTGCTATGTACTCAGCTTCTGCTGTTGATAGCGCAATTGTGGATTGCCTTTTGCTGGACCAAGAAATCAGATTTTCTCCCAGAAACTGGCAGCTTCCAGAAGTACTTTTACGCTCTACTCTGTCTCCAGCAAAGTCAGCATCGCAGTAACCTACTAAGCTGTAATCACTAGATTTTCTATAAAATAAACCCAGATTATAAGTACCTTTCAGATACTTGAAAATTCGCTTAACAGCTGTTAGGTGAGATTCTCTAGGATCTGATTGGAATCTTGCACAAATACATACGCTGAATAAAATATCAGGCCTTGAAGCCGTTAGATAAAGAAGAGAACCAATCATACCTCTGTAGATCTTCTGTTCTACCTTTTTGCTTACCTCTTCTCTTTCCAGAATGCACGTGGGATGCATTGGAATCTTTGATGACTTACATTCTGAGAGGTCAAATTTCTTCAGAAGTTCTCTGATATATTTGCTCTGATGAATGTAAGTTCCCTCTGGATTTTGATTGATCTGAATTCCCAGAAAGAATTTCAGTTCTCCCATGAGGCTCATCTCAAATTCTGCCTGCATACACTTAGCAAATTTTCTTCCAAGAGAAGGATTAGTAGATCCAAAAATAATATCATCGACATAAATTTGACAAACTAAGATGTCATTCTTAACTGACTTACAGAATAAGGTAGTGTCCACCTTCCCTGTGGTGAATTCTTTTTCTAACAGAAAGTTACTTAGTCTTTCATACCAAGCTCTGGGAGCTTGTTTCAGACCATATAGTGACTTATTTAGTTTGAAAACATATTCTGTATTTTTTGTACTTTCAAAACCAGGGGGTTGGTGCACATAAACCTCTTCTTCTATATATCCATTTAAGAATGCACTCTTGACATCCATCTGATACAGAGTGATGCCTTTATTAACAGCAAACGAAATTAAAAGTCTGATAGATTCTAACCTGGCGATTGGGGAAAAGGTTTCTGTATAGTCTATCCCCTCTTGCTGACTATAAACTTGTGCTACCAGTCGTTCCTTGTTTCTGATAACTTCACCTTGTTCATTCAGCTTGTTTCTGAACACCCATTTTGTTCCAATGACGTTGAATCCTTTTGGTCTGGGAACAAGATCCCATACGTCATTTCTGGTGAATTGATTCAGCTCTTCTTGCATTGCTAGAATCCAGTCGTTGTCCAGAAGTGCTTCATCAATTGAGGAAGGTTCAATCAGAGAAACAAGTCCCATGAGGGATTCTTCAGAGTTTCTGAAGCTGGCTCTTGTTCTGATTGGATCTTCCTTTCTTCCTAAGATAGTTTCTTCTGGGTGATCTAAGCTGCTTCTGGGTAGTCTTTTCTGAGGTTGGTCAACAGATGTTGCTGGATTGCTAGCAGTGCCTCTTTCTGATGTTGAAGGAGTGTCTTTATTGAGAGCTTCTGATGACTTGTCTTCATAACCTGTGAATTCTACTTCCATACCTGCAAAGACTTCATTCTGCTTTGACTTTTCAGAGTCAAGCTTATCATCAAAACGAACACTAATTGATTCTTCCACAATCTGTGTTTTTGTATTGTATACCCTGTACCCTCTTGAGCGTTCAGAGTATCCTAACATAATACACTTCTGTGCTTTAGAGTCAAACTTGTTCAAATAATTTTGTGTATTTAATATAAAGCAAGTACATCCAAATGGATGAAAATATGAAATGTTGGGCTTTCTGTTCTTCCACAATTCATATGGAGTCTTTTCCAGAATAGGTCTTATGGAGATTCTATTCTGAATGTAGCACGCTGTGTTTATTGCCTCTGCCCAGAAGATCTTAGCCACGTTTGTCTCATTGGTCATGGTTCTGGCCATTTCTTGCAATGTTCTGTTCTTTCATTCTACAACTCCATTTTGCTAGGGAGTTCTAGGACAAGAGAAATCATGCAGAATGCCTTTGTCATTAAAGAATGACTCAAAATCTTTGTTTTCAAACTCTCCACCATGATCACTTCTGACTTTAACGATTCTAAGATCCTTTTCATTCTGAACTTGGTTACAGAAGGTGACAAACACAGAGTGTGACTCGTCCTTGTGTCTTAAGAACTTTACCCATGTCCATCTGCTATAGTCATCTACGATTACTAACCCATACTTCTTGCCACTGACTGAAGCAATTTTAACTGGTCCAAATAAGTCAATGTGCAGAAGTTCTAATGGCTTAGAGGTAGAAACAACATTTTTAGATTTGAAAGAAGGTTTTGCAAACTTGCCTTTCTGACACGTTTCACACAGAGCATCTGAATTGAACTTCAGATTAGGAAGTCCTCTAACCAGATTGAGTTTGTTAATCTGAGATATTCTTCTCATACTAACATGCCCCAATCTTCTGTGCCAGATCCATTGCTCGTTGTTAACAGACAGAAGACACTTTACATTCTGACTTTTCAGTTCAGAAAGTTTAATTTTATAAATGTTGTTTTTCCTCTTTCCATTAAATAGGATAGTCCCATCTTTCTGACTAACAGCTTTACATGATTTTTGATTAAAGATTATATCATAACCGTTATCACTTAATTGACTTATGGATAACAGATTATGCATTAATCCATCTACTAACAGAACATTGTTTATAGAGGGAAGATTTCCATTACCTACAGTTCCAGAGCCAATGATCTTTCCCCTCTGATTTCCTCCAAAGCCTACGTGGCCTCCAGGCTTAAGTTCCAGGCTTTAGAACATATGCCTTCTTCCCGTCATGTGTCGTGAGCAGCCAGAGTCCAGGTACCATGACTGGTGTTTCTGATTTGCTGCTAAAGATATTTGCAACATGTATTATTTTATCCTTAGGTACCCATATTTTCTTGGGTCCTGATTTGTTAGCTTTACCAAAACTCTGGTTGAATTTTGGTTTCACAGAATAAGTACTACTAGTATATTTAATG
This sequence comes from Vicia faba, assembly GCA_948472305.1. Taxonomy (NCBI): domain Eukaryota; kingdom Viridiplantae; phylum Streptophyta; class Magnoliopsida; order Fabales; family Fabaceae; genus Vicia; species Vicia faba. The sequence goes on from OX451740.1 coordinate 1,325,383,343, forward strand.
TCATGTGTGTGACCATACATAAAGTGTGAATTCAGAGGAGTGTGTTTAATAGTTAAATCCATGGCATTCTTTGGTGTAGGAACCTTACCTTGGTATCCTATTCCCTTTCTGCCGTTTCTGCTAACTCCATAGATCATTGAAGCCATTTTGCTTCTATCTATGCTTTTAGCAAGGAACTTCTGAAAGCTATGATCATACTCCTTGATGATCTCATCAGCGCTGCTGGGAGTTTCAGAAATTGTTTCCTTCTGAGAGTTTTGTAAAACATTTTCTAATTTTGAAATTTTATTTTTCAGCTCCGAATTTTCCAATTTAAGACTCTCAGTTTTATCAGAGTCAGATTCAAGATTCCTTTTCAGGTTTCTGAATTTAACTCTGATCTGCTGGTACCTCTCCAGAATTTCGTTAAGGCTTTCAGCAAGTTCAGCCTTAGTAAAATTAATTGCAAAGTCTGGAAATACCTCTTCGGTGTCTGATTCTGAGTCTGATTCAGAAGCTTCACTGTCTTCTGATATGTTGGCCATGAGAGCTATGTTTGCTCTCTTATCATCTGATTCTGAGTCAGCTTCAGACGAGTCAGAGTCATCCCATGTAGCCATGAGACTTTTCTTCTTTTCTCTTCCAAACTTCTTTTTGGGCTTTTCCCTCTGAAGCTTTGGACAGTCACTCTTATAGTGTCCTTGCTCGTTGCATTCATAGCACGTGATGTCCTTGGTGTTTGGCTTTCTGCTTCCTGAAGAGCCTTCATATCTTCTGTACCCAGAGGAAGAGTCTGACCTTCTGTATCTGGAAGAGGACTCATTCTGATCAGATCTTCTGGGATTCCTGAACTTCCTTTGCCTCTGCTTCCATAGTTGGTTCACTCTTCTGGAGAGGAGGGAAAGTTCGTCTTCTTCTGATGAGGACCCATCAGAGGTTTCTTCAACTGCCTGCAAAACTTTAGAGTCAGATTTTCTATTAGATTTTAATGCTAGAGGTTTACCTTGCTTCTGAGGTTCATCAGCTTCTAGCTCTATCTCGTGACTTCTGAGGGAGCTGATAAGTTCCTCCAGAGAAATTTTGTTGAGATCTTTAGCTAGCTTCAGCGCTGTAACCATTGGCCTCCACTATTTTGGCAAGCTTCTGATGATCTTCTTGACATGATCAGCAATAGAGTATCCTTTGTCCAGAACCTTGAGACCAGCCACCAGGATTTGGAATCTTGAGAACATTGTTTCAATGGATTCACTTTCTTCCATTTTGAATGCCTCATACTTCTGAATGAGCGCAAGAGCTTTAGTTTCTTTGACCTGAATGTTGCCTTCATGCGTCATTCTGAGTGAGTCAAACATGTTCTTTGCTGTGTCTCTGTTAGATATCTTTTCATATTCAGCGTAAGAGATGGCGCTGAGAAGAATGGTTCTGGCCTTGTGGTGATTTTTGAAGTCACGCTTTTGTTGATCAGACATTGCTTTCCTGTCAATCTTCTGACCGCTTGCATTCACTGGGTGCGTGTATCCATCTGTCACCATGTCCCACAGATCAGCATCATGTGCCAGAAAGAAGCTTTCGATTCTGTCTTTCCAGTAATCAAAATTCTCTCCATCAAAGACTGGAGGTTTGCCGCTGAATCTGTCTCTATCTTCATTGTTGTCATTGTTGCTGTGTTGATATGTTCCTGCCATTGTGTTTTTCTGACGCTGGATCTTGTACTGACACAATTAAGTGTTTTAGCTCAGAACCAGGCGCTCTGATGCCAATTGAAGAAGTGAAAAACACAAGAAGGGGGGTTGAATTGTAAAACTTGAAATCAAATGCAGACAACACGTTATTTTTATCCTGGTTCGTTTGATCTCAAACTACTCCACTCCACCCGTCAAGGTGATTTCGCCTCTCTCCAACGAGGTCTTAATCCACTATATTCAATTGAATATTACAACCGCTTTAACAACTGCTAAAGCCTTCTTGAGTCAAAACCAAAAACCGGTTTCTCAAGGAAATACTTCTTTACAGATAAATGAAATCTAAGTGTGTTGAATGTTTTCTACAAAACTGTTTATCACAACTGTGATACTACACAATTTAAGCTTATGAGAACTGGAATGCTAAAACAATAGAGTAAGTAATTTGAGAGCTTTAGCAAACTGGGAATGAGGATGAATATGAATAGCTTTAGGCGTGTAGAGAGTTGTAGAGCATTAGCCGTTTCATTCTTCACTGACTTGTTTATATAGCATGTGGAAAAGATACGTTGTAGCCAATTATGCCATTTCAATGTCCATTACATTCTTTCCATATTGAGAAGATCTTTGTCTGGAATAATGTCGTTGATAATAAAGTATCTTGAATGCACAGTACCGTTGCTAATTAAGTGTGTTCTGGCTTTGGCTTATTCTGACGCTGCTAGGTGCTGATGAATTGTTGTTGTCTTGATCAGAGTTTAGATTGTTACGCGCAGATCTGTTCATCAAGCTTCAGCGTAAGCACATGCTTTGATCTTCTGATTCTGGCATCTGATATATCATCCTCTGATGCTGATGTTGATATTTCATCTTCTGATGCTGCTGATGATATTCTTATGCTGATACTCATCAGAGTTTCTGTAAAACACAATATAATTTTTAGGTAGCATATATGTCTTACATGAATCATACAATTTATATAATCTTGTATTTTGTTATCATCAAAACTTTAACTTAGGGTAGTTGATTCAAACTTTGTTCTAACAAAGTACTTTGGAAAAACAAAAACAAAACAAAAGATCATAGTCCCTCGATGACGCTATCTGAGTTTCCTAAACAAAAATGATCAAGTCCCTTAAGAAAATTGCCAAAAATATTTGACACAATTTCTCTCATGGTCTATATGATGACCCGCGCCTGTCCCGTTTAACATCCTAACACAAGGTTGTTCACCAAATGCAATGGTGAAATAATACTGTTAAAAGGGTTAAAAACACAAGAAAGATCTTTGAGTAAAATAGGGTAGATAGCTCTTAGTTACTTGATCAAAAGCTTGCAAAACATCCTTGCTATTTTCAAACACACTCCACAACACAATTTCAAAATCCAACTTTCAAACATTGAAAACTTTTCAAAAGACAAAAACACCTTTGTATACATTCAAACAAGAATCATTACAAAGGTTGCCACAACGATGGCCTCTTTTCAAAACATCTTTCAAAACCACACAAAAAGCACCATTTCAAACAATTGAAGAGCACCATTTCAAACAATTGAAAAGAAAAGCAAGTGATCTAAACAAGTAACTAAGAGCCCATGGATAACCATGGATAGAAAGGGTGCTAATACCTTCCCTTTCTATAATCTACTCTCCGAACCCAAGAAAACATCTCAAAGGTCTTTCCTGTGCTTTTTGACCTTTCCTTAGGATAAAATAAAAAGTCGATGGCGACTCTTGCTAAACTGAAACATTTGCGAACACAAACACAAAACCTCAAGTCAGTTCTCCCACCGTATCACAGAACTGGCGACTCTGCTGGGGAAATCTTTAAAAGTCGAGTAACCTTAGGGATTAGATCACCCTTTGCATGGTTATATTGTTTGCTTGGATTGCTTTACATTTTGGTTCTCTTGTTTGGGCTTGAAATCCTCTACCCGGATTTGGGAAACATTCATAGGTAAATAGCAATACATTGTGGAAACTGTGCGGGGTATACCGACATGGTTGAAGCAATAGCTATATTAGTGCGACATATTTGTGAGTACCGGTAGCCTTTGAGTCAATCAAAGAGAATACGGGGCCGCTGAGTGATGTCATGAAGCACTAATGAACTCTTAGAACCTTACTTGACCATCTTGTCCTTTTTAGGGGTAGTGAGATGACCGGCTTTGGTGCAGTCTGAAGTTGGTAGATACTCGATACTACACTCATTGAGGGTTGTTTTCTTGGAATATTTTGGTCGCCAGTTAAGTGGCTAAACCAAAAAAATGAACATAGAAAATAATCCAGTGATATTGAGCTCCTTAGAACCCGGTTACTATTTATAGGACAAGTTTGAGCCAACTAAACTCAAGAGGGTACTTACCTATGAAACCTCATTCAAGCCTGAAACTAGGATCTTGTGTGACTTGCTTGTACTTGTGTTTGTGCATACATCATGAACATCATAAAGCATCATTTACATCCACTAACCATTTCAAGGGTTTGGATTTTCATCTTTGTTCTTGTTTTGTAGGTCATGGAATCTCTTCGCAGGAAAACAATTCAAGTCAACCTTGTGAGAATCCCTCCTCAATTCAAGGAGCTTACTTCCAAGATTCCAGAGAATTCTCTCTTCAGTGAAAGACATGGTAGACTTCTCAACTTGGTAAACTCCAACATTGAAGAAGACATGGTGAAAGTTCTCTTCCAGATCTTTGACCCCCTACACCACTGTTTCACATTCCCTGATTACCAACTATTACCTACTTTGGAGGAATTTTCTCAACTCCTGAGAATTCCTATTCTTCATCAACTACCCTACAACGGTACGGAAAAAGAACCAAAGCCTGAAGATGTTGCTCAAGCATTACATTTGCAACCATCTGATATCAAAGGACATTGGGAAACCAGAAGTGGTGTCAAGGGTTTCTTGGCAAAGTTTCTGTTTGAGAAGGCACAAGACTGCTGGAACTCTCTAGATCTACAAGCTTTTGAGGAGATTGTAGCACTTCTCATCTATGGGTTGGTCTTGTTCCCAAACCCTGATCAACTTATAGATGTAAATGTTGTCAAGATTTTCATATATCAGAATCCTGTGCCTACATTGCTTGGGGACATCCTACACTCATTTTACACACGAACAATGAGGAAAAGAGGTGTTCTCATGTGTTGTACTCCTCTTCTAGCAAGGTGGTTTATTTCTCACCTTCCACAATCAGTTTTGAAGAATGAGCAGGGTTTAAGGTGGTCACAACGGTTGATGACCCTCACACATCCTGATGTTCATTGGTGTTCTCGGTCCAGAGAAAATGTCATCATCATTGATCGTTGTAGGGAATTCCCTAATGTCCCACTACTTGGCATTAGGGGAGGCATTACTTACAACCCCTGTTTAGCTCTAAGGCAATTTGGGTATGCCCGGAGGGATGGCCCTCATGATATGCTGATCCCTGACCTAGTTTTTGACTTTGACAATGACACGTAAGGACTTCGACAAAGGTTCATCAGAGCTTGGAGGATGCCCAACAAAGTGGATAGTAAGACACTGGGGCACAAGAATTCCATCCCCCTTGAGCCTTATCTCAAGTGGGTACGAACCCGCGCCCAGAATCTTATGATGCCATACCCTCACATTCTCCCCGTGATCAAAGAGCCTGTTATGGAAGGAGAGGTTCCATACACCCTCCTACATCCAGACATGCCGACATCATTGGAAGAATTGCAAAAGAGTTGGATCCAACTCAAAGAAGAACTAAATACTTTTGAAGCCAACTTCTATGATAGTGAGAAGAAGGTTTTTGAGCTTACCCGCCGACTTCATGAGGAGGAAACTCTCAACACTTACATTGCGCCAAAAAGGATGCGCAATGTCTTTTTACATTAAGAATTTTGTAATATTTTGCCCATGGGGCACTTATGTACTGACAAATTTCTTCTTAATATGACATGTGTTCTTTTTGTTTGCAACAAGTTTGAATTTCTGAACCCTTGAATGCATTACATGAATAACATACCATTCATCATATGCATAAACAGGTCTTCACACCAGGTTTCCTTATCTTTCTGCTGTTTATTTCAGCAAGATGGATTTGGAGCAGACGGTTAAAGATATGCAAGCATAGAATTCTCAATTCCAGCAACTCCTCATGACCTTAGCAAAGGGTCAAGAGGACCTTAAAGCACTGTTGGAGAAAGATAAAGAGAAAAAGAAGAAAATACCTGGTGTAGTCATCATGGGAAGAAGGTTTGAAAATAATGCTAGAAAAGTTCTCGAATTCCCCTCGACGTCTGATGAAGGGGCTGGTAAAGGAAAAGGAAATGCGATGCCTTCTGAATTTGAAGTTGAAGAGGAGGAAGAGGAAGAGGATGAATATTACTCTGAACAGCAATATCCCCCGGCGGATGATAAATTTAAAAATCTTGAGGATCGGTTGGCAGCCATGGAGTTGCATAGGGTACCTGGTTTAGATTTCGAAGAACTAGGGTTGGTCATTGGGATCATCATTCCTCCCAAGTTCAAAGTTCCTACATTTTCTAAGTATGACGGTTTGTCATGTCCAAAGATGCATCTAAGATCCTACGTCAGAAAGATCCAACCCCACTCTTCTGATAAAGACCTCTGGGTACACTTTTTTCAAGATAGTTTGTCAGGCACACAATTGGACTGGTTCTATCAACTTGAGAGATCTGAGGTTCATAACTGGGAAGATTTAGCTGCTGCTTTCTACCGACAATACCAATACAACGCTGATTTAGCGCCTACTCATACTCAACTACAGAGTATGGGTATGGCTTCTAATGAAGGATTTAAAGAGTATGCCCATAAGTGGCGGGATCTGGCTGGAAGGGTGCAGCCACCGTTGTCGGATAGAGAGCTAGTTGACATGTTTTTAGGGACCCTGTCTGGCCCTTTCTTCAATCATTTAATTGGGAGTTCCTCCGCGGGATTCACTGAATTAATTCTGACCGGTGAAAGGGTCGAGGCCGGCATTAAAAGTGGTAAGATTCAGAAAGATGCCTCTGCATCCACTGCTATTAAGAAGACTTTCCCGGCTAAGAAGGAAGTTTCTACTGTTCACAACCAGAGAAACCAAGGAAGAATGGAGCGCCGACCAACGATGGGGGTTGTGATGATCCAAAACTCTTCAACCGATCAACCTCGCAACAATCAGCCAAGATCTAATCAGCAAAGGGTAGAAAGGCCACAACGACAATTCACCCGAATCAACATGACACCGGCTCAAGTCCTCCCTCATCTGCTAAAGCTGAATCTTACCAATTTGAAGGAAGCGCCAAAGAAACCTAATACCTCTTCTGCATATTACCACTCCAATGCAAAATGTGCTTACCACTCTGACAATGTAAGGCATGATACTAACAACCGTTGGGCTCTTAAGAAAAAAATCCAAGACCTGATCGACGCCAAAGAGGTAGAATTCGACGCGCCCAAAAAGCCGAATGTGATTTCTGCCCCAATGCCCAAGCACGGTCATAATGTTCATGCCGTTATGGAAGATCTTCATGTTACCAATGTTGCTGACCTTTTGACTCCGTTACCAGTGATTAAATTGAATTTGATGAGAGCCGGGATATTCCCAGGCTGTGGAAAAGACTGTTACTTTTGTTTAAACATACGAGCTGACTGCCCACTGTTGAAATCAGGCATCCAACGCCTGATGGATACCCAAGAGATACTCTTTCAAAAGACTTCTATTGACACCTTCACTCTTGTTACTCCTACTACCTTTGTTACTTCAACCAATGACATTGCAATAATAACCATCTCCGACAATCTTCCCAAGGCTTGCAAAAGGCCTGTCAAGATTACGCCTGATCCTAAGTTTGTGCCGTTGAAAATCACCATGCCGGGGCTTGTCCCGTATAATTCTAACAAGACGATACCATGGAACTACAGAGGAGAAATCTTCTATCATGGTTTCAAACATATTGAATCAGTCCAAGAGAATTATGATGATGAAACCCCTGATATAGGGAACATTGCGGGAACAAGCAAGTTAACTCGCAGCGGAAGGATCTTCTCTTCGGAGATTGCTCCTCCACGAGCAGTCTTTGGACCCTCGAAAGCTTCTGTGCCTGTTAAGCCATCTGTGCAAAGCCCGATAATTGAAGAATTGGATACTCCTGAAGTTAGACCCACTGTTGTTACTACCGATAAAGGTAAGGGGATACTAGAAGCGCCTGTCATGATGAAGGCTCAGACTGTGGTAATCCCCGAGACCACCCAGAAAGAAATGGAAGAAATCTTAAAGATAATCAAGAGGAGCGACTAAGATGTCATGGAACAGCTAGGGAAGACCCCTTCCAAAATCTCCATGTTGGCTCTTCTACTCTGCTCTGAGGCCCATGTTAAGGCCTTGATCAAATTTTTAAAGATGGCACACGTGCCTCAAGAAACTTCGGCTGACCAGTTTCAAGAGTGCGTGACTAGCCTTACTGCTGATAATGGTCTTGGTTTTTCCGATGCTGACTTGACCCCCAAAGGAAGGAAGCACAACGACGCGTTGCATGTCTCAGTAGAATGCAGGGGAACCACACTTGCCCATGTCCTAGTTGATACCGGTTCATCTTTGAATGTGCTGCCGAAAAAGGCATTGGATAGATTGGACTGCGAAGGATTGACCCTCAAGCCCAGTAACATCGTTGTTAGAGCCTTCGAAGGTTCTAAGAGGATGGTTCATGGAGAAGTGGACATTCCTATCAAAGTGGGCACCGAGACCTTCAACTCTACCTTTTATATGATGGACGTCCGTCCTTCATATTCGTGTTTGTTAGGAAGGCCATGGATCCACTATGCTGGGGCAGTTACCTCCTCTTTACACCAAATGCTAAAGTATCCTGTTCAGGGTAAGATTATAACGGTTCACGGTGAGGAAGAGTACATGATAAGTCACCTAAACTCCTTCCTCTATGTGGAGTTGGATGGAGAATTCATAGAAACGCCTTTCCAACATTTTGAGGAAGTTTCTCCTGAAGTCGCAGTTGCAAAGACAATGGTTGATGTGCCTATCGTTTCCAAGGATGTGTCTAGGATGGAATCTCTCAAGGATGCAGAGGCTGTAATCAAAGAAGGAAGGAGTACAATATGGGGGAAACTTCCTGAGTTTTCTCACAAGACAGACAAGTTCAGACTAGGTTTTACTGCTGCTGGCAAAAAAGCTGTGCGTCGCTCCAGGGCCGGAGGACCACCCGTAAAAATCACTCACCATGGAATTAATGCCTTAGAAGATGATGATGAAGAAGACAACTTTGAAGATTGGATCTTTCCAACCGTCGAAGGAGGATTAAGCAACTGGGAAGCGAAGGACTTTGTTCCCATCACTTTCATCAACCAGTAATTTATCTTTGAACAATTTCCTATTTTGGTCTATAATAACTAAACAATTCGTACACTATTTTCACGTTATGCCTTGCCCGGGGCATATAGGTCCATTTGTAAGGGCTTTATTTTCTTCATTATCATATGCCATGTGTTGTACCCCAAAATTTGTCCTCCCATATTCTTCAAAATTTGCCAAGTAAAAGCTTCAAAATCTCCCCAAGGGTTGCACAGTTCAAGGGCCTCCTAACAGTCAAAATTAGGGTTTTGGTTCTGACAAAGAAATTGAAGTTTTCAAGGGTCCAATCAAGTCCCACATGCCTATAAACATGGTCAAGCATCCTCATACCAAGTTTCAAGACTTACAGCACAAAATTGCACAGTCAAAAACCCTAATTGCACTACAGTCAACTGTAGGGGTAAAATGGTCATTTGATAGTCAAAAGTTCAAATTTTTGGTCATCATCTCATTTTGAATCCACAAACATCATTTGATCAACGCTTGATCATGATTCTCAAAGCTTGGCTCAAAAAGTCTCAAGATGCAAAAGTTTCCATATTTGGACAGTTGAAAAAGTCAACTGTAACTTGACCAAGGCATAACTTCCACATGGATTATCATAAAAATTCCATCCAAAGCTCATTTTGAAGAGAAAGACATTTCCTACAACTCCTCTTCATACTTCAAGTCCAAGAAATGCTCTCACAAAAAGTTATCAATCTCAACATTATAGGTCATTTTCAAAAGTCAACAAAAAAGGACTTTAAGTCAAAGGCCATAACTTGAGATTGGTAAATCAAAATGACATGGGACAAAAGACATTGATTAGAGGACTCAAATACCTTTCCAAAATGTCCAAGAACATGAGCAAAACTTAAAAATTGAGCAATTTATGCCTTGTGGAAGTTGGGAAATTTTTGGATATTTTGAAAAGTCAACATTGCTTCAAATGACCTAAAAATGCTAATGGGCCTCTTTTTCTTCCACAATTCATCATCCAAGGCATGTGCACGACCATTTGGCCCAAAGGGAAGTTTTTTATCATTTTTATTTATTTATTTGGATTTTTAATCATTAATAATTCATTTAATTAAAATAAATAGGTGAAAAATATTAAACCTAACTTTTGAATCTTTTTGTGCATAAAATAATCTCAAGATGTTGTGTATAATCAGATTTGGAAAGAATCTTGGTGATTAAACATGATTTGAACTAAGTTTGCATGAAAAAGATTTGAAAACTAATGCATGGAAAATCAAATATCTTATCATCAATTCAAGGATTCTTTGGCTAAAATTCTCAACCCTAATCACTCACATACATATATGGATGCAAACCCTCGTGCCCATGACGTCCCAGCTGCGCAGAAACTCCATAACCAAACTTACACTTTTGCCTAAAATTTTCAAAACTGAAAACAGGGTTCCAAGAGGTTTCAAGCCAAAAGAATTGTCTCATCACCTTCCTGAGACATCAAGCAACGTATTTGAATCGTTTTCCACGTCCCTAACGCCCAGAATTGGTGAATAGGATTCAAACTTTTTCACATTTTTTTCATAATCGTGTTTTAGTATTCAAGCGTATTCATTGCATTTTTTTCATGGATTCTTATTAATTGATGGATTCTGAAACTAACTGCATAATTTAATTGAGCTTTTATGCATTATTGGAGATTTCGCCATTGTTGTCTTTTAGGGTTTTCCAAGCTTTGAATTGGGGTTTCCTGGTTAAGGAACAATTGAGACTCGAGACCTGGACCATTGAAATCAGCATGATTGGACGATTGGAATAGATACCTCGCGCCTAATTTATATGACTCCAGGAGCTAGTCGCTATTTTCCAGAATGGTGTATATAGGGACGGTTCAAAACCGTTGCTAATTGTTTTTTTGTTTCAGGAAAAAATAGAACGAGGAAGAAGACGCTTAGGTGGCGAGGCATAAGTGGGTGATTTGAATTTCGCGCGAAAAAATACTATTAACCATTGTTTTGAGTTATATTAATTGTTTTCTCTATTATATTCAAAACGCGCTAGGTGGCTCAGTGGCAAGCAGGTGTATTGGTGACCTTCAGGATCTGGGTTCGATCCCAGGTCCCCACCCCTTTCCAATGTTATTTTTCTATTCATGTTTCTATGCAGTTTCGTTGCAAGGGAGCACCATACGTCCCTCAAATCCAGCTTGCCACTTGGCCAATCATACCAATCCAAGGGACCAGATCTGAAGACCATGGTGAACCTCAGTCAACACACATGCGCGCTAGCTGAAAAGTCAATCAGGCCAGAAGTTAATGGGCCTGAAATACTGGGTTATACCTCTCAATTGGGGACAGACCCCCCTAGGTTTGCAATCTTTTATTTATTTTTTTTCATTTTTTATTTATCTCAATTATTGTTTTTTTTATTAATTCCTTTAATTTAATATTTTCATGAAAAAACATAAAAACAATATAAAAATCAGAAAAGACAAAAAATAAGTACTTTTATTTAAATGTTATTTTTTGTAAATAAATATTATTCATTGATTTTAGCTATTAAATTAGGTTTAATTCAAGCATTTTCTTAATTAATAAAATTAGTAGAATTAGGGTTTTTAATTAATTTTTTATCCTTTTTCTTTTCTTTTCATTAATAATTAAATATTATCTATTTTTTTAAATTAAATTGCATGTAAATAATTAGATTGATTTTAGGTTTAATTTTAATATGTTTTCTTAACAAATAAAAATGGTAGAATTAGGGTTAACTAGTTAATCTTATTTAATTCTCATTAAAAAAATCATAAATACGAAAACCTCAAAAATAATTTCTCCTTTTATTTTAATTTTAATTAATTTGTAAATAATAACTTAATTTCATTAAAAAGGGTCCAACGCCCTCGCTTCCCACTTTAATTCCAATTCGCGCATTTTTATTTTATGTCGTATAATTTTATGTACCTCTCCCAAAGCCTTGTAAACTCGGACATTTATCTTTCGCACTTTAATTCTTTATTTCTCTGTCAAATCGGGTTCTGGAAATTTTGGCGATGTGGACCCACGCCTTTTGTAATAGCTTAGGAACTTTACATTTCTCGCTCTTTTTTTAACTGTTAATAATAGCATGCAAGAATGAATGACTAAAAATAAACGCGTAGATCACCTGACATGAACTAGACAAAAATAAATGAATCTGACACACAAATCACACACCACCCCTAGGGTACGCCTCACTGTTGCCTTGCCTCGAAAGGTGATCGTCGAGTAGAGGATGTCTTAGTAAGTCCTCATGATCCGGGAACCTGGCATGAGGGTAGCTTCTAAGGTGTCTTCCCATTGCTCTGGTGATCACCATGTCCCGAACCTCGAATTGACCCGAACACCTCCAACGGTGGTGCTACCTACCTCTCAATGGTGGGATGGCACTACTTTAAGGACATTTACACAGACGAATTCCTTAGGGTAGGTAGAGAACTCATAGATACTTGCTCTAATTTTAAAACAAATCAAAAAACTTCTTTTCGCACCGACACTTTCAAAAAGCTTTCGAAAGCAACTTTTCAAACACTCTTGAGGACTGATACAAGAGTCGAACTGAAATTTTCAAAGAAACCTTTTTTTAAACCCACAATTGAAAAGCAAACAAACAATTTTGAAAAACACAGATGAGCAAGTATCTAAGAGCCCATGGATAACCATGGATAGAAAGGGTGCTAACACCTTCCCTTTCTATAAATCTACCTCCCGAACCGAGAGCAATCTCTATAAGGAATTTTTCTGTGCTTTTGTCCTTTCCATTTGGAGAAAATAAAAGACGGTGGCGACTCTTGCTTCCGCGACATTTCGCGAACCAGCGTTAAACAGTCAGTTCCAGATCCACCGATCACAGAACTGGCGACTCTGCTGGGGACTTAAACTTAAAGTGAGGTGTACCTTAGGGTTAGTTCATAACTGTGTTTTCAATTGTATTGCTTTGCTTGCTTTAAATTGTGGGACTGTCTTGGGAGTTCTATAGATCCTAAACCCGGATCTGGGGGATACCTTCTTAGAAAGTAGCAACAAGGCTGTGAGGGAACTGTGCGGGGTATACCGACATGGTTGAAACAGTCTGCTACGTTGATGTGGCACTTTGGTGTGTACCGGTAACCCTTGAGTTCAGTCAAGGAGAGTACGGGGCCTCCGCGTGGTGTCGTGAAGCATCAACAGACCTTAGGAACCTTAATTGAACTATCTTGGCCTTTTTAGGGTAGTGAGATAACTGACTTTGGTGCAGTCCGAGGTTGGTTGATACTCGATACTACACTCAATTGAGGGTTGCTTTCCTGGAATATTTCGGTCGCCATTTCAGTGGCTAAATCGAAACGATGAACAATGAAAGCAATCCCGTGATATTGGGACCCTTAGAACCCGGTTACTTCTAATAGGACAGGTTGAGCCCACCAACTTCAAGAGGGTAATACCCAGACCCCATGTTGGCCTAAACTCTAAGGGCTTTCTCTTGTGTGACTTGTGTGCCTTCGTACTTGACTGCTTGCATGCTTTATCTGACACATGAACTACTTGCAGGTTTTGTTTTAGTCCTTAATTGGGACACATGACAGGGCTTACTAAGTTTCTTGCAGGTTTTGTTTATAGTCCTCAATTAGGACTCATAACAGAGTGTATTGAGTTTCTTGCAGGTTTTGTTTACAGTCCTTAATTAGGGCTTATAACAGAGTGTACTGAGTTTCTTGCAGACTAGTTTCTTGCAGGTTTTGGTTTGCAGTCCTTAATTGGGACTCATAACAGGGTTACTCACATTACCCCATGCATAACATTACATCATACCATTGCATACATCCTAACCCATTTCAAGGATCTCAAGGGCTTGTGATGCAGGTCATGATGAATCAAACATCTAGCAAGGGGCAAAGAGGATTTATTTTCCTCTAGCCAAAGTTGTCAGAGGCTATGACCCACTGGATATGGTGAGCTTTGACACTTGAAGAAGGTTCCCCGAGCCAAGGTTGTCAGGGGCTATGACCCACTGGATATGGTGAGCCTTTGACCCTTGAAGAAGAATTCTCAACAACATGGGTTTCCTTCAATCAAGCTACCGGACCCAAGTTCTAACAAATTTTCTTGTTTACCCCGCGAGGTCCTTGAAAACATTACATGCATGTCATACTCATCATTGCATAACAGGTATCCTTGTTGCAGGTCACTTACCTTTCTCGCTGTTTATTTCAGCAATGGCTTCACAACAAGATAACCAGGACCTTCACGCTCAAGAGACTCAGTTCAGGGAAATCTTCCTAGGATTATCCAAAGGGCAGGAAGAGTTGAGGACACTCCTCATGGGGAATCTGATCAGAAAGAGTCCTGAAGATGACAAGGACGAACAGCTGAAACGTCTACAAGCTGAGGTAGACACATTGAAAACCCAGATGCTGGGGCAAAGGGCCCTCCTTCAAGGTTTAGCTCAGGAGCAAGGAGAGCTGAGAGCCATGATCAGCCAGCTTCCTCAAGGCATGAAGCAACCAGCCCAAATCAGGGACCAGGTCATGGAACAGCTTCCAAGAGGGCAAAGGTCGGGTCCAATGAATAGACCTCTCCGAGTTGCTACTACTTCTCAAGTCCAACAACGACCTCGCCAAGAACAGCGGGTTGATCAGAACAGGTCGGGCGAGCCTAAGAGACAATTCACCTACATCAACATGTCATGGTCACGAGCTTTGCAGCACATGTTAAGGATGAACCTGATTGCGGTGATCAACCCTCCTGCAAATCCAAAGACTTCCTCTCCAAATTACAACCCAGAAGCAAGGTGCGCTTACCATTCTGGTAGCCCGGGGCACGATACTGAGGATTGTTGGGCACTGAAGTACAAGATTCAGAGCATGATCGATGCTAAAGAGATCGAGTTCGAGCCTGCCAAGACTCCCAACGTGATCACTGCTCCCTTGCCAAAACATGGCTAGGATTGAGAAATTTTTGTTCATTCGAATGTTCAAGTTGCAATTTTCTTTTGTTCAAACATTTACTCATTGTTAAACATCGTTATTTAATTAATGCATCGCATATGTCTGTTTTGAAGCAATATATTCGTATTCACTATACGCAAATTATTTTCATATTTTTTCTGATATCAACTCTCTTTAATTCTAAGCCTCTTGAGGGAGGATGACGAAAACGATACCATAATCTACAGTATGCTTTTGAACAGACCCCGCTGATGAGGTACAGGCATTGTTTCAATCCCTAAACACTGGAGTTATAAGGATGATAATCCCTCGTCAACCCCTCTGAGCCAAAGAAGTAGGAGTTTTTCTTTTCGAAATTTAAAACCCTTAATCATAACCTGGGGCAGGGTAGTCTCTCAATTGATCCAAGTACATAACGAATGGCACCAAAAAGGTCCTTACAAAACAAAGAAAGACAGTGATGGTTCCGAATAATCAATAAAGAAAGGCAGTCATTATCTCAAAAAAATAAAGAACCCAATAAGTCAGATCCTATGAAGGAGACTTACAAAACTGGGGCATCCCGCTGACTGTAATTCCAAAAAAGGAAACAGTTCAGGAAAAAAAGAAAGGGATAACAAAAATCAGACGAGAAAGAGGTCTTACAAACCCTCAACAAAAAAGGAATGACTGCCTATTCAAAATAAACTATCAACATCCGAATCATCACCGGAAAATCAGAGCAACTACTCAAACAAGGTCTAACGTATGATCAACTGAGATTAGGTTTGAAGAACATCACGAAGAGCGGGTGGGTTACAAATAATTTGAGCCTTTATCCTTTGTTTCTTAAACCGTGAACCAAGCCACGTTATAACCCTTAAAAGTCCTAGCTGAAGCATGGGTTAGTTCGAAAGCATACTGTTACAAAGGTATCCTGACTCCTTAAGGCCTACGGTAAATACGGAGTTGACATCACATTTTACAAACATTCACTTGTTTTATGAAAAAGAAGGCATTTTCAAAATCTTCAAGACAGACATAAGCTTTGCATTTTTAACATAACTTTGTTTGCATATGACTTTTTGTTTGAACAGCAGGAAAATTCGCACGATGAATACCTAGTGAACAGAAGCACTTCCAATCAAAGGGCATGGCATGACTATTGTCCATCATCTGGGGCAGTTAAATCAATGATTCGGAGAATCTCTCAAATGCCAAGTAGCCTGGGGCAAATCTCCGCCTGAGTCACTTGAGGCATTTCAACAATGAATCTTGTCTGGTCAAAAATCTTCTGGTGGCATGACAAAACACTTCTAACAGGGGCAACTCCTTGTATTTTGAGAGCGCGGACATAGTCGAAAAATACTACGCAAAATCAAAGACCCGCTAGGTTGACGTACCTAGGAAAAAATAAGGGCTTCCCGGCGAACCAAAAGGGTTCGGGCAAAATGAAGGGATGAAATGAAAAATCTGTACACCCGGCAAGTCGAAAACCTGAAAAGGAGGCTTGGGTAAAAATGGGTATCCCGGTGGACTGAAAACCCGAAAGGGTGGTCCAGGCAAAAGTTAGGGATCAAAGCGTACGACTATGTCCTATCATCTTGTCACCTGCCTATCAGAAGAAGGTTTGACCTTCAACAACAATCAGCACCCCACAGGTGCCTTCTCCCACCTCATAAACAGGGGCAATGATGAGTTGTCTAAACAATCTAATTGCTCTGTCCACCAAGGTACTAAGATAAATTCGGCTGAAGAACATAACCAGATATCTTAATTCCCCAGAGAGTGAGCCAGCAAGCAGTATACTCTCCTCAAGCCAAGCTATATTATCAACCTTAAGGAAGTTGAGTATCCTCCAGCAGATCTCAATATTCCCCAGCATTATACATGCATTCTTAACAAGCATCCCCGGCAGTCTTAGTCTAAAGATTGTTCCCCGACGGTATATCAAACATTCAGTGGAGTCACTTCCCCGGTACAATTCAAAAACTTCCCCAAGAGAGTCCAATCTAGTTCCCCAGGAAAGTTGGAATTTATCTCCCCAAGCAGTAAGCTTATCCCCAGTAGATTCTGGAAGCTTACCCTCGCAGAGAACGAACGCGTCTCCCGGCTTTATTCAAAGAGTTATTTCCTTACCAGAATATAACTGGGTTATCCTCAGCCAAAAACCACGGAAAGATCGTCCTCGACGAAGTCTTCTTATCCCTAGCGAAGTCTATCAGCACTTCCAACACAACAAGGGTATCCCCAGCAAGTTATTATCAACGGTTCAACAAAGTACCCCTCTTCCCACAGAGTATTGCTCCCTAGCAAGATTGTTAGGGCATTTTTCTCCCCGCAGAGTAATCCATTCGCCAAGTTTATTCCCCAACGGAGTTATCTTCTCCTACCGATATTCTTGCAACTATCATCCCCAACGGAAGCAAAGATCTATTCTTCAACATCAGCCCAGGAGTTAACTTCCTGGCACCCGTCAAAGATTTATTTTCTTAGACAAAACAAATACATTCATGAACATTACATCTTCATACATTATAGCATGCATATGCATCATACTACACGAATCTCATCAATTTTGAGTACATCCTGAAATCATGCAGTTCATGCATCATGATCTTGCATACAACTGATGCTTTACCTTTTCAGGAAAGGTCGATACAAAGATGATTACTATCAACTATCGCGACTCCTTCTAGATATAGTTCAGATGTGAACCAGATATGGCGACGTTCTGATACTGCTTCCAGATTTCCTTCTAGATATAGTTCAGATGTGAACCAGATATGGCGACGTTCTGATACTGCTTCCAGATCTCCTTCTAGATATAGTTCAGATGTAACCCAGATATGGCGATGTTCTGACACTTATTCCAGTTGAAGATTTCAAGACCTAGACCGGTTCAGTTAATCGACCCTAAGATTTTTTGTTTCTTATCCAGTCCAAGGCCTTCTCTAGTCCAGCTAAATCGACCCCTAACAGATTTCCCTGATAAAGACTCAGTAGAAGATATCCAAGATTCTCTCAACGATTGTTGTTGAGGTTGAAGTTATCCAAGATTCTCTCAATGATTGCTGTTGAGGTTGTAGTCGCCTATGGTTCTCTCCCCGATACTGCGGAGGTAGTAATCATCCCAAGATTCTCTCAACGATTGCTGTTGAAGTGAAGTTATCCAAGATTCTCTCAATGATTGCTGTTGAGGTTGTAGTCGCCTGTGGTTCTCTCCTCGATACTGCGGAGGTAGTAATCATCCCAAGATTCTCTCAACAATTGCTGTTGAGGTTGAAGTTATCCAAGATCCTCTCAATGATTGCTGTTGAGGTTGTAGTCGCCTATGGTTCTCTCCCCGATACTGCGGAGGTAGTAATCATCCCAAGATTCGCTCAGCGTCACTGTTGAAGTTGAAGTTATCCAAGATTCTCTCAATGATTGCTGTTGAGGTTGTAGTCGCCTGTGGTTCTCTCCCCGATACTGCGGAGGTAGTAATCATCCCAAGATTCTCTCAACAATTGCTGTTGAGGTTGAAGTTATCCAAGATTCTCTCAATGATTGCTGTTGAGGTTGTAGTCGCCTATGGTTCTCTCCCCGATACTGCGGAGGTAGTAATCATCCCAAGATTCGCTCAGCGTCACTGTTGAAGTTGAAGTTATCCAAGATTCTCTCAATGATTGCTGTTGAGGTTGTAGTCGCCTGTGGTTCTCTCCCCGATACTGCGGAGGTAGTAATCATCCCAAGATTCTCTCAACGATTGCTGTTGAGGTTGAAGTTATCCAAGATTCTCTCAATGATTGTTGTTGAGGTTGTAGTCGCCTATGGTTCTCTCCCCGATACTGCGGAGGTAGTAATCATCCCAAGATTCGCTCAGCATCACTGTTGAAGTCGAAGTCATCCAAGATTCTCTCAATGATTGCTGTTGAGGTTGTAGTCGCCTGTGGTTCTCTCCCCGATACTGCGGAGGTAGTAATCATCCCAAGATTTTCTCAATGATTGCTGTTGAGGTTGAAATCGTCCAAGGTTCTCTCACCGTTCCTGTTGAGGTAGTAACCACCCCTGGTTCATTCATCACCGTTTGAAGCTCCAGATTCAGCTCCTGTAACAGTCAGGACACATCTATACAAAGAATCTGAAGACCAGCTCCTGTAACGGGTCAGGTAATCATTTTTTCTTTTTCAGGTACGCAAGTTCTCACTAAGGAATCTCTTACGCGATCAACATCCAGATGGCATCTATAAGCCCATCATCCTACCCATCAATCTCCAAATGGCATCTATAAGCCCATTCCCCATATCACACTACTATGTGAGCGCAAATTTCTGGGCACTCTAGTGTTCAATCATCTTCTACCTTCAGATTACGAAAGGCACGTCAGCCAATCTGCATCCTCAGGTCTAAGAAGATTGAACAGGGGCAGGAGGATTAAGCAACTGGGAAGCGAAGGACTTTGTTCCCATCACTTTCATCAACCAGTAATTTATCTTTGAACAATTTCCTATTTTGGTCTGTAATAACTAAACAATTCGTACACTATTTTCACGTTATGCCTTGCCCGGGGCATATAGGTCCATTTGTAAGGGCTTGATTTTCTTCATTATCATATGCCATGTTTAATGAATCATTGGACATTTTCATCTATAAACTGTTGTGTTCATTTTCTTTCCTTTTACATTTTATTTTGTTCAAGGATGGCTATCCCTTACACACACCCACACTCACAAAATGCAGGTACCCATCCACTCCGGATTCCATGGGTGACTATTCTACTTTAGCCTTCGGTGACTCTGAAGATTTGGTCAATCATGCCAAGTACGAAGGTGATGAAGACTGTGAAGTGCCTGGTAAGCTAGCCAGACTTCTGCAACAAGAGGAAAGGGCTATTCTTCCCCATGAAGAGTTGCTAGAAACCATCAACTTGGGAACATAGGAAGACAAGAAAGAGGTTAAGGTGGGTGCCAGCCTGGAACCAGGTGTCAAAGAGCGCTTAGTGCAGTTGTTGAAGGAATATGTTGAGATCTTTGCCTGGTCCTATAAAGACATGCCAGGATTAGACACAAATATCGTGGTTCGCCGTCTCCCTACAAGAGAAGACTGTCCACCGATCAAACAAAAGGTCTGCCGAATAAGGCCCGACATGTCTGAGAAGATCAAAGCTGAGGTAATGAAGCAATTCAACGCTGCCTTTCTGGCTGTTACTTCCTATCCACAATGGGTTGCTAACATTGTGCCCGTGCCTAAGAAGGACGGCAAAGTCAGAATGTGTGTGGAATATCGGGATTTAAACAGGGCTAGCCCTAAAGATGATTTTCCACTGCCACACATCGACATCTTAGTTGACAACATAGCTCAACACAAGGTATTTTCCTTCATGGATGGATTCTCGGGATACAACCAGATCAAAATGGCCCCCGAAGACATGGAGAAAACTACTTTCGTTACGCAGTAGGATACCTTCTGCTACAAAGTGATGCCATTCGGACTGAAGAATGCCGGGGCAACCTATCAACGCGCCATGGTAGCTTTATTTCATGACATGATACATCATGAGATTGAAGTTTACGTAGACGACATGATAGCCCGATCACAAACAGAAGAGGAACACCTCGACCATCTGCAAAAGCTGTTTGTCAGATTGAAGGAGTATAAGCTCAGACTAAACCTAAGCAAGTGTACTTTTGGAGTCAGGTCTGGTAAAATTTTGGGATTTATCGTCAGCAACAAAGGCATTAAGGTCGATCCTGCTAAAGTCAAAGCTATACAAGAAATGCCTGCCCCCCGCACTGAAAAGGAGGTTAGAGGTTTCTTGGGACGCTTAAACTATATTGCAAGGTTCATCTCTCACCTAACATCTACCTGTGAGCCAATCTTCAAGCTGTTGAAGAAAGATCAGGTAGTTGAATGGAATAATGATTGTCAAGTTGCTTTTGATAAGATCAAGGAGTATTTGCTGGAACCTCCTATTTTGATGCCACCCGTCGAAGGAAGGTCGTTAATCATGTATCTGACTGTTTTGGATAACTCAATGGGGTGCATACTGGGTCAACATGACGAGTCTGGCCGAAAAGAGCATGCCATTTATTACCTTAGCAAAAAGTTTACCGAATGTGAGACTCGCTACTCACTGCTCGAGAAAACTTGTTGCTCTTTGGTATGGGCTGCTCGTCGGCTGAGGCAGTATATGTTGACACATACCACCTTGCTGATTTCTAAAATGGATCCGATCAAGTATATCTTCGAGAAGCCTACTTTATCTGGAAGAATCGCTATATGGCAAATGATCTTGACAGAGTATGATATCCAGTATACTACCCAAAAGGCTATAAAAGGGAGTGTACTAGCTAACCATCTAGCTCATCAAGCTGTCGAAGATTACCAACCTATGAGATTCGACTTCCCTGACGAGGACATCATGACATTGGACAACATTGAAGGTAACAGATCGTATGACAGACCTGAACAAGAATCCCGATGGACCATGTACTTCGATGGTGCTTCAAATGCACTTGGCAATGGTATCGGTGCGGTACTCATTTCTCCAGAAGGTTGCCATACACCCTTCACTGCCCGACTTTGCTTCAGCTGTACCAACAATATGGCTGAGTATGAAGCTTGCATCTTTGGTCTCAAGGCTGCTATAGACTTGGGAATCAAATCTTTGGTCGTATTTGGGGACTCGGCTTTGGTTATCAGTCATGTCAAAGGAGAGTGGGACACTAAACATCCTAATCTTATCCCATACAAAGAACATGTCTTGACATTGTTGCCTCATTTTGAGCAGATTACTTTCGAGTACTTCCCGCGAGAATAAAATCAACTAGCAGATGCTCTGGCTACAATGTCTTCCATGTTTAAACTCAACTGGGATAAAGAGGCTCCCCAAATCACCATCGAGCGAATGGACGAACCTGCGCACTGTCATGAGATTAATACCGAAGAAGTAGTGGAACAACCCTGGTTTCATGAAATCAAAAGGTATCTCCAGACTCGAGAATACCCTGAAGGAGCTTCCGTCAATGACAAAAAGTTCTTAAGGAGATTTGCTGCTAAGTTCTTCCTAAGAAATGGTATCCTTTATAAGCGCAGCCATGATTGTGTTCTACTTCGTTGTGTGGACAAGGTTGAAGCAGAGTTAATCATGAATGAAATACATAGTGGCACCTTTGGCACCCACTTAAGCGGACATACGATGGCTAAGAAGATTCTAAGAGCAGGCTACTACTGGTCTACGATGGAAGCTGATTGTCATCAACATTCCCGTACTTGTCACAAATGCCAAGTCTATGTTTACAAGGTATATATTCCTCTTGTTCCTCTCAACGTTCTAACAGCTCCTTGGCCATTCGCAATGTGGGGAATCAATATGATTGGAGAGATTAAGCCTACAACATCCAATGGACATCGCTTCATCCTGGTGGCTATTGATTACTTCACCAAGTGGGTCGAAGCAGCTTCCTTCGCCTCGGTTACAAAGAATGTGGTTGCCCGCTTCATCAAGCAGAACCTCATATGCCGATATGGTATCCCCGACAGGATCATCACAGACAACGGTACAAATTTGAATAACACTATGATTACCACTTTGTCTGAGCATTTCAAGATTTATCATCACAATTCATCTCCCTATCGGCCAAAGATGAACGGTGCTGTTGAAGCCGCGAACAAAAATATCAAGAAGATCATTCAAAAGATGACGATCACCTACAAGGACTGGCATGAGATGTTACCGTTTGCTCTGCACGGATATCGTACCACGGCGCGTACTTCAACAGGGGCAATCCCCCTTTTCTTTGGTATACGACATGGAAGATATTTTACCTATGGAGGTTCAGATTCCTTCCTTAAGGATCATGAAGGATACTGGTTTGAGTGAAGACGATTGGATTCAAACCCGGCATGACCAACTTAATTTGATCAACGAGAAGCGACTTACTGCTGTTTGTCATGGTCAGACGTATCAAAAACGGATGATCAAGGCTTTCAACAAGAAAGTCAGACGTCAAGTATATCAAGTCGGAGATCTTGTAATCAAGCGGATCATCTTGCCGCAAAGTGATCCCAGGGGTAAGTGGACTCCTACATACGAAGGACCATTTGTGATCAAGAACATCTTTTCTGGTGGGGCAATGATTCTGACCACCATGGACGGTGACGACTTGCCGCACCCTGCGAACGCAGACATAGTCAAAAGATACTACACATAAAATGACCCGAAAAGTTGAAAACCCGAAAGGGCGACTTGGGCAAAAATTGGCATCCCGGTGAATCGAAAACCCGAAAGGGAGGTTCAGGCAAAAATTAGTGATAAACAAAAAAATTTGTACACCCGGCAAGTTGAAAACCCGAAAGGGCGACTTGGGCAAAAAAGGGTTTCCCGATGGACTGAAAACCCGAAAGGGCGGTCCAGGCAAAAGTTAGGGAATTAAAGCGTATGGCTATGTCTCGTCGGATCACTTTAAGGACAATCTCTTCACCAACAAGCTCCAAGTTTCTGATCAATCCAATCATCGGCGGGCGAAGCAACGAATGGACAAGATACTCAGAGTTGTGAAGGCTATAGCAGAATGGGGACCCCATGGAATTATTGCATATAGCCATCTTTCTTTTGTATAAAATGTTTCTCAATTTTACGACAACATTCTCTTACTAGGATGTCTGTCTCCTTTGTACAAAAATACTTACAAAAGTTAATACAAAGATACTTCAAAGTACATAAATTTTCTTGCCTTTCCTTCCCTTTCTTTTTACACTTATGTTTTATTTTAAAACGTCCAATATTTTTTTAAATAGGCATATGCATTTGAATATAATCACTGCTTACAAATAAAACGAAATTGAGAAAGGATAATTACTGGTAGGTTGAAGGTGTAGGAAGATGTCCTTGTAGAAATCCCCTGCAGTACATCATTCAGATCCTCAACAAAGCTAAAACCTTGGAGTATATATCCCCATCGGAGTTAAATTTCAAGATCCCCCAGTGGAGCCAGTGTATTCTAAAAAACTTTATTCCCCAACGGAGTTAAGCTTCAAAGTTCCCATCAGAGTTAAGTCTCTAAACTCATGATCCCCAGTGGAGCCCGAAAACCCTGAAATACATATCCTCAGTGGAGCTAGAATACTCTAAACTTTCTTCCCCAGTGAAGTCAAATTTCTAACTATCAATCCCCAGTGGGAACCATTCAGTTTTCCCCAACTTCCCCAGTAGATTTGCATACAACCCGAGCTCCTGATTTCCCCGGCCGAGTAAACACTCTCCCCACAGAGTTATTTCCCAACAGAACGAGGATTCTAGTTCCTGTTTCTCCATTGGAAGCCTCTCAGGTTTTGATTCCCCGATAGAGATTTTCAGAGTTTTCCTTATTTCCCAGGAAATTCATGAAGGATTCTCATTCCCCGCAGAAGTTGTCAAAGCTCTTATTAAATCCCCACCAGTCACCAAGGATTTCCAACCCTCAGCAGTGGTCCCAGGATTTCTCATTCTCAATAATCAAAGATCTTTAATCCCAAAGCAGTCATCAAGGATTTCTCATCTTCAACAATCAAAGATTTTTGAAACCCCAGCATCAGTCAAGGATTCATTTTCCCCGGCAGCAGTCAAGGATTTGATTATCTCCAATTAACAAGGATTTATTTTCCTCAGCAAGACAACTACCCAGCTTACATGCACATCCATTACATTCATATATTATAAACATTGATGAAACACAGTTCATTGCATCATACATATCATGCAACATAACTTTGTGTTTTAGCTAACATTTTACCCTTTTCAGGATAAGATTAAAAAGCTATCATTAACAACTATTCAGAGATTTCATATACAGTATGGATACACCCCAGACACGGCGGTCATTCTATTACTCATTCAAAATTTCAAGTCACGATACAGTACGGATACACCCCAGACACGGCGGTCATTCTACTACTCATTCAGGCTTCAGCAATCCGATACAGACTAGATATGCTCCAAACACAGCGGCCATTCTATTTTTCATTCAGATTCAACTACAATGTTCGGATACGCTCCAAACATGGACGCCATTCTGGACCTTAGACCAGAAGTTTGATTCTCCCCAGTGCAGTCGCCAAGGAAGTCATTCTGTCACTTATTCAGATCCCAGTTACAGTTTCAGATACACTCCATACACGGAAGTCATTCTGCTACTCATACAGATCTCAACTTCAGATACAGTCCATATACGCTCCAGACACGGTTGCCATTCTGTCACACATTCAGAACTTATCCCCAGCACCCAGTTGCTCCATACACAGATATTTCTCTGTTACCTATTCAGAATACAGATACACTCCAGACACGACAGTCATTCTAACATTCATTCAAGAATCAAATACAGTTACATCTCGGATATGCTCTAGACACGGACGTCATTCCTTTGCTCATATAGACTCAATCTCCAGATACAGTTCAAATGCATTCCAGACATGGATACCATTTTGATGCTCATTCTTCTGACCTACAACATTGCAGTTCAACAGACATTCTTGGATGACATCTTTAAGCCCATCTACAGCAAGATTCTACCATCTCCAAATGGCATCTTTACACCCATTCCCTCAACAATACTTTGACGAGTGCAAATTTACGGGAACTCTAGTGTCCAATCCTCTTTTACCTTCGAGTCACGAAAAGCAAACTTGCCAATCTAACTCTTCAGGTTCAAGAAGATTGAACAGGGGCAACTTTTGTACCCTAAAATTTGAACTCTCATTTTATCAACATTTCTCATCATAAGGCTCTTGGAACTCAAGACCAAGCTAGGGTTTGCTCTGCTCAAGACTCCTCATTGCACTGTTGACCTAAATTAGGGTTTGAGTTTGCACAGGGATTTTTGGACCTTCAATGCCCAAATTGACTTTCATACTTCATGTTGGACTCATAATTTTACCCATACCAAGTTTCAAACCTTGAATCAAATTTTTGCCCAGTCAATTGGACAGTTGACCTAGAAATCAGCTGTATTGGGGAAAAAGTCAATTGTGGCCAATTTACAGTCAAACCTCGTGAATTTTGACCCACATCAACATTATGAACTCATATGAACCATTTGATCAAGTTTGGACCATAATTCCACAAGAAATTTGATCAGATCACCCAAAGGGAAAAATGGTCATTTTTAAGGTTTTGACTGTACAAAGGCAATTTTTGACTGTTTGACCTAGCCAATGGCAAATCAAGTTCAACCATGGACTCAAGGACTCAATGGCATCATCTTGACATATTCAACAAGTTCAAAAGATCTCAAATGCATTGGATTGACAGATTAATTTTTCAGTCAACTGATCAAAATTTGACTGTACACTGAAAAGTCAAACTTTGACTTTTTGGTCAAAAATCAAGTTCCAAGGGTCATTTTTCATCAAGATGTGTCAAATTATGAAACTTGTTCATCAAGAAACCCAAAATTGTAAATTAGGGTTTGAAATTGAAAATTTTCATAACTTAGAAATTTTCTAAGTTATGAAATTTTCTTAATTTTTCCTAACTTTGTCCCACATTTTCACCATGATACAAATGGACTCAAACAAAACTTAAAACATAAAAGTTGTAGTCCTACACAAAGTATACAACTTTGATTCACAAAGTTTTCTCAAAATAAGCTTGGATCTCAAGTTATGATTTTTGGAACAAGGGTCCCTAAAACTTTTAACTTAGAGAAATTTTGCCCTAGTTTAGGCAGGATTTTGACCCATCTTCTTGGCCATTGTTCACATAGTTCCACTTGGAATATCAAGTTTCATTTCAAAGATGGATTATATTACATGTTGCAAGCTTTCCAAATTGTCTAATAACTCCTCAAACACATTTGTGGTTAGGGAGAATCGAATGCTTGAAGTTGGCAAAAACTCACTTTGTAACCATGGCCAATACATGTTCATACAAGTTGCAAAATCTGTCCAAAATAGCTTTGTACTTAATTACAGGTCTCTAAACCCTTCAACACTCAAAAATTAATTGCAAACTCATTGGACATTGGTGTTATTCTGACCATTGGAGCTTGGCACAATGAATAAATCCATTTTGGGCATAAAGGTAGCACTTCCATTTACATAAAGGATGCTTTATGTCAAATTTCATTTCTTGAGCCATACACCAAGCCCTTTTCTGCAAACAAGGCTCCCTAATATCAGGCAAAGCTCAACCACTTTGTGCAGCTATGGTACAAGCCAGTACAACCATAGCATTATCAACTCTCACTTTTTACTTCAAAACCAAGTAATTATGCAAAAGGTCAAGAACTTACACATCTGATATATTCAACTCTTGACAATATTCCAAACAAGTTTTGAACATCCCTGTGAGCCAGAAACACGAGCCATTCATCCCTCAAACACCCTTGTACACAAAAATCACATTTTCTTGCAAAACAGGGCAGGCCCTGCAGAATCACTTCCATTTTCACATCCACTCGTGCGTTTTGCTTGCAACCAGTTCCAATACCTTCCATTCAACTCACTCAAGCTACCCCAAACCTCCATTACCAATTGTAACTCCATTTACAATATTCACCATTTCTGTTTTGAAGCTTTACAGGTTGAGTTCTATAGAGAGATTCAGACTATTTCAAAACAAACTAAGCATTGGGAAAGGTCCAGGGAATATCAAGCAAGCTCAAAAGAACCTCAGGCCTCACTAAAAGTTGCTGTATTGTCCAACTCGAATCCAACTGAAATAGGTTTTTCATCACTTTCTATCTCTCTATTTATGAACATTAAGCCTTAGGTTTGTGAATGAAAAATGTAGTATTCAATGCCATGAAGCTGTACATATGCTCAGTTTTCATTTATATTAAGTGTGCTAGGAGAATTTCATCCATGAACATGCTGAAAAAGTTAGGTCAGATTTTAGGGCCAGAGAAATTCTCTCTGGTCTTTGAGAGTTAGATTTAATGCTTTATATGGTTAGATTCGTATTCAAATTCTCTACAAGTTTGATGTTGTGAGTTTTGGCAAAAAGTCACGTTTCCAGGATGTTCAAAGTTGGAACCAGGCGCGCGCGTGTTTGACAGTTCTGGAGGTCAAAGATGAAGTCTGGGCTGGGCCTGGCCTTCTTGCTGCCTGCACCCCCATTTTGCTAAATGCACCCCCTGGCCCATTTTCTTTATATTTTGTTATTTTTGTATTTTAATTTCATTTCTGACTTTATTATTTTATTTCCAAACATAAAAAATGCTTAAAAAATATTTTCATAATTTTTTACATTTATTTGGTATTTATTTTAATTTTTTCCAATATAGAAAACATTTTAATACCTTTTTATTATTTGTTTAAATTTAAAAAAACAATGTAAATAATACTTTTACTTTTATTTCTTATTTTTTCATACTGAAAATATTTTCTTGAATATATTTTATTTTTGTAAATATTTTATGTTATTTTATACATACTTAATATATATATATATATATATATATATATATATATATATATATATATATATATATATATATATATATATATATATATATATATATATATATATATATATATATATATATATATATATATATATATATATATATATATATATATATATATATATATATATATATATATATATATATATATATATATATATATATATATACTTTTATTTTATTAAATAATTAGATTAAAAATATAAAAATATTACCTTTTTGTTTTTTATACTAAAAAAATACCTTTTCTTCAATATATTTCATTTTTGTACATATTAATATATTTTTGTATATAAATAATATATAATATTATTTTCTTAAGGAAAATTAGGGTTTACCCCTTAATTAAATAAAATCAACTTTTTTTATTTTAATTCTTTACACCTTTTTCACATAAAAAATGCTCTACATACATAAACAAATAAAAACTTTTTTTTTTTGCATAATACATTTTATTTAATATTTGTTTATTTTGTTATTTAAATATTGTGCATTTAAATATTGTCGCATCGAGATTCAATTTGGATGTAATAGTAATCTAGGGTTTATATTTCTTCTCAAATACCCCATATTCAAAAATTGTACCCCCATCCCCATAATCATGTTGTAATAGCTTAGAATTTAAATTCTCTCACTTAACGCTTTCAATTATGCCATGATTAGAGAATTAGGGTTTGTATGCAAAATCAAAATTAACAAATAGTTGGACCTAATCAAAGACAAAAATGCATGAAAAACAAACACAATGCACACTTACACCCCTAGGGTTACAATCCACTTGTTGCCTTCAAAAATGGGTCATGGTATGCATGTTAAGTACTTTGGCAAAACAAAAACAAAACAAAAGATCATAGTCCCTCGATGATGCTATCTGAGTTGCCTAAACAAAAATGATCAAGTCCCTTAAGAAAATTGCCAAATATATTTGACACAATTGCTATCATGGTTTATACGATGACCCGCACCTGTCCCGTTTAACATTCTAACACAAGGTTGTTCACCAAATGCGATGGTGAAATAACACTGTTAAAAGGGTTAAAAACACAAGAAAGATCTTTAAGTAAAATAGGGTAGATAGCTCTTAGTTACTTGATCAAAAGCTTGTAAAACATCCTTGCTATTTCAAACACACTCCCCAACACAATTTCAAAATCCAACTTTCAAACATTGAAAACTTTTCAAAAGACAAAAACACCTTTGTATGCATTCAAACAAGAATCATTACAAAGGTTGCCACAACGATGGCCTCTTTTCAAAACATCTTTCAAAACCACACACAAAGCACCATTTCAAACAATTGAAGAGCACCATTTCAAACAATTGAAAAGCAAAGCAAGTAATCTAAACAAGTAACTAAGAGCCCATGGATAACCATGGATAGAAAGGGTGCTAATACCTTCCCTTTCTATAATCTAATCCCCGAACCCAAGAAAACATCTCAAAGGTCTTTCCTGTGCTTTTTGACCTTTCCTTAGGATAAAATAAAAAGTCGGTGGCGACTCTTGCTAAACTGAAACATTTGCAAACACAAACGCAAAATCTCAAGTCAGTTCTCCCACCGTATCACAATATACATCTTGGTAGAAATATGAAGAAGCAAGGAGTTATTGCTCATAACTTACTCAACGAAGAAGATGAAGAAGAAGAACACTACAAGATGCTACTCAACTTCTAATCAAATATATATTATGTTATAGTTTTTTAATTCTTCATGTAAATTGATTGAACACAAGAGTTGTTTCTCATAATTATGTTAATATGTATTTAAACTAGGAGTGACCTTCTTGTTAAGAAGCACTCTTGTAATCTCCAGAAAAACAATTCTGTTTAGAAGTGGTGGTTCCTCAAGTGATCAATTGAAGATCTGTATACTTGAGAAGATAATGGTTGTAGGTCATTGTAGATGAAATCTTGTTAAGAGGCCATGATTGGTCGATTATTATAGGTTCAATGATCGGTATATCTCTTAAGGGACTAGAAAGGTCAGAATTCTTAAGAGATCACTAGCTGAGAATCATTGTGAGAAATTCCCTCTAGAAAGACCAAGATGGTCAGATTTCATATAGGGTCAATGATCGTTATATCTCATGGAGATCACCGAATGTTTCATTGTATTGTTCCTTGAGTGACTACTAATGGTCAGAAGATGCAAGATGACAATGGTTGTGGGTTATTGTATGGTTGTTAGTCACCAGAGGGTAGCTCGTGCATTTGTAATATGTTTTGGTTAGAGTGGATTAAGTCATTATTGAAGGCAAAATCACCTGAGGAGGGTGGACAAGGTGTAGCCTAGTTAATGGTGAACTTGGATAAAATGAATGTGTCTCTTTATATTTCTAGCATTCTATATTCCTTCATAGTTTTATTAAATAGTTTTCAAAAAGGGAAAAGTTTTTAAAACCCAATTCCAACCCCCCTTTTCTCGTGTTTCTCTCTACCTTTAGTTACCTCATTTTGTAGATGAGAAACAATACATAGAAGTTCATTCTTCTCATTCTCCAATTCAGATATGATCTTCCTCTTTTCTTCCACCGTCTTAAATATTTCTTCACACCTGTCACAAGTATCCTTGTAGAATACATCCAGATTTTTATAGAGATTATTCTCATCACAACCTTTTACTTCATTTGTGCATATTCTAAAAAGAGCCATTACAAGCTTGGCAGTCTCATTGTTAACCTCATCTTCTGACTCATCATCAGACCAGGATACAGTGAAGCCCTTTTTCTGCCTTTTGAGAAAGTTTGGACATTCTATTTTAATATGACCAAAACCTTCACATTCATAACATTAAATACCCTTGCTTTGATTGGAATTGTCGTCAGATCTGGCATTTTTCTCAAAATCCTCATTATTTCTTATGTCAGATGACATATTCTGAACATTTGGTCTTCTTGTTCTATCCATTCTCTTCAGAACTCTATTGAATTATTTACCAAGTAATACAATGTATTGGATAAACCTTCATCAGAATCTAGAACAACTTTGCCTTCTTCATCTTCATCATTGGAAACAAAATATATGCTCTTGTTATTTTTCTCAGACTTGTCACTAATACCAAACTCAAAAGTTTGAAGTGAGCCAACAAGTTCATCAACCCTCATATTGTTGATGTCATGAGCCTCTTCAATGGTTGTCACCTTCATGTCAAATTTCCTAGGTAGAGACCTAATAATCTTTCTAACAAGCTTTTCTTCTGACATCTTTTCTCCCAAGGCACTAGATGCATTGGTTATTTCAATAATCTTCATATGATATTTCTGGATGGTCTCCTCATCATTCATCTTTAGATTCTCAAATTTAGAAGTGAGAAGATGAAGTATTTACATTTTTACTTTGGATGTACCTTTATAAGTTGTCCTGAGAATTTCCCAAGCATCCTTGGCTAAAGTACAAGTATTAATTAACTTGAACACATTCTTGTCCACTCCATTGAATAGAGCATTTAAGGCTTTAGAATTTTCAAGAGCTAATTTATCATCATTTTCAGACTAATCTTCCTCTGGCTTCAAAGGCACATTCCCATTTATGTCTTTATTAATAGGATGTTCCTGTGATACGGTGGGAGAACTGACTAGTGTTTTACGTTCGTATTCGCACTTGTGCGGTTGAGCAAGAGTCGCCACCGACTTTTTATTTTATCCTAAAGGAAAGGTTAAAAAGCACAGCAAAAACCTTTAGAGATATTTCGTGGGTTCGGGGGGTAGATTATGAAAAGGGAAGGTATTAGCACCCTTTTCATCCATGGTTATCCATGGGCTCTTAGTTACTTGGTTTTTTAAATCACTTGCCTTGATTTTTGATTGCTTGAAAATGGTGTGTGAGTGCTTTTGAAAATGTTTTGGAAGAAGATGCCTTGTCTTAGGCTAACCTTGTAACAATTCTTTACTCGAATGTTTTACAAAGGCGTGTATCTTTTCGAAAAGATGTTTCAAAAAATGTTTTGAGAGTTTGTTTGAAAGTGATTGTGGTTTTTGAAAAGGAGGCAAGTGTTTTTGCAAGTCGATCTCAAGTAACTAAGAGTTTTGTCTACCCTATTGTACTCAAAGTTTTTTGTTATGTTTTAAACCCCTTTTAACAATTTTGTTCCACCATTGGATTTGGTGGACAATCTTGCGTTTAGGAAGTTTATTCGGGACGGGCGCGGGTCATCGTATGGACCATGAATGCAATGATGCCAAGTGTCTTTGGCAATTTGCTTTGAAGGAACTATGATCATTCCATTTAAGCAACTTTCGAAAGCGTCATCGAGGGACTTATGATCATTTGAATTTGTTTTGCCAAAGATACTCGACGTGCAAACATGGCCCATTTTGGAAGGCAGAATGTGGGATTACCCTAGAGGGTGCAAGTGTGATTGTGTATTGATTACATGTATTTGTCTTGTATTAGGTTATCTAGCGTTTGATTTTATGTACATGCAAACCCTAGGTCTAACCATGGTATAATTGGAAAACTGTAAATTGCGGAAATGTAAAATCTACGCTATTACAAAATGGTATCCGGGAGTGGGGATATAAATGTACAAATGGGGATGAGAATTATAGTATCCAATAAGTTACAACCAAATCGAATTTGTGATAAAATGTAAATATCGAATATACAAATATAAGATAAACAAATGTGTATAGGGCAATGTGAATGTATTGTGTAAGTGTACAAGTATATGAGTATGTGATTATTTACAGGTGCGGAATGTGAACTTGATGCGTATTTAGGGTATCTACTTAACCTAAGGAATAATTAAGCGTCCTTTTAATGAATTTGTATTTCTTTTAATATGCACAAAAAGAAAATATTTTAATTGCATGTTCAAGTTTTAATTGAATTATGTATGAAATGATGTTTTAAGAAAAGAAAATATTTCTAGGTTTTCGTTATGTAAAAAAAGTATATTTTCATGTGTTATGTACAAAAATGTTTTAAGAAATTAAATTATGCAAAAAATGTATATTTACTTAGTATGTACAAAATATATTTTAATTAAAAGAATGGAAAGGTATTTTCAATTTTAAATATATGATGTAGAAAAAATGTAATTTTATTATTAATATAATTTTTATAAAGAATAAATAAAAAGAAAGAAGAATATATTGTTTTATATAAAAAAAAAAAGAAGTTAGTGTTAAATGAAATGTTTTTGTTAAAGAAGCAAACATTTTAATGGGCTTTGGGGCGTGCAGAATGGGCAAGGCCCACGTTGAACTCAGAACATTTTTAGGGTTTGGAATTATTGTTCAGTTGGAACAAAAGGCTTTAGGGTTTGCACAGCGGTGCGTTCATGGGTTTCGTTGTCTTCTCCGTTCGTCTTTGGCCATTCTGAATGCTGAAACGTAAGCCTCCGTCCAGAGCCACCAGCGACCTCCACCTCTTTCTCCTCCCAACGACGTCATCATGGCGATCGATCTAAGGTACAAATATTCTCCTAATTTCGTTAGGGTTTTTACGATTTTGCGTGTTTGTGATTTTTTGATTATTGATTCTTACTCCAATTTATTGTTGTGTCTTGAGGCATATGGTAGAATCAAGAGAAGAGGGAAAACTACCTGGATGGAGGGAAGGAAGAGGAGGAGGGTGCTCAGGAGGCTCAGCGATTGAGGGCTTGCACGATGAAGCTGGCTTTGGTAACTTTTATCTTTTCTTCTTCCTTAGGGTTTGATGATGATTTTTGTACTGAAAACCTTATCCTGAAAAAGATTCACTTCTTTATCTCTTCTCTTCTACTGCATGTTGCCTTGAACGTCCCTCTCTTCTTCTGACTTATGTTGCCTTTGAGTATTCGTATGCTTTTGAATATGCTGAGCTTGTTGCCTTGAATTGTTGCTTTGAGATGCCTATGATGAAGAGCTTCTTCTGAGGCCTAGGGTTTAGTTGCCCCTGTTGCCTATTATTTTTCCTCTTCTTCTGACTTATGTTGCCTTGAGTATTCGTATGCTCGCCATGAATGTTTATGGCCTATGATGAAGAATTTCTGAGGCCTTTTCTGTATTGTTGCCTTGAGATGCTTCTTCTGCTTGTCTCGAATGTGTTTTTTTATTGCCCAATGATGAGAACTTCCTCTGAGGGCCTTGATGCTTGGATTGAATGGTTTTGGTCTCTTGTTTGATGGCCTAGGCAGGTTTGAGCCAATGCCAGTTATGTGCTTGACAGTAGGCAGGTTTCTGTATGGTTCAGGCAGGTTTGTGCTTGTAGTGTTAGGCTTGAGGCTTTCTGAACTGGTATCCTGACCTTTTTTGGGTTAATGCAGGTTTGTATATTTTCCTTTTTTGTGTTGGTTTTGGCTTTGGGTTGAGCTTCAGGCCATT
Source organism: Vicia faba (assembly GCA_948472305.1). Taxonomy (NCBI): domain Eukaryota; kingdom Viridiplantae; phylum Streptophyta; class Magnoliopsida; order Fabales; family Fabaceae; genus Vicia; species Vicia faba. The sequence continues at coordinate 1,325,417,973 of OX451740.1, forward strand.
TGCAGTTTTGGTTTTTGACTCTTTTCAGGTTTAAGCTAATGCATGTTATGGTGTTGGCTTGTATATGAATGGTACAGTTTTTTCTTTTTGGTGATGGCCTTTGACAGGTTTGTTAGGCCATGGCTTGGTTTCAGGCAGGGTGGATGTTTAGGCTGGTGAGAAAACAGGTTAGGCTGGTGATGGTTCAGGTTAATGCCATGTTGGTTTTAGGTTTTGGCCTTGAACATGTTTTTTGTTTGAGGTTATGGCAGCAGGTTGGATGCCTAGCAGGTTTTTTTGTTTTTGCAGTAAGCTATGTATGTTTATATGTTGAGGGCCTTAGCAGGTTTGTATGTTGAGGTTTTAGATGTTTGAACTGGCTTAAGGTTTTAGCAGGTATGATGCTGAGGCAGTTTGTATCTCAGTTTTTTGTATATCTATTCTTTTTGTGTTGGTTCCTCCTTGAACTGTGTTGTTCTTTCTTGTATATCTTTTTCTTCTTATCTATGCCTAAAGCCTAAAAACCTGCGTCTTATCCCCCTTCTTTCTCTCTCTTTGTACAGTTAAAAGAATTTTAAATGTTTTCTTGCTGTACTTTCTGAAAAGGTCACATGGGGAAATGATGAAAGATGTAGCTTGCATATCATACCTTCCTCTGCATATTTGATCTCTTCTTTGACAGCTTTTGTACTTTTTTGTCTTCTTTGATATCCTTGTGCAGTAACTTGACAGCTTTGGTATTTGACAGAAAGTTGTACTTTGATTTTTAGTTGGGTTTGAACTTGCTTCTGAACTAATGCAGTTTGACATTTTGAATTATGCAATTTGGCTTTTGTGCATTCATACTTTAGCAAATAAAACTCGTCCCTCTTTGTGAACCGGGAGCGATCCCGTGATTTGCAGAGAGGGTTAACTGATCCCCATCAGTGGCCTTTAATGATGACTGCAATTTTAATCTGTCTTTTCAATTTAACTGCTTTTTGACTTTTCTTCTTTTCTTTTGCAGGTGAATAATTGGATGGAGAGGAATAAAGTGAAGCATGAAGCATGAAGAATTAGAAATAAATAGGATAGTTTTCTTTTTATTTAAATTTGAATTAATGTAAAACCAATGTTTGTAATTAAATTCCAAACATCAATTGTACAGTTAATTTAAAAATAAATAAAAGTTTCCATTATCCAATTAAATCTGTTTTCTCTTTATTGTTTATTTATTATTTAAAACTCTTTGAATTAAAATAATTGAAAACTAAATTTCGATCACTTAATTTAGAATAATAAATAATTTAAATAAAACAATGTTTTAGTAATTGACCAATTAAACCTGTCCTTTCCAATATCCAAAGCAAAGCAGCAGTTGACCAAAATAAACTGATCAAGCGCATTCCCTTTTTACTGATTCTTTGCCAAGCATTGTAATTTCAAACTGCATACTCTTTGACTGGTGAATTCAAACCAACTGCCTCCTCTTACTGATTAAATTAAAAACAATGCGAATTCGACCCGAATCTCGGAGTAACTTGCAAAGTGCTGTGGAATTTTAACCTTTCTGAGAATATGCCCATAAAACCTTAATTCCTGATTAAATGCCAAATAACGTTCGCCTGATCAAAATGCGCCAGAATCAACCACAACCCTAAGCCAACTGCTTGAACTGTTCTAGGGCCATGAAAACCAGTAAAACCCTAATTTTGCTTAACTGATAAGAAAAGTCCGTTTGTCCGATTCTTGAGCCAGTTTGAAAAATCAGGAAATGCCTGAAGCTGAGATTTCTTGTGGAAAAAAATGCGAGGGCAAATTTTGGGGTACAACAGTTGCCCCTGTTCAATCTTCTTGGACCTGAAGAGTTAGATTGGCAAGTTTGCCTTTCGCGACTTGAAGGTAAAAGAAGATTGGACACTAAAGTGCCCAGAAAATTTGCACTCGGCGATATGATGATGGAGGTGAATGGGCTTATAGATGCCATTTGGTGATGGGCTTAAAGATGCCATCTGGTGCGATAGAATTTTGTCGGGGGATGGGCTTAGAGATGCCATCTGAGAATGGGCTTAAAGATACCATCTGGTGACTGTTGGTAGGAGGATGGGCTTATAGATGCCATCTGGTTATGTTGAACTGTGTGTCAATGGTGAGTGGACGAGTACCAGAAAGGCATCCCTGTTTTGGAACATCTCCGAATTGGGGTCTGAGCAAGCGATAGATTGACATCCACGTTCCGGAGAATCCGTAAACTATCTTCAGGAGTTGGGATTGAATAAGCAATAGAGCAACGTCCGTTGTTGGGAAGCGTCCGTGAACTTGTTTCCAAAAGTTGAGAAGAGTCTGAACAAGTTGGTAGATTGACATCCGTTGTAGGGAAGAATCCGTAAACTGTTTTCAGAAGTCTTGAAGTTGAAGAGGAACCGGTGTAGGGTTTCTTGATAATGCGTCTGAATGGATCTGGAATGAGTATCAGAATGTCGCCGTGTCTGGGTCATATCTGAACTATTTCTGGATGAATCTCGGAAGATGATCTGTGTCTGTCGACTGCTCCTACCTGAAAAGGCAAAGGGTTAGTCGTATGCAATGTTATGATGCATGATACAATGTACGTGACATCAATGTTTATGACACGTATGTGATGAATGCGCATGTAAGATGATGAGCTAATCTTGCTGAGGATAAATGAATCCGAGATGGCTGAAGGTAAAAGCATTTTGACTGCTGCCGGGGAAAATAAATCCTTGGCTGCTGCTGGGGAAGAGAATTCCTGATGACCTCTACTGGGGAGCTCCAAACTAGTAGACTCATGCTGGGGAGGTAAGATTGAGAATCTTCAGCTTGATGGGAAGTAACTCTGGCGACTTCACTGGGGAACTCAAGATTTGCCCTCCCAAAACTCTGTGGGGAGAAGGCTCAACGGTCTGGCTCCGCTGGGGCTTGATAATTCGAAGTTTTAGCTTTGCTGGGGATAATGAAGCTTGACTCTGAGTGGAGTTTGTTAGAACAATGTTTGAATCTACTACCCTATATTTAAGTTTTGATGATAACAAAGTGAAAAGATATAGTATTTATAAGTGTCATGAATGAACTATCTGCTGCCTAAAATTATTATGTTCTGACTTGCAAATACTCTGATTGATATAAGCAAGATCACATCTATTCAGCATCAGAACTTGATCTCAGACACCAGCATCAGAAGTTGCTACATCAGAACGTCAAAGTCAGATGATCAACTCACGTACATGCTGAAGCCTGATGAACAAGACTGCGCTCAACACTCTGATACAGAAACACAATAGTTCATCAGCAGCGAAGCAGAGTCAGAATGAGCCAAGCCAGAACTTGCATTAAGTAAGAAACGGTACTGTGCATTGAAAGCAAATTAATTCCAACGGCCTCATTCCAGACAAGATCTGCTCAATAAGGAAAGTTTGTTATTAGCATTGAATCAAGAATATTGCATCCAACGTTCATCATCTCAGTGCTATATAAACAAGGCTTTGAAGATTGAAATGGTTAATGCTCTCCAAATCTCTACACGCACAAAAGCTGAACCATAATCTTCGTTATACCAGTTTTGCTAAACCACACACTCTGATATTCCATTACTGTTTAGCAATCTAGCTTCTAAGCTTCATTTTGTGTATACATCACAGTTGTGATACAGTTTTGTAGAAAACATCCACACACATAGTTTTATCTCTTTGTAAGAAAGTGTTACCTTGACAAACCGGGTTGTGGTTTGAATCAAGAAGGCTTTAGCAGTTGTTAAAGCAGTCTGTAATATTCAGTTGAATATAGTGGATTAAGACCTCGTTGGAGAGAGGCGAAATCCCCTTGACGGGTGGACTGGAGTAGTTTGAGATCAAACGAACCAGGATAAAAATATCTTGTCAATTGCTTTAGATTTCAGTTTTACAATTCAACCCCCCCCTTCTTGTGTTTTTCACCACTTCAATTGGCATCAGAGCTCCTGGTTCTGAGCTAAAACACTTAACCGTGTCAGTACAAGATCCAGCGTCAGAAAAACACAATGGCAGGAAACAATTCTCACATCAGCAATGACAACAATGAGGACAGAGACAGATTCAGTGGTAAACCTCCAGTCTTTGATGGAGAAAACTTTGATTACTGGAAAGACAGAATTGAAAGCTTCTTTCTAGCACATGATGCTGATCTGTGGGATATGGTGACAGATGGATACACGCACCCTGTGAATGCAAGTGGTCAGAAGATTGATAGAAAAACAATGTCTGATCAACAAAAGCGTGACTTCAAGAATCACCACAAGGCCAGAACCATCCTCCTCAGTGCCATCTCCTATACTGAGTATGAAAAGATCTCCAACAGAGACACAGCAAAAAATATCTTTGATTCTCTCAGAATGACGCATGAGGGCAACGTTCAGGTCAAAGAAACAAAAGCTCTGGCGCTCATTCAGAAGTATGAGGCGTTCAAAATGGAAGAATCTGAATCCATTGAAACTATGTTCTCTAGATTCCAGATTCTGGTAGCTGGTCTCAAAGTTCTGGACAAAGGATACTCTACTGCTGATCATGTCAAGAAAATCGTCAGAAGTTTACCCAAGCAGTGGAGGCCTATGGTTACTGCTCTGAAGCTAGCTAAAGATCTCAACAAAATCACTCTGGAGGAACTTATCAGCTCCCTCAGAAGTCATGAGATAGAGCTAGAAGCTGATGAGCCTCAGAAGCAAGGTAAGCCTTTAGCATTAAAATCTAACAGAAAATTTGAGTCTAAAGTTTTGCAGGCAGTTGAAGAAACATCTGATGGATCCTCATCAGAAGAAGACGAACTTTCCCTTCTCTCCAGAAGAGTAAATCAACTGTGGAAGCAAAGACAAAGGAAGTTCAGGAATCCCAGAAGATCTGATCAGAACGAGTCTTCTTCCAGATACAGAAGGACAGATTCTTCCTCTGGATACAGAAGATCTGAAGGCTCCTCCAGTAGCAAGAAGCCAAACACCAAAGACATCATCTGCTATGAGTGCAATGAGCAAGGACACTACAAGAGTGACTGCCCAAAGCTTCAGAGGGAAAAGCCCAAAAAGAAGTTTGGAAGAGAGAAGAAGAAAAGTCTCATGGCCACATGGGATGACTCTGACTCGTCTGAAGCTGACTCAGAATCAGATGATGAAAGGGCAAACATAGCTCTCATGGCAAACATTTCAGAAGATAGTGAAGCTTCTGAATCAGACTCAGAATCAGACACAGAAGAGGTATTTCCTAACTTCGCTGTTAACTTTACAAAGGCTGAACTTGCTGAAAGCCTTAATGAGATTCTGGAACGTTATCAGCAAATTAGAGCTAAATTCAGAGACCTGAAAAGGAATCTTGAATCTGACTCTAATAAGTCTGAGAGTCTCAAATTGGAAAATTCTGAGCTGAGAAATAAGATTTCAAAATTAGAAAACACTTTACAAAACTCTCAGAAGGAACCAATTTCTGAAACTCCCAGCAACGCTGATGAGATCATCAAGGAGTATGATCACAGTTTCCAGAAGTTCCTAGCTAAAAGCATAGATAGAAGCAGAATGGCTTCAATGATCTATGGAGTTAGCAGAAACGGCAGGAAAGGAATAGGATACCAAGGTAAGGTTCCTGCACCAAAGAATGTCATGGACTTAACCATTAAACACACTCCTCTAAATTCACACTTTGTGTATGGTCACACACATGATATCAAATATACTAGCAGTAAGCACTCTGTGAAACCAAAATTCAACCAGAGTTTTGGTAAAACTAACAAATCAGGACCCAAGAAAATCTGGGTACCTAAGGACAAAATAATACATGTTGCAGATATCTTTAGCAGCAAGTCAGAAACACCAGTCATGGTACCTGGACTCTGGCTGCTCACGACACATGACGGGAAGAAGGCATATGTTCCAAAGCCTGGAACTTAAGCCTGGAGGCCACGTTGGCTTTGGAGGCAATCAGAGGGGAAATATAATTGGCTCTGGAACTGTAGGTAATGGAAATCTTCCCTCTATTAATAATGTTCTGCTAGTAGATGGATTGATGCATAATCTGTTATCCATAAGTCAATTAAGTGATAACGGTTATGATATAATCTTTAATCAAAAATCATGTAAAGCTGTTAGTCAGAAAGATGGGACTATCCTGTTTAATGGTAAGAGGAAAAACAACATTTACAAAATCAAACTTTCTGAACTAAAGAGTCAGAATGTAAAATGTCTTCTGTCTGTTAACAACGAGCAGTGGATCTGGCACAGAAGATTGGGGCATGTTAGTATGAGAAGAATATCTCAGATTAACAAACTCAATCTGGTCAGAGGACTTCCTAATTTGAAGTTCAATTCAGATGCTCTGTGTGAAGCATGTCAGAAAGGAAAATTTGCAAAACCTTCTTTTAAATCCAAAAATGTTGTTTCCACCTCTAAGCCATTAGAACTTCTGCACATTAACTTATTTGGACCAGTTAAAACTGCTTCTGTCAGTGGTAAGAAGTATGGGTTAGTAATCGTAGATGACTATAGCAGATGGACATGGGTAAAGTTCTTAAGACACAAGGACGAGTCACATTCTGTGTTTGTTACCTTCTGTAACCAAGTTCAAAATGAAAAGGATCTTAGAATCGTTAAAGTCAGAAGTGATCATGGTGGAGAATTTGAAAATAAAGATTTTGAGTCATTCTTTAATGACAGAGGCATTCTGCATGATTTCTCTTGTCCTAGAACTCCCCAACAAAATGGAGTTGTAGAACGAAAGAACAGAACATTGCAAGAAATGGCCAGAACCATGATCAATGAGACAAACGTTGCTAAGACTTTCTGGGCAGAGGCAATAAACACAGCGTGCTACATTCAGAATAGAATCTCAATAAGACCTATTCTGGAAAAGACTCCATATGAATTGTGGAAGAACAGAAAGCCCAACATTTCATATTTTCATCCATTTGGATGTACTTGCTTTATATTAAATACAAAGAATTATTTGAACAAGTTTGACTCTAAGGCACAGAAGTGTATTATGTTAGGATACTCTGAACGCTCAAGAGGGTACAGAGTATACAATACAGAAACACAGATTGTGGAAGAATCAATCAGTGTTCGTTTTGATGACAAGCTTGACTCTGAAAAGTCAAAGCAGAATGAAGTTTTTGCAGGTATAGAAATTGAATTTGCAGGTTCTGAAGACAAGTCATCAGAAGCTCTCAACACACACATTCCTTCAACGTCTGAAAGGAGCACTGCTAGAAATCCTACAACAGCTGCTGATCAACCTCAGAAGAGATTACCCAGAAGCAGCTTGGATCACCCAGAAGAGACTATCCTAGGAAGAAAGGAAGATCCAATCAGAACAAGAGAAAGCTTCAGAAACTCTGAAGAAACTCTTATGGGACTGGTGTCTCTGATTGAACCTTCTTCTATTGATGAAGCACTTCTGGATAATGACTGGATTCTGGCAATGCAAGAAGAGCTGAATCAATTCACCAGAAACGACGTATGGGATCTCGTTCCCAGACCAAAAGGATTCAACGTCATTGGAACAAGATGGGTGTTCAGAAACAAGCTAAATGAACAAGGTGAAGTCATCAGAAACAAGGCACGACTGGTTGCACAAGGTTATAGTTAGCAAGAGGGGATAGACTATACAGAAACCTTTGCCCCAGTCGCCAGGTTAGAATCTATCAGACTTTTAATTTCATTTGCTGTTAATAGAGGCATCACTCTGTATCAGATGGATGTCAAAAGTGCATTCTTAAATGGTTATATAGAAGAAGAAGTTTATGTTCACCAACCCCCAGGTTTTGAAAATACAAAACATCCAGAACATGTTTTCAAACTAAAGAAGTCACTGTATGGTCTGAAACAAGCTCCCAGAGCTTGGTATGAAAGGCTAAGTAACTTTCTGCTTGAAAATGAATTCACCAGAGGGAAAGTGGACACTACTCTATTCTGTAAAACAGTTAAGAGTGACATCTTAGTCTGTCAAATCTATGTTGATGATATCATTTTTGGTTCTACTAATCCTTCTCTTGGAAGAAAATTTGCTAAGTGTATGCAGGCAGAATTTGAGATGAGCCTCATGGGGGAACTGAAATTCTTTCTGGGAATTCAGATCAATCAAACTCCAGAAGGAACTTACATTCATCAGAGCAAATACATCAGAGATCTTCTGAAGAAATTTGACCTGTCAGAATGTAAGCCATCAAAGATTCCAATGCATCCCACGTGCATTCTGGAAAGAGAAGAGGTAAGCAAAAATGTAGAACAGAAAGTCTACAGAGGTATGATTGGTTCTCTCCTCTATCTGACTGCTTCAAGACCTGACATATTATTCAGTGTTTGTATCTGTGCTAGATTCCAATCAGATCCTAGAGAATCTCACTTAACAGCTGTTAAGCGAATTTTCAAGTATCTGAAAGGTACTACTAATCTGGGTTTGTTTTATAGAAAATCTAGTGATTACAGCTTAGTAGGCTACTGTGATGCTGATTTTGCTGGAGACAGAGTGGAACGTAAAAGTACTTCTGGAAGCTGCCAGTTTCTGGGAGAAAATCTGATCTCTTGGTCCAGCAAAAGGCAATCAACAATTGCTCTGTCAACAGCAGAAGCTGAGTACATAGCAGCAGCAGGATGTAGCACACAAATGCTCTGGATGAAAAGTCAGCTTGAAGATTTCCAGATTTTTGAGAGTAACATTCCTATACTCTGTGATAACACTTCTGCTATTTGCCTAAGTAAAAATCCTATTTTACATTCTAGAGCTAAGCATATAGAAATAAAACATCACTTCATTAGGGACTATATTCAGAAAGGTATTTTGAACTTAAAATTTATAGATACAGACCATCAATGGGCTGATATCTTTACTAAACCCCTTTCAGAAGATAGGTTTAATTTCATCCTGAAACATCTCAGCATGAAAGTATGTCCAGAGTGAAAATGTTTTAATTCCATATATTTACCTTCAGAATGTAATTATTTCACTGTGAACTTCTGATCAATCTCCTTTCAGAAAGATAGAACATGCAGATTGTATCAGATGCAAGTCTAAAGATCTGAGAGTCTAAGCTCAAAAACAGACGTGCTGATCACTACATCAAACAAGTGTCATCCAATCATCAGCATATCTCTGAAGCAGAACGCGTGCACGCTTCTGAGAAGGCAAAGCGCTGATTGGGTGCATTGAGACACATGTCTGGTAACCGTTTTTAAGTATCTTTCTCAAATCCCCCAAAATCAGCAAGCATTTAATGAAAAGTAATCATGCTTTTAAATGGCAATCATGATTTTTCTCTCTCTTAAAAACGTTTATCTTTTCAAAATAGTTTTGGAAAACTCTATTTAAGCACATTAATCTCTCATTCTTATTCTTTACGCTTTCTCACTATCACTCAAGCATTTTCTGCATATTTCTGAGTTCATCTCTTGCAAACTTTTTTCCTCAGTTCATTCTCAAAACCCTTTTAGTGTGAACATGGCAACCTCCAGTAGCATTTCTGCAGGTAATCAGAAGAAAGCATCATCTGAGCAATATCAAGTGCCACTCAGAACTCTCCTCACTCCGGTGAAGAATCTTGAAGTGCTCTCTGAGTTAATCATTGATTTTGAAAGCTTGAAGGAGAATGGTTTTGACCTAACTGAAGAAGTTAGGGCTCAAAAGTGGGAAAGGTATTTCGATAGGTTGGTTGGACCAACATTCCCAGCGCTGGTCAAGGAATTTTGGATTCACGCCAAGGTTTCAACACATCTAGTCATCTCCTCTGTTATGGGGAAGAAGATTGTGATTTCTGAAGATCTCATTGCAAGGCTAATCGGTCAAAGTGGTGGTGGCGTCCGTTGTGTGGACATGGCTGAAAAATGTGCTGATATAGGTGTGGTAGCTAACAGGATTTTCACTCTTGGGATGCCCAGCAGCAAGATTAAAGATCTGAAGGATCATTGCAGAGTATGGGCTAAGATTATTCTGGGGTGCTTCAACCACAGGAAACCAACAAGTTCTCCTGATTACATAAATGTGGATCAGCAGTTTCTGATCTACTTTATTGATCAGAAGATAAAGATCAATCTGGCTCACTTCCTGTTCAACCACCTCAAAACCAGTGTGAAAGAAACAAGGGAAGAAGAAAGAACCAAGAGGGACTGGATACCTTTTGGAAAGTTGATATCAGATATTCTGACAGAGAATAGACTGATTGAGCATCTGATAGAAGCTCAAGAGCTGAGCACTATTGAACCAACAATCGGGAAACCTCTGAACGCAAAGAATCTGAAAAAGATGAAGCTGATAGAAAACATTCAGAAGGAACCCAGAGCTACTTCCACTGCTGATATCTCCAGCAGAAGAGTGCCTCTGAGTGATTTTCCGTTATTCTCTGAAACTGAATCCAAACCAGAGATGTTTCTCAGGTACCCAGAAGCGTACAAGGCAGATGATACAGATCCAAAGCTGAATATCAGAGATCTGCGTCAACCCCAACCAGAAGTGACTCTGAAGAAGACAAAGAAGAGGAAAGCGCCATCAGAAGGATCATCTCAGCAGACTCCAAAGAAAAGAGGTATTTCATCTGCTGCCCCTATTTCAAATTCTTTTACTATTCCAGCATCTATCCCTCCTCAAACCTCTCATAGAATATCAATTCCCATCCCTACCATTGATGAAACCGTACAAGAAGAAGACCCTTCTGAGGCATTAAAACTCAGAAGACCTAGAACCAAACACCCCAAACAACCAACAATTTCAACAACATCAGCACTTGACCAAGTGCTGTCTGATATTGAGCGTCAACATGCCTCTGCTCAACCAAACTCTGAACCACAAAATGTTCCTCCTCCACAACCAGAACCACAGCAATCTACTGAAGAACCAGAACCACAACAACAACAACCACTCTCAGAAGAACCTCTGATCCCTGAGCAATCAGAGATTCCACCTCCCTCTCCCCAACCAGAAATAAATCCACCTTCACCACAAACAGAGTCTCACCATTCTGAAACTCCTTCCCCTCATCAATCTGACCCTCACTCACGTCAACCATCACCGTTGGCAATTCAGTTGCCATGTGGAACCACTGTTGTCATGCCCCAGTTACCATCCTCATCAGAATCGACACCACCAAATACTCCCAAAACACCACCCACTCCAATCGAAATATCTGACTCTGATACCCCTTCTCCAAAACAAACAGCCTCTCAGAAAACCTCTGAAAACCCCAGCAGGACTTTCATTGACTTAACCAGTCTTGACCGTCTTGCTGATCTAAAACACAAAATTGCCATCCCAAAACCAAAGCAACCAAATGTTGGCTCTGGTATTTTGAATTTTGAAACAGGTGTGCTGCAATGGATTGCTTCTTTGAAGCAAGTCTATCCTGGGATGATTGACCCAGCTGCTTCTGATCAGCTCTGGTCACAGTTCAGACTTTGGGTACGTGCTGAAGCCCTCAAGTTGCAGGATATCAACTATGAGCAGGCACAACAAAATTTCAGCAAACTTCTGAATGAAGTTGGAAGTATGCTTCTGAAAGAGGACGTGCTCCCTCTGGACAGTGAACCTTGGTCTGAGAAACAGCAAGCTGCAAAGGTGCAACCATCAGAAGAAGACAAGACCATTCAGGCTGAAAGTCAAGCAGAGGATGTTGCTGAAAGTTCTGAGAAGCCTCCTCCTTCTGATGCTTCTCAAGCTGCCTTGGACAGGCAGACTCTGGAAGAACTAAGGCTGAATGACATGCGTCTGCAGCAGCGGATGGATGAAAACGATCAGAAGATGAAAGAGAGAATGGATGTGCAGGACAGCAAGATTGACACTGTTGTCAGCATGGTGCATAAGCAGAATGAGACTTCTGAAAAGATTCAAGCCATGCTGGAGAACCTGTTCACACGCTTGCCTCCTCAACCTTAATCTTTTTTCATGCATGACCTTTGTTTTTCATGTTTTCCCTGATTTTCTGATGTACTGTTTGATCATGTTTTGTAATATTTTCTTGTTTTGATTCTGAACTATCTTAATATGATTTGTTTTTCTGATCTTAATTGTTTTAACACATCACCAACACTTTTTGATTGCTGACAAAAAGGGGGAGAACAAGAATGATATTTAAATCAATAACGGGCTAACTAGACAGAAATTCTCAAACATTCTAACTCTATTACTTGAAATGTTTTTTTTCTGTTGTGTTTAAAGTCTACAGGCACAAGGAAGCTCCTGGACACTCTGAAGACTAGAAGCTCTGATCAATATGAAGTTGCTCTGATCAATATGAAGCTCTGATCCGCCCTAATATTCTGATCCAAAGCAAAGCTCTGACAAGAAAAGCTCTGAAGCTCTGCTCTGACATAAAGCTTCTGATAAGTCAAAGACTCTGATACTCTGATGTTCAAAGAAAGGCAAAAAGATCTGATCCTGAAGAACACGTATAATCAAAGGGAAGTAATAAACTCAGGGGGAGTATTTCCTTACTCCTTATTCTTTTACTTCTTATTCTGATACATATTCCAGATACCTTTTCACGTTATTTTCATTTAAAATATCTAGTTTTTGTCATCATCAAAAAGGGGGAGATTGTTAGAACAATGTTTGAATCTACTACCCTATATTTAAGTTTTGATGATAACAAAGTGAAAAGATATAGTATTTATAAGTGTCATGAATGAACTATCTGCTGCCTAAAATTTATTATGTTCTGACTTGCAGATACTCTGATTGATATAAGCAAGATCACATCTATTCAGCATCAGAACTTGATCTCAGACACCAGCATCAGAAGTTGCTACATCAGAACGTCAAAGTCAGATGATCAACTCACGTACATGCTGAAGCCTGATGAACAAGACTGCGCTCAACACTCTGATACAGAAACACAATAGTTCATCAGCAGCGAAGCAGAGTCAGAATGAGCCAAGCCAGAACTTGCATTAAGTAAGCAACGGTACTGTGCATTGAAAGCAAATTAATTCCAACGGCCTCATTCCAGACAAGATCTGCTCAATAAGGAAAGTTTGTTATTAGCATTGAATCAAGAATATTGCATCCAACGTTCATCATCTCAGTGCTATATAAACAAGGCTTTGAAGATTGAAATGGTTAATGCTCTCCAAATCTCTACACGCACAAAAGCTGAACCATAATCTTCGTTATACCAGTTTTGCTAAACCACACACTCTGATATTCCATTACTGTTTAGCAATCTAGCTTCTAAGCTTCATTTTGTGTATACATCACAGTTGTGATACAGTTTTGTAGAAAACATCCACACACATAGTTTTATCTCTTTGTAAGAAAGTGTTACCTTGACAAACCGGGTTGTGGTTTGAATCAAGAAGGCTTTAGCAGTTGTTAAAGCAGTCTGTAATATTCAGTTGAATATAGTGGATTAAGACCTCGTTGGAGAGAGGCGAAATCACCTTGACGGGTGGACTGGAGTAGTTTGAGATCAAACGAACCAGGATAAAAATATCTTGTCAATTGCTTTAGATTTCAGTTTTACAATTCAACCCCCTCCCCCCCCTTCTTGTGTTTTTCACCACTTCAGAGTTAGCTTCTGGAAGAATCTGAACAAGCGATAGGTTAACCTCCGCTTACTTGGAGAACCCGTGAACTGTTTTCAGAAATCTTGAGATTGAATAAGCAATAGAGCCGCATCCGTTGTTGGGAAGCGTCCGTAAACTGTTTTCAAAGGTTGCATCTGAACAAGTTGATAGATTAACATCCGTTGTTGGGAAGAATCCATAAACTATTTTCAGAAGTCTTGAAGAAGAATCTGAACAAGTGATAGGTTAACATCCGTTTACTTGGAGAACCCGTGAACTGTTTTCAGAAATCTTGAAGTTGAATCAGCAATAGAGCCGCATCCGTTGTTGGGAAGCGTCCGTAAACTAATTTCAAAGGTTGCTTCTGAACAAGCTGATAGATTAACATCCGTTGTTGGGAAGAATCCATAAACTGTTTTCAAAAGTCTTGAAGAAGAATCTGAACAAGTGATAGGTTAACATCCGTTTACTTGGAGAACCCGTGAACTGTTTTCAGAAATCTTGAGGTTGAATCAGCAATGAAGCCGCATCCGTTGTTGGGAAGCGTCCGTAAACTGATTTCAAAGGTTGCTTCTGAATAAGCTGATAGATTAACATCTGTTGTTGGGAAGAATCCATAAACTGTTTTCAGAAGTCTTGAAGAAGAATCTGAACAAGTGATAGGTTAACATCCGTTTACTTGGAGAACCCGTGAACTGTTTTCAGAAATCTTGAAGTTGAATCAGCAATAGAGCCGCATCCGTTGTTGGGAAGCGTCCGTAAACTAATTTCAAAGGTTGCTTCTGAATAAGCTGATAGATTAACATCCGTTGTTGGGGAGAATCCATAAACTATTTTCAAAAGTCTTGAAGAAGAATCTGAACAAGTGATAGGTTAACATCCGTTTACTTGGAGAACCCGTGAACTGTTTTCAGAAATCTTGAGGTTGAATCAGCAATGAAGCCGCATCCGTTGTTGGGAAGCGTCCGTAAACTGATTTCAAAGGTTGCTTCTGAATAAGCTGATAGATTAACATCCGTTGTTGGGAAGAATCCATAAACTGTTTTCAGAAGTCTTGAAGAAGAATCTGAACAAGTGATAGGTTAACATCCGTTTACTTGGAGAACCCGTGAACTGTTTTCAGAAATCTTGAGGTTGAATCAGCAATAGAGCCGCATCCGTTGTTGGGAAGCGTCCGTAAACTAATTTCAAAGGTTGCTTCTGAATAAGCTGATAGATTAACATCCGTTGTTGGGGAAGAATCCATAAACTATTTTCAGAAGTCTTGAAGAGAAACCGGTGTAGGTCTTCCTGAAGATGAGCTTGTGTAAAACTGCATCGGTCTTTGAACACTTTTGACATTCGAATGCCCCAAGTGGTGATGTAGATAATTTCCTGGCTTATTACAGGTGTTGGTCTACAATTGGTCGTTCACAGATGTTTTCCTGGGTTGTTACAGGTGTTGATCTGGAATTCTTCAGACGTGCCCTGGCTGGATACAGGAATCGAATCTAGAAAGGTGATAGTTGACAGATATGCCCTGGCTGGATACAGGAATCGAATCTTCAAACTCTTCAGACGTGCCCTGGCTAGATACAGGAATCGAGTCTGGAAATATGGTCAACAGATATGCCCTGGCTGGATACAGGAGTCGAATCTGGAATTGTAATAGTGGATAGATGTGCCCTGGCTGGATACAGGAATCGAATCTTCAAACTCTTCAGACGTGCCCTAGATAGATACAGGAATCGAGTCTGGAAATGTGGTCAACATATATGCCCTGGCTGGATACAGGAGTCGAATCTGGAATTGTAATAGTTGACTTGTTGAACACTTTTGACATTCGAATGCCCCAAGTGGTGGTGAAGGAGTCTTGAATCAGATTACCCTGCATATGGAGAGATTTCTTGAAATCTTGACTGGACTGCCCCAGGTTAACTGGACTTTGAAAGATCTGTTGGACCTTGACTGGACTGCCCCAGGTTAATTGAATTGTGATATGTCATGCCCCTTGTTGATAGGAGATTTGATGGAAGTGTCATCCTCTTGAAATGATTTTGACTTACTGAGAGAGTTTTCGTTCCTCCGAACGTTCGCTGTATGAATTTCTTCGCTGTCTAACAAAAGGGTCAAATGCAGACAGTGATATTCGAATAATGCAAAGCTTATGTTTGTCTCGAAGTTTTGAAAAATGCGTTTTTAGCAGAAAACTTTTTATAAAACAAATCAACACAAGATTTAGAGCAAAGCCCTACAGGAGTCAGGATACCTTTTGTAACAGTATGCTTTCGAATTAACCCATGCTTCAATTAGGACTTTTGATGGGTTGTAACGTGGCCTGGTTCACGGTTTAAGAAACAAAGGATAAAGGCTCAAAGTATATTTGTACCCACCCGCTCTTCGTGATGTTCTTCAACCTAAACTCAGTTAATTGTGCGTCACACTCTGTTTTGAGTTTGGAACGACTTTTGGGCGATGGTTCACCAGTTGAATTTGGGGAGACAGTCATCATCTCCTTTTTCTTTTTCAACATTTTTTCATGTTGTTGAGGATTTTGTAATGACCTCACTATTTTGATTTTGATTTGTTATCCCTAACTCTTGCCTGACTGTTCCCCCTTTCGGGATTACTGTCAGCGGGATGCCCCAACTTTCTTAAGCCTCCTTTACAGGTTTTGGCTCAGTGGGCTTTTCTCTTTTGAGAGATTGACTGTCTGTGTGATAGGGAACCACCCTTGTCTTTTGATTCCAAAGGAATGCTTTCTTTTTCGACGTCGTTCGTTGTATTACGAACTGAGAGTTTGCGACTTCAATGCGCATTTTCTTTTGAATTAACTGAGATACTACCCTGCCCCGGGTTTATATCAAAGGTTTTGATCGTTTCAGAACAGGAAACTCCTACTTCTTTGGCTCGAAGGGGTTGACTAGGGATTAACTTCCTTATAACTTCCAGTGTTTGGGAATTGAAAGAAATGCCTGTACATCATCAGCAAGGTCTGTTCAAAAGCATACTGTATAAGATCATGGTATTGTTTCGTCATCCTCCCTCTAAAGGCTTACAACTTTTTATCAAGAGTCAAAAAGCATAAGAGTAGTGAAACGAATGGATGAACTCAAGACAAACATATGCAATGCATTAATGAAAACAGAGTTTAACATCAACAGATAATTGTTTGACAGCAAAAGAAATTACAACTTTGAAAATTCAAAAAGAAGCAAAAGTCTTTCAGCTTGAGCTTCGTCACTTCAAGTGGAGAACCCTTTAACGGAAGATTTTCATCTCGCCGTCTGGCATGAATTCCAGCACCCCAATGTCGATCAGATCTTGAATCTTATTCTTCAAGGCCCAACAGTCGTTGGTGTCGTGTCCCGGGCTGTAGGAGTGGTAAACACAGAATGCGTCGGGATGATAGTGAGGAGAGGAGATATTGGGCTTCTGAGGAGGATCCTTTACGGTAAGCAAATTGACCTCCAACAGACGCTTCAGTATGAAGAATGATGGTATTTCAGTCTCCGTGAACTGTCTTCCCGACTTTTCTTGCTTACGTCGATTGCCCCGTTGACGCTGGCGAGGTTGTTGATGGGTTTGTGCCCCCGAAGCAAGTAAAGGAGCTTTCCCTTTGTCTTCTTGAATGGGTGGAGGCTGAGCAGTGACTTGCTCTTCGACCTCAGATGTTTGCCCCAGTTGGTTGTTTGGAAGCAGTTGGCGGACAAGAACTCTGAGTTCCTCTTGTCTTTGGGATAGGTCTTGGATGAGAGCCATCTGGCCCACCAACTGTCCCATCACTTGGGTCCTCAGTGTTGTTAGATCAAACTGCAGTTCCGCCAGCTGGTCACTCCTGGCATTGTTGGAATTCCCCAAACCCTTGGTGAGGAGAGCTTTCATCTCTTCTTGCCCCAGAGACAAGTTCAGGAATATCTCCTGCAGCTGAGCAGTCTGGTCTTGGATGTCTTTGACAGACCTTTCTAGGGCCATCTCTTGCTGAAATAAACAGCAGGAGAGTAAGGAAACCTGAAAAAGGAAAGATTGTCAAGATGCAATGCATGATATGCGGATGCATGCTTTCAAGGATCTCTTGGGGTAAACACAAAAAATGTTAGAGGTTGAAATCTGCTCTTGGATTGGAGATCTCCGCACCGGTGGACGTCCTTCCACGAGAATCAAGCTCACCATGTCGAGTGGGTCATAGCCACTGATTCAAGTTGTTGTTCTTGAACTTTGATTGGAGAGCTTTGTGTCGGTGGATGTCCTTCCACGAGAATCAAGCTCACCATGTCGAGTGGGTCATAGCCACTAATTCAAGTTGTTGTTCTTGAACTTTGATTGGAGAGCTTTGTGTCGGTGGATGTCCTTCCACGAGAATCAAGCTCACCATGTCGAGTGGGTCATAGCCACTGATTCAAGTTATTGCACTTGATCTTTGATTGGAGAGCTTGGTATCGGTGGATGTCCCTCCACGAGAATCAAGCTCACCATGTCCAGTGGGTCATAGCCACTGATTCAAGTTGTTGTACTTGAACTTTGATGGTATTGGTTAGAGGAGAAACCTCTTTCCCCTGGATAGATGTCTGGTTCAACGTAACCCTGCATCAAAAGAACCCTCGAGATCCTTGAAATGGTTATTGAAAATGCTATGGTATGATGTCATGATGTTATGTACATGTATGCACAAGCAAGTGAGTGTATATACAGACAAACATATTCACACAAAGCAAACAAGTCCTTAGGTTTAAGCTTGCATGAGGTTCAGGTACTACCCTCTTTCAGTTTGTTGGTTAAAACCTGTCCTATCAAAAGTAACCGGGTTCTAGAGAATCTCAATATCACTGAATTGCTTTCATTGTTCATTGTTTCGATTTAGCCACTGAACTGGCGACCGAAATATTCCAGGAAAGCAACCCTCAATTGAGTGTAGTATCGAGTATCAACCAACCTCGGACTGCACCAAAGTCAGTTATCTCACTACCCTAAAAAGGCCAAGATGGTTCAATTAAGGTTCCTAAGGTCAGTTGATGCTTCACGACACCACGCGGCGGCCCCGTACTCTCCTTGATTGAACTCAAGGGTTACCGGTACACACCAAAGTGCCACATCAATGTAGCAGACTGTTTTAACCATGTCAGTATACCCCGCACAGTTCCCTCACAGCCTTGTTGCTACTTTCTAAGAAGGTATCCTCAGATCCGGGTTAGGATCTATAAAACTCCGATACAAAGCCCACAAATGTAAAAGCAAACAAAGCAATCAATTGAAAACAAAGGTGATGTAAACCCTAAGGTAACCCCACTTTTAAGTATATCCCCAGCAGAGTCGCCAGTTCTGTGATACGGTGGGAGAACTGACTAGTGTTTTGCGTTCGTATTCGCACTTGTGCGGTTGAGCAAGAGTCGCCACCGACTTTTTATTTTATCCTAAAGGAAAGGTTAAAAAGCACAGCAAAAACCTTTAGAGATATTTCGTGGGTTCGGGGGGGTAGATTATGAAAAGGGAAGGTATTAGCACCCTTTTCATCCATGGTTATCCATGGGCTCTTAGTTACTTGGTTTTTTAAATCACTTGCCTTGATTTTTGATTGCTTGAAAATGGTGTGTGAGTGCTTTTGAAAATGTTTTGGAAGAAGATGCCTTGTCTTAGGCTAACCTTGTAACAATTCTTTACTCGAATGTTTTACAAAGGCGTGTATCTTTTCGAAAAGATGTTTCAAAAAATGTTTTGAGAGTTTGTTTGAAAGTGATTGTGGTTTTTGAAAAGGAGGCAAGTGTTTTTGCAAGTCGATCTCAAGTAACTAAGAGTTTTGTCTACCCTATTGTACTCAAAGGTTTTTGTTATGTTTTAAACCCCTTTTAACAATTTTGTTCCACCATTGGATTTGGTGGACAATCTTGCGTTTAGGAAGTTTATTCGGGACGGGCGCGGGTCATCGTATGGACCATGAATGCAATGATGCCAAGTTTCTTTGGCAATTTGCTTTGAAGGGACTATGATCATTCCATTTAAGCAACTTTCGAAAGCGTCATCGAGGGACTTATGATCATTTGAATTTGTTTTGCCAAAGATACTCGACGTGCAAACATGGCCCATTTTGGAAGGCAACATGTGGGATTACCCTAGAGGGTGCAAGTGTGATTGTGTATTGATTACATGTATTTGTCTTGTATTAGGTTATCTAGCGTTTGATTTTATGTACATGCAAACCCTAGGTCTAACCATGGTATAATTGGAAAACTGTAAATTGCGGAAATGTAAAATCTACGCTATTACAAAATGGTATCCGGGAGTGGGGATATAAATGTACAAATGGGGATGAGAATTATAGTATCCAATAAGTTACAACCAAATCGAATTTGCGATAAAATGTAAATATCGAATATACAAATATAAGATAAACAAATGTGTATAGGGCAATGTGAATGTATTGTGTAAGTGTACAAGTATATGAGTATGTGATTATTTACAGGTGCGGAATGTGAACTTGATGCGTATTTAGGGTATCTACTTAACCTAAGGAATAATTAAGCGTCCTTTTAATGAATTTGTATTTCTTTTAATATGCACAAAAAGAAAATATTTTAATTGCATGTTCAAGTTTTAATTGAATTATGTATGAAATGATGTTTTAAGAAAAGAAAATATTTCTAGGTTTTCGTTATGTAAAAAAAGTATATTTTCATGTGTTATGTACAAAAATGTTTTAAGAAATTAAATTATGCAAAAAATGTATATTTACTTAGTATGTATAAAATATATTTTAATTAAAAGAATGGAAAGGTATTTTCAATTTTAAATATATGATGTAGAAAAAATGTATTTTTATTATTAATATAATTTTTATAAAGAATAAATAAAAAGAAAGAAGAATATATTGTTTTATATAAAAAAAAAAGAAGTTAGTGTTAAATGAAATGTTTTTGTTAAAGAAGCAAACATTTTAATGGGATTTGGGGCGTGCAGAATGGGCAAGGCCCACGTTGAACTCAGAACATTTTTAGGGTTTGGAATTATTGTTCAGTTGGAACAAAAGGCTTTAGGGTTTGCACAGCGGCGCGTTCATGGGTTTCGTTGTCTTCTCCGTTCGTCTTTGGCCGTTCTGAATGCTGAAACGTAAGCCTCCGTCCAGAGCCACCAGCGACCTCCACCTCTTTCTCCTCCCAACAACGTCATCATGGCGATCGATCTAAGGTACAAATATTCTCCTAATTTCGTTAGAGTTTTTACGATTTTGCGTGTTTGTGATTTTTTGATTATTGATTCTTACTCCAATTTATTGTTGTATCTTGAGGCATATGGTAGAATCAAGAGAAGAGGGAAAACTACCTGGATGGAGGGAAGGAAGAGGAGGAGGGTGCTCAGGAGGCTCAGCGATGGAGGGCTTGCACGATGAAGCTGGCTTTGGTAACTTTTATCTTTTCTTCTTCCTTAGGGTTTGATGATGATTTTTGTACTGAAAACCTTATCCTGAAAAAGATTCACTTCTTTATCTCTTCTCTTCTACTGCATGTTGCCTTGAACGTCCCTCTCTTCTTCTGACTTATGTTGCCTTTGAGTATTCGTATGCTTTTGAATATGCTGAGCTTGTTGCCTTGAATTGTTGCTTTGAGATGCCTATGATGAAGAGCTTCTTCTGAGGCCTAGGGTTTAGTTGCCCCTGTTGCCTATTATTTTTCCTCTTCTTCTGACTTATGTTGCCTTGAGTATTCGTATGCTCGCCATGAATGTTTATGGCCTATGATGAAGAATTTCTGAGGCCTTTTCTGTATTGTTGCCTTGAGATGCTTCTTTTGCTTGTCTCGAATGTGTTTTTTTATTGCCCAATGATGAGCACTTCCTCTGAGGGCCTTGATGCTTGGATTGAATGGTTTTGGTCTCTTGTTTGATGGCCTTAGCAGGTTTGAGCCAATGCCAGTTATGTGCTTGACAGTAGGCAGGTTTCTGTATGGTTCAGGCAGGTTTGTGCTTGTAGTGTTAGGCTTGAGGCTTTCTGAACTGGTATCCTGACCTTTTTTGGGTTAATGCAGGTTTGTATATTTTCCTTTTTTGTGTTGGTTTTGGCTTTGGGTTGAGCTTCAGGCCATTTGCAGTTTTGGTTTTTGACTCTTTTCAGGTTTAAGCTAATGCATGTTATGGTGTTGGCTTGTATATGAATGGTACAGTTTTTTCTTTTTGGTGATGGCCTTTGACAGGTTTGTTAGGCCATGGCTTGGTTTCAGGCAGGGTGGATGTTTAGGCTGGTGAGAAAACAGGTTAGGCTGGTGATGGTTCAGGTTAATGCCATGTTGGTTTTAGGTTTTGGCCTTGAACATGTTTTCTGTTTGAGGTTATGGCAGCAGGTTGGATGCCTAGCAGGTTTTTTTGTTTATGCAGTAAGCTATGTATGTTTATATGTTGAGGGCCTTAGCAGGTTTGTATGTTGAGGTTTTAGATGTTTGAACTGGCTTAAGGTTTTAGCAGGTATGATGCTGAGGCAGTTTGTATCTCAGTTTTTTGTATATCTATTCTTTTTGTGTTGGTTCCTCCTTGAACTGTGTTGTTCTTTCTTGTATATCTTTTTCTTCTTATCTATGCCTAAAGCCTAAAAACATGCGTCTTATCCCCCTTCTTTCTCTCTCTTTGTACAGTTAAAAGAATTTTAAATGTTTTCTTGTTGTACTTTCTGAAAAGGTCACATGGGGAAATGATGAAAGATGTAGCTTGCATATCATACCTTCCTCTGCATATTTGATCTCTTCTTTGACAGCTTTTGTACTTTTTTGTCTTCTTTGATATCCTTGTGCAGTAACTTGACAGCTTTGGTATTTGACAGAAAGTTGTACTTTGATTTTTAGTTAGGTTTGAACTTGCTTCTGAACTAATGCAGTTTGACATTTTGAATTATGCAATTTGGCTTTTGTGCATTCATACTTTAGCAAATAAAACTCGTCCCTCTTTGTGAACCGGGAGCGATCCTGTGATTTGCAGAGAGGGTTAACTGATCCCCATCAGTGGCCTTTAATGATGACTGCAATTTTAATCTGTCTTTTTAATTTAACTGCTTTTTGACTTTTCTTCTTTTCTTTTGCAGGTGAATAATTGGATGGAGAGGAATAAAGTGAAGCATGAAGCATGAAGAATTAGAAATAAATAGGATAGTTTTCTTTTTATTTAAATTTGAATTAATGTAAAACCAATGTTTGTAATTAAATTCCAAACATCAATTGTACAGTTAATTTAAAAATAAATAAAAGTTTCCATTATCCAATTAAATCTGTTTTCTCTTTATTGTTTATTTATTATTTAAAACTCTTTGAATTAAAATAATTGAAAACTAAATTTCGATCACTTAATTTAGAATAATAAATAATTTAAATAAAACAATGTTTTAGTAATTGACCAATTAAACCTGTCCTTTCCAATATCCAAAGCAAAGCAGCAGTTAACCAAAATAAACTGATCAAGCGCATTCCCTTTTTACTGATTCTTTGCCAAGCACTGTAATTTCAAAATGCATACTCTTTGACTGGTGAATTCAAACCAACTGCCTCCTCTTACTGATTAAATTAAAAACAATGCAAATTCGACCCGAATCTCGGAGTAACTTGCAAAGTGCTGTGGAATTTTAACCTTTCTGAGAATATGCCCATAAAACCTTAATTCCTGATTAAATGCCAAATAACGTTCGCCTGATCAAAATGCGCCAGAATCAACCACAACCCTAAGCCAACTGCTTGAACTGTTCTAGGGCCATGAAAACCAGTAAAACCCTAATTTTGCTTAACTGACAAGAAAAGTCCGTTTGTCCGATTCTTGAGCCAGTTTGAAAAATTAGGGAATGCCTGAAGCTGAGATTTCTTGGGGAAAAAAATGCGAGGGCAAATTTTGGGGTACAACAGTTCCCATATTAAATTTTGATACATGCAACATATACAAACAAAATTATCTTAACATGATGTCAAAACAAATGTTACAACATGTGGTAACAGACTAGACATATCAGAATGAACTTAACACAGAAAATAAGACTGTTGAATGATAAATAATTCACAGAGTTATTAACCCAGTTCGTTGCAACATCACCTACTCTGGGGGCTACCAAGCTAGGAAGGAAGTCCAGTATCATCCGTATTAGTTCAAATCTAAACTCCCTCGCTTACAACTTCTTGCCTAATCTTTATCCAATGCAACTTCTACCTAAGCACCTCCTAGATATGAGAAATCACCATCTCACTTCCTAACCCACCTCAGTGATATTTAACGGTCCCAATCCTAGTGACTGCAACAAATACAACCCAATTTAGAAGATTACACTTCAAATACAAAAACTCAAACTCTTGCTTAAAAGCTTTGAGTGAGAATAATAACTTGACTAACAGTCAAGCAATAATCAGTCGACCATATAATATCAAAAGATACATGGGTGACTGATAACGCGAAATCATATCATATATTTACTATAAAATTTATCCGTTTTATGTCATATTTACCCGATTAACTCTCGAATATTCCGAGTTCTGTATGGTTTTATGCAGGTACAACATATCTCAGCTCAAACTAAGAAGAAACGTGAAATGCGCGAGATTGCGGCCAAAACCAAAGAGAAAAGATAAATCTGTCAAGAAATCCATTTTTTGCTGATGTTACGGTCGTCACACCCCTGCCACGACCGTAAGACGCTTCAGAAGAGTGTGACGCTCGTAACACCCCTGCCACGACCGTAACGCGCTTTTCATGCAAATTGTGCGTAACGTCCCAGCCACGCCCGTAACAAGCTTTTAAGTGTTAAATTTTGAACGTGGTCAAGCAACAGAACATGGTAAAGCTGAATGAAGTGGTCAAGCAAAGCGTGCATACGTGCCTAAATTCTCTCTAACTTCCAAGGCCACTTTCTCCTCATTTTTCTCAGTAAAACCAAGAATTTAGGAACTCAGATATTTTTCCAACCGTACATTCACTCTCTATATATAGCTTAGACTTAGAAAGAAAAAGGGGAGAGTTCAGTTCACAAAAACCTTGCAGAAGCTCTGCCGATTTTAAGTCTCGATTCTATTTTCGCACTTCGTTCATTTTAATTTCCATTCCGACGTTCCAATCTTGCCGGCTTGTGGAAGAAGGATCTAGGATATTATTACTTTTCAGGTTTTTATTGTATTTGATATAATTGCAAATTTATTTATGTTAAATTTCTATTCTTTAATTATAATGCATGTGTTATTGTTTTCCGATTTTATTTCCTGCATTTTAATTCCGAGTATTATGAGTAGCTAAATACCCGTAGTCGGGGTGTGATGAAATAACCGAATGAATTAACGTATTTCTAAGCTAAAACTTTAATTAACTTAATTTCTGGCCGCGACTTTTTATAATTAAAAATTAATCTTTTTGTTACGAGAGTAAGTAAAGTGAAATAGGGAGAAATCAAGACCACGAGAGTGTGAGGTTTTAACCGGATAGCTAAAGTTAGGCATTCGATTTAAATACAGCGAGAGCGCTTTAAAACGAATTAGATTTATTTAGTTTTCAAAAAGATGCTTTCTAAACACTTATAGACTAGCGAGAGCAGACATTTGGCTTTAGGAGCATGATCCGAGGTAAGACCACGAGAGTGTGAATCGAGGGTTTTTAAACTGATAAGTACTACAGAACAATTTAAGTTAAATATTTTTATATGCTTAGGTACAATTTAACTCGCGTAGGTTCAAAACATTACACTCCGACCGCTTTAATTTCATAATCCTTTTAATTGAATTTAGTTTCTCCTTTAGTTTTAAACTTCTAAAAAACCAAACGTGACAATTTTCGCCTTAGCTAAACTAAGATGTTTTATAACACTAGAGTGATTACGAAGTCCCTGTGGGTTCGACATCTTTTTATTACTACCGCGATAGACTGTGCACTTGCAGTTAAGATTCCGTTAGACACATTAGGTCAATCGCGACATCAAGTTTTTGGCGCCGTTGCCGGGGACTTTAGTTTAGTCACTAGTGTAATCTGAAAACAACGTTGTCTAGACTAAGGCAACTTTTTATATTTCCCTCTGTTGTATGCCAAACACTCGTTCTCAAAACGAGTCTTTGCATCTACGAATCTTGTCCCAATTACTATGTATCACCCAAATTTTTTCTACAACCCCCACTCTGAGTATTTCGAGGAATCACAAGGATCCCATAAATCCGACCTCGAAATACTATTGGAGAATTTCAATGCATCATAGACTCATTCTCACCCGAATTACCTTTCCAACCACCAATCCCAATGTTTTGAGGAATCGTAAGAATATTATAATTCCAACCAAACTTATCCTCAACCAAATTTCCCCTACAATCACTACACCCAATATTTCGAGGAGACGCAAGTATCCTATAAATCCGACCTCGAAATATTAATGGGAAATTTTAATGAAATATCAATGATGACAAAGCGCTTTACGGAAACGCAAAATGCGACTCTAACTCAATTTGAAGAATCAGAAGAATCACATGATTTCAACTTTGAAACATCAATGGAGGATTCTGATGCGACGCTAACTCACTCTAGGTTAGAATCTCTGATGGAGCACTTTGTAGAGACACAAACTGTCCAGAACAAAGAGTTTAGAAAACAAAGTCTTCAAAACAGTGAAAACCTTAGGCAACTGACCACTGCGATTGACTCGCTCGCGACCTACAACATAGCCTTAGAGACACAAATCTCCTAGCTTGAACAAAACCCTCTAGGACCCTTCCCTAAGGAAAAAATGGATGTTGTAACAACCATTAGTGAAAAACAAGTTGAAAATCCTAAGGATAGCGATAATGAGGTTGAGGAGAGCGATAATGAGGTTAAGGAAAGTGATGATGTGGATGAGGAGAGTTCAGACGAGAAAAGAGTAAAGATTGAGAAAAATCCTCCAACACCATCTAAAAGGGAGGTCGTAGAAGAGGTAGAGAAGGAAGAACATATTGTTGTTCCTCATCCATATACCCCACTGATTCCTTTCTCAAAAAGTTTTATGGAAGCTCAGATAGACTCCCAATCTAAGACATATGTGGAGGTATTGGAAAATATCCACACTAATGCACCCTTGTTGGAAGTCTCGCGTAAAAAGAGAAAATTAGAGGACCGTGAAACTAGGGATATAATTACTGTTAAGAAGGCAAGGTTAACCTTTGAGGTGGTGGATGAAATCACTAACCCCAAACTTGAAAAGTTGATACTTAGGATAGATCCAGAACCACCACCACAAGTTCAGAAGAATGAACCACCCCACAGAAGAAAGAAAAGAAAAGGTGAGGGATATGTGAGATGGCTTGATAAGTGGCCATGGAAAACGATGATTACTAAAAGTTTCAACCGAGGAGTCATTCTCGAGAGAACCACCATGAGTGCTTGCACTCCTGAGCTGTCAGGCTTTTGACGTTAAAAACAGCGCTAAGTGGGAGGCAACCCACCTATTTGTTAATTGTTATTTGTTTTTATTTATTTATTTATTATACATTCCGTTTTTGCATTTATTCCCATTTAAATTTTTTTTTCTTTTGTTCTAATTTCTATAAAACTGTTGCTGATTTCAAATTAATTTTAACTGCCACAGGATTTCTGAAAAGTTTTTGTTTCTCTTCTACCTTCTCTTCTGACTTGTTTCCCTAACAATAACCATGGAACCAAAGCCACATAATTTCTTGGAAACCACCTTTAGGGGTATAAACCAAAAGAGAAAAATCGAGGAATTATCAAAAAGAAACATCGGTTTAACACTTTATTATGATGAACCCACTATGAATGCTTTAGGTATACTGGATAGTGTTTTGTACTTGTTTAACCAGCTGGGGTGGGAAAAAGCCCACATTAAGACTAGGTTTGCCACCTACCGTGAGCTCACCCTTGAATTTCTCAGCTCACTAGTCCATATACCCGAACATGGAAAAGGGACCCGAAAAGGATTCATAAGTTTCCGTCTCTTTGGCATTGAGTTTATTTACAATCATAAGGAACTAGCTGACCTTAGGATTCCCTAGCGGCCCTTTTGCTTATTCTACTACCCAGGTTGAACTGATGGACATTGAGCTAGATTACTTTTGGGGGACCTTGACTGGTAATTATCACCCTGACCCGGATAACATGGATAATGATGAAATTCATAACCCTGCTATCCGCTATTTCCATAAGATTCTAGCCCATACTGTATTTGGAAAAGAGGAGAACTAGACTACTGTGTCTAAAGACGAGATATTTTTACTGTATTTTATGCACCAAGGCCACCCCGTTAATGTCGTACCCTTCCTGATGCAAACCTTTTACCGCATTATAGATAACCCTGATGAACCAATCATCATAGGTGGCCTGGTCACAATGATTGCACAGGCCCTCGGCCTAAGACACCAGCTGAATAGGTGCCCGCATTTTGGTACGATCCGTCCCATGAATCTTGCTTTTTTCTTTAACCGCCGAATGATAGCAAACCATGCTTACCCACCTTATGATTATCTGATAAGAGATGAAGTTGTAAACTTATTTACCCTTCCGAACCATGATAAAGTGAGCGTCCATAACCGTGACAACTGGCTTTATGAGCTAAACCCGCCCGACCAACCTCCTACACCTGAGACACCGCAAGATTACCAAATTTTTGATGATATTATGTCCGATATGGGTGACCCCGAGACTCCTCCTGGTTATTACGAAAATTTCAACATGGCGGAAGCCCATGCAGCCCCTGAAACAACAACGAAGGATTATACTGATAACCTTAACAAAATTGCCACCACACTTAATACCTAGCAGACTAACATTAATGGATTAAAAGATGAAATAAAAAGCATGCGTCTGGAAATAATGGGATTAACCGACATAACAGTGGAGCAATTTTATTATATTCATAATTCACTCGAAGAAATTAAAGCAAAGCTTGGATGAAGTCACGAATGGAAGCTACAGTTTTATATTTCATTTTGTTTTGTTTCTAGGAAGTTTCCAATTTCTGCACACTTTCAGTTTCGTTTTAAATGTAGAACAAATTTATCTTTATGTAATTTCTGAATTTATGTTGTTGAACATGCAGTTCTACGAAATCATCGTTTCAGTTGTTTAATACTGGTTTGCTAGTTTCCTCTGCACGAATTATAATGCTCTACATATATTGCGAGTTTTTACTCTAATTGCTGATGGTGTGATGTTTTGGAACATATATGCTTGCATTTTCTTGGTATACCATTGAATTTATATTGTTATTAAAATGCCTTTGTGTAGAGATAGAATGTTGCAGACTTGATACAACACAGTCTGTTAAGAAATTGCACATTTTGCAGTTGTTACGACCGTCACAACCCTCTTACGCTCGCCACACGCCTTTTAGCGTGTTACGATCGTCATCCCTGTGATACGACAGTAACACGGGTTACATCAGTGACCCTTGTAGAAGACAGTAGCGCTTCTTCTGCAACCTTCCCTCTTCCCCACTATTTCAAAACCTTTCCATTAAGTTTCATCCATTAAGTCACCTTCATTTTCCATTAAGTTTCATCCTTCCCAATATTTTTCCATCATTATTATCTACATCCCACAACCCAAACCCACTATCTCTAACGCTTTAGCATTCTAAAATGGCAAACATCAACCAACAAATCCCAGGCATCTACTTACGCGATGGCGAAGCAGGTGAAACCCAACGCACGAGGTTCCTGAAGTTCCAACGCAGAGGCATCCATCCCACGAGGTTCGTCGACATTGACTGCCTCCGAGACCTCGGGTTACTTGAAAGTGTCCAACACCTCCTACAGAATGTCAACCTTTGGACCCTATGTAGCCAGCCCCAACCAACATACGAGAATCTCACCCTCGAGTTCCTCAGTTCATTCTGCTACATCACTCTGAATGGTCCTAGAAATCAACTTACCGGTGTGGTAAGGTTCCGCATTTTCGGCACCGAATACGATTTCTCTCAGAATGCATTCGGTCGCCTACTCGACTTTTGTACAGATGAAGGCGCTCACCTACGTGTGCCCGACACCTTCCATGAGGAATCCTTCAACCTTTGGCATAACTTGACCAACAATCGGGCTAACTCCTACGATCACCTCAATGCTACCCAAATCCATAACCCCGCCATTCGCTACTTCCATCGCATCTTATCCAACACCATTTTCGCAAGGGATAGTAACCACAAGCTTAACTCCAAAGAGTTGTTCTTCCTGCAATGTGCGTTTACTAATCAGAAAATCAATGCCGCACCATTCCTCTTGGCCCATATTCATTCTATTTGCACTCGCGGCGGCAAACCCTTCTATTTCGGAGGGCTTGTCACTTCTATTGCATTGGCCCTGAATCATGGCGACACCCTTGCCCATCTGCCCTCCAGAGCACCGGTCTTGCTTACCTTAGACCATTGCAAATCGGCTCATCTCATTTACCAACGGGACGACGGTCGGTTCCATCCAGTGATCTGTAACGTTGTTTATTCTAACATTGTTTTGCCTTGCAGGGACCGTATCGATCCGCATAACCGAGCCAATTGGCTATTTGATGCCCCTGACGGCCATGCTCCCGTGCACGATGCCCAGCCAGCTGCTCCAACTGACGAGATCCAGGAGGAATTGAATTGCGAAACACCTGCTCCTGACTTTCCTGAGTCCTCTTCTGCACCACCTCCTTTTACTATGGAGGACGTCCTCAGAGCCCTCCATCAGCAAAATCAGATGGCTGTAGCTCTTGAAAGGAAGCATCAGGAGCAGTATGACACTCTACATGCGTAAAACGTCCAAATCCTGAGCGGCCAGCGCAATGTCAACGAGAAGATGGACGAGGTTTTCTCCGAGCTAAACGCCTTACGCATGGACGTCACCGCTCTTGGCTCGCATGATACCGACCTCGAGGCCACACCTACCCAACAATCCCACACACGTAGCAGAGGCAGAGGCCACCAGTAGTTTTCTTTTGTTTTTGTATTTCATTTATTTCCCTTTCCGTCAGTTTTCTATTTGTATTCCTTCCTAACTTATATCATGCCATTGAGACAATGTCTGATATAGTGTGGGAGAGACGTTATATTTTCTTCATGTTGTAGTAAATTTATGGTAACTCTATGATATTTTCAAGTTTTTCAAGTTTTCCCCGTATTTTAAGCCATACCAAAAAAAAAATTCTCCGCTCGCATAGCTCGACATACCTGCCTTAAAACGAAAACCTAGTTAGGTAGACGAGAACGAGTAAACAAAATCAATACGACTATGACACCGTGAACATCCTACTTATGCAACCCGTCTAAACGAGACGTTATATGTACACCTCGATTTTTAAGTTCTGAAGTAACCCCTAGTAGTTTATACTAGCAGTCAGCACCGTCTGGACACAAACCACGTGGGGAGCCGATGAATATAAGTGTTTGATGCCTAATCTTCTCATCTCGATGCTAAACAAAGAAAATCTTGTGCCAAAAGACAAAGATCGCATACGAGACATAAGTGATAAGAGAAGAAGTCCATTGAAGGTTGGTTTAGAGGTATCTGGTTCTGAACTTGGTAGGGCGTGCTACGGCTCGATCCCCCGCAACCTCCAATTTGGATAAATCCAGGGTAACCACATCCGTGTACCAGACCCCGCGACAAAACTAGGATCAAAGTCACTAACCGGCTACTCCACTACGCGCGTGAAAAGACAAAGGGCTTAATGTGATTGCGCCAGAACGAAACCGGGCGAAAAAGCACGCGAGGATCGAGGTTTAAATATGACAAAACGATTAAGCGGTTTGTTAAGATGGAAATACGCGACTCAATTGTGTCATTGGCATATCACTGACGTTTTACTCAAGTATCGGCCGACTAACAATTGGTTTCCTGTGTTTTATCTTGAAAACAAAAGGTATGTCGTGCACGTGCGCCTAGCGAACACTTGTCCGATTTTTTTACGACTATTTGCTTGAGGACAAGCAAAGGTTTAAGTATGGGAGGATTTGATAACGTGAAATCATATCATATATTTACCATAAAATTTATCCGTTTTGTCATATTTACCCGATTAACTCTCGAATATTCCGAGTTCTGTATGGTTTTATGCAGGTACAACATATCTCAGCTCAAACTAAGAAGAAACGTGAAATGCGCGAGATTGCGGCCAAAACCAAAGAGAAAAGATAAATTTGTCAAGAAATCCATTTTTTTGCTGATGTTACGGTCGTCACACCCCTACCACGACCGTAAGACGCTTCAGAAGAGTGTGACGCTCGTAACACCCCTGCCACGACCGTAATGCGCTTTTTCATGCAAATTGCGCGTAACGCCCCAGCCACGCCCGTAACAAGCTTTTAAGTGTTAAATTTTGAACATGGTCAAGCAACAGAACATGGTAAAGCTGAATGAAGTGGTCAAGCAAAGCATGCATACGTGCCTAAATTCTCTCCAACTTCCAAGGCCACTTTCTCCTCATTTTTCTCAGTAAAACCAAGAATTTAGGAACTCAGATATTTTTCCAACCATACATTCACTCTCTATATATAGCTTAGACTTAGAAAGAAAAAGGGGAGAGTTCAGTTCACAAAAACCTTGCAGAAGCTCTGCCGATTTTAAGTCTCGATTCTATTTTCGCACTTCGTTCATTTTAATTTCCATTCCGACGTTCCAATCTTGCCGGCTTGTGGAAGAAGGATCTAGGATATTATTACTTTTTAGGTTTTTATTGTATTTGATATAATTGCAAATTTATTTATGTTAAATTTCTATTCTTTAATTATAATGCATGTGTTATTGTTTTCCGATTTTATTTCCTGCATTTTAATTTCGAGTATTATGAGTAGCTAAATACCTGTAGTCGGGGTGTGATGAAATAACCGAATGAATTAACGTATTTCTAAGCTAAAACTTTAATTAACTTAATTTCTGGCCGAGACTTTTTATAATTAAAAATTAAGCTTTTTGTTACGAGAGTAAGGAAAGTGAAATAGGGAGAAATCAAGACCACGAGAGTGTGAGGTTTTAACCGGATAGCTAAAGTTAGGCATTCGATTTAAATACAGCGAGAGCGCTTTAAAACAAATTAGATTTATTTAGTTTTCAAAAAGATGCTTTCTAAACACTTATGGACTAGCGAGAGCAGACATTTGGCTTTAGGAGCATAATTCGAGGTAAGACCACGAGAGTGTGAATCGAGGGTTTTTAAACTGATAAGTACTACAGAACAATTTAAGTTAAATATTTTTATATGCTTAGGTACAATTTAACTCGCGTAGGTTCAAAACATTACACTCCGACCGCTTTAATTTCATAATCCTTTTAATTGAATTTAGTTTCTCCTTTAGTTTTAAACTTCTAAAAAACCAAACGTGACAATTTCCGCCTTAGCTAAACTATTCTGTTTTATAACACTAGAGTGATTACGAAGTCCCTGTGGGTTCGACATCTTTTTATTACTACCGCGATATACTGTGCACTTGCAGTTAAGATACCGTTAGACACATTAGGTCAATCGCGACATCAGTGACATACAAACTACATAAGAGACTCTCAAACCCCAAGACTTATCCTTCCCCTAATTTTACAATTGTTGAAAACTTAAATTATATTAGGTTAGGATTCCCCTTTAAATACAACTCTATAGTCCATGGGCTTTGATATTCTGAGTCCAGAAGTTTCTTGATCTATAAGTTGAGTCATGCACCAAATATGTAGCAAATCTCCTTCAATCTTGGAACAACCAATACAAAGTTTCCTAAATTATCTCAAGGCCCAATTTAGTAACAAATGTAGAGTTGGAGATACTAATTTGTTCCAAAACAAGTCTTCTCGACCTGCGAGAATATCTGAAATATATTCAAAGGAAATATAACATAATCAAACTAAATCTGTCAAGATTCAAAAAGAGCAGCATAAGCCTGCTGCATAACAGAACCAGATGTTATGACATATTGTTTGACATCTGGTCAGAACCATGTTTTAGAAAAATGTTTCTGATAGGAAAAATAGCAAGTGTACTACTTTGCCTCTTGTAATAACAGCTGAAATTCCCCAAATGTCGATCTTCGGGATTGCACAAAAGTACTGAGTTCAATTCGTGATTCAATTAAACAAAAACTAGATATTGGTAACATGTTATGGAAGGTGTATAATATACCATGTAATAACCTTGAATCCTGATCTCTTTAACAAGTTCATCACATTCAATTACCACCCCTTTAGGTTATTTTCCCCTAAGTCCTTAGTGAGATAACTTTTAACCATCCATCTTAAATCCTAAGTCCTTATAGATATTTGATGGAGTCAAGCCTTTATTTTATCAAGAGTTATCTAGTAACTATAGGATATCCCTAGTCCTAGGTAATATCTACTATAGCCTAATCGTGCAAAAACCTTAACAACCGCAGTCCAACTAATTATTAATCGTAAATCAACCTTGTTTTCCCGATAAAGAAAGCATTAAAAACATTGAACGATTAAAATGAAGAGAAAAACTATTGTATTATCAAGTTAGGAATTCAAAATTATTACACGAACAAAAAAGGGACACCCCCTAGCATTGGGGTTCTAGCTACTCATATTATTCAAAGAAAATAAAAAGATAAATTGTAAACATTACAAGTATTGGGGAGAAATTTGATCTTCAATCTTGTCCGTTCATGAAAATCTCCTTCCACCGAAACCCTTGTCTTCTCTAATCTTCTCTCGTGTAATTCTTCGCTGGAAAAAGTCCCCTTCCCCTTCTCACAAACAGGTTTTAATAGTATTAGGTCATCCCTCAGCAATGCAAAAATGTCCAAAGTACCCTTAATGATCCAAGACACTTAAAACTCCAAAAATCAGAATTCCTAGCGCATTGGCCGATACGGGATGTGTCACTGGACACGAGAATTCATGTTAACTTTTGTCCCTTGCTTCAAGTCACGCGTCCATGTAGATGATTTGACACGGACCATGTCATGCGACACGGGCACCCGTGTCAGCGTCTGTGACTTTTCTTTCTCATGTCTATGATGCAGTTGGTTTGACACAGGTCATGTCGTGTGACACGGGAACCTTTGTTAGCGTTTGTCTCGTGTTCCCGTCTTCAAATTGTTCCTCTTATCCTGACACGGTCAGTGTCAGGTGACATGGATTGTCGTGTCAGGATCCTTGTAGCTTCCAGATTTCTTTCATCTTTGCACCAATTCTTTGGAGATTTTCACTTGCACCTGAAATCACCAACAACTACTAAACCAAGACATCAAAAGCATCTAATTAACATAAAATTCAAATTAAAAGCATTTAAAGATAAAGTTGTGAAATATGATATATCTTAAACAAAATGAGAAAAAGACAAACCAAAGTGTTGCCGATTTGATGGATTTTTACCAAATAACTGATGGAAACCGGGTAGAATTGGTGACCGATCAGTTGCCAATATACAAAACCATGGTAATAACAATCTCTCACTTTTTGACAAATTTTGGATAAAAACAACCAAATAACAAAAAATCTGGGGAGAGGAATAAAACCATAGAACACCAACACAAGTTACATGTAAATTTTGTACTTGAGGAAGAAGATAAATGACACTCCCCCTCAAACACAGTCCCCATTTACCACCCTAAACTTCCCAGGTGTAGACTGATAGGACCAGACCTTAACTCTTGATAACTTAGAGAATACGATACAACCATGCTCGTAACTCAGACCACAAGATACAACAGAAACACTCCAAACAAAGAAGACATACTCATACATGATGTTAGAACATCATATGAAACATCCTTGCAAAACAAATACAAGAACAGAATCAAGACTCACATGATGGAAAATCATGCTCCCCCTAAAGTGTAGCATAAAACAAGCAACAACACTTGACTAAGACCTAGACCTATAACTCATACTAATAATTTTCTCCCCTTTTTTAGCCAAAAATTGACAAAAACATAGTGAAATGAAACGACACACTAAGAATCAATAGAAGCAAGAATTGATTCAAGACAACAAAGAAAGACTCAAAACATACTCAATAACTTGATGCAGAACTAGAAGCACCAAATTGATTTAAGGGAAAACAACTCCCCAAGCAGGAATGACTCAATGAAAAAGAAAAACAAAAGAGACAAAAAAGAAGAATCAAGAAGACTCTTAAAAAAAACAAAAAATAAACTGAATCAACAGAAACAAAAAAAAATCCTAAAGAAACAAAGAGTAAGTCTAAGTTTCTCCCAAACAAAAACAATAGACACACAAGCATATATATATATATATATATATATATATATATATATATATATATATATATATATATATATATATATATATATATATATATATATATATATATATATATATATATATATATATATATATATATATATATATATATATATATATATATATATATATATATATATATATATATATATATATATATATATATATATATATATATATATATATATATATATATATATATATATATATATATATATATATATAAGATAGAAGTTACCAACTATAAAATTCTCCCTCATGAGTCAATGAAATTGACCCATTCTTCACCAGCATCTGAATATGAATCATGTATATGAACCTGATTCTTCCTTAAGGATTTCATCTCTGTCATGGATGTTCTCCCTATTCAAGATGCTCCAATTGATGTTCCAACATTTCTTGCAATGTTGAACCCAACCTTCTTTGGATCAATGCCCTTATCCTTGTTGGGTTCCAGCCAATGAACCTTCTTAGCACCGGTATCTTTGGAAGCTTTACTCATGTTGAAACATAATATATCAGAATGACGAGGAAGAAAAATATATAAATACAAGGTGACTTACTTTGATTGTAATGGAAACCTTGCTAGTAACGATAAATCAGTCAATGAAAGCGTTATTGGAAGGGGATAAAATCTTCTTTAGTAACAGTGTACCACTCAATAAGAGAGAGAGAGAGAGAGAGAGAGAGAGAGAGAGAGAGAGAGAGAGATACACCCTTATTTAAACTTTTCTCTTTTCAAAACCTTGACTGCTGAAAATGTTACAACATTTGAAATGGCATTCTTCACGCCATTGAAAATGCTTCTTCGAAAATTTCACATAACACAAGGAGGAATATAGTTGGCAACACCGACCAAACAGTTACTACCAAAAATTCTCCTGTAGTGCAATTCAAAAAATACCCCTTGTATACTCAAAATAACTTACATCTCAAGTTATGATAAAATCCTTCCCAAAGCTCCTTAGCCAAACCCGACTTGGGAGTGCCAATATTCTGTAGCAAGATCCATGACATAATGATGACAGACCCAATGAATTTGTTCTGCAAATAGAATAAAATCCGTGTACCTTTATTACAGTAGAATGTTACACTACAATGTCATGACATCTGGTTAGACATTGTACACTTTTAGTAACAGACCAATATAGAAAATATCTTTCTTCAGCAATTAACCTAATCTTCAAGACATACCAAGACTCAATTAATTCTAATCTCGGAGATCAGAATATCCTCAAATAATACAATCTTCTTTAGACTTGGTCAATAAATTTTTACTCCAAGTCTCACAATCATTCAATATTCCATCTCTTAAACATCTTATGATCATAGACCAACACAAACTCCAAATAAAAAAATCCCTCTTAAAATGTTTTCTTGAGAAATTCCTTATTCAGTGCCTCCCAACCCTTTATAATCTTCCACACACTGGAGTAACAAACTGTTGTGATAATGTTCCAACATCTGGTTGAACATCAGTACCTTTCTCAACGAACACACCACATATTTTGATCCTGAAGTTACTCATCACTTAAAAGTACTTCTCTCAATAAAGTAAATCAGAAACATACCTTGTTCTCATTAAAGGAGTAGATAAGACCCTTTAAATACTTTAGAGACAATAGATTTACACAAGAGTAAATCATATATATCTTTCTATCCACCAGGACCCGCACCTTGCAGCGAACCAAACATAACCATAAAATAGGTTCTAGAGCTTTTGCAACTGTCTGATGTTGCACCTTCTAGTGTGACATCTTAACTTCTTCTTTCTTGAACACCAATTAAAACGATAAACAACTAAATACTTATGAAATTCACAAATAGAAATTGTTCTTAAATCCTTAGAGGAACTTCATACACCTCATTAGTGAAAGACAATTCTTCCTTGATGACATATACCTTCAGACCTTGATCACACAAATAACTTGTGTTTATTACAATAGTCACCAGTCCTTGAGTAAGAAGAAAACCTATTACCAAAACTTAGAGAATCCATCCTGAATTATTTAGTTATCCAATGTCCTTAAACTTCCTTTTTAGCATCATCAACAAAGTAACATTTGATTAGAATAAGACTTAAACAAACCACCAGGAACACTTTTACTGGACTTAAGTGTATGGAACAGTTAGTGACACAATACTAATCATCTTAGTTGAAGTTCTAATAAAGGCATGAGAGATAAGGAAATAAACACCTTCTCCGAGTATTAACCACTACTTGGTTAACCAATGCTGAACCTGACCTTCGAGGAAGTCAAACAAAAAGAACCTGTTAAAATCACACTTTCACATAAGATACATCTTCAGATCCAGTATCTGTCATAGCATGAGTATACTGATGTCTAGAACAATGTTGTGACATTATGATTGACATCCTTGACTCAGATTACCTCTTGTTAAAAAAATAGCCTTTTGTCACTTTGAGTTTTCTCTTTGCTAATTAGCTTAGAAGAAAACTTATCCTCCTTAAACTTCCAATCATCTCCCCTCTTGAAGAAACTCCTCCAACTAATATGGATTATCCTTACAAACTCGATCAAGACATCAAGTTTTAGGATTAAAGAGATTCACTTTACCTTGCAAAAACATAGATAGTAGATACTTCTTCATTCGCTTAAGACATAAGATTAGAAATAAATCACCTCTTATTTCTTCATAGTTGAAAACTCCCTTCATTCTAGATGCAGACCATAAAATAACAACTTCCAGCTCATTATGAGATAAATCTTTAGTTCATAAATCTTCATAAGAAGTCCATCTTCCAGTTAAACCAGTAATATCCTTGAAAATCATAATCAGGAATACTTTCCGAATTAAGCCAAGACATAGAAAACATGCACAATTGTCCTTGAGATAAGCAGTGCATTCTACTTCACAAAGATCTAAGGTCTCCACACTCATATGAATGCTTTTACATTGATTGATCTTTATTCCAGTTCCAGCATTATTTTTAGCATCACAGACATGCTTAAGTCAGTACAGATGTCTTTGAAATTTGGTCTAGACATTCTGTCCAATCTCCTCAATTCCTGATTGGACCACCTTCCAAGGAACACAATAAGAAACCCTTCATTAGAGACCAGGACATAAGCTTCTACCGAGTCGTAAACAAAATCCATGCTCTTGTTTTTTTTATTTCAATAGCTGTAACTTCCATGTCAAATATCTTGAATAGATACCTGGGAATCTTCTTCATGATCATCCTTTCTTCTGATCACTTTATACCCAAAACACTAAGATGTGCTTTAATGAGTGAACTTGAGAATTTCCCAAGTATATTTGGCCATAAAAAGTGATAATGGGTATGAAAAATAACCTTATCAATTCCATAGATCATGGCATTGATAACTATAAGGTTAGATAGAATCAACTCATACTCTTCCTTTAATCTCTTTAGAACCAAGATTCTCTTATCCTGATTATTCTTCAAGATCTGCTGTCCAAGAATTTTGTCATTCCAGTCTTCATAAAGAATAGCAGTACCAAAAAAATACTCCTTGGAGCTCACCTAATTGACTAGGGTGCCTACTGTGATACCAATTGAAATTTTGGTACAAACAACATATACAAACAAAACTGTCTTAACATGACATCGAGACAGATGTTACAACATTTGGTAACAGACCAGACATCAGACTAAACTTAACACAAAAGATAAAACTGCGGAATGATAAATAACACATAGAGTTATTAAGCCAGTTCTGTATAACATCACCTACTCAGTGGGCTACCAAGCCAAGAAGGAATTCCACTATCAACAGTATTAGTTCAAAGATAAACTCCTCCATTTACAACTTCTCGCCTAATCCCTACCCAATATAACTTCTACCTAAACACCTCCTAGATATGAGAAATCACTATCTCACTTCCTAAATCACCTCAATGATATCTAACAGTCTTAATCCCAGTGACTGCAACAAATACAACACAATTTAGAAGATTACACTTCTAATACCAAAACTTAAACTCTTGCTTAAAAGCTTCGAGTGAGAATAATAAATTGACTAACAGTCAAGCAATAATCAATCGACCATATAATATCAAAAGATACATGGGTGACATACAAACTACACAAGAGACTCTCAAAACCGAAGACTTATGCTTCCCCTTATTTTACAATTGTTGAAAACTTCAATTACATTAGGTTAGGATTCCCCTTTAAATACAACTCTGCAGTCCATGGGCTTCGATATTCTGAATCCAGAAGTTTCTTGATCCATAAGCTAAGTGATGCACCAATTATGTAGAAAATCTCCTTCAATCTTGAAACAACCAATACGAAGTTTCCTAAGTTGTATCAAGGCCCAATTTAGTAACAAATGTACAGTTGGAGATACAAATCTGTTCCAAAAAAAATCTTCTTAACTTGTGAGAATATCTGAAATATATCCAAAGGAAATTGTGATATGGTGGTAGAATTGACTGTTATACTGGTTTGCGTTTTGTATTTACAAATCTGCGATAAGCAAGAGTCGCCACCGACTTTTATTTTATCCAACAAAGGAAAGGGTGAAAAAAAAAACAAAGACCTTTCTCGAGATTTTCTGAGTAAGGGGGGTAGATTATGGAAAGGGAAGGTGTTAGCACCCTTTCCATCAGTGGTTTTCCACGGGCTCTTAGATACTTGCTCATTTTTGAAAATTGCTTTCGTGTTTGTGTGTTGAAAATATTTGGAAAACGCCTTAATGCAGAGATTTGCTTTGCGTTTAACTCTTGTATTAGTCCTCAAGAGTGTTAGCAATGCAGGTGTTTTGAACAATTGCTTTTGAAAGTGTGAAAATTTGATTTTTGAGCAAGTACCTAACAATTATCTACCTACTCGAAAAAGGATGTTCTTTTCCTCTTTTCCTTTAGATAGTGCAATCCTACTATTAGTGAGTAGGTAGCCCTATCGTTGGATGTTGAGGGACTATCGAAGAGACGTTTACGGTCACTAAGGCAACTAGGCAAGAACTCTTAGTAATTATCCTAAAGTTCTAAGATCACTTTTTACCCAAAGCAACAGTCAAAAGGGTCATCGAGGGACTTGTGATCTCTTGAACTAAATAACAGCCACTAAAAATCGTCACGTTTCGAGAATTGTGACCGTTTTCAACGGCAACCGAAGTGGGAGATACCCTATGGGGTGAGCATGTACAAGTGTGTTGATTCAGTTCATTTATCTTGCGCTTTAGGGTTATCTAATCATTTTAATTTCAGTCTTTTTTATGCAATCCTATTAATCTAAGCAGTTAATAGTGCGGAAAATAAATTATAGAAAATAAAATTCCTAAGCTATTACAAAGCCTTAGGGCAATTACATAAATAACACAAGAAAATAAAATGCGGAATTTTAAACCTAATTAAAGCTATTACAAATCGGGAAACAGTTATATAATGGGAAAAGAAAAAATGAAAAAAAGATAAACGCGCGAACAATGGTAAGAGCGTCTAAACCCTAAAAATGTTTAAAAGAAAATATTTTTTTTGTTTTTATTTATTTATGAAAATATTAAATTGTAATAATATCCTAATTAACTAAATTAAAAAGGAAATAAAACATTATTAATTACAATTAATTCTAATGAAACTTATATTTTTTGGTATTTTTAAAGAAAAAATATTTAAAATTTAATCCTAATTTCTAGTTAATTTTAATTTAAAGAAAAAGATTAAAGTAATTAAACTAAATTAATTTACAACCTTAATTTTAATTATGAAAAAAAAACTAATTCTATTTTTTGTGATTTTATTGATTTTATGATTAAATAAAAAATGAATTTTAAAAGCATAAAAAATAATTCAAATAAAATAGAGTAAGTGAAATAAAAAAGAAAAGAATGAACTAGGCCTGATATGAGCAATGAGGGGGGTGTGACGCTGAATTTGTTAGGCCCAGATTATACAAGCCCAATGTCCTGCGTGAGATCCAATGCTGCCAGCCCCTAGGGGTTCACCGTGGGTGCCTAGATCTGGATCAATGATCTGATACTTATGATAGATCCAATGATGATGATGAGATGGTAGCCTAGGGTACACTCCTTCAGCCTTAGCGCACTAGATCTGCAGATAAATGGTTAAAAAAATCAAAACGCATGACCTGGGTATCGAACCTAGGTTCTCCCCTTCATACGCATTCCCTCTTACCACTCAACCATCCTGTTCATTCATTTATACAAATAAACATAATAATATATATATGAAATAAGTGGAGTATGCTGAAGTGTTGAAACATGCGCTGAGGTGGGCCCTTGGGAATTTGAATAAACTAATCATCACCATGTTTTCTGCCATGCCACAGTCCACGCTGGTAAGCCACCCCAGACGGTGGCTCCGGTCACCCCCTTTGATTGATCAAAAAGCTAAACCTGCAAAATATCAAGAAAATAAAAGCAAAAGTGACCCTACCCCCCTAATTTGGGGTCTACGAGTTCAATGGTGATGACCATTTGGCCTGAGACGGCCTGTGTCATCTTGTTCGTGCCTTGGAAATTTCAAAGCCCTAACTATGGCAACTCCATAAATCTGCACCCAAACCCCCATGCTTCACGTTAGAAAAAATCAAAACAATAATATAAACGTGAATATGAAACAAAAACTGATTTATATCATATATTTGTAAGGTTTCGAATCCCAACCTTACCAAAGTCTGGTGACACGTGGATCTGGAGTTCTAGGGTGCTGCACGTCTTGTGGAGGATACGAATGATCTCCCGAGGGCCTCAGAGAGTGAATGATGCAATTTGTTTGGCCTGGAAACCGCTGAATCGTATGGTACCAAATTCCACCTTTCTTTTGAGTTTTTGAACTTTGCTAGGATTGTTTCTAAAGCAGCTGCACCTCCTCCCTTGGGCTGGGATATTTGTGCATATATATGAGACAATACTAGGTCAACAAATATGGAGAGATATCAAGGCTTTCATGAGAAAATATTTACTTTCCAATGATGTGATTTATGACTTTTTTGGACCAAATCAAATCTTTTCCTCTCTCCACGAAATTCCCTTGATATAATCAGCATATTTTGTCCATTATTTAATAGGAAAAAGATTGCAAATCAAATCTTATGTTATCTCCATTATTTATTTATTTATTTTTGAATTTTAATGAATAAAATATCAAAATAAATAGCATAAATAATAGAATAATGCATGGGTGGGCTTAGAGGTCATGGACCATGTTAGGAATAAGTTTCAAACATAAAAAGATAGGCCCATTTGAGGAAAAAAAATCCAAGTTTGGTAAATATTGGGTTCATGCACTTTTCCAAAAATTGGTCAACTTTGGCAATGCATATCTCTCTCAATTTTAACCCTATGAGGGTGTTCTTGGACTTTTTAGAGATATTAGGATGTCCTCTAAACAACCATTTTTGTTTCATCTCAATTGAATCTTCCATGTTCATCATGTAAGGAGCTTTGACCCAAAAAGTGTTTTTATTGACTTTTTTAAAGGACCCATAATGTCTGAGCTTTTATCTTTCAATTGATGCATTTATTGAGCTTGAGGGATGGAGAGAAGTTGTAGGGAATTGGATTCTCTTAAAAATGAGCTTTGGTGGAAAATTTTCTGATAAAGTATGAGAAAGTTATGCCTGATCAAAGTTTGGTTCACTTTTCTTATAGAACCCCTAATTAGCAATTCTTGACTTTTGATGAATTAGGAGCATTTCTTGAAGAATCATGATCAAACCTTGATCAAATGATGGATATCATTTCAAAAATTTTATGTTGACCAAAAATCTTGAAGTTTGACTGTATATAGGCCACAATTGACTTTTGACCTAATATAGTTGATTTTCAGGCATTTGAGCAGTTGACTGAGCAAACTTGTTGTGCAAGGCATAAAATTTGGCATGGATGATCTTAGGGACATATTAGGACCATGGAAAACAATTGAGACCATTGGAGCTCAAACATCTTGATGAAAATTGAAACCCTATTTAGAGGTTTATTGCCTTAGGAGGAGAATTTGTCTGGTCAATTCTTAGTCATCCTTGAGCAGCTTGAGGACCTCAATGGGCATGTGTTGAGTAAAAAGGGAGGAAAAATTTTGGGGTACAACAGAAATATAACAGAATCAAGCTAAATATGTCAAGATTTAAATATAGTAGTGCAAGCCTGCTGCGTAACAGAACTAGATGTTATGACATCT
Source organism: Vicia faba (assembly GCA_948472305.1). Taxonomy (NCBI): domain Eukaryota; kingdom Viridiplantae; phylum Streptophyta; class Magnoliopsida; order Fabales; family Fabaceae; genus Vicia; species Vicia faba. The sequence continues at coordinate 1,325,461,719 of OX451740.1, forward strand.
TGTTCGACATCTGGTCAAGACCATGTTTTAGCAAAATGTTGCCAACCCACAAAACCATGTTACTAACACCGTCCTTTCAAAACAGCCTTCCAAGTTTTGTTGCCCATGGATTTTAGAAAAGACACCGTTCTAACCTTCCACCAATCGTAATTTGAACCATCTAACAGAGGTGGTTTGTTATTGTATCCTCGTTATTTATCCATAGTACCAGAAAATATTCTCCTTGAAGCTCACCCAATGGACAGAACATGGTTTATGCTCTGATGCCAATTGAAATTTGGCACTTGCAATACAGATGCCAAGACTGATGTCCTAGCACCAACACAATGTCAAGACATATGTTATAACATATGTTCCTGAAACAAAAACTTTTATAAGAAGAAGAATTATGCAGGAAAATAAAATATTGAAAGTAAATTAACACAGTTAATTGTTAACCCATTTCGGTGCAACTTCAACTACTCTGGGGGCTACCAAGCCAACAAGGAAATTCACCATTATAGTATTAGTTCAAAGCTAAACCAACCCTAGTTTACTACTTCTCGCCTAATCACTACCTTGTGCAACTTCTGCCTAGACACCTCTTGATATGAGATCACCCTCTCACTTCCAATCACCATAGTGATACCTACAACTAAAAATAATACTCAACTCTTTCTTAAAAGCTCATGAGTGAGAATGATAACTTGATATAAAATCAAGTAGCAATCAGTCAAACTCAATGCATTAAAATATACATGAGTTACATACAAAGAACACAAACACTAAGAACTTAAAATACTCCTAAAATCCTAATCCTCATATTACACCCACGGTTTCTTCAATGTGAATAGTTTCTATTTTAGGTCATAGCAAGTCCTTATTTATATACTCTTGTAGTATGGGTTTGGACTCTTCAAATCAAATCCAATCTTCACTTTTTAAATCAGATGCAAGATCTTCACATGAAAATAGGAACAAATATTTTAAAGTTTCCTAAAAAGTCTCCAAGATCCTTTTTAATGAAACAAATCAAATCTGCACTTGTTCCTAAAATATCTTTGATTTGCTATGTCTGTATGAGTACTAGAATATTCCAAAATCTCATATTTTTCAATCAAATCTTCAAGGAAATAAAAACAACAGCGCCTGTTGCATTACAGGCCAAGATGTCAGGACATTTGGCTCAACATCTGTCTGATACACATGACAACAGAACTTGTCATGACAGTTGGTCAAGATGTTGTGACATTTTGCTCAACATCAGCCCAGAATAATTTTTTAGCAAAATTCAAGCCAAACCTAACACGATGGATTTAACATTTCCTATGATAAAACAATATTCAAAACCTATTCTAAAGTCACTGATCGACAAGAGGTTCAAGTGGGAAACGAAAGAAGTTCGAGGTTTGTTGGAATGGGAACCATGGGACTCAACTTTACTTATGGGAAGAAAGTTACTCTTATTAATGTACTTCATGTTTTCGACATGAATAGGAACCTTATTAGTGGAGAACTTTTGGGAAAATCAGGTATTAAATCTATGTATGAATTGAGCAAGTTAATCTTGACTTGTAATGGTATATTTGTGGGAAAGGGTTATTCTGCTGAGGGAATGATTAAGCTTTGTAATATTGACAATATTACTAATAAAGTTTATATTTCTACTTATATGATTGAATCTATTTCTTTATGCCATAGTATATTAGCTCATATTGGTATTAGCATTACAAAAAAATTAATTAAATTAGGTTTAATTTCATGTGATGTTAATAATTTTGAAAAATGTAAAATATGTGTTAAATAAAAAATGATTGAGAAACCTTTCATAGTGTGGAAAGAAATGCCAACTTGCTTGATCTTGTGAATTCTGATTTATGTGAACTTAATGGCATGTTAAACCAGATGAGAAATGGGTATTTCATTACTTTTATTGATGGTTTCTTAAGATTCACACATGTATGTATTTTAAAGCATAAAGATGATGTGTTTAATGCAATTAAATTTTTTAAAGCAGAAGTAGAAAATCAATAAAGTAGAAGTATTAAAGTCTTTATGAGTGATAGGGGCGGTGCATATTTTTTCTATTGAGTTTGATGCATGTTGTGAAGATTATGGTTTTATACAATAATATTTTGCACCTCGTACACCACAACAAACATTCTAGCTGAAAGAAAGAATATGACATATAAAGAAATGATAAACGCCATGTTAATGCATTATGAATTATCATTTAACTTATGGGGTGAAGCTTTGATATCCGCTAGTCATATAATAAATAAAATTCCTTTGAAGAAAACTGGTATTTCTCCATATTAGGTATGAAAAGATAGAGAACCAAATATTGGTTATTTTAGAGTGTGGATATGCATAATTTATTATAAGAACATGTATCCTAAAAGGACTAAGTTGGATCTTCGAGGAATCAAATGTGATTTTGTAGGCCATGCATCTAACAATAAAGCATATAAACTTATAAATTTGAAGTCTAATATAATTATTGAATCTCAATATGAGGAATTTTATGAGAACCTTATCATGAAGGATAAAGAATCTGAGGTTCTCATAAATAAAAAACATCATGAGTAATATTCTTTATGGACTATTGAAACATAACCCAGAAGTTCTTCATATATTGTTGAAACACAGTCCGAGCTTAGGATAAGCAAGAGATTCTGAAAGCCTAAGGATCTAGGACCAAACAAATTTGATTCTCAACTTATTTATTTTAATCTTGTAAAAGGAAATAGTGATGATTTTGTTTGTAAGATTTCTATTATTCTTCAAGTGGAAGATGGTCCTAAGACTTATAAGGAAGCAGTCAATTCAATGAAGGAAGGATGATATCTAAGACAAAATGAATTGAATAATGTCAAACCTCACTTGGGAGCTTGTTGATCTACCTAAAGGATCAAGACCCATTGAATGCAAGTGGGTATTTATGATAATGTATCATAGTGATGGTACGTTAAACACCTATAAAGCTAGATTAGTAGCCAAAGGTTTCAGACAAAAGAAAGGTGTTGTTTAATTCGACACATATGCACTTGTAGTAAGGACGACGAAAGTTAGGGTATTGTTTTCATTAGATTCTTTGCATGACCTTATAGTTCATCAATAGATATCAAAATGGAATTCCTAAATGGAGATCTCAATGAGGAGATTTTCATGGAGCAACCATGAGCTTATGTTCTTCCTGATAATGACCAAAAGGTATGCAAGCTTATCAAATCCTTGTATAAATTAAAATAAGCACCAAAAAATGGCATCAAAGGTTTTAATATGTTATGCTTTCAAATGGATTTTTTCTTGATTCTTATGACGAGTGTTTGTACTTGTTCTGGACTGGCCCGACAGTTTGGTTGGGCCCAGTCTAGGAAATATCATGAGCGCCAACCGCTAGCCATTGCCCAGGCCAACCCCGCACGTGTCGAGCAATACCTCCCCTCTTTCCCTTCTGGTCCAGCACCAACTCAAGATGCCCTTCGAGTATCTCCTCAACCTGCTCGACACTAACATCATACAGGCCTCCAGGAACCGACCAGGGGGACGCTCATAACCAGCTCTCCCCCGAGACCAACGGCTAGTTACGTGTGCATCTGCTCAGTTTAACCAAGTCCTGGCAGTTACCTGATTTTTCGGACCCGTATATCTAGACGGTAAATCAGGAACCAATGGCCATGCGCCAGGGGCATTATATAAACCCTCACTCTAGTGAGGGCCAGGTATCACATTTTCACTACTCATTACCTAATATCATGCTAGTACCTCCTTACTCCCACTCTTACTTGATTGTTGGAGTACCTTACAGGTACAACCCCCTCTCTCCTCTGCCCGACTGAAGATCATCCTCCGGCCACTCTCCAGGTTCTGGTCAACCGCAAGATCAGTGGCACCGTCTGTGGGAATCTTCTATCCCCATCTTTCTTCCCTCGGAACCTAAGATCAAAGCAACTCTTCTTTCAAGAACCATCTCTCTTATCATGGTCGACCATAATGATCTCTACCTATCCAGAAATACCATCCTTTCCCCCGTTTGCAAGACTGATAGAGGCCAGGAACACCCTCGACTTGAGGATGACCTGGGCCCCCGTGACGGACAAACTGCGTCCCCTGATTCCACTGATGCTCGACGTGGCGACAATCAACTCTTGGACGAAGGGTGTTCCAAGAATCCTGCTGAGGAACTCCCAGAAATCTTGCAACCGGTCCCTATCCCCGTCAACACCGATCCGACCATGGTAGCACTGCTCACTGCCCTGAATCAGACCAACGCCCTCATCCTTCAACAAAATCAGAGGATAGAACCCTTGGAAAACAGATGTTTAAGATCTCCTCCCCAGAGGACTCAAAGACGAAGTTCCCCCAACGCATCACCACCCAGGCGTGGTCCACCGCCCAAGAAGGAAAGGCGTGGTGTTTCTTTCTTCAAGAAACAAAATTGCACACCTCCTGCCTGAGATCAAGACTCCCATTCATTCAAGAAGAGGAAGTACAACAGGCAGATCGATTGCGCTCGACTGACCTCTCCTTATCCAAAGCAAAAGCGAAGGAGCCCCTCCCCTCGACCGGACCGCGACGGCCGACGGGGGAGAAATTACCACTCTCCTTCTCCATCTCCCCGTCAATAGTGAGGATGACGAGCCCCAGGCCCACTATCCAGGGAGATCACTGAAGCTCCACTCCCTGTCGGCCTAGAGAAGCCGCCCACTCTAGGGACCTACGACAGTATGACGGATCCTGACGAGCATATTAAGAATATCGATCCACTCCTCGACTACAGGAGGTCTGGGGTGCCATCAAATGTAGAATCTTCCCGAATACTCTCAGGAAATGGGCAATGACATGGTACAAAAGTTTTCCCAACGAATCCATCACCTCGTGGAAACAGCTCAGGAAAATGTTTTCAAGGAATTTCACTGCCTCCCGCCGACATCCTAAATCAGAAGCTTCACTCGAGGCAATCATACAAGGCAGAGATGAATCTCTGTGAGCGTACATTGAGCGCTTCAACAAAGAAGCGGTCCAGGTCCCGATAATGGACAACATGAAGAAATACTTGCTCGAGCGCAGGCTCCGTCCCCGCAGCAACTTTGCCAAGGATGTGAGTACATACAGTACAAGGAGAAGGAGGCGGCCAACAATGTAACACCCCAATTCTACCCAGCAATTATATATGCAAATCAGAGTCATAAAATTCATGCAACTGAATCAGGATGCCACAAATTCAACTTTAAAAACACATTGCATTCGACGTGGATACATAACACTTTAAAACATAGGATGAACTATCCGCATAATAATTTAATCTCTTAATTCAACAACTTGAACATCTACGCAGCGGAATCATAATAACATCTTTGTCCAACAATTACAACAACTTCAAAATAACACATACTTAGCAACAATCAAATTAAAGTTCAACAACTGAAATAATCAATAATTAAAAGCAACAAGTGTTCATCCCCTAGAGTGTTACATATCAGAGCAATGACACCGACTCGAACTACCGAAGGTATACTTCCTTCACTCTGGATTACCTGCACGTTACCAACGTAAGGGTAACATTCAAACAGAAGGGGTGAGATATCTAACAATATAATAAAACGTATGATAAATAATATCTTAGATCATCTCATATAATAATACCAATTCACATCTTATAAACAACTGTAAACATAAGGGAACATCAACAACATACAACATTACCACATCAACACACAACTTCTTTATGCAATCGTATAATGAAACTCAATACTATGCAAATGCATGTGGTACCATTGGAGCAGAACTCCCATCTCAAAATAATTTCCAATAAATAGAGGCATCAACAAGTCATAAGCCTTCATCTTAATATTCGCCAATACAGGTCATCTTAACGAGCATCAGCTCCATCTTGAAATGCAATGTATGCGACACAATCATGAATGTAATAACAACAACTATAATTAACGACATCTCAACACAACATCATCGTTGGCTAGAAGCCTACATCTTAATAGCTGCTAATTATTAGAGGCATCTCAACATTATTCATCAACATCATTCATCAACATAATCCATCAACATAATTTTACAGCAACTCAATCACAACAATAATACAACGATAGATCGATAATCCCGTAACATTGGCTATAGGCCTACAACATGATAATGCCTATAATTAATTAATCATCTAAGGCTTATCTATAAATTACCAAACCTCTACCTATTACTATTCTGTAATACTACATCATTATCATCATTAATCTTACTGTTATGAACCAAACAATAATCTATAATCGTCTTATCTTCATCATACTTCACAAAATCATCACATCGATTAACGCGGGAAGCTAAATCTAGTCCTAAATTTGGTTACTAGGATTATTCTTCTTATCCTTAATTTTAATCCTTAAGAATGAAGTTCATTGCGTTAGCTATCCAACGCTTCGAACGACACCTCAAACGGAGTCCAGAAACTCAAGTTACAGCCTTTAGAAATGAATCTGCCAAAAATCAGACTACATGATTCGACGCATAATGTTTTGAGTTGACGCGTACTGGGATAACATGATGCATGAGTCGAGGCGTAATCCCTTTGTATTGACTCATACTGAGTCTGCAACACCGCATGTATCGATGCATGCTCCTTCATATCGACTCATCCTTAGTCCAAAAACCTGCATGTATCGACACATGGCTTTTGAGGTCGACGCATACTGTTCTGTCATGAATATTTTCTGCGATTTCACTGTGTTTTCACTATGGTTTCCCTACCTTAGGCCCTAAAAAATCCTCTAATCATAGGTAATCATCAATTATAATCATCCTATATTTCTACATCAAATATACATCATTAGGGCATCATTACTCATCTCTAAATCATTGATCTTCATCATACAACAACATATACATTCCAATCATAAACAAGACAACTTTTCACATCTAATCCCACATACTACTCATCATAAATCCTATTATAGAGTTAGAATCCCACCCTTACCTTGGATTGAAGGTTGCTCTATGACTTTTTTGATTGAATTATGTTCTGGATCTTCTCCTTCTTTTCTGCAACTTTCACGTTCTCTTCCAACCCTTACTTCTTTCTCTTCTTACTGCTTCTTCTCTTTCATATTAATTATAAATAACTAATATAATAACCCTATAATTCTCATTAGGTCTTAATGGGGTTAAAACTCCTACAACCTCTTTCTACTACTTCTAACCATTAAAATAAGTCCACATCAAATATTATTATCATTCTAATATTATTCCACAACTTAAAAGAAAAAATAAATCCAATAACAATAACACATCAACTATCATCATAACACAACTTTACAAATAATCCAAAAATAATTTAATTAAATAATTAATTAAATTACGAGCGTTACAACTCTCCCCCACTTAGAATATTTTCGTCCTCGAAAATTTACCTTAATCAAACAACTCAGGATAGGAGTCTCGCATCTTGCTCTCCAACTCCCAAGTCATGCTTTCTCTGGCGGCTCCTAGCCAAACCACTTTAACCAAGGCAATATCTTTGCCCCTCGGCATCTTTATTTCACGATCCGCGATCCGTACATACATCGTCTCCAGTGTAAGGTTATCCCGTACTTGCACATCATCCATATGAATCACATGAGATGGATCTGAAATATACTTCCGGAGTTATGACACATGAAACACATCATGCAAATTCAAAAGATTAGGCGGTAAAGCCACTCTATAAGCAACATTCCCCACTCTCTCCAAAATCTAATATGGTCCAATAAAACGAGAAGTGGGCTTCTTAGACTTCAATGCTCGCCCAACACCAGTCACATGTGTGACTCTCAAAAATACATTGTCACCCGCTTAAAATTCTAAATCTTTCCTTCGCTTGTCATGATAACTCTTTTGTCTACTTTGGGAAGCTTTCATCTTTTCTCGAATCAACTTCACCTTCTCAGTAGTCTCACGAACAAGTTCAGGTCTAAGTACTACACTTTCACCAGATTCATGCCAACATAAAGGAGTTCTACATCTTCGACCATACAACGCTTCAAAAGGTGCGATCCCAATACTAGAATGGTATCTGTTATTATAAGTGAACTCTATCAACGGAAGATAAGTATCCCACGAACCTCCCTGTTGTACCCCAAAATTTTCCCTCTCAATTATCAAGGATTTTCACAAGATCTCCTTTGGATCATGACTGCATTAGGGTTTAATCAGCTCAAGACACCCCCTCAAGCACTAATGAATGAAAATTAGGGTTTGAGTTTGCATAAGGATTTTTGGACTATCAATGCTTCATATTACTTACAAGGATCATTATGGACCCCTAAGATTACTCATGTCAATTTTCAAGTCTTGAGTCACACTTTTGATCAGTCAATTGAACAGTTGACCTAAAAATCAACTGTATTAGGGAAAAGTCAACCATAGCCAATTTACAGTCAAACTTCATAATTTTTTATCCACATCAACATTTTAGACTCATATGTATCATTTTATCCAGTTTGGACCATAATTCCTCAAGAAATTTGATCAAATCTTCAAAAGGGAAAAATGGTCAAAATTAGGGTTTTGATTGAGAAGGGCCGATTTCTGATTTTTGACCTAGCAAATGGTCAATTGGTTTAAGGCATAATCTCAAGAGTCCAATTGAATCATTTTGACCTAATGGCATGGTTCAAAATATTGCAAATCCATTGGATTGACAGATGAATTTTTCAGTCAACTGATCAAAAGTCAACTGTACACTGAAAAGTCAAACTTTGACTTTTTGATCAAAATCAAGTGCCAAAGATCATAATTCATCAAAACATGACAATATGTGAAACTAGTTCATCAAGAAATCAAGGATTCAAGATTTTGTTCTGAAAAGTTGAAATATCTTAACTTATAAATTTTTTTAAGTATAGAAAATTTCTTATTTTTTCTCAACTTTGAGTCAAATTTTCACCATGATGCAAGATGATTCAAAGGAAACTTCCAACATGAAAGTTGTAGATCCCCATGAAATCTACAACTTTGTTTCACATAATTTCTCCTAAAAATGCATGGATCTAAAGATATAATTTTGTGAATACATGCTCATGAACTAAAATAACTTAGTGAAATTTTGCCCTAGTTAGGCAGCTTTTTTACCTAACTTCATGCCATTTTTTCACATATTTCCAAAGGGAATTTTCAAAAGCAATTTAAAGATTAGTTGTAGATCACATTTCTAGCTTTCCAAAATGTCCAATAACTCCTTGAGATCATTCTTGAGTAGGGAGAATCGAAGAGATGAAGTTGGTGATTTATCAATTTGATTTCAAGCCATTTCATGATGAACAAAAATTCAAATCCAAACCTAGGCTGCATAATCTTTGTTTTGCAGGCCTCTAACTTAAATTTCACTCCATAATTAAATGTTTTTACAGCTGTTGGAAGCTTTAAGCCAAGCATTGAATGCATTGTACAAGAATAATTCCATTTTTGGGAGAAAGGCAACATTGCCATTTTGAAAAGCAAGCTTTATGCAAAGTTAGCTTGCATTGAGCCTTGAACTTGTTTTTTCTGCACAAACACACACCACTTAATCAGAACAAGCATGTTTAAAGGACTCAGCCCCCCTACAAGCTTGGTACTATACCTTAGAACCATGCTTGCTAGCTTTGCTTCACAAACAAGAAACCAAGCAAACATGTGAGTTTTTGAAATCTGAGTTGTTACAAGACTTAAGACCTTTTGCTTATAAGTAAAGACATCATTTTCAAGTTGACACATGAAAGGCTAAGACTCCAAAACATTCCCAAACACTCTGTAACTCAGAATCTGCCATAGCTTGACATTTTTGAACCTTACACAGCCATCTCCAAAACCACTTGTGCGTTTTGAGTTTTAACCACCTAAACACTTAATATACCTCATATCTAAGTGATCCAGACCCCTGTTCTCTCATTGTAACTCCTCCTCCACCATCCACCATTTTCAAATATTGAGCTTTCAGGTTGACTTGAGTAGGGAGATTCAGGGACTTTCAAGACAAAGTAAGGATTGGAATACACTCAGGGAGGTCCAGGAAAGCTAAACAGATCCTCAGGCCTTCTCAAAACTTGCTCAAACTCCACTCACGATCCCAGCTGAAAGAGGTAAAAACTCAAACTTCTATCTCTTTATACAAGCATCATTTGGTCCTGATTTATGAAAGCAAAATATAGACATCCTCGCCCTAAAGCTAACCATGTTCATAGTTTTCATTTATATTAACTATGCATAGATAATTTTGGATTTGAAATTTCTGTAAAAATTAGGTTTCAAATTAGGGCAAGTAAAATTAGCTTTGATCTTTGACTTTTAGTTTACATAAATTATATGGTTGAACTCGTGGGAAGAAACACCATAACTTTCATGTTTGAACATTCCATTTTTATGGAGAAATGAAGAAGATACAGGTGATCCGGCCATGGCTCAAGGTTGAAGATGAAGTTGCCTTCAGGGGGCATTTTATATTATATATTTATGATTGTGTTTATATAAACGGATGTACAGCCACCCCAGTGGTAAGGGAGCACGCGTAAATGCAAATAGAAAACCCTAATTCAAGACAAAAATCAAGCATGGAAATGACACACTTGCACACAAGCACCCCTAGGGTTACTCCACTTGGTTGCCTTATACAAAATGGTCGTATTACGCATGTAAGGTGTCTTAGCAAAAAACAAGCAAATACAAGATCACAGTCCCTCGATGACGCTATTCTAAGTTGCCTTACAAAATGATCTTAGTCCCTCAAAAATGCTAAGATACCTTGCAATATTGCTAATCATGGCTATACGATGACCCACGCCCGTCCCGTTAACATCCAAAGATAGGGTTGCTTACCAAATCAATGGTAAGTCAACAATATCAAAGGAAAGGTGAAAATGAACAAGAAATACATTTGAGTAGGTAGATTTCTTTTAGTTACTTGCTCCATCTCAAAACAAATATCCTTGCTATTTTCAAAAACAAACACCTACACATTTCAAAACATCTTACAAAATTGAAAACATTTTCAAAAGATCAACATCTTTGTATACATTCTTACGAACGAGAATCATTACAAAGATTGCCTAAACAATGGCCTATTTTACAAAATACTTTTAAAACCACACAAAGCACAATTTCAAACAAAAGCAAGTGATCTAGCAAGTAACTAAGAGCCCATGGAAAACCATGGATGAAAAGGGTGCTAATACCTTCCCTTTTCATAATCTACCCCCCGAACTCAAGAAACAATCTCAAAGGTCTTTCCTGTGCTTTTTCACCTTTCCTTTTGGATAAAAGAAAAGTCAGTGGCGAATCTTGCTAACCGCAACATTTGTGATAAAATGCAAAATAATCAAGTCAGTTCTCCCACCATATCACAGAACTGGCGACTCTGCTGGGGAGAATTTTAAAAAGTGGGGTTACCTTAGGGCTAGATCACATTTACTTGCTTACATTGTTTGACTTGTATGCTTTACATTGTGGTTCTTTGTTTGGGTTTGAATCCTCTACTCGGATTTGGGATACATTATAGGTAAGTAGCAATACGTTTTGGAAACTATGTGGGGTATATCGACATGGTCTAAGCAATAGCTACGTTAGTGCTACATATTTGTGGGTACCGGTAGCCTTTGAGTTAATCAAAGAGAATACGGGGCCGCTGAGTGATGTCATGAAGCACTAATGAACTTTTAGAACCTTTACTTGACCAACTTGGCCTTTAGGATGTAGTGAGATGACCGACTTTGGTGCAGTCCGAAGTTGGTAGATACTCGATACTGCACTCATTGAGGTTTGGTTTCTTGGGATATTTCGGTCTTCATTAAAGAGGCTTGAGCTGAAACAACGACCAAGGAAACAATCCAATGATATTGAGCTCCTTAGAACCCGGTTATTATTACTAGGACAGGTTTAAGCCAACTAAACTTCAAGAGGGTACTTACCTATAAAACCCCATGAAAGCCTAAACCTAAGGACTTGTTTGCTTTGTTTGTATATGCATACTTGTACATAACATCATGAACATCATGAACATCATATGCATCCACTAACCATTTCAAGGATTTTTTGGATTCATCTTTGTTCTTGTTTTATAGGGTATGGATTCACTTCGCAGGAAAACTATTCAAGTCAACCTTGTGAGAATCCCTCAACAACTTAAGGAGCTAGTTTCAAGAATTCCTGAAAACTCTCCATTCACTGAGAGACATGGTCGCCTACTCAACTCAGTCACCTCCAACACATATGAGGACATGATGAAAGTTCTTTTTCAGTCCTTTGATCCTTTACACCATTGCTTCACCTTCCCCGACTATTAACTTGTACCCACTTTAGAAGAATTCTCCCAAATCTTGAGGATTCCCATTCTCAATCAACTACCTTTCAACGGTATGAAAAGAGATCCAAATCCAGAAGAGATTGCTCAAGCTCTACACTTGCACTCATCTGATGTCACAACCCATTGGGAAACAAGGAGTGGTGTCAAAGGTTTCCTAGCAAAGTTCCTATTTGAGAAGGCCCAAAGCTGTTGGAATTCCTTAGACTTGCAAGCCTTTGAGGAAATTGTGGATCTCCTCATCTATGGGATGGTTTTGTTTCCAAATCCTGGCCAACTCATAGATATCAACACCGTCAAAATCTTCATATCCCGCAACCCAGTGCCTACATTGCTATGGGATATCCTACACTTTTTTCACACTCGCACAATGAGGAAAAGAGGTGTCCTTATATGTTGCACTCCTCTCTTGGCAAGATGGTTTATTTTTCATCTTCCCCATTCTGTATTAAAAAATGAGCAAGGTTCAAGGTGGTCGCAAAGGTTGATGACGCTCAAACATTCAGACATTCATTGGTGCTCCCGATCCAAAGAGAAGGTTATCATTGTCAACCGTTGTGGAGAATTCCCTAATGTTCCTTTGCTTGGCATTAGGGGAGGAATCACCTACAACCCATGCTTAGCCTTAAGGCAGTTTGGTTATGCCCAAAAGGATGGCCCGCATGAGATGTTGATTTAAGGTTTGGTATTCGACTACGACAACGACAATCAAGGTATTCACCAGAGATTCATCAGAGCTTGAAGGATGTTAAACAAGGTGGATAGCAAGACTTTGGGGCACAAGAATTCCATCCCTCTTGAGCCTTACCTCAAATGGGTACGAACTCGTGCTCAGAGTCTTATGATGCCTTACCCCTCCATTCTCCCGGTAATCATTGAGCCTATCATGGAGGGAGATGTTCCATACACTATCCTACACCCTGACATGCCCACATATCTTGAAGACCTCCAAAGGGATTGGATACAACTCAAAGGAGAGCGAGATACTTTTGAAGCCCAATTCTACCCAAGCGAGAAGAAGGTTTTGGAGCTCACTAGCCTACTTCATGAGGAGCAAACTATGAATGCCTACATTGCACCAAAGAGGATGAGCACTACTTTTCTATCTTAGAGCTTTTATATTATTTTTCACAAGGGGCATTGATGTACTCAAACTTTATCTTATTAATATAACGTGTGTTTCCTTTTTGTCTAAAGAAAATTTGAATCTTTGAAATCCTTGAAAACATTGCATATGCATATACCATTCATCATAACATAAGCAGGTTTTTGCAACAAGTCTCCTCATCTCTCTACTGTTTATTTCAGTAAGATGGATCTCGAGCAAACAGTGAAAGATCTTCAAGCTCAGAATATGCAGTTTCAACAGTTTCTCATGACCCTAGCTAATGGGAAAGAAGAGTTGAAGACTCTGCTAGCTGAAGAGAGGAAAAAGAAAACAAAGAAGGTAACCGGAGTCTTAAACATGGGAAGAAGATTTCATGTGAAGACAAGAAGGACTTTGGACTTTGCAACAACATCCGGTGAAGGAGAAGGGAAAGGCAAGGAAATAGTTGTCCCATCAGAATCGGAAGAGGAGGAAGAAGAAGAGGACTACTCTGAGGAACAGTATCCTCCAGCTGATGACAAGTACAGACATCTGAAGAGCGGTTGAGCGCGATGGAAATCCAAAAGGTGCCAGGCTTGGACTTTGAGGAATTGGGTTTGGTGTCGGGGATTATGATTCCTCCAAAATTCAAAGTACCTATGTTTGCAAAATATGATGGAGTTTCATGCTCTAAAATGCATCTCCGATCATATATGTGGAAAATCCAACCCCATACCGCTGACAAAGACTTATGGGTACATTTCTTCCAAGACAGTATGTCTAGTACTCAACTTGACTGGTTTTACCAACTAGAAAGAGACAATGTTCACAATTGGGAAGATCTTTCCGCAGCTCTCTACAAGCAATATCAATACAATGCTGATTTGGCGTCTACCCGTACTCAACTCCAGAGTATGGCCATGGTGTCCAATGAAGGTTTCAAGGACTATGCACAAAAATGGAGAGATTTGGCTGGAAGAGTTCGACCCCCTCTGTCTGAGAGAGAATTGGTAGACATGTTCTTAGGCACCTAATCTGGTCCCTTCTTCAACCATTTAATCGAAAGTTCATCCGCTGGCTTTACTGAACTAATATTGACCTGAGAGAGGGTAGAAGCCGGTATAAAGAATGGAAAGATTCAGAAAGACACATCTTCTTCTACAACTGTAAGGAAACCCTTCATCTGAAAGAAAGAGGTGGTTGCCGTATATCCTCAAAGAAACCAAGATAGGGTCGAACGCCGACCAATGGTGGGGACTGTTATGATTCCTAAGCCTATGACTGATCAACAAAGAAGTAATGAACCAAGGATGGAAAGGCCAGTCAGGAAATTCACCAGAATTAACATGACCTTGTCTCAAGTACTACCGCATCTTCTGAGATCCAATTTGGTAACCTTGAAAGAAGCTCCGAAAAACCCCAATACAACATCCCCTCATTATCATCCCAATGCCCATTGTGCATATCACTCTGAAAGTCCTGGTCACGATACTAATAACTGTTGGGCCTTAAAGAACAAAATACAAGACCTCATCGAAGCTAAAGAAATTGAGTTCGACGCGCCCGAGAAGCCAAATGTCATTTCTGCTCCTATGCCCAGACATGGCCACAATACTAATGCCATTGAAGAAGATTTGTTTGTTACATCCGTTGATGAACTCATGATCCCACTTCTGACTGTTAAAATGAACTTGTTGAAAGCCGGTGTATTCTCGGGCTGTAATGAAGTTTGCCATCTCTGCTTGTCCTCACCAACTGGTTGTCCTTTATTGAAAGTAGGCATTCAGTGCCTGATAGATAACAAAGAGATTTTGTTTGAAAAAACTCCTGTTCCACCTATTCCTGTTGAAGATGTTTCTATCATTACCATTTCCGCCAATTCTTCCAGGGTCTCCACCAAAAGACCCGTTAGAATTACATCAGTTCCGAAAGAAGCTCCTTTAGTAATCACAATGACTGGGCTAGTCCCATATACATCAGATAAAACCATACCATGGAATTATGGAGGGGATGTCTATTACCATGGTATTAAGCAAGACTGGTCGGTCGCCAAAGAGATAAATTCCGAGAAGGTCAACTCCGACATTAGTAACATTGGAGGAACTAGCAAAATTACCCGAAGCGGTAGGATCTTTTCTCCAAAAATTTCTCCCCCAAAAGCAGTTTCTGGACCCATAATCATTCCTGTTGTTATTCCCCCAAAAGTTGTTCCCGGTCCTACATTTATCTCCAACAATGCTCCAATTGACAAAGTCATTACAACCCCTGTAATCATCCTTACTGACACTCCTGCTGCCGAGTTAACTGAGGCTCGAGGAAAAGGTGTTATGGTTGAGCCTGTCCGGACGAAGGCTCAGTCATTGACTATCCCTGAGACCTCTAAGAAGGAAATGGAGGAGATCTTAAAAATTATAAAGAGAAGCGACTACGATGTAGTTGAACAACTGGGGAAAACTCCCTCTAAGATCTCCATGCTAGCATTACTACTATGTTCCGAGGCACATGCAAAAGTCTTGGTGAAGTTCTTAAAAACTGCCCATGTACCTCAAGAGACATTTGCTGATCAATTTCAAGACTGAGTGGCCAGCCTAACTGCGGACAATGGTTTAGGTTTTTCAGATGCTGATCTGATGCCGAGGGGAAGAAAGTATAATGAGGCATTGCATGTCTCAGTGGAATGTAGGGGCACCACTATGGCGCATGTTTTGGTGGACAATGGCTCATCTTTGAATGTATTACCAAAAAAAGCTCTTGATAGACTTGACTGTGAGGGGTTGGCGTTGAAGCCAAGCAACATAGTGGTAAGGGCTTTTGACGGTTCGAAGAGGATGGTACATGAGGAGGTAGACATTCCTATAAAGTTTGGAACCCAAATCTTCAATTCAACTTTTTATGTGATGAACATCCGCCCTTCATACTCCTTCCTGCTAGGCCGACCATGGATCCACAATGCTGGCGCTGTTACTTCTACATTGCACCAAATGTTGAAGTATCCAGTTCAAGGAAAGATTATCACCATACATGGAGAGGAAGAATAGATGATCATCCATCTCAATTCCTTCATATATGTGGAATTGGACGCCGAATTCATTGAAACTCCATTTCAACACTTTGAAGAGGTCCACCAAGAGGTGGCAGTGACTAAGGCTGTTCCCAAGATTACAAGGCCTCCACTCCGGATGTCGACACTGAAAGATGCTAAAGCAGTGGTAGAAGAAGGTGGATGCACTATTTGGGGAAAACTCCCAGATATCCCATATAAGTCTGACAAGTTTGGCCTAGGTTTCACTTCAAGGGCTCGAAAGGCTGTACGTCGTGCCCGTGCTGGAGGGCCGCCCTTGAAGATCAGCAACCGGGAAGTTAATGCAGTGGAAGATGGTGAAGATGGTTGAAACCTGGAGGAATGGATCTTCTCGACTGTCAATGGAGGGCTCAGCAATTTGGAGGCTAGAGACTTCGTCCCAATCACTTTCATCCCTCAGTAATTTGTCTTTACATTTTGTTGGATATGTAATATTCAAAACAATTCGAACTCTTAAAACCTTGTGTCTTACCCGAGGCACAATGGTCCATTTGTAAGGTTTATTATCTCATTTTTCATATGACATCAATGAATCATGGACGTTTTTGCATACAAACTTTTGTGCTTATTGTTTTTCTTTTACATTTTACTTTCTTTCAAAGATAGTTATACCCTTACACATACCCACACTCACAGTGCAGGTATACATCCATTCTGGATTCCATGGGTAACGATACTGCTATGGCCTTTCGTGACTCTGAGAATCTAATCTACCAAGCCGAAGACGAAGGTGAGGAAGATTGTAAAGTACCAGGGGAACTTACGAGACTGCTACAACAAGAAGAGAGAACCATTCAGCCTCACGAAGAACCCGTGGATACGATCAACCTAGGTACCGAAGAAGATAAAAAAGAGGTCAAAATGGGTGCCAATATGGAACCCAGTGTCAAGAAGCGTCTGATTCAGTTGTTGCATGATTATGTCGAAGTATTTGCCTGGTCGTATGAAGACATGCCAGGACTTGATGAAGATATTGTGGTACATCGTCCGCCTACAAGAGAGGATTGTCTTCCAGTAAAGCAAAAGGTTCTCTGCATGAGGCCTGATATGTCAGAAAAGATTAAAGGAGAGGTCATGAAGCAATTCAACGCTGGATTCTTAGATGTCACCTCTTATCCCCAATGGGTTGCCAATGTTGTTCCCGTGCCCAAAAAGGACGGTAAAGTGTGAATGTGTGTGGACTATAGAGATTTGAATAGGGAAAGCCCTAAGGATGATTTTCCACTCCCTCACATTGATATCCTAGTTGAAAATACAGCATAATACAAAGTGTTTTCCTTTATGGATGATTTCTCCGGTTACAACCAAATCAAAATGGCGCTTAAGGATATGGAGAAAACAAAATTTGTCACACAGTGGGACACTTTTTGCTATAAGGTGATGCCATTTGGACTAAAGAACGCTGGAGAAACCTATCAGCGTGCAATGGCAGCTCTGTTTCACGACATGATACATCATGAAATAGAGGTCTACATGGACGATATGATAGCCAGATCTCAAATAGAAGAAGATCATCTTGATCACTTACAAAAAATGTTTGAGAGACTAAAGAAGTACAAGCTAAGGTTGAATCCAAACAAGTTCACATTCAGGGTACGGTCTGGTAAGCTCCTAGGCTTTATTGTTAGCAACAAAGGTATTGAGGTCGATCCTGCCAAAGTTAAAGCAATACAGGAGATGTCTGCTCCTCGTACTGATAAGGAAGTCATAGGATTCTTGGGACATTTGAACTATATCGCCAGATTCATTTCTCACCTGACAGCTACTTGTGAACTAATCTTCAAACTGTTGAAGAAAGATCAAGTAGTCAAATGGAATGATGAGTGCCAAGTTGCTTTTGACAAAATCAAAGAATACTTACAAGAGCCTCCTGTATTGATGCCACCAGTCGAGGGAAGACCGTTGATTATGTATCTGACTGTTTTAGAAAACTCAATGGGGTGTGTATTGGGGCAGCATGACGAGTCTGGCCGAAAAGAGCACGCTATTTACTACCTGAGCAAAAAGTTTACTGACTATGAAACCAGATATTCACTGCTCCAGAAAACTTGTTGCGCTCTGGCATGTGCTGCTCGCCGGCTAAGACAGTATATGCTGACTCATACTACCTTGTTGATATCTAAGATGGATCCGATAAAATACGTCTTCGAGAAGCCTGCTCTTTCTGGGAGAATAGCGAGATGGCAGATGATCCTGATAGAATATGACATACAGTATACTACCCAGAAAGGTATAAAGGGAAGTGTGCTAGCTGATCACCTTGCTCACCAAGCTGTAGAAGACTACTAGTCCATGAAGTTCGAATTCCCGAATGAAGACATCATGACATTAGACAATTGTGAAGAATTCAGGCCATATGACGGACCTGAACAAGGATCCCGATGGACCCTATTCTTTGATGGAGCCTCCAATGCACTCGGCAATGGTATTGGTGTTGTACTCATATCTCCGGAAGGGTGTCATACTCCCTTTAATGCTAGACTATGCTTCAATTGTACAAACAACATGGCGGAATACGAAGCATGCATCTTTGGTCTCAGAGCTGCCATAGACTTGGGAATCAAATCCTTAGATGTGTTTGGAGATTCAGCTTTGGTCATCAGCCAAATCAAAGGGGAATGGGACACCAAACACCCCAAACCTTATCCCTTACAAAGAACATGTTTTGACATTGCTACCACATTTTGAGAAGATTACCTTCGAGCATTTCCCGCGAGAAGAAAATCAGCTAGCAGACGCTCTAGCCACAATGTCATCTATGTTTAAACTTAATTGGGATAACAAGGCTCCCCAGATGACCATTGAACGAATGGAAAAACCAGCACACTGTAACGAGATTAATACTGAAGAAGTAGTGGATCAACCTTGGTTTCACGAAGTCAAGAAATATCTCGAGGCTCAAGAATATCCAGAAGGAGCTTCAGTCAATGACAAAAAATTATTAAGGAGATTCTCTGCTAAATTCTTCCTTAGTAATGACATCATGTATAAATCCAATCATGAATCTGTGTTACTTCGGTGCGTAGATAAGGTTGAAGCTGAAAGGATCATGGCTGAATTGCATGAAGGCACTTTTGGTACCCATTCCAGCGGGCATACGATGGCAAAGAAAATCCTACGGGCAGGCTATTACTGGTCTACCATGGAAGCAGACTACTATCAAGACTCTCGGACCTGCCATAAATGCAAGATTTATGCTGACAAAGTGCATGTACCTCCGGTTCCTCTGAATGTCTTGATGGATCCTTGGCCCTTTTCTATGTGGGGGATTGATATGATTGGGGAAATCAAGCCGACAGCCTCCAATGGACATCGCTTCATCCTAGTGGCCATTGACTATTTTACAAAGTGGGTGGAGGCAGCTTCCTTCGCTTCTGTCACCAAGAACGTTGTTTCCTGCTTCATCAAGAAAAATCTCATTTTCCGATACGGTATCCCGGAAAGGATCATCACTGACAATGGTACAAATCTCAACAACAATATGATCACCGCATTATGCGAGCAATTCAAGATTCAACATCACAATTCTTCTCCCTATCGTCCGAAGATGAATGGTGTTGTCAAAGCTGCGAATAAAAACATAAAAAAAATCATACAGAAAATGACAGTCGCATACAAAGACTGGCATGAGATGCTACCATTCGCTCTCCACATATATCGTACCACGACTCGCACATCAATTGGGGTAACACCCTATTCTTTGGTTTACGGCATAGAGGTTGTCTTGCCTATTGAGGTTCAGATCCCCTCTCTGAGGATTATGAAGGATGCAGGATTGAACGAAGACGATTGGATCCAGACTCAACTTGATCAACTGAATTTGATTGATGAAAAGAGACTTTCTGATGTTTGCCATGGTCAAATGTATCAAAAACGGATGATCAAGGCTTTCAACAAGAAAGTCAGGCGCCAAGTGTATTAAGTTTGAGATTTAGTGATCAAATGCATCATCCTGCCACAAAGTGATCCTAGGGGCAAGTGACTCTTACCTATGAAGGACCATTTGTAATCAAAAACATTTTCTCTAGTGGGGCAATGATCTTGATCATCATGGATGGTGACGACCTGCCACACCCTGCGAACACGGATATACTCAAAAGATACTACGCATAAAAGACCCGCTAGGTTGACATACCTAGGCAAAACAAGGGCATCCCGGAGAACCAAAAGGGTTCGGTAAAAAATTAGGGATAAAACAAAAAAAATATGTACACCCGGTAAGTTGAAAACCTAAAAGGGCGACTTGGGCAAAAAAGGGTTTCCCGGTGGACTGAAAACCCGAAAGGGCGATCCAGGAAAAAGTTATGGAATTAAAGCGTATGACTACGTCCCGTTGGATCACCTTACGGACCACCTTTGGCTTCAACTAACAAGTTCAATGGTTCTGATCGATTCAATCAGCTTCGGACAAGGCAACAAATAGACAAGACGCTCGAAGATACGAAGGCTATAGCAGAATGGAAACCCCATGGGATTATTACACATAGATATCTTTTCTTTATATCAAAATTTTCATTTTTTATGACAGCATTATCTTACCAGAATGTTTGTCTCCTTGTACAAAAATACTTACTCAAAGTCAATACAAAGATATCTCTTTGAAAGTGCAAAAACTATCTGTTTTTCTTTACGCTTGTGTTTTGTCTACAAAAACGTCCAATGATTCATTGTTGAACATATGCATTTGAATATAATTACTGTTACAAATAAACAAAATAAAAAGAGGCAATTACTGATAGGATGAAAGGATAGGAAAATATCTCTAGGCTATTCCATAAGTAATCCCCTGCAGTACGTCATTTAAATCCCCAGTGGAATAAATTTCAAATTATTGATCCCCGATAGAAGTCATCAAATTTCTCAGGATTCCCCAATAAGATTTTACAAGAAGCACATGGCATTTCCCTTACAACAGAGTTTATTTCTCAAAACGGAAATTCATCAACACTTCGACTTCAAAGTATGAAGACTCACATATCCTCAACAGTATCCAGGGATTTATTTTCCCCAGTTCAACGACAGTGCAACAAATTAGCTCACATATGCACACATCACATTCATATATCATAAACATTGATAAGCACGAATGCATACAACATAATCCCATTATGCATACATTTCATGTATCATGACTTGGCATTTTAGCTAACATTTTTCCCTTTTCAGGATAAGATTAACAGCTACCATTAACAATGTTCAATCTACAGATACAGTTCAGATACGCTCCAGACACGGACGCCATTCTGATACTCATTCAAAGTTCAACTTTCAGATACAGTTCAGATACGCTCCAGATACAGACACCATTCTGATACTCATTCAGAATCAACTTTCAGACGCAGTTCAGATACGCTCCAGACACGAACGCCATTCTGATACTCATTCAAAGTTCAACTTTCAGATACAATTCAGATACGCTCCAAACACAGATTCCATTCTGATACTCATTCAAAGTTCAACTTTCAGATACGCACCGGATACGGACGCCATTCTGATACTCATTCAGAATCAACTTTCAGACGCAGTTCAGATACACCTCAGATACGGATGCCATCCTGATACTCATTCAAATTCATCTTTTAAATGCATTTCAGATACACTCCAGACATGGATGCCATTCTGATTCAACTTCAGATGCAGTACAGATACGCTCCAGACACAGATGCCATTATGATTCAACTTCAGATGCAGTACAAATACACTCCAGACACAGATTCCATTCTGATTCAACTTTTAGGTGAAATACATATATGCTCCAGACACGGATGCCATTCTGATATTTAAACAAATCCTCTTCCAGATACAGTACAGATACGCTCCAGACACGGACGCTATTTTAGTATTCATTATTTCAGTTCACAAATTATAATTCAACAATCACTTCTAGATGGCATCTTTAAGCCCATCTTCCACAGCTTTCTAGCACCTCTCCAAATGGCATCTTTAATCCCATTCCCTCGACTCTCACATCACCAAGTGCAAATTTTTGGGCACTCTAGTGTCCAATCATCTTCCACCTTCGAGTCACAACTGGCAAAACATGCCAATCTAACTCTTCAGGCTTAAGAAGATTGAACAGGGGCAGCTGTTGTACCCCAAAATTTTCCCTCTCAATTATCAAGGATTTTCACAATATCTCCTTTGGATCATGACTGCACTAGGGTTTGATCAGCTCAAGACACCCCCTCAAGCACTGATGACTGAAAATTAGGGTTTGAGTTTGCACAAGGATTTTTGGACTATCGATGCTTCATATGACTTACAAGTATCATTATGGACCCCTAAGATTACTCATGTCCAGTTTCAAGTCTTGAGTCACACTTTTGATCAGCCAATTGAGCAGTTGACCTAAAAATCATTTGTATTAGGGAAAAGTCAACCATAGCCAATTTACAGTCAAACTTCAAAAATTTTGATCCACATCAACATTTTAGACTCATATGTATCATTTGATCCAGTTTGGACCATAATTCCTCAAGAAATTTGATCAAATCTTCAAAAGGGCAAAATGGTCAAAATTAGGGTTTTAACTAAGAAGGGGCAATTTCTGATTTTTGACCTAGAAAATGGTCAATTGGTTTAAGGCATAATCTCAAGAGTACAATTGCATCATTTTGACCTAATGGCATGGTTCAAAACATTTCAAATCCATTGGATTGACAGATGAATTTTTTAGTCAACTGATCAAAAGTCAACTGTACACTGAAAAGTCAAACTTTGACTTTTAGATCAAAATCAAGTGCCAAAGATCATAATTCATCAAAACATGACAAAATGTGAAACTTGTTCATCAAGAAATTAAGGATTCAAGATTTTGTTTTGAAAAGTTGAAATTTCTTAACTTAGAAATTTTTCGAAGTATAGAAAATTTCTTATTTTTTCTCAACTTTGAGCCAAATTTTTACCATGATGCAAGATGATTCAAAGGAAACTTCCAACATGAAAGTTGTATATCCCCATGAAATATACAACTTTTCTTCACACAATTTCTCCTAAAAATTCTTGGATCTCAAGATATAATTTTGTGAATACATGCTCATGAACTAAAATAACTTAGTGAAATTTTGCCCTAGTTAGGTAGATTTTTGATCTAACTTCATGCCATTTTTTCACATAGTTCCAAAGGGAATTTTCAAAAGAAATTCAAATATTAGTTGTAGATCACATTGAAATCTTTCCAAAATATCCAAGAACTCCTTGAGATCATTCTTGAGTAGGGAGAATCGAAGAGATGAAGTTGGTAATTTATCACTTTGATTTCAAGCCATTTCATGATGAACAAAAATTCAAATCCAAACCTAGGCTGCATAATCTTTGCTTTGCAGGCCTCTAACTTAAATTTCACTCTATAATTAAATGTTTTCATAGCTGTTGGAAGCTTTAAGCCAAGCATTGAATGCATTGTACAAGAATAATTCCATTTTTGGGAGAAAGGCAACATTGCCATTTTGAAAAAGCAAGCTTTATGCAAAGTCAGCTTGCATTGAGCTTTGCACTTGTTTTTTCTGCACAAACACACTCCACTCAATCAAAACAAGCATGTTTAAAGGACTCACCCCCCTACAAGCTTGGTACTATACCTTGGAACCATGCTTGCTAGCTTTGCTTCACAAACAAGAAACCAAGCAAACATGTGAGTTTTTGAAATCTGAGTTGTTACAAGACTTAAGACCTTTTGCTTATAAGTAAAGATATCATTTGCAAGTTGACACACGAAAGGCTAAGACTCCAAAACACTCCCAAACACTCAGCAACTCAGAATCTGCCATTGCTTGATATTTTTTAACCTTACACAGCCATCTCCAAAACCACTCGTGCGTTTTGAGTTTTAACCATATAAACACTTAGTATACCTCATATCTAAGTGATCCAGACCCCTGTTCTCTCACTGTAACTCCTCCTCCAGGTGAAACTCAGGATTGGAATACACTCAGGGAGGTCCAGGTGAAACAACCGGTTGAAAATCATCAAACAATAAAATTGCCATCGAACGTCTTTTATCCCATGTGGAGGGAAAGGTAAACATCGAGAAAACCTGAAAACGGATAAGTCACTGTCTTGAAACTGAGAGATCGGGTAAGGGAGTCTGTTACGCGAGGGGAATGTATTAGCACCCCACACGCCCGTAGTACTCTATGGTATCCACTCTTGTTATCTATCTTATGTGTGTGTTCAATCTATGCTTATTGTTTACCATACTACTGCTAAAGGGAGAATGCATTCAAAATAAATGAGAAAAGAATGTAGGGAAAAAATAAAAATGGTGCTCGTTCGGGCCCTACCCCGATGCCTACGTATCCTTTTTAAGGAATCAGAGCAGCCGTAGTTCAGCTCACATGTTTTTGTTGGTTTGTATTTTTTTAATGAACAATATTAATTTCGCCTTTTGCCGCAACTCGACCTTTGGAGACTTACGCGTCAGCACAAAAGTGAATTAACATGTTCTATTGAAAATGTTTTGAAATAAAGGCCCGAAGGCAAAAAGAGTTTGAATTGGTTTGTGTTTTTTTAATGAATGATACTAATTTTGCCTTCTTCTGCAACTCGACCTTTGGAGACTTACGCGTCAGCACAAAAGTGAATTAACATATTCTTTTGAAATTTTTTTAGAGAAAATCCCATAGGCAAAAGGAGTTTGTGTTTGTTGGTGTTTTTGCTTATGGATAACAACTAGTTAATCTCAAGAGAGAGATATTAGCCATTTTTCTACTTATTCATGAAATATGTCTTTGAGACTTGAACCACACTGAGGCTTAGAATAAGAGAACAATAAGGTCGAGAAGAAACCCGTTTATCATCTCTCATACTTATCAAAGATATGATTCTTGTCAGTAAATTTTTTAAGTATTTTGACGTTTGTAAGCAAAAATAAGCTTTTGTTTTAAATGCATATGCAAAAAGTGGAAAGAAAAGTCAAGGAGAGACTAGCCTAAATCTATCCCTAATGTTATCATACAATGGTACCCCTAAGTCAAGGATGAATGAAAGGGAAACATCTACCTAATGTTAGCATGCATGGTTTGCGGTAAAGCCTTACTTCTCATGATTTCTAGAAAGCTATGAAGTGCGAGATGAGATAAACAAGAGAGAATACCAAATGGATATCAATCCGTAGCAAAGCGTATCAAAGTAAAGAAACCCGAAAAACTTCACGGAAGCTTCACCAATCAAGATAGTCAGGAGAACATCCACATGAATCTCCTGCCATGGTGAAAGTAAATCACAAGCAGGAGTAATAAGCCGCGATGAACCGCTTTCCAAAAAAAAACTTGCACAATCTCACAAAAAAAGTGTTAGCAAATAACAAGGCAACACGATTTAAACTCAAACATCCAATTTACAACTCAAAATGATACTAAAATGCAAGCACGAAATTGTCCTCAATTATTTACAAAATTATCAAAAGATTAAGGAAACTAATAGTAAGAATCCTAATTAATTTCTAAAAAAACTCAAAACAATTCTAAGGGATTTACATTCTACCAATTGTTTTATCATTTTATTATCTTTTGTCCTTAATTAATTCCTAACTTTATTCACAAACATTGTATAGAAAATTAAAAGAAAATTCAAATAGAAAGGGGGTGAGATTTTGGATTGAGCACTATGGTCCAGCATTTAAACTCTAAAAGCCCAATCAAATAAAAGGGTCCATAAAAGTTTTTTTTTATTCTTCAGGTTTAGGTTCAAAAAATGAACATGGGCCTTGAGAAGTTTGCATTATCCGGTCCAACTTTAGGTTCAAGTTCCAGGAATCTGCAACGTTTTCTTATTATACTATTAGTCACTCAATACTAATAATAGTAAAAGTAAAAAAAATGAAATGAATTATAAACTGCTCAAGAAACGACAACATTTAGTGGGAATAGGGTTCACAATTTGTGATCTTCAGCTTCACACTCACAAACTCCATCCTCCCTTCCTCTTCAACTCGACGGTGCAACCTCCCAAACCCCATTTGTCGCACCGATTTATTTTTTGACGCCATAGCCACCGTCACCTTCGTCTACTTGCCATCCTCCACCGTGACTTTTCTCTACCACTCGTCTCTCTCTCCGTCTCTTTCTAGTTCTTTCTGTATCAACCAAAAATGCACAAAGACTCCAAACCTAAAACCTCAATTAAATGGTGATGAAGGTATGGTCGGCCATGAAACCATAGGGCCCTTATTCCGAAAGTTATCCTCTACAAAATGATGAAGAAGAATCAGAGAGAAGATGCACTGAAAAGAACGTTTAACGAACCTATCGGAGTCACTCCGATGATGCTTCCATGGAGGTGAAAAAACATAAACCTTGCTCCTTGTTGTTGTGCACTCCAGGTATCTCCTCCTTGTTGTTGTTCTTCCTCCTTCTTCGTTTTCTACGTTCTCTGCTTCGCCTACATTTATGTTTCTTCGTGTTTCTGTCTTTTGTGTATTATTGTTGTTGCAATAGCAAAACATAGAGTTGTTGTTCAAGATGAAGGAAACAATACGCATATATGATGATGTTGATGCTGGGTGATGAAGTATATTGAAATTTGAGGTACAATTCGAAGAAAATGATGATAAACAGTTATGAGTTTTTGTAGAGAATGGTTGAAGAAAGGTGATGAAGAAGATGCAGAATTGATGGAGCACCGTTGTAGAGAAAGAATCAAGATCTTTTGGTAAGTCTTCCTTCGTCCATAAAAAAATTTGTTGATTGCTCTGAATTTTCTCTTATATGCTGTTGAAGTTTTTTAGAGTTGAGTTCCTTGACAGTTATGAATCCTGCTAGCTCTCTCCCTTCTTCTCATTTCTGTTGTCCATTCTGAATTTTTGTGTTAGCTTTTGTTATATTTGGCTATTAGTCGGTTAGGAGATTGTTATAGATGGTTGGGTAGTTGGGAATTGGTTAGGAGACTAGAAGAAGTTGGTTAAATTCTGTTAGTTTCTTATGAATTCTGTTGAAGTCTGTTTTAACAGTTAGCAAAATGGTTGAAGAAAATTTGGGTTTATGCTTTTGATCCTGTGGACAGTTAGGATAGGAGCTATTATGGAATTTGTTGGACTGTTAGAGATTCTTGGGAAAAAATAGAAGGGTGAGAGAGGTTATGGTTAGAAATGGTTATAGGTTGGTTAGGAAAATTTTGTTGTGTAAATGTTAGTTACAGCTGACAGTTATATGGTTAAAAAAAAGAGGTTGGAAATTGTTAAAGAAAACAGTTAGGGGTTTCTTTTGTTAAACAGGGCTGTTTGGAATAGGTTGTTAGTTATGCAGGGTTGGTTATTCTGTTAGTAGAGTTCAAATAAAGAGCTGTATTTTTTGGTTGTTAATGTGCGAGGCTATTTATTATATTTTTGTTTGATGCAGGCAACAACAACTTTTCTTGTAGAATATGTGGACATGTTCAAAATAACGACAAAAGGCTTGAAGACAGTTTGCAGCTGGTTAGTGTTTGATGCAGCAGTGTAGTTTTGTTCTGGTATATGGCTTGGTTTTGAACTGCTGATTGATTGATTATTTCCGATTTCCCCATTTTGGATATTCTCAATGCAGGTTTGTATAGGCACAGTTTGATTTTCTTTGCCCTGGATCGAAACAGGTATGAATTGGTTTAACTGCTTCGTTTATGAATGAAACTTGTTTTGATTTTAGCTGGACCATTATCACTTGCTCTGGATTTTCTATTGATCTGGTTATGCCATATGGAACATCTCAACTGATTTTACAGTTTGCATCTGGTTTTGTGCATGCGGCTTTTTGTTGACTTAACTTTGGATAAGGCATAAAGCAAAGCTACAACTTGAAACCTGGACATGGAATTGAAAACTAGGAGTTTAGGATACTAGGTTTAGTGTAGATTTGTGTAACTTATAATTTTTTTGTAGTTCCTTTGGAATGTAATGAAATGGCTTGCAAATGAACACTTGAAATATGGATTATTGGTGTAATGGTTTGAATTTGGAAATGAGTCATGGTTGAGAAGGCTTGCATACTTGGACATGGAGTTGGAATTATTTTAGGGGTTAGAATAGATCCTGGTGTAAATTCCTTTGAGGTATTTTGTAATGTAATGTTTGAAAATCTTTGCATGATGTTTAGAAAAATTATGGTTGGATGGTCATGAACCATTGAATGAACATTGAATGATGAATGTTGATGCTGAACTTGAATGGCGTCAGTGAAGGTTTAGAGTGCATTTGGGATTGACTTTGAACGGTATTTGAATGACACTGAAAGTGACAACTTGAACCCAAAAAAAACCACTTGAATGGAATTATAATGAATGACTATGTCTTGCCATTTGTATCTTATCTTTTGCATTCCAAGAAACTCTTATGGCTAAGGTCTCTAAACTCGAATGAATCAAATTCATGAAAGAAAACCAACGCTTAGATTTCTCTAATACCATTTGATTATCCTCTAATCACTTCACTTCATGACTCAGTGAACGAATTCCAACCAATTTGCCTATTCAATGAACCAATCTTGAACTCAAGATATGACACAACATTCCATCGAATCAATAATATTCATGCATGAATTCAGTCAAGAAAACAACTTATTCCATATTGACTTTGCCCATAATCAAAGCCTTTATTCATATTCGTCTGACTCGATTAATGCTATCTCGCATCACATCTTGTATTATGCTTCAAATTTTGTAATTCAAGTTACAAACATGTCCACTTGAAAGCGTAAGGCTAAAATCCTTTAGAAACCCCCTTGAAGATGATAATTCCTAACGTATAATATAAGGCTTTCTGAGAAAGTCCCTTGATAAAACAAACCCTAATCTCATGATCTTCGATGAAAAACCCGATTGGAACACAATTACCAAAAACCTGGCTTTGATCGCATATAGGAAAATAAACCATGATAGCCTCGTGTCTTGATGAAGAAAGAAATTATCAACGACCCAGGTCACAACCCTAATTCCACTGCTCGCTGCCTGAATAAGAAATCAGTCTTTATCAGACACGAATGCCTTAACCACTACGAAACCCTAATATCTCCCAACCACTGAACTTTGAACCTCAAGTGCTTTATTGAATGCAGTGAATGCTATGTTAGTGGCCTAATGAAATATATG
This sequence comes from Vicia faba, assembly GCA_948472305.1. Taxonomy (NCBI): domain Eukaryota; kingdom Viridiplantae; phylum Streptophyta; class Magnoliopsida; order Fabales; family Fabaceae; genus Vicia; species Vicia faba. The sequence continues at coordinate 1,325,491,245 of OX451740.1, forward strand.
TGAATGAATGCGAAGGTCTAAGCCAAAATAAAAGAAAATAGGAGGGCAAATTTTGGGGTGCAACAGCTGCCCCTATTTAATCGTCTTAAACCTAAAGGTGAGATTGGCGCCAGCCTTTCGAACCTTCAATGTGGAAGAAGATTAAATACTTAAAAGAACCCAAAAATTTGCGCTTCGAATCCAGTCAGGTATTATAATATTTTTTGCTTTTTTTTGGATTGCAGTAGTCAGCTGAGTAAATCTCTTGGATGTCAGGTCAAGGTTAGACATACACAAGAAAGAGACCGATCGAAGAAGGCTCTGACGAAGGAACACCAATCGAAGGCGTACTTACTGAGAAAAGAGACCAAACGAATGGGACTCCCGACAAATGATACTAGCCGAAGGTGGATTTAAGGGTAAGGAAACCAGCCGAAGAGGAATCTTCAACAAATGATACCAGCCGAAGGTGGATTTAAGGGTAAGGAAACCAGCCGAAGAGGAATCTTCAACAAATGATACCAGTCGAAGGTGGATTTTAAGGGTAAAGAAACCAGTCGAAGGGGAATCTTCAACAAATGATACTAGCCGAAGGTGGATTTTAACAAATGATACCAGCCGAAGGTGGATTTTAAGGGTAAAGAAACCAGCCGAAGGGGAATCTTCAACAAATGATACCAGCCGAAGGTGGATTTTAACAAATGATACCATCCGAAGGTGGATTTTAACAAATGATAGCAGCCGAAGGGGAATCTTCCACAAATGATACCAGCCGAAGGTGGATTTTAACAAATGATATCAACCAAAGGTGGATTTTAAGGGTAAAGAAACCAGCCGAAGGGGAATCTTTAACAAATGATACCAGACGAAGGTGGATTTTAAGGGTAAAGAAACCAGCCGAAGGGGAATCTTCAACAAATGATACCAGCCGAAGGTGGATTTTAACAAATGATACCAGCCAAAGGTGGATTTTAACAAATGATACCATTCGAAGGTGGATTTTAAAGGATGCCAATCAAAGGCGAACTCACAAGGGCTGGTCAGAATTAGACACACAAGAGAGAAATTGAGCATTAAGAAACAAATGTTTGGAGTTAATAGTGAACACAAGAACGAGACTAACCGAAGAAAGCCCCAACAAGAAAGGACGCATTCGCCTAAACAAGGGCGCCAGACAATTGGAATTTAAGGAGACACTGAAGGACTCTTAACAGAAAAGGTTAGATAAGCTAACTAAAGGAGGACCCGACTTACGCGGATAAACCAAAACAAGGAACCAACTAAGCATGACCTTCAAAGAGCACCGATCAAAGGTGAACTCTACAAGAGAAAGAGACTAGTCAAAGCAGACTCTAACAAGGATTTCCAAAACACGTTGGACTTTCGATAGGCTGCAAATACGCAAGAACTATAAAATCCCTCAGGCCAAAGGCGGGGTGTAATTCTTCAAGAGTGGCAATTATCTGAATTACCACACACCAAGTATGGATACTCAAATACTTGAGAAATAAGAAAGGTTATACACCAACTCTTACTCACGCTCCAACGGTAAAGTAAACACGGGTAAAATAACCAAAGGCTTGCAAGGGCAAGCGCAAACCACAAACTTACTGGGGAAATGGAAAAATACCAAAGACCTGACTGGTGGTGAATCAAAATAAACTCCACTGGGGAAACATGATAGAATTACCCTAGGCTTGTTGTAGAGATAAATCAAATCTGAGCGTATAACAATCTGGTTATCACAGGTGGGTATAATTGGCTTATACTCATGCATGTTTGAATTTTTTATAGCGTAATGCTCCATACAATGTAAATGCTAAGCGTTTTAGTAGATGCAATGTAATGATGCAATATAATGACGCATGGTTAGTAATGCACTGGGGGAATCACATCAATAATCGGATGCTGAGAAGACAATGAACTTTCGAATGATTATTCTTGTACATCAGATCTTCTGTAGAGAGCATGCCATATGAATTTCAATGGGGCACCGAGACTCAAAACCACTAAACTCTAAAGATCGATAACATTGAAGAGATAACTTCCTGGGTAGTAATATTGTAAAAACTAAATTGTAGTTCAGTGAAAACCTTGAATTCTGATCAAACTCCCAACTTCACGGGGAACAAATTCTTTACCCTCTGTTGGAAAGAGAAAATCTTTGCTGGGAATGGAAACTTCTGGCATAGAATTTCTTGACGAAGATAGCTTCTACTGGGGAGTATGGAAATTCTTAAATAAAAAGAATTCTACTCAGACCACATTGGGGATAACATCACCAGGGGGTAAAAAAGTCTTCACTTGAGGAAGAAACAAACATCTTGGGACAAAAACTCCACTAGTGATATCTCAACAAAATATTTTGTCACCGGGGATGAAAGAGTTATGAATGGCACTCCTATGCACACCACACTATGGAGATAGGACTCTTTCTCCACTAGGGAAAGAAGAATAGCTCCACTGGGGAATAATAGGTACCTTGCTTTGATAGGTTCTCGAAATTCGGCTTCGACTGGGTATAAGGACCGCCCTTTATGCTGGGGAAGCCACAAAAACTTTAGATGTCAACATCCACAATATCCATTGCACTAGGTATATCCATCTCATGTAAGATTCAAGCTGACAAGAAGTTCTGTACTAGGAGCAGAAATCATTTCCTTGTGGATGATGGTCGTCCTCATGAGGATAGAAAAACACGAGTCTCTTCAAGAACTCTGATATAGGAAAGTCGTGTTGGAGCGAGAGAGTGCACCCCTTACTGGGAAGAAGAAAGCATACTTCAAGGGGAGAATAAGTGCAGACCTCACTGGGGAAGCCATAGACTATTGACTTCAAAGGGAGTATATCAAGAATCTCCAATTGGTGAGTAAGGTGATTCTTCCTAGAAACCTAGAAAAAAAACTTATACTGAGAAGGAGGAGTACTCGCGCAAAAGTAAGCCTTAACTGGGGAGAATACTGCAAAAATAAATTGCAGTTCAGAGAAAATTTCGAACTCTGATCCAACTCCCAACTTCTTAGGGAAAAATACAACATCTCTTTCCAAGGATAAAGAGAACTTTACTAGGAACTGAGGCCTTCTGATGTAAGTCCTCAATAAAAGTGACTTCAACTGGGGAATCATAGAAATTCTTGAATAAAAGAATTCTACCCAGGCCATACGTGGAATACCACCGTCGAGGATAACAATCTTCACTTGAAGAAGAGAAGAACTCCTTTGAACCATAAGCTTTGAGGTTCATACCTCCGCCGAGGAAATATTCAACAATACTCCATCACTGGGGATAAAAAATTCTAAACAACATTCGTCCATGCATACTTCCCCAGAAAAATATAAGACCTGCTCCACTGGGCATAACAAACATGTTAATCAAACATCTCTTCAAGTAAACCTAACTTGGGCAAAACTTCCCTAGAGAGAAAAGATATGAACTTCATAGAGACGGTGAATGACAACCTCACGAGGGGGACAAATGCCAACCAGAGTCGCAGGGTATCGACTTCAAGGGGATATAACAACGATATCCAGTCCATAGGAGCAATTCTTCCTGGTTTCTTCGAAAAGAGTAAATGGCTCTAAAGAAGAAGATTGTACAGATCGCGCTAAAACGCACTTCTTAAGAGATAAGCCCTCTAGAAGGGACAAACTCTTAAACAAACTCTTATCAAGAGTGCTGACTTCAGTGGGGATTAAGCATGGGTATACTTTCACTGGAGATAAGGAGTTCTGTCTGGGCAATAGTACGCCTTTACTGGGGATATAGGATTCTGTCTTGAGAAGAAGTGAGCATTCACTATGGAGATTGAATCCCATTCTACAAAAATCTTCATGTTGGTCGCATACAGACCCTTCTTGATTCACTTGTTGGTATGCGTCTTGTCATAAAAGACCAACAATACTTGCAAAACAGAAAATCGTGGCAATATTCCCCATGCGTGGAATGGCAAACTTCACTGATGAATAAACAATTTGAACTACCAATCAATGGGTAAAAAAATGTGATGCAAGATTACAACTTCATCATGTCAACTTTGAGGAGGAATGCCACTGAAAAGTGGACTTTGGAGAAGATGCTGCAAAAATAAATTGCAGTCCACTGAAAATAAATCATCTTGACTTCAAACAACTTCTGAATTTCCAGGGAGAAGAAGCATTCTCCTCTTGTAGAGAAATGAGGATGCTTCACTGGGGAGAAAATATCTTAGAAGAGAAACCCCTTGGTAGACAGATCTTTGTCAAGTAGCAATTGGTCTTTTACTGGGAAGCAACATCTCCATCGCGTCTCGTACGAGTAAACAACCTCAAATGATCTTTGCGTTACTTCTTATATCCTACTGAGGACAAAAATCCAAACTTCAATTGGGGATAATATTCCTGACTTGGGACAAAGGATATCAGTAAATGGACTTGAGTCCCTGATAAGTCGAAGATAACAATTCTGACTTCTCGGCATGATTTTCAAATTCATAGGTCATTTATTCTGCATATGGACTTGGTCTGATCAACCACTGAAAAAGAGAGAAAGCCCTTACATAAATTCCTGCCCCAGTCTGTAAGGCTTTTACAGAAAATTGCCTCGAGAGGATTTTCTGAGATTTATACCTTTGAAGATAATCTGCCCTAGTGTTATGAACTTTGGAACATGATGTTTAGATAACCAAAGTTGGAGATGATTCCAACTATGCTTGAGGGAATGCCCATGCATCTTCAAATTCTGGAAAGATTCTCCTCTGATCAACGCATTCTCAGAGAGATTTGTCAAATATTAGTATAACTGCCCCAATTTGACTTCACTTTGAGGGATAAGATCCCGACTTGAATGCCTCAGATTGACTAAACGCTTACTCAACATCGTATACAACATTTCCCTTGCTCCACAGAGTTTTGACAAACCTTTTCCTTTTCCTCATGCTCACGGAGGGATGAGAAATTTGAGGATTTTAGAAGACAACACAACCTTGGGGTGGTTGGCTTACGTATTGAAAGTAGGTTAGTACACAATCGTACTTCTCAACTTGAACTGCTTCATTCTCGAGCAAATACTTGAAGCAATACGTCCCTCAGGACCAATTGACAGTAATACACCATTGCTTGACAGAGACTCTTGGCAACCAACTTTTGCAATCTACTTCAGATCATTTCTCAAACTGGTATTCTTTTACTCAACAGAGTCAATAGAAGATTTGCCCCAAGTTAAGACCATTCTCACAAATGATTCACCTTTAAACGGTATTCTGAAGCAACTTGTCCCTTGAGATGATCAAATTTTCATCTGATGCTCATTATGAAATCTTACTTGATGTTTAAGCACTTGCTCATATGCAAAGAATGTTTATTCTCAGAATGGTAATTGTAATTCAAAGATCATGTTTGTCTTGAAGTTTTAAAAACATTTATTGAAAAGATTAAACATCAAAAAATTTGTACGAAAGAAATTAAAAAGATGGAATGATACTAACTCAAAAGTTTTAGCAACCCTCATAGGAGTTAGTTTACCGTATTCTCATTACAATATTTCTTTCGAATTAACCCATGCTTCGGTTAGGACTTTTCAGGGTTGTAACGTGGTCTGGTTCACGGTTTTAGAAAAAAGGATTTAAGGCTCAACATTATTTGGTGTCCACCCCCTTCATGATATTCTCCAGTCCTACATTCACTTAAACCAGTACAAGCACTCATCCCTCAAAAAGGAGTTTACCATGGTTAATGATGATATGGAAGCCGCTCACCTCTTTCATTCTTGGTGTTCGATCACACGAATTTATCCTTTGTGGAGGATCTTTATTTGGTAATCCCCTTTTTCTCTTTTCGCGCTTTTTGCTTTCTTTTTGTATTCCCTAACTTTTTCCTGGACACATTCCTTTTGAATATGACTTTGAAGTCCAGCGGGATGCCCTGACTTTTGCCTAAGCGACTTGTCTTTTCAAGTTTCGGCTTAGCGGGGCTTTTTGTCTCTTTCTTTTATCATTTCTTTTTGTTTGAACCAGTCGCGTGATTTCGAGTCGCTTTCGAATTTGTTGGGAAAGTGTAACTACCTTACTACTTGATTGACGAGGAATACCCATTGTGGTATCATCGTCTTTCATCCTCCTGTCATGCGAGAGATACTTTTTGAAATATAGCTCTCTATGATGCACACTGCTGACATGAGGGTTAGCCATTGCGGTTTTGACTTTCCTTAACCTTTAGATGGATAGCCATTACTATATCCTTAGGTGCGCACTCCTGATGAGTTCTTAATGCTCGATCAGATTAACTGAAATCTACCCTGCCCCGGGTTAAAAAATGCGGTTTTTTTTAGAAAAAAAAAAAGAGAAACTCCTACTTCAAGGCTCAAAAGGGGTTGACAAGGGTTTCACTCCCTTATATCTCCGGTGTTTGGGAATTTTAAACAAGGCATGTACATCATCAGCAGAGTCCTATTCAAAAGCACACCGTTTAAATTTTCGGTATATTACTCATCATCCTCTCTTCAGAAGTATTTTGCTTTATTTAACAAGAGTTAAGTATCAAAAAGCAGAGGAAAAAAATTAATGAGTGAGTACGAATGGATTAATTCAAGACAAACATACTCAATGCATTGTGATTAATATTCAACAATAAGCAAGTTTTGCATGCAAGAAAGTACTGAACCAAAGCAAGAAAGATTACAAATGAGAATTGCGAATGAAACTAGGAATCGCCACATTGAGGAGACTAGTCTCCGTATGGACTTGTTGCTTCAGACGATGATCTGGCAGTCTTGATATTTACTGAATCAAAGGAGACTTCAAATTTAACTGGCTGGCCCGAAATTGATAGCCTTTGCATCAAGAAGGTCTTGCACATTTTCTTTAAAAGCTCTGCAGTCTTCAATGGAATGGCCTAGTGCCCCATCGTGGTAATCACATTGCACATGAGGATTGAAATCCATAGAATAAGGAGGAATGACAGGCTTCAGTGGCTTGGGTTCCACCAAGGAAAGCTTGAGCAACTGAGAGAACAGCTGGCCATAAGTCATGGGAATAATGTCGAACACTCTCTTTGGCTTCCTATTCTTTTGCTTACCTTGTTGCGTATGTATTTGTTGATAGGTTTGTTGTTGAGTAGCACACTGAGCTAGGTAAACACGAGGAACATTCTTGTTTTGATTAACCAATCGATTTCCACGACTTGCAAACGGCTGCTGGTGAGAACTTTATTGGATTATAGGTTGTGGATGACATGACTCTGGTTGTGAGATAGAACTTTGAAGAGGAGAAGGCATAACCCTATTCTCTGTAGGAGCTAGCATAGGATTGACTTGCACACTCAAACCTTCAGAAGTGAAGATAATTGTCCCTGCATAAAGCAAGTCCTGGACTTGGTGCTTTAAAAGCTACGCAATCTTCAATATCATGACCGGGTGCCCCAAAGTGGAATTCACACCTAGCATTATCGTCAAAGCCATGAGGGCGTTTTTCATGTGTAGTGAAGATTCTAAGTTTGACCAAATGAAATTCTAGTAGGGGAGGAAGCAATTGTGCATACAATATAGGATCAAATTTTCGTTCAGGCTGTTTTGGCCTTTGCTGACGGACTTTGTCTTTTTGGGTCCTCTTGGGAAGTGACAACTGGTTGCGGATGGGAATATCCTGGAACGCAAGGCTGTAGAGGAGATACTCCCTGAATTAAAATATTCCCCAGATCATAGGGAGGAATGGTAGCTCCCATTGTAGCTGGCACGGAAACATCTTATTTATTCAACATCGTCCCCAAAATTCCCATAACCAAATTAAATTGAGTCTTCAACTGAGTATTTTCTTCTTTCAAGAGTTCTTGTCCACAGACCAAATCTTGTATGTCTAGCATCAAGAACCCCATCTGTTCTTTCATCTCATCCAATTCCCCACGAAGTCGTTCCATATCTTGAATCTGATCACAGAGCGGCAAGAAGTCAAGATTTGCAGCTCTGAAAACAAAATACTGAGTCTAAATAAGGATTCCCCACTCCGAGTACCTCTTGAGTACCTGTTATTGATGCATGAAGATGCATGAGGATGCATGAAGATGCATGAGGTGAGTGGGCGAATGCAATTCCATGTTCAAACATCTTTTCGCGTACCATCTTTCACATTTTTTTGTGTAAAATAAACATTCTATGATGCAAGGTGCAATGACATAGGTTCAAAAGTTCAGCATAACAACTGTACAATCCTCTGGATAACTGGCGTATAAATCTTCTGAATAATTTGAATATCACAGGGTCAAATCGGTACCAATTTCAGAATACAACGGAACCAAGTACCATGAATAACCATTGTATAATCTCTGGACAAGATGAATATATCAGGATCAAAGGTCCAAAACATAACCAAAGAACCATCCTGAATACCGAATCTAGAAACTCGGAAAATAAATCTGAGACCCACATAGTCGCCAACCGAACAACGGTCACCATCAGAACATAGTCACCACCTATACCTGTAATAATCAAGTCCCTCCCCACTCACGGGAAAGACTAGGTCAGGGTAAGGCAAGGGTAACTCGAAAATCACGGGTTCGTTTGAAAGTACTACCGCCTTACCCACAGACGTGAGTGTCGATAGCAATTCATTTGAACCTCATATGAGCGTGGTATATGACATGACTGCACTAATTAGACCATGTCCTATAGCCGTCATTCCCCCACTCTATTCCTAGTGTCCTAGTGCACTCTGGCCTGGGTACTGGGCCTTTTACCTCAACAGTAACACCCACCCAACATGGAAAACCAGAATCCAGCATAATAGGTAACCAATATGGAAAGCAATAAAATGTAATGCAAACTTATGCTCAGATAAACATGTACAAATGAGTAAACTGGAAGCATAAAAATAAACACCCAAAGAAAAGAAAACAAGATCTAGGATCGCCTCCGGGATGGACCAGCAATAGGTCAATCTGTCCCCAGTGAAGTCGCCAGCTGAAACAACCGGCTGAAAATCATCAAACAATGAAGTCGCCATCGAACGTATTTTATCCCACGCGGAGGGAAAGGTAAACATCGAGAAAACCTGAAAAGGGAGAAGTCACGGTCTTGCAACCGAGAGATCGGGTAAGGGAGTCTGTTACGCGAGGGGAAGGTATTAGCATACCACACGCCCGTAGTACTCTACGTTATCCACTCTTGTTATCTATCTTATGGGTGTGTTTAATCTATGCTTATTGTTCACCATACTACTTCTAAAGGGAGAATGCATTCAAAAGAAATGAGAAAAGAATGTAGGGAAACAATAAAAATGGTGCTTGTTCGGGCCCTACCCCGATGCCTACGTATCCCTTTTAAGGAATCAGAGCAGTCGTAGTTCGGCTCACATGTTTTTGTTGGTTTGTATTTTTTTAATAAACAATATTAATTTCTCCTTCTGCAGCAACTTGACCTTTGGAGACTTACGCGTCAGCACAAAAGTGAATTAACATGTTCTTTTGAAAAGGTTTTGAAAGAAAGGCGAAGGCAAAAAGAGTTTGAATTGGTTTGTGTTTTTTTAATGAACAATATTAATTTCACCTTTTGCCGCAACTCGACCTTTGGAGTCTTAGGCATCAGCACAGAAGTGAATTAACATATTCTTTTGAAAAAGTTTTAGAGAAAATCCCATAGGCAAAAGGATTTTGTGTTTGTTGGTGTTTTTGCTTGTGGATAACAACTAGTTAATCTCAAGAGAGAGATATTAGCCATTTTTCTACTTATTCATGAAATAATTCTTTGAGACTTGAACCACACCGAGGCTTAGAATAAGAGAACAATAAGGTCGAGAAGAAACCCATTTATCATCTCTCATACTTATCAAAGATATGATTCTTGCCAGTAAAAATTTTAAGTATTTTGAAGTTTGTAAGCAAAATAAGCTTTTGTTTTAAATGCATATGCAAAAAGTGGAAAGAAAAGTCAAGGGTAGACTAGCCTAAATCCATCCCTAATGTTATCATACAATGGTAGCCCTAAGTCAAGGATGAATGAAAGGGAAACATCTACCTAATGTTAGCATGCATGGTTTGCGGTAAAGCCTTACTTCTCATGATTTCTAGAATGCTATGAAGTGGGAGATGAGATAAACAAGAGAGAATACCAAACGGATATCAATCCGTAGCAAAGCGTATCAAAGTAAAGAAACCCGAAAAACTTCACGGAAGCTTCACCAATCAAGATAGTCAGGAGAACATCCACATGAATCTCCTGCCATGGTGAAAGTAAATCACAAGCAGGAGTAATAAGCCGCAATGAACCGCTTTCCAAAAAAAAACTTGCACAATCTCACAAAAAAGTGTTAGAAAATAACAAGGCAACACGATTTAAACTCAAACATCCAATTTACAACTCAAAATGATACTAAAATGCAAGCACGAAATTGTCCTCAATTATTTACAAAATTATCAAAAGATTAAGGAAACTAATAGTAAGAATCCTAATTAATTTCTAAAAAAACTCAAAACTATTCTAAGGGATTTACATTCTACCAATTGTTTTATCATTTTATTATCTTTTGTCCTTAATTAATTTCTAACTTTATTCACAAACATTGTATAGAAAATTAAAAGAAAATTCAAATATAAAGGGGGTGAGATTTTGGATTGAGCACTACGGTCCAGCATTTAAACTCTAAAAGCCCAATCAAATAAAAGGGTCCATACAAGTTTTTTTTTATTCTTCAGGTTTAGGTTCAAAAAATGAACATGGGCCTTGAGAAGTTTGCATGATCCGGTCCAACTTTAGGTTTACGTTCCAGGAATCTGCAACGTTTTCTTATTATACTTTTAGTCACTCAATACTAATAATAATAAAAGTAAAAAAAATGAAATGAATTATAAACTTCTCAAGAAACGACAACATTTAGTGGGAATAGGGTTCACAATTTATGATCTTCAGCTTCAGACTCACAAACTCCATCCTCCCTTCCTCTTCAACTCGACGGTGCAACCTCCCAAACCCCATTTTCTGCATCGATTTATTTTTTGACGCCATAGCCACCGTCACCTTCGTCTACTTGCCATCCTCCACTGTGACTCTTCTCTACCACTCGTCTCTCTCTCCATCTCTTTCTAGTTCTTTCTGTATCAACCAAAAAAGCACAAAGACTCTCAACCTAAAACCTCAATTAAATGGTGATGAAGGTATGGTCGGCCATGAAACCATAGGGCCCTTATTCCGAAAGCTATCCTCTACAAAATTATGAAGAAAAATCAAAGAGAAGATGCACTGAAAAGAACATTTAAGGAACCTATCAAAGTCGCTCCGATGACGCTTCCATGGCGGTGAAAAAACATAAACCTTGATCTTTGTTGTTGTGCACTCCAGGTATCTCCTCCTCGTTGTTGTTCTTCCTCCTTGTTCGTTTTCTACGGTCTCTGCTTCGCCTACATTTCCGTTTCTTCGTGTTTCCGTCTTTTGCGTATTATTGTTATTGTAGTAGCAAAACATAGAGTTGTTGTTCAAGATGAAGGAAACAATACGCATATATGATGATGTTGATGTTGGGTGATGAAGTAGATTGAAATTTGAGGTGCAATTCAAAGAAAATGATGATAAACAGTTTTGAGTTTTTGTAGAGAATGGTTGAAGCAAGGTGATGAAGAAGATGCAGAATTGACGGAGCACCGTTGTAGAGAATGAATCGAGATCTTTTGGTAAGTCTTCCTTCGTCCATAAAAAAATCTGTCGATTACTCTGAATTGTCTCTTATATGCTGTTGAAGTTTTTTAGAGTTGAGTCCCTTGACAGTTATGAATCCTGCTAGCTCTCTCCCTTCTTCTCGTTTTTGTTGTCCATTCTGAATTTTTGTGTTAGCTTCTATTATATTTGGCTATTAGTCGGTTAGGAGATTGTTATAGATGGTTGGGTAGTTGGGAATTGGTTGGAGACTAGAAGAAGTTGGTTAAATTCTGTTAGTTTGTTATGAATTCTGTTGAAGTCTGTTTTAACAGTTAGCAAAATGGTTGAAGAAATTTTGGGTTTATGCTTTTGATCCTGTGGACAGTTAAGATAGGAGCTGTTATGGAATTAATTGGACTGTTAGAGATTCTTGAAAAAAATATAAGGGTGAGAGAGGTTATGGTTAGAAATGGTTATAGGTTGGTTAGGAAAATTTTGTTGTGTAAATGTTAGTTACAGCTGACAGTTATATGGTTAAAAAAAAGAGGTTGGAAATTGTTAAAGAAAACAGTTAGGGGTTTCTTTTGTTAAACAGGGCTGTTTGGAATAGGCTGTTAGTTATGCAGGGTTGGTTATTCTATTAGTAGAGTTTAAATAAAGAGCTGTATTTTTTGGTTGTTAATGTGTGAGGCTATTTATTCTATTTTTGTTTGATGCAGGCAACAACGACTTTTCTTGTAGAATACGTGGACATGTTCGAATTAACGACAAAAGGCTTGAAGACAGTTTGCAGCTGGTTAGTGTTTGACGCGGCATGGTAGATCTGTTCTGGTATATGGCATGGTTTTGAACTGCTGATTGATTGATTATTTCTGATTTCCCCATTTTGGATATTCTCAATGCAGGTTTGTATAGGCACAATTTGATTTTCTTTGCCCTGGATTGAAACAGGTATGAATTGGTTTAACTGCTTCGTTTATGAATGAAACTTGTTTTGATTTTAGCTGGACCATTATCACTTGCTCTGAATTTTTTATTGATCTGGTTATTCCATATGGAACATCTCAACTGATTTTATAGTTTGCATCTGGTTTTTGTGCAGGCGGATTTTTGTTGACTTAACTTTGGATAAGGCATAAAGCAAAGCTGCAACTTGAAACCTGGACATGGAATTGAAAACTAGGAGTTTAGGAAACTAGGTTTAGTGTAGATTTGTGTAACTTATAATTTTTTTATAGTTCCTTTGGAATGTAATTAAATTGCTTGCAAATGAACACTTGAAATATGGATTATTGGTGTAATGGTTTGAATTTGGAAATGAGTCATGGTTGAGAAGGCTTGCATACTTAGACATGGAGTTGGAATTATTTTAGGGGTTAGAATAGATCCTGATGACTTTCCTGATGTAAATGCCTTTGAGGTATTTTGTAATATAATATTTGAAAATATTTGCATGATGTTTAGAAAAATTATGGTTGGATGGTCATGAACCTTTGAATGAACATTGAATAATGAATGTTGATGCTGAACTTGAATGGCGTCAGTGAAGGTTTAGAGTGCATTTGGGATTGACTTCGAACGGTATTTGAATGACACTGAAAGTGACAACTTGAACAAAAAAAACCACTTGAATGGAATTATAATGAATGACTGTATCTTGCCGTTTGTATCTTATCTTTTGCATTCCAAGAAACTCCTATGGTTAAGGTCTCTAAACTCGAATGAATCAAATTCTTGAAAGAAAACCAACGCTTATATTTCTCTAATACCATTTGATTATCCTCTAAGAACTTTACTTCATGACTCAGTGAACGAATTCTAACCAATTTGCCTATTCAATGAACCAGTCTTGAACTCAAGATATGACACAACATTCCATCGAATCAATAATATTCATGCATGAATTCAGTCAAGAAAACAACCTCTTCCATATTTACTTTTTCCACAATCAAAACCTTTATTCATATTCGTATGACTCGATTAACGCTCTCTCGCATCACATCTTGTATTATGATTCAAATTTTGTAATTCAAGTTACAAACATGTCCACTTGAAAACGTAAGGCTAAAATCCTTTAGAAATCCCCTTGAAGATGATAATTCCTGACGCACAATATAAGGATTTCTGAGAAAGTCCCTTGATAAAACAAACCCTAATCTCATGATCTTCGATGAAAAACCCGATTGGAACACAATTACCGAAAACCTGGCTTTGATCGCATATAGGAAAATAAACCATGATAGCCTCGTGTCTTGATGAAGAAAGAAATTATCAACGACCCAGGTCATAACCCTAATTCCACTGCTCGCTGCCTGAATAAGAAATCAGCCTTTATCAGACACGAACGCCTTAACCAATGTGAAACCCTAATATCTCACAACCACTGAACTTTGAACCTCAAGTGCTTTATTGAATGCAGTGCATGCTATGTTAGTGGCCTAATGAAATATATGTGAATGAATGCGAAGGTCTAAGCCAAAATAAAAGAAAATAGGAGAGAAAATTTTGGGGTGCAACACCAGGCAAGCTAAACAGATCCTAAAGCCTTCTCAAAACTTGCTCAAACTCCATTCACAATCCTAGCTGAAAGAGGTAAAAACTCAAACTTCTATGTCTTCATACAAGCATCATTTGGTCCTGATTTGTGAAAGCAAAATGTAGATATCCTTTCCCTAAAGCTAACCATGTTCATAGTTTTCATTCATATTAACTGTGTATAGAGAATTTTGGATTTGAAATTTCTGTAAAAATTAGGTTTCAAATTACGGCAGGTAAAATTAGCTTTGATCTTTGACTTTTAGTTTACATAAATTATATGGTTGAACTCGTGGGAAGAAACACCATAACTTTCATGTTTGAACATTCCATTTTTATGGAGAAATGAAGAAGATACAGGTGATCCGGCCATGGCTCAAGGTTGAAGATGAAGGTGCCTTCACGGAGCATTTTCTAATATATATTTATGATTGTGTTTATATAAACGGATGTACAGCCACCCAAGTGGTAAGGCAGCGCGCGTAAATGCTATAGGTCACGGGTTCGAGCCTTAGCGCGCTGCCTTTTGCAATTTTTTTCATATTTTTTCCATTTTTTTATTGTCTTGCAGCGCATGGGCTTCTGATTCTTGGGCCTTGTGTTTTTTCTAACATCCTACCTCCTGTTTACTCTTAACACCCCTGGCCCAACATAATTTTATTTATTTATTTTTCTTTCATTTTATTTTATTAAATATATTTTTCTTAATATTAAAAATCATAAAAAATATAAAAATGATATATTTATATTTTAGCTTATTTTATTTTATTTTTCTCACAAAAAATATTTTTATTTAGTTATATATTATCCATTTTTATTAATTAAATTTGTAAATTAAAATTAGAACTAGTTTAAATATTTATTTTTCTTCACACCCATTAAACATATTATTTTATTATAAAAAAGACCAAAATATCTCATAATGCCATATATTATTTTCAAGATAAAAAATACATACTTTTTCTTAAAGAAATTTATTTCCTTTTAATCAAATAGAATTAGGGTTTATTCAAAATCTTTTCTAAAAATAATTTCTTTTCTTAATTGATTTAAGTTAATCTTGATTTATTTATTAAGTTTAGGTTAAAACTTTTTTCACATAAAAAAACCAAACAAAAATCTTCTTTGCATTTACATATCTTTGCATATTTAATTCACCTTGTATATTATTTATTTCAATATTTGTACATATTCAATTTGGTTGTAATAGATTAATTAAGTTTATATTATTGCAATCCCCATTCATAAATTGTATATCCCCTCCCACAAATGTTGTAATAGCGTAGTAACTTTAAATTTCGCAATTTATCGCTTTTACATAATATGCTAGTAATTAGGGTTTGTATGGGAAGATAAAAATCAATCAAATAGAAAACCCTAATTCAAGACAAAAATCAAGCATGGAAATGACACGCTTGCACACAAGAACCCCTAGGGTTACTCCACTTGGTTGCCTTATACAAAATGGTTGTATTACGCATGTAAGGTGTCTTAGAAAAAAACAAGCAAATACAAGATCATAGTCCCTCGATGACGCTATTCTAAGTTTCCTTACAAAATGATCTTAGTCCCTCAAAAATGCTAAGATACCTTGCGGTATTGCTAATCATGGCTATACGATGACCGACGCCCGTCCCGTTAACATCCAAAGATAGGGTTGCTTACCAAATCAATGGTAACTCAACAATATCAAAGGAAAGGTGAAAATGAACAAGAAAGACATTTGAGTAGGTAGATTTCTTTTAGTTACTTGCTCCATCTCAAAACAAATATCTTTGCTATTTTCAAAAACAAACACCTACACATTTCAAAACATTTTTAAAAGATCAACATCTTTGTATACATTCTTACGAACGAGAATCATTACAAAGATTGCCTAAAAATTGGCCTCTTTTACAAAATACTTTCAAAACCACACAAAGCACAATTTAAAACAAAAGCAAGTGATCTAGAAAGTAACTAAGAGCCCATGGAAAACCATGGATGAAAAGGGTGATAATACCTTCGCTTTTCATAATCTACCCCCCGAACTCAAGAAACAATCTCAAAGGTCTTTCCTGTGCTTTTTCACCTTTCCTTTTGGATAAAAGAAAAGTCGGTGGTGAATCTTGCTAACCGCAGCATTTGCA
The DNA here is from genome assembly GCA_948472305.1 of Vicia faba. Taxonomy (NCBI): domain Eukaryota; kingdom Viridiplantae; phylum Streptophyta; class Magnoliopsida; order Fabales; family Fabaceae; genus Vicia; species Vicia faba. The sequence goes on from OX451740.1 coordinate 1,325,507,481, forward strand.
ATAAAACGCAAAACAATTAAGTCAGTTCTCCCACCCTATCACAATCCCTGCTAAAACATGCCCTCAGCAAGTCTTCCAACGATTGGATAGTTCGTTCAGTCTGACCATCTGTCTAAGGATGATACGCCAAACTCCACCTCAACTTAGAACCCAACGCTTCTTGCAAACTCTTCCAAAAATCAGAAGTAAATCTTGGATCTCTATCTGACACAATGCACAAAGGAACACCATGCAGCTTCACAATCACACTGGTGTAAATCTCAGCCAACTTCGACACCGGAAAAATGATGTTAATAGGAATAAAATGAGCCGACTTTGTAAGCCTATCAATAATCACCCAAATTGATTCATGTCCTCTTATAGTATTAGGTAACCCCATCACAAATTCCATTGAAATGCTATCCCATTTCCATTCTGGAACTTCTAACGGTTGCATCAACCCTGCAGGCTTCTGATGTTCAACTTTTGACTTCTGACAAGTCAAACATGCATACACAAACCGAGCCACATCACTCTTCATTCCAGGCCACCAAAACAAACCTTTCAAATCTTGATACATCTTTGTAGCTCCTGGATGAATACTCAACTTAATTCTATGACTCTCTTCAAGTATCACTTTCTTCATCTCATCATCATCAGGAATACAAATTCAGTTACGAAATCTCAACACACCTTGCATATCTAGCTTAAAATCATTATTCTTAGACTGATCGATCCCAACCACTGAATCTACCAGTTTCACATCCAGCTTCTGAGCTTCTCTGATACTGTCTAGAAATTCATTATTAATCTTCAACATACCCAACATAACACTCAGTGATGTCACCTTGCAAACTAAGCTCATATCCCTGAACTGTTCAATTAATTCCAACTCTTTAACCATCATTGCCGACATATGTAAAGACTTTCGACTCAATGCATCAACTACCACATTCACTTTTCCTGGATGATAATTCAAACTGAAATCGTAATCCTTTAACAATTTCAACCATCTTCGTTGCCTCATATTTAGCTCCTTCTGATCGAATAAATACTTTAAGCTCTTATGGTCACTAAACACTTCAAATCTAGAACCATAAAGATAATTCCTCCAAATCTTCAACATAAAGACAACTGCAGCAAGCTCCAAATCATACGTAGGATAGTTCTTCTTATGAGTCCTCAATTGCCTTGACACATAAGTAACTACCTTATCACTCTGCATAAGCACACCTCCTAAACCCATCTTAGAAGCATCACAGTATATCACAAAAAGGCTCTCTTGGATTAGGTAACATCAAAATCGGAGCCGACGTCAATCTCTTCTTCAATTTTGCAAAACTTTCTTCGCACTGAACATCCCATACAAAAGCTCTACCTTTACAAGTCAACTTAGTCAATGGAAGTGCCAACTTAGAAAAACCTTCGATAAACCTTCTATAATAACCAGCTAATCCCGAAAAGCTTCTAATATCAGTAGCTAACCTTGGAGTTTCCCATTGCAACACCGCATTAACCTTCGATGGATCTACAACAATGCCACTACCTGAGATCACATGACCAAGAAAACTAACCTCCTTTAACCAGAACTCACACTTGGACAACTTTGCATATAACTTCTTCTCTTTCAAAACTTGTAATACTACTCTTAAGTATTCTGCATGCTCTTCTTCTGACTTAGAGTAAATCAAAATATCATCAATAAACACCACCACGAACCGATCCAAATAATTATGAAAGATACGGTTCATGTATTCCATGAATACTCCCGGCGCATTGGTAACACTGAAAGGCATCACCGAATACTCATAATGTCCATAACGCGTTCTGAAAGCCGTCTTATGGATATCTTCATCCTTCACTTTAATATGATGGTAACCTGACCTCAAATAAATCTTACTAAACACACGAGCGTCCACCAATTGGTCCATCAAGTCATCTATTCTTGGAAGCGGATACTTGTTCTTAATTGTCACTTTATTCGGCTGTCTATAATCAACACAAAGCCTCATACTTCCATCTTTATTCTTTACTAACAACACTGGAGCTCCCCACGGGGATACACTTGGTATTACAAACTTCTTTTCAAGTAACTCTTCCAATTGCTTCTTTAACTCTGACAATTCGGATGCAGACATCCTGTATGGTGCCATATAATAAAGGTATGGTACCAGGTACAAGATCAATTGCAAATTCGACTTCCCTCTCTGGCGGTACATCAAGAATTTCATCAGGGAAAACTTCAGTAAATTCACACACCACCTGCAATTCCTCAATTATAGCTTGAGTCTCTACAGATAGTGACGCCATCAACAAGAACATTTGTGCTTTTTCTTGCATCAACTTCCTCAACTGTCTAGCATACAACAAACTATCTTCCTCTTCTTCAGGAGTAGAAAACCTCACAGACTTTTCATAACAGTAAATATGAACATAGTTATGCTCTAACCACTTCATACCCAAAATCACATCCAACCCTCTTAACGGTAAACAAACCAAGTCAACAACAAAGTCTCTGTCAAAGATCGACAAGGGACACTTTAAACACATAAAAGAAGTAGTCACCGACCCCTTGTCTGGAGTGTCGACGACCATTTCTCCATTTATAAAAGACAACATAAGACCCAATCTTTCAACACAATCATCAGCAATAAAACAATGAGTAGCACCGGTATCAATAATAATAATTAAAGGAGTACTATTAATGAAACGTGTACCTCTGATAAGTCTATCCTCAGCAGCTTTCTGATCCTCAACCAAAGCGAACACTTTACCACTTTCCTGCACCCTCTTTGGTTTCTGACATTGACTACCAATGTGACCTTCTTCACTACAATTGAAACAGATCACATCCTTATGCTTTAACTTAGATACAACATGTTCGTTCTTACCACAATGGAAACACCTCTTTACTTCAGCAATACACACATTGCTCTTATGCCCAGGTTTCCCACATTTAAAATAAACCACACCAGCAAGAGCATCTCCCCCACTAGTCCACTGACCCTGAGCAGCTTTCTGTTTACCTTTACCAGTTGGGGTATCATAAGGCTTACCACGATTATGTTGGTACTTACCCCTCTTCTCACTAATAATATTGTAATGAGCATTATTATCCTCTTCATAAATTCTGCAACTATCAACCAAATCAGCAAAGACACAGATCTTCTGGTATCAAACTGCCTTCTTGAACTCTGGGCGCAACCCGCTCTCAAACTTGATACACTTCGAAAACTCAGTATCTACCTCACCGTAGTGCGGATAAAACTTAGCCAACTCAGCAAATTTTGCAGCATACTCAACAACCAACGTATCCCTTGCTTCAACTCAAGGAACTCAATCTCCTTCTTACCACGAACATCTTCAGGAAAGTACTTCCTCAAAAATTCCCTACGGAACACGGCCCAAGTGACATTTTCACCTGCAGCTTCCAATCTCTGACAAGTCTCTAGCCACCAGTCATCAGCCTCAACTGCTAGCATATGAGTACCATATCGAACCTTCCGCACTGGAGTGCAGTCCATCACACGGAAGATTCTCTCAATATCTTTCAACCAATCCAACGCTCCATCAGGATCATACTTTCCCTTGAAGGTAGGCAGATTCTCTCTCTGGAAAGTCGCCAAACTACGAGATCCAACATTCTCGTCAATATTCAGCTGATTCTCTATCGCATGCATCATTGCTTCTAAAGCAGCAGCAAGTACATCATCATTCCTTCCAGCCATCTCAACTTATCACTACAACATAAACAACGATTATAACTCAAATTAACAATACTCGATTGTTAGACAACTACAACTCGACAACTTGGTCGGACGAACCAACCTTTTCTCTGATACCAACTTTGTAACACCCCAATTCTACCCGATAATTATATATGAAAAACAGAGTCATAAAATTCATGCAACTAAATCAGGATGCCACAAATTCAACTTTAAAAACACATTGCCTTTGACGTGGATACATAACACTTTAAAACTTTGGATGAACTATCAGCATAATAATTTAATCTCTTAATTCAACAACTTGAACATCTACGCAGCGGAATCATAATAACATATTTATTCAACAATTACAGCAACTTCAAAATAACACATACTTAGTATGATACGGTGGGAGAACTGACTTGAGGTTTTGCGTTTGTTTTCGCACTTGTTCGGTTTAGCAAGAGTCGCCACCGACTTTTTATTTTATCCTAAGGAAAGGTTAAAAAGCACAGGAAAAACCTTTGAGATGTTTTCTTGGGTTCGGGGAGTAGATTATAGCAAGGGAAGGTATTAGCACCCTTTCTATCCATGGTTATCCATGGGCTCTTAGTTACTTGCTTAGATCACTTGCTTTGCATTTTCAATTGCTTGAAATGGTGCTTTGTGTGTGGTTTTGAAAGATGTTTTGAAAAGAGGCCATTGTTGTGGCAACCTTTGTAATGATTCTTGTTTGAATGTATACAAAGGTGTTTTTGTCTTTTGAAAAGTTTTCAATGTTTTTGAAAGTTTGTTTTGAAGTTGTGTTGTGATGTGTGTTTTGAAAAATGGCAAGGATTGTTTTGCAAGATTGATCAAGTAACCAAGAGCTATCTACCCTAAATTTCTCAAAGATCTTTCTCGTGTTTTAACCCTTTTAACAGTGTTGTTTCACCATTGTATTTGACGAACAACCTTGTGTTAGGATGTTAACGGGACGGGCGCGGGTCATCGTATAGACCATGAATGCAATAGTGTCAAGTATTTTGGCAATTTTCTTGAGGGACTATGATCATTTTGTTTTAGGCAACAAGATAGCGTCATCGAGGGACTATGATCATTTTGTTTGATTTTGTTTTGTTTTTTTGTTTTGCCAAAGTACTTGACATGCAAACATGGCCCATTTTTGAAGGCAACAAGTGGAGTAACCCTAGGGGTGTAAGTGTGCATTGTTTGTTTTTCATGCATTTATCTTGAATTAGGTCAAGCTATTTGTTGATTTGATTTTGCATACAAACCCTAAGTCTAAACATGGCATAATTGAAAGCTTTTAAATGCGGAAATTTAAATGCTAAGCTATTACAACAATGATTATGGGGATGGGGGTACAAGTTTGAATTTGGGGATATTTGACAAGGAAATAAAATCTAAGTTATTACAACCATATCGAAAGTATAGGATACAAATATTTAATTGTACAATATTTAAGTGAATACAATAAATATACAAAATGTATTATGCACAAAAATGATTTTGTTATGCATGTAAAAAGGGTTTTCATGTTTGAAATATAAACAAAATAAAAAGAGTCAATTTTTTTGGTTATTTTTATGGTTTTAGGGTTAAACCCTAGTTTTTTGAATAAATATTATTATTTATTGATTATGTACAAAATATATTAATTTATGCACAAAATAAAAAGTATATGGTTAAAAAAAGTATTTTTTGATGTCAAATATTAAATAAAAATAAAACATATTATTTTTGTATTTTTCCCTAAATATTTAATAAAATATGTATAAGTATAAATCATATATATTTAATATACTAAATATGTACAACAATATAATATTAATTATTTACAAAAAATGTATATTTTTAGAAAATATTTTCAAAATGTAAATAAAAAATAATAACTAAAAATAAATATTTTTTTGTATTATTTTCTAGGGTTTTAAAAAGAAAAGGAAATCTATTTATTTACATATACATATTTAATAAAACAAATAAATGCCAAATAAATGTAAAAAAATGTGGAAAAATATTTTTAATGTTTTTTATGTTTGAGCAAAAAATATAAAATCAGAATCAAAAAGAAAAATGCAAAAATGACAAATATTTCACACAATGGGCCAGGGGGGTGCAAATGGAAAAAAGGGGTGCAAAAAGTAAGTTGACTCAGGCCCAGCCCAAGTCAACTTTATCTTCAACCTCCAGCAACCTTTGAACAACAAAAAACGCGCGTTTCCTTGCTTCATTCAAACTCCTGATTCCTTGATTTTTAGCCAAAACTCATAACATAAACAATGTAGAGCATCAAACCACTATTTCAAATATGTAAAAAAGTTATCCTAACTCTAAGAAACCAGGGAGAATTTCTTCACCCCCAATTTCTGACCTAATTTTTCTTCAATGTTCATGGTTAAAATTCTCACAGCATACTTAATATAAATGAAAAGTAATCATATGTATGGCTTCAGGGCTATGAGTAGAGCATGTTTCATTCACAAACCTAAGCTTAACTCTTCCTAGATTGAGAGATAGAAGTTCATAGATTACCTGTTTCAGCTTGAATTGTATACATCAATGTGGCCAACTTCAATGGAGTTTGAGCTTCTGTATAGCTTGCCTGAAGTCCAAGGAAGCTTCTCCAACACCTAGCTTGCTTTGAATCACTCTGAATCGTGCTATGGAAGTTCACCTGCACAGCTTGAAAGTGAAAATGGCAAACGTGGTTAGGGGTGTTACAGCTTGAGTTTAAGGCTTGGGATAGTTTCAGTGGATGATATGGAATATGTTTGAAAGGTTTTTAGCCAAAATGCACGAGTGGATTGAGTTGTGGACCTCAATCTGCAGCAGGTACCCTGTTTTGCAGCAAAATTATGATTTGGTGAATGAGGAGGTATGAGGGATGGAAGGGTCGTGCCTTAGGTCAATTTTAATGTGTGGAAGATGTGTACAAAGTTTGTTTTGGCTGGTGTTTACAGGAATGAAAGATGGAGAGTTTTTGCAATGTTTCTTCTACTATAAGCAAGAAAGTGTAAATTATCATGCAGGCCTATACTATCCCCTAATGTATGCTGCATATCTTTCCCTTGAGACTTGCGATATAGATTTGATTTGGCTTCAGAGATATGGCCCCCCTATGCCCAAAGATCATGTATTGACATAAAGTAACACTTTTCCAAAATGGCAAGTTTGCTTTTTCCAATTAAAGGTTAGTTTAACATGTATTGTCCAAATGAATGAAATAATACCTTAACACAATGGTTAGGCATTAAATTAAGAATTGTAAAACTGGTTTTGAGGCCTGCAAGCTAGCATTGTAAAAGCTGATTTGAAAATGCAAGTTGTGATGAACATGCCTTGGCCATGAACAAAAGTGAGTTTTGGCCAACTTTGCAAATTCGATTCTCTCTAAACACAAGGGTGTTTGAGAAGTTCTTGGACAATTTGGAAAGCTTGGAATGTGTAATACAATCCATCTTTGTAATGAAAATTGAAATTCCAAGTGGAACCATGTGAAAAATGGCCAAGAAGTTGGACAAAAAACCTGCCTAGAATAAGGCAAAATTTCACTAAGTTAAAAGTGTTTTGTACCCTTGTTCCAAAAATCATAACTTAAGATACAAGCTTCCTTTGAGAAAACTTTGTGAATAAAAGTTGTAGATTTTGAAATGGACTACAACTTTCATGTTTCAAGTTTTGTTTGAATCCATTTTCATCTTGGTGAAAAAATGGGACAAAGTTAGGAAAAAAATAAGGAACTTTCATAACTTAGAAAATTTCTAAATTATGAAATTTTCTCATTTTAAACCCTAATTTGAAATTTTGGATTTCTTGATGAACAAGTTTCATAATTTGACATGTCTTGATGAAAAATGAATCTTGGCACTTGATTTTGACCAAAAAGTCAAAGTTTGACTTTTCAGTATACAGTCAAATTTTGATCAGTTGACTGAAAAATTCATCTGTCAATCCTATGCATTTGAGATCTTTTGAACTTGTTGAATGGGTCAAGGCAATGCCATTGAGTCCTTGAGTCCACATATGAGCTTGGTTTTCCATTGGTTAGGTCAAACAGTCAAAAATTGCCTTTGTGCAGTCAAAACCCTAAAAATGACCATTTTGCCCTTTTGGTGATCTGATCAAATTTCTTGTGGAATTGTGATCCAAACTTGACCAAATGGTTCATGTGAGCTCAATATGTTGATGTGGGTCAAAAATCATGAAGTTTGACTGTCAATTGGCCACAGTTGACTTTTTCCCCAATACAGCTGATTTCTAGGTCAACTGTCCAATTGACTGGGCAAAGATTGGAATCAAGGCTTGAAACTTGGTATGGATAAACTTGTGAGTCCAACATGAAGCATGAAAGTCACTTTGGGCATTTTAGGTCAAAACATCTCTGTGCAAACTCAAACCCTAATTTGGGTCAACAGTGCAAGGAGGAGTCTTGAGCAGAGCAAACCCTAACTTGATCTTGAGTTCCAAGAGTCTTGTGATGAGAAAATGTTGATGAAATGAGAGGGAAAATTTTGGGGTACAACACTTAGCAATAATCAAATTAAATTTCAACAACTGGAATAATCAATAATTAAAAGCAACAAGCGTTCATCCCCCCGAGTGTTACGTATCAGAGCAATGACACCGACTCGAACTACCGAAGGTATACTGCCTTCACTCTGGATTACCTGCACATTACCAACTTAAGGGTAACATTCAAACAAAATGGGTGAGATATCTAACAATATAATAAAACATATCATAAATAATATGTTAGATCAGCTCATATAATAACACAACTTCACATCTTATAAACAACTGTAAACGTAAGGGAACATCAACAACATACAACATTACCGCATCAACACACAACTTCTTTATGCAATCGTATAATGCGACTCAATACTATGCAAATGAATGTGGTATCATTGGAGCAGAACTTCCATCTCAAAATAATTGTCAATAAATAGAGGCATTAATAAGGCATAAGCCTTCAACTTAATATTCGCCAATACAGGCCATCTTAACGAGCATCAGCTTCATCTTGAAATGCAATGTATGCGACACAATCATGAATGTAATAACAACAACCATAATTAACGACATCTAAACACAATATCATCATTGGCCATCAGACTACATTTTAATAGATGTCAATTATTAAAGGCATCTCAACATCATTCATCAACATAATCTATCAACATAATTTTACAGCAACTCAACCACAACAATAATACAATGATAGATCGACAATCCTATAACGTTGGCCATATGCCTACAACATGATAATACCTATAATTAATTAATCATATAAGGATTATCTCTAAATTATCAAACCTCTACCTATTACTATTATGTAATACTACATCATTATCATCATTAATCTTACTGTTATGAACCAAACAATAATCTATAATTGTCTTATCCTCATCATACTTCACAAAATCATCATAGCGATTAACGCGGGAAGCTAACTCTAGTCCTAAATTGGGTTACTAGGATTATTCTTCTTATCCTTCATTTTAATCCTTAAGAATGAAGTTCATCACGTTAGCTATCCAATACTTCGAACGACACCTTAAATGGAGTCCGGAAACTAAAGTTACAGCCTTTAGAAACGAATCTGCCAAAAATCAGACTACATGAGTCGACGCATAATGTTTTGAGTCGACGCGTACTGGGCTAACATGCTGCATGATTCGATGCATAATCCCTTTGTTTCGACTCATACTGAGTCTGCAACACCGCATGTATCGACGCATGCTTCTTTGTATCGACTCATCCTGATTCCAAAAACCTGCATGTATCAACGCATGGTTTTTGAGGTCGATGCATACAGTTTTGTCATGAATATTTTGTGTTTTCACTACGGTTTCCCTGCCTTATGCCCTAAAAACATCCTCTAATCATAGGTAATCATCAATTATAATCATCCTATATTTATATATCAAATATACATCATTAGGGCATCATTACTCATCTCTAAATCATTGATCTTCATCATACAACAATATATACATTCCAATCATAAACAAGAAAACTTTTCACATCTAATCCCACATACTACTCATCATAAACCCTATTATAGAGTCAGAACCCCACCCTTACCTTGGATTGAAGGTTGCTCTACGACTTTTCCGATTGAATTTTTTTCTGGCTCTTCTCCTTCTTTTCTACAACTTTCATGTTCTCTTCCAACCCTAACTTCTTTCTCTTCTTATTGTGTCTTCTCTTTCATATTAATTCTAAATAACTAATATAATAACCCTATAATTCTCATTAGGTCTTAATGAGCTTAAAACTGCTACACCCCATTTCTATTACTTCTAACCCTTAAAATAAGCCCACATTAAATAATATTATCATTCTAATATTATTCCACAACTTAATAGAATAAATAAATCCAATAACAATAACACATCAACTATCATCATAACACAACTTCACAAATCATCCAAAAATAATTTAATTAAATTATTAATTAAATTACGGGCGTGTTGTACCCCAAAATTTGCCCTCTCATTCTTCAAGGCCTTTCTCACAAGGATTCTCAAGGTTCAAGCTTGCACAAGTACTTTGGAATTTTCCAGTACCAAAATTAAAAGGAAACTGTCAAAAATGGAGAAAACAGATAAAAATAACATTTTGACAAATTTGGAGGAAAACATGTCTCCTTCGATTCAGCACCCTTCGACTGACTCTAAGCCTCCTTCGAATGCAAGTTTAGGAACATCCTTCGTTTGGATTTGAAACCTCCTTCGAATGCAACTTGGGAACAAGGGCCTCTTGCAGACTTTGCCTCTCACAAGTTTCGTTTGAGCCAAGAGATATCTTCATACAAGATTCGACTAAGTTCTTGCTTCCCTTGAAGGAACACCCTTCGATTCAGAAGCCAGGAACTTCCCTCACGCTAAAAGGCAATGACTCCCTTTTTGTTTGTTTCGATCCACATGCTTCGATTGAGCAATATGCTTCCTTCGAGCATGAGCTTTCAATTTAGCAATATGTTTTATTTGATACAAGCTTCGACTGGGCATTAGCTTGTTTCGACCACAAGCTTCGACTAAGGCAAAGGCTTCCTTCAAACGAGTGCGCTTCGATCTCATTCTTGCATTTGACTCATGACCAAATCTCGTTTGCCAGGCTATGTTGCGTCCAAATCTTTACATAGTCAGAAGCTTGTACAAGGGTTTTAAACTTTGTCTTTTAGATACTACTATTATTGGTTAAAGGCTACATGCTCTTTCCTTTCATAGAGAGTACTTTAGTCACAAAATCAGCTTTCAACCTGATTTTGGTCTGAGCACAAGCAACGTCAGAAGCATAAGTCACATCTTCTGCACCCCAACTACCAAGAGGCCCTCCACATGTACTTTCACGTTACATTATTTTATCATTTATTTGCAAGGCTGGCTTTGGACAACATGTCCACTCTTTCTCTATAAATAGAGGAATTTTTGCAAAGCTAAGGGAGGATCTTTGGACCAGAGGAACGAATCTCCCAAATTTTCTCAAACACAACAAAACTCTCAAGTTCATCAACACTTGAGAAATCAAAACCCAGAATCCCAAACACTCACCTCTTTCGATTCTGAACAACACCCCACACATAGAAGTTTGTCCAAACTCAAAGACAACCTTCTGTGACAACTCTTCGAACCAAAAGCAAACCCCCTGTGACTACTCTTCGAATTCCAGAAACGTCCAGGTAGCAGTTCAAGTTCGAATCCCACATCCATTCAAGGCCTGAAGTAAGGTAAGTTATTGTTACCTTTGAACTTTTCGTTTCATGGCATAATAATTTTCCCTTTCGTTTGAAACATGTACATATCATTGTTCCTTTCGTTTCCACCCTTTTAACATATTTTTCAGAGCTACCCCTTTCGTTTTTGCTTTCTGTTTACCTGAACTTGCTTTAACTGTTAAACTGTTTACCAAACAAATACTAGCATGGCCTCAGGCCATGTTGCCATTTAATGCTTTAAATGAAAGAAACAGGAAACAGGAAATAGGAAACGAAGCTTCTGGCTTCTATCCTATTTCTCCAGGTCGAACGAAAGAGACAACCAGGAGGAAAACCATACACTGACTTCCAGGCTCAGTCGAAAGGCATTCCCTCACTGCTTTCAACCTCCAGTCGAAGAAGACAACAAGGCAGAACCAGAAGGCTTCGCCATACACTGACTTCCAAGCCAGTCGAAGGACAGAACCTCACTGCTGCTGGCCCCAATCGAAGGAGGCCAACAGAATGCAAGTCGAAGGATGCTGCTGCCTGGGTCGAAAAGCTCATTTTCCTTGTTTTTTTTTATTTTGTTTTTTTTTGCCTTTATATTTTCTTGCCTTTCAATATGGTTGTAATAGTGTAGGATATTTATTTCTTGCATTTTTATTGCTTTGTACAAATGCTAGTAACTAGGTGCGTATGGCAAGATAAAACCAACAAGTAGACAACCTAAAAATTAAAGACAAATGCATGCAATAAAACACACTTTGCACACATGCACCCTTAGGGTAATCTCACTTGTTGCCTCGGAAAATAGTAATCTCACTTTTTTTGGTTTTATTGAATTTTATGGGAAAAAATTAGTTTGTTAGGTTAATTAACAATAATGATAATAATTAAAAAAGGAAAATAAAAAGAAAAGGAAAATAGAAAAAAAAAATAGAAACCAATGGGGGTGTTGATGGCCCAATGGAGGTGTGAAGCCTGGAAATTGCTGGCCCATTAACCAGCCTTGTTGACTTTTGGAGATTTCCTGGAGCATGTTGACTGGAGAATATAGTGTTCATCACTTTTTGGCCCTCGGATTGATGATCATGGCCACTTGGCATGTGGAACGCTGAAGGTTCATGGTGAAAAGCACTGGGCATCTTGCACACAAACACATAAGAAAAAATGATATGGAATTTTGGGGGACCTGGGAAGAACTTACAGCGCGGTATGATGGATCTTAGGACGTGGCAAGGGTTGCTTTAGCTTCAGGGGATGGCAAAGAAGAGAGTCACGTTCTCCTTTTGGCCTGAAAATGCTTGCAATACTCCTTTTGATCTCACACTTTTTTTTGACACTTTTTGGATTTTGCTCTGGCCGTTTGTGTAATGTTCTAGGTTGTGAATGAGGCTTGCAAGGCTTGAATATGTAGTAATGAGTGAGAATAAGTCACATTTAGGAGCCTTTAACCATTGCAATTAAGCTTTGGATTTTGTCTTAACCACCATTAAAGGTCTTTCAAAGCTTGTTCAAAATTTGAATTTTCATGCCTAAATGAGCTTAGCACGAAATTGGTAGGTTGCAAATGCTTCATGAAGGCTATTCAAACCATAAGATACCATTTAATTAATTTTTTTAGATTTACTTGAATTATTATGGATTAAAATGAATTAAATCCATAAAAATTAAATAAAAATAGAAAAATAATTATTTGGTCTTGAAATTGATCATGGGACACGTGGGTGGCATGACATGGCTGAATCAAGTGGAAAAAAGTGGGCCCTTTTGTCAAAAATTGAAGTTTCAAGGATAGTTGACTTTTGCCATTTCACAAAAATTTCCCAACTTCTCCAATGCATATCTTGCTCAATTTTGATCATATGAACATGTTCTTGGACATTTTGGAAAGGTCTTGAAGTCCTCTAACCAATGCCTTTGGTCCCATGTCATTTCTAGTTACCAATCTCAAGTTATGGTCTTTGACTTAAAATGCCTTTTTGTTGACTTTTGAAAATGACCTATAATGTTGAAATTGATAACTTTTTGTGAGAGCATTTCTTGGACTTGCAATGTGAAGATGAGTTGTAGGAAATGTCCTCCCCTTCAAGATGAGCGTTGGATGGGATTTTTCTGATGAACCATGAAAAGGTTATGCCTTGGTCAAGTTACAGTTGACTTTTCAACTGTCCAAAAATGGAAACTTTTGTATCTTGATGATTTTTGAGCCATGCTTGTGGAATCATGATCAAGACTTGATCAAATGATGATTGTGGCTTCAAAATAAGATGTTGACCAAAAATTTTGACTTTTGACTGCCAAATGACCATTTTACCCCTATAGTTGATTGTAGAGCAAATAGGGTTTTTGACTGTGCAACTTGACCTTGTGAGCCTTGAAACTTGGCATATGGATGCTTGGCAATGTATATAGGCATATGGGACTTGATTGGACCCTTGAAAACCTCAACTTCCTTGCAAGAACCAAAACCCTAATTTTGACTGGCTTAGGAGGATGGTTTGACTGTGCAACCCTTGAGTAGACTTGAGCAAATTGAGATGATGCTTGTCAAAACTTTGAAGAATATGGGAGGGCAAATTTTGGGGTACAACATCAAGTTTTCCTCAAGCTCTGAAGGTTGATTGCATTAACAAATTGCTCAAGAAGAATCTTATCATCTAAACCTCTGAATCTTTCAAGCTCAAAAGTTATTGCATATCTCAAGATGTTTTATCCATCTCTTTGGATTATCAGAGGATTGAAGTTTGTGTTTAAGAGGAATCACTCTTTTGATTCACAAGTCAAATTAGGGTTTTGTTTGGTCAAGGCTATTGGACAATATACAAGTCTTGATTTAGGGAGCTATAACATCTCTTTGGTATCTAAGAGGTCTTTGCACAAGGAATTGGTCATGATGCCCAAAGGATTTGAAGTTTTGAAGATGATTCATCAATCCCCTGAGGTGTTGACCAAAATTAGGGTTTGGGTTTTTATCAGGTTTTCTTGAGAATTTTGAAGAGAAACTTTGCACATGGCCTCTATATGTTTGAAAGATCATATTTTTGAAGTTTTGATCATCAATTTTGAAGGGAAGTGGATCAATTGATTCAGAGGGGCAAAATGGTCATTTTGGTCAAAACCAGTCAAGGTTGACCAAGTGAATTTTTTGGCCAACCATCAATTCAAGGATGTAATTTTCAAATTTAAAGTCCATTTTTGTCATGGGATCAAAGAGATTGAAGTTTGGGTTGAAACTTGTTCTTGAAGAAACCCTAAAAGTTGCTAATTTTCGAAAATAAGGACTTAATTTCAAAAATTCATATTTTATTCACCCTTGATCAAAAAGATGCAAATGAAATATGCTTGGAAAGCTAAGAGAATGATATTTCACCTCCTTTTTGTTTCATGTCCAAATTGGCAAGGAATCAGAGTTATGGTCTTTTGAAATCACAAAATTATAGGTTATTTTTCAAAATTATTGAATTTCAAGTCAAATTTTGAGGACCTTAATGAACTCAATTGCAAAAACTATAAACTAAGGGTTTGTAGATATTTTCAATACCTTTCCAAATTTTGCTCATTTGTGTCAAAATTCAAAAGCATGAGCAAGTTATGAGTTTTGGAATTTTGGGGCATTTTATTGAAATTTGGCAAATATGCAAAATGGCCAATTCATGAAAACTCAGGTTTCAACCATTCTCTTTGTTCCTAACCCAACCCATGACCTATTTGTGATTTTCTAAGGCCTATAATATCAGTTATTTCGTGTTCTATGGACCTTGGTTTTTGTTTGAATGAAAAAATGCAAAAATGGTCCAAACTTGCAAAAACTCCAACATTCTTTGATCATGTGGAATTAAGGGCCAGGGTTTTAAGTATAATCTCCTTGAGGTAATGATTCCAAACTTCGATTTCTGAGATGCACTTGTTTTTTGAGATGTTTGAGCTTGGATTCATGTTCAATGATGTTAATGGAATGTTTCTTAAGCTTTATAGCGTTTAATTTGATGAATTATGCATGATTGGATGCTCTGAAACTCGCGATTCATAATGTTTTCGTTCATATTCATGACTTGATTATGGACAATGTGGTTGATGATTTGATTTGATTCGAATTGTTATGGATTCCTTGCCATGCTAACTTTGATTTGCCTTTGATTTCATAAAAAATGATGCAAAATTGAGTATGTTATGTTGATCTGAAAGTGAGCCCTAAATATGGATGTTACACGCGCTTTTGAACTGTCCAGAGGTTGAAGATGATGTGGTGGCACCTCATGATTGGCCTGTTTGACTTTTTTGGTTTATTTGAATTTTTGTTTTATTTGACATTTTGTTTAATTTTGTTTTCTGATCAAAACACATTCAAAAATCACAAAAAAATTACCATAGGTCAATATTATTTTCTAGTATTTGACATATTTTTTTGGATTTTTTTTAAAATAATTTGATTGGTTTAAAAAATTCGTAGGTTTAATTAATTAATTGTTCAAAGTTTATTTTTACTTTAATAGTCCTATTGATCTAAAAAAATACACAAAAATTATTTGAGGCTCACAGAATAATGTAAAAATTGATTCTGATTTTGGTTCATCATTTTTCTTATTTTTTTATTTAAAATTTAATTTCAAAAGGCTATTTGTAATATTTGTTTGTTTTTATTTTATTTTTAATACTTCTATTAATTCAAAAAATCCCAAAAAAATCATGTAATCTTGTTTCTAATCATAAAATCTGAATATATTTTACTTTGACCTTTTTTCATGATTTTTGGTTGTGGTTTGCATTTTCTTTCCCTTAAATAATAATTCAATTATTAATTGATTGTTTTCTTATATTTAATATTTTCCTTTTATCCAAAAAATTCACAAAAATTCAGGGGTGTGTGTTTTTGGCTCTAATATTTAAATATAATTTATGTTGGCCATTTTTATGACTTTTTGATTTAAATATCATTTTGATATGTGAATACTTGTTAATGGCATATTTGTTTGAATTTAATTCCATTTTTTATATTTTCCTAATAAAAAAATGTGAAAAATATATTTTCTAACATTTAGGGTTTCTTGATGTTTTGCATGACCTTGGTTTAATTTGTTTGATTTTTGGTCCCATTTAATCAATATTTAGGATTAAAAGTCAAAATCTAGGGTTTTGTTGCTTATGGTGCAAGTTTCATGTTCAAAACCTTTGTGCCTTGAACTTTTCTTGGAATTCAGGTCTTGATTATGGTTCATGAATGTGTTGGGGATTTGAAAACCATTTTTCTTGAATCATTTGACTTGGTTTGACATTTTTCCACAAATAATTTTGAAAACTTGTCTAGTTTGGTAGTTTTGCCAACTAGTTTTGAACTTTGGACTTCATTTGGTCTCCTCCTCAATCATTCATGAACTTAGGGCTTGTATTCTGACTTCTAAACCCTTCCAAGATGTTAAGATATTTTTTGTTTGAATTATGGATCTTTGTTTCTATTTTTGATATAATTTTGAAGTGAAGGTACCCAATTATGTTTGCATGTCTTGTTGCAATTAGTTTGATGGCCAATGAACTTGAGTGAGGCCTATAATTGGGAACCTAATGATCATGTGATTCTGATTGCCCATATTAGCTCAAGCCATTTCACTTATAAGCTTCATGTGTGAATGTTTTGAACCATCTAATGCATTATGTAGGTTTCATTTCCTATTGTGTTCATGAAGTTGTGATTGAATTAGCTATGCATGATTAAAATATGTTTGCTACTGACCTTCATGGTTTTTGTTCATATTATTCCAAGCTCTTATGATCCTTGATTGATACTCAATTGTCAATTCAACATGGTGATAGGAAGGAGCAGCATTCTTCTGATTCTTTTGACCTAATCTATGCATATGCTTGTCTCCTTTTGCTTATAATGTCTAATATTTGGTAATTACCACCATGTTATTCTCACTTCTTCACCTTTTGGATTACTAACTTGGTTGTTGGATATGCGAGGTACTCTGAGAAAGTTGCCACTTTTGGCTTGAGGATTTTGTGTTCCACTTTATTTGTGGAACACGGTTTATTATATTGGCATTATTTTTGTGTTTGGCATGCTTGATGGTTTATGCAGGATACACATATCTATGATTGTGAATTCCATACATTGCCCATGGGATTTACTCATATCTGATAAAATACTTACATCCCGATGGTGTAATTTCTGACTTGATTTGTCTACCGATGCCAGCTTGCTTGAAGTTTCTCTGGGTTTCTTTTTATTCTTGCTTGGTTGCTACAGATAGTTATCTATTTGGTATTATACTACCTCCTTTCCCTCATTTTCATTTTGCATAATTCTCTGACTGCATGATGGGACCTCTGTTGCTAATATATGTCAGGAGGCCCTCTAGTTTTTGTCTGATTGCATGTGTTGTGTTTGTTGTTGATCGATGAGTCACTCAATTTAGAAATTGAGATCACGACTTCGCTCTCATTGCATGTTCCCTATAGGATGTTTATTGCTTTTCTTCTTTAATTGTTGATCGATGAGTCACTCAATTTAGAAATTGAGATCACGACTTCGCTCTCATTGCATGTTCCCTATAGGATGTTTATTGCTTTTCTTCTTTAATTGTTGATCGATGAGTCACTCAATTTAGAAATTGAGATCACGACTTCGCTCTCATTGCATGTTCCCTATAAGATAGTTTTGTGGAGTTTCCTTTGGCATGTTGATTAAGGTAGGAATCCATGTATGCTAACGTAGGATAAGATTTTCCTTTAACCTCAACCTTAGGGTCAACCGTTGTATGATAACACTAGGGATAGTGCTAGGCTAGTTTCCCTTAGTTGTTTTTCCTTTCTTTGCATTCCGCATTTTAAAACAAAATTGTTTTCTTGGCAAATCATAAGACATTTCTAATAAACTCAAATCCTACTTCAAAGTAAAAGATACAAACCAATTTTAATTTGTCTGTGTGCCTCTTGGCTTTGCTTTTAAACCTGGTTTGTCGATGTTTCGCCATCGCACATTTGTTTGAAACCGATGTTTCACCATCACACATGTTTGTTATCCTACATTGATTCTCAATATCATTGTTAGGTGTGATGTTTAACCATCTGTTTCTTTGATGTGTTGCCATCTCTGCCATGTTATCTCTTAGCCGATGTTTCGCCATCGCACATTTGTTTAAAGCCGATGTTTCGCCATTGCACATGTTTGTTATCCTACTTTGATTCTCAATATCATTGTTAGGTGTGATGTTTCATTATCTGTTTCTTTGATGTGTTTCCATCTCTGCCATGTTATCTCTTAGCCGATGTTTCACCATCGCACATTTGTTTAAAGCCGATGTTTCGCCATTGCACATGTTTGTTATCCTACTTTGATTCTCAAGATCATTGTTAGGTGTGATGTTTTACCATCCGTTTTATTGATGTTTCGCCATCTTTGACATGTTACTTTGTTATCATTTAGTCGATGTTTTACCATCTCTTTTGTTTGTTGTTTTACTTGATGTTTTGCCGTCTTGACTATCTTTGTTTGTCTTAATTAAAAAAACACAAACCAACCAAAACACATAAGCCGAACTACGGCTGCTCTGATTCCTTAAAAATGATACGTAGGCATTGGGGTAGGGCTCAACCGAGCATAATTTTTATTTTCCCTACATTATTTTCTTTTTCTTTCGCATGCATTCCCTTTTAAGTTTTAAGCCATAGACATAGGATTTGACCACACCCATTAGATTAAACAACAAGAGTGGATACCGTAGGGTACTACGGACGCGTGGGGTGCTAACACCTTCCCCTCGCGTAACAGACTCCCTTACCCGATCTCTCGGTTGAAATACCGTGATTTCTCCCTCTTCAGGTTTTCTTGATGTCTACCTTTCCCTCTCGGCGGGATAAAAGACGTTCGATGGCGACTTCATTGTTTGATGATTTTCAGTCGGTAGTTTCAATACCGATCTAATCACAAGAAATAACATGTTCAAAGCTTTGCTACCTGAAATTCAAATTAGATTTTGTAATGTCTTTACTAAGGTTAAGTTCAAATAAAAAGATGCTTAAATGTATTAGCATTTTTTGTTTTCTTTTATGGAATTGGTTTTGTCATTATTAAAACAAGTGCGAGACTTTTGTAATTATTAATTAAGTCAGAGATTAATAAAATACATAACCATTGTTGTATTCCAATAATAACATGACACTGTGCAAGTGAGTTTGAATTCGAATAGTTGTAATACTTAGTAAAGAGTTGCAACACTTAGTGGAAGAGTTGCAATACTTGGTGAAAGGGTGTTTTTATCGAGGGTCGTAACTTTGTGAAACAACACCATATGATCTATAAATAAGTTATTTCAGATTCAAGAAAAAACAATACAATTGAACTTTCACCTTTAATGTTTGAATTCCAGATTTATCTTTTCCCTACATTCGAGTTTTCATATGTCTTGTGCGAACTCGATATAGGCTGAATTATCCTGAATATTCATGCATGTAGACTCTAAGACAAGTTAGAGAGTGCTTGAAATACTATTACGAAAGTTGTCATATGCATAATTCAAGTGTTGATCCATTTAAGTTGCAATTAATTTCTAACATATATTATCTTTAAAAGATCCCAGAGGAAAATATTACTAACACCTCCAAATGGCAACAATGCAAAAAAAATTAAAATAATACAAAGAACCTTCAAAAGGAAACATTACAACAAATTCAAATTTCACGAAAGAAAAATTTGAATGTTGGGTTGGGCGGACTCGCCTTCTTCATGAGTGGATCCCTCATTTTCCTAATTAATGTGACTGTTCTCAAACGTCACTCAACATTCCAAACCTCGTATGAGGGACTCGGATTTCCTAGTCTTGCCTAAAGGACTCGACTTTCAAAGTCTTGTCTAAGAGACTTTCCTTTTCACATCTTGCTTAAGGGACTCGCATTTTCAAATCTAACACAAGGGACTAATTTTTTCAAGTCTCACCTAAAGGACTCGTATTTTTAAGTCACATTGGAGAAACTCACATTTCCATATCTCACAAGACAAACTTGTCTTTTCAAGTATCGATTAAGGTTCTTGCCTTTACAAATCTCGCATGAGACACTTGCTTTTAAGTCTCGCCGCAAAAGAAATTGTCTTATGAATAGCGTAAATCACTTTGTCATTCTCATAGCTCATACTTGAAGAATTGTAAATTGAAATAATTTTGATTGAGCCCTAGATGAGTACATCTCATAACTTGATCAATCCTAAAATGTCTTAAAAGAACAATATGACCAACTAGGCTAGCACTATTCTAAAAATATTCTACTGAATTTTATCCAGAATTGTGTTCTTACAATTTTCAAATATATATAAATAATAATATAATATATTTATTTCATTTCTGATTCAGTAACTACTTCAAAAAAAAGTTTTTGATAAATTATTATTTTAATTTTTAATACAATATTAATTATTTATTTTTGACTATATTTTAATTAATACTACTTTCATTATTTTAAATTTGATAACTTTTTAGTTGAAATTTCAAATTCAATGCTATCACATGATAAACACGTTTTAGTAATAATAGTATTATTATTATTTTTTGTTTTAATCAAATATTGTGAATATTTGATTAAAATAAATGAAAAATAGAGGTTTTAGTTATTCAGATGAGAGTGAATGTTTGATTTATGACCTTTTATTCATTATTTTTAGACCAATTCAAACGCATAATATTCATAACTCCTTTGACGGATTCAAAAAGAAAAGTGAAAGTTCCCACTGAAGGAGTTAACAGTC
Organism: Vicia faba; assembly: GCA_948472305.1. Taxonomy (NCBI): domain Eukaryota; kingdom Viridiplantae; phylum Streptophyta; class Magnoliopsida; order Fabales; family Fabaceae; genus Vicia; species Vicia faba. The sequence continues at coordinate 1,325,528,617 of OX451740.1, forward strand.
GGATACCAAGATTTTCAAATAAAAAATATAAAAGAAAAATTCTATATTGAATTATTTTAGTCGTTTATTAATAATGTGCTAAAATAGCTTATTAGTCCTTCAGATTAATTTTTTACAAGAATGATTAATCTTTATCTAATACAGTAAGTTTTAATTTTTCAAAAATAAATACTATTAAATAAAAGCCAGCCTTTAAAATTTGCAATTAATTTGAAACTATATACTGGTTGTCGTTGAGATACGAAATTAAATGAAAATCGGTTAACAGTCTACTCAATTAGGTTGATGCATCATATCATTGGTTTGCTTCAAAAAAATATTTAAGATTAGAAAACTATTTCTATAATGATAATAGTATAGAAAGAAGAAAAAAAAAGAAGAAAAAAACTACAATGCTGCAAAACACTAGTCATGGGTCATTGATTTTCTTCTTATTTTGAGTTTTGGACTTCTTTCCATACAAAAACTACTAATCTTGTTAGTGTTTGGGTTTATAGAGCATTAATTTTGGGGTTCATTGCTTTTTATATTAGTGCATTATATTTGTGTATTATTAGTTTATCTTTGTTTTCATTAATTTATTTTCATTGGGCCTTATATGCTTTAAGCCTATTTCTCATCCTTGAACTACTGGTCCTATGTCATATGGACCTTGGATATATTCTGGTTAATGAGAAACATAATATTTCATGGGAATTTTTTTTACACTTCTTATAGATGGAAAAATATCTTTGAAAATTCGAAAATATATTTTGGAGATGCATTTCTGAATGCATCTTAAATTAAGGTGTTTCGGAGATGTATTTTTGAAAATAAATTGTTTGGACTTGGACGTTTTATTTATACATGCAGTGATATTTTTGGAGATACATCTCTGAAACACGCTGATTTGGTTCTTTCGGCGATGCTTCTCCGAAACTCTGGACAGTGATATATTTTTTTAAAATCATCAATGTGTTGATAAATAATTAGATGAAAACGATAATAAAAACACAAATGAAAAATGATAAGACATAAAAAAACGATAATAAACACAATAAATTGTTTAAAATAAAAAAATACAATAATTATTCATAAATTATTCTAAATTTTAAAAAAATGCATAGCCTATTGCGTATGTCTGATCCTCACTCACAGCCCCTCCTCTGTATACTGTATCCCGTCACACTCGCTGCCTCCCCAACCATCTGCTCTACAATGGCCACCGTCTCAGGATCGTCCCGGTCAAAGATACATATGTCCAAAGCTTCACGCCCAATCATCTGTATCCGTTGACAGATAGACAAGAGATCGATGGCATGGTCATCATCGACCTGCTCGTTCTCTAAGATCTCCTCATGAGCTGGTCTAGATGGATGTCCAGGAGCATCCGATTTCATGATAGGATGTGACACTTTGCAGAACTTTGTCACATATCCCTCAACAAAGTGCCAACTGCTGGTTTCCTGCATCATCCGACCCCCCTCAGACACCATATGATTCTTCCAATCCTAGAAGATGCTATCGAGCTCTCGACAGACAATGGTGTCGGGAGCAGCTTGAAAGGGAGATCTGGGTATGGTCAGTACATAACCAAGTTGCCACATGCATCGCTCCGGCAGATACCTGACCATAGTGTTAGTCCCACATGCTAGCCACCCAGAGTACAATGAGATGGATTCGAACGGGATAATCTCCTGGTGATCCTCGAATAGCGTCCATAGGATATCATCATGGACAATCTTATCCAGATATACCCGAACGGCAGCACAACCTGGTTCCCTCTGTGGGGGGCATACCAAGCAGCCCTCGACATTGTCCTCACTATAGCCCAGAGCATAATTGAAACTATGGATGCGGTGGAAGTAAGAAATGATCCAGCTCTGAAACATGAATAAGATTCATATAAGAATAAATTACAGTTATTAATAGTAAATTAAATTTAATAGTTGGAATGATAATTATCGTCAACAATGTAGCAGAGCATATTAGTTGACGTATCCTTTAGTTAGAAGCTTCATTTAGCTTTTGGTACATGTATACCAAACAAGCAGCCCCCTAGTTCCACTCTTTCACTGTATCCAAATCCATGAAGTACTGGAGGTATGCTACATCGATGTAGTTGACGCTTTTGTCAACCAAAATGAGCGTGCCAACCAAGAACATGAAGTAACACCTCAGAGCACACTAACGGTGATAAAGAACAAATAATTTGTCTCCATTTGACTCAAAATCAACTGACGTAGAGAGGTGCAGGTGATGCTTCTTAAGGAATGAGAACTTGGCATGAGCCCCATTGGTGGAGGAACACTGCTTAAATGCCTCTTCTATTTCAGATACCAAATAGTCGACCATCCATTCAATCACATCACTATGATCGATCCGAGAGTGGTTAAGTAACCCCCCTCTAATAGGAGATGTAGTAGGCATGAGACTTCATCAAGTGTGATCATCATCTCCCTAACAGGCAAGTGGAAAGATGTCTACCCCGTGCATGTCGTGGTTGATGGTGTTGTAACCAGAACAACAAAGGCTGACAAGTCCTGAGGAAAAATGGCCTCTCTGGACCAAGCCTCATTAGGGAGATATAGCTCAGATATCTTTCGCGTGTGGTTCACGCACTTTAGTAGTCGCCGTTCCTGTAAAGATAAATAATTAATATCAATTTTAATATTTTAGTGCGTAAATCATTAAAATGAAAAGTGTAACAAAAATTAATATACATGTCCCTCCGTAACATATCGAGTGACATGATCGGTGTAATAGATCAAGAGGGAAGTATCAGATGACCCTCCTATAAAACCCGGGTTAGCCTCCTCCTCGGCTTTCGGAACATCAACCATTTCGGGTTCCAGAAGTTGAACTCGCTCGGGTTCATCATCCTCGTAATCCCTAGATGAGGACGCACGTGAAAGGCGACTCTTCGGAACAGAAGTTGATGTTCCATCCACTTCCTCCCACGATACCCGACCGCGTCCTCGACGCCTCATAGTCTCCTCAAATCTCTCTCATCAAGCAGATGCAGTTTGGCTAGGCCTACCAAGTCTTAATCTGTTGGGGTTCTCTGCCATTTTTTTGGAAAAACAAATAATCGTCAATCAAATCAAAGGTAAGCGAACAAACAAGAACATGTTTGAAAATTAAAATTAAAATAAACCCAAGCCTTTTTTAGGAGATGCATCTTTGAAACTCCTCAGAGGAGTTTTCGGAGATGTATCTCCGAAAAACCTACGACTTCCATAACCAAAGCTTCAACCTAACAACACCATTCTTACACCAAAATCCAATTTTTACACATAAAAGCAAAGATTTTTACATTTTATACATAATTTAAACAACTTAAAATAGAAATGAAATGATTAAAAGGAATTGGAGAACTTACTCAAATTTTAAGCCTTTAGAGTTGTTGAAATATGTTGAAATTGAGAGTTGGAGTGAGTTATAACAAGTGCAAATGAGTAGACAAACTTGAATAAGTTTTGAAAGTAGAGATTTTGGAGGTTTTGGGGGTGTTTTATAGTTAGAATTTGGAAGAAATGAGAATGAATTGTGGTTGTTCGTATTTGTTACTGTAATGCCATAATTTGGAGATGTATCTCCAAAACACCCCTGATTTTGAAAAAAGTGTTTCAGCAATACATCTCTGAAAATACCCAAGAAAAAAAATAATAAAATGTGGTGCGTTTGGAGATACATCTTCGAATTTTGAGGGTTAAAATGGAATTTCGTCAGAGGTGTCTAAGAAGGTGTAAGGGTGGGGAAAGAAATTCCCATATTTCATTCTTTTTCTTTTCCTTTGGGTCCAATGGACCAATTTGGGATAAGCTTAAATATTGTTATATGGTCTCAGCAACAGAAACCATAGGATTTCCTTTACACCCTTCCTCCTCCGCAACTCTTCTCATCACCTCCTTCTTCCTCCTATGATTCGTGTGAAAACTTCATCATCCTCTGAAATCAATGATGACAACCACAACAAACAACCCACAAACAATGATAAAACCATTGTCAAAACCATTAAAGGCCCTTCTAAATATCCACAAAGCCCCTATTTCTTTCACTCGAGATAAAACTCTGACGTTATTCTTGTTACAAATCCCCTCAGTAATCAAATCTATCACAATTGGAGCATATTGATGAAACACACTCTCTCTCCTCCAAGAACAAGATTGCGTTCATCAATGGTAAACTCCTAAAACCTTCTCTGTTGGATTATGATTTTGACCTTTGTGAGAGATGCAACAATATGGTCATCTCGTGGATCACTCTCACACTGTCGTCTCTAACCTTTTAGAGCACGATCTACATTGAATCCACCTTTAAACTCTGGAAAGATCTTGAAGATCGATTCATAAAAGGTAACTTCTTTAGGGTTTCGGGTCTTTTATGTGACCTCCATTCTATTCAACAAGGTGGATGCACTATTTTGGTGTACTACGAATTAGAGGATCTTCGACCTACTCTGATTTGTTCTTGTTTAGTTCAATGCAAATGCTCACTCTCAACTTCGGTCAAAGAATTTAAGAACATGATGTTCAATATCAAAAGTAAGTGTTATGTTATCGTATCAACGAGTACTAGTGAGATATTACTGTAGTTCAATAATTAATATGGTTTTAAGAACATGGTTTTAAGAACATGATCGTAAAATGTTTGATTGCAAAAGGTAAAGGAATATAAAAACAGTAAATGATAAGTAAAATAACAAAGATATAAACTTGTTGGGATTAGATTTCATTAACCTATTTCGTATGTATTTTCCTAATCAGATATATCCATCCTAGTTATTAATCAATAATATCACGTACATCTAACAACATTGTTTATGTCTAAACAAAGATTTGATTTCAATCGTATTGTTTAATCGACGATCTCTTAGCCTATTGAACAATATGATAGCATGAAGAATCAGTACTATCAGTGAATGTTAAACCCTATATCTATCTCTAGAGTTTAGTGTTTAATAGATGATTATCCTAAATCGAGATTAAACAATATTTTTCAATAAAAATTTAAACATAAAGAATCAAACATTGAAAACAACAATAAAATTAACATCAATGAATAACTATATTATCAATAATATCACGATAAAAAAGAATGCATATGAGTACGGTTAATTACATCTAATCCCAACAAGAGAGAGAGAGAGGGGGGGAGAGAGAGAGAGAGGAGAGAGAGAGCTACTCATTGTCATGGTATCTTAATACAAATGAGAAGAAGAAAGGTGAATGAGAATCAATATTGATTTCTCGACGATTGTTATGAATCCATCTTTTCTCTGAAATCTAAATTTCCCATGTTTCTCCCATGTTTTCTATCTCTATAAAGTATGATGATGATCTTCTGGTCATGTTTGAATTCTATTTATAATGAACCTAGAATTCTGATCTCACTTAGAGAGTAAATGTCTAATCGTGACTTTGAGAGTCTGTCAGGTTTACTAACTACAAGTGCACAATCTAATCACATGGTTTTAAAAGATATTGAACCCACAAGGACCAAAAATCAAACTTATCATTATCTAATGTTACTGTGTAAAGCTAAGGCTAATTAATGATTGGATTTTAGGGAAACTAAGGACTAAACCTGAATTAAAATAAGATTAAGTAAATATATAATAAAAGAGAGGCTGAAATATGGATTCCGTGTATCTGTAACTTGTTGGCTTACACTGACATTAGAAAATTATTTAGTAGAAAATATCAATTTAAAGACAATATCTCACACTCTCGTGGTTTTGAATAAAGTCACGCTCCTTAACCGTAGGATTTTTCTCTCGCTCGGCCACTTAAATTAAGGAACACATTTTGAAAACTGAACAAGTTCTAATTAGTCCTAAAACGCTCTCGTTGTGTTTAGGATTAATGCCTAGTTTTTACTATCCAGTTCGACCCTCATGCTCTCGCAGTGTCGGCTTGAACCTTAGTTAATTTCTCACTCTCGTGGCAAAGTCATATTAAATAACCTCTCACTCTAATGACAAAGCTATTTAAATTAAGTTTAAAAACAAAGACCAAAACATAAATTTCAAATTAATTAATTAAGCCAACATTGTTACCGAGTCCTATTAGAAATGACGGTCCTCACATACAGAACTCAAAAATATTTAGCCGGATATACTTAAAGAAACAAACATACAATTATAATAATTAACCATGAATATAGGCATATTTAGATTTGTAATGATAAAAAAATATTATAAGAATAAGAAACTAAAATAATTGCAAATAAATAAATCTGGAAGTAAAGCAGATGAGATAAACTTGAATCTATGAATGAAATAAATCTTGAAACTTGAATAGAGCTTTGAAATAATATCGATAAGATTGATCCAAGCGTTACATAAATTATAGGCCTACACTAATGGTGTGGTAGTTCCTCAATGTGAGAAACTACCACTTTTACATAAGTAATTTGCTGCCTAAAACTATGAATAGCGCTTCCGCGCACAAAACTTGGATCCCTAAAACTAATTTCTAAGATCCTATATATAGAGAAATAAAATGGAAGTTACTTCAAATTTTATGTCAGAAGTAGTGGAGATAATGTAGAAAGTGGAGAAAGAAGTGGAAAAATGGGAAGTTGAAAAGGTCATGGGGGTGATAATGGGAAGTTGGGCTTCGTGAGTGGTTACATGAAAATGACGTGGAGAAGACCAAAAGAACAAAATACGTGGCGCATAAAAGATCCTGTGGAAAGGGGCATGCCTTGTCTGTCGTAGAGTAAACAAACTTCCAAACTGTGGCGACCGTAACACCATGTGTGCCAAGGGGCACACATATTTTCAAGGCGTGGCGAACGGCATGAAGGTTGTGATGACCGTCACAGTCTTCTGTCATGCATTTTCTTGCTATTTTCATAATTTCTTCAATTCTTCTCAGTGTCTTGGCCATTTCTCGTTCTTTTTCACATGGAAGCTCTGTGTCAACATGTACCTGAAATAAAATAGAAATATCGGCATAATATGACCTAAATGAACGGACACGATAATATAATGCATGCAAGTCGAGCCAGAAAATACGATATAATTTCACGTTATCAAATTCCCCCACACTTAAACCATTGCTTGTCCTCAAGCAATCCACCAACACGGTAAAATAAAAAATTAAGAGCGATTCGAAACATGATCATGACACGACTCCTAATCATACATGGTTACTAGGCTAATGTTATTTTGATAGGTACTAAGTATTCAATACCAAGGATACCGTAATGATACAATGTTCAAAGATTCCCTCTTTATACAAACCAATTTGAATCATGCCATTATAACTCAACCTATATCTCTTGCTTTCTTTCACTCTTTTCTTCATTCCAATGCAATCATATTAAGCCTGTTATACGTACACGCACATAGTAGGAAAATAGGTTAGAGACTATGATCCTTTTTCTTTTATTTAGCCCGAGGTTATGGTATGTATGTGGTGCAGCCCCATTTTTCCCAATTGCGGTTGCAGGGGATCGGACTGTAGCCCGCCCTACCAAGTCCAGTACCAAATACCTATGGACCAACCAATAATGGGTGTTTATTATTAAATCCTTATAGGCTTAACAACCGTTGGGCTAAATGACCGGGTGAGGGTCACCTAACTTAGAAGGTTATTATTCATTAAATCATTTATTTATTAAAAAAGGGAACATTCACTTATATTCATCGACTCCCTACGTAGTTTGTGTTTAAGATGGTGCTGACTTCTAATATAAACTACTTAAGAGGTACTTTGAAAACTTGAGCCTAAGATTTCGGCATAAGGGTATCTAAATTGATTATCACATAACGAGGGGTTAGGGTGTCATAATAGTATTGATGTTATTGAGAGTTTCCCAAGTCTCCCTAACGCAGCCTAAATTTTGATAACCTATATACCTTCGAAGTGTGTACCATGCGTTAGAAAAGAAAATTGAAAATTTTTGTTGGGAGGTTAAAATTTTAAATTTTTTGGAGGTTTTAAAAATTCGGGGAAATTCAATAACAACTGAAAAACAGGCATACAAACTTGACATCACATGCAATGAATCGACCAAATACTGAAAACAAATAAAATCTTAAAAACATGCGATAAACTAGAAAACAAATAAATCAAACTAAAAAGCGATAAATGAAAAGCGGTAAAGTTCCTTCCCCACACTTAAACTAAACATTATCTTAAATATTTTAATAAAAGGTAGAAAAGGAATAAGAACATGTTCAATGCTCGCCTCAAATAGTTTCCTACATGCAACTGATAGGTGCCAAGAGATCGATATCTTTATTTTCTGAAAACTCAAACAAAAGCAAAAACATTAAATTAAAAACTCATGGGTTACCTCCCACGCAACACTTTGGTTAACGTTGGTAGCTTGATGACTCAAGAGTTCCAACACTCATGGTAATTCTCTCGAGAATAACTCCTCAATCGAATTTTTAATTGTCATTGGTTTCCATGGCCAATTATCAAGCCATCTCACATATCCCTCAAATTTTCTTTTCTTTCTTTTGTGGGGTGGTTCATTCTTTTGAACTTGTGGTGGTGGTTCTGGATCAATCTTGAGTATCATCTTTTAAAGTTTAGGGTTAGTTATTTCATCCACCACCTCGAATATTAACCTTTCCTTCTTAATGCTAATGATTTCCCTAGTTTCGTGGTCCTCAGATTTTCTATTTTGATGCAGGACCTCAAATAAAGATGAGTTGGTGTGGAGATTGTCCATATACCTTTTGGATTGGGCATCTACATTAGCTTCCACAAATATTTGCAGAAAATAAATAGGTGGGTTATAAGGAAGAAGAACAACAATAGATGTTTCCTTCTCTATCTCTTTGATAACCTCCCTTTCAGATGGTGTCAGTGTATTTTTCTCAATCTCTACTCTTTTCTCCTCAGAACTCTTCTCAACCTCATTATTACTCTCATCAATCTCATTATCATTCTCCTTAGGATTTTCGATTTGTTTTTCACTACTGGTTTTTTTAACATCCACATGCTCCTCAGGGAAGGGTCCTAGAGGATTTTGTGTAAGCATGGAGATTTGGATCTCCAAGGCCATGTTGTGAGTCGCGAGGGACTCAACTGCATTGTTCATATGCCTAAGGGTTTTATTATTTTGAAGACTTTGATTTATTATATCTTCATTTTGGACAATTTGTGTCTCTATAAAATGCTCTATCATTCATTCTAGCCTAGAGTGAGTTAGCATCGTATCGAAATCCTCCATTCATATTGCGAGGTTGAAATTATGGGATTCCTGCTGTTCCTCAAAGTGAGTTAGAATCGAATTTTGTGTTTCCACAAAGCGCTCCATCATCATAGTTTCTAGCCTAGAGTGATTTAGTGTCGCACTCATATCCTCCATTAATGTTTCGAGAGTGGAATTTTAGGATTCTTGTGACTCCTCAAAATATTGGGCGTGGTAATTATAGAGGAAATTTGGTTGAGGGTAAGTTAGTGTTGCACTGTAATCCTCCAGTAATATTTCGAGATCAGATTTATGGGATTCTTGCGACTCCTCAAAATGTTGGGATTGGTAGTTGTAGAGGCAATTTGAGTGAGAATGGGTTAGTAAAGCATTTAAATCTTCCATCAGTATTTCAAGTCGGATTTATGGGATTCTTGTGATTCCTCGAAATATTGAGAATGGGAGTTGTAGAATTTTTTTGGGTGATACATAGTAATTAAGGTAATAGTGCCTTGGTTTATATGGCGCAACACTGGAGTTACGATAATTGACTTAATTGGACCCCGACAACGGCGCCAAAAACTTAACCGCGACTTTGAGTGTCTGTTAGGTTTACTGACTGCAAGTGCACAGTATAATCGCATAGTTTTAAAAGATATCGAACCCACAAGGACCAAAAATCAAATTTATGGTTATCTAATGTTATTGTGTAAGCCAAGGCTAATGAATGATTGGATTTTAGGGAAACTAAGAACTAAAACTGAATTAAAATAAGATTAAGGAAATATATAATAAAAGAGAGGCTGAAATATGGATTATGTGTATCTCAAAGACTCTTTAATTTGTTGGCTTACACTAATATTAGAAAAGTATTTAGTAGAAAATATCAATTAAGGACAATATCTCACACTCTCCTGGTTTTTAATAAAGTCACGCTCCTTAACCGTAGGATTTTTCTCTCGCTCACCCACTTGAATCAAGGAACGCATTTTGAAAACTGAACAAGTTCTAATTAGTCCTAAAGCGCTCTCGCTGTGTTTAGGATTAATGCCTAGTTTTTACTATCCAGTTCGACCCCCATGCTCTCGCAGTGCCAGCTCTAACCTTAGTTAATTTTTCACTCTCGTGGCAAAATCATGTTAAATAACCTCTCACTCTCATGACAAAGCTATTTAAATTAATTTTAAAAATAAAGTCTAAAACAAAAATTTCAAATTAATTAATTAAGCCAACGTTGTTATCGAGTCCCGTCAAAAACGACGATCCTCACATACCGGACTGAAAACTATTTAGCCAGACATACTTAAAGAAACAAACATGCAATTATAATTATTAAACATGAAAATAGGCATATTTAGATTTGTAATGATAAAAAATATTATAAGAATAAGAAACTAAAATAATTGCAAATAAATAAACCTGGAAGTAAAGCAGATGAGATAAACTTGAATAAAACTATGAACGAAATAAATATTGAAACTTAAATAGAGCTTTGAAATAATGCCAGCAAGATTGATCAAAGTGTTACACAAATTATAGACCTACACTAATGGTGTGGTAGTTCCTCAATGTGAGAAACTACCACTTTTACATAAGTAATTTGCTACCTAAAATTATGAATAGCGCTTCCACACATAAAACTTGGATCCCTAAAACTAATTTCTAAGATCTTATATAGAGAGAAATGAAATGGAAGTTACTTTAAGCTTTATGTGAGAATTAGTGGAGATAATGGAGAAAGTGAAGAAAGAAGTGGAAAAAGGGGAAGTTGAAAAGATCATGGGGTGATGATGGAAAGTTGGGCTTCGTGAGTGGTTACGTGAAGAAGACATGGAGAAGACCAAAAGAACAAAACATGTGGCGCATAAAAGAGCCTGTGGCGAGGGGCATGCCTTGCGTATCATGGGGCACACAAACTTCCAAACTGTGGCAACCGTAACACCATGTGTACCGAGGGGCACACATATTTTCAAGGCATGGCGACCATCATGAAGGCTGTGACAACCGTCACAGTCTTCTGTCATGCATTTTCCTGTTATTTTTCATAATTTCTTTAATTCTTCTCAGTGTCTTGGCCATTTCTCGTTCTTTTTCACATGGAAGCTATGTGTTAGCATGTACCTGAAATGAAATAGGAATATCGGCATAATATGACCTAAATAAATGAAAATGATAATAAAATGCATGCAAGTCGAGTAAGAAAATACGATATAATTTCGCGTTATCAATGTCTCGCCTAGAAAGATGACTTTTCTTCACCACGAAGATTTCTAAACTGTCCTTTTGAAACTGCTCTTCCTTGCTTAATGAGAGCTTGGTCCGATAAGCGAGATTTTTCACTTTGACCTCACTAGGCTGCGCTAAGTGTGACTGTTGTTTTTGGAAATTATCGATAGTATGCCTGGCCTGGCCTGACACTCGTTGTGTCTCGCTAGGAGAGGGTGTTTATTCTGAAGGTTTTGAACATTCTATCTTTACTTGTTTGGGGTTCGCTATGGTTTTCTAGGAGAGAATTATGATTTTGGATTTCTTGATATTTCTTCCTTCACTCGCCTAGAGCTTGCTATGGCTCGTTAGGCGAGATTGTTGAAACTTTGAATTTTGCTTTACTTCAACCGGTAATCCTATCTAAGAGTACATCCTCAACCTCTAACATTTTTTAGGGTTAAATATACAACACTCCCTTGTAATATTAGAGCAAATATTTTCTCTAGTTGCCTACATAGCAGTCCACGTGATATTTTTTTAAAATTTTTTAATTATTTTTTTAATTCACGTGAATTTTTATTTTATTTTTTAATTTTTAATTTATATTTTATTTTATTAATATTATATTACTATACATTATTTCAATTAATCTAATATTATTAACCAAAAAGCAAATAAATTCTGGAACACCCTATGGATCGAACTCAGGTAAAAAGGTTGGCAGAGCACTTGCTTCAACCACATGGCCACTGTCACTTTGGTTAAACATGTTGGTGCACAAAGAAGAGATGAAAGACAAAAAAATATATATTTAATGACGGCTACAAAAATAAGGAATAATGATTTACAATGAATTACACTAACCTACCTCACTAGGCTATTTATACACAAAATTAGGGTATAATAAAATCATAAATATCCTCCAACAAAGATATAAAAAGATCTAAAAGGATATTCCTAAAATATAAATTAATATCTAAAAAGATATTCCTAAAATATAAATTAATTCTAACACCATCCCTTAATTTATATTTACCCAAAACTGACAACACCAATTCCATTCCTCAAATAAAGAAATTGATCAATCTTGATAGCCTTTGTTAGAACATCTGCAAGCTTCTTCTGGGTGCTATAATGCATAACTTCTAATATTCCTCTCTGAACTTGATTCCTCAGAAAGTGATATTTGATCTCAATATGCTTGTTTCTCCCATGCAGCACTGAGTTCTTGGCAAGATTGATTGTAGACTTGTTATCAATCATCAGCTTTAGAGGTTTGTCTACTTCAATCTTCAGATCTTGCAGCAAGTTCAGAATCCACACAGCTTGGAATGCAGTCAGAGCGCCTACAACATATTAAGCATCACAGGTTAACAGTGCAACAACATGTTGCTTCTTGGAACACGAAGAAATAGGACCTCCCAAAAATTTGAATAGGTATCCAGAAGTACTTCTTCTGTCAACTCTATCTTTGCACCAATCAGATTCTAAATAACTCAAGTTCTGATTCGATCTTTCTTCCAGACGGAAATAACACTCCATACTTTAGAGTTCCCTTCACATACCTTAGAATCCTGACAGCAGCTTGGTAATGAGACCACTTCGGTTTACTCATAAATATGTTAACCATTCCAACTGCATAAAAAATATCAGGCCTTGTATTACACAAATACCTTAGAGAACCAACCATCTATTTGAAGGTTGTAGCATCCACATCCTCTCCATCAGAATCACAGTCCAACTTTTGATTCGTATCAGCATGTGTGATAGCGACTTTGCAATTATCTAGCTCATATCTCTTCAGAAGCTCAAGTTCATACTTCATCTGATGCAAAATGATTCCTTCCTCAGAGTAAATAAATTTCATCCCTAGAAAGAAATACATTTTCCCAAGATTTGTCATCTCAAACGCATTAACAAAAACTTTCTTAAACTCAGCTATCTCTTGTTCAGAACTTCCTGTGAGTAATATGTCATCAACATACAAACAAACCAGAATTATATTACCTTCCAAAGTATGCTGAACATAAAAACCATACTCCATCTCACACTTCTGAAACCCTTATCCCTTGAAAAAAGAATCAATCTTCAAATTCCAAGCTCTGGACGCTTGCTTCAATCCATACAAGGCTTTGTGTAATTTGAACACCATCCCTTCCTGATTATTTTTCTAAAATCCAGGAGGTTGTGATACGTATACCTCTTCTTGTAATGGACCATTATGAAATGCAGATTTTACATCTAAGTGCATCATAGGCCAATTCCTGTTAGCAGCTATTGCAATCACTAGTTTGATTGTTTCATGTCTCGCTATAGGTGCAAACACTTCAGAGTAATCCAGCCCAGGCTTCTGTAGAAAGCCTCTTGCTACTAATTTTTATTTGTGTTTTCCAATTGATCCATCTGGCTTTAGCTTCTACTTTAAAATCCATCTGACACTGATGGCTTTCTTGCCTTTTGGATGTTCTGTCAGCTTCAAGTCTTTTTTCTCTTTATAGCATCAAGTTCTTCTTTCATGGCCTGCAACCAGACTTGCTGCTTAAGAGCTTCTTCTGTAATCACGGGTTCAGAGTCTACTAACATTGCACACTGAATAAATTCTCCTTTGGAGTATACTTCAGTGTCGTGTAACATGTCAAACTCTGCAAATCTTCTTGGGATGCTTCTAACTCTTTGTTGCCTCTGAACTAGAACTTCAGGACCTTGAACACCAGAACTTTCCCCTTCAGAAATGCTTGCTTCAGAAATTGGATCTAAAACCTTGACTGTCTTCAGAGTTTGGATCACCATCAGAGTCAGAATCATCTTCACCTATTGAATCTTCTTCAGAGTCTTTACCAGCCCCAGAAACACGTGTTTCTGACTTTTCTTCAGAAGTTCTCTCATCAGAGTCAGGATGAGACCTTTCACAATTCCAAACTTCTGATTCTTTTACAATAACGTCTCTGCTGAACTCAACTTTGTTAGTTTCTGGACAATAAAGTTTGTACGAACTTGTACTGTGATACCCCACCAGTAACATTACTTTACTTCTATCATCCAGCTTCTGTCTTCTGACTTCTGGGACATGTTTGTAACATACAGAACCAAACACCTTCAGATGACTAACACCTTGCTTATCTCCAGTCCACTTCTAAATATGAACTATTTCCTTCAATTCCTTTGTTGGACATTTGTTGAGCATATAACATGCAGTTACAACAACTTCTCCCCATAGAGTATGAGGAAGCTTCTTCTCTTTCAGCATGATTCTCACCATATCAAGCAAAGTACGATTTCTTCTTTCAGCAAGACCATTGTGTTAAGGAGTATAGGGAGCAGTAACCTCATGCTCAATTCCATTCTCCTCACATAACCTTATGAATTCTGTGGAGTTATACTTACCACTACCATCTGTTCTAAGAATATTCAGAGTCTGGCCACTTTGATTCTCAGCCTTCAATCTGAACTTCTTGAATTCAACAAACACCTCGTGTTTGAACTTTATGAGAGATACCAATATCATTCTGGTGAACTGATCAATAAATGACACAAAGTATTTATTCCCTCCAGTTGATGTTACTGGAAATGGACCGCACACATTAGAATGCACTACTCCCAAGGCATGCTTTGCTCTTGGAGCTACTTCTGATGCAAATGATAATCTTGGTTGCTTCCCTTCCATGCACACCTTACATGACTTCTCAGGCTTCTTGATTGTAGGAATTCCATGTACCAGCTTATTTGATTTCAGATGCCCTAAGCTTCTGAAATTCAGATGACCAAATCTTCTATCCCACATGTCACCCTCCTTGACAACACTTGTTGTACTAAGACATTCAGAGTCTACAATTCTAACATTCACCTTGAATGTTCTATGCCTTCCATGTTCTGACTCCATAACCAACTTCTAATTACAGTCATACAAGTTCAGAAGATTGTCCTTCATGGTAACCAAATTTTTTTTCTCAATCAGTTGCCCCACACTCATCAGATTGCTTTTTATGCCAGGTACATACCATACATTTTGGATCACTGCTGCTTTCCCCTTGTTTAGAATGATTTTGACATTTCCCGTACCTTTTGCATTGAGGTATTTGTCATCAGCACATCTGATCTTTGTACTCTTCCCAGAATCAAAATCAACCAACCATTTCTTGTTTCCAGTAAGATGGTTTGAACACCCTGTGTCCATATACCACCATTCTGATGAATTCATATTATTAGGTTCAGAAGCCAACAATAGCACATGTTCATCATCAGACTCTCCTCTGGCTATATTTGCTTCTTCTGACTTCCTTTATTTGTTCGACCATCAATCTTTGGCATAATGACCAAAATTCTTGCAACAGCAACACTGAACATTCTTCTTGTCGTACTTTTCTTTTCCCTTCTGGATATTCTTATGCCTATCATAGTTTGAAGCTTCTGACCTTTGACCACTATTAGTTTTTTCTTGGCTTCTGACCAAGTCTGCTTCTGATACTTCTTACCAGAAGTTACTTTCAGAGCCTTCCGCTCTACTTCCCTCTCAGAAGTTCTCTCAGTCATATGCAACTCATGCACTTCTAGACTACTTTGCAGCTCTTTAACTCTCATGGTGCTCAGATCTTTGGAATGTTCAATTGCTACCATAATGTAATCAAACTGAGAAGTTAAAGATCTTAATATCTTCTTAATGATTACTTTTTCAGAAAGGATTTCTTCACAAGCTTTCATCTCATTAGTGATCAGAATCACTCTAGAGATGTACTCAAAAACCTTCTCGTTGTCCTTCATGTTGAGATTCTCATATTTCTTTCTGAGAGACTGAAGCTTTATATTCTTCACTGATACATCACTACCGTAACATCTGATCAGTGTGTCCCACACAGCCTTTGCTTTTTCAGAATCAGCAATCTTCTCAAACACATTTGCATCCACACATTGATGGATGTAGAACAACGCCTTCTGATCTTTCTTCCTTAGCACCTTATATGTTATCTTCTGTGTCTATGTTGCGTCTACTTCTAATAGATCATGGCCATCGGTGACAAGATCTAACACATCTTGAGAACAAAATAACACGCGCATCTGGATCTTACAACGATTCCAGTTTTTACCATCAAATACTGGAAGCTTGGAATGGATATCGTCGCTGTTTCCGTTTATCTTCTACCTTGTGCAATTTATGCAGAAACTCAATAAAATAGTGTTTCTCAAATTACACAGATTCAAAATATTGTAATTCTCAATCACACAATACTTTCCCCGTGGGTTTTGAACCGGAGCTCTAGATACCAATTGTTGGTGCACAAATAAGAGATAAAAGGCAAAAAAGAATATATTTAATGACGGCTACAAAAATAAGGAATAATGATTTACAATGAATTATATTGACCTACCTAGGCTATTTATACACAAAATTATGGTATAATAAAATCATAAATATCCTATAACAAAGTTATAAAAAGATCTAAAAGGGTATTCCTAAAATATAAGTTAATATCTAAAAAAATATTCTTAAAATATAAATTAATTCTAACAAAATACTACATTTTAGATATTTATTATATATATTTTCAGACTCAAGAAATTCAAGCTTCAACTTCATCTTGTTAATAGGAATGGAAATATTTATTATATATATTTGCAGACTCAACAAATCCAACGATGATATTAATAGGAATGAAAATAAGCTTGACAAAAAAGCCAACAAATTCCATGAAGAGAGTATCATCATTTTCTGAGTGGATCCAAGATAGTACCATCCATGGAGAGAGTATTCGCAATCACTACTCCAAGTTACTAATCACGTAAAAATTCTCCAAAATCACCAAAACAATATTTGTAACTTTTTAACTTAATATGACACTTTACCTAGTCTTGATCATACACTTTAGTGAACCTAACCAGGACTGTCATTCCTATCATTAAGTAGTAGTGAGAAGAACTTGCAACACGTATGTAAAGAAATTAAAAATACTATCATTTGCAACGTGTACGATTACGAGGTTAGGAAGTGGGTGACAAATTGTTTGCGACATGATTTTTATGTCACAGTTGTGACATGAAAATCATGTCGCAACATATTTTTATAGGAATGACAATGTTGCAGGAAAAACAAACGTAGCAGAGTAAAAGTTACTTTATTTTCCACGTGATTTTCACGTTACAAATTAGTGACGTGAAAATCATGTCATTAAATCATTACACTTAATACACCTTCTCTCTTCAGTTTTTTTTTGTTTTTTTATATATAACAATGAGGTTGCGACATGATTTTCACGTCACAACTTATGACGTGAAAATCATGTCACTAATATTTTTTTTTATAATTTAATAACTGAAATTTGTTTTTCTTTTATAATTAATTAAATTAATAATATTAATTATAAATTCAATATATAATAAATTAAATTAATAAATTCAATATATAATAAATTGAATATATTAAATTTAATATAATAAAATTAATAAACTAAAATTATAAATTTAATAATTAATTAGTAGGTTTAATTAATTAATATGGTACATAAATTCAAATTTGAAAGTAAAATAAAAAAACTTTAAGCTTACGGGTCATCTTGGTTGGTATAATTGTCAATGTCAAAATTATCTTCGTTTCCGTTATCCTCCGGCTCTTGACCACGGAAGTTTTGATTTCCATTAAACCCTTGCATAAATTGTCTCATTTGTTGCTCCATATCAGCTTGCCTCTTCGGCATGACCTTCATTTGTCGTTGTTGCTCTTGCCTCATTGCCTCCATTTGGGCTTTCATTGTCGCCTCATGTTGCATTGACTCGCGTCTCGCCTCATTTTACGCCAATTGTCTTACCATTTCAAGTTGTTATGGTGTCAAATTTGGTTGACGTGAGTCCCATTCCCCATCTCTAACTCTTTGAAATAGAGTTATATTCTCACTTCTCAAGGTACCCGCCAAATTTCCACCACCAAAAAAACAACCGTTATGGATTTTTCCATCAATGACTTGATCCCAAATATAAAAATCCATATATGGATGAAGCGACTCTCCCTCTCCCGGAGTATATTGAGGATTATGAATCAGAAAATTTGCGAGAAATGTCTGATAATCCTCCTATACATTCAATAAAAAAATTAAATTAAATTAAATTATTTTAAAAAAGTTATCACGTGATTTTCACGCCACAACTTCTCAATTGCCACATGATTTTCACGTCACAATTTCTCAGTTGCCACGTGAAAATCACGACACAAAATTGTCATTATATAAAAAAATATATAAACAACAACGTAAATTAAATAACTTACGAAAGTTTTTAGTGCGTTCATCAATAAAATCCCCAGTTTTCTTTGTCCGAGTCTTTTTAACCAACTCAATCATCAATGGAGGTCTCCCCAAATTCTTGGTCAAAATAATAAAATTAACATTAATTAATAAAATATATTATGAATCAAAATATAACTTTAAAAAGTGGTAATATTTACCATGCGTCGAACATGCTCTGCGGTACTTATTCTTCCAACTGCATTAACGCAACCCCCTTTTTCAGATGCTCTCATCTTCTTAAAATTTTCAGATTTAACCCGAAATTCGGGTGACTCCCAATATTTAAGAAGTTCCTCAAAAACCTCTTTCCCTATCCAATTGGGACGGGTACCCTGAAGTTCTCAACGCTCTATAACACGCTGCATTATGTCAGAAAGTCGTCTTGAGGTTCTGCCATAATAATTTTTTTATCATCTTCTCGTTCAATGGGTCCCACACACATTTTTCCTGCAATATTGTATGACATTAAAATAAATAGTTAGATAATTATAATGAAAATGTCATTTAAATAACAATATCTAAAAAATAAATTAATTATACCTTAAATTTGTTAAATCAAGCTTCTTTATTTTTGACATCTTTGAAGGTCTTCCAAAATTGTTTATACATCTGCTGAATTATATAATTTATAACCTTAGCAGCAGTCCGACTCGACGAGAAACTAAACAAAAATAATTTAAATTAGCAATATTAAATATAAATTTATATTAAAAATGAAAATGTATTCTTAAATAAAAATTTATAAATAAGAAACTTACGAGTTTCCTTCGGGCCAAATCCAAAATCTCTCATCAATGACATGAATCTCACTCGGATCATCATTCCCTCGAAGATCATTTCCATCCAACACATCATTATCATCATCCACATGATCATCATCATCATCTGATTGCGTATGATCATCCTCATGTGCAGGTACATGTGGGAGATGTGGGGTGCGGGATCCTCCAGTCTGTGTGGGACGTGAGGTGTTGGATCCTCCAGTCTACTGAAAGGATTAGGGCATCTGTGTGGGATGTGGGGTGCTGGATCCTCAAGTATGCTGGAAGGATAAGGACATCTGTGTGAGATGTGGGGTGCTAGATCCTCCAGTCTGCTAGAAGGATGAGGGCATCTGTGTGGGATGTAGAAAACTGGGTCCTCCAATATGCTTGAAGGATGAAGGCATTTAGGTCTGCGGGAAAAGGAAACCAGGTGGCCTAACAAAAGATGGTACCCCATACGGACTAATAAAAGAAGAACTCCCAAATGGGAATGACATATTCTGAGAGGAGAGTAATGGCACAAAAGACTGAGTACTGGCCATTGACATAAGATTGACCGGACTCTGCGGGGGAGGGTACGTGGCCGACTGAGGTTCCTCACATGTTACTAACCTCGAGCGTTGGGACTTTTTTACCACTATCCTTACTCTTATCAGTTCGAGGTGGCATTTTACCTATTTATATAGAATACACAGTTAATATATATATATATATTCATCAATAAAAATACTAAATTTGAAAAATACATTCTCTTCAATACATATTCATTAACACATTCAATAAATGATTCATTGTTCTCATCAATACATATTCATTAACACATTCAATAAATATTCATTAACACATTCAATAAATAGTTCATTATTCTAAATCTTCATGCTCGTCGTCTATATAATTCTCATCATCTAATGTGATATTGTCCTCGAATCTAAACTCTTCATCATGCTCTTCGTCCATATTATTACCAACTAACAAGATGCATCAACTTGATGTCCCTCAACCATTGTATCAGAAAAACTTGTAATTTGTTCATCTGTAATCACATAATTAATTTGCTCAACTTCATCAACTTGGTAAGCAGCATCTTCCACTAGATCGCCAGTTTCAATATGACCCAACAGTTTTGTTTTTATTACAACACACCATCCTTGCTTACATGGTACAAATGAAGGATTACAACACACCATCCTTGCTTACGTGGTACAAATGAAGGATAAGGAACATGATAAACTTGCCTAATAATATGTGACATTATGAAAGGGTCATACTCTTTGTACCCCCGATCCATTTGAATCTCAATAGTACCATATGACTTATCTATTTTTGTGCCTCTAGTTGGATCATACCATTCACAATAAAACAAGATAACTTTATTTTCCGAGTCTAAGTAATTGTATACCAACTCGTAGATATGTTTAACAAAGCCAAAGAAGTCATCTTCACGGCCATCTGTAACTCCTTTTACAAATACACCATTGTTTATGGTTTTTTTCCCTTCAGTCCATGTCTCAGTGTGAAATTTATATTCGTTCGCGAAGTATGTGTTCCATTCATTTGCGCTTTGAACAGGAACTTCAGACAAGTTTCTCAAATGGAGTATTTCTAGAGTCAGTGCAACAATGTTAGAAAATATCTCCTTGAACCATGCTGGAAATTGAGCATGAATGACACTAGATGTTGATTGTACATCGGCACTATGAAAATAGGCTATGTTAAATTTCCTAACAAGAAACACACTATAAGTTTCAAGATGATAAGTTTTATATTAACACTGCAAAGAAAATTAAACAGTTGGGGTATACTTACTCAAGATATGGTTTAACTTCAATGCAGTTGATCAAGACATGGACATGTGCGGATTGCATTTCTTTTTGGGTCAACCAATGCACACCCTTATTTCCAAAGGGACGACCTGGAATCCCGAAGACTGATAATGTGAATTAACTCCCGTCGTTGACATTTACAGGATTTCGTATGATTCTAGGAGTTAACATCAAGTGATTGAAATAATTACTGCAAAAATGTGATGTTTCCCGATGCAAGTAATATGCACATATAGATCCTTCAACTTTAGCTTTATTTTTCACTAATCGTTTTGAATCACCCATGAACTTTTCAAATGGATACATCCACCTATATTGAATAGGTCCACCAAGATAAGCTTCATATGCAATATGCACAGGTAGATGTTCCACGGAGTCAAAAAACCAGGCAAAAATACTTGTTCCAATTTACAGAGAATGAGTGGAATTTTTCGGTCCAACTTAATGATGTCATCCACTCTTAAAGCTGACGCACAAATATCTCTAAAAAATTGATTAATTTCAGTTAGTGGATTAAGCACATGTTAGGGTAGTGAACCAAACGCAATTGGTAGCATTGTTCCATAAAAACGTGGCAATCATGACTTTTCATACCATGCAACTTCCCAGTGTTAGCGTCGGCACACCTTGCTAAATTTGAAGAATACCCATCTGACATTCTCCAATCTTTTAACCATCAAAAAACCGCTTTAGCTTCTTGGGAAGTCAGACTAAACCAAGCCTTGGGTTTTAATAATTTTCTATTCGGTTGAGGTTACAACTCCAACTCTTTCCGGTTACACCAAATTTTCATGTCCTGTCTAGCCTTCTCATTATCTTTTGTTTTGTCTTTAACATCCATCAATGTGTTAAATACATTATCAAAAAATTCTTCTCAATATGCATAACATCAACATTATGACGCAACAAATTATCTTTCCGATACGGGAGGTCCCAAAATAAACTTCTTTTTGTCCAATTGTGTGTGACTCCATATCCTTCAATTCTACATGCTTTGCCAGTATCTGTAAATTTTGGTAGTTCATAAACTTTGTTCCATATATCACCTGGGTAGATCTGTTACTCATTCGTCTTTTTTAAAATTTGTCTTTTTTATTCTATAGGGATTATTTGTTGGTAGCAATATGCTGTGACAGTCAAACCACGAGCTTTTCCCCCTTTATCCAACGTAAACGCTTTGGTATATACCATGCAATGCAGATAACCCATTTTTTCATGCATACCCCAACCAGACAACATGTTGTATGCTGGAAAGTCATTAATGATCCACATCAAGGCAGCTCGCAAAGTAAAGTTTTGTTTACGGGATATATCATAAGTCCATTCTCCAACCCACAACCTCTTCAAATCACCAATTAAAGGTTATAAGTACACATCGATTCTGGCTTTTAGACTGGACGGCCCTGGAATGACGCACATAAAAAACATGTATGGTTTGTCATGCACATCTTAGGAGGGAGGTTGTAAGGAGTTACAATAATTGGACAACAAGAATATGCACTTCCCGATGTTTGCACATATGGGGAAAAACCATCAGAGCATAATCCAAGCCTGGCATTTCTAGGTTCTGCGGAAAAATCAGGATGTGTTCGATCAAAGTGCTTCCATGCCTCGCTATCATATGGATGTCGCATAGTGCCTGGACTTGTTTGGTTTTTGTGTTGCCATGTCATTTCACTTGCACTGTGAATTGAAGCAAACATTATTTTTAACATTGGTATTATCGGAAGATAAAACATGGACTTTACTGCTACATGCTTTTGCTTGCTGTTAATGGCTCTACTGCGAACTTGATATCTAGGACTCTTACAAAACTTGCATTCCTCCATCAATCTATCTTGAGTACCAAACTCATTGTCATAAAACAACATGCAATCACTAATGCAACAATCAATCTTTCTTACTTTTAAACCCAATTTTGACACCCACTTCTTTGCATCATAAAAACTTGTAGGTAAGTTGTCTTTCGTTGTAGTGGAGTCCAACATCATTTTTGCAAAATGTTCCAAACACTAATCAGGAACATTTCAATTTGACTTGGCGGCCAATAATCTCAAATTGATAACTTTGAGTCTAACGACCCCTCGAACAACGGCGCATTCATCTCATTCAACAACTGATAAAATCTCTGCGCTTCCTCATTCGTCAACTCTTCCCCGTCAAAATCTTCAGGTTAATCATATGTCACGTTCACACCAAAAGCATCATCAACCATTTCACCGATCAGATTAAAGTTTTCCTCATATTTCATAGGAGGTCGACTACTTGAAGCATGTGTGTTGCTAGTCTTTGGTACGTTACTCGACATTTCTTCACCATTATGTACAAACCCAATAATTTTCAATGAAACCCCTTCTATGCAAATGACATGCTACTTCCCCCGGGTCACTAATTATTGGTCTACATTCACATTTAAGATAGGGACACCTAACTCCTCCTTTGCTTCGACAACATTCCTGAGCAAACGACAATGTGATAAACTCATTACCTCCTTCTATAAAATGGGGTTTAAATGCACGTTTTCCTGAATACAATCTATCGTACATCCAACTACGACCATACCGATAATATTCCATTCTGCACATTTATACAATCATTATCTTATTATTAACTATAAATAAATATTTAACTATAATAATTATAATTAAATTTTATAACTATTTTGAATATATATATATATATATATATATATATATATATATATATATATATATATATATATATATATAATATTTTCATTTTTTATTATATTTTATTTATAATTCTATTTTTAAAAATTAATAATGTTTCTTTACTATATTCTATTTTATTTTTCTTATAAAATATACATAAAAAGTGTAATCTATATATTTAAAAAATACTGTTTTAAAATTCTGTTTTAAAATATATATGAATAAAAAAACACTATTTTTAATATATATAGCACATTAAATGATTTTTTTAAATTTTTTTATATATATATAAACAGAATAAACTAAAACTAATATTATATATATATATATATATATATATATATATATATATATATATATATATATATATATATATATATATATATATATATATATATATATATATATATATATATATATATATATATATATATATATATATATATATATATATATATATATATATATATATATATATATATATATATATATATATATATATATATATATATATATATATATATATATATATATATATTAACAGAATAAAAAATTATAATAATGTTATAAACAGAATAAAACCTAAATTATATATAAAATAAAATAAAAATAAAAATTGCATAAATACCTCTTCTTCAAGCTCTTTCAAACAACCTTCTTCTTTAATCTTTTTCTAAACTCTTCAATGTTCTTCAATTTTGACAAAATAAATTAAATCAAAATTAGTATTAAAAAATATAATAAACAATAAACAAAATTATATCAATATATTGAAATTAAATTATATAATACAATTATCAGTATCAATAAAATTGTAGCTTTTGAATTTTTTTGAAAAAATATAAGCAAGACTGAAAGATTGAGAAGTAACAGAAGAGAAATTCTTCAAAGAAGAAGAAACAAAAGGGATATGGATGGATCTGTGCACGCGTTTTCTATATACGCCACGTAGCGACGTGAAAATCACGTCGCAACCTTGCCACGTGATTTTTACGTCGCAACACACCAAACGGTCATAACAATATTCGTTAAGTCTGCACAACATTGAATCGTGTCAAATCAAAAACAAATATTTCCCCCCTTAAATGTTGCGACGTGAAAAACACGTCACAACTACATTTTTAAAAAAATTTAAAACTCCCTCCATCCGAACGTTAGAGTTTTTTTTATATTAACTTTTTGATAATGACGTGAATCCCATATCATAAATAATTTTATTTTAAAAAAAAAGACTCAAAGTCCCTCTATGTGAACGCTATTTTTATTTTTTTAATATCTAAAGTTATAGTGACGTGATAATTACGTCACAATTTTATGTCGCTGAAGAATACATTTGTTGTAGTATGCGAGTACTACAATAATCTAGCATCTTTTAAATTGGATTTGTAGTAAAAGCATCATATGTATGGCGTTCTTTTTTTAACTTCTTTCGTAAAACAACGTCATTAAAATGCAGAATATCCAAACATTAAAAAGTTACGCTAATGTTTATTTTCAAGTTAGAGAACTACTATAATCTATTTAGGTGAACAACATAATAAACTGGTACATTTTATTAACAATTACAATAAAGTTTTGTTAAATTATCCTAAGAGAGAAGTGGACATACAGAACAAAAGCTCACTGGAAGTGGACATACATATTGAATCATAGAAGTGTATCTAATGATAACCATGCATATGTTAATGCAATAATGAAGTAATTGTTATCCCCATAGGAAGTAGCAGCATGGTTAAGTGTCAGAATGGTAGAAATTACTAATTAGGATAAGATAAGAGTATAAAGATATACTCTTCATCATAAGCAAAACACTAATCAATATATACATATAAAAAAACAGAAACACCTATTACCGATAACTTACTATGTTTAATCTTTCTTGCAGAAGATGTAATTAAATCCGCCCAAGGTAAAGAAGAGAAAATAGCGAACACAGCTCAATTGGTAGGGAAACTTTGCATAAATTAAAGTGGTAATGAGTTTGATTCTCCCTCAAAACATATTTTGGGTTTTATCTGCTATTATAATTTAAAGAATCTCTAATAATATAAAATAAAAAAATAAAAGATTTATATAAAAAATATAACTTTAGTTAAAAAACAAATTTTAAAAAAAATTATAAAAAAATTAAATAAAAAATGAAAAATCCACGTTGAAATAGTAGACATGTCACATTAGATGAAAAAAAAGAAATCTAAAAAAATAGGACGAACAAGGGTCTTTCAGACGGAATCTGAAAATTACAAAGAGAATTTAAAAGAAATCTTTTAGAAGGGAGTTAAAACGAATTTCACTTACTTTTTATATGAAGTGTTGTATATTTAGCCTTATTTTTTATATAACTTCATATACCTTCTTTTTCATTCATCTTAAACAAAAATTCCAAAAAAAAAAAATAGAGATAAATAAATGATAAATCCAAAGATAAATAAATAAATGTGAATACAAAAGTTAATTATGTTAGAGACAATTATGAGGAGGGAGCATTCTTTATTTGTGACACACCTTTTTGTGAGAGACACATCACATATTCATTCAAAACTTTAAGATGATAAGTGTGTGAGTTCTCTCACTTATATAATGTTCAATCTTCCCTTTTCTAATTAATGTGAGATTTCTTTCTCACACTTGATTCTTAACAAATTTAGCAATTAAAAAAATAAAATAATAATTACCAAAATGTTAATTCAGCAAATAAAATAACAAAATAATAATTACTCAAATGTGTATTCTGCACTTGTTCACTTTATATCACATCTAATTAGAGCTCTCAACAAAAACTTTATAGAAACCGTAATTTATAGAGACATATAAAGAACAAAAATGAAAATGGGGTACCTTATTTTGGGCATTTTGAGCAATATCATTGAAAAAACCAGCACCAAGACAAGAAGAAATTATAAGGTAAACGCTTTAGCCATTCTAGGAAATGGTAAGAACTCATTTATTGGTGAAGACGAAGTGGGTTCTTTTGGCTGAAAAGCTAGAGAAATTGAGAAAAAGGAGTAACACTTTCATTATGTTATGTTTTATTCAAAATTTGTTTGGCTCCATAAAGGAGAGAATGATGAATGAATGAATGTATTTCTCACAACGTGTATAATATAGGGGGAATAAAGAACATATTCCTTGTGCAGCTCACAAAAGTTTGTGTCTTTTTTTGGTGTCCCTCAAATACTGAATTTAATGTTGGTTTGAATTAATTTTTTTTTTATAATTTTTTTTTGGAATTTTTGTTGAAGATGAATGAAGATGATGAACAAGAAGGGAAGAAGATGAAAAATATATAAAAAGTATTAGGTGTTGATGATGTACAGTTATAATTCATAAACCATTAAAATCTAAATGTGTCAAATTTGTTGAAATAATCAAACAGTTAATATTAAAAAAACTAATAAAGTTTACGGTGAACACTCAAAAATATTTCTCACCTAATATATTTAAAATTAAAAGTTAACATAAAAGATCAAATTGACTAACAAAATAGTTTTTGAGGACCTAAAATTAACGTTTATTAAATAAGAAACCAAATGAAAACCTAAAATTACATCAAGGGACCTCATGTCTAATTAAGCATAATTACATGTATTGGCACATATCGGTCACAATTGGATTTTTTTTCTTCAAAGATAGGCATTTATACGATCCACTCCAAACCACTTGCACACATCAGTCACAATTGGATTTTTCTTCGAAGATAGGTATTTATATGATCCACTCCAAAC
The DNA here is from genome assembly GCA_948472305.1 of Vicia faba. Lineage (NCBI taxonomy): Eukaryota > Viridiplantae > Streptophyta > Magnoliopsida > Fabales > Fabaceae > Vicia > Vicia faba. Next base: position 1,325,556,218 of record OX451740.1, read on the forward strand.
CACTTGCACACAACAAGCTTCAACATCCATCCCTAACAAAATTATCAAATCATTTACACATAACACCGTAACCACCAAAATCGCCAACACCCAAACCCACAACTAATACATGTCACACACCCAATCACTAAACTAAGAGCATACCCCATCCCACCACCAAAAACATGTTTATTATCAAAACAACCAATAAATATATGTCTCAAACATATCAACCTATCATAGTCAAAACACCCAAGAAACATATGACAACAACATTTCATACCATAGCCAAAACACCGTAACATCACAACACAAAAACATCAAACAAACATATGACTACTGTTGTACTTAAAAATATTTGTATACAAGTATACATGTATATTTAAAAGTAACAAGTGATAAAAAATAAGGATATCGTACCCACATGGAGTGAATAAAACTTAGATTGATTTTGTAAGACACTATCTTTTCAATTTAAACATGAGCAAGGATAAAAAGAATATATGAAAGTCACAAGTTCAGTTTTCTCTTAAACAAGACCTAAATAGTGTAAAATGAGTTTTGTGAATATTTCAACAGAGTGTAAGTTGAGCTATGATCCACTAATATTAGTGAAGTCACTATGTGTACATGATGTGAAATGTTGTGCCAGAAAAGGTCAGAAAATGATCTATGTGTGTATTTCTACAACATCAAAAACATATATTCAAAGGAGAGGAAACAAATATCTAAGTCACACTTATAACCCTAAAACACGTCTATTTATATTATGAAAATCCTTTATACTTGTAGTTCCTTATCTCTAAGTGAACTAATCAAGTGAATATTGATATCCTACTCTTTTCAACTACTTCTATTATGAAATTCACTTGTTATTGGATCTCTCACAACAACAAGCTTTTATCCATTTCTAAGTTGATGGATCAAAGAATCAAATTTATAGGAGTTTAATACATAATAAAACAAGACACTTTATCAACACATCACTTAACATAAAAGCAACATAATATTAAAGGAAATATTCTCATTGCTCAACAAACAAAACGTTTAGCTCATGATGAGCTGAGTACAAACTACATAACTGGTTCTTAAAAGAAACATTCTTATATAGATAATAAAAAAGAAATAAAACCTAAAGTAACGTGAAGCCTCCTTGTGATAGATAAATAGAAAGTGATGACTTCAGTCACGCCAGGATTCAACAATAGGCACTAAGAATAGTGAGAAGAAAAAACTCTCTTTTTTCTCTACTAACCCTCATGCTATTTACTTTTGTGTTTTTTTAAGATGTTGAACTCCCTTTTCAATCTTCAATGGGGTTTATTTATAAGTCTTCAGCCAGGGTTATTTTTGAACTATCTTGGATCATGGGACTTTTGAGAAATCACATCAAGCCCAATGCTTTCTTCAGCATATTACCTTTATTCCTTCTGCGCTGCATACTAGGAATTAAGTACAAAGACAATTGTGGTAGATAAGGTTTAATGTGACAGTCTGTAGTGGCATAATTGTAGGTAGTTCTGTCCTTTTTTGTAGGGCGTGCTTGTAGTGGGCATACTTCGTATCCTCTTTTGTCCTCTAGCGCTCTTGGTTTTATCTCTTTTCTGCAGGGCGCATTTTTACTGCCTTGCCTCAGCTCATCATAATTATCCTTAAAACATGCAACAAACACATCAAAACTACAAAAGAGAGCACTTATTGTTCTCTATGTAAAATACTATAAAAGAAAATAAAATTCAATAAAAAAACTATGAAATGATAAATCAAATCACAAAAAACAAAGATTAGGATGTACAAAAATCACAAAATATAGGTTATTAACTACCAAACACCACAACAATAATTTATTCCTTTCTCCAACAAAGAATTCACACCAATGTCACCATTCAATTGACCATGCAACTCACGAATAACCCATCAACTTGTCATGTGGCGGTGAAAAGTTGAGACTAAATCATTAATTGACTTAACTCACAAAGTGAAAGTCGCCACCGCAGTTTATTATTTTCAAAGGAAAATGGGAAAAGAGCGAATAAAACCCACAAAAGAATAGAGAGCAAGGTACATGGATAGGTTATGCAAAGAGAAAGTATTAGCACCCTAAACATCTACGGCGCTCCACAGGATCCACTATGTTTGTTATAATCAAAGAGTGTGTTATATCTAAGACTTACTAGCTAAAAGGAATGCATGTATGGATTATTAACAAACAAACAAAAAATTATTATTGCGCTCGCCTCAGTTTTATAACCTCGTGCCTACGTATCCCAAAAGAATCAGAGCACCGTAGTTCTTCTAAAAAAGAATAAAACTTTATATGTTGGTTGATTTTATATGAAGAGACAAGTTGTTATTTTTAAGGAGAAGACTTGACTAATCACCCACAAAGTATGAGAAAGAGGGACAACGCACTGACATGAGGGAGGGTTTGGACACACCTCTAGTACTCAAGTGGAAATGTCTACATATTTACAACCATAGGGATAGAGGAATGACATCTCGATTATAAATGACTCATGTATAATATTGAAAAAGGTTTTAAAGGAGAAAATATGTACGAGGGCATAAAAAGGTTTGGATGAGGTTGAATGCTTTTTAGTCTTTAAAAAAGGATTCGGTGATTTGAACCACATTAAATACTATGATTGAGAGGAAGCACAAGGTTAGAAATTCATCACCTCATACTTCTCCCAATACTTAAGACTCATGACACATGGTTCGCCTCTTTATTGTTAAGTGTTTTGAGATTTTATTAAGAAAAAGAAGTTTGAGAAAAAATGTCGCTTGACAAAGTCAAGGTTTTGTTATGAAATTGGTTCGGGTTAGAAAATAAATAAGGTTTTAAAAAAGATGAGAAGGTTTTGAAAATTGAAGAATGAGAGAAGATGAAAAGATTATTCTATGTACAAGAAAGCAAGAGATAGTGTACGGAGGGTCTGACCAAACAAGAAGCCAATATTTGACATAATTAAGTCAATATAGAATTCTCATCCTTTGGATTAAAGTCACAAGCAAAGAATAAACCAATAGTATACCAAGAATCAAGTGAAAATAAATCACAAGTAGAAAAAGCATCAGATAAGCCACAATATCAGATAAGAAATCCTGAATCAGATGAAAAGTCGCACAAACAGACAAAACTATGATAACAAAGAAACAACCCAAAGGTCCCATAAGAACTCAAGTCCAAATGATCAAAGTCATGCATCCAAAGTCAAATCAAAGAAATCACAAATGCACAAGTAAAACAAATGAAATAAGAAGTAACTATTTAATTAATTAATTAAAAATTGATTAAACAAATTAATTAGGTTAAGAAAAATTAATTAGCAAAATTAAATAATTTTTAATAACAAAATCAACTAATTAAATTGATATTTAATTAATTAACTAAAAGCAATCAAAGTGTGCAAAGATGGAATCAAATAAACAAATAGCAATTCAACAACTAAATGACTAACACACACAATTAATTAAGTTAATTAAAAATATTTAATAAAAACTACTTGATCAATATTAGTTTAAATTAAATATAATTAATTAACAAAACAATTAACAAAAATACAAATAAAACTAAAACAATTAAAATGAAAATAAAGCAAACAAAAGGTAATGGGCTAAAATAGTAAAATTCGCTGGGCTTAGAAATTGGGTAAGCTTGGAAAGCCGAATCGTTAATTACTTGCTGGATTTCATTTTGTTAAAACAAGAACAAAAAAAAAACAAGGGGATTTCTTATTCCACCCCATACTTTTCTTACGCACCATGCGAAATTTCAAAAATTCCCTTGAAAACTAGAAATATATTTCCAATTCGCACCCCACCTACTTATAATTCATTCATTTTGAGATTCGCCCCATTTTATGGTAAAAATTATTCCGGAAATGCACTTCCGATATGAATCGAGAATATATTTCTGATTCCTAATTGAAACAACCACTGCATCCTGTATATTCTTATTAAATAAGAAAAAAAGTGATTACTAGAAAATAGGAAAATTATTTAACCCACCAATTAAAATCCTCACAACAATTAAATGGCAATTGAATAAATAACGCAAAGCATAAAAAAAGGAAACAACGTGAAAGTTATGCACTTGAATCCATGTTACTGGAAGGTTTAGTAGGAACCGGAAATACATTTCTGGTTTTTATCAGAAGTGCATTTTCAGTTTTATTTTTATATTTTGAACGGTAAAACCACATTTGACTTGTTTTTGTAAAATATATAGTGCAAATTGGAAATGCATTTCCAGTTTTCAAGGGGCAATTTCGAAATTGCAAAGGGTATTTCTTTCATGCATGAGGTGCAATAAGAAATTACCAAAAACAAATGAATTGGGCTTTAGTGATGAGTTGGTGTGTGTTGGCTAGGATTTTCATAAATAGAGAAATCCAAACTAAAAGTTAAAAATGTTCTTTTAAGAGCATTAAAGAGCATTAAGTTATGAGAAGTCTACTACATAAGCATGTCGACCATGGATGATCTCACGGATAGTCAACCAAGATTTCGTAAGTGAAGTCGAACAGGGAAAGGTTCATGGTGAATGGATTGGGCCCAAGAGAGATAAGAATCCCAAAGGGGTTAAAAGGCCCATAAGCGCCTAAACTGCAAAGGTGAAGCGTTATGGAGGGAAAACATGTTTACCTCTAGATTGTTTACCTCTGGATTTGGTAAACAACACTGGTCATCTCCCATTTGTGGGTCGAACCTGACCCTTTTTTCACCCCCTTCTAGTTCTGGTCCCCCCCACCCCAGGTGTGCCAATTTGTTTACCTCTAGATTTTGTAAACAATGCTGGCCTCTTTAAAACAAGTTTACTGGTGAGATCGACCAAATAATCTCAGTACAATACTTCAGTTCGTGGTTCGTGTGCGTAGTTAAAGTGTTTTCAAAAAGGGTCGTTCGACTGAGAGCCAAACGGCTTGATAAAAGGTGAAGTAAATAAGATAAAAAGTGTTTTAAATTCTAAACGTAACGACATAACATTAAAGAAAGGTTAAAAATAGGTTGGTTCAAACATACATTTCCTTTTCCTAACTCATTTCTCTCATTCACTTGGTTACTCTGAGTGACTAACGTACAAGAATGTGAAAGTTTAACCTTTTACAAAGTGCACTAAGTGCTTTATTTATAATACATATAAATAACTACTTTTTAAGTGGTCTTCGTTTCCTTGCATGCCACGTGTTCTTCATAACTTCCCTCCATGATCCCACATTCATCACTCCTGAAATCAAACCCATGTTTTCCCTCCATAATGCTTCGTCTTTGCAGTTTAGGCGCTTACGGTCCTTTTGACCATTTTGGGCTTCTTACCTCTCTTGGGCCCAATGCATTCACCATGAACCGTTCCCTGATCGACTGTACTTATGAAGCTTTGTTCGACTACCTGTGAGATCATCCATGGTCGACATGCTTATGTAGTCGACTCCTCATAATTTAATGCTCATTAATGCTCTTAAAAGAACCTTTTTAGCTTTTAGTATGTATTTCTCTCTTTATGAAAATCCTAGCCAACAAATTGTCCCCCAAAATGTCCTTTTTGACTGAAAGAATAGAATTAGACATTTTAATCCTTTTCTCTTAGTGTGAAGTGAAGTCATTGTAATCATGACCTTGTTCTTTAAATGTTATATCAACAATCACACAACCACTTCCCTACTTTATAACTTCAACTTCCTAGGATAATCGTGGCCTCCAACTTACCAACTTCCTCACCTCAGTTGCCCTCTATTTGACACGTGTTGGTCGTGTAGCCATATTTTTCCCACTTTATTCCCAAACGTTTAGTTTATTTGGTGGTATAAATACCCCTTTCATTCCTTAATTTTCTCTTTACGCTTTCTTTGCATCCTTAATCTCCTAGCTTCCAAAATCAGCAAAAAAAATCCCCACCTTCGTTTTCATTCAAAGCTTCCATTCATATTCCATGGCATCTCCAATCCAAGTTGTTGAACACATTAACACTCCTCACACAGTTGAGCTAGTTTCCACCATGCCTGATTTCCTTGTTGTTGAACGGAAAGGAGCCAAACCCAACACACAACATTGCTACTTTCCGTTCTAACATGTTGCTTCCATTTATCTGAAACAAAATTATGTATGTTCTCATATAACCTACCTCTGATGATATTAGGGAACCAAAAGATTTGAAAAAGTGCTTCCCTATTCATAGAAGCACAATTCCCCCATCTCCCAGAAGTGTCCTTTAGATTTCTCCCACATCTATAGGACCTCAAAAGTTTTTCGCTCCGCTCCTGCTATCAACCAGGATTACAATGCATGGTTAAATAAGGTAGAGAAAATTAAAGGTGATGTGTAGACCTCCCAAGGAATTTTTGACTTGATTCAACTATCTAGGGTTAGCCCTAGTTATTGCAACTATATGATGATTTCGGCCCTCTAATTCTGGGAGAGTTCCACGAACACTTTCCATTTCACGACTGGTATGTTGACTCCCACTTTGTTTGACGTTGCAACTATTACTGGCCTTCTCCCTACAGGTGAAACTTTCATCCCTATTGAAGTTGGTGAAGACGTTATTCCTTTTGATAAGGACGTTGTTGGTTTCACCAAGTATATGGAGCATTTTCACGCTAAGGATGTCGAAACAGTGTATGATGAAGAGCACATCGCCTTTCTGGCCTTGTGGCTATCTAAGTATATTTTATGCAGCATACCTCTGAAGGTTGCCAAATGTTTTATTGTGTTGGCGCATCACCTTCACATGGTTCGAAACACTTGCTTGAGCGAACTCATCCTAGGGTCGCTTTATGAATTGCTCAGTGTATGGGTCAACCAGATGACATCTCTTGCATCATCTGCCAGCTATCTACTTATTGGGCTGTTTTGGCTGCTGCAATTGTGGCTAAATGCCACCTTTGAGGATCATCTTAAATTGAAACTTTCAGAGGCACATGAGACATTCTTTGCCAATTGTGCCATTGAAGGTCTTCGTCTTGTTGTAATGACACCGTCCAACAACGACTTGAATCAAGTTGAGGCGCTTGAAATGTATTTGAAGTTTTTCTTTAGGTGTACCTCGTTTTACCCCAGTATGGTGCCATTTGATTCAAGACCATGTGGTCATGAATGGTATACTCAACCATTTCCCCTGCTGAGCCAATATAGGTCCCTGAATCCACAACCATTTGGTAAGATTTTCTAACCCCTAGGGTTATAGTGTCTAGGGTAGGAGCTAATGATGGGGTAACACTTCTGTGTTACCAACCCAATCTGGTGGCTAGGAAATTTGGTTTGTGCCAACCTTTGCCTCGCAGCTTTTATAAGCCATCAGACGAAATGTGCATTTTATCCCAAAGCTACAACGAAGCAAAGTGCGCTCAACGCCTCCAACACTTTGTTACTGACGCCCCCCCAATATGAACCTCGTCGCCTTCAAACCCTTTTTCTAAAAAACGAAGGAGTTTTTTGATTGGTGGACCGTGAGGTTCGTAAAGAAAAATTGAAACCTCAAATCTTTCAAGCATCGATTGGCCAGTGCTTTCGAAGCTATGAATCATCAATTTAAGAAATGTATGACTTACTATTGTAATTATGGATCATTTTATTTTCTTTCTCACTTCTTCATGTTTCGACCTTTAAACTTTGTCTTGTGCTTTTATTTTATTCAGTAGTTGAGCACAAGAAGCGTGCTAGGGAGGCTATTAGTAATGCAATTGTTTCTGCTTCTGCAAACAGAGCTCCTGCAATTTTCTCTCAGGTAATTTGTTAATTTTGGTGTTTTCTTAACTGACCACATCCCTTGTCTAACACGTTGATTATTTCGACCCATTTGCAGGCTGCTGAAGCCAACATTGTTTTCCCTTATTGACCCTCTCCAAAGAGGAGAAAACACTCTTCCCATGAAGAGAAGCAAGTAGACGACATGCCTTTGCCTGTTATCCCCATAAAATCCAAAAAGTCTCGGTCGACTCGATATGCGGCTATTCCAAAACAAACTAGTTCTACCACTGTTCCTGCTCCAGTGGTAGCAAAAATACGAGTCGTGCAGACAACTTCGACTCTCCTAGAGAGCACCAATTCCAGCCCTGGAGGGGACTCTCAAGTATCCTTTATTTTCCCAAAAATCCTTTTTTCTTCAAGCTTACTTGCTCCTTTTTACTTTTGTTCGTACTTGTCTCTGTTGTTTTAGCGATCAGCCGCTAAATCCAAACAACGCCCCACCAAGCTTATCTTAAGGACTTCAAATGGAAAAAATAAAATGATTGTGATGTTGTCAGATAATGAATCTACTGATAGTTATATCAATTCTCATGTCGATCAGGGAGCCCCTGAGTATTCTCCTATCAGCGAGGTAGTGGAAGACGACACTCACAAAGTCAGCTTAGAAGGTGATGCTGGTGTTGTACCCCAAAATTTGCCCTCTTATTTCACTCAAGACATGTCCATTGAGGTCCCTAACTTGCCCTAAGATGACTAAGAATTGACCAGACAAATTCTCCTCCTAAGGCAATAAACCTCTAACTAGGGTTTCAGTTTTCATCAAGATGTGTGATATCCAAGGGTCTCAACTGTTTTCCATAGCCTTAATATGTCCTCAAGATCATCCATGCCAAATTTCATGCCTTGCACAACAAGTTTGCCCAGTCAATTGCTTAAATGCCTGAAAATCAACTATACTAGGTCAAAAGTCAACTGTGGCCTATATACAGTTAAACTTCAATATTTTTGGTCAACATCAACATTTTTAAGTAATATCCATAATTTGATCAAGGTTTGATCATGATTCCTCAAGAAATACTCCGAACTCATCAAAAGTCAAAAATGGCAAATTAGGGTTTCTATAGGAAAAGTCAACCAAACTTTGACCATGCATAACTTTCTCATACTTTATCAGAAATTTTCCACCAAAACTCATTTTGAAGAAAATCCAATTCCCTGCAACTTCTCTTCAGCCCTCAAGATCAAGAAATGCCTCAGTTAAAAGATACAAGCTCATACATTATATGTCCTTTCAAAAAGTCAACAAAAACACCTTTTGGGTCAAAGCTCCTTACATGAACACGGAAGATCCAATTGAAATGAAAAAAAAAGGGTTATTTAGAGGACATTCTAAGCTCTCTAAAAAGTCCAAGAACACCCTCTTAGGGTTAAAAATGAGAGATATATGTATTGCTAAAGTTGACCAGTTTTTGGAAAAGTGCATGAAGCCAATATTGACCAAACTTGAAGTTTTTCCAAATGGACCCATCTTTTCATGCTTGAAACTTGTTTCTAACATGGCCCACGACCTTTGAGCTCATTCATACATTATTTTATTATTTATACTGTTTATTTTGATATTTTATCCATTAAAATGCAAAATTAAATAAATAAATAAAAGAAATAATGGAAGATATAATTTGGAATCTTTTTCTCATCAAATAAGGGACAAAATATGGTGGCATATCAAGGCAAAAACGCACAAGGCAAGAGGAGGGAAATAATTTCTTGTTTTGGAAATTTTGGATCAAATCTTCATGACTTTAAAAGCATGATTATATTTGATCTCATGGATGGATTTTTAACCTAATGTGATTCACTACATATACACAAACTATTCAGACCTAATAGATACGCGCATCAGCCTCTAAAATAACCCTAAAATTTTTCAAATAAGTCAAAGAGAAGGTGTAACTTGTAGTGTACGATCCAACCATTCTCCATCAGATCTAAGCACTCCATCATACTCCTGAAGGTCCCAGGAGTCCATCCATGTCAATCTCCAGGCTTGTAACACTCTCAAACGGTCAGACCGCACATCACCAGATTGGGTCTTTATCTTGAATTCAAAAGTATTGCATACTCTAATATAAATCATTTCTATGTTCATATCCATGTTTGCACCGATGATTATGAATTTTTAGAGCCATCGCATGGTTAGTTTGACACAGGGATGAAGCTTTTCCATTGTTAGGGCAAAATTTAAGGCGAGCTTCGCATCTCCCTATACAAGGACTTTCAGACCAAACGAACACCACCATTGGATTTGCAACCCATGATTTAGGGGGGGGGGGTAGGTCAAGTTCCTGGATTGGAAACATGTTATTTTGCAGGTTCCAATTTTGATAGCGCCAGAGACGATGGTGGTCAACCACCGTGAGGGGTGGTTTGACCCTCCCTGCGCTGGCGTGGCTGGACAACATCCCTTGATTGGTTCATTCAAACTCAAGGGCCCCACTCAATGCACGCATTTTATTTGTTAATATATTTGACCTAATTTTTGCATATTATATTATTGTTTCATTTATGTTTACGAATGACAAAGTGGCTTGGTGGTAAGGAAGAACGCATGTGAAGTGAAAGATCTGGGTTCGATACCCAGGTCAAGTGTTTTATTTTTCTAACATGCATATTGTAGATCCAGCGCTTCAAGCTCCAGTGTGCACACCATGTGTCCTCACACCATCACCATCAGATCCCAGTGGCTTGGATCCAGCGCCTCCAAGCATGCAGCCCCATGGTGGATCTTCCAGATGCAGCAACATTGAATCACACGCTGTATGGGCCAACAGATCTGGGCCCTTAGCATATTCGGTGCTGCACCCCCCCCCCCCCCCACAATTTGGTTTCTCACTCAGGCCCATCTCTTTTTTTAATTCTCTTTATTTTCTTTTTTAATTAGTTTACATTTTTTTAATTCATTTTTTATCATAAAATAAAAAAAAATCACAAAAAAATATATTTAGTTTTTTTAATTAAAATTAATTCTTGCAAATTAATTTAATTAAATTTTAACTTATTTTCTTTAATTTAAAATTAGTTAGAAATTAGGTTAAATCTCAATTTTTTATTTATAAAATACCAAAAAATATTTTTAATAAGTAATTATATTTTTAGGGTTTCAAACTTATTCCCGTTTTAATTTTTACGCGTTGTTATTTTTCGTACGATTATTTTTTAATTATGTAACTGTGCCTAGTTTGTAATAGCCTAATTAGGGTTTTTAATTTCCGCACTTTACATTTCAGTCAGATATAATTGTAATTTCCCCGAAGCCTTGTAATAGCTGTAGGTTTTACTTTCCGTACTATATTATATGGCTGTATATAAATTGCTAGTAAATTAGGCGTGTATGGCAAGAATTAAACAATCAATCTTAGATCACTAACATCAAGATAAAAATACCTGAAAAAAGCACACTATTGCACACTTGCACCCCTAGGGTATTTCCCACTTTGGTTGCCTTCGAAAATGATCATGTCCCTCGAACGTAGGGATACTCTTAGCGACGATCCTCTGTTTAAAGTCATCATAAAGATCATAGTCCATCAATGTCCCTCGAGTTTCCTACGAGAAATGATCTTGTCCCTCGATGTTGCCTATGAATATATGACGACAGTCCCTTCGAACTGCTAAGGTATCTCTACATGTTGCCTTCAATGACCATAAACGTTCCTTTCAATAGTCCCTCAAACATCCAATGATAGGGCTACCTACTCACTAATAGTAGGATAACACTATCTAAAGGAAAGGAGGAAAAGAACACCTTTTTTTCAAGTAGGTAGATATTTGTTATGTACTTGCTCAAATCTGATTCCTTTTTACACTTACACACTTTCAAAATTCTTTTCAAAAATGCTTTATCACACTCTTGAAGACTAATGCAAGAGTTATCATAAAGAAAACAAAACCTTTCAAAACACACAAACACGAAAGTAGTTTTCAAAAATGAGCAAGTACCTAAGAGGCAGTGGAAAACCACAGATGGAAAGGGTGCTAACACCTTCCCTTTTCATAATCTACCCCCTTACTCAGAAAATCTCGAAAAGGGTCTTTTTATGTTCTTTTCACCCTTTCCTTTGTTAGATAAAAGAAAACTCGGTGGTGACTCTTGCTTACCACATATTTGCGAATACAAAATGCAAAACCAGTATAACAGTCGGTTCTTCCACCGTATCATAGAACTGCCGACTCTGCTGGGGATGATTATAAAGTGGGGTTTACCTTAGGGTCTAGATCATTTTAAAATTGCTTTCTTTGTTTGCCTTGACTGCTTTATCTTTGAGGATTTGTTGGGGTATTCTTGTATAGATCCTATACCCGGATCTGGGGCATCTTTTTAGGTAAACAACAATAGATCATAGAGACTATATGGTATAGACCTATATGGTTGAAGCAATAGCTGTGTTGGTGTGACACTTTGGTTGGTACCGGTATCCCTTGTGTCAAATTAAGGAGAATACAGGGCCGCCGCGTGGTGTCGTGAAGCACTAAGGAACCTTAGAACCTTAGTTGAACAAACTTGGCCATTAGAAAGTAGTGAGATAACCGGTCTCAGTGTAAAGTTGGGAATCGGTTGATACTTGATACTACACTCATTGAGATCGTACTTTCGGGGTGTTTTGGCCGCAACAAAAGATTTCTAAGCTGAAATAATACCGATAAAGAAAGATCAATGATATTGAGACTCCTTAGAACCCGATTACTATTTCTAGGACAGGTTTAAAACCAACTAAACTTCAAGAGGGTACTTACCTTAAACCTCATTCAAGCCTTTGAACTTAAGGTCTATTGTGTGCTTTGCTTGTGCGTGATTAATTTGCTTAAACATGACATCATGCATTCATTCTTCATTAAACTAGCCATTTCAAGGACTAGGGGAAGTTATCTTTATTCTGTTTTGTAGATCATGGCTTCCGCTCGTAGAAATACCATATGAATCAGCTTTGTGAGAATACCTCTTCAACTCAAAGAGCTAGTATCAAGAGTTTTTGAGACTTCTTCATTCACCAAGAACTATGGTCGACTTCTCAATCTGGTTACCTCAAATTTTGATGAGAAGATGATGAGTGTACTCTTTCAATTCTTTGACCCTAAGCACCATTGCTTAACCTTTCCAGATTATCAGTTGGTACCCACCATGGAAGAGTTCTCTCAGATATTAGGTATACCTATTTTAGATCAGTTGCCTTTCACCGTTTTGGAAGAAGCTCCAAAGCCAAAGATCATTGCAATAGCTTTGCACCTGAAACGGTCCGACATTGTATCCAACTGAGAAACAAGAAGCAGAGTTAAGGGTTTTCTAGCCAAGTTCCTAATAGAGAAGGCTCAGCTGTTTTGGGATGATTTGAACTTCCAGGCTTTTGAGGAGGTCTTGGCCCTTCTAATCTATGGGTTAGTATTGTTCCCTAATCCATACTTACTCATAGATGTGAATTCTATCAAGGTCTTCCTCTCTCGCAACCCTGTGCCCACTTTACTCGGAGACATCTTGCATACCTTCTGTCATACGGTGGGAGAACTGACTTGAGGTTTTGCGTTTTATCGCAAATGTCGCGGTTAGCAAGAGTCATTACCGACTTTTCTTTTATCCAAAAGGAAAGGTAAAAAAGCACAGGAAAGACCTTTGAGATGTTTTCTTGAGTTCGGGGGGTAGATTATGAAAAGGGAAGGTGCTAGCACCCTTTTCATTCATGGTTTTCCATGGGCTCTTAGTTACTTTCTTAGATCACTTGCTTTGCTTTGCTTTGTTTGAAATGGTGTTTGATGTGTTTTTAAAGTATTTTGTAAAAGGGGCCATTGTTTAGGCAATCTTTGTAATGATTCTCGTTCATAAGAATGTATACAAAGATGTTTGTCTTTTGAAAATGTTTTCAATGTTTTGTAAGATGTTTTGAAATGTTTTTGTGTGTTTGTTTTTGAAAATAGCAAGGATTGTTTGAAAAGGAGCAAGTAACTTAGAAGCTATCTACCTACTCAAATGTCTTTCTTGTGCATTTTTATTCCTTTGACATTGTTGACTTACCATTGATTTGGTAAACAACCCTATCTTTGGATGTTAACGGGACGGGTGTGGGTCATCGTATAACCATGATAGCAATGTTTCCAGGTATCTTAGCATTTTTGAGGGACCAAGATCATTTTGTTTAGGCAGCTTTTGAATAGCGTTATCGAGGGACTATGATCTTATACTTGTTTTGTTTTGCCAAGATAATTTGCATGCGTAACATGGCCATTTTATTTTAGGCAACCAAGTGGGAGAAACCCTAAGGGTGCTTGTGTGCAAAGTGTATCATTTTCATGCTTTGATTTATATTTAGGGTTTTCTATTTTGCTTTGTTTTTGTTCTTGTCATGCAAAACCCTAATTACTAATCATTGTATAAAAGCGATAAATTGTGTAAAATAAACTAAGCTATTACAACAATTTTTATGGGAGGGGGAATACAAGTTTGAATGGGGATTTGCACAAATATAAAACTAAATATATTATTACAACCAAATCGAAATTGCACGAATTAAATAAACAAGACAAATATTTAAAATGCAATACAATATGTTCATGTTAGAAAAATGTTTTATGTCTTGTTTTTGTGTAAAAGGATATTTAACTTAAACCTAAAAAGGAAAAAAATAATATTTATTTTTAGAAGGGGCTTAAACCCTAGTTTTTTAATTAAAAGAAAATAATGCTCTATATTTATTAACTTGTATATTTTTTGTATAAAAAATACTAAATAATATTATGTTTAAATATTAAAAATTAAATATGTGTGGAAAATAAGTATTTATGAGTATAAAATATATAATAAAAATATTAAGTATTTTTAATTATATTTACAAGTTATTTAAGAAAAATAAATTCTATCTATTAAAATAAATCAATTTTTCATGTGAGAGAAAATAAAATAAAAAAATAAAAGTGTGAAAATAAATAAATCATTTTTTTGGTATTTTTTATCATTAAGAAAAATAAAATAAAGTATTAAATATAAAAATATGAAGAGAAATATAAAAATATAAAAAGCTCAGCCAGGGGGTGCAAATAGCAAGTCAGAGGGGTGCAAATAGAAAAAACAAAAAGGCCCAGGCGCCAAAAAGCCCAGAAGACTTCATCCCTGTCCTTCGTCCAAGCTTCCTGCGCGCGTTTTAGTTCAAACCTGGATCTTGCTTATGCTTGCATAAAAACAAAAACTCATAACATGAAAAATGTGGCATTTGAGCTCACGATTCCAACCATATAAATTATGTAACCCAACTCTTAAAGATCAAAGATAATTTTTGAATCCCTAATTTGTGACCTAACTTTTTCAGAGTTTTCAATCTTCAAATTCTCTTAGCACAAGTAATATAAATGCAAGGTAATGGTATGTACAACTTTGTTATGATAAGGACTACATTTTTCCTTTACAAATCGTGGCTTGAGGTTTCCTATATAAGGAGATAGAGATTAAGATAATACCTCCTTAAGTTGGATTCGATTAGGGCAATGTAGGGACTTTAATGGAGGCCTGATGACTGTTTGAGCTTCCTTGAACCTCCCTGAAGCTATTCCAATGCTTATCTTGCCTTGAGGATGACTGGAATTCTCTGACCAAGTCCAACTGTAAGCTTCCAAATTGAAAATGGAAAATGCTGAAAAATGGGTTACAGAACCAGGGTGATGGCTTGGATTGGCTAGGTAGCAAGTGTTTAAGATGTTTGAAGTGATTAAACACAAAACGCACGAGCCAAATGAGAGTTGGCTGTGCTTTTGCAGAAAACTGTGAGTTTGGGCAATTTTGAGGTGTTTTTCAGTTTGAGAGAGTTTCAGGTTCAATCCAAGCGTGTTATGCCTTGTAACAATTTTGTATATTTGTATAGAAGTGATCCAAAGTCAGCCCTTACTAGCTGTGCAAGCTTTGGACCTTTTTGCAACTTTTCTTGCATTTGAAGTAAAGTGAAGTTACTATACTTGCCATGCTTGTACTTGCTTGCTTGAAGGATGAAATGAGCTTGTACCAATTTCTTGAGAGCTGTGTAAATTTCTTGTATCAAGGGGACATGTTCAATGCTCAAGATTGACAAAGTTACAAAAGTTCATCTTTATGAAAATGGTATTGTAACCTTTTTGCCCAAAATGGAAATACATCTTGTGTAAAGCTTCAAAAGCAATGATAAAGGCTTTAGCTTCTCAGTATGAATTTAATTATGGAGTGTATATCAAGCTTAGGACCTGTAAAGAAAGATATAACCAACATAGATTTGATTTGCAACTTGATGCTATGTGAAAATGGCTTGATCAAAAGTGAGAAAATGCCAACTTCCCTTTTTCGATTCTCCCTACTCAAAAATGATCTTGGAGAGTTATTGGACATTTTGGAAATCTTGCAATGTGATATATAATCCATCTTTGAAATGAAATTTGAGATACCTCTTGGAACTAGGTGAAAAATGTCCATGAAGTTGGGTCCAAAACCTGCCTAAATTAGGGCAAAATTTCACTAAGTTAAGAAGTTCATGGACCTATATTCACAAATTCATAACTTGAGATCCAAGCATATTTTGGGAAAAGTTTGTGAAGAAAAGTTGTATATTTCATGGAGGACTACAACTTTCATGTTGGGAACTTTTCTTGAATCAAAATGCATCATGGTGAAAAAGTGGTGAAAAGTTGAGGAGAAATAAGAAAAGTTTTATACTTAGAAAAATTCTAAGTTATGAAAATTTTCAAATTAAAACCCTAATTTTCAAATTTGAGTTTCTTGGTGAACAAGTTTCATATTTTGACATATCTTGATGAATTATGACCATTGGTACTTAATTTTGACCAAAAAGTCAAAGTTTGATTTTTCAGTATACAATTGACTTTTGATCAGTTGACTGCAAAATTCATCTGTCAATCCAATGAACTTGAGATCTTTTGAACCATGTAATTAGGTCAAGATGATGCCATTGAATCCTTGAAATCATGTTTGAACTCAATTGGTCATTGGCTAGGTTAAAAATCAGAAATTGCCCTTTCTCAGTCAAAACCCTAATTTTGACCATTTTACCCTTTTGATGATTTGATCAAATTTCTTGAGGAGTTGTGATCCAAACTTGATCAAATGGTACATATGAGTCTAAAATGTTGATGTGGATAAAAAATTATGAATTTTGACTGTAAATTGGCCATGGTTGACTTTTCCCCCAATATAGTTGATTTTTAGGTCAACTGTCCAATTGACTGATCAAAAATGTGATTCAAGGCTTGAAACTTAACATGAGAAATCTTAGGGGTCCAAAATGATATATGAAAGTCACATGAAGCACTGGTGGTCCAAAAATCCTTGTGCAAAATCAAACCCTAATTTTGGGTTATTAGTGCAAGATGAGGTGTCTTGAGTTAACCCAACCCTAATCTTGTCTTGAGTCCAAGAAGTCTTGTGAGAAAAGTCTTGATAAATGAGAGGGAAAATTTTGGGGTACAACAATTGCCCCTGTTCAATCTTCTTGAACCTGAAGAGTTAGATTGACGAGTTTTGTCGTTCGTAACTCGAAGGTAAAAGATGATTGGACACTAGAGTGCCCATAAATTTGCACTCGACAAAGTGTAGTTGAGGGAATGGGCTTAAAAATGCCATTTGGAGAGGTGATAGAATCTTGTTGGAGATGGGCTTGTAGATGCCATCCAAGAATGTCTGTTGAATTGTAAGTTGTAAGTCAAAAGAATGAGTATCAGAATGGTGTCCATATCTGGAACGCATCTGAACTGTATCTGGAGACTGAATCTGTATGAGAAATAGAATAACATCCATGTCTGGAGCGTATCCGAGCTGTTTATGAACTTGAATCTAAATGAGTAACATAACGACTTTCCGTGTCTAGAGTGTATCTGAACTGCATCTGAAATCTGAATATGAATGAGTGACAAAATGGCTTCCGTGTTTGGAGCGTATCCGTACTGTATCTGAAATCTGAATCTGAATGAGTGAAAAAATAGCTTCCATTTCTGGAGTGTATCCATACTGTATCATGAACTTGGAATCTGAATTAGTGACAAAATGGCTTCCGTGTCTGGAGCGTATCCGTACTGTATCATGAACTTGGAATCTGAATTAGTGACAAAATGGCTTCCGTGTCTGGAGCGTATCCGTACTGTATCTGAACTAGAATCTGAATGAGTAACAGAATGACTTCCGTGTATGGAGTGTATCTGTACTGTATCTGAAATCTTTGAACATTGTTAATGATAACTGTTAATTTTATCCTGAAAAGGGTAAAACGTTAGCTGAAACACAAAGTTATGTTGCATGAAATGTATGATGCAATATATGTACTTTATCAATGTTTATGATATATGGATGTAATGTATGCGTATGTAAGCTGGTTTGCTGTATTGCTGAGGAAAATAAATCCTTGATTCCTGAGGATATGTGGATTCTTCATGTCTTAAAGTTGGAGTATTTGACAAAAATTCTGCTGCGAGAGTAATGCCATATACTGCTTGAGGAATCTGCTTGGGTAATCCAGAGAATTTTGATGACTTCTACTGGGGATTAACAATGAGAATCTTCATTCTGTTGGGGAGCAATGAAAACTCTATGGGGAAAAAGCTTATTCCTGTTCGGAAAAATTTCAGGAGTTTCAGTCGTCTGCCACTCTACTGGGGATTTATCCTAGGTTAAGGAGAAATAAAAGTTAACTGTTATCTGGTTGATTTTTCAGACTTCAAGACAACTTGCTGGGGAATTTGAAGAAACTAGATAGTTTCCACTGGGGATTAATAGCTTGCAGTTTCGGCTCCGCTGGGGACCTTAATGTTGTACTGTAGGGATTGCTCATGGAATAGCCTAAAGACGTTTTCCTATTCTTTCAACCTGTCAGTAACTGTTCTTTTTAATTTTGTTTATTTGTAAACAGTAATTATGTTCAAATGCATATGTTTATTAATGAATCATCAGACATTTTTGCAAAAAACACAAGTGTAAAAAGAAAAGGACAAATGGTTTTCTGTACTTTAAAGAGATATCTTTGTATTCACTTTGAATAAGTATTTTGTACAAAGGAGGCAGACATCCTAGTAAGAGGATGGTGTCGTAAAAAATAAGAAAAATTTATACAAAGAAAGATAGCTATGTGTAATAATCCCATGGGGTTCCCATTCTGCTATAGCCTTCGTATCTCCGAATATCTTGTCCATTTGTTACTTCGTCCGAAGATGACTGAATTGTTCAGAACTCCGAGTTTGTCAGTGAAGAGATTATCCTTAAAGTGATCCGACGAGACATAGTCATATGCTTTACTTCCCTAAATTTTTCCTGGACCGCTCTTTCGGGTTTTCGATCCATCGGGAAACCCTTTTTTCACCAAGTCGCCCTTTCGGGTTTTCAACTTGCCGGGTGTACAGATTTTTTTAATTTTATCCCTAACTTTTGCCCGAACCTTTTTGGTTCATCGAGATGCCCTTGTTTTTCCTAGGTGTGTCAACCTAGCGGGTCTCTTATGCATAATATCTTTTGACTATGTCTGCGTTCGCAGGGTGTGGCAGGTGGTCGCCGTCCATGGTGGTTAAAACCATTGCCCCACCGGAAAAGATGTTCTTGATTACAAATGGTCCTTCATAGGTAGGAGTCCATTTCCCCCTGGGATCACTTTGTGGCAAGATGATGCGCTTGATCACTAGATCTCCAACTTGATACACTTGGCGTCTGACTTTCTTGTTGAAAGCTTTGATCATCCGCTTTTGATACGTCTGACCATGGCAAACAACAATATGTCTCTTTTCATCAATTAAAATCAGTTGGTCAAGTCGGGTCTGGATCCAATCGTCCTCACTCAAACCTGCATCCTTCATGATTCTCAAAGAGGGGATCTAAACCTCGATAGGTAGAACAACCTCCATGCCATAAACTAAATAGTAGGGTGTTGCCCCAATTGATGTGCGAGCCGTGGTACGGTACCCGTGGAGAGCAAACGGTAGCATCTCATGTCGGTCCTTGTAGGTGACTATCATTTTCTGTATGATCTTTTTAATGTTTTTATTAGTAGCTTCGACTGCACCATTCATCTTTGGCTGATAGGGGGATGAATTGTGGTGTTGAATCTTGAAATGCTTGCACAAGGTGGTGATCATAGTATTATTAAGGTTTGTACCGTTATCAGTGATGATCCTTTCTGGGATACTGTACCGGCAAATAAGATTTTGCTTGATGAAGCGGGCAACAACATTCTTAGTAACAAATGCGAAGGAAGCTGCTTCGACCCACTTTGTGAAATAATCAATGGCCACTAGAATAAAGCGGTGTCCATTGGAGGCTGGAGGCTTAATCTCCCCAATCATATCGATTCCCCACATAGCAAAGGGCCAAGGAGCTGTTAAGACATTTAGAGGAACCGGAGGTACGTGCACCTTGTCAGCATAAATTTGACACTTATGACAAGTCCGAGAGTGTTGATAGCAGTCTGCTTCCATGGTAGACCAATAATAGCCTGCCCGTAGGATTTTCTTCGCCATCATATGCCCACTAGAGTGAGTGCCAAAGGTACCCTCATGTAATTCAGCCATGATCTTTTCAGCTTCAATCTTATCCACACAACGGAGCATAATAGAATCATGATTACTTTTGTACAGGATGCCATTACTTAGGAAGAACTTAGCGGAGAATCTCCTTAGGAACTTTTTATCATTGATTGAAGCTCCTTCTGGATATTCCTGAGCCTCGAGATACCTTTTGACTTCATGAAACCAAGGCTGGTCCACTACTTCTTCAGTATTAATCTCGTGATAGTGTGCTGGTTCGTCCACTCGTTCAATGGTGATCTGGGGAGCCTCGTTATCCCAATTAAGTTTAAACATAGATGACATTGTGGCTAGAGCATCTGCTAGCTGATTTTCTTCTCGCGGGAAATGCTCGAAGGTAATCTGCTCAAAATGTGGTAGCAATGTCAACACATGTTCTTTGTAAGGGATAAGGTTTGGATGTTTAGTGTCCCATTCTCCTTTGATCTGACTGATGACCAAAGCTGAATCTCTAAACACAACCAAAGATTTGATTCCCAGGTCTATGGAAGCTTTGAGAACAAAGATGCATGCTTCGTATTCTGCCATGTTGTTTGTACAGTTGAAGCAAAGTCTGGCAGTAAAAGGAGTATGGCATCCTTCGGGAGATATGAGTACATCGCCGATACCATTACCAAGTGCATTGGATTCCTCATCAAAGAACAGAGTCCATCGGGATCCTTGTCCAGGTCCGTCATATGGTCTGATTTCTTCACAGTTGCCTAATGTCATGATGTCTTCGTCAGGGAATTCAAACTTCATGGACTGATAATCTTCTACAGCTTGATGAGCAAGATGATCAGCCAGCACACTGCCCTTTATAACTTTTTGGGTTGTGTACTGTATGTCATATTCTGTTAGGATCATCTGCCATCTAGCTATCCTTCCAGACAAAGCAGGCTTCTCAAAGATGTACTTTATCGGATCCATCTTAGATATCAACAAAGTGGTATGAGTCAACATATACTGTCTTAGCCGGCGAGCAGCAAATACCAGAGCACAACAAGTTTTCTCGAGCAATAAATATCTGGTTTCACAGTCGGTAAACTTTTTGCTCAGTTAATAAATAGCGTGCTCTTTTCGGCCAGACTCGTCATGCTGCCCCAATACGCACCCCATTGAGTTCTCTAAAACGGTCAGATACATGATCAGTGGTCTTCCCTCGACTGGTGGCGTCAAGACAAGAGGTTATTGTAAATACTCTTTGATTTTGTCAAAAGCAATCTGACATTCATCATTCCATCTGACTACTTGATCTTTCTTCAACAGTTTGAAGATTGGTTCACAAGTAGATGTTAGGTGAGAAATGAATCTGGCAATATAGTTCAGGCGTCCCAAGAATCCTCTGACTTCCTTCTCAGTACGAGGAGCAGGCATTTCTTGTATCGCTTTGACCTTGGAAGGATCAACCTCGATGCCTTTGTTACTGACAATGAAACCTAAGAGTTTACCGGACCGGACTCCGAAGGTGCACTTGTTCGGGTTCAACCTTAGTTTGTACTCCTTCAATCTCACAAACAGCTTTTGCAAGTGATCAAGGTGTTCTTCTTCAGTTTGTGATCGGGCTATCATGTCATCTACGTAGACCTCTATCTCATGATGTATCATATCATGAAACAAAGCTACCATGACGCATTGATAGGTTGCCCCAGCATTCTTCAGTCCGAATGGCATCACTTTGTAGCAGAACGTATCCCACTGTGTGACAAATGTAGTTTTCTCCATGTCCCCAGGTGCCATTTTGATCTGGTTATAGCCTGAGAATCCATCCATGAAAGAAAATACTTTATGCCGGGCTGTATTGTCAACCAGGATGTCGATGTGTAGAAGTGGAAAATCATCTTTAGAGCTGGCCCTGTTTAAATCTCTATAATCCATGCACATTCTTACTTTACCGTCCTTTTTAGGCATGGGAACAATGTTGGCAACCCATTGAGGATAGGAAGTGACAGCCAAGAATCCAGCATTGAATTGTTTCATGACTTCCGCTTTGATCTTTTCTGACATGTCAAGTCTCATGCGGCGGACGTTTTGCTTAACTGGTGGACAGTCTTGTCTTATGGGTAGACGGTGTACCATAATGTCTGTATCGAGTCCCGGCATGTCTTCGTATGACCAAGCAAAGATCTCAACATAGTCATGCAACAACTGAATTAGGCGCTCCTTGACACTCGGCTCTAGATTGGCACTTACTTTGATTTCCTTTTTATCTTCCTCGGTACCCAAATTGATTGTATCCAACAGCTCCTCATGAGGTTGAGTAGCCCTTTCCTCTTGTTGTAGTAATCTGGCCAATTACCCTGGCACCTCACCTTCGTATTCAGCTTGGTAGATCAGATCTTCAGAGTCACTAAAGGCTATAGCAGTATCGTTACCCATGGGATCCGGAATGGAAGGGTACCTGCATTTGTGAGTGTGGGTGTGTGTAAGGGTATAGCCATCTTAAAACAATAAAATGCAAAAGAAAGACAATGAGCACAAAAGGTTTATATATGAAAAAGCGTCCATGATTCATTGAATGTCATATAAAGATGAAATAAAAACCCTTACAAATGGACCAATGTGTCTCGGGTAAAACACACGGTTGAAAATGTACGAATTATTTGTGAATTATTACAAGTCCAACAGAAATGTAAAAGATAAATTACTGAGATATGAAAGTTATCGGGACAAAGTCTTTGGCTTCCCAGTTGCGAAGTCCTCCGTTGACAGTAGGAAATATCCAATCTTCCAAGCTTCCATCTTCTTCACCGTCCTCCACTACATTGACCCTTTGATTACTAATCTTCATAGGTGGCCCTCCGGCACGGGCGCGGTGCACGGCCTTATGAGCAGTTGAAGTAAACCCCAAGCCAAACTTGTCTGATTTGTACGGGATGTCTGGAAGCTGCCCCCAGATGATGCATCCACCCTATTCCACTACTGCCTTTGCATCCTTTAGAGACGGCATCCGAAATGGAGGTCTTGTGATCTTAGGAATCGAGGATACCGCCTTGGTTACTGCCACTTCTTGAGAGACTTCTTCAAAATGTTGGAAAGGGGTTTCAATGAACTCGCCATCCAACTCTACATATCGGAAAGAATTCAGATGACTAATCATGTACTCCTCTTCCCCGTGGACAGTTATGATCTTCCCTTGGACGGGGTACTTCAGCATCTGATGCAATGTGGAGGTGACAACACCATCATTGTGGATCCAAGGCCATCCTAACAGACAAGAGTAGGAGGGATAGATGTCTATCACATAGAAGGTTGAATTGAAGGTCTGAGTTCCCACCTTGATCGGGATGTCCACATCCCCGTGGACCATCCTCTTAGAGCCGTCAAATGCTCTCACAATTATATTACTGGGTTTTAAAGTCAGCCCCTCGCAATCTAATCTATCAATGGCTTTCTTCGGTAAGACGTTTAAAGATGATCCCGTGTCCACCAAGACATGGGCTAGGGTTGTTCCTCTACACTCCACTGAGACATGTAATGCCTCATTGTGTTTTCTCCCTTTGGGTGTCAAGTCAGCATTAGAGAAACCCATGCCATTATCAGCTATTAAACTGGCCATACACTCTTGGAGATCTTGGAAGGGGTTTGCCCGAATTGTTCAACCACATCATAATCACTCTTCTTTATTATCCTTAGGATTTCTTCCATTTCCTTCTTGGATGTTTCAGGAATAGCTAGCGATTGAGCCTTCGTCCGGACAGGCTCTTCTTGAATGTTTTTTCCTTTATTCTCAGCAGTGGAGGTAGGGATAGGGATTGTATTGTCTTTGTTGGTAGGTACACTTGCAGGTATAATCACTGGTACAAAGGTAATCTTCGGAATAGCCACGGGTCCAAAGACTGCCTTTGGAGGGGCAATCTCTGGAGAGAAGATTCTACCACTACGGGTAATCTTGCTTGTTCCGGCAATGTTACTGATGTCGGAATTGTCCTCTTCGAAGCTCTCTTCTTCGGCAGTCAGTTCGTCCTGTTTGATACCATGGTAGTAGATTTCTCCACCATAATTCCATGGTACTGTGTTATCTGACTGGTACGGGACCGGCCCAGGCATTGTAATCATAAGTGGAGTAGTCTTTGGAGCAGATGTAATCCTAACGGGTCTTTTAGGGACCCTGGAAGGATTGGCGTAAATGGTTATGATAGAAACTTCTTTAACTAGAACGGGTGAAACAGGAGCTTTCTCAAACAAAATTTCTTGGTTATCAATCAGTTGTTGGATACCTTTTTTCAACAGAGGGCAGTCAAATGATGAGGACATGCAAATATGGCAGTCTTTGTCACAACCTGGGAATATACCAGCTTTCAACATATTCAACTTAATGATCGGGAGCGGAGTTAACAGTTCATCCACGGTGGTAACAAATAAGTCTTCCTCAACAGCAATGGCATTGTGACCATGCCTAGGCATTGGAGCGGAAATAACATTTTGTTTCTCAGGCGCTTCAAACTCAACTTCCTTCGCGTCTATCAGGTCTTGTATTTTGTTCTTCAGAGCCCAACAATTGTTGGTGTCGTGCCTTGGACTTTCAGAATGGTATGTGCATCTGGCATTCAGATGGTAGTGAGGAGACGCAGTATTGGGATTCTTTGGGGCCTCTTTTAAAGTCGCCAGATTCAATTTCAGAAGATGTGGTAGAACCTGGGCTGGAGTCATGTTTATCTTGGTGAATTGTCGGATTGGCCTTTCCACCCTTGGTTGGTTATTTCTTGGCTGGTCTGATACAGGCTTTGGAATCATAACGGCCCCCACCGTTGGTCGGCGTTCAATTCTTCCTTGATTTCTATAGACAGCAGACACTTCCTTCTTCCCACTGAAGGGCTTTTTTACAGTTGTAGAGGCAGACACGTCTTTCTGAATCTTCCCACTCCTTATACCAGCTTCCACCCTTTCGCCGGTTAAAATTAATTCAGTAAACCCTGCAGAGGAGCTCCCAATCAGATGATTAAAGAAAGGGCATGGTAGAGTTCTCAGGAACATGTCCACCAACTCCCTTTCAGATAAAGGGGGTTGTACCCTTCCGGCTAGATCCCTCCACTTTTGTGTGTAGTCTTTGAAGCCTTCATTTGAAACCATAGCCATACTCTGAAGTTGAGTACGGGTAGGCGCCAAATAGGCGTTGTACTGATGCTGTTTATAGAAGGATGCTGCCAGGTCTTCCCAATTATGGACATCGGCCCTTTCCAACTGGTAGAACCAATCAAGATGCGTTCCTGATAAACTATCTTGGAAAAAGTGGACCCACAAGTCTTTGTCAGCAAAGTGCGGCTGAATCTTCCTGACATACGACCGGAGGTGCATTTTAGGAAAAGACACCCCATCATACTTGGCAAATAATGGCACTTTAAACTTTGGAGGGATTACTATTCCTGACACCAGCCCCAATTCCTCGAAATCTAGCCCCGATACTCTATGTATTTCCATAGCAGTTAAACGCTCTTCCAGGTGTTTGTATTTGTCATCAGCCGAAGGGTATTGCTGTTCAGAGTAGTCCTCTTCTTCCTCTTCTTCTTCAAAATCTGATGGTACTGCCGTTTCTTTTCCTTTTCTTTCCCCTTCATCAGAGGTTGTTGCAAATTCTAAGGTCCTTCTGGCTTGTCCCTGAAACCTTCTGCCCATGATAATCACACCAGCTGGCTTCTTCTTCTTTTTCTGTTTTTCTAGCAGAGTCTTTAGCCCCTCATGCCCCTTGGCTAAGGTCAAGAGTAACTGTTGAAATTATGTATTTTGAGCTTGAAGGTCTTTAACCGTCTATTCAAGATCCATCTTGCTGAAATAAATAGTAGAGGGATGAGGAAACTTGTTGCAAAGACCTGTTTATGTTTTATGATGAATGATATGTATTCATGCAATGCTTTCAAGGATTTAAAAATTCAAATTTTTTTCAAACAAAAAGGAATACACGTTATATTAATAAGATAGAATTTGAGTACATCAATGCCCCTAGGGAAAAATAATACAAAATTCTATGATAAAAAGACACTGCACATCCTCTTTGGTGCAA
Organism: Vicia faba; assembly: GCA_948472305.1. Classification (NCBI taxonomy): domain Eukaryota; kingdom Viridiplantae; phylum Streptophyta; class Magnoliopsida; order Fabales; family Fabaceae; genus Vicia; species Vicia faba. The sequence continues at coordinate 1,325,582,448 of OX451740.1, forward strand.
TATAGGTATTGAGAGTCTGCTCTTCATGAAGTAGCCGAGTGAGTTCCAAAACCTTCTTCTCGCTTGCGTAGAATTGGGCTTCGAAAGTATCACGCTCTCCTTTGAGCTGTATCCAATCCCTTTGTAGGTCTTCGAGCGATGTAGGCATGTTAGGATGTAGGATAGTGTATGGAACTTCTCCCTCCTTAACAGGCTCTATAATCACTGGGAGAATGGAAGGATAAGGCATCATAAAACTTTGAGCACGGGTTCGTACCCACTTGAGGTAAGGCTCAAGAGGGATGGAATTCTTGTGTCCCAAAGTCTTGCTATCTACCTTGTTTGGCATCCTCTAAGCTCGGATGAATCTTTGGCGAAGTCCTTGACCGTCGTTGTCGAAGTCGAAAACCAAGCCTTGAATCAGCATATCATGTGGTCCATCCCTTCGGGCATAACCAAACTGTCTTAGAGCCAAGAACGGGTTATAGGTGATGCCTCCCCTAATTCCAAGTAGAGGGACATTAGGGAATTCCCCACAACGGTCGATAATGATAACATTATCTTTGGATCGAGAACACCAATGAATATCTGAATGTTTAAGTGTCATCAATCTTTGTGACCACCTCAAACCTTGCTCGTTCTTCAAGACTGATTGGGGAAGATGAGAAATAAACCATCTTGCCAGGAGAGGAGTGCAACACATAAGAACACCTCTTTTCCTCATTGTACGAGTGTGAAAAGAGTGTAAGATATCCCCAAGTAATGTAGGCATTGGATTACGTGACATGAAGATTTTGACAGCACTCATATCTATGAGTTGGTCAGGATTAGGGAATAAGACCATCCCATAGATGAGAAGAGCTACAATCTCCTCAAAAGCTTACAAGTCCAAGGAGTTCCAACAGCTTTGGGCCTTCTCAAATAAGAACTTTTCCAAGAAGCCTTTGACACCACTTCTAGTTTCCCAATGGGTTGTGACATCAGATGAGTGCAAGTGCAGGGCTTGAGCAATCTCTTCTGGCTTTGGATCTCTTTCTGTACCGTTGAAAGGTAGTTGATTGAGAATGGGAATCCTCAAGAGTTGAGAGAATTCTTCCAAAGTAGGCACAAGCTGGTAGTCAGGAAATGTGAAGCAGTGATGCAAAGGGTCAAAGAACTGGAAGAGAACCTTCATCATGTCTTCCTCTGTGTTGGAGGTGACCAAGTTGAGTAGACGACCATGCCTCTCGGTGAATGGAGAGTTCTCAGGAATCCTTAAAGCTATCTCCTTGAGTTATGGAGGAATTCTTACAAGGTTGACTTGGATAGTTTTCCTGCGAAGTGACTCCATATCCTACAAAACAAGAACAAAGATGAATTTCCAAAATCCTTGAAATGGTTAGTGGATGCATATGATGCTCATGATGTCCATGATGTTATGCACATGTATATATGTACAAGCAAATTAAACAAGTTCCTAGTTTAGGCTTGCATGGGGTTTCATAGGTAAGTACCCTCTTGAAGTTTAGTTGGCTCAACCTGTCCTAGTAATAGTAACCGGGTTCTAAGGAGCTCAATATAATTGGATTGTTTCCTTGTTCATTGTTTTAGTTCAAGCCTCTTTACTGGCGACCGAAATATTCCAAGAAACCAACCTTCAATGAGTGTAGTATTGAGTATCTACCAACTTCGGACTGCACCAAAGCCGGTCATCTCACTACATCCTAAAAGGCCAAGTTGGTCAAGTAAAGGTTCTAGAAGTTCATTAGTGCTTCATGACATCACTCAGCGGCCCCGTATTCTCTTTGATTGACTCAAAGGCTACCTATACCCACAAATATGTCACACTAACATAGCTATTGCTTAGACCGTGTCGGTATACCCCGCACAGTTTCCAGAATGTATTGCTATTTACCTATAATGTTTTCCAAATCCGGGTGGAGGATTCAAGCCCAAACAATAGAACTAAAATGTAAAGCAAACACGTCAAACAAGGTAAGCAAATAAATGTGATCTAAACCCTAAGGTAACCCCACTTTTAGAATTGTCCCCAGCTGAGTCGCCAGTTCTGTGATACGGGGGGAGAACTGACTTGAGGTTTTGCGTTTTAACGCAAATGTCGCACTTAGCAAGAGTCGCCACCAACTTTTCTTTTATCCAAAAGAAAAGTTAAAAAAGCACAGGAAAGACCTTTGAGATGTTTTCTTGAGTTCGGGGGGTAGATTATGAAAAGGGAAGGTGCTAGCACCCTTTTCATCCATGGTTTTCCATGGGCTCTTAGTTACTTGCTTAGATCACTTGCTTTGCTTTGCTTTGTTTGAAATGGTGTTTGATGTGTTTTTGAAAGTATTTTGTAAAAGGGGCCATTGTTTAGGCAATCTTTGTAATGATTCTCGTTCGTAAGAATGTATACAAAGATGTTTGTCTTTTGAAAATGTTTTCAATGTTTTGTAAGATGTTTTGAAATATGTGTGTGTTTGTTTTGAAAATAGCAAGGATTGTTTGAAAAGGAGCAAGTAACTTAGAAGCTATCTACCTACTCAAATGTCTTTCTTGTGCATTTTTATTCCTTTGACATTGTTGACTTACCAATGATTTGGTAAACAACCCTATCTTTGGATGTTAACGGGACGGGCGTGGGTCATTGTATAACCATGATAACAATGTTGCCAAGTATCTTAGCATTTTTGAGGGACCAAGATCATTTTGTTTAGGCAACTTTTGAATAGCGTCATCGAGGGACTATGATCTTATACTTGTTTTGTTTTGCCAAGATACTTCGCATGCGTAACATGGCCATTTTATTTTAGGCAACCAAGTGGGAGAAACCCTAAGGGTGCTTGTGTGCAAAGTGTATCATTTTCATGCTTTGATTTATATTTAGGGTTTTCTATTTTGCTTTGTTTTTGTTCTTGTCATGCAAAACCCTAATTACTAATCATGGTATAAAAGCGATAAATTGCGTAAAATAAACTAAGCTATTACAACAATTTTTATGGGAGGGGGAATACAAGTTTGAATGGGGATTTGCACAAATATAAAACTAAATATATTATTACAACCAAATCGAAATTGCGCGAACTAAATAAACAAGACAAATATTTAAAATGCAATGCAATATGTTCATGTTAGAAACATGTTTTATGTCTTGTTTTTGTGTAAAAGGATATTTAACTTAAACCTAAAAAGGAAAAAAAATAATATTTATTTTTAGAAGGGGCTTAAACCCTAGTTTTTTAATTAAAAGAAAATAACGCTCTATATTATTAACTTGTATATTTTTTGTATAAAAAATACTAAATAATATTATGTTTAAATATTAAAAATTAAATATGTGTGGAAAATAAGTATTTATGAGTATAAAATATATAATAAAAATATTAAGTATTTTTAATTATATTTACAAGTTATTTAAGAAAAATAAATTCTATCTATTAAAATAAATCAATTTTTCATGTGAGAGAAAATAAATAAAAAATAAAATAAAAGTGTGAAAATAAATAAATCATTTTTTTGGTATTTTTTATCATTAAGAAAAATAAAATAAAGTATTAAGTATAAAAATATGAAGAGAAATATAAAAATATAAAAAGCTCAGCCAGGGGAGTGCAAATAGCAAGTCAGAGGGGTGCAAATAGAAAAAACAAAAAGGCCCAGGCGCCAAAAATCCCATAAGACTTCATCCCTGTCCTTCGTCCAAGCTTCCTGCGCGCGTTTTAGTTCAAACCTGGATCTTGCTTATGCTTGCATACAAACAAAAACTCATAACATGAAAAATGTGGCATTTGAGCTCACGATTCCAACCATATAAATTATGTAGCCTAACTCTTAAAGATCAAAGAGAATTTTTGAATCCCTAATTCATGACCTAACTTTTTCAGAGTTTTCAATCTTCAAATTCTCCTAGCACAAGTAATATAAATGCAAGGTAATGGTATGTACAACTTCATTATGATAAGGACTACATTTTTCCTTCATAAATCGTGGCTTGAGGTTGCCTATATAAGGAGATAGAGTTTAAGAAAATACCTCCTTCAGCTGGATTCGAGTAGGGCAATGTAGGGACTTTAATGGAGGCCTGATGACTGTTTGAGCTTCCATGAACCTCCCTGAAGCTATTCCAATGCTTATCTTGCCTTGAGGATGACTGGAACTCTCTGACCAAGTCCAACTGCAAGCTTCCAAATTGAAAATGGCAAATGCTGAAACATGGGTTACAGAACAAGGGTGATGGCTTGGATTGGCTAGGTAGCAAGTGTTTAAGATGTTTGAAGTGATTAAACACAAAACGCACGAGCCAAATGAGAGTTGGTCGTGCTTTTGCAGAAAACTGTGAGTTTGGGAAATTTTGAGGTGTTTTTCAGTTTGAGAGAGTTTCAGGTTCAATCCAAGCGCGCTATGTCTTGTAACAAGTTTGTATATTTGTATAGAAGTGATCCAAAGTCAGCCCTTACTAGCTGTGCAAGCTTTGGACCTTTTTGCAACTTTTCTTGCATTTGAAGTAAAGTGAAGTGACTATACTTGCCATGCTTGTACTTGCTTGCTTGAGGGATGAAATGAGCTTGTACCAATTTCTTGAGAGCTGTGTAAATTGCTTGTATCAAGGGGACAAGTTCAATGCTCAAGATTGACAAAGTTGCAAAAGTTCATCTTTATGAAAATGGTATTGTAACCTTTTTGCCCAAAATGGAAATACATCTTGTGTAAAGCTTCAAAAGAAAAGATAAAGGCTTTAGGTTCTAAGTATGAATTTTTAATTATGCAGTGTATAGCAAGCTTAGGACCTATAAAGCAAGATTTAACCAACATAGATTTGATTTGCAACTTGATGCTATGTGAAAATGGCTTGATCAAAAGTGAGAAAATGCCAACTTCCCTTCTTCGATTCTCCCTACTCAAAAATGATCTTGGAGAGTTATTGGACATTTTGGAAAGCTTGCAATGTTATATATAATCCATATTTGAAATGCAATTTAAGATACCTCTTGGAACTAGGTGAAAAATGTCCATGAAGTTGGGTCCAAAACCTGCCTAAATTAGGGCAAAATTTCACTAAGTTAAGAAGTTCATGGACCTACATTCACAAATTCATAACTTGAGATCCAAGCATCTTTTGGGAAAAGTTTGTGAAGAAAAGTTGTATATTTAATGGAGGAATACAACCTTCATTTTGGGAACTTTTCTTGAATCAAAATGCATAATGGTGAAAAAGTGGTGAAAAGTTGAGAAAAAATAAGAAAATTTTTATACTTAGAAAAATTCGAAGTTTTGAAAATTTTCAAATTAAAACCCTAATTTTCAAATTTGAGTTTCTTGGTGAAGAAGTTTCATATTTTGACATATCTTGATGAATTATGACCCTTGGTACTTGATTTTGACCAAAAAGTCAAAGTTTGACTTTTCAGTATACAATTGACTTTTGATTAGTTGACTGCAAAATTCATCTGTCAATCCAATGAACTTGAGATCTTTTGAACCATGTAATTAGGTAAAGATGATGCCATTGAATCCTTTAAATCATGTTTGAACTCAATTGGTCATTGGCTAGGTTAAAATTCAGAAATTTCCCTTTCTCAGTCAAAACCCTAATTTTGACCATTTTACCCTTTTGATGATTTGATCAAATTTCTTGAGGAGTTGTGATCAAAACTTGATCAAATGGTACATATGAGTATAAAATGTTGATTTGGATGAAAAATTATGAAGTTTGACTGTAAATTGGCCATGGTTGACTTTTTCCTCAATACAGCTGATTTTTAAGTCAATTGTCCAATTGACTGATCAAAAATGTGATTCAAGGCTTGAAACTTAACATGAGCAATCTTAGGGGTCCAAAATGATATATGAAAGTCACATGAAGCATTGGTGGTCCAAAAATCCTTGTGCAAACTCAAACCCTAATTTTGGGTTTTCAGTGCAAGATGAGGTGTCTTGAGCTAACCCAACCCTAATCTTGTCTTGAGTCCAAGAAGTCTTGTGATAAAAGTCTTGATAAATGAGAGGGCAAATTTTGGGGTACAACACCTTCCACACTCGAACCATGAAGAAAAGAGGGATTCTTATGTGCTGTGTGCCATTGCTTTCGAGGTGGTTTATTTCTCACCTCCCTAAAACAGTACTGAAGAATGAAGAAGATTTAGGCCGGTCACAAAGGATAATGGCACTTTCTCATGCAGATATTCTCTGGTATTCCCGATCTATGGGAGATATTTCTATTATTGACCGCTGCAGGAGTTCCCTAATGTCCCACTACTAGAAATTAGGGGAGCCATAACCTATAATCCTTACCTGGCTCTACGACAAATTGGTTATGCTCGAAGAGATGGTCCTCACGAGATGTTTGTCCAAGGAATTGTGTTTAACTATGAGGATGATGTTCAAGGGTATCGTCACAGGTTCATACGAGCTTGGGCATGATAAACAGATTTGACACCAAGACTTTGGGGCCGAAGAATTCCATCCCTATGGAACCTTATCTCCAATGGGTATGAGCTCGTGCTCAGAACCTTATGATGCGATATATAGCCATATTTCTAGTGATTGTGGAGCCCATTACTGAAGGGGATATTCCCTATACAGTTCTTCATCCTAATATGCCCATTGATCTTGAAGAACTACAGAGATCCTGGATTCAGCTGAAGAAAGAGCGTGATACCTATAGAGATCATTTATATGCCCATGAGAGGCAAGTTTTGGAGCTCACGAAGCAACTTCACGAGGAAAGAGGTCTTAATGTCTATCTCGACATAAAGAGGAAGCGCCCACGGGAAACCTGATTTCTTAGTTTTTAGAATTTTCAATTGAACACCTAAAAGGCAATTGTATTTTGAATTCTAATAATAAAATCTTTGTTTCATTTTAGTTCACAAATTTAAATTTCCCAAAATCCTTGAAATCATTGCATACACATATCATACATATCATTGCATAAACAGGTTTCATAGCAGGTTTCTCATTTTCTTCGCTGTTTATTTCAGCAGTAAAGAAATGGCTCTCGAACAAATAGTAAAAGATATACAAACTCAAAATGCTCAGTTTCAACAAACGATCATGGCTCTGGCCAAGGGGCAAGAGGAACTGAAATCCTTGATTGTCAAAGAGAAGACCAAGAAACCCAAGAAGCCAGCTGGTGTGTGTTTACCGTGGTTATTGGTAAACAACCGCTGATCCTCCAAATGGTTACTTATTTGGTTACTCGCAGGATCGATCAGATTGATCCTAAGACATAGGTTGATTTTGAGGTTTTGATTAAGTTGGATAATGGTTAAATGACAATAAAATAAAGAGGCTTTAAGTAAATTGCATGAAGAAGTGGACTTTGATAAAATAAATGAAGGCTTGAAATAAAGGGCTTCGACAGGAAAAGTAAAGAAGAAAGCAAGTAAAGTTTCTGGAAAGTAAATGACTTTGATTAATAAAAGTGGTGTTTCACACATACATTCTCAACAATTCTTTCTCACACGCTGGGTACTCGAATCTATATGAGTGACTTTGTATATAATTGTGAACACACGCGAGAAACTGCATGAACTACTACTATTTATACTAAAACATCCCAAGTAACCGTCGGGCAGTTACACTGCTTCGAGATGACTCCACTTGGCACATTCTCAGCGTTCGACGCCCCAGATCTTTGCACGTTGCACTTGGTAACCGCTGGAAACCGTTTTCCCTCCAAACGCTTGAATTTCAAACCGTTCCACTCTGAATCATCGAACACCTTCGTCGAGAAGCATCTTCGACGAGAAACACCTTCGACGTCGAAGGCAACCAACTTCTCCCTTGGAAGAAATCCTCTAAGTATATTGCCATCTTTCGATGGGCATTTCGACAGACCCAGCTGGTCGAAAACATCCTTCAGCTTTAATGGCTGACATTAATAAAACAAGGGTGTCGAATTTAGGAGCCAACAAATTGCCCCCCAAGAATGCCTTATTTCGAATCTTGAAAGAAAAAGGCATTCTTTGAAATGCCATTCGACACCTATCTTTTCATTCTTAGTCACAAATTAAATTGTGCACTTTTTGTTGTCTTCTACCAACCACTGAAAGTCCCAAGGAAAAGCCATCATTCATCCGTACCTAAGACGTCACTTCAGTACGGCGTGCAGTGTGCCAAACGTCTTTTCACAAATTGTCATCATGACAATTCCCAAAAACGAGGGCGCACGCTGCACCCTTCCATTTCTGCAGAATGGCTACAACAACAGGGAGACGCCACGTGTCCCACTACCTTCTGCAACATTAAATGGCATTTAATGTCCTCGAATTTGGGGATTTCCCCAACTACTATAAATAGCGGTAAGTACCCATTGTGGGACTTTTTTTTACGCTACCTTGCTTTCAGAATTCCTCATTTGCATACAAACTCTTGTCAACTTTGCAAACCCCCTGTTCTTCACTTCGTCTTCAACCTTAGTACCAACAATGGCATCTGGTTCTTCCAACGCTCCTAGCGCCAACACTCCCTCTGGAAATGTCAAACCTAGGATTTTCTCCACCGCTCCCGTAGTGACTCCCACGGACCAACGAAGGGTCCCTGAGCCTCTGGACATTACTGTACGTGATGCTTATTCACGCCACCTCATGATTCCGGTTGGATATTCCAACCAAATCTTTGCTATGTCTGGCCCATTATACCCAAGCATTGCTGAAGCCATGAAGATCAAAAGTTACTTTCCGGTACTTGAGAGACTCAAACCGGTTGGATGCTCCAAGAAAGATGCAGAGGATAATGAAGATCCTGCTAAGGAGAAAATCGACCTCCGTTTCTTCAATAAAGGTGTTAGGGCTTTCAGGTCTGGCCCTAGCCTCACTCCTGATTATAGTGCTTGGCTGGAAAAAATGGAGAAACGCCAGGCTTCGATCTGGAAAGACATGGGGATATTCGACCTGGTTATGCTGTCGAAGACAGGTCTTAACTATTCTCCAGAGATGTTGATAGCTTCTTTACTCTTCTGGGATTACACCCATTTCACCTTCCATCTTCCCTGTGGAATGCTGACTCCCACGCTCTTCGACGTGGCCGCCATCACTGGCCTTCGACCCACTGGGGACTACTTCGACCCGGAGGAAATGTCGGAGGATCAGATTGGATTCTCTGCCACAAAACCAACCTACACCACCTTCATCAATCACTACCACGATAAGTCGACAGATGCTGTGTCGGATGTCGAACATATTGCGTTTCTAGCCTTATGGCTGACACGCTTTGTGTTTTGCTCCAAGTCTTTACAGGTGACCAAGAAGATGGTCACTCTCGCCACTCAACTCCACCATGGCCAAAATATCTGTTTGGCAGAATTGATTTTGGCGAGTCTGTACGAGTCGATTAGCAACAGAGCGACTCTTCTGAAGATCATCGAGAACAGAGCCAGTCTGCTGCTTGCTGGACCTTTTTGGCTGCTTCAGCTGTGGCTCAATGCCACCTTCGAGTCTTTCTTGCCTAAGAAGATTCAAATAAATGATCAGGCTCCAGAAATAGCAAACAGGCGCATCGAAGGCACCAGATTGGCTCTGTTGACCCCAACGGAAGATGGGCTGGAGCTTCAACAAACTTTTACAAACTTCGTCCTGATGTTTGCAAAAAGGAAAGAGTATTCTTCGACCATGGCTCCGTTTGCTCGACGAAAGGTTGGCCCAGAGTGGTTCACGAGGCCGCATCCTAGGGCGTCGAGTGGTCCTCAGGTCGACGAACATACCACAGTGTGGGAGGCATTTCTCACACCAAGAATAATGCCCCTGCGATTCAAGAGCTCCAAGACTCACTTGAGTCTAATCGCGTATCAACCAAACCTGGTGTCTCGCCAGTTTGGTATTATCCAAACACTACCTTCTCCAATTTTTCCCAGGGAGAAGTCTATGTTATACTTCTGCAACGACTACACTGAAGAAGCTGCCACTAAGCATATCGGCAAATATGCTGGTCGAACAGTTCTTTCGTTGTTTGACTATCAGCTTAACTTTCTCTGCTCACCATCCTTCGAGGAGTGGTGGAAAAGTTACTACACTGAGGAGTTTTTCGACGAGAAGGACTTCGTGGAAGAACTTCAGAAGTATTTTGTCCTTGTCTTGGACAAAATAAAGAAATGCAAGTTCATCCTTTCGAATTACTTTGTCTTTCCCTTTCGACTGGTAGCCTGTTAATTATTTTGTCTACTTTCAGTTATTCGAAAGCCTGCAGCCAAGAAGGCTGCAGAGGGCCAACAGGGAGGAGGCCCCTTAACAAAACCTCCACCACCGGCGAAGACTATAGCGCCGGCGAAGACCACAACAAACCAACAGGGGGAAGGCCCTTCGAAAAAGCCTTCTGCATCGGTAACCAGACTTTCATTATTTTTTCTGGCTTTAACTTTCTGACTTTCGATGCAACTGCTAAATCGAACTCCAATTGATTTTTTCAGGCACCTTCACCCAAGAAACGGCCAGCACTGACGGTCGAATCTGGGAGTGATGAAGAAGATGATTCTCCCCCTGCTCCTCTTAAAAGGCGAAAGCTGAAGAAGGACGTTCCTCTTCCTGAGGCTCGAACAATCAGGATAAAGGTTGCTGGGAGAAAGCCCAGGCCACCTCCAGTAATCATTGAAGAGCCAACTGAGGAGGAACTAAATGTTCTTCTTAATAAACCTGTCGAAAGCGACAATTCCAGCCCTGGGGCTGAAGCTACTATGCAGGTAATCTTTTCGATCCCTTTTTAACTCAGGTGTCGATACCCACGTTCGATTATGTCTCTTTCGAATTTAGAAGATTCTTCTTCTTCTCTTTTCAGGACACCACTGAAAGCTCAGCGCCAAGGACTTCTGAAACATTGGATTCTGCTGAACTCAGCAGGCCACAAGAAAAAGACTTGGCGAACGATGAAGCCAATACTGAAATAAATGAAGCCAATGCTGAGACAGCAGAAAAACCAACAGAAGATCCACAAACAGAAGAGCAACAACCAAAAGAGACTCAGGTGGTGGATCTGTCGGAAGAAAATCGTGACGAAGGGGACCGCGGTGACGCTGCCGAAGAGGATCAAGGTGACGCTGGTGAAGGGAACCATGATGATGCTGGTACTGCCGCAGTCCGAGTGGAAGAGAGTCAAGTCGAGGCAAATGCTACTCAACAGCCTCAAACCCAAGACAACGCTGTTGCAAAGGCTGTCACCTCAACAAAGCATAGGTCGAAAGAAGACTTAGAACTCCTGAAGCAAACTGATCCTGTTGGCTATCTGAATGCCATCATCGAGAGCAAAAGTTCGTCTGATGTTAGTCAGGAGGCTCCTACTCTGTCGGGGAAGTCCACTGAAACTTCTCCTCTCGATGAGGCTTTGACGAAGGTTAAGGCTCAGTTTTTCAAGAAGGACTTGATGAAAGCTTTGGAGGGGGACCCTACTGCTCCATCATATTTGGGGGCTGTTTTGAATTCCGTAGACTTGTTAGCTGTGCCTCCAGAAGTTTCAGGCTTTATCATGGAGTTACACTCCATTATTGATCAAGTCTCAGCAGATTATCGGCGACAAAGGGGCTTTAATAGCCAGCTTGAAGTGTTATATGGCAAAAGCTCTTCTGCATGGACTGCTGTAGCAGAGACAACTTCTCGAATTGCGGAGTTGTCGAAGCAAAAAGCATCTAAACAAGAAGAAGTTGATGCCATCGATCGAGAGAATGCTTCCCTCAAGGCGCAAATCGAAGAAATAGAGGCTAAGATAAATGCCAATACTAAGCGCAAGGAGGAACTTCTCTCGACTGTTCCAGACACCGAAAGTCAAGCTGAAATCACACAAGGCCTAGAATTTGCTGAGAAAGCTCAAGCCTTCGACGATCAAATTGCCAAGCTTGCGCAGGCGAATGCCTTGTGCAACAAAAGATTGGAGCTGCAGCAAACCAAATACCTTCGACTCAAGGACTCCATCCCCTTCTGATTGTTTCAGCCCTTTAACCATATATTGTAATATGTATTCGACAATATTGCCATTTTGGCTAATTTATAAAAATTTTCCATTTTGGCTTATTTATGGTTAATTTAGTCGTTACTTGTTATTTATTTTTATCTCTTGGAGTGTAGGTTTATACTTTTTCAAATATTTACCATTTACTCTCAAGAGCCTTTTATCTTCACCTAGCTCTTCGACTTCATAAGCTCCACCAGAAAAAGTCTGGATAACTCTGAATGGTCCTTCCCATTTGGGTGACCATTTTCCCATGCTTCGATCCCTTCGATCCATGGGAAGAATCACCTTCCAGACTAGTTCTCCAGGCGAAAATGCCTTAGGTTTCACCTTTTTATTATAAGAGTCTTCTACTCTTTTCTTCTGAAGCCTGAGTAGGTCAAGAGCGCGCAATCTTTCTTCGTCTAAATCCACTAGTTCGTCTAACATCATATCCCAATAAATTTCAGAGGGAATATCATAATGTCTCTGAACCCTTGCAGATTGAAGACAAATTTCTGCTGGCAACACTGCGTCATGGCCAAAAGTTAGCCTATATGGTGTTGTACCTATGGCTTCTTTTGGGGACGTTCGACAAGCCCACAAAATCTGGTCTAACGTCTTATGCCAATTTTTGGGCTTCTTCCCAACATGCTTTTTTATCAAGCCAATCACTACTTTGTTCGCTGCTTCGACTTGACCATTTGCCTGTGCATAATAAGGCGTTGATGTTAGGAGTTTGAAACCTGTTTCCTGAGCGAAATGCTACATCTTTCGACCGGTGAAAACTGATCCTTGATCAGTTGTTATAGTCTCAGGGATTCCATATCTAAAGATAATGTTCTTTTGAATAAATTCAATGACATTTTCTTGGTCCACATTGACTAAAGGGATAGCTTCGATCCACTTAGTAAAATAATCAATGCCTACCAATATATACTTCTGACTCTTTGATGATGCTGGTCGAATCTCTCCAATGAGGTCCAACGCCCATCCTCTAAAGGGCCAAGGTTTCACTATCGAGTGAAGTTCGCTTGCTGGTACATGTTGGATGCCTGTATGGACTTGACATTCTTGGCAACCTTTAGCGAACTCGACACAATCTTTCAGCATAGTGGGCCAGTATAGTCCTTGTCGAAACAACAACCATTTCATCTTATGGCCTACTTGGTGAGCCCCACATGCTCCAGCGTGCATAGTCGAAAGGGCTATGTATGCCTCAGTTTCACTTAAACATTTTAGCAATACCCCTTTAGGCGTCTTTTTAAATAACTCATTACCCATGAGTACATAACTCAACGCCCTGTACTTTGTTTTTCATTCTGTCGAAGCTCCTGGATTTTGAAGATAATCCACAATGGGCTTCCTCCAATCTTGCTCTGACAAATTATCTATGAACGAAATTTCGAAGTTACTTTGATCAGCATATCCTAGTCTTGTCGATTCCAAGTCTGTTGGTGATAGACAAGTTGCTTTTATCTTTTCTCGAACTTCAATTGCTCTTTGTAATCTCGTTTTTGAAATCTTGTACCCAGATGCAATTTGTGCCAAGTCGTTGGCTATTTGATTTTCCAATCTGGGTATGTGTCGAATATTGACCATTTCAAATTTTTTCAATAAACGATTTGCTATCACAAAGTACATAATGAGATTTTATCTTATGCATTTATATTCTTTTGTGACTTGCTTAATGACTAACTCTGAGTCTCCCATTATTTCGACTCGAGTTGCCCCCAATTCCAACAATATTTCAAGGCCAGTAATTAGAGCTTCATACTCAGCCTCATTGTTCGAACAAGAACCTGATATCTTGTACTTGAATGTTGTTGGAATTTTTTCTGGAGAAATGATCAAGACTCCTACTCCCGTTCCATCTTTATGGCTGGAACCATCGAAGTAGAATTTCAAAGGTTCTATCTCCACATAATTAATATCCTCAACTTGAATCGAGTGGTCGGCTATAAAGTCTGCAACTACTTGTCCTTTCACTGCCTTAAGAGGCATAAAGGTCAAGGAGTATTCAGTTAATGCTAGTGCCCACTTGCCAATTCGACTGTGCAAGATGGGTTTCGACAACATGTACTTGAAAACATCAAAATGAGACGAAACATACACATCAACTGGTTTTATATATTACTTGAGTTTTGTACAAGAGAAATACAGACATAGACACAATTTTTCAACTTCGCTATATCTAGTTTCTGCATCGTTCAAAACTCTACTAAGATAGTAGATGGGTCTTTCGACTCCATTCTCATCTTCTTGGGCTAACATGCTTCCCAAAGTTTTGTCGGATGCAACTATGTACAATCTCATACTCCTATTGCTACAAGGAGGCACCAAAATAGGTGGCTTGGTGAGGTACCCTTTGATTTTGTCGAAGGCTTCTTGTTGCTCTTGCCCCCATTCGAATCCCTCTTTATTCAGTCGAAGTAAGGGTGAAAAGGCTTGAGCTTTCCCACTTAGGTTAGATATGAATCTCCTTAAGAAATTTATCTTGCCTAACAGAGATTGCAGTTCCTTCTTATTCGATGGCGCTTTCGCTTCCAGAATAGCCTTCGTCTTGTTCTGGTTGATTTCGATTCCTTTCTTGTGGACAACGAAGCCCAAGAAATCTCCAGCTTTCACACAGAATGCACACTTCAAAGGGTTCATCTTTAGACCATGTTCTCTCATTCTTTCGAATGATTGTCGAAGGTGGTCAATATGATTCTTCCTGGAAACAGATTTTATAACAATGTCATCAATATATACTTGTATAAAAGTGTTAATAAAATCATGGAAGATAGAATTCATTGCTCGCTGGTATGTTGCCCCAGCGTTCTTTAGGCCAAAAAGCATCATTACCCATTCGTAAGTGCCTAGAGCCCCAGGGCATCGAAAAGCTGTTTTCGACACATCCTCTTCAGCAATGAATATTTGATTATATCCTGAATAACCATCGAGCATACTCAGGTATTCATAGCCAGCGGCAGAATCGACTAGCATTTCCGCCACAGGCATAGGATATTCATCTTTGGGCGTAGCAGCATTCAAATCTCTGAAATCTATGCACACCCTTAATGTACCATTTTTCTTAATTACTGGAACAATGTTTGCAATCCATTCGACATACCTTGTAACGCGTATGAATTTGCACTTCAGCAGTCTTTCGACTTCCGTTTTGATCTTCGACAGTATTTCTGGAGCGAAGCGTCTTGGACTTTGCTTGATTGGCTTCTTCCCAGGTTTGATTGGCAACTGAAGTTCTACCAATCCTCTGTCGAGACCAGGCATTTCGTCGTAATCCCATGCAAAACAGTCCTTGAACTCTTTCAACAATTGGATTACTTCCAACCTAAGTTCTGGGTCAATTTTGGCGCTGATGTAAGTTGGCTTTTTCTCTGACCCTTCGCCTAAGTTGATTTCTTCTAAAGGATCTTGCGCTAACATTTTAATGTTGTTCGCCAAAGGGTCCTTTTCAAAGCCCAAAGGCTCATCGTCATAGATGGCGTCGAGCCTCTGTTCCTGCATTCCTTCTGGCATGATATCAGGAGGTTCTGGATCGAAATCCTTTCCTGGACCTGCAGCAGATAACTGTTGATCATTGGCCTGTGTGGCCATGTACTTTACTTCGGCTTCGAGAGCCGTTATCATCTTTGTTTCGGCTACATAAGCCGAAATTCGCTTTAATGATTGTGACTCGGTCATTATCACTGAATTCACTTCCCCAACCAGTTGGTTGGATATCAGTTAACCCACTGAAGTCTATGTGGGACAAGTCTTCTCTGTCCCATTGAAAACCATGCTCAGGGTGCAGGTATAGGGAACAAAAAGTATTTGGCGCTGGCGCCAAGTCGAAGTCAGGTGTTGGACATGGCCCTATGTGAGCCAAGTTCTTGTCGAAATCTGCCAGCCCTAGGTGATTCACTTCACCCAGGTAATAGCTTTGATCTGCCTCTATGTTTTCGACCATCCCATATGGACGCCATAGCAGCAACCTCTGGTGCATTGATGATGGCACAGCTCCAACACCATGAATCCATTCACGGCCCAACAAAAGATTGTAGTTAGGTTTGGCCGATATGACCATAAACATTGTTGGTCGAAGGATAGATCCCACCTTGATATCCAGTTGGATCACTCCCATAGTGGTCCCTATGCCGCCCTCATAGTTCGACAGGACCATGTTGTGAGGCTTGATGTCCTCATCCCTTTTGCCTATTTTCCTTAGCATAGAGTGAGGAATAATGTTGATGGTTGCCCCACAATCCACCAAGATTTTATTCACTGTAGTTTCTTCGAGTTTAGCCCTTATAAATAAAGGCTTGAGGTGATTTTTCATCGCCTCTGTAGGTGGTTCGAAGAACCCATTTTGTTCCTCAGTAGTGCCATTGTCCATGACGAAATAGCACACTGGCCTATGTTTGGCCATTTCTTGCTCCACTTCCCAATCACTTGCTTCGACCTCCACCTGTCGGTCGAACTCTCTAGGCAGCACTGAGACTATATTCACCATGATGTCCAAAGTATCATCAGACTCAGAACCATCTTCGTCCTCAATTTCACCTTGGTTAGGCCAAACTAGCCTGTTGGTTACTGGCTCTCTTTCCAGAGGTTTCCTTTGCTTCCTTAGAGGAACATTTGAACTGGTTTCTGCCTTTGGTTCATTGGCAGCCTCCCTCTCAGCTTTTCGTCTCCTTTGGTATCTCCTCCATTGAGATCGAGACATGGGATTTTTCCCTTTGTAGTTGCTTGACACCTGTGCAACTTTAGGGGCAGCAACTTGAGGCTCTTTCTTTTGTGTTAAAGATGAACCCCTTGGCACGTCGAAAGAGTGTCATCTCTCCTCGCTTGGCCTCTTTCGACCAGATGTTTTGTACCAGGTATCTACCGGCATATTAGTTGGAGGCCTGAAAGTCAATGGCCTCTTTTCTTGGTTTGAACCTCTTTGGGAAGCTCTTCTGGGGTCATGTCGAAGATCAACATTTTCCCTTCTCTTATTTGCTGCTCTTATGCCTTGAATATGCTCAGCAGCTTTTTTGTCAAAGATCGAACTGCATCTTGGACACAACATCACTTCTGACTTCTTTTTCTGGCATCTTTGCAGGAAATCTGCCAGATTTTCATTTTCCCGAGGGAAAGCAGTCTTGTTAGCTTGTTCTTGCCTCATGGCCTCCTCCGATGCTTTTGGGTCAGAGACTTCGACCATGTTGACATTCATGGTATCTTTGTTTGCAAGAGTCAACTGCTTCATTTGAATCTCCAAATCCTCTGTCTGGCCTTGAACTGTGGCCAAGTGAGAACTGGGTTTTGGTCCAGATTTTTGGACTCCAACGGTCTCCAGCTTTGGGCTTTCGACCGCTTTCTGAACCGCTTCAATTGTCTTTCTAGATAAATTCCCAGAAAAACTGCCAAAGATTGGCATGTTGATATGGTCCTTTGAGACTTCGACCATGGTGATTCCTGGCCTCTTCGACTGGCTCCTGGATGCCTCGATCACGTTCACCTCTGAAGGCTCATCATAGTGGGCTTCAGCCTGCAACGGATTAGAGTTGACAGCCATGGGGGTCTTGTCAGCAAACTTCAACCTCCCTTCTTCGATAGCGTCTTGCACAAGATTCCTGAAAAGAAAACATTGAGAAGTTTTATGGCCCAAAAAATTATGATATTTACAAAAGCCTCTCTTCTTTCTTTGATCAAGAGGAGGCACTTTTACCCCTGGGGGTACTATCATTTGGCCATATTTTACAAGCAAGTCAAAGATCTCATCACATTTTGTAATGTCAAAACTATAAGTCTTTTTGGGGAACTTATCGTTGGTCCTTTCTGGACCAATGGGATTTTTCCCACTTGAGGGGACTAACAGTTTGCAAGAGTATGGTGGCCCTTGTTTTAGTTCCGCTAAATCGACTTCTCCTTCTTCGACAGTTATAGTATCGTCGAAGGGTTCTGGATCTTCGTCATCCATCTCAACATACGCTATCCTCTCTCTCTTATGAGTTTTCGTTGCCTTCGCTTTTTCAGCTTTGAGGCGTTCTACCTGTCGAACTCTATCGGCCAGTTGGGCCATGTCTCTCAGGTATTGAGTGTCTAACTTCTTCCTAATGGAATAATCTAAACCGCCTGCGGCTATTTCGACTAACTCATGTTCCGGCACTTGTGTAAAACATCTTGCTTTGAGCAACCTAAAACTATTTAGATATTCATCTATAGGTTCAGTGAAACGTCTCTTTACACTGGCCAATTCTTTCAGGCTTATCTTGGTTTGCCCCATGTAGAATTGCTCGTGGAACAATCTTTCCAACTGGGTCCAATGATGGATCGAATTGGGGGGGAGAGTTGTAAACCAAGTAAAAGCGTTCTTTGTTAAAGAACTTGGGAAGTACTTAATCCTCAGGTTTTCGTTGTTCGAAATATCTCCTGCTTCGATCAAGTATCTTGCCACATGTTCGACAGTAGATTCTGTCGTATCCCCAGAGAACTTAGTAAATTTGGGGACTTTACATCTAGGAGGTAAGTCTGTTTGTAACACGTATTCTGACAGTGGGGATGTAAAGTTGGGCCTTCGAAAGCCCATGTTCATCCCATTTTGAGTCATGATCCTTTCGATCATGGTTGCCAGATTATTTTCCAAACCCATGTTTTGGTATTGGATATGCTGAACTACTTCGTCAGCATTTTGGTTTCTGTTAACTAACCTTACCTCTGGGGTTATTACCCTAGGTTCCTCGACAGGTTGCTCCAATCGTGCCCTAAGGTTTTCTTCGACAGGCTGTTGGACTTGGTTGATAGTGGTTTCTTCCTCTAAGAATACACCCTGGTTTCCCCTTATTTGCGCCCTTTGGGGCTGTCGAATAGGTTGGGGTACTCCAAAGAAATCAGCCAAACGCGACATTTGTGCTGTCATCTGCTGATTCGATTGAGTAGTGTTTTGTATTAGAGGGTTCAGCACTGTACTTAAAGTTTGTGCCAACATTTGAACCATATCATGGTTGCTTTCGTCCATTTGTTGCCTCAAGACTGCTGTCGAGGCATTTGTAAGGCCATGTGCTACTTGGGACGTTCCTCCTAAGAGTTGGGTCCTATTTCTATTCGCCATACCTACTCCAGGACCTTGGAGTGGCGAAGAGGCACTCACTAAAGGGTCTGAAAAAGTGGACGCAGCATTCGTCAGGCTAGCCAAGTCAGAAGTTGGCATGCCATAGAGTGGTTCTCGATTATGACCGCCAGTCATAAATCCCGGGGGAACAAAAGGCCTTGTGCCTAAATTTCCCCTTGGTGGGGGAGTTCCCAAAGGCACTCTGGGGCCTGTGAACGGAGGTAATGGCCCCGTTGTTGTGACCGTTACTGCTGGTGTTGAACCAGCGGTTATCGCTTCACTTACGGTCGGGATAATCGTTGCTCCCACATTCGTTTGTGGGATTTCGTTATTGTTTGGCGGATTCGCCATCTCTTCTCTTCTTCTGGCAGTATTGGTATCGTTAGTGTATATTCTACCACTTCTCAATAACATACAACACTCCTCGAAAAAGATGAGATTATGTTTAAAAGGTTAAACTTCAAAAATCAACACACAGTCCCACCAGGTGTGCCAATTTGTTTACCGTGGTTATTGGTAAACAACCGCTGATCCTCCAAATGGTTACTTATTTGGTTACTCGCAGGATCGATCAGATTGATCCTAAGACATAAGTTGATTTTGAGGTTTTGATTAAGTTGGATAATGGTTAAATGACAATAAAATAAAGAGGCTTTAAGTAAATTGCATGAAGAAGTGGACTTTGATAAAGTAAATGAAGGCTTGAAATAAAGGGCTTCGACAGGAAAAGTAAAGAAGAAAGCAAGTAAAGTTTCTGGAAAGTAAATGACTTTGATTAATAAAAGTGGTGTTTCACACATACATTCTCAACAATTCTTTCTCACACGCTGGGTACTCGAATCTATATGAGTGACTTTGTATTTAATTGTGAACACACGCGAGAAACTGCGTGAACTACTACTATTTATACTAAAACATCCCAAGTAACCGTCGGGCAGTTACACTGCTTCGAGATGACTCCACTTGGCACATTCTCAGCGTTCGACGCCCCAGATCTTTGCACGTTGCACTTGGTAACCGCTGGAAACCGTTTTCCCTCCAAACGCTTGAATTTCAAACCGTTCCACTCTGAACCATCGAACACCTTCGTCGAGAAGCATCTTCGACGAGAAACACCTTCGACGTCGAAGGCAACCAACTTCTCCCTTGGAAGAAATCCTCTAAGTATATTGCCATCTTTCGATGGGCATTTCGACAGACCCAGCTGGTCGAAAACATCCTTCAGCTTTAATGGCTGACATTAATAAAACAAGGGTGTCGAATTTAGGAGCCAACAGTGTGATGAATTTGGGAAGGAGGTTCAGAGGACCGCTAAGGCAAGTTGTAGCATTAGCATCTTCGTCAAAGGAAGGAGACAATCAAGAAGGGAAAACGAGAGAGGAAGACCCCAGTCCAAGGGAATATGATAATGAGACTGACTATAATGAGGAGCAGTATCCTTCGGCCGACGAAAAAATACAAACAGCTAGAGGATCGCCTGAATACAATGGAAATCTAGAAGGTACTTGGGTTGGATTTTGAAGAGTTGGGTTTGGTTTCTGGGGTTGTCATCCTGCAGAAGTTCAAGGTTCCGATGTTCGCCAAATATGATGGGGTCTCATGTCCCAAGATGCATCTCCGATCTTATGTGAGAAAGATTCAACCTGACACTGCAGACAAGGACTTATGGGTCCACTTCTTTCAAGACAGTCTATATAGGACTTAACTAGAGTGGTTCTACCAGCTGGAAGGGACCAATATTCGTAACTGGGAAGACCTGGCTGCTGCTTTCTACAAGCAGTATCAGTATAATGCAGACCTTGCTCCCACCCGTACACAACTCCAAAGCATGTCTATGGGTTCGAGCGAGGGTTTTAAAGACTGTGCTCACAAGTGGAGGGACTTAGCAGGAAGATTCCAACCCCCCTTGTTTGATAGGGAGTTAGTGGATATGTTTTTGGGTACCCTATCCATTCCATTTTTTAATCATCTGATTGGAAGCTCCTCAACTGGCTTTACTGAGTTGATTTTTACAGGAGAAAGAGTGGAAGCTGGGATTAGAAGTGTCAAGATTCAGAAGGATGCCTCTTCAAGTGCGGGAAAGAGACCTTTCGTAGGAAAAAAAGAGGTCAATGTTGTTTACAATCAATGAAATCAAGGTAGAACCAAGCACCGTCCAACGACAGGGGCTGTTATGATATCTTGCCTGCAGCTACTCAACAACGAAATAATCAGCCTAGAGTAGAAAGAACTGTAAGGAAATTCACCCGGATAAATATGACTTTGTCTCAAGTTTTGCCTCATCTACTGAAATCCAATCTGGTTACCTTGAGGTAAGCTCCCAAGAATCCCAATACCGCATTTCCTCGCTACAACCAAAATTCTCGTTGTGCTTACCACTCAAAAAGTCCATGTCATGATACAAACGACTATTGGGCTTTGAAAAACAAGGTGCAAGACCTTATTGAGGCGAAGGAGATTGAATTTGACGCTCCTGAGTTTCCTAATGGTATAACTCCTCCCATGCCCAAGCACGATCGTGGTGTTAATGTTGTTGACGATGATACATTTGTTACTTCCGTTAAGGGACTTGTTACTCCTCTCATGACCGTTAAGTGGAACTTGTTGCAAGCCGATTTATTTCTGGGTTGTGGCGAAGATTATCACCTATGTTTATCTCTACTGACTGGTTATTATTTGTTGAAAGCAGGTATTCAGCGCCTGATGGATGATAAAGAGATCCTATTTGAGAAGGCTCCCGCCACAACTGTTTCTTGTAAAGATGTTTCAATTATAACCATTTCTGCCATTCCTCCCAGGGTCTCCACCAAAAGACTCGTCAGGATTACATCTGCTCCAAAGTTGGCTCCTCTGATCATTACTATGCCAGGGCCAATCCCATATTCCTCGGACAAGGTTGTTCCTTGGAACTATGGGGCTGACGTCTACTACCATGGCATCAAGCAATACCTATTGGCAGCTAAAGACCAAGTTTCTGAAAATACCGACTCCGACATTGGCAACATCGTTGGGACCAGTAAAATAACAAGAAGTGGAAGAGTGTTCTCCCCTGAGATATCTCCTCCAAAATATGTCAATATTCATGTGATCATTCCTACTATTGTTCTTGCTAATACTACCACCGTAATTCCTGTGATTACCCTTGTTGCCACCCCTATCACCGAGTCGATCGAGACTCAGGGCAAAGACCTATTAATTGAGCCTGTCCAGGCGAAGGCACATTCAGAATCTATTCCAGAGGCTTCCAAGAAGGAAATGGAAGAAATCTTAAAGATAATAAAGAAGAGCGACTACAATATGGTCGAACAGCTAGGGCAAACCCCTTCTAAGATTTCAATGTTAGCCCTACTGTTATACTTCAAAGCCCATGCAAAAGCTTTGGTGAAATTCCTCAAAACTACCCATGTGCCACAGGAAACCTCAGCGGACCAATTTGAAGATTGCGTGGCCAATTTGACGGCTGACAATGATTTGGGTTTTTCTGATGCTGATCTGACATCCAGAGGAAGAAAACACAATGATGCGCTATATGTCTCCATTGAATGCATGGGCACCACTTTGGCCCATGTTCTAGTAGATACTAGTTAATCATTGAACGTATTGCCCAAGAAGGCTCTGGACAAATTAGACTATGAAGGTTTGACCCTGAAGCCTAGCAACATTGTAGTAAGGGCTTTTGATGGTTCGAAAAGAATGGTGCATAGGGAGGTGGACATCCCCGTCAAAGTTGGTTCCCAGACCTTTGACTCCACTTTCTAAGTGATGGATATCAGACCATCTTATTCTTGTTTGTTGGGTCGCCCTTGAATCCATGGGGCTGGAGCTGTCACGTCCACTATGCATCAGATGATGAAGTACCCAGTGAAAGGAAAGATTGTCACGGTACATGGTGAAGAAGAGTACATGGTAAGTCACCTGAACTCTTTCAGGTATGTGGAAATGGATGGTGAGTCCATCGAGACTCCTTATCAGAACTTTGAATAGGTGCCCCAGACCATGGCTGCAACTGAGAATGTTACCAATTTGCCGAAGGTCACCAGACCTCCCTTGAAAATTTCTTCTCTCAAGGACACCAAAGCAGTTATTGAAGAAGGTGGGTGTACCATCTAGGGCCAACTCCCTGAAATTCCATACAAATCTAATAAGTTTGGTTTGGGTTTCTCTTCAGGGGCTCAAAGGGTTGTTCATCGTGCTCATGCTGGAGGACCTCCCATATGCATCAACAACCATGGGGTCAACGCTTTAGAAGACAGTGATGGTGACTATGACATGCATAGCTGGATCTTCCCTACTACCAACGATGGACCCAGTAACTAGACGGCTAAACATTTTGTATAGATTACTTTTGTTCAGAAGTAATTGTCTTTCTTGTTTTCGGATATGTAATAATTAAACAATATAAACTCTATGGCCATGTGTGCTACCCGGGGCATAATGGTTTATTTGTGAGGGTTATCATGTTTCAATCTCATATGTCATTAATAAATCATTGGATGTTTTGCATACAAATTTTGCGCTCTCTGTCTTTCTTTTCTGCTTTTTACTTTGTCTATACAACTATGCTCTTACACACACTCACGTATAAAACTGCAGATCCATATCCACTCTGGATCCCATTGATAGCAGTTCTGCTATTGCCGGTTATGATTTTGAAAATCCGATCAACCATGCCAGGGACGAAGGTGTGGAAGATTGTGAGGTACCCAGATAACTTTCTAGGCTGTTACAGCAGGAAGAAAGGGCTATGCAGCCTCATGAAGAGCTCGTTGAGATAGTGAATTTGGGCACAGAAGAGGACAGAAAAGAAGTCGGGATGGGTGCAAATTTGGAGCTTAGTGTCAAACAGAGGTTGATACAGATGTTGCATGATTATGTCGAGATCTTTTCCTGGTCATATGAAGACATGCCGGGACTAGACACATATATTATGGTTCATCGTCTGCCAACTAAAGAAGATTTCCCTCCAGTAAAGCATAAGGTCCGTTCTATGCGCCCTAAAATGTCAGAGAAAATCAAAGCAGAAGTTATGAAACAGTTCAACGCTGGGTTTTTAGTTGTCACCTCCTATCCGCAATGGGTAGCTAACGTAGTCCCGGTGCCTAAGAAGAACGACAAGGTACATATGTATGTGGACTACAAATATTTGAACAGGGCAAGCCCCAAGGATGAATTCCCTCTTCCCCACATTGATTTTCTGGTTGATAACACCATACAACATAAGATCTTTTCCTTCATGGATGGTTTCTCTGGTTACAATCAGATCAAGATGGCACCCGAAGACATGGAGAAGACAACCTTCGTCATGCAATAGGGCACTTTCTGTTGCAAAGTGATGCCGTTTGGGTTGAAGAACGTTGGGGAAACCTATTAGCGAGCCATGGTAGCTTTGTTTCATGACATGATTCACCATGAGATAGAGGTCTATGTTGATGACATGATAGATAGGTCTCAAAATGAGGAAGAGCACCTTGATCATTTACAAAAGCTGTTTGATAGGTTGAAGACGTACAAGCTGAGGGTAAATCTGAACAAGTGCATCTTCGGGGTAAGGTCTGGTAAACTTCTAGGTTTCATTGTTAGTGACAAGGGAATTCAGGTAGACCCTGCAAAGGTGAAGGCTATATAAGAGATGCTGGCTCCACACACGGAGAAGGAAGTTAGAGGTTTCTTAGGACGCCTAAATTACATTTCCAGGTTCATTTCCCATTTAACCGCTACTTGTGAGCCAATCTTCAAACTCCTAAAGAAAGATCAAGTGGTAAAGTGGAATGACGAATGCCAGACTTCCTTTGAGAGAATCAAGGAATACCTTCAAGAGCCTCTAATTCTGATGTCTCCGATTGAAGGAAGACCTTTGATAATGTACTTAACAATGTTAGATAATTCAATGGGGGTGTGTGCTAGGGCAGTATGACGAGTCTGGTGGAAAAGAGCATGCGATATACTACATAAGCAAAAGTTTACCGACTGTGAAACAAGATACTCACTGCACGAGAAAACTTGTTGCGCTTTGGCATGGGCTGCTCATCGACTGAGACAGTATATGTTGACCCACACTACTTTGTTGATATCTAAGATGGATCCAATCAAGTACATCTTTGAGAAGCCCGCTCTCTCCGAAAGAATAGCAAGATGGAAAATGATCTTGACCGAATACGACATCCAATATGCAACCCAGAAAGCAATCAAGGGAAGTGTATTAGATAATCATTTGGCTCATCAGGCTGTGGATGACTACCAATCCATGAACTTTGAATTCTCAGATGAGAATATTATGTTAGTGACTGACTGTGAAGAACCTGGACTGGATAAAGGACCTGAGGAAGGATCCTAATGGACTATGGTTTTTGATGGAGCTTCCAACGCACTCGACAATGGCATTGGTGCTGTAATCATATCTCCCGAGGGCTGTCATACTCCTTTCACCTCTAGATTATGTTTTAACTGTATCAATAATATGGTGGAGTATGAAGCATGCATCATGGGTCTTAAAGCTGCTATTGACCTAAGGATCAAGTTCTTGAGCGTTTTCAGGGATTCAACCTTGGTAATAAGTCAAATCAAAGGGGAGTGGGACACGAAGCACCCTAATCTCATCCCTTATAAAGAGAATGTGCTGACATTGCTTCCACACTTTGAAGAGGTCACCTTTGAACATTTTCCACGAGAAGAGAATCAGTTAGCGGATGCGCTAGCTACTATGTCATCCATGTTCAAGGTTAGATGGGACAACGAGGCTCCTCGGATTACTATTGAGAGATTGGATGAACCAGCAACTGCTATGAGATTGATACTGAAGAAGTAGCAGACAAACCTTGGTTCCATGAAGTGAAAAGGTATCTCGAGGCTCAAGAATATCCTGAGGGGGCGTCTGTCAATGATAAGAAGTATCTGAGAAAGTTCTCCGTAAAGTTCTTCCTTAGTAATGGAATCCTCTACAAGCACAACCATGACTCTACTTTACTTCGGTGTATAGACAAGAGTGAAGTAGAGAGGATTATGGCAGATTTACACGAAGGTATCTTTAGCACCCACTCTAGTGGACACACCATGGCTAAAAAGATCCTAAGGGAAGGATACTATTGGTCCACTATGGAAGCAGACTGTTATCAGCATTCCCGAACTTGTCATAAATGCCAGATCTATGCTGATAAAGTACATGTACCTCCAGTTCCCTTGAATGTCTTGATGAATCCCTGGCCCTTTGCAATGTGGGGCATTGACATGATTGGAGAGATTATACCTACCGCTTCCAATGGGCATCGCTTCATCCTAGTCGTCATTGATTACTTCATGAAGTGGGTTGAGGCTGCCTCTTTTGCTACTGTTAACAAGAATTTTATGGTGCGGTTCATCAAGCATAACCTTATCTGTCGGTATGGTGTTCCAGAAAGAATCATTACAGATAATGGTACAAATCTCAACAATTCAATAATCACCGAACTCTGTAAGAAATTCAATATCCAGCATCATAACTCTTCTCCCTACCGGCCGAAGATGAATGACGCTGTGGAGGCTGCTAATAAGAACATTAAGAAAATCATACAGAAGATGACAGTGACATACAAAGACTGGCATGAGATGTTACCATTTTCTCTTCATGGTTACTGCACCTCAGCACGTACGTCAACAGGGGCAACACCTTATTCTCTGGTGTATGGTATGGAGGTTGTCCTACCTATTGAGGTCCAGATCCCTTCTTTGAGGATCATGAAGGATGCGGGTTTGAATGAAGATGATTGGATCCGAACTCGACTTGACCAACTAAATCTGATTGATGAGAAAAGGCTTGTTTCTATCTGTCATGGTCAGATATACCAAAAGATAATGATCAAGGCTTTCAAAAAAAAGGTTAGACGTCAAGTATATCAAGTGGGTGATCTAGTAATCAAGCGCATCATACTTCCACAAGGTGATCCTAGCGGTAAGTGGTCTCCCACGTACGAAGGACCATTTGTAATCAAAAGCATATTTTTCGATGGAGCCATGATTCTAACCACCATGGATGGTGATGACCTTCCTCACCCTATGAATGCAGACATAGTGAAAAGATACTACGCGTAAATAAATACCCTCTAGGTTGACTGTCCTAGGAAAAAATAAGGGCATCCCGGTGAACCAAAAGGGTTCAGGCAAAAGTTAGGGATAAATATAAAAAATCTGTACACCCGACAAGTTGAAAACCCGAGAGGGCGGCTTGGGCAAAAAAGAGTATCCCGGTGGACAAAAAACCCGAAAGGGTGGTCCTGGAAAAAGTTAGGGATATAAAGCGTATATCTATGTCCCATTGGATCACCTTGCAGCCAGACTTCAATATCAACTATCAAGCTCAAACAGTACCGATCAATCCAGTCAACTTAGGAAAAGTAGCAAAGTGATGAGACGCTCAAGGACATAAGGGAAATAGAAGAATTGAAACTCAATGGGATTATTACACATAACTGTTTTCTCTTTGTACACTATTTTGTATAGTTTTCATTTTCACGGCGGCGTTCTTCTACTAGAACGTCAGCCTCTTTGTACAAAAATGCCTGTTATAGGCAAACTTCAAAATCAATGCAAATCACTTATTTGAAAGTACAAAAATATTTGTTTTCCATTTTTTGTTTTGTTTTGCAAAAACATCCAGTGATTATTTTTTGACATATGCATTTGAATATGATTACTGTTTACGAATACTCGCATATGAAACAGGAAGGAAGTTACTAATGACCTTAAGAAACGGGGCAAAGTCTAAAAAACCCATTTGTAGTCCCGACAGTTACTCTTTCCAACAGGCACATGGACATCCTCCTGTCACATCCTCAGCATACGTCCTCGTGATGCTTATGTCCCCGCAAAGTAAAAACAACCAAAATCCTTACCTTTGCCTCCCCAAGCAGGAATGACTTCCTCCAGCCAAGTTCCCTCAGAGAGATGAAATCCGTATTCCCCAACTGAGTTTTATAAATTCAAACAGTTTATAAAACCTCCTCCCCAATAGAGTTTATTTCTCTAACTGCGGAAGTTTATCCCCCAACAGAGTTTATTTCTCCACATCGGTAAAATCTTACGACAGAGCATCCTTCCCCCACAGAGTCATTCTCAAGCAGGAGTTAAAGATCCCTGACAGAATATCCTCAAACGGAAAGAGGAAATCCCTGGAAACTCATCTCCATTCATCATCCATAGGGAAAATAAAAGAATCACTTTCCTCATCTACCAAACAGCAGTCCGGGATTCATCTTCCCAGTACTCTTCAGCAACAGCCAGGGATTTATTTTCCCAGACTAGGAAATGTCGCAACAACATCCCATATTCATACATCATGGCATGCGCATACACATCGCATACAACATAATCTCATTTATTTTGAGAACATCATCACAATGAATTTCATACATCATGACATTGCATACGACTAACTCTTTACCTTTTTCAGGATTGATCAAATAAACAAACACTGTTGACTACCTATATTACCTGGCAATCTTCTCAAAGGCTATGTCTAACGAAGGGCTATTTTAGCATTTTCCTCTAAAAGATATTCTCAAAAGACCTTTTTCTGGTTCAGTTAAATCGATACTAAGATTTTTCTGATTTCCATTCCAATTAAATTGATCCATGACCTTGTCTGGTTCAGTTGAATCGATACTAAGATTTTTCTGATTTCTATTCCGGTTGAAGATAATTCAAGACTTTCCTCTGGTTTAGTTAAATCGGCACTAATATTTTTCTGATTTCTATTCCAGTTGAAGTTGAAGATACCCCAAGACCTTTTTCTGGTTCAGTTAAATCGACACTAAGATTTTCCTGATTTCCATTCCAGTTAAAGTGATCGATGACCTTCTCTGGTTCAGTTAAATCGATACTAAGATTTTTCTGATTTCTATTCCAGTTGAAGTTGAAGATAACCCAAGACCTTTTTCTGGTTTAGTTAAATCGATACTAAGATTTTTATAATTTCCATTCCAGTTAAAGTGATCCATGACCTTCTCTGGTTCAGTTAAATCGATACTAAGATTTTTCTAATTTCTATTCCAGTTGAAGTTGAAGATAACCCAAGACCTTTTTCTAGTTCAGTAAAATCGATACTAAGATTTTTCTGATTTCCATTCCAGTTAAAGTGATCCATGACCTTTTCTGGTTCAGTTAAAACGACACTAAGATTTTCCTGATTTCCATTCCAGTCAAAGTTAATTCAAGACCTTCTCTGGTTCATTTAAATCGATACTAAGATTTTTCCGATTTCTATTCCAATTGAAGATAATTCAATACCTTTCTCTGGTTCAGTTAAATCGATACTAAGATTTTACTAATTTCTATTCCAGTTAAAGTAATCCAAGACCATCCTCTGGTTCAGTTAAATCGATACTAAGATTTTCCTGATTTCAATACCAGTTGAAGACACTGCAAAGCCTGGAGTCCGACCAGATAGCAGTTAAGTTCATGTTCCCCCAGTAAGTCACTGTGAAGCCTGAAATACGACCAGATAGGAGTCAAACTTATTATTCTCAGCAAGTCAATGTGAAGCCTGGATCCCGACCAAATAGCAGTTCACTTCTGTCTCTCCCATCAAGAGATGACACCCCAGTAGAGTAATGGACAACTGAAGCTCCTAAACTCTATTTCCCAAAATAGAGACCAACATTCCTCAGCGGAGTCCTCCTCGACAACAGGAACAGGAATCCCCACAAAAGAATGTCTCATGAAATCCACACCATCTTCTAGATGGCATCTTTAAGCCCGTCTCCGACGACTCTCCGTCATATTCTTTGGATGGCATCTTTAAGCCCATATTTAACGATCTTCCTTCATCTTCTCCAAATGGCATCTATAAGCCCATTCCCAATATTATCTACACATTCAAGTATCGTTTTAGACGAGTGCTAATTTCTGGGCACTCTAGTGTTCAATCATCTTCCACCTTCAGATCACGAAAGGTAGGCCATCCAATCTACATCCTCAGGTTTAAGAATATTGAACAGGGGCAACTGTTGTACCCCAAAATTTTCCCTCTCGTTTTACTCAACATATGCCCATTGAGATCCCCAACTTTCCCTAGAATGACTAAGAATTGACCAGACAAATTCTCCTCCTAAGGCAATAAACCTCTAACTAGGGTTTCAGTTTTCATTAAGATATGTGAGCTCCAAGGGTCTCAAATGTTTTCCATGGCCCTAATATGTCCTCAAGGTTATCCATGCCAAATTTCATGCCCTACACATCAAGTTTGCTCAGTCAACTACTCAAATGCCTGAAAATCAACTATACTAGGTCAAAGTCAACTATGGCCTATACACAGTCAAAATTCGAGATTTTTGGTCAACATCAACATTTTGAAGTAATATCCATCATTTGATCAAGGGTTAATCATGATTCCTCAAGAAATTCCCCTAACTCATCAAAAGTCAAAAGTTGCAAATTAGGGTTTCTATAGGAAAAGTCAACCAAACTTTGACCAGGCATAACTTTATCATACTTTATAAATTTTTTTCCACCAAAGCTCATTTTGAAGAGAATCCAATTACCTACAACTTCTCTTCTTACCTCAAGATCAAGAAATGCATCAATTAAAAGATACAAGCCCAGACATTATAGGTCCTTTCAAAAAGTCAACAAAAACACCTTTTGGGTCAAAGCTCCTTACACGAACATGGAAGATCCAATTGAAATGAAACCAAAAGGGTTGTTTGTAGGACATCCTAAGCTTTCTAAAAAGTAAAATAACACCCTCTTAGGGTTAAAAATGAGAGAGATATGCATTTCTAAAGTTGACCAATTTTTGAAAAAGTGCATGAAGCCAATATTGACAAAACTTGAACTTTTCCAAATGGGCCCATCTTCTCATGCTTGAAACTTGTTTCTAACATGGACCACTACCTTTGAGCTCATTCATACATTATTTTATTATTTATACTATTTATTTTGATATTTTAAATGCAAAATTAAATAAAGTAAATAATAAAAATAATGGAAGATTTGATTTGAAATCTTTTTCTTATCAAATGATGGACAAAATATGTTGGCATATCAAGGTAAAAACGTGCAAGCCAAGATGGGAAAGGATGTCCAAAATTTGAAAGATTCTCAAGTGGATATTTGAAACAAATCTTGCACTCAATGCCATGGATCTTTTTCTACATTTGTTAACGTAATGTGATTCACTACATATACACAACAATTCCATACCTAATAGATACGCGCAACTGCCTCTAAAATAACCTTAAATTTTTTCAAAAAAAGTCAAAGAGAAGGTGCAACTTGTAGTGTGTGATCCATCCATTCTCCATCAGATCTAAGCACTCCATTACACTCCTGAAGGTCCCAGGAGGTCTTCCCTGTCAATCTCCAGGCTTGTAACACTCCCAAACGCTCAGACCGCACATCACCGGATTGGGTATTTTTCTTAAATTCAAAAGTATTGCATACTCTAATATAAATCGTTTCTATGTTCATATCCATGTTTACACTGATGATTATGAATGTTTAGAGCCATCACATGGTTAACTTGATGCAGGGATGAAGCTTTGCCATTGTTAGGGCAAAGTTTCAGGCGAGCTTCGTATCTCCCTGTACAGGGACTTTCAGACCAAACGAACACTACCATTGGATTCGCAGCCCTTGATTTAGGGAGGGGGGGGGGGGGGGGGGGTAGGTCAAGTTCCTGGATCGGAAACGTGTTATTTTGCAGGTTCTAATTTTGATAGCACTAGAGACGATGGTGGTCAACCACCGTGAGGGGTGGTTTAACCCTCCCTGCACTGGCGTGGCTGGACAACATCCCTTGATTGGTTCATTCAAACTCCAGGGCCCCACTCAGCGCGCGTCTTTTATTTCTTAATATATTTGACCTAATTTTTGCATATTATATTATTGTTTGATTTATGTTCACGAATGAAAAAATGGCTTGGTGGTAAGGAAGTACGCGTGTGAAGTGAAAGACCTGGATTCGATACCCAGGTCAGGTGTTTTATTTTTCTAACATGCATATTGCAGATCCAGCGCTTCAAGCTCTAGTGTGCACACCTAGTGTCCTCACACCATCACCATCATATCCTAGTGGCTTGGATCCAACGCCTCCAAGCATGCAGCCTCATGGTGGATCTTCGAGATGCAGCAACATTGAATCATACGCTGTATGGGCCAACAGATCTGGGCCCTTAGCAAATTCAGTGTTGCACCCCCCCCCCCCCCCCCCCAATTTGGTTTCTCACTCAGGCCCATCTCTTTTTTTTTAATTCTCTATAGTTTCTTTTTTAATTAGTTTACATTTTTTAAATTCATTTTTTTATCATAAAATCAACAAAAACTCATAAAAAATAGATTTACGTTTTTTAATTAAAATTAATTCTTGCAAATTAATTTAATTAAACTTTAACTTGTTTTCTTTAATTTAAAATTAGTTAGAAATTAGGTTAAATCTCAATATTTTTATAAAATACCAAAAAATATTTTTAATAAGCAATTAGATTTTTAGGGTTTCAAACTTATTCCCGTTTTAATTTTTGCGCGTTGTTATTTTTCGTACGATTATTTTTTAATTATGTAACTGTGCCAGGTTTGTAATAGCCTAATTAGGGTTTTTAATTTCCGCACTTTACATTCCAGTCAGATATAATTGTAATTTCCCCGAAGCCTTGTAATAGTTGTAGGTTTTACTTTCCGCACTATATTATATGCCTGTATATAAATTGCTAGTAAGTTAGGCGTGTATGGCAAGAACTAATCAACCAATCTTAGATCACTAACATCAAGATAAAAATATCTGGAAAAAAGCACAATATTGCACACTTGCACCCCTAGGGTATCTCCCACTTTGGTTGCCTTCGGAAATGGTCATGTCCCTCGAACGTAGGGATACTCTTAGCAAAGACCCTCAGTTTAAAGTCATCATAAAGATCATAGTCCCTCAATGTCCCTCGAGTTTCCTAAGAGAAATGATCTTGTCCCTCGATGTTGGCTATAAATATATGATGACAGTCCATTCGAACTGCTAAGATATCTCTACATGTTGCCTTCAATGACCATAAACGTCCCTTTCAATAGTCCCTCAAACATCCAATGATAGGGCTACCTACTCACTAATAGTAGGATAACACTATCTAAAGGAAAGGAGGAAAAGAACACTTTTTTCGAGTAGGTAGATAGTTGTTAAGTACTTTCTCAAATCTAATTCATTTTCACACCACACTTTCAAAATTCTTTTCAAATAAATGCTTTATCACACTCTTGAGGACTGATACAAGAGTTATCATAAAGCAAACAAAACCTTTTCAAAACACACAAACACGAAAGCAATTTTCAAAAATGAGTGAGTACCTAAGAGCCTATGTAAAACCACAGATGGAAAGGGTGCTAACACCTCCCCTTTCCATACTCTACCCCCCTTACTCAGAAAATCTCGAAAAAGGTCTTTTTCTGTTCTTTTCACCCTTTCCTTTGTGGGATAAAATGAAAGTCAGTGGCGACTCTTGCTTACCGCATATTTGCGAATATAAAACGTAAATCAGTATTAATAGTCGGTTCTACCACTGTATCACAGAACTGGCGACTTTGCTGGCGACTATGGTGTATGGTATGGAGGCTGTCCTACCTATTGAGGTCCAGATCCCTTCTTTGAGGATCATGAAGGATGCAGGTTTGAACGAAGATGATTGGATCTAGACTCGACTTGACCAACTGAATCTGATTGATGAGAAAAGGCTTGCTGATGTCTGTCATGGTTAGATATACCAAAAGTGAATGATCAAGGCTTTCAACAAAAAGGTCAGACGTCAAGTATATCAAGTGGGTGATCTAGTAATCAAGCGCATCATACTGCCACAAGGTGATCCCAAGGGCAAGTGGACTCTCATGTACGAAGGGGCATTTGTAATCAAAAGCATATTTTCCAATGGAGCCATGATTCTAACCACCATGGATGGTGACGACCTTCGTCACCCTATGAATGTGGACATAGTGAAAAGATACTACGCATAAATAAAGACCCGCTAGGTTGACTGGCCTAGGAAAAAATAAGGGCATCCCAGTGAACCAAAAGGGTTCGGACAAAAGTTAGGGATAAAATAAAAATAAAAAATCTGTATACCCGGCATGTCGAAAATCCGAGAGGGCGGCTTGGGCAAAAAAGGGTATCCCAGTGGACCGAAAACCCGAAAGGGCGGTCCAGGAAAAAGTTAGGGATTTAAGGAGTATAACTATTTCCTATTGGATCACCTTGCGACCATACTTCAGTATCAACTATCAAGCTGAAACGGTACCGATCAATCCAATCAACTTCGGACAAGTAGCAAAGTGATGAGACGCTCAAGGACAAAGGACAATAGCAGAATTTAAACTCAATGGGATTATTACACATAGCTGTTTTCTCTTTGTACACTATTTTGTATAGTTTTCATTTTCACGGCGGCATTCTAACGTCAGCCTCTTTGTACAAAAATGCATGTTATAGGCAAACTTCAAAATCAATGCAAATCACATATTTGAAAGTACAAAACTATTTGTTTTCCATTTTTCTGTTTTATTTTGCAAAAAAGTCCAATGATTATTTGTTAACATATGCATTTGAATATGATTACTGTTTACAAATACTTGCATAAGAAACATAAAGACAATTGCTAATCACTAAGAAATATAGCATAGTCTAAACAAGTCATTTATGGCCCCGACAATTACTCTTTCCAGCAGGAACAGGGGAACCCTCTTGTCACATCCTTAACATATGTCCTAGAGATGCTTATGTCACTGCAAAGTAAAAACAACCAAAATCCTTACCTTTGCCTCCCCGAGCAGGAATGACTCCTTCTAGCCAAGTTCCCTCAGAGAGCTGAAATCCATATTCCCCAGTTGAGTTTTATAATTTCAAACAGTTTATAAAACCTCCCCCCCCCGGTAGAGTTTATTTCTCTAACTGTGGAAGCTTATCCCCCAACAAAGTTTATTTCTCCACATCGATAAAATCTTCCGACAAAGCATCCTTC
The DNA here is from genome assembly GCA_948472305.1 of Vicia faba. Taxonomy (NCBI): domain Eukaryota; kingdom Viridiplantae; phylum Streptophyta; class Magnoliopsida; order Fabales; family Fabaceae; genus Vicia; species Vicia faba. Next base: position 1,325,617,359 of record OX451740.1, read on the forward strand.
CCCCACAGATTCATTCTCAAGCAGAAGTTAAAGATCCCCGACAGAATATCCTCAAACAGAAAGAGGAAATCCTCGGCAAATCATATCCATTCATCATCCCCAACGGAAATGAAAGATTCATCTTCCCATTACCCCCCATCAGCAGTCAGATTTATTTTCCTAGACTAAAAAATATCGCAACAATATCCCGTATTCATACATCATGGCATGAGCATACACATCGCATACAACATAATCTCATTTACTTTGAGAACATCATTACACAATGCATTTCATACATCATGACATTGTATATGACTAACTCTTTACCTTTTCAAGAAAGATCAAATCAACAAACACCGTTGCCTACTTACGTGACCTGGTAGTCTTCTCAAAAGCTACGTCTAACAAAGGGCTATTTCAGCATTTTCCTCAGAAAGATGTTCTCAAAAGACCTTCTCTGGTTCAGTTATATTGATACTAAGATCTTCCTGATTTCTATTCCAGTTGAAGTTAATTTAAGACTTTCCTCTGGTTCAGTTAAATCGACACTAAGATTTTTCTGATTTCCATTCTAGTCAAAGTTAATTCAAGACCTTCTCTGGTTTAGTTAAATCGATACTAAGATTTTTTTTTATTTCTATTCAAGTTGAATATAATTCAAGACTTTCCTCTGGTTCAGTTAAATTGATACTAAGATTTTTCTAATTTCTATTCCAATTGAAGATAATCCAAGACCTTTTTCTGGTTCAGCTGAATCGACACTAAGATTTTTCTAATTCCCATTCCAGTCAAAGTTAATTCAAGACCTTCTCTGGTTCAGTTAAATTGACACTAAGATTTTTCTGATTTCTATTCCAGTTAAACATAATCTGAGACTTTCCTCTGGTTCAGTTAAATCGACACTAAGATTTTTCTGATTTCTATTCCAATTGAAGTTGAAGATAACCCAAGACCTTTTTCTGGTTCAGTTAAATCGATACTAAGATTTTTCTGATTTCTATTCCAGTCAAAGTTAATTCAAGACCTTCCTCTAGTTCAGCTAAATCGATACTAAGATTTTCCTGATTTCTATTCCAGTTGAAGACAACTCAAGACCTTTCTCTGGTTTAGTTAAATCGACACTAAGATTTTTCTGATTTCTATTCCAGTTAAAGAAACTGCAAAGCATGGAGTCCAACCAGATAGCAGTTAATTTCACGTTCCCCCAGTAAGTCGCTGTGAAGCCTGGAATACAACCAAATAACAGTCAACTTTTATCATCCTCAACAAGTCACTGTGAAGCCTGGAATACGACCAGATAGCATTCAACCTTATTATCCTCAGCAAGTCACTGTGAAGCCTGGATCATGACCAGATAGTAGTTCACTTCCATCTCTCCAGTCAAGAGATGACTCCCTAGTAGAGTAATGGAAAACTGAAGCTCCTAAACTCTATTTCCCGAACAAAGACCAAGATTCCTCAGCGGAGTCCTCCTCAACAACAATAATTGGGATCCGTACAAAGGAATATCTCATGAAATCAACATTTTTCTCCAGATGGCATCTTTAAGCCCATCTCCGACGAGTCTCTGTCATATTCTCCGGATGGCATATTTAAGCCCATCTCCAACGATCTTCCTTCATCTTATCCAAATGGCATCTATAAGACCATTCCCGATATTATCCATACAGTCAAGTATCATTTTAGATGAGTGCAAATTTCTAGGCACTCTAGTGTTCAATCATCTTCCACCTCCAGATCACGAAAGGCAGGCCAGCTAATCTACATCCTTAGGTTTAAGAAGATTGAACAGGGGCACCTGTTGTACCCCAAAAGTTTCCCTCCCATTTCACTCAAGACATGTCCATTGAGGTCCCCAACTTGCCCTAAGATGACTAAGAATTGACCAGACAAATTCTCCTCCTAAGGCAAAAACCTCTAACTAGGGTTTCAGTTTTCATCAAGATGTGTGAGCTCCAAGGATCTCAAATGTTTTACATAGCCCTAATATGTCCTCAAGATCATCCATGCCAAATTTCATGCCTTGCACAACAAGTTTTCCCAATCAACTGCTCAAATGCCTGAAAATCAACTGTACTAGGTCAAAAGTCAATTGTGGCCTATATACAGTCAAACATCAAGATTTTTGGTCAACATCAACATTTTGAAGTAATATCCATCATTTGATCAAGGTTTGATCATGATTCCTCAAGAAATACTCCTAACTCATCAAAAGTCAAAAATGGCAAATTAGGGTTTCTATAGGAAAAGTCAACCAAACTTTGACCAGGCATAACTTTCTCATACTTTATCAGAAATTTTTCCACCAAAGCTCATTTTGAAGAGAATCTATTTCCTACAACTTCTCTCTTCATCCCTCAAGATCAAGAAATGCCTCAGTTAAAAGATAAAAGCTACTACATTATAGGTCCTTTTAAAAAGTCAACAAAAACACCTTTTGGGTCAAAGCTCCTTACATGAACATGGAAGATCCAATTGAAATGAAACCAAAAAGGTTATTTAGAGGACATCCTAAGATCTATAAAAAGTCCAAGAACACCCTCTTAGGGTTAAAAATGAGAGAGATATGCATTGTTAAAGTTGACCAATTTTTGGAAAAGTGCATGAAGCCAATATTGACCAAACTTGAATTTTTTCCAAATGGGCCCATCTTTTCATGCTTGAAACTTGTTTCTAACATGGACCATGACCTTTGAGATCATTAATACATTATTTTATTATTTATAATATTTATTTTGATATTTTATCCATTAAAATGCAAAATTAAATAAATAAATAAAAGAAATAATGGAAGATATGATTTGGAATCTTTTTCTCATCAAATAAGGGACACAATATGCTGGCATATCAAGGCAAAAATGCACAAGGCAAGAGGAGGGAAATATTTTCTTGTTTTGGAAATTTTGGATCAAATCTTCATGACTTTAAAAGCATGATTATATTTGATCTCATGGATGGACTTTTAACCTAATGTGATTCACTACATATACACAAACTATTCATACCTAATGGATACGCGCAGCTGCCTCTAAAATAACCCTAAAAAATTTCAAAAAAATTCAAAGAGAAGGTGTAACTTGTAGTGTACGGTCCAACCATTCTCCATCAGATCTAAGCACTCTATCACACTCCTGAAGGTCCCAGGAGTCCATCCCTGTCAATCTCCAGGCTTGTAACACTCCGAAACGCTCAGACCATACATCACTGGATTGGGTATTTTTCTTGAATTCAAAAGTATTACATACTCTAATATAAATCGTTTCTATGTTCATATCCATGTTTGCACTGATGATTATAAATGTTTAGAGCCATCACATGGTTAGTTTGACATAGGGATGAAGCTTTGCCATTGTTAGGGCAAAGTTTCAGGCGAGCTTCGTATCTCCCTGTACAGGGACTTTCAGACTAAATGAACACCACCGTTGGATTTGCATCCCATGGTTTAGGGGGGGGGGGTATGTTAAGTTCCTGGATCGGAAACGTGTTATTTTGCAGGTTCCAATTCTGATAGCGCCAAAGGCGATGGTGGTCAACCACCGTGAGGGCTGGTTTGACCCTCTATGCACTAGCGTGACTGGACAACATCCCTTGATTGGTTCATTCAAACCCCAGGGCCCCACTCAACGCACACGTTTTATTTGTTAATATATTTGACCTAATTTTTGCATATTATATTATTGTTTCACTCATGCTCACGAATGACAAAATGGCTTGGTGGTAAGGAAGCACGCGTGTGAAGTGAAAGACTTGGGTTCGATACCCAGGTCAGGTGTTTTATTTTTCTAACATGTGTATTGTAGATCCAACGCTTCAAGCTCCAGTGTGCACACCATGTGTCCTCACACCATCACCATCAGATCCCAGTGGCTTGGATCCAGTGCCTCCAAGCATGCAGCCCCATGGTGGATATTCCAGATGCAGCAACATTGAATCACACGCTGTATGGGCCAACAGATCTGGGCCCTTAGCAAATTCAGTACTGCACCCCCTCCCCCCCAATTTGGTTTCTCACTCTGGCCCATCTTTTTTTTTAATTCTCTTTATTTTCTTTTTTAATTAGTTTACATTTTTTTAATCATAAAATCAACAAAAAATCACAAAAAAATTAATTTAGGTTTTTTAATTAAAACTAATTCTTGCAAATTAATTTAATTAAATTTTAGCTTGTTTTCTTTAATTTAAAATTAGATAGAAATTAGGTAAAACCTCAATTTTTTTTATAAAATACCAAAAAATATTTTTAATAAGAAATTAGATTTTTAGGGTTTCAAACTTATTCCCATTTTAATTTTTGCGCATTGTTATTTTTCGTACGATTATTTTTTAATTATGTAACTGTGCCCGGTTTGTAATAGCCTAATTAGGGTTTTTAATTTCCGCACTTTACATTTCAGTCAGATATAATAGTAATTGCCATGAGGCCTTGTAATAGTTGTAGGTTTAACTTTCTGTACTATATTATATGCCTATATATAAATTTCTAGTAAATTAGGTGTGTATGGCAAGAATTAAACAATCAATCTTAGATCACTAACATCAAGATAAAAATACTTGAAAAAAACACAATATTGCACACTTGCACCCCTAGGGTATTTCCCACTTTGGTTGCCTTTGGAAATGGTCATGTCCCTCGAACATAGGGATACTCTTAGCGAAGAACCTCAATTTAAAGTCATCATAAAGATCATAGTCCCTCAATGTCCCTCGAGTTGCCTACGAAAAATGATCTGGTCCCTCAATGTTGCCTACAAATATATGATGACAGTCCCTTCGAACTGCTAAGGTATCTCTACATGTTGCCTTCAATGACCATAAACGTCCCTTACGATAGTCCCTCAATATCCAACGGTAAGGCTACCTACTCACTAATAGTAGGATAACACTATCTAAAGTAAAGGAGGAAAATAACTCCTTTTTTCGACAGGTAGATAGCTGTTAAGTACTTGCTAAAATCTGATTCCTTTTTACACTTACACACTTTCAAAATTCTTTTCAAAAACACTTTATCACACTCTTGAAGACTTATACAAGAGTTATCATAAAGCAAACAAAACCTTTCAAAACACACAAACACCAAAGCAGTTTTCAAAAATGAGCAAGTACCTAAGAGCCCGTGGAAAAGAACAGATGGAAAGGGTGATAACACCTTCCATTTCCATAATCTACCCCCTTACTCAGAAAATCTCGAAAAGGTCTTTTTCTGTTCTTTTCACCGTTTCCTTTGTTGGATATAAGAAAAGTCGGTGGTGACTCTTAATTACCGCATATTTGCGAATAAAAAATGCAAAACCAGTATAATAGTTGGTTCTGCCACCGTATCACAGCTGAAAATGATGAAATGGAGGGTCCTGAATATGCTGTTGACATTAATGAGACTATCAACCAACAACCTTCTCAAACTGCTGAAGAGCCTCCTCAAACAAATGCTCCCTTTGGAACTGTTTCAACTCCTCCCAACGTGGCTCCTACCACTACTACCATGTTGCCTCAAGAAATTTCTGATTTAAAGAAAAATATCCCTTTTGAATACTTGAAGTTTTTGGTGGCCTCTAGAAATTGCTCGAATGATGGGGGCTCTAGCACTTCGATTGTCTCCGGGGGCGCTTCTTCTCTTGGAACCCAAGGAGAAATTCTTAGTCGCCTGAAAATGCAACTCTTTCATGTCGATCTGATCACCCATTTAGAGGTGCTTCCTATTGATGGCGCTAAGGTCAAAGAAGCGTTGAGAAAGGTTTACATTCACATAACCTTTCCTCATGCCGTCACATTTGTGGCTAAAGTATATGCTTTTCTTGACAAGTTTTTGGTCGATTTGGCCAAATGAAAGGAGATCCTGGGGAAACGCCTTCCTAAAGAGAAGGAATGTAATCTTGGATTGATCTTCGTGGATTACTCTATAACTGCTAGTGAAGCGCTAAATAAATCTCTTGACAAATCCAAAGAAGACTTCAAAAATAGGGATGATAATATGTCTGTGGCAGCGACAAATTGATGTTTTGAAACAACAAATTGAAGAGTTGGAGAAGAAGATCAATGAAGCTGAAACCTTGAAAACTGCTGGATTTAAGACAGTTGCAAAGGCACTGAATGATGAAGCTTCTACTGAGGTTCTTCACTGGGAGCGTGTAAAGGCGTTAGATATCGAGCTAGCTGAACTGGATACCTCTCTTTCATTGACCAATGCTGGACTGTCTCTCGCTCGAGACTGATATCTGACTCTTAAGGAAAATGTGCCCTTTTAGCCTTATTTGTAATTCCTAATGTGTCTTTCAGGCCCTTTAGTGACCTTTTACTATGTAATGAATGGTTGTTTACTCTTTTCCTATTACAAATTCTTGCAACATAGGTCTATATTTCTTTAAGTATTTATTATTTACTCTTAATATTCGACCTTCTGACGTGAGCTCTTCGATCTCATAAGAATTATTGGAAAAAACTTGAACCACTCGAAACGGTCCTTCCCAATTTGGTGACCATTTTCCTAAAACTCTATCTCTTTGATCCATGGGTAAGATCACTTTCCAAAGCAAATCTCCAATGACGAACGCTTTTCCATTCAACCTTCTGTTATATGCCATTGCTACTTGTTCTTTCTGCCTGAACAAAGTATCTAAAGCTACTAGCCTATGCTCTTCAACATCTATCACCACATCATGTATCATTCCCCAAAAATACTCAGTAGGAATATCTGATTTCTTCTTTAGTCTCACTGATTGCAAATGAATTTCTAAGGGCAATCCTGCTTCGTGTCCATAAACCAAATTGAAAGGCATTGTGTTAGTCGACTCCTTTGGTGAGTTTCGACATGCCCATAATGCTTGGCCCAAAGTTTAATGCCAATTTTGGCCAACATATTTCTTGATTAAACTTATAATGGTTTTATTCACTACTTCGACTTGCCCATTCGCCTGGGCATAATATGGTGTTGATGTTAACAGTTTGAACCCCATTTATGCAGCAAGCTCATTTACCTTTCACCCTATGAGCACAGATCCTCGGTCAATTGTTATGGTCTCTGATGGCCCAAACCTATATATGATTTGATTTCGAATAAAGGCCGTGACTTCCTCTTGGTATACTTTAACCAGAGTGACCGCTTCTACCCATTTTGAAAAATAACTAATACCTACCAAGATGTACATGTGGCCTTTTGATGATGCATGTTTAGTTTCTCCAATAATATCCAAATCCCATCCCTTGGAAGGCCAAGGTTTAATAACATAATGTAACTCAATAGCTGGTGCATGTTGAATTCCAGCATGTTTTTGGCATTCTTGGCAGCTTTTGGCAAAATCAACATAATTTTTTAACATGGTCGACCAATATACTCCTATTCGACACAACAACCATTTCATCTTTTGGCCTGCTTGATGCGTTCCACAAGCACCACTATGTACTTCAGATGTTGCAACATATGCTTCATTCTCTCCTAAGCATTTTAAAAACACTCCTTCAGACGTTTTCTTGAACAATTCGTATCCCATTAATCTATAACATAATGCCCTGTACTTACCCTTGTGCTCCATCGACCGAACTAGATTTTTTAAGTAATCAACTATGGTTTTACTTGAGTCGTCTTTATCTAACACATCAATAGAGATAATTTCTTCTACCATTTCAAAATTTCGAAAATACTCATAGTTGAGGAGATCAGGGATTAATTCAGGTGTTACCCCCTAAGTTTTTGTCACTGGTTTGGTTTCAATCTCCAATTTCTCTTTTACCTCAATGAACTCGTTTATGCTTACTTTGGGTATTTTGTATCCAGGTGCCAACTGGGCCATGTCATTCGCTTCTTGGTTGTCAATGCACCTTACATGACTAATCAACACCTTGTCAAACTTTTGAAGTAATGATAACGCTTTGGCCATATACATTACTAGATGATCTTTAACACAATTATATTCTTTGGAAAATTGTTTCACCACTACATATGAATCTCCTTTAATGTCAACATATCTTATTCCAATGTCTAACATAATTTGAAGACCAATTATTAAGGCTTAATACTCATCCTCGTTGTTATAGCATTTGCCTTTGATTTTATAACGAAATCTAGTTAGAACGCCATCTGGTGATACGATAAAAATCCCTACCCCAGTTTCTTGTTTGCTTTTAGAGCCATCAAAATAACATTTCCAAGACTTAGTGCTTACATAAGCTTCAGTAGTGTCAACCACTGAATGGTCGACTATAAAGTCTGCAATAATTTACCCTTGTCTTATTTTAAAGGAACATATGTTAATGAGTACTCAGTTAATCCTAGTGCCCATTGTTGTACCCCAAAATTTGCCCTCCCATTTTCTCAATATTTTCTCATCACAAGACCCTTGGAGCTCAAGATCCAGTTAGGGTTTCCTCTGCTCAAGACTTCTCCTTGCACTGTTGACCCAAATTAGGGTTTGTGTTGGCACAAAGATGTTTTGACCTAAAATGCCTAAGATGACTTTCATGCTCCATATTGGACTCCCAAGTTTATCCATATCAAGTTTCAAGCCTTGATTCCAAACTTTGCCCAGTCAATTGGACAGTTGACCTAGAAATCAGCTGTATTGGGGAAAAAGTCAACTGTGGTCAATTGACAGTCAAACCTCATGATTTTTGATCCACATCAACATAATGAACTCATATGAACCACTTGGTCAAGTTTGGATCACAATTCCACAAGAAATTTGATCAGATCACCAAAAGGGCAAAATGGTCATTTTTAGGGTTTTGACTGCACAAAGGCAATTTTTGACTGTTTGACCTAGCCAATGGCAAAACAAGCTCACATATGGACTCAAGGACCCAATGGAATTGTCTTGACATACTCAACAAGTCCAAAAGATCCCAAATGCACAAGATTGACAGTTAAATTTTCCAGTCAATTGATCAATTTTTGACTGTATACTGAAAAGTCAAACTTTGACTTTTTCGTCAAAATCAAGGGTCAAGATTCATTTTTCATCAAAACATTCCAAATCATGAAACTTGTTCATCAAGAAACCAAGAATTGCAAATTAGGGTTTGAAATGAAGATTTTTCATAACTTAGAATTTTTCTAAGTTATGAAAAACCCTAATTTTTTCCTAACTTTGTCCCACTTTCTCAACAAGATTCATTTGGATTCAAGGAAAAGTCAAAACATGAAAGTTACAGACCATTGAAAAATCTACAACTTTGATTCACAAAGTTTTCTATAAAGAAGCTTGTAGCTCAAGTTACAATTTTTGGAACAAGGGTACCAAGCCATTCTTAACTTAGAAAGATTTTGACCTATTTTAGGCAGGATTTTTGCCTAACTTCAAGACCATTTTTCACATGCTTCCACTTGGAATTTCAATTTGCATTTCAAAGATGGATTGTAGTACACATTCTAAGCTTTCCAAAATGTCCAAGAACTCATCAAACAACCTCATGGTTAGGGAGAATCGAATTTGGCAAGTTGGAAAAAACTCACTTTGTTCATGAGCCATTTACATGTTCATAACTTGTGCAACTTTTCAAATCAGCATGCATAAGCTAGTTACAGGCCACTAATCCCATTTGCACTCAATAATTAAATGCTAATCCATTGTGTGTTAGCATTATTTTGTGCATTTGGACATTACATGTTAGATTAAGCCTTAATTAGAAAAATTACTTTATCCATTTTTGTAAAGTTTGGCTTTATGTCAAGTTTGTGAATCAAGGAGTAAAATGCATATCTTTGGACACAAGATTCATGGAGATATCACACTGATCAAGGCTACAGTGTGAAGCATACTTGAGGGGCCTGTACAAGTCTAGAGAACCACTTGACATTTTCTTGCTTAAGGGTGAAGAAATCTTACATAACAACTACCAACTCACATTGCTGCAACCACAAGCTTAGACAAACTTCTTGAGCACATTCTAAACAATCATCCTGACCTGAAACACGAGCTAAACACCTTCCAAACCTCATCAAACCTCAAAACACCATAGAACTGCCCAAAACAGGGCACCTGCTGCAGATTGAGTTCCATAACTCAATCCATTCGTGCATTCTTGCTAAAACCACTTCAAACACATCCCACATCATCCCTTGAAACTGTTCCAAGCCCTAAACACGACCTGTAACATCCCTAGCTAACATCATCATTTTTATTTTTCTGTTTTGCAGTTGAAGTACCATAGCACGATTCTCTTGGTTTCCAAGCAAACTAAAGCTTGGAATAGCATCCCTGGACATCAAGGAAGCTGTACCAATCACCACCTTGCATTGAAAACACCTCCATCACCAGATACGATTCCAACTGAACAGGTAAGTTCATGAACTCTTATCTCTCTATCCAGGCATTGTTAGGTTTAGATTTGTGAAGAAATTATGTCACATTCATGACCCTGAACATGCCCATATAATTAGTTTTCATTTATGTTATGTGTGCTATGAGAATTTGATGTCTGAACTTGGAACAAAAACTAGGTCAGGAATTGGGGGAGAAGAAATTCTCTCTCATTTCTGAGAGTTAAATCATGTTCTTTATATGTACGAACTCGTGAGATGATGCTTGACATTTTTTGTGTTGTGAGTTTTCATTAAAAGTCAAAGAATCAGGTTCTTGTCGTGGAAGCAAAGAGGCGCGCGTTTTTTCAAACAGAAATGGCTGGAGGTTGAAGAAGCTGGTCTTTGGGCTGGGCCTGTTCCACTTTTCTTATTTTGCACCCTATGTTTACTTTTGAACCCCCTTGGCCCATTTTGAAATATCTTTATTATTTCTGATTTTTTCCTTTTGATTTTGTTTTTGTATTTTTGTCTAAACATGAAAAAACATTAAAATTATTTTTCTCACATTTTTTTGCATTTTTTTGACATTTATTTTGTTTCTTTTAGTTTTGTACATAAATAATATACAAATACTATTATTTAAGATAACTAAAAAAATAATACAAACATATTTTATTTCTGATTTTTATTTTATTTTCTCTCTTGAAAACATTTTATATAAAATATACTTTTTTTGTAAATATTAAATATTTTATTTTTGTATATATTTAATATATTTAGTAAATAATACAAATACATATATATTTATTAGTATATTTAGGTTAAAAAATACAAAATATAATATTTTATTTTTATTAATATTTAACATCAAAAATACCTTTTTTACAAATATACTTCATTTCTATTTTATTTTTGTACATAATTAATAAACATTGTATATATTAAATAATAAATACCTTTTATTTGCAAAATTAGGGTTTTGCCCTAAATACATAAAAACTCCAAAAATTAATACTTTTTATTTTGTTTATTTGACATATAAAAAATACTTTTTTCATACATATAAAAAACATTTTTTTTGCATCTTGCATATTTATTCCATTTTTATTTAATTATTGTATATTAAATAATTTGTATAATTCAATTTTGATGTAATAGTTAGGTTTAAATTCCTTGTCAAAATACCCCCATTTGAACATTTGTACCCCCCTTCCCATATATTATGTTGTAATAATTTAGGAACTTTATTTTTCGCACTTTAAAGTTTTCTAAATATGCCATGATAGAATTAGGGTTTGTATGCCAATCAATTAACCAAAATAGTTTGACCTAATTTCAAGATAAACAAGCATGAAAATGGACAACACTAATCACACTTGCACCCCTAGGGTATTCCACTTGTTGCCTTCAATAAAAGGCCATATTGCATGTTAGGTCTCTTTGGGCAAAACAAAACAATCAAATGATCATAGTCCCTCGTTGACGCTTTCGAAAGTTGCCTAAAAATGATCAAGTCCCTTAAAGGAAAAACTGCCCAAAGATACTTGGCACCATTGCAATTATGGTCTAAACGATGACCCGTGCCCGTCCCGTTCATATCCTAACACAAGATTGTCCACCAAATGCAATGGTGGAACAAAATTGTTAAAAGGGTTAAAACATAGCAAAAATCTTTGAGAACTTTAGGGTAGATAGCTCTTGAGTACTTGTCAACTTGCGAAACAAAAACACTTGCCTATTTTTTTCAAACCACACATCACTACACTTTCAAAACAACTTTCAAAAAACCTTGAAACATCTTTTCAAAAAGACAAACACCTTTTGTAAAACATTCGAGTAAAGAATTGTTACAAGGGTTGCCTAGACAAGGCATCTTTTTCAAAACATTTTCAAAGCCACACACAAAGCACCATTTCAAACAATTGAAAATCAAGGCAAGTTGATCTAAGAAAGTAACTAAGAGCCCATGGATAACCATGGATAGAAAGGGTGCTAATACCTTCCCTTTCTATAATCTACTTCCCGAACCCAAGAAAACATCTCAAAGGTTTTTGCTGTGCTTTTTTAACCTTTCCTTAGGATAAAATAAAAAGTCGGTGGCGACTCTTTCTCAACCGAAACATTTGCAAAAACAAACGCAAAACTCAAGTCAGTTCTCCCACCGTATCACAGAACTGGCGACTCTGTTGGGGAATTCTTTTAAGTGGAGTAACCTTAGGGCTTAGATCACCCTCTTGCATGACTAATTGTTTGATTTGATTGCTTTATATCTTGGCTCTTTTGTTTGGGGTTTGCAATCCTACACCCGGATTTGGGGAAACATTCATAGATAGCAATACGTTGTGGAAACTGTGCGGGGTATACCGACACGGTGGAAGCAATAGCTATATTAGTGCGACATATTTGTGAGTACCGGTAACCCTTGAGTTCAATCAAGGAGAGTACGGGGCCGCTGAGTGATGTCACTAAGCACTAATGACCTAGAACCTTACTTGACCATCTTGGCCTTTTATTAGGGGTAGTGAGATGACCGGCTTTGGTGCAGTCCGAAGTTGGTAGATACTCGATACTACACTCATTGAGGGTTGTTTTCTTGGAATATTTTGGTCGCTAGTTAAGTGGCTAAACCAAAACAATGAACAATGAAAACAATCCAATGATATTGAGCTCCTTAGAACCCGGTTGCTATTTATAGGACAGGTTTTTAAGCCAACTACACTCAAGAGGGTACTTACCTATGAAACCTCATGCAAGCTTGAAACTAGGGTTTGGTGTGATTTGCCTGTACATATGTTTGTGCATACATCATAAACATCATAAAGCATCATATGCATTCACTAACCATTTCAAGGGTTTAGATCTTCATCTTTGTTCTTGTTTTGTAGGTCATGGAAATTCTTCGAAGAAAAACCATCCAAGTCAACCTTGTGAGGATCCCTCCTCAACTCAAGGAGCTCACATCAAGGATTCTGGAAAGCTCACCCTTCAGTGAAAGACATGGTAGACTGCTCAGCCTAGTCAACACCAACATTGAAGAGGACATGATGAAAGTGTTATTCCAGTTCTTTGACCCTCTTCATCACTGTTTCACTTTCCCCGACTACCAGTTGGTGCCCACTTTGGAGGAGTTTTCTCAACTCCTGAGAATTCCTATCCTTAATCAACTACCCTACAACGGTACGGAAAAGGAACCAAAGCCTGAAGATGTTGCTCGAGCACTACATCTACAACCATCTGACATCAAGGGGCATTGGGAAACTAGAAGCGGCGTCAAAGGATTCTTAGCAGAATTCTTGTTTGAGAAGGCACAAGAATGTTGGAATTCATTGGACCTACAAGCCTTTGAAGAAATTGTGGTACTCCTTATCTATGGGTTGGTCTTGTTCCCAAATCCTGACCAGCTCGTAGATGTCAACACCGTCAAAATCTTCTTGTCCAGAAATCCAATACCAACATTGCTTGGGGACATTCTTCACTCATTTTACACACGAACAATGAGAAAGAGGGGTGTTCTCATGTGCTGTACTCCTCTCCTTGCAAGGTGGTTTATTTCGCACCTTCCACAATCTGTCTTGAAGAATGACCAAGGCTCAAGGTGGTCCTAACGGTTGATGACTCTTACTCACTCTGATGTACATTGGTGTTCTCGGTCCAGAGAAAATGTCATCATCGTCGATCGTTGTGGAGAGTTCCCTAATGTTCCATTACTTGGCATTAGAGGGGGCATTACCTACAACCCTTGCCTAGCTTTGAGGCAATTTGGATATGCACAGAGGGATGGCCCTCACGACATGTTGATTCCTGACCTAGTTTTTGACTTCGACAACGATGCGCAAGGACTTCACCAAAGATTCATCAGAGCTTGGAGGATGCCTAACAAGGTTGACAGCAAGACATTGGGGCACAAGAACTCCATCCCTCTCGAGCCTTATCTCAAGTGGGTACGAGCCCGAGCCCAGAGTCTAATGATGCCTTATCCTCATGTACTCCCTGTGATTAAAGAGCCCGTCAAGGAAGGAGAGGTTTCCTACACCATCCTATATCCTGACATGCCTACATCGTGGGAGGAAATGCAGAAGAGTTGGATCCAATTCAAGGAGGAACGGAACACTTTTGAAGCCAGCTTCTACGCCAGTGAGAAGAAGGTTCTAGAGCTTACCCGCCGACTCCATGAGGAAGAGACCCTCAACACCTACATCGCACCAAAGAGGATGCGCAACGTCTTTTTACCTTGAGAAGTTTTGTAATATTTGGCCCATGGGGCATTTATGTACTGACAAATTTCTTCTTATTAATATGACGTGCGTTCTCTTTTGTTTGCAACAATTTTGAATATTCTAAATCCTTGAATGCATTGCATACATAAGCATACCATTCATCATGTGCATAAGCAGGTCTCACGCCAGGTTTCCTTATCTGTCTGTTGTTTATTTCAGCAGGATGGATCTCGAGCAAACAGTCAAGGACCTGCAGGCTCAAAATGCACAGTTTCAGCAACTCCTGATGACCTTGGCTAAGGGTCAGGAGGATCTAAAGACCCTACTGGGGAATAAGGACCTAGTGAAAAAGAAGAAAAAGAGACTCGGGGTGGCTACTTTAGGGAGAAGATTTGAAGGAGAAGCCAGAAGAGTGCTTGAATTTCCTCCTACTTCTGAGGAGGGAACCAGTAAAGGGGGTGCGGCTGCGGTACCTTCCGAGTCCGATATGGAAGAAGAGGAGGCTGAAGAGGATGAAGACTACTCTGATCAACAATACCCTCCGGCTGATGACAAGTACAAAGGTTTAGAAGACAGGTTGGCAGCCATGGAGCTGCAGAGAGTGCCGGGTTTGGATTTCGAAGACTTGGGTTTAGTTGCCGGGATTGTGATTCCCCCAAAGTTCAAAGTGCCAGTTTTTGTGAGGTATGACGGGCTGTCCTGTCCAAAAATGCATCTCAGGTCCTATGTAAGGAAGATCCAACCTTACACCGCGGATAAGAACCTTTGGATCCATTTCTTTCAAGACAGCCTTTCTGGGGCTCAACTAGAGTGGTTCTATCAGCTAGAGGGAACCAGTGTCCGAAACTGGGAAGACTTGGCCACCGCCTTTTACAAACAATATCAGTATAATTCTGACCTTGCTCCCACGCGTACCCAACTTCAGGGTATGTCACTAGGAACAGGCGAAGGATTCAAAGAATATGCACAAAAATGGAGGGATTTGGCTGGCAGGGTGCAGCCGCCTTTAACCGACCGTGAACTTGTTGACATGTTTCTAGGGACCCTGTCTGGTCCATTCTTCAACCATCTGATTGGTAACTCTTCCGCGGGGTTTACCGATTTGATCTTAACAGGCGAGAGAATAGAAGCTGGCATCAAGTCAGGGAAGATTCAGAAGGGTGCCGCTGCAAGTGTTGAGAAGAAGCCTTTCAAGAAGGAAACGGCCGTTGTATACTCCCAGAGAAGAGCAGGGAAGACTGAGCGCCGGCCGACCGTGGGGGCCGTAATAATCCAAAACCCTTCAAGTGAGCAGCCTCGCTATAACCAGTCCAGACCAAATCAGCAACGGGTGGAACGGCCACAACGGCAGTTCACCCGCATTAATATGACGCCAGCGCAAGTGCTTCCCCATCTGTTAAAGTTGAATCTCGCCACTATCAAAGAGGCACCAAAAAATGTGAATACGTCCTCTCCGTATTATCATCCTAATGCTAAATGCGCCTACCATTCTGACAGTGTTGGGCACGACACCAACGATTGTTGGGCACTCAAGCATAAAATCCAAGACCTAATAGAGGCGAAGGAGGTGGAGTTCGACGCTCCAGAGAAGCCGAACGTGATATCTGCTCCAATGCCGAAGCACGGCCGAAATGTCAATGCCATTGAAGAAGATTTGTATGTTGCTGATGTCAATGATCTGATAACTCCGTTGTTAACCATCAAGTTGAATCTATTAAAGGCCGGGATTTTCCCGGGATGTAAAGAAGATTGCTACTGCTGTTACTCTCTGCCGTTTGATTGTCCGTTACTGAAGAAAGGCATCCAAGGCCTAATGGACAGTCGACAAATTTTGTTTGCAAAAGTTTCTGCTATTCCAACCCATACTGAAGATGTCTCAATTATAACCATTCGCGCCAATCTTTCCAAGGCCGTCAGAAAGCCTGCTAAGATTACACCAGCTACGGAGTCTGTTCCTTTGAAGATAACAATGCCAGGGCCTGTCCCCTACATTTCTGAGAAGTCAATACCATGGAACTACGGCGGTGACGTCTACTACCATGGTATTAAACAAGTTGAAGTAACTGAAGAAAGCTCGGATGAGGAAGAAGCCAGCATTGGAAACATTGCAGGCACAAGCAAAATCACCCGGAGCGGGAGAATATTTTCTCCAGAGATTGCCCCTCCAAGAGCAATCTTTGGACCCTCATCTGCTGCCAAGGCTATTCCTGCACCAATAAAACTCTCCGCTAGAACCCCATTGATTGAAGATGTTGTTGTTCCTAGTATTGTCCCTCCTACCGCTGTTGATAAAGGTAAGGGAACCCAAGATGAGCTCGTCAGGACGAGGGCTCAACCCTTGGTCATCCCGGAAACCTCCAAGAAAGAAATAGAAGAGATCTTGAAGATAATAAAAAGGAGTGATTACGATGTGGTAGAACAACTGGGGCAAACCCCCTCGAAGATCTCCATGTTGGCACTACTACTTTGCTCAGAAGCGCACGCCAAGGCTCTTATAAAATTCCTGAAGGCGGCCCATGTGCCCTAGGAAACCTCTACAGACCAATTCCAAAATTGCATGGCCAACCTTACTGCAGACAATGGATTAGGATTCTCTGATGCCGACCTAACTCCTAAAGGTAGAAACCACAATGATGCTTTGCACATTTCTGTCGAGTGCCAAGGAACTACTCTCGCACATGTCTTGGTCGACACGGGTTCTTCGTTGAATGTACTGCCTAAGAAAGCTTTGGACCGACTAGATTGTGAAGGTTTAGAGCTGAAGTCGAGTGATATTATTGTCAGAGCTTTCGATGGTTCAAAGAGGATGGTCCATGGGGAGGTTGATATTCCCATCAAGGTAGGCACTGAGGTGTTTAGATCTACTTTCTATGTGATGGACATCCGTCCGTCATACTCTTGCTTGTTGGGTAGGCCTTGGATACACAATGCCGGGGCAGTCACCTCTTCCTTACATCAGATGTTGAAGTATCCTGTCAAGGGAAAGATCATAACCGTCCATGGTGAAGAGGAGTATATGATCAGCCACCTGAACTCCTTCCGGTATGTGGAGGTAGAGGGTGAGTTCATTGAGACACCTTTCCAGCATTTCGAAGAAGTCCCTCCTGAAATAACAGTAGCAAAGTTGGTAGCTGAAGTACCAAAGCAGATGGCCAGGATGGCATCTCTGGAGGACGCAAAGGCCGCAATAAAGGAGGGGAAGAATTCAGAATGGGGGCAGTTGCCTGATATTCCACATAAAACAGACAAATTTGGATTAGGGTTCACTGTCGCGGGCCAGAAAGCTATGCGCCGTTCGAAGATTGAAAGAGCGCCAATCAAAATTTCTCCCTACGGAATCAACGCTTTGGAGGATGAAGACGAAGAGAACAACATCGAAGAGTGGATCTACCCAACTATCAAAGGAGGATTATGCAACTGGGAGGCAAAGGACTTTGTCCCCATCACTTTTATTAATCAGTAATTTATCTGTCAAACATTTCCTATGGTCTGTAATAATTACTTTTGAACAATCCGCACACTACCTTTTTACCTCATGCTTTGCCCGGGGCATGTGGGTCCATTTGTAAGGGTTTTGATTATCTTCATATCCATATGCCATGTTTAATGATTCATTAGACGTTTTTCATTTGATAAACTGATGTGTTCATTTTCTTTCCTTTTGCATTTTTGTTTAAGGATGGCTATCCCTTACACACACCCACACTCACAAATGCAGGTACCCATCCACTCTGGATTCCATGGGTGACTATTCTGCTATATCCTTCAATAACTCTGAAGATCTGGTCAATCAAGCCGAGTATGAAGATGACGAAGGTTGTGAAGTACCAGGGGAACTAGCCAGACTTCTACAACAAGAGGAAAGAGCCATCTTACCTCACGAAGAGTCATTGGAGACTGTCAACTTAGGAACCGAAGAAGACCGGAAGGAGGTACAAGTGGGTGCCAATCTGGAACCAAGTGTCAAGGAGCGCCTGATACAGTTGTTAAATGAGTATGTTGAAATCTTCGCTTGGTCTTATGAAGACATGCCGGGTTTAGACACAGACATCGTGGTTCACCGTCTCCCCACAAGAGAGGATTGTCCACGGATCAAACAAAAAGTCCGCCGAATGAGGCCTGACATGTCTGAAAAGATTAAAACAGAAGTGATGAAGCAATTCGACGCTGGCTTTCTGGATGTTACATCCTATCCTCAATGGGTCGCTAACATCGTGCCAGTACCTAAAAAAGATGGCAAAGTCAGGATGTGTGTGGACTACCGGGATTTGAATAGGGCCAGCCCCAAAGATGATTTTCCGCTACCACACATTGACATTTTAATCGACAATACAGCTCAGCATAAAGTGTTTTCCTTCATGGATGGATTCTCGGGTTACAATCAAATCAAAATGGCCCCCGAAGATATGGAGAAAACAACTTTTGTCACACAATGGGGCACTTTCTGTTACAAGGTGATGCCGTTCGGGCTGAAGAACGTAGGGGCAACTTATCAACGCGCCATGGTAGCTTTGTTTCATGATATGATACATCATGAGATTGAAGTTTACGTAGACGATATGATAGCTCGATCACAAACAGAGGAGGAGCACCTTGAACATCTAGAAAAGCTGTTTTCCAGGTTGAAAGAATACAAACTCAGGTTGAATCCAAGTAAGTGCACTTTTGGAGTTAGGTCTGGTAAACTTCTAGGATTCATTGTAAGCAACAAAGGCATTGAAGTCGATCCAGCAAAAGTGAAAGCAATACAAGAGATGCCTGCTCCCCGTACTGAAAAGGAGGTTAGAGGGTTCTTGGGGCGCTTGAACTATATAGCCAGGTTCATCTCTCATCTGACTTCTACCTGTGAGCCAATTTTCAAACTATTAAAGAAAGATCAGGTAGTCGAATGGAACGACGATTGCCAAGCTGCTTTTGAAAAGATCAAGGAGTATTTGCTAGAACCTCCTATTCTGATGCCACCCGTCGAAGGAAGACCATTGATCATGTATCTGACAGTCTTGGATAACTCAATGGGGTGTGTTTTGGGCCAGCATGACGAGTCTGGTCGAAAAGAGCATGCTATTTATTACCTTAGCAAAAAGTTTACCGACTGTGAGACTCGCTACTCACTGCTCGAGAAAACTTACTGCGCTTTGGTATAGGCTGCTCGCCGACTAAGGCAGTATATGTTGACTCATATTACCTTGTTGTTTTCCAAAATGGATCCTATCAAGTATATCTTCGAGAAGCCTGCTTTATCTGGAAGGATAGCTAGATGGCAAATGATCCTAACTGAGTATGACATCCAGTACACCACTCAAAAAGCTATAAAGGGGAGTGTACTAGCTGACCATCTGGCTCATCAAGCTATCGAAGATTATCAACCCATGAGATTTGACTTCCCAGACGAGGACATCATGAATTTGGATAACACTAAAAGTAACGGACCGTATGACGGACCCGAAAAGGGATCCCGATGGACCTTGTACTTTGATGGTGCTTCAAATGCACTTGGAAACGGTATCGGCGCAGTACTCATTTCCCCGGAAGGTTGTCACACACCTTTCACGGCCCGAATTTACTTCAGCTGCACAAACAACATGGCTGAATATGAAGCTTGCATCTTTGGTCTCAAGGCTGCTATAGACTTGGGGATCAAATCTTTGATCGTATTCGGGGACTCGACTTTGGTTATCAGTCAAATCAAAGGAGAGTGAGATACCAAGCATCCTAATCTTATCCCATACAAAGAACGTGTCTTGACATTGTTGCCTCATTTCGAGCAAATTACCTTCGAGCATTTCCCGCGAGAAGAGAATCAGCTAGCAGATGCTCTAGCTACAATGTCTTCCATGTTTAAACTCAACTGGGATAACGAGGCTCCCCAAATCACCATCGAGCGAATGGATGAACCGGCACATTGTCACGAGATTAATACCGAAGAAGTAGTGGAACAACCTTGGTTCCATGAAATCAAAAGGTATCTCCAGACTAGAGATTATCCCGAAGGAGCTTCCGTAAATGACAAGAAGTTCTTAAGGAAATTTGCTGCCAAATTCTTCCTGAGCAACGACATCCTTTACAAACGAAGCCATGATTGTGTATTACTCCGATGCGTAGACAAAGCTGAAGCAGAGTTGATCATGACTGAGATACACAGCGGCACATTTGGCACTCACTTGAGCGGGCATACAATGGCTAAGAAGATCCTAAGGGCAGGCTATTACTGGTCTACCATGGAAGCTGACTACCACCAACATTCCCGTACTTGCCACAAGTGTCAAGTCTACACTGACAAGGTCCATATCCCTCCGATTCCTCTCAACATTCTGACTGCTCCTTGGCCATTTGCAATGTGGGGCATCGACATGATTGGAGAGATCAAGCCCACGGCATCCAACAGGCATCGTTTCATCCTGGTCGCCATTGACTATTTCACCAAATGGGTCGAAGCAGCTTCCTTCGCCCCTGTTACTAAAAATTTGGTTGCCCGCTTCATCAAGCAAAATCTCATATGCCGGTATGGTGTTCTAGACAGGATCATCACAGACAACGGTACTAATCGGAATAACACGATGATCACCGCATTGTGCGAACAGTTCAAGATTTATCATCACAATTCATCTCCCTATCGGCCGAAGATGAACGGTGCTGTTGAAGCTGCGAACAAAAACATTAAGAAGATCATTCAGAAAATGACAGTCACTTACAAAGACTGGCATGAGATGTTACCGTTCGCTCTACATGGATATCGTACGACGGCACGTACTTCAACCGGGGCAACCCCGTTTTCTTTGGTATATGGCATGGAAGCTGTCCTGCCTATGGAGGTTCAGATCCCTTCTCTAAGGATTATGAAGGACGCATGTTTGAATGAAGATGATTGGATTCAGACCCGACTTGATCAACTCAATTTGATCGACGAGAAGCGACTCGCTGCTGTATGCCATGGTCAGACGTATCAAAAGCGGATGATCAAGGCCTTCAATAAGAAAGTCAGACGTCAAGTGTATCAAGTCGGAGATCTCGTAATCAAGCGGATTATCTTGCCGCAAAGTGATCCCAGGGGCAAATGGACTCCTACATATGAAGGACCATTTGTGATCAAGAGTATTTTTTCTGGTGGTGCAATGATTCTGACCACCATGGACGGCAACGATTTGCCGCACCCTGCGAACGCAGCCATAGTCAAAAGATACTACGCATAAAATAACCCGACAAGTCGAAAACCCGAAAGGGCGGCTCGGGCAAAAATGGGCATCCCGGTGAACCGAAAACCCGAAAGGGCGGTTCAGGCAAAAATTAGGGATAAAAATAAAAAAATCTGTACACCCGGCAAGTTGAAAACCCGAAAGGGCGGCTTGGGCAAAAAGGGGTTTCCCGGTGGATCGAAAACCCAAAAGGGCGATTCAGGCAAAAGTTAGGGAATTAAAGCGTATGACTATGTCTCGTCAGATCACTTCAAAGACAATCTCTTCATCAACCAGTTCCAAGCTTCTGATCAATCCAACCATCGGCAAACGAAGCATTGAATGGACAGATATTCAGAGTTGTGAAGGCTATAGCGGAATGGAATCCCATGGAATTATCTCACATAGCCATCTTTCTTTTGTATAAATTTTTCAATATTTATAACGACATCCTCTTACTAGGGTGATCGTCTCCTTTGTACAAGTATACTCATAGAAAGTTAATACAAATACTTTTCAGAAATTTGCGTCGTTTCCTTTTCTCTTTGCTGTTGCACTTATGTTTTATTTGAGAAACGTCCAATGTTTTGTTAAATAGGCATATGCATTTGAACATAATCATTCACTTATAAATCAAGGTAGGTGATCACTATTGAGTTGAAGGTGCAGTTGGATATCTTGATACCCTTTCAAAGGAAATCCCGAGCAGATTTGAAATCCACATTCTTCAGTCAGAATTTAATTCCCTAAACAGAGTCAAACTTCAGGATCCTCGTCAGCAAAAGCTTTCTCAAAACTGATTTCCCCAGCCAGAGAACCCTCCAGAACTCAATTCCCCTCAAAGTTAAGTTTCAGTATCCCCAGCGGAGCCAGACTAGTGAACCTTCTCCCCGCAGAGATGCTTCTCACTAGACTAAAGATTCTCAGTCTTACCTCCCCAGCATGAGTCTACCAGGTTCTGAACTCCCCAGTAGAGATCTTCAGAAATTCTCATACCCTGTAAGTCACCAAGGAAATTCCAAATCCCCGCGGTGGTCCTGAGGCCCCTCACTGATTGAAGATCTGGTATTCCCCAGCAACAACCAGGGAATTATTCTTCCCGGCAGCAGTCAATATGGTTTTATCTTCAGCCATCTAGGATTCATTTATCCTCCGCAAGACAGCCCTTCAGCTTACATGCACATTCATTTACATTCATATCATATAACGTACATCGCATCATGCATAATGACATTGCATATAACTAACTCTTTACCTTTTCAGGTAAGATCAGTCGACAGACAAAAATCATTATCTTCCGAGATTCTTTCTAGAAATAGTTCAGATGTGACCCAGACATGGCAACATTCTGATGCTTATTCCAGATTCATCCAGATGCAGTTTTATACAAGCTCATCATCAGGAAACCCTACACCGGTTCCTCCTCCACCCTCAAGATTTCTGAAAACAGTTCACGGGTTCTCCAAGTAACGGATATTAACCTATCGCTTGTTCAGATTCTTCTCAAGACTTCTGAAAACAGTTTATGGATTCTTCCCAACAACGGATGTTAATCTATCACTTGTTCATATGCAGACTTCTGAAAACGGTTTACGGATTCTTCCCAACAACGGATGTCAATCTATCACTTGTTCAGATGCAACTTTTTGAAAACAGTTTACGGACGCTTCCCAACAACAGATGTTGCTCTATTGCTTATTCAACTTCAAGACTTCTGAAAACAGTTTACGAATTCTTCCCAACAACGGATGTTAATCTATCACTTGTTCAGATGCAACTTTTTGAAAACAGTTTACGGACGCTTCCCAACAACGGATGCTGCTCTATTGCTTATTCAACTTCAAGATTTCTGAAAACAGTTCACGGGTTCTCCAAGTAACGGATGTTAACCTATCGCTTGTTCAGACTCTTCTCAAGACTTCTGAAAACAGTTTACGGATTCCTCCCAACAACGGATGTTAATCTATCGCTTGTTCAGACTCTTCTCAACTTTTGAAAACAGTTTACGGATGCCTCCAGATACGGATGTCAATCTATTGCTTATTCAGACCCCCAGTTCAGAGATGGTCCTAAACACGGACACCTTTCCGATACTCATTCCAGATGGCATCTTTAAGCCCATCCCAGATAAGATTCTGTCACCCTTCCAGATGGCATCTTTAAGCCCATCTCCAGATGGCATCTTTAAGCCCATCCCAGACAAGATTCTGTCACCCTTCCAGATGGCATCTTTAAGCCCATCTCCAAATGGCATCTCTAAGCCCATTCCCACATCCATTGCTGTGACGAGTGCAAATTTAAGGGCACTCTAGTGTCCAATCTCCTTTTACCCTCGAGTCGCGAAAGGCAAACTTGCCAATCTAACTCTTCAGATTCAAGAAGATTGAACAGGGTCAACTGTTGTACCCCAAAATTTTCCCTCCCATTTTCTCAATATTTTCTCATCACAAGACCCTTGGAGCTCAAGATCCAGTTAGGGTTTCCTCTGCTCAAGACTTCTCCTTGCACTGTTGACCCAAATTAGGGTTTGTGTTGGCACAAAGATGTTTTGACCTAAAATGCCTAAGATGAATTTCATGCTCCATATTGGACTCCCAAGTTTATCCATATCAAGTTTCAAGCCTTGATTCCAATCTTTGCCCAGTAAATTGGACAATGGACCTAGAAATCAGCTGTATTGGGGAAAAAGTCAACTGTGGTCAATTGACAGTCAAACCTCATGATTTTTGATCCACATCAACATAATGAACTCATATGAACCACTTGGTCAAGTTTGGATCACAATTCCACAAGAAATTTGATCAGATCACCAAAAGGGCAAAATGGTCATTTTTAGGGTTTTGACTGCACAAAGGCAATTTTTGACTGTTTGACCTAGCCAATGGCAAACCAAGCTCACATATGGACTCAAGGACCCAATGGAATTGTCTTGACATACTCAACAAGCCCAAAAGATCCCAAATGCACAAGATTGACAGTTGAATTTTCCAGTCAATTGATCAATTTTTGACTGTATACTGAAAAGTCAAACTTTGACTTTTTGGTCAAAATCAAGGGTCAAGATTCATTTTTCATCAAAACATGCCAAATCATGAAACTTGTTCATCAAGAAACTAAGAATTGCAAATTAGGGTTTGAAATGAAGATTTTTCATAACTTAGAATTTTTCTAAGTTATGAAAAACCCTAATTTTTTCCTAACTTTGTCCAACTTTCTCAACAAGATTCATTTGGATTCAAGGAAAAGTCAAAACATGAAAGTTGTAGACCATTGCAAAATCTACAACTTTGATTCACAAATTTTTCTCAAAAGAAGCTTGTAGCTCAAGTTACAATTTTTGAAACAAGGGTACCAAGCCATTCTTAACTTAGAAAAATTTTGACCTATTTTAGGCAGGATTTTTGCCTAACTTCAAGACCATTTTTCACATGCTTCCACTTGGAATTTCAATTTTCATTTCAAAGATGGATTGTATTACACATTCCAAGCTTTCCAAAATGTCCAAGAACTCATCAAACAAACTCATGGTTAGGGAGAATCGAATTTGGCAAGTTGGAAAAAACTCACTTTGTTCATGAGCCATTTACATGTTCATAACTTGTGCAACTTTTCAAATCAGCATGCATAAGCTAGTTACAGGCCTCTAATCCCATTTGCACTCAATAATTAAATGCCAATCCATTGTGTGTTAGCATTATTTTGTGCATTTGGACATTACATGTTAGATTAAGCCTTAATTAGAAAAAGTACTTTATCCATTTTTGTAAAGTTTGGCTTTATGTCAAGTTTGTGAATCAAGGAGTACAATGCATATCTTTGGACACAAGATTCATGGAGATATCACACTGATCAAGGCTCAAGTGTGCAACATACTTGAGGGGCCTGTACAAGTCTAGAGAACCACTTGACATTTTCTTGCTTAAGGGTGAAGAAAGCTCGCATAACAACTACCAACTCACATTGTTGCAACCACAAGCTTAGACAAACTTCTTGAGCACATTCTAAACAATCATCCTGACCTGAAACACGAGCTAAACACCTTCCAAACCTCATCAAACCTCAAAACACCATAGAACTGCCCAAAACAGGGCACCTGCTGCAGATTGAGTTCCATAACTCAATCCATTCGTGCATTCTTGCTAAAACCACTTCAAACACATCCCACATCATCCCTTGAAACTGTTCCAAGCCCTAAACACGACCTGTAACATCCCTAGCTAACATCACCATTTTTATTTTTCTGTTTTGCAGTTGAAGTACCATAGCACGATTCTCTTGGTTTCCAAGCAAACTAAAGCTTGGAATAGCATCCCTGGACATCAAGGAAGCTGTACCAATCACCACCTTGCATTGAAAACACCTCCATCACCAGATACGATTCCAACTGAACAGGTAAGTTCATGAACTCTTATCTCTCTATCCAGGCATTGTTAGGTTTAGATTTGTGAAGAAATTATGTCACATTCATGGCCCTGAACATGCCCATATAATTAGTTTTCATTTATGTTATGTGTGCTATGAGAATTTGATGTCTGAACTTGGAACAAAAACTAGGTCAGGAATTGGGGGAGAAGAAATTCTCTCTCATTTCTGAGAGTTAAATCATGTTCTTTATATGTACGAACTCGTGAGATGATGCTTGACATTTTTTGTGTTGTGAGTTTTCATTAAAAGTCAAAGAATCAGGTTCTTGTTGTGGAAGCAAAGAGGCGCGCGTTTTTTCAAACAGAAATGGCTGGAGGTTGAAGAAGCTGGTCTTTGGGCTGGGCCTGTTCCACTTTTCTTATTTTGCACCCTATGTTTACTTTTAAACCCCCTGGCCCATTTTGAAATATCTTTATTATTTCTGATTTTTTCCTTTTGATTTTGTTTTTGTATTTTTGTCTAAACATGAAAAAACATTAAAATTATTTTTCTCACATTTTTTTGCATTTTTTTGACATTTATTTTGTTTCTTTTAGTTTTGTACATAAATAATATACAAATACTATTATTTAAAATAACTAAAAAAAATAATACAAACATATTTTATTTCTGATTTTTATTTTATTTTCTCTCTTGAAAACATTTTATATAAAATATACTATTTTTGTAAATATTAAATATTTTATTTTTGTATATATTTAATATATTTAGTAAATAATACAAATACATATATATTTATTAGTATATTTAGGTTAAAAAATACAAAATATAATATTTTATTTTTATTAATATTTAACATCAAAAATACCTTTTTTACAAATATACTTCATTTCTATTTTATTTTTGTACATAATTAATAAACATTGTATATATTAAATAATAAATACCTTTTATTTGCAAAATTAGGGTTTTGCCCTAAATACATAAAAACTCCAAAAATTAATACTTTTTATTTTGTTTATTTGACATATAAAAAATACTTTTTTCATACATATAAAAAACATTTTTTTTGCATCTTGCATATTTATTCCATTTTTATTTAATTATTGTATATTAAATAATTTGTATAATTCAATTTTGATGTAATAGTTAGGTTTAAATTCCTTGTCAAAATACCTCCATTTGAACATTTGTACCCCCTTCCCATATATTGTGTTGTAATAATTTAGGAACTTTATTTTTCGCACTTTAAAGTTTTCTAAATATGCCATGATAGAATTAGGGTTTGTATGCCAATCAATTAACCAAAATAGTTTGACCTAATTTCAAGATAAACAAGCATGAAAATGGACAACACTAATCACACTTGCACCCCTAGGGTATTCCACTTGTTGCCTTCAATAAAAGGCCATATTGCATGTTAGGTCTCTTTGGGCAAAACAAAACAATCAAATGATCATAGTCCCTCGTTGACGCTTTCGAAAGTTGCCTAAAAATGATCAAGTCCCTTAAAGGAAAAACTGCCCAAAGATACTTGGCACCATTGCAATTATGGTCTAAACGATGACCCGTGCCCGTCTCGTTCATATCCTAACACAAGATTGTCCACCAAATGCAATTGTGGAACAAAATTTTTAAAAGGGTTAAAACATAGCAAAAATCTTTGAGAACTTTAGGGTAGATAGCTCTTGAGTACTTGTCAACTTGCGAAACAAAAACACTTGCCTATTTTTTTCAAACCACACATCACTACACTTTCAAAACAACTTTCAAAAAACCTTGAAACATCTTTTCAAAAAGACAAACACCTTTTGTAAAACATTCAAGTAAAGAATTGTTACAAGGGTTGCCTAGACAAGGCATCTTTTTCAAAACATTTTCAAAGCCACACACAAAGCACCATTTCAAACAATTGAAAATCAAGGCAAGTTGATCTAAGCAAGTAACTAAGAGCCCATGGATAACCATGGATAGAAAGGGTGCTAATACCTTCCCTTTCTATAATCTACTCCCCGAACCCAAGAAAACATCTCAAAGGTTTTTGCTGTGCTTTTTTAACCTTTCCTTAGGATAAAATAAAAAGTCGGTGGCGACTCTTGCTCAACCGAAACATTTGCGAAAACAAACGCAAAACTCAAGTCAGTTCTCCCACCGTATCACACCCATTTACCTATTCGAATGTGTAAAATGGGTTTAGATAACATATGCTTGATGACATCAAAATGAGAATAAACATAAACTTTGATTGGTTTTATATAATGCTTGAGTTTAGTACATGAGAAATACAAATATAAACATAGTTTTTCAATTGCATTATATCTAGTTTCAGCATCATTTAGTACTCGACTAAGGTAATAAATGGCCCTTTCAACCCCATTTTTGTCTTCCTGGGCCAACATGCTTCCCAATGTCGACTCTGACGCTGCAATTTACAGTTTCATGCATTTGTTTCTATTTGGAGGTGCTAGTATTAGAGGCTTCATCAAATAATCTTTTAGACGATCGAATTCCTGTTGGTGTTCGTTTTCCCACTTGAATTCAGACTCTTTGCCTAATTTCAACAAAGGAGAAAATGCCAAAGTTTTGCCACTCATGTTTGACACGAACCACCTTAGGAAATTTATCTTTCCCAACAAAAATTGGAGTTCTTTATTTGTTGTTGGCGCTTTGGTATTCAAATAGCCTTGGTTTTGTTATGATTAATCTCTATGCCTTTCTTTTGCACTACAAAACCCAGAAAATCTCCTGCACGAACACAAAATGCACACTTTAATGGATTTTTTTAATCCATATTCCCTCATTCTAATAAAAGACTGTCTAAGATGGTCTAAATGACCAGCTCTCGAGGGTGATTTGACTATAATGTCATCAATGTACATCTACATGAAGGTGTTTATCAAATCGTGAAATATTGAGTTAATTTCTCTTTGGTAAGTTACCCCTGCGTTTTTAAAACTAAAAGGCATGACGACCCACTCATATGTGCCTAACGCCCTAAGGAATCGAAACGTAGTTTTGTGGGTATCATCTTCAGCGATGAAAATTTGATTATAGCCTGAATATCCATACAAAAGACTTAAATATTCATATCATGCGGCCAAATCGACCAGCATTTCTGCCACAGACATTGGATATTCATCCTTTTTGGTGGATTTATTGAAATCCCTAAAGCCTATGTAAATTCTCAAAGTTCCATTTTTCTTTATTACATGGACTATATTAGCTAACCATTCAACATATATGATTATCTTGATGAACTTTCTCTTCAACAACCATTCAATGTCTACTTTGATTTTGGATAACACTTCTGAAGCGAACCTCCTTTGCATTTTCTTGATTGGTCGTTTGCCTGGATTTATAGGCAGCTTCATCTCCACCATTCCTCTACTTAAACCATGCATCTCATTGTAATCCCATGCAAAGCAATCCTTGAATTCTTTAAGTAAGTTGATCACTCGATCCTTCATCTGGATGTCAATCTTGGTGATGATGTAGGTAATTCTCTTAATTGAACCATCACCTAGGTTGACTTCCTCTAAGGGATCTTGTGCCTACATCTTTAAAACATTGTCTCTTGGATCTTTATCAAACCCCAAAGGCTCTTTTTCGTATATACAATCAAGCCTCTGGCTTTCTGAAGCTGTTGTTTGGCTTGTGTCTCCAAGATCTTCCACCATGATGGCCTCAGGTGCCATATTTGAAACATCTTCAGCCTATAAATTCGCATTTATTCTGTTTTCGGCCATATAGGCCAAAATCCTTACCATAGCATTCGCCTCAGGCATCATCATGATTTTGTCCTTCTTCCCACCTAGTGGGCCTAAACTCCCCTTTTGCAGCTGGATATGTGCAAACTTTTCTTGGTCCCAAATAAAACCATGAGTGGGGTGTAAAGTCAAGAAATTAATTGCATCAGGATACGACTTGAAAACTGCATCTTCTGGGCCGCACGGTGGAATAGTTGAAAATGCTTTGTCAAAATTATTTCAATTTACCACCTTCATATCAGCAGTAAAATAACTATGATCTTCCTCTATGTTTTCAATGATCCCATCTCGACGCCATATGGACACACGTTGATGCAGGGTCGATGGTACCACCCTTATTCCATGTATCCATTCACGCCCCAACAACAGGTTGAAATTTACTTTGGACGCTATCACCATGAATAATGTTGTCCTTGAAGTCGAGCCAAATAATAGATTTACTTGAATCACACCCAAGATGTGACTTGTCTTTCCTTCATAATTCGACAGGACCATATTGTATGGTTTAAGGTCTGTGTCGAACTTACCAATTTTCATCAACAATGATTGTGGCATCAAATTAACACCAGCGCCACCACCAAGGAACACCTTGTTCACAAGGAATCCATCAACCTTATCCTTTATGAACAAAGGTTTGAGATGATACATCATGTCTGATGTAGGTTTCTCAAACGTTGCATGTTGCTGTTCTACCACCCCATTGTTCATGACATAGTAACATATAGGTTTTTGACCTGCTGATTCCTCATACATGTCTTCTTCCTCATCCCTAAATGCCTCTGAGGGAAACCCATATTCATTGGGAAAAACTGACACAATATTGTAGTGGACTATTAAACTGTCCTTTGAGTTATCTTTGATATCGTCTGATACTTCATTATCCATATTGTCGTCACCAAGATCTTCAACCTTTGCTGCTGACCAATTTATAATTAGCATCAACAATCAATCTTAGGCCGATCGACGTTGTACTTCTTTCTGGATGCTTTCACCCTTTTGTGGAACAACTTTTGTTGCAGCATCTCTTGCAGCTTTCTTATTCCTCAGAAACCTCCTCCATTGGGTATTCGTCATAGGATTCTTCCCTTTGTACGTGGGAGGAACATGGTATTTCTTTGAAATGATCCCAGTTTCAGCAAGTTGGGTTGAACTATATCCTTTTTCCATCATCTCCCATTTATGGGTCGAATCTGACCCCTTTTTCACCACCTTCTAGTTCTGGTTTTCCCCTAGGATAAAAGGGTCGAACCCAATTATTGTTGGACACATTAGTTGGTGGCACAAACGTTCTCAGATATGGAAACTTGAGTTTCTCCTGAGGCACTTGAACATTGTTTGGCCCCTTAGCATGGTCGAACACCACTTTTGGATTTTTTTCCTTGATGGTGCTTTCTCTTCAGCACCTCAATCTTCTTTGTAGCTTCTTCGTCATAGATCACGTTACAA
Organism: Vicia faba; assembly: GCA_948472305.1. NCBI lineage: Eukaryota > Viridiplantae > Streptophyta > Magnoliopsida > Fabales > Fabaceae > Vicia > Vicia faba. The sequence goes on from OX451740.1 coordinate 1,325,648,539, forward strand.
TTTGGGCATAACATGGATATAGAATTACTCAACTTACATGTGTTCAGAAAATCTACCAACTCCTATTCAGTTTTAGGAAACACGACCTTCATCAATTCAACCACTATTTCTTCAGACAGTTCTTTATCCTTACATTCTGTTTTTGCTTTGCTGTCCTGATCACCTTCAGGCTTTTCAGCAAAATCAACCATCATCACTTCATGTGGCTTAGACACATTATCATTGGCATTTTTGAGACCCTTGACTGTTGTAGCCATAACCGGTTCATCTTTAAGACCATCAGTAGCCTTGAGCATCAATGTTGCTAGTGAGTTGATAGTGTTTACCTGTTCGTCTATGAGGCCCTCAGTAGCCTCCATCATCAGCACTTCAAATGGCTCCACATAGTGTGCATCAGCCACATGTAAGGGATTTGAGTCGACCTTCATAACATTCTTTGGTTTCTCACCAAATTTCAGTCGACCGTCTTTCAAAGCCTTTTGAATCAAATCCTTGAAAAGAAAACACTGAGAAGTATTATGACCCAAAAAATTATGATATTTGCAAAAACCTCTTTTTTGTTTTTGCTCTAATGGTGGATTCTTAGTGTCCGGGGGCACTATAATATGACCATCTAAAACTAAAACATCAAATATTTTATCACATTTTGACACATCAAAAGTACATGTTTTAGTATTAGTGCTATCATTTTTTGGACCTTCAACCGTCTTTCTCTTAGACAGTCTTATAGTTTTACATGCATATAGAGGCCCATCTTTCAATTCGGCCACATTAACCTCTCCTTCTTCCATGTATTCATTATCAGACTCTATGGAATAATCCTCTATGTTTACATAGGAAATATTTCCTTTTCTATGGTCCTTTGACACCCTAGCTTTCTCTGTTTTTAAATGTTCGACATATCAAACCTTATCAGCTAGTTTGGACATATTCATAATAGATTGAGGATCAAACTTTTTCCTAATAGAATAATCTCCCCCAGCGTCCATTTCGACCTGCTCATGTTCAGGAACCCTAGTAAAGCATCTAGATTTAGGACCCTAAACCTATTCAAATAGTCTTCCATTGACTCAGACGACCTTCTCTTGATGGAAGATAATTATTTCAAACTTATCTTAGGTTGAACAGCATAAAATTGCTCATGAAATATACCCTCAAGTTGTTCCCAAGTGCGTATGGAGTTTGGAGTCAATGTTGTAAACCAAGTAAAAGCATTCTTTGTCAATGAATTAGGAAAATATCTTAACTTTAAACCTTCATCGTTGGCGATATTGCCAACTTTTGTTTAGTACCTAGTAATGTGTTCAATGGTCGACTCATTGGCCTCACCAGCAAAATTGGTAAACTTAGGTACCTTACATCCCCTAGGTAATTCTTCCTGTCGAATGTAATCAGGCAATGGAGAAGAATAATTGGGCCTCCGGAGACCAACATTTACTACAAATCATGTTAATACTTCTTCTACCACATTTACTATGTTGTTACGTCCAACAATGGCATTTCTTAACACTCGATCAACATCTTGGTTTCTCCTAACTACGACCGACCTAGGTTCATATTGTTCAATGAATTATTCCTCTTCATAAGTGGATGCTTCCACTGTTTGAGGTCTAAAAGGACGCTCATTGTTGCCCCCTCTAGTTATTCAAAAACCCTCGACAGCCTGTGGAACATTTGAGTTTAAGTTGGTTGGACCCCTAATGAGTCGATCAATCTACCTATTTGGTCAACTACATGATTGAGGGCGACTCTCATTTGTTGAGTTAAAACATTTACTAACTCTAAATTAGTCTCATACATTTGTTTCCTTAAAGCCATAACGAATGTAGTATTCAAAGATGGTGTCGACTGCGGGACATAACTAACACCACCTAGTCGACCACTTGGGGAATAACTTCCTTGGTTTCTAGAGGCAACTATGTTTTCTGTACATGTGGCAGGGTTCATTTGTAACCCAACCATCATGGAATAAGGCATACCATATTGGTGAGGGACAAATGATGACCCTGAACCCCTGTGAAAGAATGGTCAATTTAGGTCAAATGGCGATACCTCATGCCCAGGTTCTGTCATTGTGATTGTTGTCACTGAACCATGAACCACAGTCGATCTTACGGGAGATAAAACTGTCACGCTTTGAGTTGTGGTACTTACTGGTATGACATCCATATTGTTGTACCCCAAAATTTTCCCTCTCTCTTTTTCACAAGAAATCACAGCTTCAGGCTTTTCTTGATTTTTCAGATTGGTTTAAGAATCGGTCAAACAAACTTTTCTCACCAGTCAGACAAAATTAGGGTTTTTCATTGATTTTGAATCAGTCAGACAAAATTAGGGTTTCCATTAGATTTTGAATCAGTTCAAGCAGATTATTGATTTGGTTGAGTTTGGCTTAGGGTTTGATCAGGCAGACGCTTCTTTGACAATAAATCAAGAATTAGGGTTTGCGCGCGCATTCTCCGAAGGAATTAATTCTACAGTTCTTTTCAATTGACTCTAGGACATGGGTTGAGGCTTCTGATTGAAAGTTTGAAGTTTAAGTTTGATCAGTGAGATAAAAGACATATGGACGTTTGTTTGTTTAATTGTGCATTGCTTTTGGTTATTCGGAACGCTGGACGTTTATTGATTATTTATAATTTCTAAGTTAAAATTATTGGATAATTCCCAATTATTATAACTCAAGAGATTTAAGTAATTAAATAAATAAATGCAGAAGAATTAAAAGAGGTATCTGACAAAGCAAGATTTTTATTCATTTTTAATTGTTTGTTACAAATATTATTTGAACACTGTAAATTTATATACAGTTGTTTACAATAATATTATTACAATGATTAAAAGTAAATTAAAACTATATCCTAAATCTCTGGAAATCTTCATCTTCTACTGCTGCTCCCCATTACTCAACTGATTTTTATCTGCAAAGACAAAAAAGAAAAGAAGTCAAACACAGATAAATTAAGAGCATTCTCAGACAGTCAATCAAATTAAAACTCATCATTAAAAGTGTTGGCCGGAATCAGTTTGTTCGCCCTCTCTGCAAATCACAAGAAGACTCTTGGTTCACAAAGAGGGAAAGGCAATATGTTTGCAAATATAAAAATGTACAAGGCTGCATAATTGAACCAAATGCACAAAGCTACATGAAAAGGGACAAGCTACTGAATATGCCAAAACAAGTTGCAAAGTCAAACTGAAACAAACAAGTTGCAAAGTTCAAATTGAACAAACAAGCTACTTGAAAAGGCAAACTAAACTGTCCAGAGAGATGTCAACCAAGCTGCAAAGTTCAAATTGAATTACACTATCAAACTAGGCAAACCAAATTGTCAAAAGTGTAAAGCTGTCAAACTGTCCAAAAGAGCTGCCTACAAGCTAGCAATGAAGAAAAACTGGAAGTATGCAGAGGAAAGACACAATGCAAGCAACATTTCAAATTATCATCATTTTCCAGGCCATCACTTTTTCAGAAAAGAAAAGGACAGTTAAGCAATAAATAATGCTTTTTTCTGTGGAGAGAGAAAGAGAGAGAGAAGTAGAGAGGCTTACAGTTTTGCAGGCTTAAGGCTAGAGATAAAACAAAGAATACCAAAACAGTTCAAGGAGGCAGAAAAACATAAAGAAAAATATAACACAAGCTCTCAAGCCTGTAACTTCAAAATAAGCTTCCAACTTTCTCAAGCTTTAAACCTGTTACAAAGCAAGCCTGAACCAACTCAAACCTCCACAAACCTGCATAAAACATATCAACCTGCATAGGCTACAAACTGTAAACAAAAACTCAGCCTTAAACCTGTTTCAAACATACAAGCCTTTCAAAGCCCTGCATAGCCTAAAGAACAAGCCTTGAAGCCTGTCTTTTCTCCAAGCCTGCACAAACTCAAGGAAGCCTGCATAAACCCCAGTCTTTCTGAACAACAAGCCTAAAAACTTGTTCATTTTCAAAGCCTGCTCAAACTACCTTAAGCCTGTCAAAACAAACTGATAAGCTTTTCAAAGCCCAGTAAGCTTAAAGACCAGATAGCATAACAAACAATAAACCTGTACCAACAAAACCTTGAAGCCTGCTAAAACCACCAAGCCAGTCCAAATATCAAAACATACAGAAATCCAAGCATCTCAAATCATAAGCAAACAACTCTCAGTTTCAATATCCGCATCATTGAGAAAACAAATCCAAACTCTCAGAACTGAAGTTCATCATTGAGTTACACAGCATCAAGAGAGGAAAAGAAACTCAAAAGCAAGCAATCAGAAGCAAGTATTCAGAAGAAGAAAAGGAGAGACAGAAGCAAATAAACTAGGGTTTTCAGAAAGCGTTCATCATAAAACCAAACATAAGCAAGATACAAAATACCAGGGAGGCCAGCAAGCTCAGCATCACGTACTCCCTCGCCTTGGCCACCGGAGACGCCTCCTGTCCAAGCTTTCCTCCCTCTCTCCAACAAAGGTATTGTCCTCCTTCCTTTTCACACCTCACAGAAATAATAATACAAAAGATCAGTACACGAAAAAGTTAAAAACATGCGCGGACATTCAAAACCTAAAACGTGAAAAAAGAGAAAATCGTTAGCTCCTTTGAAGCCCCGCCTGAGCTACCATGAGAAGGAGGAAGCGGAGATGGCGTCCAGTGGCCAGGCATGGAAGGATTTAGTCAGAAGCTCGCCATGGTTAAGAAAGATGAAGAGGACAACGAAGAAGAAGATAGAAACGGCGCCGCTCATCAAACTGTACGAACCCTAGTCTGAGCCAAAACAAAATGAACCCTAAACAAAAACATTGCAAAACACGTTTTGGGCATGTCCCCAACAAAAGCCCTTAAGCCCATAAAAACTGGCGCACCCCCCCCCCCTTTTTTTTGCTTTGAATCAGTTTGTTTTTGTTTGGGCCAAGCATTTCCTCCTTAGGCCCATTCAACCTTTTTTTTTACTTTTTTTACACTTACAAAACAAATCCCTTTTTTATATCACTTTATTTTCTTTTTCTTTGATCAAAATAATACATTACTTTGTTGTATAAATTTCACCAATACTTTTTTTACACTTAAAATTTGTATATATGAAAACATTTTAAAAAATACATAAATAGTTAATTTGTTTTTAAGGTTAAATATTTCCTTTTAATTAAAACTTTTATATAATTTAACAAAAAAACAAAAATAAATAAAATACTTAATATTGCATTAGGTTAACATATTTTTCACATTTGTAAATAATCACATGCATGACACAATACTTTTGTTTATCTTTGATTCTTATACTTTGATTACATTTTACATTGAGAATGCAATTCGATTTGGTTATAAATAACATTTAGACACTACTATCCTGATAAGACTCATCCCCATTTGTAAATATTTGTACCCCCATCCCCGGATACTTATTTGTAATAGCTTAGACTTTAAATTCCCGCAATTTATCGCTTTCTATATACTGTATAGTAATTAGGGTTTGTATGCGAAGATTCAAAATCAACCGCTAGATAACCTAATACAAGACAAATGCATGAAAATCAAATACACAAATCACACTTGCACCCCTAGGGTAATCCCGCTTGTTGCCTTCCAAAATGGGCCATGTTTGCATGTTGAGTTCTTTGGCAAAACAACAAAAACGAACAAAATGATCATAGTCCCTCAATGACGCTTTCGAAGTTGCCTAAACAAAATGATCATAGTCCCTCAAGCAAATTGCCAAAGACACTTGGCACTATTGCATTCATGGTCTAAACGATGACCCGCGCCCGTCCCGTTAACATCCTAACACAAGGTCGTTCACCAAATATAATGGTGAAACAACACTGTTAAAAGGGTTAAAAACATAGAGAAAGATCTTTGAGTACAATAGGGTAGACAACTCTTAGTTATTTGACCGACTTGCAAAAACAAATCCTTGCCATTTTTCAAAACACACTCCACAACACAATTTCAAAACAAACTTTCAAAAAACATTGAACATCTTTTCAAAAAGACAAACACCTTTGTAAAACATTCGAGTAAAGAATTGTTACAATGGTTGCCTAGACAAGGCATCTTTTTTCAAAACATTTTCAAAACCACACACACAAAGCACCATTTCAAACAATTGAAAAACAAAGGCAAGTGATCTAAAACAAGTAACTAAGAGCCCATGGATAACCATGGATGAAAAGGGTGCTAGCACCTTCCCTTTTCATAATATACCCCCCGAACCCACGAAAACATCTCAAAGGTTTTTCCTTTGCTTTTTAACCTTTCCTTTAGGATAAAATAAAAAGTCGGTGGCTACTCTTGCTAAACCGAACAAGTGCGAATACAAACGCAAAACCTCAAGTCAGTTCTCCCACCATATAACAGAACTGGCGACTCTGTTGGGGATTGATTTAAAAGTGGGGTTACCTTAGGGTTTAGATCACCTTTACATACTTGCTTTGATTGCTTTGATTGCTTTACTTTTTTGGTCCTTGTTTGGGTTTGTTGTAAATCCTACACCCGAATTTGGGAGCACCTTTTTAGGTAAATAGCAATAAAACTGTGAGGGAACTGTGCGGGGTATACCGACATGGTTGAAGCAGTAAGCTATGTTAGTGAGACATATTTGTGAGTACCGGTTGCCCTTGAGTAGTCAAGGAGAATACGGGGCCGCTGAGTAATGTCATGAAGCACTAACGAACTCTTAGAACCTTAATTGACCATCTTGGCCTTTTTAGGGGTAGTGAGATGACCGACTTTGGTGCAGTCCGAAGTTGGTAGATACTCGATACTACACTCATTGAGTGTTGTTTTCTTGGAATATTTTGGTTGCCAGTTAAGTGGCTAAACCAAAACAATGAACACAGAAAATAATCCAATGATATTGAGCTCCTTAGAACCCGATTTCTATTTTAGGACAGGATGAGCCAACTAACTTCAAGAGGGTACTTACCTACAAACCCCATGCAAGCCCAAACCTAAGGACTTGTTTGCTTTGTGTGAATATGATTACCTGTATATACACTTACTTGCTTTTTCATACATGTACATAACATCATAACATCATACCATCATACCATAGCATTTTCAATAACCATTTCAAGGATCTCGAGGGTCTTTTGATGCAGGGTCACGTTGAACCAGACGTCTACCAAAGGGAAAGAGGTTTCTCCTCTAAACAAATGCCATCAAAGATCAAGTGCAACAACTTGAATCAGGGGCTATGACCCACTTGACATGGTGAGCTTGATTCTCGTGGAAAGACATCCACTGATACAAAGCTATCCAATCAGAGATGTTGATCAAAGTTCAACCTCTAACATTTTCTTGTGTTTACCCCGAGAGATCCTCGAAAACATGCATTCACATATCATGCATTGCATCATAACATTTTTTTCCTTTTCAGGCTTCCTTATTCTCCTACTGTTTATTTCAGTAGAGATGGCTCTAGAGAGGACTGTCAAAGACATCCAGGATCAAAATGCTCAACTTCAAGAAATGTTCTTGAACCTGTCCTTGGGGCAAGAAAAAGTGAAAGTTCTCCTCACAAGGGGCATGGTCCAGGGGAATTCAAGCAATGCCAGGAGTGATCAGTTGGAAGAGCTTCAGTCTGAGCTGACTGCAATGAGGATCCAAATGATGGGACAACTGGTGGGCCAGATGGCTCTCATCCAGGACTTGGCTCAAAGACAAGAGGAGCTCAGAGTTCTCGTCAACAAACTGCTTCGGGATAACCAAGTGGGGCAAACATCTGAGGTTGAAGAGCAAGTCATCATTCAACCCCCTTTGAGACAAGAAGACAAGGGAAAGGCTCCTCTACTTGCTTTAGGGTCACAAGCTCATCAACAACCGCGTCAGCGTCAACGGGGTAATCGGCGTAAGCAAAATACGTCGGGAAGACAGTTCACTGAAGTTGACATACCGTCATCTCTAATACTGGAACGCTTGTTGGAGGTCAATCTGACTGCTTTAAGGGATCCTATTCGGAAGCCCAATACCTCCGCTCCTAGCTATCATCCCGATGCATTTTGTGTATACCACTCCTATAGTCCGGGACATGACACCGACGACTGTTGGGCCTTGAAGAACAAGATTCAAGATCTGATTGACATTGGAGTACTGAGATTCATGCCAGATGGCGAGATGAAAATCTTCCGTTAAGGGTTTCTCCACCTGAAGTGACAAAGCTCAAACTGAGAGGCTTTTGTTCCATTTGAGTTTTCAAGTTGTAATCTCTTTGTTATTCAAACAATTATCTATACATGTCAAACTTTGTTTCATTAATGCATTGCATATGTTTGTCTTGAATTCATCCATTCGTTTTCACTACTCTTATGCTTTCTTTATGATATTTAACTCTTGATAAAAAGCTGCAAGCCTTTAGAGGGTGGATGACGAAACAATACCATAATCTCATACAATATGCTTTTGAACAGACCTTGCTGATGATGTACAGGCATTTCTTTCAATTCCCAAACACTGGAGTTATAAGGAAGATAATCCCTAGTCAACCCCTTCGAGACAAAGAAGTAGGAGTTTTCTGTTCTAAACAAATTGAAACCTTTGATTTAAACCTGGGGCAGGGTAGTCTCTCAGTTAATTCAAAAAAAATGCGCATTGAAGTCGCAAACTCTCAGTTCGTAATACAACAAACGACATCAAAAAAGAAAGACATTCCTTTGGAATCAAATGACAGTGATGGTTCCTTATCTCATAGGCAGTCATTACCTCTCAAAAGAGAAAATCCCACTAATCCGAAACCTATAAAGGAGGCTTAAGAAAGCTGGGGCATCCCGCTGATTGTAATCTCGAAAACTGGAACAATCAGGTAAAAGTTAGGGATAACGAATCAAAAGAAAGAGGTCATTATAAATCCTCAAAAACATGAAAAAATGTTGCAAAAGAAAAAGGAGATGATGACTGCCCTCCAAATTCAACTTGTGTGAACCATCACCAAAAAAAAGTCGTTCCAAATTCGAATAGAGTTCGACGCACAATTAACTGAGTCTAGGATTGAAGGACATCACGAAGAGAGGGTGGGTACAAATATACTTTGAGCCTTTATCCTTTGTTTCTTAAACCGAGAACCAAGCCACGTTACAACCCTTCAAAAGTCCTAATTGAAGCATGGTTTAGTTCGAAAGCATACTGTTACAAAAGGTATCCTGACTCCTGTAAGGCTTTACTCTAAATCTTGTGTTGAATTTGTCTTATAGAAAGTTTTCTGCTAAAAAACGCATTTTCTCAAAACTTCGAGACAGACATAAACTTTGCATTACTTGAATATCACTGTTTGCATTTGGCTATTTGTTTGACAACAGAGAAATTCACACAACGAATATCCGATGAACGAAAGCTCTCTCAGTGAACAAAATCAATTCAAAAAGGATGACACTTCCATTGACAAATCTCCTATCAACAAGGGGGCATGACATGTCACTATCCAGCACACCTGGGGCAGTCCAGTTAAGATTTTAACAAATATTTCAAAGTTCAATTAACCTGGGGCAGTCCAGTCAAGATTTTAACAAATCTTTCAAAGTTCAATTAACCTGGGGCAGTCCAGTCAAGATTTCAACAAATCTTTCAAAGTTCAATTAATCTGGGGCAGTCCAGTCAAGATTTCAACAAATCTCTCAAAAGTTCAGTGAACTTGGGGCAAGTCTCCTTCATCATCACTGGGGGCATTCGAATGTCAAAAGTCGTTCAAAATTTCCTTCATCACCTGCTGGAAGTTACGATCAACATCACAAATTCCTTCATCACCTGTTGGAAGATACAGTTTCAGATACGCTCCAAACACAACGCAGTTTTACACGGACTCATCATCAGGAAACCCTACACCGGTTCCTTCTCAAATCCAGATGCAGTTTTACACGGACTCATCATCAGGAAACCCTACACCGGTTCCTTCTCAAATTCAGATGCAGTTTTACACGGACTCATCATCAGGAAACCCTACACAGGTTCCTTCTTTCAACTTACCAAATTACAATTCAACAATCATTCTTGGAGGACATCTTTAACCACATCACCAGTAACTATCCATCCTATCTCCAAATGGCATCTGTAAGCCCATTCCTGACATCAATACCTGAAATAAGCCAGGACAACTATCTCACCGACCAACCTTTTCAAGATCCCAGATCAATACCTGCAGCAATCAAAAGATTCTTGCAATCCCCAGTAGAGCTAAAACTTCCAATTATTAATCCCCAAGCAGAATGAAGACTCTCATTCTCAGTTCCTCACAGAGTATTCAAATATTCTCCAGTAAAGATCCCCTCAAGACAGGAATCCCCAGTAGATTGGCATACACCCCAAGCTCCTGATTCCCCAACGGTGGTCCCAGGACTTCTCATTTTCAACGATCAAAAGATTCTTGCAATCCCCTGCAGCAGTCAAGGATTCACTTTCCCCGGCAGCAGTCAAGATTCTATTATCTCCGGCTATCCAGGATTCATCTAACCTCAGCAAGACAACTCATCAGCTTACATGTGCATTCATTACATTCATATCATAAACATTGATATAACATATGTTGCATCATACATTTCATGCGACATAACTTTGTGTTTCAACTAACAATTTACCTTTTTCAGCAAAAGGTCGACAACAACTTTTTCAAAATCCAAGATGTAGTTTTACACTGACTCATCATGAAGCAACCATACACCGGTTCCTTCTCAAAATTCAGATGCAGTTTTACACGGACTCATCATCAGGCAACCCTACACCGGTTCCTTCGCCATTCCAAGACTTCTGAAAACAGTTTACGGATTCTCCAAACACGGATGTTAATCTATCACTTGTTCAGACTCAACTTTTGAAAACAGTTTGCGGACGCTTCCCAACATGGATGCTGATCTATTGCTTATTCAATTTCAAGACTTTTGAAAACAGTTTACGGATTCTCCAAACACGGATGTTAATCTATCGCTTGTTCAGACTCAACTTTTGAAAACAGTTCACAGACGCTTCCCAACATGGATGCTGATCTATTGCTTATTCAACTTCAAGACTTCTGAAAACAGTTTACGGGTTCTCCAGATACGGACGTTAACCTATCGCTTGTTCAGATCCAAGACTTCTGAAAACAGTTTACGGATTCTCCAAACACGGATGTCAATCCATTGCTTATTCAAGATCCCCAGTTCAGAGATATTCCAAACATGGATACCTTTCTGATACTCACCCACTCACCAACGACATACAGTTCAACAAACATTTCCAGATGGCATCTCTAAGCCCATCCTCCTACCAGCAATTTCCAGATGGCATCTCTAAGCCCATCCCCCTGTCACATATCCAGATGGCATCTTTAAGCCCATCACCAAATGGCATCTTTAAGCCCATTCCCTCAAACTACACTTTGACGAGTGCAAATTTTTTGGGCACTCTAGTGTCCAATCTCCTTTTACCTTCGAGTCGCGAACGGAAAACTTGCCAATCTAACTCTTCAGGTTCAAGAAGATTGAACAGGGGCAACTGTTGTACCCGAAAATTTGCCCTCTCTCTTTTTCACAAGAAATCACAGCGTCAGCCTTTTCCTGATTTTTCAGATTGGTTTAAGAATCGGTCAAACAGACTTTTCTCATCAGTCAGACAAAATTAGGGTTTTTCATTGATTTTGAATCAGTCAGACAAAATTAGGGTTTCCATTAGATTTTGAATCAGTTTAAGCAGATTATTGATTTGGTTGAGTTTGGCTCAGGGTTTGATCAGGCAGACGCTTCTTTGACAATAAATCAAGAATTAGGGTTTGCGCGTGCATTCTCAGAAGGAATTAATTCTACAGTTCTTTTCAATTGACTATGGGACATGGGTTGAGGCTTCTGATTGAAAGTTTGAAGTTCAAGTTTGATCAGTGAGATAAAAGACATATGGACGTTTGTTTGTTTAACTGTGCATTGCTTTTGGTTATTCGGAACGCCGGACGTTTATTGATTATTTATAATTTCTAAGTTAAAATTATTGGATAATTCCCAATTATTATAACTCAAGAGATTTAAGTAATTAAATAAATAAATGCAGAAGAATTAAAAGAGATATCTGACAAAGAAAGATTTTTATTCATTTTTAATTGTTTGTTACAAATATTGTTTGAACACTGTAAATTTATTTACAGTTGTTTACAATAATATTATTACAATGATTAAAAGTAAATTAAAACTATATCCTAAATCTATGGAAATCTTCATCTTCTACTGCTGCTCCCCATTACTCAACTGATTTTTATCTGCAAAGACAAAAAAGAAAAGAAGTCAAACACAGATAAATTAAGAGCATTCTCAGACAGTCAATCAAATTAAAACTCATCATTAAAAGTGTTGGCTGGAATCAGTTTGTTCGCCCTCTCTGCAAATCACAAGAAGACTCTTGGTTCACAAAGAGGGAAAGGAAATATGTTTGCAAATATAAAAATGTACAAGGCTGCATAATTGAACCAAATGCACAAAGCTACATGAAAAAGGACAAGCTACTGAATATGCCAAAACAAGTTACAAAGTCAAACTGAAACAAACAAGTTGCAAAGTTCAAATTGAACAAACAAGCTACTTGAAAAGGCAAACTAAACTGTCCAGAGAGATGTCAACCAAGCTGCAAAGTTCAAACTGAATTACACTATCAAACTAGGCAAACCAAATTGTCAAAAGTGTAAAGCTGTCAAACTGTCCAAAAGAGCTGCCTACAAGCTAGCAATGCAGAAAAACTGGAAGTATGCAGAGGAAAGACACAATGCAAGCAACATTTCAAGTTATCATCATTTTCCAGGCCATCACTTTTTCAGAAAAGAAAAGGACAGTTAAGAAATAAACAATGCTTTTTTCTATGGAGAGAGAAAGAGAGAGAGAAGTAGAGAGGCTTACAGTTTTGCAGGCTTAAGGCTAGAGATAAAACAAAGAATACCAGAACAGTTCAAGGAGGCAGAAAAACATAAAGAAAAATATAACACAAGCTCTCAAGCCTGTAACTTCAAAATAAGCTTCCAACTGCCTCAAGCTTTAAACCTGTTACAAAGCAAGCCTGAACCAACTAAAACCTCCACAAACCTGCATAAAACATATCAACATGCATAGGCTACAAACTGTAAACAAGAACTCAGCCTTAAACCTGTTTCAAACATACAAGCCTTTCAAAGCCCTACATAGCCTAAAGAACAAGCCTTGAAGCCTGTCTTTTCTCCAAGCCTGCACAAACTCAAGGAAGCCTGCATAAACCCCAGTCTGCCTGAACAACAAGCCTAAAAACTTATTCATTTTCAAAGCCTGCTCAAACTACCTTAAGCTTGTCAAAACAAACTGATAAGCTTTTCAAAGCCCAGCAAGCCTAAAGACCAGATAGCATAACAAACAATAAACCTGTACCAACAAAACCTTGAAGCCTGCTAAAACCACCAAGCCAGTCCAAATATCAAAACATACAGAAATCCAAGCATCTTAAATCATAAGCAAACAACTCTCAGTTTCAATATCCGCATCATTGAGAAAACAAATCCAAACTCTCAGAACTGAAGTTCATCATTGAGTAACACAGCATCAAGAGAGGAAAAGAAACTCAAAAGCAAGCAATCAGAAGCAAGTATTCAGAAGAAGAAAAGGAGAGACAGAAGCAAATAAGCTAGGGTTTTCAGAAAGCGTTCATCATAAAACCAAACATAAGCAAGATACAAAATACCAGGGAGGCCAGCAAGCTCATCATCACGTACTCCCTCGCCTTGGCAACCGGAGACGCCTCCTGTCCAAGCTTTCCTCCCTCTCTCCAACAAAGGTATTGTCCTCCTTCCTTTTCACACCTCACAGAAATAATAATACAAAAGATCAGTACACGAAAAAGTTAAAAACATGCGCGGACATTCAAAACCTAAAACGTGAAAAAAGAGAAAATAGTTACCTCCTTTGAAGCCCCGCCTGAGCTACCATGAGAAGGAGGAAGCAGAGATGGCGTCCAGTGGCCAGGCATGGAAGGATTTAGTCAAAAGCTCGCCTTGGTTAAGAAAGATGAAGAGGACAACGAAGAAGAAGATAGAAATGGCGCCGCTCATCAAACTGTACGAACCCTAGTCTGAGCCAAAACAAAACGAACCCTAAACAAAAACATTGCAAAACACGTTTTGGGCCTGTCCCCAACAAAAGCCCTTAAGCCCCTAAAAACTGGCGCACACCCCCCCTTTTTTTCCTTTGAATCAGTTTGTTTTTGTTTGGGCCAAGCATTTCCTCCTTAGGCCCATTCAACCTTTTTTTACTTTTTTTACACTTACAAAACAAATCCCTTTTTTATATCACTTTATTTTCTTTTTCTTTGATCAAAATAATACATTACTTTGTTGTATAAATTTCACCAATACTTTTTTTACACTTAAAATTTGTATATATGAAAACATTTTAAAAAATACATAAATAGTTAATTTGTTTTTAAGGTTAAATATTTCCTTTTAATTAAATTTTTTATATAATTTAACAAAAAAACAAAAATAAATAAAATACTTAATATTGCATTAGGTTAACATATTTTTCACATTTGTAAATAATCACATGCATGACACAATACTTTTGTTTATCTTTGATTCTTATACTTTGATTACATTTTACATTGAGAATGCAATTCGATTTGGTTGTAAATAACATTTGGAAACTACTATCCTGATAAGACTCATCCCCATTTGTAAATATTTGTACCCCCATCCCCAGATACTTATTTGTAATAGCTTAGACTTTAAATTCCCGCAATTTATCGCTTTCTATATACTGTATAGTAATTAGGGTTTGTATGCGAAGATTCAAAATCAACCGCTAGATAACCTAATACAAGACAAATACATGAAAATCAAATACACAAATCACACTTGCACCCCTAGGGTAATCCCGCTTGTTGCCTTCCAAAATGGGCCATGTTTGCATGTTGGGTTCTTTGGCAAAACAACAAAAACGAACAAAATGATCATAGTCCCTTGATGACGCTTTCGAAGTTGCCTAAACAAAATGATCATAGTCCCTCAAGCAAATTGCCAAAGACACTTGGCACTATTGCATTCATGGTCTAAACGATGACCCGCGCCCGTCCCGTTAACATCCTAACACAAGGTCGTTCACCAAATACAATGGTGAAACAACACTGTTAAAAGGGTTAAAAACATAGAGAAAGATCTTTGAGTACAATAGGGTAGACAACTCTTAGTTACTTGACCGACTTGCAAAAACAAATCCTTGCCATTTTTCAAAACACACTCCACAACACAATTTCAAAACAAACTTTCAAAAAACATTGAACATCTTTTCAAAAAGACAAACACCTTTGTAAAACATTCGAGTAAAGAATTGTTACAATGGTTGCCTAGACAAGGCATCTTTTTTCAAAACATTTTCAAAACCACACACACAAAGCACCATTTCAAACAATTGAAAAACAAAGGCAAGTGATCTAAAACAAGTAACTAAGAGCCCATGGATAACCATGGATGAAAAGGGTGCTAGCACCTTCCCTTTTCATAATATACCCCCCGAACCCACGAAAACATCTCAAAGGTTTTTCCTTTGCTTTTTAACCTTTCCTTTAGGATAAAATAAAAAGTCGGTGGCTACTCTTGCTAAACTGAACAAGTGCGAATACAAACGCAAAACCTCAAGTCAGTTCTCCCACCGTATCACACATATTTTCTGTAGAAATCTTTGAATGTGCAGTGTTTGTGTCAGAGTGTGGCATTTTAGACTTAGACAAAAGTTTACCACTTCTCAAACTCATTCACACACTAACTATAAGAAACTTTGTGAAACTACACACAAAATTTGAAAATATTAGCACTGTTCCACCGGGTGTGCCAATTTGTTTACCTTTGGATTTGGTAAACAATGTTGGTCTCTTTAAAATAAGTTTACTGGTGAGATCGACCAGGGAATCTCAGTATAGTGCTTCAGTTCGTGGTTCGTGTGCATAATTAAAGTGTTTTCAAAAAGGGTCGTTCGACTGAGAGCCAAACGGCTTGATAAAAGACAAAGTAAATAAGATAAAAAGCGTTTTAAATTGTAAAATGTAATGACATAACATTAAAGAAAGGTTGAAAATAGGTTGGTTCAAACATACATTGCCTTTGCCTGACTCATTTCACTCGTTCTCTTGGTTACTCTAAGTGACTAGTGTAGAGGAATGTGAAAGTTTGACCTTTTACAAAGTGCACTAAGTGCTTTAATTATAATACACAGAAATAACTACTTTTTAAGTGGACTTCGTTTCCTTGCATGCCACATGTTCTTCATAAATTCCCTCCATGATCCCACGTTCATGACTCCTGATATCAAACCCATATTTTCCCTCCATAATGCTTCATCTTTGCAGTTTAGGCGCTCATGAGCCTTTTAACCCTTTTAGGCTTCTTACCTCTCTTGGGCCTAATCCATTCACCATGAACTTTTCCCTGATCGACTACACTTACAAAACCTTGGTTGACTAAATGTGAGATCATCTTGGTCGACATGCTTATGTAGTCGACTCCTTATAATTTAATGCTCTTTAATGCTCTTAAAAGAACCTTTTAACTATTAGATTGGATTTCTCTCTTTATGAAAATCCTAGCCAACAGGGTGAAGGGTTAAAATCGGTCTGGGATAAAGATTAGTGGGTCAAAGGCCCAAACGAAATTTGAACAAGAAAAAACCCTAGTTTTTAAAAGTTGGTTGCCACACACAATTTCTCTTCTCACGCTATTTTCCTCTATTCAACGGTACCCTGTTTTTTGATAGTGAACTTCCTTTTTCTTGTTCTTCTTCGCTCCAACAAACAACAACATCAAAAATCCTCTCTGCTTATCTCTCCTTTTGCAAACAACAACAACAAATTTCACTTCATCCTCTCACACTTCCATGCTATTTTCCTTCACACAAAAATCTTTTGGTCCTCTATTTCTTCTCTACCCGATTTCAACAACAACATATCAACCCCAGTTTTCAATCGTACAATAACAATAATTTATCAATCTCTCATGTGAATCACTCTCCTTGTTGAACCAAACAATAGCAACTTCTATGCTTAGTTCTTAAATTTATATCCTTATGGTTTCAGAATTCACGGAATAAAAACAAGCAAAAATTTCACGTTAAAATAGAGACAATATGCTTTCCGAATATAGCGGCAACAACAACAGTTAGGGAAAAAATGAAGGAAAATAATATTTACCGAGTCCGAGTCTCTTAGAAGGAGCTTAGAAGAAGGTGAGTATAAGAAATTTGTGCTTCTATATTTCTCTTCTTCTTTCTAATAAATTGTGAATTTGGAAAATGGGTTCTGCAGGGACGAATATAGGTTTAGTTCAAGCACAGTTAGAGCTTCAATATGAGGCTCTAATTTGCTTCTGATGTGGATCTTTAAGTGGGGGTGTTTGGAGAAATTTTCTAGATAATTTTCTGCATAATTTTTGATGGTTTTCTTCCTCCTCTTCTTGTGATCTGAAGGTGTAATACAGTGGGAGAACTGACTTGGTTTTGCATTTTATCACAAATATGCAGATAGTAAGAGTCTCCATCGATTTTTCTTTTATCCAAAAAAGGAAAGGGTGAAAAGAACAGGAAAGACCTTTGATAATTTTGAGTTCGGGGGGTAGGTTTTGAAAATGGAAGGTGTTAGCACCCTTTTCATCAGTAGTTATCTACGGGCTCTTAATCGCTAGCTCACTTTGTTTTTGAAAATGTTTTGTGTTGTGTGATTGAAAAATATTTCGAAAATGCGTACAAAGTGTTTATTTTTTTTGAAAATATTTTTGAAAGTGTGATTGTGAGAAATGTTTGTTTTGAAAAATATGAGCAAGCGATTATGAACTACCTACCTACTCAAGTTATTTCTTGTTATTTTCCTCCTCCTTTAGATAATGATATCCTACCATTAGTTAGTAGGAAGCCCTATCGTTGGATGTGAAGGGACATGCGCTGGTCATCATACAGTCATAAAGGTAACTCGTAGGGGCGCTTTAGCAGTTTTTCATAAGGTACTAGATCGTCTACCGAAGGCAACATTCGAAAGGGTCATCGAGGGACTACGATCTTCTTAACCGAGGGATAGTGCTAAAGCGCCTCCACATTCTAGGGACATGACTATTTAATCGAAAGGCAACAAGAGAGGCTACCCTAGAGGTGTGCATGTGCAAGTGTGTTGTTTTCAGTTATTTATCTTTGCATTAGGTTAGCTATCGTTTGCTTTTATATCTTGCCATACAATCCTATTTAGCTAAACTGTTATAAGGAAAGCGATAAATGCAGGAAGTAAAGGCAGAAAGTAAAGAATCCTACGCTATTACAAGGATTCAAGATTGGGGTACAAATAGTAAAAATGGGGAAAACAGTAAGACCCTAATTAAAATATTACAAAATATGAACAATTACATAATGATAAAAGACGGGAAAGCAAGAAAATACGCGAAGCGGTAAAAAAGGAAAAGAAAAAAGGAAATTGTTTTGTGATTTTGCTTGATGAAAAAGTTTGATGATTAATCTAAAAACCCTTATTAGTTTTAATTAAGAAAAAAATGAAATTGATTAAAAACCTAAAAAAACCATAAGTTGATTTTAATTAAAAGAAAATAGTTAATTAGTGAAAACCTGAAAAACTAAGTTAATTGATTAAATGAAAACAAAAAATTAATTAAGGTTAATTAAGTGAAAACCTAGAAATTAATTAGGTTTTATAAAAAAATTAAAGGTTTTGAAAGGTTTTGTAAAAAGAAGGTTTTAAGAGGAAGAGTAAGAAGGATAGATAAATGTAAGGAAATAAACCCAAAAGTGGTAGGGGTTGAACCCACGCCCTTAGCAACTCCAGCCCACACGCTCACCACCAGGCCAAGCGCACCTTGTTGTTAGGAAAGGCATCCAACGCGTTATGTAGTAAACCTGCAAAAATATGAAAATATGAAAATATGAAGAACATAATGGCAAAAGGCTGGATCGAATCCATGTCCTTTGATACCAATACCTTAACGCGCGTGCTTCAACTGCTGGGGTTGTGATACATCCATTAACTTATATCAAACAATAAATATATAATATAAATAAACTGCTTGAACTGGAGATGCGCCAGAGCCCTAGCTCCGATCGTCTTCCCGGTTACCCTTTTCTTCCAAACCTTCAAAAATCAAGGATGTTAGCACATCAAAAGCACCCTACCCCCCTAAATCGAGGGCTGTAAGTTCAATTGGAAAGTTATTTGGAGCTAAAACGGCCTTGTTTAGGAGTTATGGTGAAAATGATGTAAGTCGGTAAAAATATGGTGATTCAAGATTCCGATTGCATGGGACCTCTACGATGGGTCATTCCTGCATAGTTGAATCTCATAAACACATGACAAGCATCAGTAAACGTTAGAATGCAGTAAAAATGAAAAATATGAAATTCAAACAAAGATGGAATCGTGATGCATGCACAAGTGTTTTCTGGCCATTTGGATTGTTGTAAACAATCTAATCTTACCCTATGATCTTCCTGGGGTTGATTGAAATGGCTAGTTTGTAATGAAAGGGCTTGTGATAAGGGTTTCAAGTTTTTAGGGTTCTTGAAAAGTTTTGGAATTTTGACAAGTATTTGAGGCAAGGTTTCGCGTGTTTGTCTGAGAATTGGTGAAATTATATAGGTTTAAGTTAGGGCAAAGATATTGGCTTGGTCTTTGTGAGAAAGGCCTATGTTTTATCTTATTTATTTTTTGAAATATTAATGAATAAATTAAAATAATTAAAATATAAATAGCTCAAGAGGTGTATGAACAAGGTTTGAGGTGTATAAGGAGTATAATACACGTTTGGACTTTACAACAATGGCCCAGTAGCCCAAAAATCAAGTTTGCTCAATTTGAACTTCATGCTTTTGCTCAAAATTTTCCAACTTGCACTGGTCATAACTCTCTCAGTTTTCATCTGTTGAAGGTGATCTAGGAATTTTTGGAAGGCTCAATATGTCCTCTACAATCCCTCTTTTGGTCGTATTTGTATTTGGAAACTTTATCTTGATGTAAGTTGCCTTGACAAAAAGTGTATTTTTGTTGACTTTTGAAATGACCTGTAATGTATTCACTCATATCTCTCAAATGAAGCTTTTTTTGGACTTGAGATTAGAGTTAGAAAGTTGTATAGAATTGAATTTCCTTCAAAATGAGCTTTGGTTGAGAAAAATATGATGAAGCATGTGAAAGTTGTGCTTGGTCAAAGTTCAGTTGACTTCTCCTTAAGAAAACCCTAATTTGGTAACTTTTGACTTTTGATGAATCTTGGGTTTTCTTGATGAATCATGACCAACCCTTGATCAAATGATGAACTTGACTCCAAAATCTTGATGTTGACTAAATATCTTGAGGTTTGAGTGTATGTTGACCATAATTAACTTTTTGTCTAACACTATTGATTTCAGTCATCTGAGCATTTGACTGAGCAAACTTGTGATGTTAGGCTTGAAATTTGGCATGAGCATTCCTTGATACATATGAGGAACCATGAAATACATTTGAGGCATTATAAGCTCAAATTTCCTTGAGAAAGAAAAACCCTAGTTGTAGGCCAATTGCTTAGGAGGAGAGTTTGTCTGATCAAACATTGAGTAACCTTGAGCAATTGAAAACCCTAGGAGCATGAGGAGGTGTCTTGAAGAAAAATGAGATGGAAAAGTTTGGGTTACAACATAAGGCATGTTTATATAGCAAGATAAATTGAAATTTTAAGCGGGGAGGATGAAATAATTAGAGGGAGAATTTAATTTTGAGTGAAATTTTCGGTTGAGTTTGGACGCAATTTGAGAATAATTCGTGCCAATTGCTCTTTTGCAATATGAGCCTTTGATAGTTTTGAATGAAGGGCTTGGATTGGTCATGAAAAGTGTGAAATTTGGTTTTAAAGCTTGAGTTTTGGTGAACAACACGCTGCATAAACTGTGTTTGAACTTTGAGTACAACTTTAATATACGGTGTTTTGCATGATGTAAAACCGAAAAAGATGGCACGGTGGTAAAATTAGTTGCATCTATTTGTCTTGTGGGACTCCTCTGCATCATAGGTCTTAGCAATCATCAAAAGGAACTTTTAAATTGACCAAGCTTATTGAAAAACATTTTCTACACATTTTTATCTTACATGTGTTGACACATCCGAGTTTCAGGTCAACACATGTAACTGTGATTTTTGAGGTCGACACGTGCATCATATAGGTCGACACA
This sequence comes from Vicia faba, assembly GCA_948472305.1. Taxonomy (NCBI): domain Eukaryota; kingdom Viridiplantae; phylum Streptophyta; class Magnoliopsida; order Fabales; family Fabaceae; genus Vicia; species Vicia faba. Next base: position 1,325,669,668 of record OX451740.1, read on the forward strand.
TACTGAAAGATTTCTGAAATTGAATAAATTCTTATTTTATGTGTCGACACATCCATATTTCAGGTCATCACATTTACTCATATTTTAAAGCCTGTAGTTACTTACTTGCTCAGGGAGACACATAGAGTCCTTCAAGTCGACACATGCAGCTTTTTTATACAGTATGCGTCGACACATACGAGTTTGAGGTCGACACATAAATTCTCTTTTGGTCAAATTTTCATTTTCTTTTATTCCAAAATTATCCTTTTTGCCCTAAACTTTTCCAAACTATAAGTACCCATTCATGCATCATTTCTAACTTGATGATACCATAAATTAACCTAATTTTTCTCTTTATCTTCAACCTTCCAATCTATGAATATACACCAATATCACATTGTGATGATGTTCCATCAGGGTGCCATCTAGACGAAGAATTGAAAATTTCCAATTGGTTTAGATTGAGTTCTTGTAGGGGTCTTTATCTGGAAAAACTATCGGGTTTTTCCTCCAACATCATTTGTTGAATTGGGGGGGTTCTTGCAAGATCGTGCGAGAAGGAATCATCCATGTGAAAAATCTCTTGGAGTGTTTGAAATCCTTGAAAAATACCTTGGAGTGGTTAAAATCATTGCAATGAACCTTGGGGAGTTTGAAACCCTTTTAAGGAAGTAGCTTAAGCGGCGAATATATTGCATCTATCGGTTGATTTGATCTTTCTTAAGATCAAAGGTTGGAAGAAAGAACATCAACACCAAATTGGAGAATTTTGTATTGTTGTTTCTAACTCTTCCATTGTATTAAACATTTTGCATATAAGAACTATCCTAGTTCCATTGGAATTAGGCTCAGATGTACCCACACGTGAGGACGACAGTGGGGGACATTGAAGACAAACTCCTTGTGTGTTTTTACTTTTCCACTTTTACTTGCTTTCAATTTCATCAATCTTTTTATCAAATAATATTGTGATAGAAATTGAATTGTAATAAGTTTTCTCTCAATATATGTTTTTTAAATAGGTGTAGGTATAACTTATAATCAACTTTTATTATAAGTGGTTTAGTATATTAACACTACTCAAAGAGAAATTCTGAAAATTCACTTGCATGCCAAGTGTTTTATAAAATGATAAAGTTAGTTATTTGATTAGTTAGCCTTGGAAATAGCATTGCAAAGTGATTGTGTTAAAACAATAAATAAGTGGATTGTTGATTTGAGTTTGTATCAATCTATTACTCATTTTGTCTCATATACTTACCTTTCATAATTTGTATATCCTAGCTTCTAATAAGTTATTTTTAGACGACTTATCCAATTAATTGCTTCCGCATCAAAAAGTTTTGAAAACAAATTAATTTCTAGATTTGTGTCTAGAAATATTTTTTGCGCCTCTATTCACCTCCCTCTAGATATACGCCATCGTCTAACAAGTGGCATCAAGAGCCTGATTGATTCTGGCTTAAGAACCCTCTATAAAAAATGGCTTACGAATCTAAGGTGATCATAAGAGAGCTCTAATTTTTACGGGAGAAAATTATACTTATTGGAAAACTTGTATGCCAATTTATATCAAATCATATGACAAATGTGTTTGGGAAACCATTCAAAATGGTCCAACAATGGTGACATATGATGTTGATGGTATTACTATGCCTAAGCCATAAAATCTATGGGGTGAGAATGATAATAAAAAGTGGTCTTACAATTGGAAAGCTAAGAACATCATCGTATCTGAACTTGGTGATGATGAGTTCTATCGCATTTCCCATTGTCAAACTCCTAAGGCTATGTGAGAGACACTACAAGTTTCCAATGAGGGAAATAATTAGGTCAAACAAGCTAGGATTAATACACTCACTCAATAGTTTGAACTCTTTCGCATGAAAAATGGTGAAACCATTACAGAAATGCAAAAGAGATTATCTCATCTTATTAATTGTTTGAACTTACTACGTAATCTTATTTCCAATTCTATTTCTACTAATAAAGTTTTTAGATGTCTTACTAGGTGTTGGCAACCTAAGGTCACCGCGATCAAGGAAGCTAACAATCTTGAAACACTTGATCTCACCACACTTTTTGGTAAGCTTGAAGAACACGAGCAAGAACTCAATTGCTTAGACAAATATGAAAAGAAGCTTGAGAAGAAAAATAAGAACAAGGAAAGTCACAAGGAGGAAGTTATGAAGTCCAAAGCACTTAAGGCTTCTAGCTCTAAATCCTCAAAATAAGAGCAAAGTAAGGATAATGACTCTAGTGATTGTTGTACCCAATTTTTTGCCCCTAATATCCATTCATCATACCATATTGATTCAATCACAACAAGATCACATTAGGGCATTTATCTTTGAAGAATCACCAATCCCCTTTACTTGTTTTTATTTTGTGATTATGCATATTTTGTCTTGATTTTACTTTTAATTAATAAAATGCAATGTTGGTTTGTCTTACTTGTTACTAATGTAGGTAAAGACAATGAGGTTTAGAAAGTTGCTCCATGGGTTCATGAGTTTATTTCCATGCCCTAGGCAATAAATCTTGAGAAGTCCAAACCTCACCATTTAAGTTGTTTTGGAAGGGATGGAATGGCAAGGTTATTTTGGTTCACTACATTTCCAAGATATCAAGATTGATTCAAAAGTACAAGGGATTGATTGAAGAAGTTGTCATGGTTTGACAAGGCCTTATTCCCATTGGTCACAAGTGAATATTTCTATCAATTCTCAAGATATGGAAGTGGTTTTGGTGGCTATGAGTTCTCATTTTAATCCTCAACAACTTTTATTTACAAAGCAAGAGTGTTGGTACAAGAAGGTGGTTCAAAATTGTCAAGGTTCCTCAAAGCATTTTCTTGATCTAGGAGCTAGGGTTTTGAACTTTAAAGAAGTATATCTTGCTCATCTTTTGGTATTTTTGAGTGATTATAAAGACATCATTCTCTTTGAAGGTTTGTTAACAAATAAATTCAAAATTTTCAAGGAGTTTTCATGTGGAAGAAACTTGATGATGAATAAAGATTACAAGTCCTCTAGATGAATCCCCAATTTCTCATGTGTGACTTCGAATGATCATAACTTGGTAAATTTTTATCACCTTGAGCCCACTCTTTTTCCATAATGATCTTGAGGATGTGAACTTTATTCCTTCTTTTATATTCAAAGTGAGAAAATGGATGGCAATTCCCTAAGAATACAAAAGATTATAGGTTATTTCATGATTTTTCGCTAAGTTCAACAATTCATAACTCTCTCAATTTTTGGAGATTTTGAATGGTTCAAGTTTCAAAATGTCATTCATGAGGTCTATTTCATGCCATATTTTTTGGTCAAGAGAAAATTCCAAGTGTAAGGCCATGTTTGAATGCAAAACATTATAGGTCACTTTTGAAGAAAAATTTGACATATTTCTAAGTATGGAAAGTCAACCTTTTTTCTCCAACTTTGACTCAATGCAACTTTCAGCTCAAACATTCATTTGTCTCCATTATTTTACCATTGCAGAGCTTGTAACCTCATCTTTCTAAAGCATCAAGAATCATTCCCTAAGACCCCTTGAGCTGAGAATGCCATTGATTTGAACTTGGTAACTTGGAACTGAAGTTTCTTCAAAAGTCAGAATTTGCAATCATTGGTTTAGCTTCTAAACAATTTGTTTGTGCGCGTTTTTGCCTCTAAACATGTTTAGTGAACTTCCAGAAGTGATTAGCACAGCAAAACGCATGTTTTGGATGAGTTTTGATCAAATTAGAAGTCACACTTTTCTTGTTTGCAACTTCACACGATTTCCCTCCAAACTTCATCATTTCACACGCTTGGACATTCCACTTGATTCCCTATAAATAGAGGGTCATCCCTCATTCATTTTCTTAAGCTTGGATAGCCAGAATCACCCTGCCAAATTTGTTCCATAACTCAAATTTCTGCAACTTTGAAATCAGTGTTCAAGCCTTTTTCAATCCAATTTTTCTATCAACTCACCTTCCTTGATCTTCCTTGAAGCTAACCATACAATTACCTTCAAGAATCGTGCCCTATATTGCTCCATAGAAGTCCAGTTTCAAAGCTCTGCAACTCAACTTCAATAGGTAGATTTCTCCATCAACTCTTCAAAACTTTGATATCATTGTGATGCTCTCATTGCCCTGGTTCTAGTTGCAACACTTAGTTTTATCTGGAAATATGTTTTGACCATGAAATTTCAAATTCCTTTTCAAAACTTTCCTTCCAAATTTCTTGAGCTACAGTTTATTTAAATTTATCGCGAAGGTGTGGTTGTCTTCGTCTTGAAGAGACGAAGCGAATGACATAGGTCTCGTGCTCTAATTTTACAAATTGAGCAACCTAGTTTTGGGACTGGCTGGAGGTTGAAGATGACCAATGTGTCACCCTTCGACCAATGAAACATCACCATTTGTTTTTTTTTTGAATTTTCTGATTTACATTTGATTAAATGCTTTATTCACTAATGACTATGATATGCACAGCGCGCCAGTTCCCTTGGATTTGATTACTAACGCGTTTTGACTCTCATCCAATGGTCCATATATTTTTGACTTTATTTTTCTTTTCTGATTTTTATATTTAATTGTTTTAAATTTCAAAAAAATCATAGAAAATTCATTTTTAGTCAAAAAAATTGACAAAATTATGAAAAATATTTTTGAGTTTTCTCTTTCTGATTTTTATTTTTTTCACAATTTTAATTTGTGTTTTGATAGTTTTTATAATATTTTACTTTATTTGAATTGTTTTAAATGTTTAAAAATAATTTTATGCCTTTTTTAATTCTGAAAAAAATATGGAATGATCCAATGATATTGTGACAAATATTCGTGACCTCATTTATTTTTTATTCCCGACTTTGCTATTTTTTTTAATCATTTTTGGTTTATTTTACTCATTTCTTTTAATTTTAAAAATAGTTTCTGACTTAAAAAAATTACCAAAAATTCTATAAAATTATTTTAGTTCATTTCTGATTTTTCTATGGTCTTACTTTTTATTTCTAGATTAATTTGAACATAGTTAATATTTTTCTCTTTTATTTCCATGTTAAAACATTTTAAATAACCTTTTTAATGTATATATTAAGTGCAATGTTATTTTGTGATGATTTTTCTGGATAATCTTGGGTTGAATTTTTGATCATGAACTTTATTAACATCATTGGATCCATGGTATTGAGTCTAACTCCACAAAAATGGATGAATGATTTTAATAATAGTTTGATTAAATTTTAATTCAAATGTGGTTTGTATATTCTTCCCCACCCCTCCTCATCTTATCTCTTTCTTTTTTGATTGTGCTACATGTTAAGGGATGATGATCTCTATATCATTTATCCAAACATGAAGTACATAGATTGCTATTGACCAGTCTCGAAATAGGTGCGACTTCTACATAAGTCCACTTACGATTGCTTAACATAGCGCTAAATTTTGTCTCGATTCGAATAAATGATCATTCATGGCCCAAACCTATGTTTATAAGCCCAAGTATGTTAATTTGATCTCTTTGATCAAATAACCTTGAGATTCATTATGTGGAAGCTTTGGTTCTACCAATCCTCTAATGGATCTACAACACTTTTGGTCAACGCGGATCACTTAAACATCGTTGATCATTAAATGGTACTTTTGAGGATTTCAAATGGATGATATACTTGACAAAAAGCAAATACAACTTGTTGTGTGGAGTTTTTGGTTCTACCAATCCTCTAATAAATTCCAAATGCAAGTTTCAAGATGGTCATCCAACTAACCACTAATTATTAAATTGTTTTTACTTTATGCCCTTTTATTTTTTATGCTTTATGTACCATTTACTTTAAGCATTGCATTTCATGTCATTTTTATTTTGCTCACTTGAGCCTTTTCTTTTCTTTTCTAAGACACCTAATAATCAACATAAACCATAAAAACCTTTAATGATACTTGGACTATTTGGTTACTATCCCTGGCATTATGGAGCATTGGACTTCTTGGACTTAGGATTAGAAACCTTGGCCTATGTTGAAGACCTTGTAACCTTAATTGATGTTTTGTCTGGAGTTCTTGAGGTTTACCTCAAGATATTGGGTTGTTTGTTTGTTTTGTGTAGAGGTTATTGTGATTACATACTTTGTTTATAATCTGGAATTCACCCGTATACAGCCGTTACTCTGTCTAATTTTTTTGAAGACTTAATACTTTTGAAGCTTGGTTCTCTCAAGAGGTCTAGTATCTTTGCTTGTTTGGTTTTAATCCAAGGAATGGGAATTCTATCTTGACTCATAATTTCAAGTATTGGCTTCTTTTTGGTTAGATGGTTCTTATCCCTAGCTTTTACCTTATACTTTAGGATAGTCTCTTCTTCTCCTCCCATCTTCTTTAATTTCAAAGATCTTCCTCCTCCTTTTGAAAACTCTTCTTGTTTCTAAACTTGAACCACATTAATAATAAAATTGGACTTAGGTCATGCATTTTCAAAATATTTTCATAAATAAACTTCAATCAACTTAATAATACTTTGACATTTTTTTTGTGAGAAGACTAAAAGTCAATCAACCTCATTTCAAACCATTTTGTCACTTTGGATTTTTACTTTAAAAATTTTTCTCAAAAGATTAGACTCTTGTCAATACTTGTAGTGATACAAACAACTATACTTCTACAATATGTAGTTAAGAGAGATATTTTCCACCTGGGTGTTGAGTGAGGCATTGTTGATTTTAAAATCCAAGCCATATCCTCCACTTTGAGATGATGCAAATTCTCCTTTCTCATGATTGTGGGTAGTAAGTATGTTTTCCACACGGACAATGACGATGATGTCTTATCTCATAAAATTAACCAACACACTTGTGTTTTAAAATCTTTAAAAGAGGAACTACGTGTACCTTGATCCCCTATTGCACGAAACGTGGTACGTAGGCACCAAAGGTTCGCAACCGCAACGGGTGCAAAAAAACCATAAAAATATATTTCTTTTCTCACCTCCACCATCCATTTTTGTACAACATATTTTTATAGCCAAAATATACAGATTTTACAAAGAGGTTCCTACGGAGTACCGTAGATGTTTAGGGTGCTAATACCTTCCCTTTGCATAACCAACCCCCTTACCTTGAATCTTTCCCCCTCTTTTTAGGTTACTCGCTCTTTCCAATTCCTTTAGAAACAATAAAGTGCGGTAGTGATCTTTATTTTGATCTGTATAAGTCTAGTCAATCCAATGGCTTAGTCTTAAACATTTCTACCGCTACAGTGATGATGAGATTTTGGATGATGAAGAAATGCAATAGGTATATTTTCAAAAATGGAGTTAAGTATTCCGACAATAATCTCATGAAGTTTAAAAGGAAATATTCCTCCATCAAAGAACAGAACAACAAAAAGGACAAAGGAAAGGTTATTTGCTACGAATGTGGTAAGCTCGATCACTACAAACCAGATTGTCCATCTCTTACCAAAAATATAGGAAATACAAAAGAAACAAGCCTAGACAAGCCTATGTTGCTTGGGAAAGTGAAAGTGAATCCTCAAGCGATGAAAGCTCAAGTGAGAGTGATGAAGAGGAAAATTATTGTTTCATGGCAAATTATCGAAAAGGAAAGAAAAAGGATGTAAGTTCTAAATACTCTAACATTTCATCTTTTTCTTATAATGAATTAAAAAAGGAATTTTAAAAACTACAATTAGAGTGTTTGAATTCTAAAAAAAGATAAGTGTCGCAAGAAAAAGTATTTACATTTTTAGAGACCAAGGTTAATGAAACCAATGATGAGTTAGAAGCATTAAAAGAACTTATCGTAGATAGTTTAAATCATGAAAAAGTGGATGAGCCGTCTTACAAGTATGCTTGTGACACATGCCAAATTTGGCAATAAGAAGTGAGTACTCTTACTATCAAATTAGATAGTCTACAACATCTCATGGAGGACATGTCTATTAGGTCCTTGAAGGTTGAAAAGCCTCATAAAAATTACTCTTTGATTAAGAAAGTTCCTAATAGAATTATTAATTCTCATCATAGAATATTTTATCACTATTGTCGCAAAAAGGGTTACACTATTGAAAAATGCAAGTTTAGGACTTTATTGATTCTTAAGGGTGATTTTCAATGGTTGCCTAAAAGCAGCATTTATTTAACTCACTCTTAAGGACCCAATGAGAATTGGGTACCTACCACCCTTTTTTTATTTTTTTTGTAGAATGAATGTCTTGATGCTATGACAGGAAAGTGGATTCTCGATACTGGATGTTCAAGACATATGACGGGAGACATATCGCTCTTCTCTGACTTTATGGCGAAGAAGAAAGGATTTGTATCCTATGGTGATTAAAACAATGGTGAAATACTTGGAAAAGGTAATATAGGTAATCCCTTAATTATTACTATATCAAATTTTATGTTAGTCGAAGGTCTTAAACATAATCTTCTTAGTATTAGTCAATTATGTGATAATGGATATAAATCATCTTTTGCAAAAGATTGTTGCATAATTGAACATAGTGAAAATAAGGATTGTACGTTTAAGGGTTTGAGGGTTAGTAACATTTATATGCTTGACTTAATAGAGATTTACTTGAATAATGCTCAACGTCTTGTTACCTTGAGTGAAGACTCTTGGCTATGGCATAAACGCTTAGCTCATGTCAACTTTGACTTACTTAATAAAATAGTCTCAAAAGATTTAGTGATCGGCCAACCAAAAATAAAATTTCTAAAGACCACCTATGTGATGCATGTGAAAAGGGTAAGCAAACAAAGTACTCTTTTAAATCTAAGAAAGTTATTTCTACACCAAGGCCACTTGATCTTCTTCACATGGATTTGTTTGGTCCCTCGCGGACTAAAATCATAGGTGGAAATCATTATGGTTTAGTGATTGTAGACGATTACTCCAGATTTTGTTGGACTTTCTTCTTAAGTATCAAAGATGAAACATTCATAGCTTTCACACGTTTTGCCAATATTGCTCAAAATAAAATAAACTCAAAGATAATTGTTATTCGAAGCGATCATGGAGGTGAATTTGAAAAGCACCTCTTTGAAGAATATTGTGATAAATTTGGTATTAAATATAACTTTTCAGCTCCTAGAACTCTACAACAAAAGGGTGTTGTTTAGAGGAAAAATCGCATTTTAGCGGAGTTGGAAAGAACAATGATCAATGATTGTGGTCTACCAAAATATTTTTGGGTCGATGCTATTAGCACGACATGTTATGTCTTGAATAGGATAATTAATCATCCAATTCTTGACAAAACTCCTTATGAACTTTTGAAAGGTAGAAAACCAAATTTATCTCATCTTCATGTCTTTGGATGTAAATGTTTTATTTTAAATAATGGAAAAGACAATCTTGGAAAATTTGACGCGAAAGCTGATGAAGGTATTTTTCTCAAATAATCTCAATCTAGTAAAGCATATAGAGTTTAGAACAAGAGATTACTTATTATTGAAGAGTTCGTTCATGTTACTTTTGATGAGACTTCCCAAAATAGTGTTGTGAAAGGTAGTTCTTTTCATGGTGTAGGTGCATCCACGGAAGACATACTCAAAGACGTCGATGATAGAGTTGATCAACCTAAAGCCGTGGAGATTGAGGGGGATATAGATAGCACCCAAGAAAAGAAATATGATGAAGGCCATGACGAGAATGATGGTCTTCCTTTGGAGTGGAGAACATCCAAAGATCATCCTCTTGACAAAATTATAGGTGATATCAAAAAGGGGGTAAAAACTCGCTCTAAAATAAGTAGTCTTTGTTGTCATCATGCTTATGTATCACAAGTTGAACCTAAAAACACTAACGATGCATTACTTGATGAGAATTATCTTATTTCCATGCAAGAAGAATTAAACCAATTTGAAAGAAATGACGTTTGGGATCTTGTCCCTCATCCTACAAATCATCAAATCACAGGCGAATTAGTATTTAGGAATAAGCTTGACGAACATGGTGTGATAACAAGAAATAAGGCTCGTATTGTGGCTCAAGATATAAACAACAGGAGGGCATTGACTATGAGGAGACTTATGCTCTTCTGGCCTGACATGAGGCTATACGCCTTTTATTATCTTATATTTGCTCTAAGAACTTCAAATTATTTCAAATGGACGTGAAAAGTGCATTCCATAACGGCTACATAAGTGAAGAGGTGTATGTTTCTCAACCTCCCGATTTTGAAAATGATGAGTTTCCTAATCGTGTTTTCAAGCTTAAACGAGCATTATACGGTCTTAAACAAGCCTCTAGGGCATGGTATGATAGACTTAGCAAATTTTGCTTGAATAAGGATACTCTAGAGGGAAAGTTAACACTACTCTATTTATTAAACATCAAGAAAAGCACATTTTATTAGTTCAAATTTATGTAGATGATATCATTTTTTGATCTACTAATATGCATCTTGTCAAGGAGTTCTATAAGCTTATGCAGGGAGAGTTTGAAATGAGCCTAATGGGGGAGTTGAACTACTTCCTTGGGCTGCAAATTAAACAACTCAATGAAGGAACGTTTGTATGTTAAACCAAGTATTGTCTTGAATTACTTAAGAGAATCGGAATGGAGTGTAATGAGATTGAGACTCCCATGGAAACAAACGACAATCTAGACAAGGATGAGAAAGGTAAGGATATTGAGGTAAAAAGGTATAGAGGTATGACCGGTTCTCTTCTTTATATTACAACATCTCGTCTTGATATTTTGCTTAGTGTTTGTATGTGTGCATGATATCAAGAGGTTCCCAAGGAATCTCATTTAAAGGTCATAAAATGAATCCTTAGATACCTAATTGGTACCTCAAAATTTAGGCTTGGGTATTCCAAGGGAAACAATTATAATTTAGTTGGTTACTCCAATTTCGATCTTGCCGGTTGCAAATTAGATAGGAAAAGTGTAACACCCCAATTCTACCCCTCGTAATTAATAATAAAATCAGAGTTTCAAAATTTCATCCAAACATAAATTGAGGTATCACATATTCGTGTTTTTCATCACTTTGCATTATAATGCACATCACAAAATCAAAAGTCGGATATACCGGTTCATAACATAAATCATCATATAAACATATGACTAATCACAACACATCGGATGTGTTCACAAAATGAACGTATCATCATGTTATCATCAATACATAAGGTCATAAGATAGTATACATAAACTATCCTATCAAAATAATAACATCGCCCAAATCCCGAGTGTTACTACTATCAGAGTAGAGCGACTCAAAATAAAGAAACTCGAGCTAATCCTCATCATCCTCGCGGATCACCTGCACGTTACCAATATAAAGGCAATGGCGAAACAAGTAAATGATGAGATACTCCAAAACATATAATTAAAGGCATGATAAAATATATAAATAGTTTTGGAATCATAAATGATATATGTTAATAAGAATATGTCAACAAATGTCAAATCTCACATACTTTAAAATCATCATTTAGTGTATAAGATCAACACTTTAATATCATCACATAATCACCATAATCATGTCAAAACAAGACATAAACTCCATCGCCATAAACTCATATCGTCGCTTTACCGTCATGTTATATCCATCGCATAATTTTCATGAAATTATCACATCATAATCACTTTATGTTCAACACAAAAATAATCACAAAACAAAGTATCATATAACATCACAATTCATTATAAGCCATCAAATAAAACTCAACGCCAAAAGACTCAAATATAAACATAACCGACTCCATGAGACACGACTATGTTATGCATGTGGTACCCGTCGCTTTGTCCATAATTAGGGACATTCAGCATAAAAGCCCATCGTCACTTTGACATAGAAGCCCTCGTCGCTTGGCATAAAAGCCCTCATCGCCAATGTAATATATGTGACTTGACAACACGACATCACAAACACGACACAATAAAACATCATCATCGCACATCAAAATTGGTATAAAACCCGCGTCGCCATATTTATCCACATCAAGATAAACATATCATCCCATCGCATATCATCAAGTATTCATTATAAATAAACCGTCGCAAACATCATATTTAATCACACCACATCATTATCAAACAATTCACTAAATTTCAAACACGAAAAAATAGTCAAACATCAATAATCGTCGCGAAAGTCATTCATAATAATCGGCATCAATCATAATCATTAACGTCGCAATCAGATTGTCCATACGCGACTTAAACCGATTAAAACTAACCCATTTCAAATTAACCGAAAATTGACCTATTTCGGGTTGCTTCATAAAAATTCGAAATCTCGAAAAACTATGCTCACCACGATGTTCTACACGTCGAAATTAGCTAGCACGTCAATTTTTGTTAAATTTGGAGTAACTTGCTTCGTCGCCGAAATTGCCGAAATCAGGAAATCGGAACATAATCGGATTCCAAATTAAATCGGCTAACTTATGTCATATTTGTATTTAATTAATATAAATATTTAATATATTAAATTAAGAAAATAAAACAAAACAAAACATAAATTAAATAATTCCTAAACTTAGTTTCAATAATTATACTGCAAGTTTATTATACTGCTATTACAAACTGCATAAGCTAGTTTGCGCTTTGTTTTTCTAACTTCATTTCAAGAATATGCCTACTGCTAGTTCTCTTTTTTTCTTCTAAATTTAACTTCTTCTTTTTTTTTTGCTGCTACTTTGCTTTTTGGAAACGTATTATACTGTTAGTTTTTTTTTTCTAAACTTGAATACTGCTATTACGTTGTTCTTTTCTCTAAGCTTCATATAATTATTAAACTGCTAAGCTTAGAAAAATGACATACTGCTAGCTTATTGTTTTCCTTAGTTTCTAAACATCACTTAAATTATGCATATTACTAATACTTAATATAATGCTAGTCCTTGTTTCATTCCAATTTCAATTAACCTAATACTAATTCAACAACAACAACAACAACACCTAATTAACTCTTCTAATTTCTATCTCAACAAAACCCAAGAACCCTAACATCAATTTTTCCCAAATCCAAAATATACCAAATCAAACCCTAACTATAAGCATTGGAAAAATCAAACCCTTTACCTTAGATGTTTGAATGATTCTTGATGATTTCAACCAACCCAAAACCCAAGCTTTGTTCTTGCTCCTCTTCTTCTCTTCCAAGACTCTCTTTAGCGCTCTCTGTCTCTAAGTGTGTTTTTGTTTTTATGACATAAAAGAAGTGTTTGGTTTGCTTAGAACAAGACACTAGCAAGAAAAGAAATACTAAAAAGCCCTTGGTCTTACTACTAGTTATAACACTAATAATATCAAATAATATTATTAACCCAAATAATTAAAATAACTCCAAATAATTAAATATCGGTCCGAATAATATTTTATCGAACCGGACCGAACAAAATAATTACCGGTCCCTCAAAATAAATGTCGTACCGAATAAAATAATTACCGATCCCAATAAAACGTCGTCGAATGTATTAACAGATATAACAATTAATTTAAATATCCTCATCGCAAAAATAAACGTCAAACGGTAATTCGAAAATATTAATATAATATAATATTAAATAAAACGGGGCGTTACAACTCTCCCCTACTTATAAAAGTTTTGTCCTCGGAATTACCTGACTCGAAAAGCTCGGGATAGGAATCCCGCATCTTGCTTTCCAACTCCCACGTCGCACTTTCACCAGCTGCTCTTATCCAAACAACTTTAACCAAGGAGATCTCTTTGCCACGGAGATACTTTATCTCACGATCTTCGATCCTTAAAGGCATCGTCTCCACCGTAAGATTGTCTCGCACTTGGATATCATCCATCTCAATCACATGTGAAGGATCCAGAACATACTTCCGAAGTTGCGACACATGGAACACATCATGCAAGTTCGAAAGATTTGGCGGTAACGCCACTCTATAAGCCACTTTTCCCACTTTACTAGTAGTTTGGTAAGGACCAATAAAGCGATGAGTTAGCTTCTTCGACTTGAATTCTCGCCCAACGCCGGTTGTAGGAGTAACTCGCAAAAATACATGATCACCATCTTGAAATTCCAAGTCTTTTCTCCTTTTATCATGATAAATCTTTTGTCGACTTTGAGAAATTATCATCTTTTCTCTAATCATCTTCACCGTCTCAATAATCTCTCTAACCAATTCTGGTCCAAGCACCACACTTTCACCCGACTCAAGCCAACACAAAGGAGTTCTACACCTCCGACCATACAAAGCCTCGAATGGTGCTATTCTAATACTAGCATGAAAACTATTGTCATAAGTAAACTCAATCAAAGGAAGATATGTATCCCATGAACCACCATGTTCAAGACTACAAGCTCGTAACAAGTCTTCCAACGATTGAATCATCCTTTCCGTCTGACCATCGGTTTGAGGATGATAAGCCGAACTCAACCTCAACTTTGAACCCAAAGCCTCTTGTAAGCTCTTCCAAAATTCAGAATTAAACCTCGGATCTCTGTCCGGAACAATACACAAAGGAATACCATGTAATCTCACAATCACATGCGTATAAATTTCTGTCAACTTCGATACATGATAAGTGTTGTTAATAGGAATAAAGTGAGTCGACTTCGTAAGCCTATCAACAATCACCCAAATTGCATCGTGTCCTCTTGATGTTTTCGGTAACCCCATTTTGAAATCCATAGAAATGCTATCCTATTTCCATTCTGGAATCTCTAACGGTTGCATCAACCCCGCAGGTTTCTGATGCTCCACTTTAGACTTCTGACAAGTCAAACAAGCATAAACAAACTGAGCCACCTCTCTCTTCATGCCCGACCACCAAAATAGTTTCTTTAAATCTTGATACATTTTGGTCGCTCCCGGATGATGACTCAAATTGCTTCTGTGACTTTCTTCCAACATCATTCTCTTCAAATCCACATCATAGGGAATACAAATCCTATCTCAGAACCTCAATACACCCTGAGCATCCAACTTGAAATCTTCATTTTCAGTTTGTCTAATACCAACCAACAAATCCTCAAATTTCACATCAAGCTTCTGAGCTTCTCTAACACTATCAAGGAAATCATTATTGATCTTTAACATCCCCAAGATAACACTCTTCGGTGTCACTTCTACTACAAGACTCATATCTCTAAATTTCTCAATCAATTCCAACTCTTTCACCATCAAAAGTGACATATGCAAAGTCTTTCGACTTAAGGCATCAACCACCACATTAGCTTTACCAGGATGGTAATTCAATCCAAAATCAAAAGCTTTCAACAATTCAAGCCACCGTCTTTGTATCATATTAAGCTCTTTCTGATCGAACAAGTACATCAAACTTTTATGGTCACTAAATACTTCAAATCTAGAACCATAAAGATAATGCCTCCAAATCTTAAGCACAAAAACAACCGCTGCAAGCTCCAAATCGTGCGTAGGATAATTCTTCTCATGAATCTTAAATTTCCTAGAAGCATAAGCAACCACTTTGACATTTTGCATAAGTACACCACCTAAACCCATATTATAAGCATCACAATAAACAACAAACGGTTTTTCAGGATTAGGTAGAATCAAGATCGGAGCCGTTGTCAACCTTTTCTTCAATTCAACAAAACTTTCTTCACACTTGACATCCCATACAAATGCAGCTCCTTTACAAGTCAACTTTGTCAAAGGAAGCGCTAACTTAGAAAAACCTTCAATGAACCTTCTATAGTAACCAGCCAAACCCAAGAAACTTCTAATCTCAGTAACAGACTTAGGAGTTTCCCATCTCAACACAACATCAACTTTAGAAGGATCAACTGCAATTCCATCACCAGAAATGACATGCCCCAAAAAGCTCACTTCATTTAACCAGAACTCGCACTTTGACAACTTAGCATAAATCTTCTTCTCTTTCAGAACTTCTAACACAATACGCAAATGTTCTGCTTGCTCTTCTTCCGATTTAGAATAAACCAGAATATCATCAATGAAAACAACCACGAAATGATCCAAGTAAGGATGGAAAATACGATTCATGTACTCCATGAATACTCCCAGTGCATTAGTGACACCGAAAGGCATCACCAAATATTCGTAATGTCCATACCTCGTCCTGAAAGCAGTTTTCTGAACATCTTCTTCTTTCACCCTTATTTGATGGTAACCCGATCTCAAATCAATCTTACTAAACATGCGAGCGCCAACCAATCGGTCCATCAAATCATCAATTCTAGGAAGTGGATACCTATTCTTGATAGACACTTTATTTAATTGACGATAATCAATACAAAGTCTCATGCTACCGTCTTTCTTCTTCACCAATAACACAGGGGCTCCCCACGGCGACACACTAGGTCTAACAAACTTCTTCTCGAGAAAATCTTCTAATTGGCTCTTCAATTCTGCTAACTCAGATGCGGACATCCTGTATGGTACCATAGAGATAGGTCTGGTACCAGGGACAAGATCCACAGAAAATTCAACTTCTCTTTCTAGAGGTGCACTAGGAATCTCATCAAGGAATACTTCAGGAAAGTCGCACACCACCGGAAAGTTTGCAATCATAGCTTGACTCTCCATAGAAAGGGTCGCCATCAACAAGAAAACCAACTCCTCATCCTTTATGAACTCATTCAACTGCTTCGTCGACACTAACATAGATTGTTCTTCTTCTACTAAGGAATAAAACCTCACAGGGTTGTCATAGCAATTGATATGGACGTAATTAGCTTTTAACTAGTCCATACATAAAACCACGTCCAACCCGACAAGAGGTAAACAAACAAGATCCACCATAAAGTCTCTATCAAATATTGATAAAGGGCAACTTGCACATACAAAAGAAGTAGTAACCGTTCCCTTAGCCGGAACTTCTACCACCATATCTCTATCCAGAGACGACAAAGTGAGACCGAATCTCTTTACACAATCAACAACAATAAAACAGTGAGTAGCACCAGTATCAATAATAGTAATAATAGGAAAGATATTAATGAAACTAGTACCTTTAACAAGACCATCCTCGTTTTCCATCGAAGCACCCGACAAAGCAAACACCTTTCCTGCTCCTTGAGTCCTCTTAGGCTTCTTACATTGAGCATTAATGTGACCTCCCTCGCCACAATTAAAATAGACCACATCCTTATGTGTACAATCGCGAGTCATATGACCTACTTCTCCACATCGGAAACATCTCACTTCATTCTCCTTAGCTCTAATATCGCTTCGACAAACATTACTTTTGTGGCCAGGTTTCCCACACTTGTAACAAACAATACTAGCAGGAGCATCTCCCCCACTAGTTCTTCGCCCTTGAAATGCTTTCTGTTTCCCTTTACCAGCTGGAGTATCATATGGTTTTCCACGGCTTTGTTGACCTTTGTTTCTCTTATCAGACATAATCTTATAATGAGCATTATTGTCCTCCTCAAAGATCCTACAAATATCAATCAAATCCGAAAAGACACAGATTTTCTGATAAATAACAGCTTTCTTAATCTCAAGACGCAAACCATTTTCAAACTTGATGCATTTAGAGAACTCGCCATTCGGCCCATCATAATACGGATAAAACATGGCCAGCATAGTGAACCTTGAAGCATAATCAGTGATAGACATGCTTCCTTGCTTTAATTCAAGGAACTCTATCTCCTTCTTTCCTCGAACATCTTCCGGGTAATACTTCCTCATGAATTCCCTTCGGAAAACTTCCCATGTCACTTCCTCACCAGCAATATCAAGCCTCTGACGGGTTTCAACCCACCAGTCATCCGCTTCAGCACTTAGTTTATGAGTACCATAACGGATCCTTTGCACAGGAGTGCAATCCATCACACAGAAGATTCTTTCAATCACTTTCAGCCATGCCAAAGCACCTTCGGGATCATACTTTCCTTGGAAAGTAGGAGGATTCTCTCTTTGGAAGGTTGCCAAACTATGAGACCCAGCGTTCTCGTCAGCATTCGGCGGGTTCTGGGAAGCCTGAGCCATTGCCTGCATAGCAGCAGCAAGAGCCTCATCATTCCTACCAGTGTTCCTTCAAGCCATAACAACTTCTGCTCAAAACAAAACAAGGATTAGAATCAACAAATAACAATACTTGATTGATAGACGACAACAAACTCAACAACTTGGCCGGACAGACCGACCTGCTCTGATACCACTAATGTAACACCCCAATTCTACCCCTCGTAATTAATAATAAAATCAGAGTTTCAAAATTTCATCCAAACATAAATTGAGGTATCACATATTCGTGTTTTTCATCACTTTGCATTATAATGCCCATCACAAAATCAAAAGTCGGATATACCGATTTATAACATAAATCATCATATAAACATATGACTAATCACAGCACAGCCGATATGTTCACAAAATGAACGTATTATCATGTTATCATCAATACATAAGGTCATAAGATAGTATACATAAATTATCCTATCAAAATAATAACGTCGCCCAAATCCCGAGTGTTACTACTATCAGAGCAAAGCGACTCAAAATAAAGAGACTCGAGCTAATCCTCATCATCCTCGCGGATCACCTGCACGTTACCAATATAAAGGCAACGACGAAACAAGTAAAGGGTGAGATACTCCAAGACATATAATTAAAGGCATGATAAAATATATAAATAGTTTTGGAATCATAAATGATATAGGTTAATAAGAATATGTCAACAAATATCAAATCTCACATACTTTAAAATCATCATTTAGTGTATAAGATCAACACTTTAATATCATCACATAATCACCATAATCATATCAAAACAAGACATAAACTCCATCGCCATAAACTCATATCGTCGCTTTACCGTCATGTTATATCCATCGCATAATTTTCATGAAATTATCACATCATAATCACTTTATGTTAAACACAAAAATCATCACAAAACAAAGTATCATATAACATCATAATTCATTATAAGCCATCAAATAAAACTCAACGCCAAAAGACTCAAAAATAAACATAACCGACTCCATGAGACACGACTATGTTATGCATGTGGTACCCGTCACTTTGTCCATAATTAGGGACATTGAGCATAAAAGGCCATCGTCGCTTTGGCATAAAAGCCCTCGTCGCTTGGCATAAAAACCCTCGTCGCCAATGCAATGTATGTGACTTGACAACACGACATCACAAACACGACACAACAAAGCATCATCATCGCACATAAAAATTGGTATAAAACCCACGTCGCCATATTTATCCACATCAAGATAAACATATCATCGCATCGCATATCATGAAGTATTCATTATAAATAAACCGTCGCAAACATCATATTTAATCACGCCACATCATTATCAAATAATTCACTAAATTTCAAACACAGAAAAATAGTCAAACATCAATAATTTTAGCGAAAGTCATTCATAATAATCGGCATCAATCATAATCATTAACGTCGAAATTGGATTGTCCATACGCGACTTAAACCGACTAAAACGCAACCCATTTCAAGTTAATCGTAAATTGGCCTATTTCGGGTTGCTTCATAAAAATTCGGAATCTCGAAAAACTAACCTCACCACGACGTTCTACACGTCGAAATTAGCTAGCACATCAATTTTCGTTAAATTCAGAGCAACTTGCTCCGTCGCCGAAATTGCTGAAATCGGAAAATCAAAACATAATCGGATTCCAAATTAAATCGGCTAACTTATGTCATATTTGTATTTAATTAAGATAAATATTTAATATGTTAAATTAAGAAAATAAGACAAAACAAAACATAAATTAAATAATTCCTAAACTTAGTTTCAATAATTATACTGCAAGTTTATTATACTGCTATTACATATTGCATAAGCTAGTCTGTGTTTTGTTTTTCTAACTTCATTTCAAGAATATGCCTACTGCTAGTTCTCTTTTTTTTTTCTTCTAAATTTAACTTTTATTTTATGCTGCTACTTTGCTTTTTGGAAACGTATTATACTGTTAGTTTTATTTTTGTTTTCTAAACTTGAATACTGCTATTACGTTGTTCTTTTCTCTAAGCTTCATATAATTATTAAACTGCTAAGTTTAGAAAAATGACATACTGCTAGCTTATTGTTTTCCTTAGTTTCTAAACATCACTTAAATTATGCATATTACTAAAACTTAATATAATGCTAGTCCTTGTTTCATTCCAATTTCAATTAACCAAATATTAATTCAACAACAACAACACCTAATTAACTCTTCTAATTTCTATCTCAACAAAACCCAAGAACCCTAACATCAATTTTTCCCAAATCCAAAATATACCAAATCAAACCCTAACTATAAGCATTAGAAAAATCAAACCCCTTACCTTAGATGTTTGAATGATTCTTGATGATTTCAACCAACCCAAAACCCAAACTTTGTTCTTGCTCCTCTTCTTCTCTTCCTAGACTCTCTTTAGCTCTCTATATCTCTAAGTGTGTTTTTGTTTTTATGACATAAAACAAGTGTTTGGTTTGCTTAGAACAAGACACTAGCAAGCAAAAATACTAAAAAGCCCTTGGTCTTACTACTAGTTATAACACTAATAATATCAAATAATATTATTAACCCAAATAATTTAAATAACTCCAAATAATTAAATATCGGTCCGAATAATATTTTACCGAACCGAACGGAATAAAAACCGGAACGAACAAAATAAGTATCGGTCTCTCAAAATAAATACCGGACCGAATAAAATAATTACCGGTCCCAATAAAACGTCGCCGAATGTATTAACAGATATAACGGTTAATTTAAATAATCTCGTCGCAAAAATAAACGTCAAACGGTAATTCGAAAATATTAATATAATATAATATTAAATAAAACGGGGCATTACAACTCTCCCCCACTTATAAAAGTTTCGTCCTCGAAATTACCTGACTCGAAAAGCTCGGGATAGGAATCCCACATCTTGCTTTCCAACTCCCACGTCGCACTTTCACCAGCTGCTCCTATCCAAACAACTTTAACCAAGGAGATCTCTTTGCCACGAAGAGACTTTATCTCACGATCTTCGATCCTTAAGGGCATCGTCTCCACCGTAAGATTGTCTCGCACTTGGATATCATTTATCTCAATCACATGTGAAGGATCCGGAACATACTTCCGAAGTTGCGACACATGGAACACATCATGCAAGTTCGAAAGATTTGGCGGTAACGCCACTCTATAAGCCACTTTTCCCACTTTACTAGTAGTTTGGTAAGGACCAATAAAGCGAGGAGTTAGCTTCTTCAACTTCAATGCTCGCCCAATGCCGGTTGTAGGAGTAACTCGCAAAAATATATGATCACCATCTTGAAATTCCAAGTCTTTTCTCCTTTTATCATGATAAATCTTTTGTCGACTTTGAGAAATTCTCATCTTTTCTCTAATCATCTTCACCGTCTCAGTAATCTCTCTAACCAATTCTGGTCCAAGCACCACACTTTCACCCGACTCATGCCAACACAAAGGAGCTCTACACCTCCGACCATTCAAAGCCTCGAACGGTGCCATTCCAATACTAGCATGAAAACTATTATTATAAGTAAACTCAATCAAAGGAAGATATGTATCCCATGAACCACCATGTTCAAGAATACAAGCTCGTAACAAGTCTTCCAACGATTGAATCGTCCTTTCCGCCTGACCATCGGTTTGAGGATGATAAGCCGAACTCAACCTCAACTTTGAACCCAAAGCCTCTTGTAAGCTCTTCCAAAATTTAGAAGTAAACCTCGGATCTCTGTCCGAAACAATACACAAAGGAATACCATGTAATCTCACAATCACATGCGTATAAATTTCCACCAACTTCGATACGGGATAAGTAATGTTAATAGGAATAAAGTGAGTCGACTTCGTAAGCCTATCAACAATCACCCAAATTGCATCATGTCCTCTTGATGTTTTCCGTAACCCCGTTACGAAATCCATAAAAATGCTATCCTATTTCCATTCTGGAATCTCTAACGCTTGCATCAACCCCACAGGTTTCTGATGCTCCACTTTAGACTTCTGACAAGTCAAACAAGCATAAACAAACTGAGCCACCTCTCTCTTCATGCCCGACCACCAAAATAGTTTCTTTAAATCTTGATACATTTTGGTCGCTCTGGGATGATGACTCAAATTGCTTCAGTGACTTTCTTCCAAGATCATTCTCTTCAAATCCACATCATCGGGAATATAAATCCTATCTCAACCTCAATACACCCTGAGCATCCAACTTGAAATCTTCATTTTCAGTTTGTCCAATACCAACCAACAAATCAACAAATTTCACATCAAGCTTCTGAGCTTCTCTAAAACTATCAAGGAAATCATTATTAATCTTTAACATTCCCAAGATAACACTCTTCGGCGTCACTTCTACTACAAGACTCATATCTCTAAATTGCTCAATCAATTCCAACTCTTTCACCATCAAAAGTGACATATGCAAAGTCTTTCGACTTAAGGCATCGACCACCACATTAGCTTTACCAGGATGGTAATTCAATCCAAAATCAAAATCTTTCAACAATTCAAGCCACCGTCTTTGTCTCATATTAAGCTCTTTCTGATCGAACAAGTACTTCAAACTTTTATGGTCACTAAATACTACAAATCTAGAACCATAAAGATAATGCCTCCAAATCTTAAGCACAAAAACAACCACTGCAAGCTCCAAGTTATGCGTAGGATAATTCTTCTCATGAATATTCAATTGCCTAGAAGCATAAGCAACCTCTTTTCCATTTTGCATAAGCACACCACCTAAACCCATCTTAGAAGCATCACAATAAACAACAAACGGTTCTTCAGGATTAGGTAGAATCAAGATCGGAGCCGTTGTTAACCTTTTCTTCAATTCAATAAAACTTTCTTCACACTTGACATCCCATACAAATGCATCTCCTTTACAAGTCAACTTTGTCAAAGGAAGCGCCAACTTAGAAAAACCTTCAAGGAACCTTCTATAGTAACCAGCCAAACCCAAGAAACTTCTAATCTCAGTAACAGACTTAGGAGTTTCCCATCTCAACACATCATCAACTTTAGAAGGATCAACTGCAATGCCATCACCAAAAATGACATGCCCCAAAAAGCTCACTTCATTTAACCAGAACTCGCACTTTGACAACTTAGCATAAAGCTTCTTCTCTTTCAGAACTTCTAACACAATACGCAAATGTTCTACATGCTCTTCTTCCGATTTAGAATAAACTAGAATATCATCAATGAAAACAACCACGAAACGATCCAAGTAAGGATGGAAAATACGATTCATTTACTCCATGAATACTCCCGGTGCATTAGTGACAACGAAAGGCATCACAAAATATTCGTAATTTCCATACCTCGTCCTAAAAGAAGTTTTCTGAACATCTTCTTCTTTCACCCTTATTTGATGGTAACCCGATCTCAAATCAATCTTACTAAACATGGGAGCGCCAACCAATCGGTCCATCAAATCATCAATTCTAGGAAGTGGATACCTATTCTTGATAGTAACTTTATTCAATTGACGATAATCAAAACAAAGTCTCATGCTACAGTCTTTCTTCTTCACCAATAACAGAGGAGCTCCCCATGGTGACACACTAGGTCTAACAAACTTCTTCTCGAGCAAATCTTCTAATTGGCTCTTCAATTCTGCTAACTCAGATGCGGACATCCTGTATGGTGCCATAGAGATAGGTCTGGTACCAGGGACAAGATCCACAGAAAATTCAACTTCTCTTTCTGGAGGTGCACTAGGAATCTCATCAGGGAATACTTCAGGAAAGTCGCACACCACCGGAAAGTTTGCAATCACAGCTTGACTCTCCACAGAAAGGGTCGCCATCAACAAGAAAACTAACGCCTCATCCTTTGTGAACTCATTCAACTGCTTCGTCGACACCAACATAGATTGTTCTTCTTCTACTAAGGAAAAAAACCTCACAGTGTTGTCATAGCAATTGATATGGACGTAATTAGCTTTTAACCAGTCCATACCTAAAACCACGTCCAACCCGACAAGCGGTAAACAAAAAAGATCCACCATAAAGTCTCTATGAAATATTGATAAAGGGAAACTTTCACATACAAAAGAAGTAGTAACCGTTCCCTTAGCCGGAACTTCTACCACCATATCTCTATCCAGAGATGACCAAGTGAGACCCAATCTCTTTACACAATCAACAACAATAAAACAGTGAGTAACACCAGTATCAATAATATTAATAATAGGAAAGCTATTAATGAAACTAGTACCTCGAACAAGACCATCCTCGTTTTCTTTCGGAGCACCCGACAAAGCAAACACCTTTCCTGCTCCTTGAGTCGTCTTAGGCTTCTTACATTGAGCACTAATGTGACCTCCCTCGCCACAATTAAAATAGACCACATCCTTATGTATACAATCGCGATTCATATGGCCCACTTCTCCACATCGGAAACATCTCACTTCATTCTCCTTATCTCTAACATCGCTTCGACAAACATTACTTTTATGGCCAGGTTTCCCACACTTGTAACAAACAATACTAGCAGGAGCATCTCCCCCACTAGTTCTTCGCCCTTGAAACGCTTTCTGTTTCCCTTTACCAGCTGGAGTATCATATGGTTTTCCACGGCTTTGCTGACCTTTGTTTCTCTTATCACACATAATCTTATAATGAGCATTACTCTCCTCCTCAAAGATCCTACAACTATCAATCAAATCCGAAAAGACACGGATTTTCTGATAACCAACAACTTTCTTAATCTCAGGACGCAAACCATTTTCAAACTTGATGCATTTAGAGAAATTGCCATTTGGCCCATAATAATGCGGATAGAACTTGGCCAACATAGTGAACCTTGAAGCATAATCAGTGATATACATGCTTCCTTGCTTTAATTCAAGGAACTCTATCTCCTTCTTTCCCCGAACATCTTCCGGGTAATACTTCCTCATGAATTCCCTTCGGAAAACTTCCCATGTCACTTCCTGACCAGCAATCTCAAGCCTCTGACAGGTTTTAACCCACCAGTCATCCGCTTCAGCACTTAGTTTATGAGTACCATAACGGATCCTTTGCCCAGGAGTGCAATCCATCACACGGAAGATTCTTTCAATCTCCTTCAGCCACGCCAAAGCACCTTCGGGATCATACTTTCCTTGGAAAGTAGGAGGATTCTCTCTTTGAAAGGTTTCCAAACTACGAGACCCAACGTTCTCGTCAGCATTCAGCGGGTTCTGGAAAGCCTGAGCCATTGCCTGCATAGCAGCAGCAAGAGCCTCATCAGTCCTACCAGTGTTCCTTCCAGCCATAACAACTTCTGCTCAAAACAAAACAAGGATTAGAATCAAAAAATAACAATACTTGATTGATAGACGACAACAAACTCAACAACTTGGCCAGACAGACCGACCTGCTCTGATACCACTAATGTAACACTCCAATTTTACCCCTCGTAATTAATAATAAAATCAGAGTTTCAAAATTTCATCCAAACATAAATTAAGGTATCACATATTCGTGTTTTTCATCACTTTGCATTATAATGCCCATCACAAAATCAAAATTCAGATATACCGATTCATAATATAAATCATCATATAAACATATGACTAATCACAGCACAGCAGATATGTTCACAAAATGAACATATCATCATGTTATCATCAATACATAAGGTCATAAGATAATATACATAAACTATCCTATCAAAATAATAACGTCGCCCAAATCCCGAGGGTTACTATTATCAGAGCAGAGCGACTCAAAATAAAGAGACTCGGGCTAATCCTCATCATCCTCGCGGATCACCTGCACATTACCAATATAAAGGCAACGGCGAAACAAGTAAAGGGTGAGATACTCCAAAACATATAATTAAAGGCATGATAAAATATATAAATAGTTTTGGAATCATAAATGATATAGGTTAATAAGAATATGTCAACAAATATCAAATCTCACATACTTTAAAATCATCATTTAGTGTATAAGATCAACATTTTAATATCATCACATAATCACCATAATCATGTCAAAACAAGAAATAAACTCCATCTCCATAAACTTATATCGTCGCTTTACCGTCATGTTATATCCATCGCATAATTTTCATGAAATTATCACATCATAATCACTTTATGTTCAACACAAAAATCATCACAAAACAAAGTATCATATAACATCGCAATTCATTATAAGCCATCAAATAAAACTCAACGCCAAAAGACTCAAAAATAAACATAACCGACTCCATGAGACACGACTATGTTATGCATGTGGTACCCGTCGCTTTGTCCATAATTAGGGACATTCGGAATAAAAGCCCATCGTCGCTTTGGCATAAAAGCCCTCGTCGCTTGGCATAAAATCCCTCGTCGCCAATGCAATGTATGTGACTTGACAACACGACATCACAAACACGACACAACAAAACATCATCATCTCACATCAAAATTGGTATAAAACCCACGTCGCCATATTTATCCACATCAGATAAACATATTATCGCATCGCATATCATCAAGTATTCATTATAAGTAAACAATTGCAAACATCATATTTAATCACACCACATCATTATCAAATAATTCACTAAATTTTAAACACGGAAAAATAGTCAAACATCAATAATCATCGCGAAAGTCATTCATAATAATCGACATCAATCATAATCATTAACATCACAATCGGATTGTCCATACGCGACTTAAACCGACTAAAACGCAACCCATTTCAAATTAACTGTAAATTGGCCTATTTCGGGTTGCTTCATACAAATTCGAAATCTCGAAAATCTAACCTCACCATGACGTTCTACACGTCGAAATTAGCTAGCACGTCAATTTTCGTTAAATTCGGAGCAACTTGCTCCGTCTCCGAAATTGCCGAAATCGGAAAATCGAACATAATCGGATTCCAAATTAAATCAGCTAACTTATGTCATATTTGTATTTAATTAAGATAAATATTTAATATGTTAAATTAAGAAAATAAAACAAAACAAAACATAAATTAAATAATTCCTAAACTTAGTTTCAATAATTATACTGCAAGTTTATTATACTGCTATTACATATTGCATAAGCTAGTTTGTGTTTGGTTTTTCTAACTTCATTTCAAGAATATGCCTACTGCTAGTTCTCTTTTTTTTTTCTTCTAAATTTAACTTCTTCTTTTTTTATGCTGGTACTTTGCTTTTTGGAAACGTATTATACTGTTAGTTTTATTTTTGTTTTCTAAACTTGAATACTGCTATTACGTTGTTCTTTTCTCTAAGCTTCATATAATTATTAAACTGCTAAGCTTAGAAAAATGACATACTGCTAGCTTATTGTTTTCCTTAGTTTCTAAACATCACTTAAATTATGCATATTACTAAAACTTAATATAATGCTAATCCTTGTTTCATTCCAATTTCAATTAACCAAATATTAATTCAACAACAACAACAACAACACCTAATTAACTCTTCTAATTTCTATCTCAACAATACCCAAGAACCCTAACATCAATTTTTCCCAAATCCAAAATATACCAAATCAAACCCTAACTATAAGCATTGGAAAAATCAAACCCCTTACCTTAGATGTTTGAATGATTCTTGATGATTTCAACCAACCCAAAACCCAAACTTTGTTCTTGCTCCTCTTCTTCTCTTCCAAGACTCTCTTTAGCTCTCTATGTCTCTAAGTGTGTTTTTGTTTTT
Organism: Vicia faba; assembly: GCA_948472305.1. Taxonomy (NCBI): domain Eukaryota; kingdom Viridiplantae; phylum Streptophyta; class Magnoliopsida; order Fabales; family Fabaceae; genus Vicia; species Vicia faba. Next base: position 1,325,697,217 of record OX451740.1, read on the forward strand.
ATGACATATAACAAGTGTTTGGTTTGCTTAGAACAAGACACTAGCAAACAAAAATACTAAAAAGCCCTTGGTCTTACTACTAGTTATTACACTAATAATATCAAATAATATTATTAACCCAAATAATTTAAATAACTCCAAATAATTAAATATCGGTCCGAATAATATTTTACCGTACCGAACAGAATAAAAACCGGATCGAACAAAATAATTACCGGTCCCTCAAAATAAATACCGGACCGAATAAAATAATTACTGGTCCCAATAAAACGTCGCCGAATGTATTAACAAATATAACGGTTAATTTAAATATTCTCTTCGCAAAAATAAACGTCAAACGGTAATTCGAAAATATTAATATAATATAATATAATATTAAATAAAACGGGGCGTTACAAAAAGTACTAGTGGAACTTGTCACTTGTTTGAAAAATCCTTGGTAAGTTGGCATAGTAAAAAGCAAGGTTTCATAGTTTTGTCAAATGTCGAGGCGGAATACATGGCAACAGTAGTTATTATGCACAAATATTGTGGCTCAAACAACAACTATTGGACTTTGATATTAAACTATCATGTATTCTTATCATGTGCGAAAACACTATTTCCATAAATATAACCAAAAATTAGGTGCTATATTAAAGAACTAAACACATTGAGATAAGTTACCACTTTCTTTGTGATCATGTTGAAAAAGGGGATGTTGCGTTTGAGCATGTTTATAGTAAAAATCATTTTGCTGATATTTTCACTAAACCACTTGCAACCGAATCTTTTGTCAACATACACGGAGAATTAGGGATAATCGATATCTCAAATGTTGCCTAGTTCTCTCTCATTAGTTTCACTTCAAGTATTCACTCTAACTTTGTGTTTGAGTGTGTTATGTTTGGTGAGTGCAACTTCTAATTCTTCAAGAATAAGGTAATACTATTTCAATTTCTCCTTGAACATAAGTTTTGCCTTAATGCATATTCCTAGGATTATTTAAAAAATGCTTCATATACTTTCAAATGATGAAAACCATGAATGTTAATTTCCAAATTTTTTTGTTCAACAACTATTGTGTGTTCTTGTTCTATATACTTACAATGACTTCATGTATTAATTCTTTCACATTTGTATATATTTGTTCTCAATATGCAAGCATGTGACGTGGTTACTTTCCTTATATTATTTTGCAATGTATTGTTCATGTTGTCATAGTTACTTTGTTTAATAAAAAATTTCATTTTGGTTTTAGTAGTGATATTATATTGTTTCTATGGTTCGCATATGCATGTGCGACATCGGGAGTTCCAATATGAAATGTTACCAAAATTATGACGCTCAAATTAACTTTCATTACTTTTGAATTACATTACATTTTTTGTAATGTGTGTTGCCCGTTATTTAAAAGTTTGCATCATTACATATATATGGAGACATGTAATTATTGCTCTTATATGCAACATTTGCCTCTGTATGGTATTTGTTAATTGTTTGGAAACTTTGGTACTTCTAATAGGTTGCTATATTCTTTTTTGATGTTGTCAAAGGGGGAGAAGCATATGAAAGATGAAGATAGGAAGCATAAAGACAGGGGAGCCTTTATAATGTATCGTCGAAAGTTTTTCCATCATCAAAAATGGGTAGTTTGTGAGTACAACTTCAACATAGGGTGTTTTGTATGATGTCAAAACCAGAAAAGATGGCACAACGGTAAAATTAATTTCATCTCTTTTTCTTGTGAAATCCTCTGCATCATAAGTCTTAGGATTCATCAAAAAGCACTTTGAAATTGACCAAGCTCATTGAAAAACATTTTCTGCACATTTTTATCTTGCATGTGTCGAGACATCTGAGTTTCAGGTTGACACATGTAACTGCGTTTTAAAGCATGTGAGCTTTTATAAGTATGATCAGTGGATTTTACACAGACATTTAGAAGTTATTTCAGTTATCATTTTTTTTTACTTATCGAGGTTTTATTTTGTTTTATCGTATATTATGCTTTGGTTTTGTGTTTTCAGGTTCTGAAGAATAAAAAGGACAAATCGAGGCGGAAAAAGTGCATAATAAAGTTTCGGAGGAAATGTTACAGGAGCCCTGACAAGGGTGACCATGTCACTTGACACAGGTGGCTGTGTCACCTGATAGAGGCTGTGTCAGGGGGAAGACTTGGAAAGCGTGGAAATAAGGGCTGGCACGGGCAACCGTGTTGCCTGACACGGGCTGTGTCAGCATGCCTGGAGCAGAAAAATTCTCGATGGCCAACACGGGCGACCGTGTCGCCTGACACGGGCCGTGTCGGTCAGTTTTGCTTATTTTAAGTGTTTTTATAATTTTTCACTATTTGAGACCCAAAGGGACGTTTTGGGTATTTCTGACCGAGACAAATGGATTGTTCACTATTTATCCAAGTTTGAAAGAGGAATTAAGGGACCTTGGTTGCAGAGAACGAATTCCAAAGCCTAGGAGTGAGGATATGAGATTCTTAAAGAACGAAGATCTTTCATGAGTGGACGCGATTGAAGACCAAAGTTCCTTCATCATCTATAATGTCTAATTCTTATATTTTTGTAGTTATCGTGAACAATATGAACCGCTAAACCCCCCAATGCTAAGGGGTGTCCCTAATTTGAGTATGTAATGATTATGGATTCCTGATTTCTTTAATATAGTTGTTTTCTTATTCAATTTTATCGTGCAATGTTTTATGCTTTCCTAATCAGACCAATTAGGATTGATTCACGGTTAATAACTGGTTGGACCGCGTTTGTTAAGGTTTTTGTAAGAAAAGACTATAGCAGATATCACCTAGGACTAGGTGTTGTAACCTAAAATTTTCCCTCCCATTTTCTTCAAGACATGCTCACAAGGGTCTCAAATACTCAAAGCCACTCAAGAGTTGACTTGTCAAATCTCCTCCTAAGCAAGGGTCTTCAACTAGGGTTTGGTGCTTCTTAAAGAAGATTGGTTTGAAAGGGTCTCAAACGTCTTTCATGGTTCATCATAGGTCCTCAATAATGCTTATGTCAAGTTTCAAGTCTTTCATAATATGTTTGCTCAATCAAAGGCTCAGAAGATTGAAAGTCAACTGTATTGGGTAAAAAGTCAACTATGGCCAACATACAGTCAAACTCCAAGATTTTTTTCAACATCAACATTTTAAGGTGATATTCACAATTTGATCAAGGGTTGATCATGATTCCTCAAGGAAAGCCCTCTGTGATACGGTGGGAAGAACTGACTGTTTTTTGGAATGCTGGTTTGCGTTTTTGCGTTTTTTTTTGTTCGTAAAATGTCGCGGTAAGCAAGAGTCGCCATCGACTTTTATTTTATCCAACAAGGAAAGGAAAAAAGCACATAAAAATTCCTTTTTCGAGATTTTTCTCGGGTTCAGGGGGTAGATTATAGAAAGGGAAGGTATTAGCACCCTTTCTATCTGTGGTTATCCACGGGCTCTTAGGTACTTGCTCATTTGTTTTCAAATTTGTTTTCTTTGTGCTTGTGGGTTTGAAAAAGTTTTTGTTTGAAACTTCGATTTAACTCTTGCTTCTGTCGTCAAGAGTGTAATGAAGTGTTTTGAAAACTTTGTTCGAAAAGGAGTGTAAGTGTGAAAAAAGTTTTGTTTTTTGAAAGAGCAAGTATCTAAGAACTATCTGCCTACTCGAAAAAGGAATCGTTCTATGGTAATTTCCTTTAGACAATGCTATCCCACTATGAGTGAGTAGGTAGCACCGTCGGTGGAGTTTGAGGGTCAATTCGAATGAGGGACATATGGTCACTAAAGCAATGTTAGGACGCCTTAGCGATAACCCTTATGTCTTAGATCATTTGTTTGAGGCAACAATATCCGAGGCAACCATTTTGAGGCGACTATGATCTTTTAGACAAGAGGGCGACCTCTAAAACGACCTATACTCAATGACCGTGTACGAAGGCAACCAAGTGGGGTGTACCCTAAGATTGCGCATGTGCGAGTGTGTCGTTTTCAGTTTATTTTTTATCTTTGCACAGGTTAAAGGTGATCTAATTTAATTTTAAGATTAACATTCAGTCCTGTCATGCAAACCCTATGATCAAACATCTAACAGTTTAATTTGCAGAAATTAAAGGTGCGGAAATTAAATTACAAGGCGTCGGGTATTTACATCGCCAAAGACAAACCCTTTGAAAAATAAAATAAAACGGTAAAAATAATTAAATGTCCTATTTAACTATTACAATCCGTAAGCAGATATATAATTGGGTAAAAATAAATAAAGCGCGCGGGCGATTAGATCGAGTGCGAAATAGGGTTTTGACCCAAGTTTTTAAATTTGATTGGATAAAAAAGTATTTTTTGTGATTTTATTAAAAAATAGAATTTTGTTATTGGTTAAAAAATAATTAAATGAAATAAAACAATTAAGTTAAATAAAACAAAATAAATAAAAGAGAGAGGAGTTGGGCCTGATTAGGAGGTGCAAGGAGCAATAGCAGGCCCATTAGAAGCTGGCCCTTTTGACTTTTTGGATCTGGTGCACACACGTTGACTGGCACCTTGGTGGACCTCCAATTACTGACCACCAGATCTGGCTCTTGGCCATCTGGCGCTTGGATGGATGAGGGAGTATGGTATAGTCCAAGCCTGAACGCGCATGTGATTATCTGAAAAACAATGAGAAAACACAAATTGCTGGAGGCAGGGATCGAACCCCTGACCTCCAGCCTTGGAACACTTTAAGGCTGACATGGCAACCGCTGGGGCGTGTTGTTGTTTGTTAATAATAACACAAAGAATATAATATATATGAAAACAAAGCAATTGCCAGAAAAAACAAAAAAAAACGCGCGTTTCGTTTGAATGGTCCAATGGGCGAGTGACAGCTCTTCGTCCCTGTCCTCCCAATACTGTAACATTACATGCGGATTTGAATCCGCAGCTAAAAGCCCAGCCTTGTTCTAAAATCTCCCTCGGGCAATATAAATAAATTCCAAGAACATGGTTCAATTCGTCATGACCTTCTGATCACAACCATGTTCTTCTTATGGGTCAATTGTACCTGAAACAAAAAGCCCCAAAAAAACTCCAAGAACCCTAACTATGGTGGTTCTCCATATAAGCCAGATAAATGCAATTGAATATTATGAAAAGCTTGCAAATGTTCTTGTGATCACAAATATGCCATTAGTTTGTTCAATAGATGCAAGAATAATTCAAATCAAAATCAAGAACAGGGGCGAATTGCGTGAGACTTACAATGCGTTTGAGGACCTGATAATGCTTGGTTTGGATCCAGTTAGCTTGTGTGAATGGCCAAGAATTGATTGGGATATGTCTCTAGCCTTGAAAATGCCTTTAACCCTGATTTTGATCTCTCACTTTTTTGTGATTTTTTCAACTTTGGTTCAGTCTCCACCAATGCTCCCCTACCCTGATTTTCGTGTGCTTTTTTTGCTTATGTATTACTCATTGCATTAGGTTAATAAACTTGGTCCAAATCTCTCCACATTGATGTTTGGATATTTGATTTGATTCTCCATGAAAACCTTTCCAAATTTGATCCAAATCATATATTCTTGTAACCAATGCCTTTGATACAAATTTGATTCACATAACAACTGTATTTGGAGCCTGAAATAACCAAAAAATCATGTGTTATCAATGCTTTAGATTTTACATGATTTTATTTGATTTAAAATAAATTAATTCAAATAAAAATCAAATTAAATAGTAAAAATGAGATATGGACACATGGCTGGAGCTAGGGAACTTGGGATACAATGCAAACTCAAAACAAGTGAAAAAGAATGGGCCCATTTGGCAAAATTTGAAGTTTTGGGGATAGTTGACTTTTGGCAATTTTGCAAAAAGTCCAACTTCAACAATGCATAACTTCTTCAATTTTGAACTTTTGGAGGTGTTCTTAGACTTTTTAGAAAGCTTAAGATGTCCTCTAACCAACCCCTTTGATCTCATATCATTTTTATATTCCATTATCAAGTTAGAAGCTTTGAAAAAAAAGGTGTTTTTGTTGACTTTCAAAAATGACCTATAATGTCCAAATTCATAACTTCTTGTGAGTGCATTTTTTGATCTTGGGGTATGAATATGGATTGTAGGAAATTGCATCCTCTTCAAAATTAGCTTTGTATGGGTCATTTCTCATAAAGTATGAGAATGTTATGCTTGGTCAAAGTTGAGTTGACTTTTCCTACAAAACCCTAATTTAGCAACTTTTGAGTTTTGATTAATTTTGAGCAATCCTTGATTAATAATGATCAAACCTTTATCAAATGATGAAATATACTTAAAAATGAGAATGTTGACAAAAAATCTTGAAGTTTGACTGTTTGTAGGTCACAGTTGACTTTTGCCCTAGCACAGTCGATTTTTGGACCTTTGAGCAATTGACTGAGCAAACTTCCTCTGCAAGGCTTGAAATTTGACATGGATGACCTTGGGAACATATTAGTACATTAGGGAGCACTTGAGGTCATTTGGAATCAAGGATCTTGATGCAACACAAAACCCTAATTTGGGGTAGACTGCGTTAGGAGATAGCTTGTCTGACCAACTTTTGAGCAACCTTGAGCAACTTGGAGATCTTTATTGCAATGTTTTGAGAAATATGGGAGGGCAAAATTTGGGGTACAACACCCTCAAATCATCAAAGGTAAAAAAATTCCAAATTAGGGTTTTGATTGAAGATGACTGATCATTGAATTTTGGCCTAGTGCATGACCTAATGGCTTAAAGCATGATCTCAAGGGCTCAAATACAACATGTTGACCTGATTACATGGCTTAAGACATTTCCAAAGATGAAAGTGATTGATAGTTAAATAATTGAATCAATTGATGAAAAGTCAACAGTCACACAAAAGTCAAACTTTGAAGTTTTTGGCCAACATTGGAATTCAAAAATCAAGAATCATCAAAACATTCAAAACTATCAAACTTAGTAATAAAAAATTAAGAGAAACAAGAAAGTCAACAAAATTCAAAATTGAAGATTTTCAAACACTTAGAAATATTCAAGTGCTTTGTGCCTAAAAAACCTTAAATTCACGAGCAAGTTTTCTCAAGATACAAGTTGATTCAACGAAAACGTTCAACATGAAAGTTGTAGGGATTAATGAATTCTACAACTTTGTTAATGTGGAATGATCCTCAAAAAGTGCTTGGATTAAGAGATATGGGCCCATGATGGCTCTGATATTTTTACCCAACACTTAGAAAATTTTCTAAGTGTTTTATTCTTAACAAAGTCACTACTTTATGGCCATTTTTCACTAAGATCCAAATTTATTCAGCAAAAACTCAAAACATGAAAGTTGTAGATCTTGATTCAAGCTTTCCAAAATGTCCAAGAACATAAATTTATCTTACTTAAGCTAGAGGTTTCAAAGAGATGAAGATGGCATGTCAAACTTGAATTATAGGTCATTCTTTTGAAAACTTTATGGCCAAATCTCAAACCTAAGCTACATGATCTCACTTTTCAAGCCATTTAACTTCTAAATCTCACCTCGATCAGAAGATTAAACTAAATCTTGAGCCATTACACAAGGATTAGAAGCTTTGTCCAATGCATCATTCCATTTTTGGCACAAAGTTAACACTCCTATTCTTATAAAGTGACTGTAATCACAAAGTCCACTCTCATTGAGTCTCTAACTTGTTTCCTCTGCACACACTCAACATAAATGCCAAAATAAACATGTCTAAATCCTCTAACCACTCTAGATTATCTTGTACTTCACATTGGAACTATGAAATGGCCATGTACCTTCACTTACAATCCAACTAAGCCAACTTTGTTCTATAACTCCAATTGAACCAATTCCTTTTCTCACAAAACAAAAATATTTCCTATAAATATAGGGCTTTACTTCCAAGTTCAAGGGGACCTCAATTCTCAAAGTCACAACCTCACACGAAGCTTGATTTTTGCACAAAGTCACAAACTTGTGAATTTGCAAAAGCTCTCAAGTCCTTTACAAACCAACCATACAAACACTCCATATACATCCTATAGAAGCTATCCAAGCCATAATTTAGCTTATATAACACCTCTATCATTGTTCACCATTTTTACTTTGTCTATGTGCAATTTGATTCAGGTAGGGTGGATCAGAGAGTTTCCAAGAAAGCTGAGCATTCACTAAGCATCAACAAGGTCCCATGAAGGTGTTAGGATCATCATTTCACTTTTGGAAGTCGTGTAGAGGGTATTAGGTTTTTCTTCAAGAGGTAAGTTTCCTTGAACTGTGAAATCTTGATACACACATTATTTATACATACTTTCAAAATATAAAATGTAGATATCATGTCTATGAAGCTAACCATATCTTTAGTTTTTGTTTTAATGGACTGTGTGATGAGAATTTTAGAACTGAAGTTTTTGAACCATTAGGGTTTCAATTTGGTACTGAGCAAAATTCGTTCCAATCTTTAATCTATAGCTTTTGAAAATTGTATGGTTGGATTCCTTGTTAAAAATCAAGCATTTTTTGTTTTTACAACTTTCGATTTGGTTGAGAAATGAAGGATTTACAAAATCAACAATGTTGACGTTATGTTGTTATACAGCGCGAGGAAGAAGAAGGCCATGGCGCCAGATTTCAAATTTCATAACTTGTTTCATATTATATTTACTGGGGGTGTTTCATAATCGGATGAAACAGCCACCCCAGTGATAAAATAAGCGTGTGTTAACCTTAGGGACCTAGGTTCGAGCCCCAGTGGTACCCTTTTGTTTTTTTACATATTTTTCTTGCAGATCCAGTGTGCCAAGCTTCCATAAGCTTACCCTGCACTCTCAACTCCTCACCATCAGATGTTCATGAAGCCAAGTCTAACGCTTCAGACTCGCATGTGCATCATGGAACCTTTGGAGCCAGCCGCGTTGGATCCAACGCAAGCACTCGGCCTTGTCTCTTTGGGCCCAACAACTTTTGTTCTCACACCCCCATTTTTTCTACTTCAGCAGGCCCAATATGTTCTTTTTATGTTTTCTATGTTTTTTATTATTTCTTTTATTTAACTATTTTAATTAAAAATAATAATAAATAGTCTTAGGTTTTTTTATTCATTAATTATTTGATATAAAAATAATTAGACTTTATTTATTAATTAATTAATTAACTTATTTTTGTTTAAAAAAAGATAAAATTAATTACAAATAATTAGGCTTTATTTGTTTTTTTATCACTTTAAATTCTTTCTTTTCCTCATAAATAAAACATCAAAAATATTTTCTAACAATTAGTTTTTTTTTAAAATTAAAATTAATTTAGACTCAGATTTTTTTTATAATTAAGTTAACTAAATTAACATTCTCTTTAATTAATTAAATTAAATTGACTTTTTTCATTTATTATTAAATTAAATTTAGTTTTTTTAGGTTTTTACTAAACTTCTTTTAATGAAAATTAAACAAATAATTAGGTTAATCATCAAACTTTTTTCTGTAAAAAAATCACAACAATTTCCTTTGTCTTTTCTTTATTCTACATTTTTCACGTATTTTATTATTTCGCATTTTTTAAATCATTATAACTGCTCAATGGTCTGTAATAGCTTTAATTAGGGTTTACTACTTTTCATCCCCATTCATAACTTTGTACCCCCATTCCCGAAACGTTGTAATAGCTTAGGACATTTAATTTCTGCAATTTACTACTTTCCTTATTACTGTTAGTTTAATAGGATTGTATGGCAAGATCTAAAACAAAACACTAGATAACCATAAATCCAAGACAAATTTACTAAAATCAAAACACTATTCACACACGCACCTCTAGGGTAACCTCACTTATTGCCTTTGGATAAAACAATCATGTCCATCGAGCGTGGTATTCTTTAGCAAAGACCCTCGATTAAAAATATTGTTGTCCCTTGATGATCCTTTGATGTTGCCTTTTAGTAAACGATCTTAGTCCCTTAAGAAAATTGCTAAAGCATCCTACAAGTTGCCTTTTATGATTGTACGATGACCCACGCCTATCCCTCACATCCAATGATAGGACTTCCTACTAACTAATGGTATGTATAGCACTATCTAAAGGAGGAGGAAAAAAACAAAGACTTATTTGAGTAGGTAGAACACTCGTAGTCGCTTTCTCACAAACTTTTTAAAACAAAAGATCTTTTTACAAAACAACACTTTCTTTCACAAATATTTTCAAAACAAACATTTTGTATACATTCTCAACGATACGAGAATCATTACAAAATTACTGTACTTAGGCATTTTCAAAATATTTTCAAACATACACAAGTATAAAGCATTTCCAAAAAGTGAGCTAGTGATTAAGAGCCCGTAGATGACTATGGATGAAAAGGGTGTTAACACCTTCCCTTTTCATAACCTACCCCCCAAACTCATAAAAATTCTCAAAAGGTATTTCCTGTTCTTTTCACCCTTTACTTTATTGGATAAAAGAAAATTCGGTGGTGACTCTTATTATCTGCATTATTTGCGATAAAACACAAAACCCAAAAGTCAGTTCTCCCACCGTGTCACAGAACTGACGACTCTGATGGGGATCTGATAACTAAAAGTGGGGTTACCTAAGCTCTTAAGGTAACCCCACTTTTAGTTATCAGATCCCCAGCAGAGTCGTCAGTTCTGTGACACGGTGGGAGAACTGACTTGGTAGTTTTGCGTTTGATCACAAATGTTGCGGATAGCAAGAGTCGCCACTGACTTTTCCTTTATCCAATAAAGGAAAGGGTGAAAAGAATAGGAAAGACCTTTTGAGAATTTTCTTGAGTTCGGGGGGTAGGTTATGAAAAGGGAAGGTGTTAGCACCCTTTTCATCCTTAGTTATCCATAAACTCTTAATTGCTTGATCACTTTAAAATGCTTTGTGTTTGTGTAAGTTTGAAAATATTTTGAAAACGCCTAAGTTTGGCAAACATTGCAATGATCCTCGCATCGTTGAGAATGTATACAAAGTGTTGGTTTTGAAAATATTTGTTAAAAATGAATGTTTGGAAAGATGTTTGAAAATTCCAATGTAAGGCCATTTTGTAATGATTCTCATATCATTGAGAATGTATATAAAATGTTTGTTTAAAAAGTATTTTTGAATGTGTGAGGTGTGAATGGTTTTGTTGGTGAGCAAGTAATTATGAGCAATCTACCTACTCAAAAAGAAGTATTTGTTCTTTTCCTCCTCCTTTAGAAAGTGCTACTTTACCATTGATTAGAAGAGAGCCATATCATTGGATGTGAGGGACAAGCGTGGGTCATCGTATAGTCATAGAAGACAACTTGTAAGAATGTTTTAGCAATTTGTCGTAAGGGACTAAGATCATTTACCGAAGACAACATTGAAGGGTCATCGAGGGCTATGATATTTTAATCGAGGGTCTTTGCTAAAACATCATACATTCGAGGTACATGACTGTTTATATCTGAGGCAACAAGTGTGGGTTACCCTAGAGGTGCAAGTGTGTAAGGTGTTTGATTTCAAGTATATTATCTTATAATTAGGATTGTCTAATGTTGATTTTAAGATCTTGCCATACAAACCCTAATTACTAGCAATAATAATGAAAGTAATCAATGGTATAATTTAAATGTCCTACGCTATTACAACGTTTTGGGAATGGGGGTACAAGTTTATAAATGAGGAGAGTAAAGAAATAAAGCCCTAATTACTATTACAAACCATTGAATATGAATTACAATAATAATACAAAAATGTAAAGATAAAGAAGCAAAAGGAAAGTGTTTTTTTAGGGTTTTTGATGAAAAGGTTTAGAGATTAACCTAGTTGAATTAATTAATTTAATTACAAGAAAGGTTAATTGATTATTAACAAAACCTAAATCTAAGTTCATTAAAATAAAAAACCTAAGTCTAATTTAACTTTGTTTAGGAAATGATTTTTGTTAAGGTTAATAAAGAAAATGTTTTATAATGTAAAAGAAATGATAAAATTTAATTTAACAAAATAAAATAAAATTCCTAAATTAAAATATTTTTTATTTAATTAAGAAAATATATTTTTGGTGTTTTTTGGTTTAGGTAAAATAAATATATAAATGAAAATAAATAAAATATGAAAATAATTGGGCTGGGGGGTTGAAAAGTGAAAACGGTGGTAAAAAATAGTAAAAAGGGCGCTACACCCAAACATGTTTTTTTTGTGATTCATAAAATAAATAAATAAATAAGTTATATGGGTATGTGTGTGTATAAGAAAAAAAAGGGTGAGAATTAGCAAAAACAAAAAAAAAAGAACAAAACCCAAACTCTGAGCCCAACGCCGGTTTTGCTCTCATGTTGCTGGCTTCTTGGAGTGTGCAATGGGCTGCACATGTGATGCGTTGGATCTTCTTGCCTGGCAGATGGGTGGTATGGATGAGGGGTGTATCATGCACGCACATATCTTGTAAGCATGGAACCTGAAATAAGTAAACCTGAAAAAGAAAAAGTTTACCACTGAGGCTCGAACCTAGATCCCTACACACTAATGCCTTACGCACGCTTCTCCTGCCACTGGGGTGGCTGTTTCATCCGTGTACAAAACAACTTGTAATAAATATAACATAAACGCATTTCTGAATTTTGAAAATGACTTCATCTTAAACCTTGCGCGTGCAATGAATAACACCACCATGGTCAAAACTATAACCTCTTCATTTCTCAACCAAATTGGAAAATGTAAACATGAAAGTTGCTTGAAATTTAACCACAATTTCAAATATGTAAGTAACTTAAGCTAACACACAAAGATGAACACGAATTTTATCTGGTACCAAATTAAACCTAATGTTTCAGAAAGTTTAAACTCAAAATTCGCATCACTCAGGAAACATAAATTAAATCTAAGGACATGGTTAGCTTCAGAGCTATGATATCTACATTTTTTATTCACAAAGTAACCATTAATGATGCTTGTAGAGAGAGTTCAAAGTTGAGAAAACTTACCTCAAAACTGGAAATCGAATTTTGAGTTTGAGCACTCCTGGATGTGTTGTGATGATCTGAATAGCTTCAGTGGACTCCTAGGAAGCTAATGCAACTCTTACTTTGGATTGAGAGTGATTAAAACTTCCTGTAGAAGTCAATATGCAGAGCTCTGTTTTATAGTTCGGAAAATGATGAAGATGGAGTTACAATTGTGAAACAGGGATGTGGATGAGTTATATTTGATGTATAGATGCTTTGTGATTGATTTTGAGAGGAAACACAAGAGTGGATTGTGAGATGGAGGTTCAAGGTTAGAAATGTCACAAAATGGAGTTTTGGTGCAAGTTCCTATTTTAGGGAGTTTGAGAGAGTTTCAGGGCTTGTGAATTCGTGTGTTAGGTTGCAAATACATCCTTTATTTATAGGCAAGAGGTTTGGAAGGTTCAAGGGATCAGAATCACAAGATCGCATGTTATGGTTTTTGACTTGTTTTTGAAGAAATCTTGACAAACATTGTTCCAATGTATAGTACAAGGCTATCTAAAGTGGTTAGAAACTTTAAACATGTTGCTTATGGCTTTTGTGTTAAGTGTGTGCACAGGGAACAATTTAGAGGCTTAATACAAGTTGACTTTGTGATTAAAGCAACTTTACAAGAATGTAAATGTTACTTTGTGCCAAAAATGGATGAATCTCTTGGACAATGGCTCAAATGTTTGAATTATAGATCTAACAGTTGTGTAATTAATTAATTATGGAGTGATTTGCAAGTTATAAGCCTACAAAGCAAGATTATACATCATAGGTTTGAGGTTTGGTTAAGTGTTGATCATGAAAATGACTTGTAATTCAAGAATGGATGTCAACTTCTTCTCTTTGATTCTCTTAGCTCAAGCATGACCTCTTAAATTTCTTGAACATTTTGGAAAGTTTGAAACATTGTATACAACTTTCATGTTGACCACTTTGGCTAAATTATCTTGGAACTTGGTGAAAACTGGTCAAGAAGTTAGGTCAAATATCTGCCTAAACTAGTTGAAAATTTCACCGTGTTTTATGAAAAATGTCATGTCTTTATGAGCTTATATCTTCCAATCTAAGCATTTTTTAGATACCATCCATCTAATACAAAGTTGTATAGTTCATCAAGATCTACAAATTTCATGTTGAAAGTTTTCCTTGAATCATCTTGCATCTTGGTGAAAAATTGTCATGAAGTAATGAATTTATCAAGTATAAAAACACTTAGAAAATTTCTAAGTATTGAAAACTTTGACTTTTTGTGGAATTTCTTGACTTTCTTGATTCTTGATGATCAAGTTTGATGTTTTTGAGTATCTTGACGAATCTTGATCTTTGAAATTCAATGTTGATCAAAAAGTCAAAGTTTTACTTTTTGTGTATCAATTGACTTTTCATCAGTTGATCCAAAATTCAACTATCAATCCATTGATATTGAGAAATTATTTGAGACATGAAGTTAGATCAACATGTTGTGTTTGAATCCTTTAAATCATGCTTCAAGCCATTAGGTCATGTATTAGGTCAAAAGTCAATGATCAGTCTATCTCAGTCAAAACCCTAATTTTGACCATTTTTCCCCATTGATGATTTGAATGCTTTTCTTGAGGAATTGTGATCAAAAATTGATAAATTGATAAGTATTACTTCAAAATGTTGATTTTGGCCAAAAATCATGAAGTTTGACTGTAGGTTGACCATAATTGACTTTTTACCCAATAAACTAATTTTTAGTCATCTGAGCAATTGACTGAGCAAATTTGTGATACAAGACATGAAACTTGGTATAAGAAATCTTGGGGACCTATAATGAAACATGAAAGTCATTTGAGGCATCAAAAGTCCAATTTTCGTTGAGAAAACCAAAACCCTAATTTGTGGGCTCAATGCTTATGAGGTGAGCTTGTTTGATCAAACTCTTAAAACTTCTTGAGCATTTGAGATCTTTTGTGAGAAATCTCTTAACAATAGAGAGGGAAAATTTTAGGGTACAACAGATGCTCTTGTTCAATCTTCTTAAACCTAAAGAGTTAGATTGGCATGTCCGTCATTCGTGACTTGAAGGGGGAAGATGATTGAACAATTAAGTGCCTTGAAATTTGCACTCGCTTGTGTATGTAGTGAAAACTGTTTGTTGATTACACCAGGAATGGGCTTAAAGATGCAATTTGGATAGGTGACAGAGAATCGTAGGAGATGGCCTTATAGATGTCATCCAAAGGTAATTGTTGATAGAGAAATTAGACTAAGTCTACATCCGACTTTTACTGGGAGAAGTATCAGAATAAATCTTTGGTCGATTTAATCTGAGCCAGCAGAGTTCTTTAAATCTTTAACTGAAAGAAGTATCAGAATACATCTTTGGCCGATTTAGTCTGAGCCAGAAAAAGGTCTACTGAGATAAGTATCAGAATAAATCTTTGGTCGATTTAATGTGAGCCAGTAGATGTTTGAAAATCTTTAACTGAGAGAAGTATCAGAATAAATCTTTGGTCGATTTAATCTGAGCCAGAAAAAGGTATACTGAGAGAAGTATCAGAATAAATATTTGGTCGATTTAATCTGAGCTAACATATGTCTTTAAATCTTTAATTGAGAGAAGTATCAGAATAAATCTTTGGTCGATTTAATCTAAGCTAGAAAAAGGTCTACTGAGAGAAGTATAAGAATAAATCTTTAGTCGATTTAATCTGATCCAACAGATGTTTGAAAGGAGTATCCATCATATAGATATTTGCCTTGTCTTGTTTCAGGTAATGACCTATAATCTGTTTTGACAGTTGTTGATAATACTCATCTGTTGACTGATCTGTCCTAAAAAGGTAAAGAGTTAGTTATATGCAATATCATGATGTATGAAATGTATTGCATAATGATATTCTCAAGATAAATGAGATTGTCCTATATGTGTTTCGTAAGCATATGCAATGATGTATGAATGTGTAATGTTGTTGAAGTGTATCTTCGTATGGGAAAGTAAATCCATGACTATTGTTGGGGAATGAAGAGTATGTGTATCTTCGATCTTGTATAAAATGCTTTCGTCGTGGATTCCTGCATACTTGTTTGAGGAAACTCTGCAAGGGATGTATTTATTTCTGTTTGGGAAGTAGAGTTTAGGAACATTGGTCGTCCATTGCTCTTATTGGGGAATTTATTTCTTATATACCCTGACTGGCGATAAAAGAGATGGTTAAACTTCTGACTTGTCTGGGGAAGATATTTCTTATATACCCTGACCGGGGATAAAAGAGATGGATAATCTTCTTACTTGTATTGGGAGAAGACTTTTGTCAGCAAATTATAGTATTCTGAGGGATAGACTTGAGCTGGGAAATTTGTAGTCCGTTGGGGAAATAAACCCTACTGGGAAATAAACCCTTGTTGATGGAGAAGTGCTCTGCTGAGGAAAATAATTCTCTTAGGGATATTTAATTTTATAAAGAGAAGAAACTCTTCAGGGTCTCTTTCTTCAATTTTGGAGGAACAAACTCAGTTGGGGAAGAGAATTTCCATAAATTGTACTGATTGGGACTCCGTGGGGAGATTTCACATGGATGAGATTATATTCCTTTATTTGTTGGGGTAATATGTCAGGGAGATTGTGGGGAATGTGTCCTTACTTTTGAAGACTGTTCTATGGGGATAATCCTATAGAGGTGGCTCTGGCGACTTCAGTAGGGATATCCTTATGAAAGGCATTCTATGTGGATTTATGGATAGCTTGAGCATCATCCCAGCTCCTAGAATTTTGAATAAATGTTTATTCACGTTCTTACGCATTTATTTGTTAGTAGTTAATCATGTTCATATGCATATGTTCATTACATTTTATTCATTGGACATTGTTTGCAAGCAAAATAGAAAAAACAAAAAGTTTGGACTTCAAAGTATATTTGTATTGATAATTTTCCTATAAACAGACAAGTTTGTACAAAGAGAGGGTAATCCTTGTAAGAGGAAGTCGTCGTGAAATAAAAGAGTAAAAAGTGAAAACAAATGTATATAGCCATGTGGAAGTGATCTCATTGGAGTCCAACTCCGCTATTACCCTTATGCCTTTAAATATCATCCATTGCCGTCAAAAGAAGTTGATTGCACTGGTTTTGTACCATTTAAACTTTTGACCTTAGTAATAAAGCTGGTTGTATGTGATCCAACGGGACATAGTCGTACCTTTGATCCCTAAATTTTTCCTGGACCTCTCTCTCGGGTTTTCAGTTCACCAGGATACGCTTTTTTCCCAAGCCGCCTTTTCAGGTTTTCGACTTGCCAGGTGTATAGTCTTTTGTATATATCCCTAATTTTTTCCTGAACCTTTTTGGTTCGCCGGGATTCCCTTATTTTTGCCTAGGTATGTCAATCTAGCGGGTCATTCTTATGCATAATATTTTTTGAATATGTCTGCATTCACAGGGTGCAGGAAATCTTTGCCATCCATAGTGGTTAGCATCATATCACTGCCCGAGAATACTTTCTTAACAACAAATGGCCCTTTTTAAGTGGGAGTACATTTGCCCCTGGGATCGCCTTGTGATAAAATGATGCGCTTTATTACTAAGTCGCTAGCCTGGTATATTCGATGTTTTATCTTTTTGTTGAAAGCTTTTATCATACGCCTCTGGTATATCTGACCATGACAGACAGCAGCCAGCCTCTTCTCGTTAATCAAATTCAATTGATCCAACCTTGTTTGTATCCATTCGTCATCGTCTAAGTCTGCTTCTTTCTTAATCCTTAGGGAAGGAATCTGAACTTCGATAGGCAGGACGATTTCCATGCCATAGACCAAAGAGAAAGGGGTTGCCCCAGTTGATGTTTGTGCCAAAGTACGGTAGCCATGAAGAGAAAATGGTAGCATTTCATGCCGGTCTTTATAGGTCACCACCATCTCTTGCACAATCTTTTTTATATTCTTGTTGGTAGCTTCCACCGCGCCATTCATCTTAGGTATGTATGGAGAAGAGTTGTGATGTTTGATCTTTAACTGCATGCCGAGTTCAGTGATCATGACATTGTTAAGGTTGATGCCATTGTCAGTGATGATCCTTTCAGGGATACCATAACAGAAGATGAGGTTATGCTTGATGAACCGGGTTACGACGTTCTTGGAAACTGAGGCAAATGAAGTTGCTTCAACCCATTTGGTAAAGTATTCAATAGCGACATGAATGAAACGATATCCATTAAAGGCAGTAGGCTTGATTTCTCCAATCATGTTAATGCCCCACATTGCAAATGGCCAAGGAGCAGTCATGACATTCAAGGGAACTGGAGGCACGTGGACCTTATCAGCATAAATTTGGCACTTATGATAAGTCCTTGAGTGGTGATGACAATCAATTTCCATGGTCGACCAATAGTAACCATCTCTCAGAATCTTCTTGGCCATAGTGTGTCCATTTGAGTGAGTTCCAAAGATACCTTCATGCATGTCCTCCATGATCTTCTCTGCTTCTTTCTTGTCCATACATTGGAGTAGAATTGAATCATGGTTGCGCTTGTATAAGATCCCATTTCTCTGGAAGAACTTAGCTGAGAACCTCTGTAGTAATTTCTTGTCATTGACTGACGCCCCTTCAGGATACTCTTGAGCCTCGAGATACCTTTTCACCTCATGAAACCAATGCTTTTCCTCTACACCATCAGTGTCAATCTCATAGCAGTGTGTTGGTTCGTCAAATCTTTCAACTGTAATTCAGGGAGCTTCGTTGTCCCATCTGACCTTGAACATAAAAGACATGGTAGCCAAAGCATCTGCCAACTGTTTCTCTTCCCTCGGGATATGTTCAAAGGTGATTTCTTCAAAGTACGGGATCAAGGTTAGCACAAGCTCTTTATAAGGGATAAGATTTGGATGTTTTGTATCCCACTCTTCTTTAACTTGACTGATGACCAAATCTGAGTCTCTATATACACTTAAAAATTTGATTCTTAAGTCAATAACAACTTTAAGATCCAGGATGCACGCTTCATATTCGGCCATATTATTGGTACAGTCAAAGCAGAGTCTGGTAGTGAAAGGCGTATGGCAACCTTTGGGGTAAATTATCACAGCCCGAATTCCATTACCCAATACGTTGGAAGCTCCATCAAAAACCATAGTCCATCGGGATCCTTTTTCACGTCCTTAATACGGTCTAGGCTTTTCACAATCTGTAATCAACATTATATTCTCATCGGGGAATTCAAAGTTCATAGATTGGTAGTTATCCATAGCTTAATGTGCCAAATGATCCGCCAATACACTTCCTTTGATTGATTTTTGTGTAGCGTATGGATATTGTATTCAGTTAAGATCATTTGCCATCGGGCTATCCTTCTGGAGAGAGCTGGCTTCTTAAAGATATACTTAATGGGATCCATCTTAGAGATTAATAGAGTGGTATTGTAATACAGTGGGAGAGATGACTTAGGATGTTTTGTGTTTGATCGCAATTATTGCAGTTAGCAAGAGTCGCCACCGACTTTTCTTTTATCCAAAAGGAAAGATGGAAAAGAACAGGAAAGACCTTTGAGATTATTTCTTGAGTTCAGGGGGTAGATTATGAAAAGGGAAAGTGTTAGCACCCTTTTCATCCATAGTTATCTATGGGCTCTTAGTTGCTTGCTAGATCACTTGCTTTGTTTAAAAATGTGCTTTGTTTTAAAATGTGTTTTGTGGTGGTTTTTGAAAGTATTTTTGAAAAGGCGCCTTCGTTTAGGAAAACTTTGTAATGATTCTCGTTTCAGCGAGAATGTATATAAAATGTTGGACTTTTGAAAATATTTCATGGAAAGTATTGGTGTTTTTGAAAAGATGTTTGTTTTTTGAAAGTGTTTGGTGTGTGTTTTGTTTTGAAAGTGAGCAAACAACTAAGAACATTTCTACCTACTCAAAAATCACTTATTCATTTCTCTCCTTTCCTTTGATATTGCTATCTTACCATTGATTGGTAAGAAGCCTTATCTTTGGATGTAAAGGGACGGGCGTGGGTCATCGTATAGTCATGATAGCAATGTTGTGATATGTCTTAGCATTTCTCTTGAGGGACTAAGATCATTTGAAAGGCAACATTTGTAGCGTCGTCGAGGGACCGTGATCTTGTATTTTTTGATTGTTTTTGCTAAGACATCCCACATGCATAACATGACCATTTCTTAGGCAAAAAGTGGAGTTAACCTTAGGGATGCATGTGTGAATATTGTGTTTGATTTGCATGCATTGTTTATCTTGAATTAGGGTTATCTACTTGTTGATTTTATCTTTCCATATAAACCCTAATTACTAACATTTATATGAAAGCGATAAATTGCGGAAAGTAAATTTACTACTGTTGTACCCCCAAAATTTACCCTCTTTTCATACACGCATATTATTAGTTTTATGGTTATGGAATAAAGGTATATTTATCAAGCTTCTTAAAGTTACAAGTGACGTTTATTTTGCCAATGGATGTTCTCAGAGTATTTTTAGTGCTGAAGATCGGTTCGCTGTTTCGCAATGATTCAGGGTTCAAAGATTCACAAGTCCAACCCGACGCATCATATTCAGGTGTTCTTTCGCCAAGATATCTATGATAACATATTCTCAAATTCAGGTTCGGCTTAAGAGTCAATTCTTTAAAGAAGGTCTCCGAATGTGTGAGTTTTCTCGAAGAAATGTGGTAAAAAAGTGTGCTGAAAGTGCAGTTTTTACGCACTAAAAAATTCATAACTTGAAGATCATGGCTTGTTTTAGACCCGTTCCGGTGGCCAAAATTCCGTCTTGACGTCATATATGTTTTCATCTCTCACGGCTGGAAGCCAATTTCAATCAGAAGGTCTTCAAAAATGCGGATTTATCAAGTATTTTCGTACAGAAAATTTGTGACAGAAGTTTATTTGCGTCATGTTCAGAAAATCACAACTTGGTCGATTTTCATCGTATCGAGCTGGTTCTGGCGCCAAAATTTCAAAAATTGAGTTGGCTAAGTTTTCGCAGGAGGTATTCAGTTCGAACAGTATCCAAAAGGCCTTCTTTTTTTGCTCAGAGTGTGTGTGACGCGCCGAAAATCCTGAATGCTGAATAATATATCATCTGGGTCGAAACTTCGAAAATTCATAACTCGGTCAATTTTTATCGGATTGGGCCCATCTTTTTACAGAAGGTCACTGACTCAGAGATCTACAACTTTTCTTCCAAAGTTGAGACCGGGTTATGCTCCAATCAGTACCAGTTTTTTTATTGAGGAACATGTCAGAGTCGACACTAGAGACCAAAATAAGTTTATCTGAGCCAAAACTTCAAAATTTCATAACTAATTCACCATTTATCCGATTGAGCCTATTTTCGGACAGGAGTTATTTCTTGATGTCGGCAACATTTTGTTTTCACATTTCAACTTCAAAAATTGCACTTAAGCCCCTGCAATTTAGCCTGGAACGTGACGAACTCAAGTGAACATTGGAGGCTCAATTGCACATTCAAAGCCCGTATCTTTGCTCTAATTTCCATGATATAATCTCATTCTTTTCACACAAACGACAAAAGGAGAAAAAAACCTTTACCACAACCCTGTCAGAATATCAAATTCTTTCAAGAACCCTAAAACCTTGAAATCCTTATTACAAATCCCCATCTCACCTCAAACAAGTCATCCTTGTCACAAACCCACATCTCACTACTTCTCCAGTAAGGGTAAGGCTGGTTTGATCTCCATGATCAAAAGGGCATAGAAGCATTCATCTTACTACTTCTCCAGTAAGGGTAAGGCTGGTTTGATCTCCATGATCAAAAGGGCATAGAAGCATTCATACAGCCCATATCGGTTTTAACATTAAAAAAAATATATATATATATTTATTTTCTTTGCATTTCATGATATAGTAACTTATTTAATGTGTTCATGAGATTCAACACTGCAGATTTAGATAGGATCCAATGTAGGATTATTATAAAACGCTGATGGCCAAAACAGAAGAACCACCAATGCATGGCGAGGCAAACATCCTGAGAAAGTTAAGGGCGTGGGTTCAACAACCACCCCTATTGGTTTTGGTTTTCTTCATATATTTATCATTTTACTTATTTTCATTCTTTCTGTTTAAAACTTTTTTTTATTTTTATAAAACTTAACATTTTTCACAAACCTTTGATTTTTCATAATAAACTCGAATAATTAATTTTATGGTTTTTTAATCTAATTTTAGGTTTTAAATTAATTTTTGGATCAACACCCACTCCAGGAAATATATATAATTTTGCTTATTTTTAACCTTTTGTGCATCATTTCTTTCTCTTTAATATCTTCCTTAAAAAATCCTAAGTTCTTATAAACTCTAATTTTATTTAAATCAAAAACCCTATTAATTGGCGAATTTAACCTTTTTTACAAACCCTAATTAATTTAGGTTTTAAATTTTTTTATTATTATTAACTCTTTTTTTATTAACTCTTTAATTTAACTAATTAACTTTTTTCCTGCAAATTAGGAAAATCAATTAGGTTTTAGGTTTTCTTTGTAATTAACCCTTTAATTAACCATTTTTTTAACAAATTAGGATTAGGTTTTTGTTTTAGTTAGTAACTGAATTTTTGGCTCTTTTTTATATATTTATAAATTAAGTTAATTAACTTTTTTTAATTAAAATTAGTTAGAATTAGGTTTTTTAATTAACTTAAAATTATTTTCTACAAAAAACACCAAAAACATTAACTTAGAATTTTAGGTTTTAATTTTTCCTTAATTTCATTTTATTTATTCTTTTACATTTTAATTTCTAGGAAAATTGTATAGGTCGCATTATCCATGAATAGCGTAGATTTATCTTTTCTCGCATTTTTTTCTAATTATGTAATTGCTTCCGGGATGTAATAGTTTTAGGATTTCTTTTTTGCACTCTTCATTATTATGTAACTGCCTCAAAGCTCTGTAATAGCCTAGGTTTACACTTCCGCATTTACCTTCTGCAACTATATTTTATGCAATGCTTAGACTAATAGGATTCTATGGAAAGATCGGTAAACTAATTGAACATAGCATAACCTAATTTCAAGATAAATAACCGAACTGAATCACTTTTGCACACTTGCACCCCTAGGGTACTCCCCACTTGGTTGCCTCGGAAAACAATGGCCATGTCCCTCGAATGTAGGGATATATTAGCAAAAGACCCTCAATCTAAAAGTCATCATAAAGATCATAGTCCCTTAATGTCCCTCGAGTTGTCTACGAGAAATGATCTTCTCCCTCGATGTTGCCTACGAATATATGATGACAGTCCCTTCAAAATGCTAAGGTATCCTTACATGTTGCCTTCAATGATCATTACATCCCTTTCGATAGTCCCTCAAACATCCAATGACTAGGGTTACCTACTCACTAATAGTAGGATAACACGGTCTAAAAGATAGGAGGAAAAGAACGCCTTTTTTCGAGTAGGTAGATAACTGTTAGGTACTTACTCAAAACGAAAATCGTTTACACAAACACTTTCAAAACAAAGTTTTTTAAAAACAACTTCGTAACACTCTTGAGGACAGAAACAAGGGTTAAAACGAAGTAAAACAAAACTTTTCAAAGCAAGCACACACAAGAAATTTTCAAAATGAGCAAGTACCTAAGAGCCCATGGAAAACCATGGATGGAAAGGGTGCTAACACCTTCCTGTACTCAGAAACATTCTCGAAAAAGGTTTTTTTCTGTTCTTTTCCCTTTTCCTTTATTGGATAAAATAAAAGTCGGCGGCGACTCTTGCTTACCGCAACATTTTGTGAACAAAAAACGCAAACCAATATAAACAGTCGGTTCTGCCACCGTATCACAACTAAGCTATTACATCATTAGGGGGATGGGGTATACAAATTTACAAATGGGGATTGCAAGAAATTAAACCTAATTATCTATTACAACCATATTGAAATTTGAATAAAGTACAAGAATTGAAAGAAATATAATGTACAAGGATATAAATGAAAAGAAAATTATTTTTGTTTGGTTTTTGAGGAAAGGGTTTAGTTTTGACCTAATTACCTAAAAGAAATAATTAACTAAATTAAGAAAATTAAACCTAAATTAAATAAGAAAAGAAACTAAATAAGAAAGCATTTTTAGGTTTTTTTTATGAAAAAAGGTTTTTACTTAATTAAACTAAAATAAAAATTAATTAAAAGAAAAACTAAATTCTAAATTAATTTAATTAAAGGAAATTAAAATGTAGGTCTAATATTAATTTATTAAGAAAAAGAAATCATGTTTGTTTAAGAAAATATTTTTTGTCTATGTGTTTTTTTTAAAGGAATAAAATGCAAATAATGAATAAAAATATATTTTTGGGTTTTTTTATTTAATAAATAATAATAATAATAATAATAATAAAAATAATAAATTAAATAAAATAAAATAAAATATGAAAAAATAAAGTCAGGAGGTAAAAATGGAATTTAGGGTGTTTAGGAGTAAAACAGTTTTTTATTTGAGTTTGGCCCAATGGTGTCTTTTTGTAATCAGAAAAATAAACAAAAAAAAAAGTTGGGTCTGTGTTGTGACAAGCATGCATGGGGGTGAGTCTTAGTAAAAAAACAAAGCCCAATGGCCTTAGGCCCAAGCGCGCTGGCTTGTTTGCAAAATAGAAGAAAATGTTAGAAAGAAAAAAAAAAGGGGCAGCGCTGGGGCTTGAACCCACGCCCTTGACATGATACGCGCGTTGCCTTACCACTGGGGTGACTATACATCTTTTAACTTAAACAAACCATAAATATATAATACAAAACAAGTTCTAATCCTGAACTTCATCTTCTTCCTCACGCTAGTTTACAAGCAAATTTTTGAAATTTGTAACTCAGCCATTTCTCAACCATTTTCAAAACATCAAACATCAAACTTGTTAGAAATTTCACTAAGATTCTAAATATGTCAATAACTTAGACTAAATCTCAAAGATGAGCATGAGTTTTTATTGGTACCAAATCTGACCTAATATTTTTAGAAACTTCAACTTTAAAATTCTCCCTACTCAATCAATATAAATGAAAACTATGGACATGGGCAATTTCAGGGTAATGATATCCACATTTTTACTTCAGAATGTATGCATAAAAAATGCTTGTACAAAGATATTGAAGTTTGAAAACTTACCTCTTGCAGCTGGATTCATGTGTGGAGTTTGAGCAATATTTGAGATGGCCTGATGATCTCTTTAGCTTGCCTGGACCTACTTGAGTGTGTTTCAACTCCTACTTTTCTTTGAGGATGGATGAAACTCCCAACTCAAGTCAAGTTGTAAGCTTTATTTTTGAAAATGGTGAAAGGTGCAAAGGGAGTTAGAGTTCAGAAACAAAGGTCTGGATCACTTTGATATGATGTATATTAAGTGTTTGGATGGTTAAAACTCAAAACGCACGAGTGGATTTGGAGATGGCTATGTGAAGCTCAAAACTGTCAAGTTATGGAAGATTTTGAGTTGCAAAATGCTTGGGAGTGTTTTGGGGTGCTTGAGCTCGTGTCCTATGTTGCAATAGATTTGTGTACATGTATGGAAAAGGTTATGGATCAATTGCACTCAAGGTTTCTGGGTTCTAGCCTTTTGGCTCTATAACTTGCTTTTGAAGAAAAGTGAGAAGACAAGTCTCAAAGTGTTATACAAGCATGGTCTGAGTTTGAAGAGGCCTTAGACATGTTCCTTTTGGTTTTCACTTTTCTTGTGTGCAGAGAAAACAATTGAGAGGCTCAAGAAGTTGACAATTGCAAAAGTAATGCTTTATCAAAATGGAAATGGCAACTTTGTGCCATAAATGGAAAACCATTTTGGACAAAGCTTCAAACACTTGATAAGGGCCTAATCAGTTGTGTAAACCATTAATTATGGATTGAAAAATAAGTTTGAGGCCTGCAAAGTGAGGATTATGCAGCATGGCTATGGAATGGATCAAATGTTCATCATGAAAATGACTTGAAAAACAAGTTTGAAACCCTAACTTCTTGCCTTCTATTCTCTTAGCTCAAGTATGATCTCAATGATTTCTTGGATATATTGGGAAGCTTGTAACATCCCCTACAACCTTCATGTTGGACATTTTTGAAAATTCACTTTAGAACTAGGTGAAAAGTTGCCATAAAGTTAGGTCCAAATCCTGACTAACTAGGGCAAAATTTCACTAAGTCTTTTTAGTTTCATGGACATGTCTTCATAAATACATAACTTGAAATCCAAGCATTTCTAGAAAAAGTTCTGCTCTACAATGTTTTAGATCTCATTAATATCTACAACTTTCATGTTGGAGGTTTTCCTTGAATCATCTTGCATCATGTGTAAATTTGGCATAAAGTTATGAAAAAATGTTAACTTTCTAACACAAAATTTTTTAAGTCTTGGAAATTTTCAATTTTCAATTTCTTGATGAACAAGTTTCATATTTTGACATTTCTTGATGAATTGTGATCTTTGAAACTTGATTTTGATCAAAAAGTCAAAGTTTGACTTTTCACTGTACAATTGACTTTTCATCAGTTGGCTGAAATTCATATGTCAATCCAAAAATCTTGAGAGGTGATTTGAACTATGCAATTAGGTCAAGATGGTGAATTTGAATCCTTGAGATAATGTCTTAAACCAATAAGTTATTTCCTTGGTCAAAAGTCAAGAATTGAGCCTTCTCAATCAAAACCCTAATTTTGACCATTTTGCCCTTTTGGTGTTCTGATCAAATTTCTTTGAGGAATTGTGATCCAACTTGATCAACTGACATATATGAGTTCATAATGTTGATATGGATAAAAAATTATGAAGTTTGACTGTAAATTGAGCATATTTGACTTTTCCCCCAACACAATTGATTTTAGGTCAACTGATCAGTTGACTGAGCAAAAATGTGATCCAAAGCTTGAAACTTGACATGAGCAATATTGGGAGTCCAAAATGATCCATGAAGGTCATATAAGGCCTTGAAAGTCCAATTGTCCTTGTGAAAACTCAAACCCTAATTTAGAGTTGTCAATGGTTGAGGAGGTGTCTTGAGCTGATCAAACCTTGTGTAATCTTGAATCAATAGAGATCTTGTGAGAGATCCTTTGAGAAATGAGAGGGGGAATTTTGGGGTACAACAGCTGTCCCTGTTCAATCTTCTTAAACCTGAAGAGTTAGATTGGCAGATCCTCCGTTCGTGACTTGAAGGTGAAAGATGATTGAACACTAAAGTGCCCAGAAATTTGCACTCGAAGATGTATTGGAAACGGGCTTATAGATGCCATTTGGAGGAATGATGCTAGATACACAAATATTTGGTCGATTTATACTAAAACTTTATGTTTTACCTGTGGGAAAAAGGGTTAGTTAATTGTAGGTGTATGCATGGCGTTCTCAAGATGAATGAGATTGTGCTAAATGTGTTTCGTATGTATATGCTATAATGTATGAATGTGGGATGCATATTTGTCTGGGAAAATAAGTCCCTGACTACTGTTGAGGAGTTCAGGAAAGCTGAATCTCGGATTGCTGTTGGGGATGAAGAATATATATATATATATATATATATATATATATATATATATCTTAAAATTTGTTAAAGAATGCTTATGTCGGGGATTATCTCTTGAATGTTAGTTGTTATCTGGTCGGATCCAGGCTTCGCAACAATTTGCTGAGGATGAGGAAGTCAACTGCTATCTGGTCGGATTCTAGGTTTTATAATAACTTACTGGGGAAGAATAAATTAACTATTATTTGGTCGGGTTCCAGGCATTGCAGAAACTTATTGACGTTAAACTGCTATCTGGTTGGATTCCAGGCTTCACAGATTTTTGAGATGGATGAAGTTAATTGCTATATGGTCGGGTCCAGGCTTCACAATAACTTGTCTAAAAAGATAAAGTTGAACTCATATCTGGTCGGGTCCAGGTTTCACAGTAACTTGTTGGGGTAGAGGCAAACTCTACCGGGGAAAAGGAGTTAAACCCTTGTCTGGTTGAGTCCAGGTTCTTTAATATCTCGAAGAGTTAAACTATTATCTAGTCGGGTCCAGGCTTCAAAGTGTCTTGAGAAATTAACTATTATCTGGCTGGGTCCAGGCTTCATAGTAACTGAAAATTGTACTATTATCTGGTCGGGTCCAGGCTTCATAGTGACTAAAAGCTGTACTATTATCTGGTCGGGTCTAAGCTTCATAGTATTTGAAAGTTGTACTATTATCTGGTCGGGTACAGGCTTCATAGTATTTGAAGGTTGTACTATTATCTGGTCGGGTCCAGGATTCATAGTATTTGAAAGTTGTACTATTATCTGGTCGGGTCCAGGCTTCATAGTATTTGAAAAGTTGTACTATTATCTGGTCGGGTCCAGGCTTCATAGTATTTGAAAAGTTACACTATTATCTAGTCGGGTCCAGGCTTCATAGTGAATGAAAGTTGTACTATTATCTGGTTGGGTCCAGGCTTCATAGTATCTTGAGAAGTTAACTATTATCTGGTCGGATCCAGGCTTCATAGTACTTGAAAAGTTTCACTATTATCTGGTCGGATCCAGGCTTCATAGTACTTGAAAAGTTTCACTATTATCTGGTCGGGTTCAGGCTTCATAGTACCTTGAACAAATGAAGTTGACTGTTATCTGGTCGGATCCAGGCTTCACAACAACTTACTGAAGTTAAACTGTTATCTGGTCGGATCCAGGCTTCACAACAACTTACTGAAGTTAAACTGTTATCTGGTCGGATCCATACTTCACAACAACTTTCGGAGATAAAGATGACTTTATTGGTGACTTCACCGTGGATTAGGTGTTGTGGCCCTCTTATTTGTAATAGTCTGAAAGGCAAACTCAAGCTGAAGAGGATAGACTATGCTGGGGAATTTTGTCGTTCATTGTTTGTTGTATGTTGTTTGTTGTATGTTGTTTGTTGGGGAAATAAACCCTGTTGGGAAAATAAACCCTATTGGGGAAATAAACCCTGTTGATGAATACTTGATGAACTACTGACGAGGTGAGTTCTTTGAGGAAGATATATGCAAGGCTTCTTCTTTTAGGACCAACTTAACTAGGGAGAGAGCTGCCAAGAGATTGAGGCTCTGGATGGGGATCAACCTATGCAAAACGACTTTGTGGGAAACTCTGTGGGGATTGGTTTATTGTAGCCGTCCTTGTGGGGATAATGCTTAATGAAATAACTCTGCGGGGATATTCCATATACATTAAAGAGATGCTTGTTGCTTCTTAGCAGGACACATGTGCCAAATAGTTTTAATCATGTTCACAAGCATATGTTCGTTCAAATTTAGTCATTGGACATCTTTGCATTCAAAACAAAAACAACAAGTTTGCACTTTAAAGTATATTTGTATTGATATTTTGTCCATGAACAGGCATTTGTGTACAAAGAGACGGAGATCCTAGTAAGAGGAAATCTTCGAAAGGAAAACAAAATTGAAAACAAGAATAATAGCCATGTGGAAGTGATCTCATCGTGTTCCGACTCTACTATTGCCCCAATGTCTTCGAATTCCCCCTTGCCGTTGACAAAAGTTGATTGGATTGATCTTGGACCGTTTGAACTCGGACCTTGGTAATAAAGTTGACGGTGGTGATCCTGCGGGACATAGTCATACGTTTTTAATCCTTAACTTTTGCCTGGACCGCCCTTTCGGGTTTTCAGCCCACCAAGATATCCATTTTTGCCCAAGTCTCCCTTTCGGGTTTTCAACATGCCGGGTGTACAATATTTTGCATATATCCCTAATTTTTCCCAAACCTTTGGGTTTATCGGGATGCCCTTATCTTGCCTAGGTGTGTCAACCTAGAGGGTCTCTTATGCGTAGTATTTTTTAACTATGTCTGCATTCACAGGATGTGGGAAGTCTTCCCCGTCCATGGTAGTCAGCATCATGGCACCACCAGAGAACACTCTCTTGACAGCAAATGGCCCTTCGTAGATGGGAGTCCATTTGCCCCTGGGGTCACCTTGCGGAAGAATGATGCGCTTTATCAACAAATCACCAGCTTGATATACTCGAGGCCTGATCTTTTTATTGAGAGCCTTGATCATACGTTTTTGGTACATCTGACCATGACAAATAGCAGCCAGTCATTTTTCATCAATGAAGTTCAACTGATCCAATCTTGTCTGAATCCATTCGTCTTCGCCTAGGCCTGCTTCATTCATAATCCTTAATAAGGGAATCTGAACTTCCGCTGGAAGAACAACTTCCATGCCATAGACCAAAGAAAATGGATTTGCCCCAGTTGATTTTCTAGCTTAAGTACGGTAGCCATGAAGAGCAAACGGTAACATCTCATGCCAGTCCTTGTAGGTCACTACCATCTTCTGCACAATCTTCTTAATGTTTTTGTTGGCCGCTTCCACTGTGCCATTCATTTTAGGTCTATAAGGAGAAGAATTGTGATGCTTGATTTTGAACTGAGTGCAAAGTTCTGTAATAATAGCATTGTTGAGGTTAGTCCCATTAACGGTGATGATCCTTTCGGGGATACCATAGTGACATATGAGGTTATGTTTGACGAATCTTGCTACCACGTTCTTTGTGACTGAGGAAAATGAGGAGGCTTTGACCCATTTGGTGAAATAATCGATAGCGACAAGAATGAAGTGATATCCATTGGAAGCAGTGGGTTTGATCTCTCCAATCATGTCAATGCCCCACATTGCAAATGGCCACGGAGCGGTCACGACGTTCAGAGTGATACGAGGCACATGGACCTTGTCAGCATAGATTTGGCATTTTTGGCAAGTTCTTGATTGGTGTTGTACCCTAAAATTTGCCCTCTCATTTATCAAGTAATCTCCCATAAGACTTCCATTGATTCAAGACTGCACAAGGGTTGATCATCTCAAGACACCTCCTCAAGCACTGATGACTGAAAGTTAGGGTTTGAGATTGCACAAGGAAAAATGGACTTTTAATGACCCATATGACTTTCATGGATCATTTTGGACTCTCTATATTTCTCATGTCAAGTTTCAAGTCTTGGATCACATTTTTGCTCAGTCAATTGATCAGATGACCTAAAATCAACTGTATTGGGGAAAAAGTCAACCGTGGTCAATTTACAGTCAAACTTCATAATTGTTTTATCCATATAAACATTATGAACTCATATATGTAATTTGATCAAGTTTGGATCACAATTCCTCAAGAAATTTGATCAGATCATCAAAAGGGCAAAATGGTCAAAATTAGGGTTTTGACTGAGAAGGTGCAATTTCTGATTTTTGACCTAGCAAATGACTTGTTGATTCAAAGCATGATATCAAGGATTCAAATGCATCATTTTTACCTAATGACATGGCTCACAACATTCCTCAAGATCAATTGATTAACAGATGAATTTCAGTCAACTGATGAAAAGTCAACTATACACAGAAAAGTCAAACTTTGACTTTTTAGTCAAAATCAAGTACCAAAGATCACAATTCATCAAGACATATAAAAATATGAAACTTGTTCATCAAGAAATCAAAAAGTCTATATTTCATTTTGAAAAGTCAAAATTTCTAAACAGAAATTTTTCTAAGTGTTTGAAAATTCATATTTTTTCACAACTTTGAGCCAAATTTCCACCATGATGCAAGATGATTCAAAGGAAACTTACAACATGAAAGTTGTAGATCGAAATGAGATATAAAACATTGTAGAACACAAATTTTTCTATAAATGCATGGATTTCAAGTTATGATTTTGTGAAGACATATTCATGAAACTTGGAAACTTAGTGAAATTTTGCCCTAGTTTAGGCAGGATTTTGACCTAACTTCATGGCGATTTTTCACATAGTTCCAACACGAATCTTAAAAAATATCCAACATAGAGGTTGTAGAGGATGTTACAAGATTTATCAAATGTCCAAGAACTCATTGAGATCATGCTTTTGCAAGTAGAATCGAAGGCAAGAAGTTAGGGTTTCATTCTTGAACTACAAGTCATTTCTTGATGAACACATAATGCAATTTCAATGTTAGGCTGCATAATCTTGCTTTGCAGGCCTTCTAACTTGTGTATATATCTATCATTAATGGATTACACAAACTTTTTAGCTATAATCCAAGTGGTTTAAGCTTTATCCAATTCACATTGCCATTTTGGGAAGAAAGTGAAGAATGCCATTCTTGAAAAGCAAGCTTTATGCACAAAGTCAATTCTTGAGCCTCTAACTTGTTTCCTATGATCACACTCCATCTACAAAGTCATAAGCAAACTTGTTTAAAGCATAACCACTCTACATTAGCAAGTACACAAGGCATTGAAACTTGGATTTCTCAAAAATCACATGTTTGAGTTTAAACATTTGTTTTTGAATTCTGATCAACAACAAGCTTCCAAACTTGTTGCTTATAAATAGAGTCACTATTTATGAGATAACACACGGGCATTGCAAGCCTGAAACACTCCCAAACTCCCTCAAATCAGAAATTTCCCAAAAACTCCATTGTTTCATAGTTTCTGACCTTGAACTCCAATCTTATATTTCTCTTATGCGTTTCTCGGCCTTTTGGTTCCTAAAGTTCCTATACAACAAATACAACTCATCCTTGTCCTTGTTTCCCAACTGTAACACCATTTCCTTCAACCTCCATAACCAAAAAACAGAGTATGCAACTTGACTTCTCCAAGCCACTCCAGCCATCCATTGCTCAAGCTAATCATCACATTAGCTTCCTGGGAACTTGAGGAAGCTAACCTGATCATCACAACTTTTTGAAAGCAACTCAAACTCATTTCACGATTTCCAGCTTTGAGGTATATTTTTTGAACTTCTATCTTCTCATTTAGTCATTGTTAGGCTTGCATTTGTGAAGATAAAATATAGACATCATTGCCCTGAAACTGTACATGTCCATAGATTTCATTTATATTGCTTGAGTAGGGAGAATTTTGAGTTTGAAATTTCTGAAATATTTAGCTCAGAATTTGGTACTTTCAAAAATTCTCATTCATCTTTGATTTATATCTTATGATATTTACATGGTTGGATTTGTGTGGAAAAATAGAGCAACTTTCATGTTTGCATATTTCATTTTTGTTGAGAAATGGTGAAGTAACTGGATCCATGGCTGGAGGTGGAAGATGAAGTTCATTTCTGGAACTTGTTTTGTATTATGTATTTATCATTTCAATTATGTTACCGGATGTACAGCCACCCCCGTGGCAAATGTAGCGCCCGTAATTTAATTAATTATTTAATTAAATTATTTTTGGAATATTTGTAAAGAGGTGTTATAATTAATTGGATTTAATTATTTTATTAAATGGTGAAATAATATTAGAAGTATAATATTATTTGATGTGGGCTTATTTTTAAAGGAATAGAAGTAATAAGAGGGTGTATTAGTTTTGAGCCCAATAAGGAATAAAGAATAATAGGGTTATTTTATTGTTGTTAGAAAGAATAGAAAGAAGAGGCATTAGAAGAATAAGGATTGAGAGGAGAACGTGCAAGCTGCTGGAAAAAGTGGAAAAATGACAGAACGAGAATTCAACTGGAAATTGTAGAGCGACCTTCAATCCAAGGTAAGGGCGGGGTTCTGACTCTATAATTGGGTTTATGATGATTGGTATGTGGGGTTAGAGGTGATTGTTGTCTTGTTCTTGAATTGAAAATATATGATTGTTGTATGATGAGAATTGATAAATTTTAGATGAATAATGATGTCATGATGTTGTTTGAGCGATGTAGTATTATAGGATGATTATAGGTGATGAATTGTCATGATTATATTAAGTTTTAGGGCTTTAAGCATGAATCCCGTAGTGAGATGCAGGGAAGAAAAACGCAGAATTATGCAGGGCAGAAAAACACAGAATTATGCGTGAAGGATATCAGAAGTTGTTGTATTAGAACAATGAATTAAATTGGGGATAGAGGTAGTCATTCTGCTTTTAGTTAAGTTGATATCAGGCTAATAATTAAAATAGTAGGATTAGTAAAAAGTAAAAGTTTCGATGGTAGAAGCTGTGTTGGTTAGAAGTTGTGTGAGATTAGTAAAAAGTAGAAGTTCTGATGGTAGAAGCTGTGTTGGTTAGAAGTTGCATTGGATTAGTGAAATGTAGAAGTTCTGATGGTAGAAGTTGTATTGGTTAGAAGTTATACTGTCAGAAGTTGTGTTATCAGAAGTTGTAATGGTCAGAAGTTGTGTTGGTCAGAAGTTGTGTTCTCAGAAGTTGTGTTGTCAGAAGTTGTGTGGTCAGAAGTTATGTTGTTAGAATTTGTGTTATTAGAAGTTGAGTTGGTCAGAAGTTGTGTTGTCAGAAGTTGTGTTGTTAGAAGTTGTGTTGGTCAGAAGTTGTGTTGGTTAGAAGTTGTGTTGTCAGAAGTTGTGTTGGTCATAAGTGGTGTTGGACGTTACGTTGGTTTTATACAGAATGATGAAGGTTAGATGCTTAGAGGCTGCTGTTTGAACTATAACAGTAGGAATAGTGACGGTAATGACGTAAGAGTTACAGAATAGCAGTATTGATTTACTGTGGAATTAATGTACAGTTGAGTTGTTAGTGAGAAGTTATTAATGATGTTGTGTTGATGATTTATAATAAATAAATTATGTTTGATGAATTATTATGATGATATGAGATGTTGATGACGAGACGTTGAGATGCTTTTGAGATGTTGTTAATTTGAGATGTTGTTAACTTGGGTGTTGTTATTACATTCATTGTTGTGTCGCATACATTGCATTTTTGAGATGGAGCTTATGCTCGTTGAGATGGCCTGTATTGGCGAATTTTGAGATGAAGGCTTATGCCTTGTTGATGCCTCTATTCATTGGCAAATTTTTGAGATGGGAGTTCTGCTCCAATGGTACCACATGCATTTGCATAGTATTGAATTTCTATATATGATTGCATAAAGAAGTGTATTTTGATGTTGATAAATGTGTATATACGTTGTAATTATTGTTGATTATGAGATGAGAAGTGGTGATGTTATTGATCTAATTTAATATATTAATTATCATGCGCATTATTATATTTTTAGATATCTCACCCCTTTTGTTTGAATGTTTCCCTTATGTTGGTAACGTGCAGGTAATCGAGAGTGAAGGTTGTATACCTTCGGTAGTTTGAGTCAGTGTCATTACTCTGATATGTAACACTCGGGGGGATGAACGCTTGCTGTTTTTGATTGTTGATTTTTCAGTTGTTGAATGTTAAATTGATTATTATTAAATATGTGTTGTTTCGAAGTTGCTGCTTTGTTGTTAGAGATGTTATTAAGAATTCCGCTGCATAGATGTTGAGTTATTTAATTAAAGATGTTATGATGATGGTTCATCCGATGTTTTGAAAGTGTTATATATCCACGATAAATGCAATGAATTTAATAGAAGAATTTGTGACATCCCGATTCATTTGCATGAAGGATTTTTATAACTCTGATTTATTTTATATAATTGCTTGGGGTAGAATTAGGGTGTTACAAAGTTGGTATCAGAGCAAAAGGTTGGTCCGAACTTGTCGTCGAGTTGTAGTTGTCTAACAATCGAGTATTATTATTTTGAGTTCTAACTGTTGTTTATGTTGTAGTGATAAGTTGAGATGGCTGGAAGGAATGATGCTGCACTTGTTGCTGCTCTTGAAGCAATGGCTCATGCGATGGAAAATCAGCCGAATGCTGACGGGAATGCTGGATCTCGTAGCTTGGCGAATTTCCAGAGAGAGAATCCACCTATGTTTAAGGGAAAGTATGATCCTGACGGAGCATTGGAGTGGTTGAAAGAGATTGAGAGAATCTTCTGTGTGATGGACTGCACTCCAACGCAGAAGGTTCGTTATGGTGCTCATATGCTGGCAGTCGAGGCTGATGACTGGTGGCTAGAGACTTGTCAGAAGTAAGAAGCTGCAGGTGAGAATGTCACTTGGGCTGTGTTCCGTAGAGAATTTTTGAGAAAGTACTTTCCTGAAGATGTCCGTGGTAAGAAGTAAATAGAGTTCCTTGAGATGAAGCAAGGAAGTATGTCTGTTGTTGAGTATGCTGCCAAGTTTGCTGAGTTGGCTAAGTTTTATCCGCATGACGCTGAGGCAGATGCTGAATTTTCAAAGTGTATTAAGTTTGAAAACGGGTTGCGCCCGGAGATTAAGAAGGCAGTTGGATACCAGAAAATTCGTGTCTTTGTTGATTTGGTTGATAGCTGCAGGATTTATGAAGAGGATAATAATGCTCATTACAAGATTATTAGTGAGAAAAGGGGTAAGCACCAACAGAATTGTGGTAAGCCTTATGATGCCCCAGCTGGTAAAGGTAAACAAAAAGTTTCTCAGAGTTAGAGGACTAGTGGGGGAGATGCTCCTGCTGGTGTGGTTGGCTTTAAGTGTGGAAAATCTGGGCACAAAAGTAATGTTTGCACTACTGAAGTGAAGAGGTGTTTCCGTTGTGGTAAGAACGGACATGTTGTATCTGAGTGTGAACACAAGGATGTGATTTGTTTCAACTGTAGGAAGAAGGGGATATTGGTAGTCAGTGTCCGAAACCGAAGAGGGCTCAGTCAAGTGGTAAAGTGTTTGCTTTGGTGGAAGATCAGACAGCTGTGGAGGACGGACTTATCAGAGGTACATGATTCATTAGTAGTACTCCTTTAATCAGTATTATTGATACTGGTGCTACACATTATTTTATTGTTGCTGATTGTGTTGAAATATTGGGTCTTGTGTTGTCTTCTTTGAATGGAGAAATGGTCGTCGATACTCCAGCCAATGGGTCGGTGACTACTTATTTTGTATGTTTGAAGTGTCCCTTGTCGATATTCGACAGAGACATTGTTGTTGATTTAGTTTGTTTAACGTTAAGAGGTTTGGATGTAATTTTGGGTATGAACTGGTTAGAGCATAATTGTGTTCATAATAACTGTTATGACAAGTCTGTGAAGTTTTCTACTCCTGAAGAAGAGGAAGATGGTCTGTTGTCTGCTAGATAGTTGAGGAAGTTTATGCAAGAGGAAGCACATATGTTCTCGTTAATGGCGTCGTTATCTGTAGAGACTCAAGCTATAATTGAGGAATTGCAGGTGGTGTGTGAATTTCCTGAAGTTTTCCCTGATGAAATTCCTGATGTACCGCTGGAGAGGGAAGTTGAATTTGCTATTGATCTTGTACCTGGTACCAGACCTGTGTCTATGGCACCATACAGGATGTCTGCATCTGAATTGTCAGAGTTGAAGAAGCAATTGGAAGATTTACTTGAGAAGAAGTTTGTAAGACCAAGTGTATCGCCGTGGGGTGCTCTAGTGTTGTTAGTAAAGAAGAAAGATGGGAGTATGGGGCTTTGTGTTGATTATAGACAGCTGAATAAAGTGACGATTACGAACAAGTATCCGCTTCCAAGAATATATGACTTGATGGACCAATTGGTGGATGCTCGCGTGTTTAGTAAGATTGATTTGAGGTCGGGATACCATCAGATTAAAGTGAAGGATGGAGATATTCAGAAGACGGCTTTCAGAATGTGTTATGGACATTACGAGTATTCGGGGATGCCTTTCGGTGTTACTAATGCGCCGGGAGTATTCATGGAATATATGAATCGTATCTTTCATACTTATTTGGATCGGTTCGTAGTGGTGTTCATTGATGATATTTTGATTTACTCTAAGTCAGAGAAGAGCATGCTGAACATTTAACAATAGTATTGCAAGTTTTGAAAGAGAAGAGGTTGTATGCAAAGCTGTCCAAGTGTGAATTTTGGTTAAAAGAGGTTAGTTTTCTTGGTCATGTGATTTCAGGTAGTGGCATTGCGGTAGATCCATCGAAGGTTGATGCTGTGTTGCAATGGGAAACTCCAAAGTCAGCTACTGAGATTAGAAGCTTCTTGGGATTAGCTGATTATTATAGAAGGTTTATTGAAGGGTTTTCTAAGTTATCACTTCCGTTGACTAAGTTGACTTGTAAAGGTAGAGCGTTTGTATGGGATGTTCAATGCGAAGAAAGTTTTACGGAATTGAAGAAGAGGTTGACGTCGGCTCCGATTTTGATGTTGCCTAATCCAGGAGAGCCTTTTGTGGCGTATTGTGATGCTTCTAAGATGGGTTTAGGAGGTGTTCTTATGCAGAATGGTAAGGTAGTTGCTTATGCGTCAAGTCAGTTCAGGACTCATGAGAAGAAATACCCTATGCATGATTTAAAGCTTGTTGCTGTTGTATTTCTATTGAAGATTTGGAGGCATTATCTTTATGGTTCTAGATTTGAAGTGTTTAGTGACCATAAGAGCTCGAAGTATTTATTTGATCAGAAGGATTTGAATATGAGGCAATGAAGATGGTTGGAATTGTTAAAGGATTATGATTTCAGTTTGAATTATCATCCAGGAAAGGCGAATGTAGTAGTTGATGCGTTGAGTCGAAAGACTTTACATATGTCAGCAATGATGATTAAAGAGTTGGAATTAATTGAGCAGTTCAGGGATATGAGCTTAGTTTGTGAGGTTACTCCGCAGAGTGTTACGTTGGGTATGTTGAAGATTAATAATGAATTTTTAGACAGTATCAGAGAAGCTTAGAAGTGGGATGTGAAACTGGTAGATTTGATGGTTGGGATTTATCAGTATGAGAACAGTGATTTTAAGCTAGATGTGCAAGGTGTGTTGAGATTTCGTAATCGGATTTGTATTCCTGATGATGTTGAGATGAAGAAAGTGATACTTGAGGAGAGTCAAAGAAGTAAGTTGAGTATTCATCCAGGAGCTACAAAGATGTATCAAGATTTGAAAGGTTTGTTTTGGTGGCCTGGGATGAAGAGTGACGTGGCTCGGTTTGTGTATGCATGTTTGACTTGTCAGAAGTCGAAAGTTGAACATCAGAAGCCTGTAGGATTGATGCAACCATTGGAAGTTCCAGAATGGAAATGGGATATCATTTCAATGGACTTTGTGACAGGGTTGCCTAATACTTTAAGAGGACATGATTCGATTTGGGTGATTGTTTATAGGCTTACAAAGTCAGCTCATTTTATTCCTATTAACATCGGTTTTCCAGTGTCGAAGTTGGCTGAGATTTATATTAGTGTGATTGTGAAGCTGCATGGTGTTCCTTTGTGCATTGTGTCAGATAGAGATCCAAGATTTACTTCTGATTTTTGGAAGAGTTTGCAAGAAGCATTGGGTTCTAAGTTGAGGTTGAGTTCAACGTATCATCCTCAAACAGATGGTCAGACTGAACGGACTATTCAATCGTTGGAAGACTTGTTTAGGGCAAGTATTCTCGAGCAGGGAGGTTCGTGGGATACTTATCTTCCGTTGATAGAGTTCACTTATAATAACAGTTATCATTCCAGTATTGGGATGGCACCTTTTGAAGCGTTGTATGGTTGAAGATGTAGAACTCCGTTATGTTGGCATGAATCTTGTGAAAGTGTAGTACTTAGACCTGAACTTGTTCGTGATACTACCGAGAAGGTGAAGTTGATTCGAGAGAAGATGAAAGCTGCAAAAAGTAGACATAAGAGTTATCATGACAAGCGAAGGAAGGATTTAGAATTTCAAACTGGTGATCATGTGTTTTTGAGAGTTACACCTGTGACTGGTGTGTGGCGAGCATTGAAGTCTAAGAAGCTCACTTCTCGTTTTATTGGACCGTATCAGATTTCGGAGAGAGTGGGGAATGTTTCTTATAAAGTGGCTTTACCGCCTAATCTTTCGAATTTTGATGATGTGTTTCATGTGTCGCAACTTCGGAAGTAGATTTCAAATCCATCTCATGTGATTCATATGGATGATATGCAAGTACGGGATAATCTTACGGTGGAGACGATGCCTGTACGGATCGCGGATCGTGAAATGAAGACTCTGAGGGGCAAAGAGATTGCCTTGGTTAAAGTGGTTTGGCTAGGAGCTGCTGGTGAAAGCATGACTTGGGAGTTGGAGAGCAAGATGCGAGACTCCTATCCTGAATTGTTTGATTGAGGTAAATTTTCGAGGAAGAAAATATTCTAAGTGGGGGAGAGTTGTAACGCCCATAATTTAATTAATTATTTAATTAAATTATTTTTGGAATATTTGTAAAGAGGTGTTATAATTAACTGGATTTAATTATTTTATTAAGTGGTGAAATAATATTAGAAGTATAATACTATTTGATGTGGGCTTGTTTTTAAAGGAATAGAAGTAATAAGGGGGTGTATTAGTTTTGAGCCCAATAAGGAATAAAGAATAATAGGGTTATTTTATTGTTGTTAGAAAGAATAGAAAGAAGAGGCATTAGAAGAATAAGGATTGAGAGGAGAAAGTGCAAGTTGTTGGAAAAAGTGGAAAAACGGCAGAACGAGAATTCAATCGAAAATTGTAGAGCGACCTTCAATCCAAGGTAAGGGTGGGGTTCCGACTCTATAATTGGGTTTATGATGATTGGTATATGGGGTTAGAGGTGATTGTTGTCTTGTTCTTGAATTGAAAATATATGATTGTTGTATGATGAGAATTGATGAATTTTAGATGAATAATGATGTCGCGATGTTGTTTGAGTGATGTAGTATTATAGGATGATTATAGGTGATGAATTGTCATTATTATATTAAGTTTTAGGGCTTTAAGCATGAATCCCGTAGTGAGATGCAGGGAAGAAAAGTGCAGAATTATATAGGGCAGAAAAATGCAGAATTATGCGTGAAGGATATCAGAAGTTGTTGTATTAGAACAATGAATTAAATTGGGGATAGAGGTAGTCATTTTGCTTTTAGTTAAGTTGATATCAGGCTAAGAATTAAAATAGTAGGATTAGTAAAAAGTAGAAGTTCTGATGGTAGAAGCTGTGTTGGTTAGAAGTTGCGTAAGATTAGTAAAAAGTAGAAGTTCTGATGGTAGAAGCTGTGTTGGTTAGAAGTTGCGTTGGATTAGTGAAAAGTAGAAGTTCTGATGGTAGAAGCTGTGTTGGTTAGAAGTTATGTTGTCAGAAGTTGTGTTATCAGAAGTTGTATTGGTCAGACGTTGTGTTGGCCAGAATTTATGTTGTCAGAAGTTGTGTTGTCAGAAGTTGTGTGGTCAGAAGTTGTGTTGTCAGAAGTTATGTTGTCAGAAGTTGAGTTGGTCGGAAGTTGTGTTGTCATAAGTTGTGTTGTCAGAAGTTGTGTTATTAGAAGTTGTGTTGGTCAGAAGTTGTGTTGGTTAGAAGTTGTGTTGTCAGAAGTTGTGTTGGTCAGAAGTGGTGTTGGACGTTACATTGGTTTTGTAAAGAATGATGAAGGTTAGATGCTTAGAGACTGCTGTTTGAACTATAATAGTGTTGTACCCCAATTTGTGCCCCTAAGATTTCTCTATCATATCATATCAACTCGATCATAACAAGATCACATTAGGGTTGGTTCTTCCTTTTTTTTCCTATCTTTAAGTTTGCTCTTGAGGAATCTC
Source organism: Vicia faba (assembly GCA_948472305.1). Classification (NCBI taxonomy): domain Eukaryota; kingdom Viridiplantae; phylum Streptophyta; class Magnoliopsida; order Fabales; family Fabaceae; genus Vicia; species Vicia faba. The sequence goes on from OX451740.1 coordinate 1,325,738,429, forward strand.
CAAGCACCTTGGTTGTGTATTTTGTATATGTGTTATTGACTAACTTCTAATCAAAATACAAAAAATATTTGTCTTTGTCTTTGCATATTTGTGTTTCGTAGGTACCAAGTCTAAGCATCTGACAAATAAGGATTTCTGGTATCATTTTCCTAAAATCTCTATTTGCAAAGAAAAAGAATTAAAAAAATTCATTTTTTCACTGATGCAATCGATTTCTCTTAGGATGCAATCGATTGCACATAGTGCATTTTGCACCATTTTTGAAAAAATACACTGTGCAAATCGATTTGCACTGTAGTGCAATCGATTGCACATCGTGAAAATTAAAAAAAAAATCAGCAATTTAAACTTGTCAAATTTTGGCTCCAATTTTCCTTCACTTTTGAAAGATGTATCATTAATTCAAATTTTAGTGCCAATCTTTCATTTTTAAAAAGAATTATCATTAATTCAAATTTTGGCTATAATATTTGAAAGAATTATCATTAATTCAAATTTTGGCTCTAATTTTTGAAAGAATTATCATTAATTCAAATTTTGGCTCCAAGAATCAATTACCAAATTACCACTAATCCCAATCCTAAAACTCTATAAATAGAGCCCTCATTTCATTCAAATTTCAAGCTTTTGATAGCCAAATCCACCTTGCTAAAAAATCTCTCAATTCTCTCCATCTACCAAATTCACTCAAAGCTCCATTTTCAAAAAGTTAGTAAGCTTTGCATTGAAGCTTACTAATCTTTGAGCTAAACCTTCATCCAAATACTTTTTCTCCATCAATTCTCTACATCCAAGCTTGGTCAATTGATTCTTGTGGTTGAATTGAAGCAAATTCTTGAAGTTGTTTTGATAATTCTCTAGATCTACCATTGGTAAGTTGAATAATTCATCTTTCACAATGTGATCTCTTGGTGATCTTTGGGATTGATTCTTTGAGCATTATTTTGTGATTTCAATGGTGTTATTTTCTCATAATTTGATGGAATTTTCGTGCTCAAGTGGATCCATGATCATAAGGTGTTTGATGGAAAGTTTGAACAAGAAATTTCCCTTTTAAAATGTTGTTTTTGCTATTGTTACTGTGTGCAATCAATTTGCACTAAGTGTAAATCGATTGCACAGAAGCAATTTCACTCGAATTTTTGAAAACTGTACTGTGTAAATCGATTTACATTACACCAGGACATAATGCACTTTTTGCCTTGTTTTGGGGCAGCTTTGATCCAAAATGCTTTTTCTACTCACTCCTTTTGATTGTTGGTTTGGATTGCAATTTTAAATGTCCAATTTGTCTTTAAACTCAATGGACTTTGTGATGTAGATGAAGTTGGATAAATGTTCATCAATTCAAATCTACCTAAGAGTGAATTATTTAATTCATTTTTGGTGCTTTGGATTAATGATATGTTTAGTGCTTTAATCCATCTAGAAGAGTGGTTGAATTTAAAGGTGAAAGAATTTTGAAATGGTGATCCAAATTAGCTTATCATTCCCCTCCCTCTTCATCTTATCCCTTTCTTTTTTAATTGTGCTACATGTTAAGGGATGGTGATCTCTATATCATTTATCCAAACATGAAGTACATAGATTTCTATTGACCGGCCTCAAAATAGGTGTGACTTCTACATAAGTCCACTTACGATTGCTTAACATAGCGCTAAATTTTGTCCCGATTCGAATAAATGATCATTCATGGCCCAAACTTATGATTGCAAGCCCAAGTATGTTAATTTGATCTCTTTGATCCAATAACCTTGAGATTCATTGTATGGAGGCTATGGTTCTACCAATCCTCTAATGGATCTACAACACCTTTGGTCAACGCGGATCACTTAAACATCGTTGATCATTACATGTTGCCTTGTGAGAATTCCAAAATGGATGATATACTTGACAAAAAGCAAATGCAACTTGTTGTGTGGAGGCTTTGGTTCTACCAATACTCTAATGAGTTCCAAATGCAAGTTTCAAGATGGTCATCCAACTAACCACTAATTACTAACAATTAACTTAATTTACGCTTTTATTTTCATGCTTTATGTACCATTTAGTTTTAGAATTTTACATTTCATGCTATTTTCATCTTTGCTCACTTGAGCATTTACTTTTATGTCATTTTTATTTTGCTCACTTGAGCTTTTCTTTCTTTTTAAAGACACCTAATAATCAACATGAACCATAAAAATCATTAATGATACTTGGACTACATGGTTACTATCCTTTGCATTATGGAGTGATGGACTTCTTGGACTTAGGATTAGAGACTTTGGCCTATCTTGGAGACTTTGTGACTTTATTTGATATTTTGTCTGGAGTTCTTGAGGTTTTCCTCAAGACATTGGGTTGTTTGTTTGTTTTGTGTGCAGGTTATTGAGATTACGATCTTTGTTTGTAATCTGGAATTCACCCGTATACACCCGTTACTCTGCCCAATTTTTCCGAAGACTTAAAACACTTGAAGTTTGGTTCTCTCAAGAGGTATAGTATCTTTGCTTGCTTGGTTTCAATACGAAGAATGGGAATTCTATATTGACTCATAATGTTAAGTATTGGCTTCTTGTTGGTTAGATGGTTCTTATCCCTAGCTTTTACCTTATGCTTTAGGATAGCCTCTTCTTCTCCTCCCATCTTCTTTAATTTCAAAAATCTTCTCCCTCCTTTTAAAAAAAAAAACTCTTCTTGTTTTGAAACTTGAAACATTTTCATAATAAACTTGGACTTAGGTCCATGCATCTTCGAAACATTTTCATAATTAAATTTCAATCAATTTAATAATACCTTGACCTTTTTTTGTGAGAAGACTAAAAGTCAATCAATCTCATTTCAAACCATTTTTCCACTTTGGCTTTTATCTTTAAACTTTTCTCAAAAGATTAGACTCTTGTCAATCCTTGTAGTGATGCAAACAACTATACTTCTACAATATGTAGTGAAGTGAGATATTTTCCACTTGGGTGTTGAGTGAGGCATTGTTGATTTTAAAATCCAGGCCATATCCTCTACTTTGAGATGATGCAAATTCTCCTTTCTCATGATTGTGGATAGTAAGTATATTTTTCACACGGACAATTGCGATGATGTCTTATCTCATAAAATCAACCAACACACTTGTGTTTCAAATTTTTAAAAGAGGAACTACGTGTACCCTGATCCCGTATTGCACGAAAGGTGGTACGTAGGCACTAAAGGTTCGCAACCGCGGCGGGTGCAAAAATCATAAAAATATTTCTTTTCTCACCTCCACCATCCATTTTATATACAACACATTTTTTATAGCCAAAATATACAGATTTTTCAAAGAGGTTCCCGCGGAGTACCGTAGATGTTTAGGGTGCTAATACCTTCCCTTTGCATAACCAACCCCCTTACCTTGAATCTTTCCCCCTCTTTTTGGGTTATTCGCTCTTTTCCCATTCCTTTGGAAACAATAAAGCGCGGTGGCGATTTTTATTTTGATTTGTATAAAGTCTAGTCAATCCAATGGCTTAGTCTTGCACATTTCTACCGCTACAGAAAAATGGCGACTTCACTGGGGAAAGATTGACCTCTTACTGGTCCATCCCTAAGTGGGTTAAACCTATCTTTGTTTATATCTATATATGTGCTATTGTTGTTTATGTATTATATTTTGTATATATGTTTGTCTGGATTTTCCTGGTTTACAGGGTGCTTGGGGATTACTCATAAGTCCTATACCCGGATTTGGGCAAACTTTAAGATAGGACGGGCGATATAATCATGTTAACTTTGAGGGAGTAATCCCAAAAAAGGAGGCATGAGATCCCCCACTCAATGGAGGACCCTTTGACTGTAGTATCATTTACCGAGTAATCGGGAAGACGTACTGCTTTCGACCTGGGAGCCTGCCGAAGCTGAGGACCGTAGATTACCTAACCCCTCTTGGCCTTTTAGGTGTAGTGCGGAAGCTATAACGGAGTAATCCGGAAGTAGTTGTCACGCGATACTACGCTCGGACGAGTCTTTCTTGAGAATATTACTAATTACTGAGTTAATCGGGAAGTTGGTAATATCCGAAGGAAGGATGTAGACTCTGAGAACCTCTAAAACCTTGTTCGGCAGGTGATAACTTTGTAGACCAATACCTTATGGGTAGTACCTTCGACCTCATGCTCGTGAAGTTGAACCTATGAACCCTATATGTGTGATCTTGTGTGTGATTGTTGCATCATGCATCCATGCACTCATAAGCATCTTTTGAAAAAAACAATATTTCAAGGGATTTAAAGGTTGACTATTTGTGAATATCTCAGGTACTTTTAAACCATGGATTCTGGAAAGAGAAAGACCGAGAAATACAGTTTCAAGGATCCTAAGATAGATGAGTTGATCAGTCTAATTCCCGAGATCGAGTGTTTTGCAGACTTTCGAAAGAAGTATGGATCCATTATTCCTCTCATGAAGCTGAAGATGAAGGAGGGTTTTCTCTCAACTTTGGTCCAGTTCTATGATCCGGTGTATCACTGCTTTAATTTTCCCGATTATCAGTTGATGCCAACACTGGAAGAGTATTCCTATCTATTGGATTTACCTGTTACCGATCGCGTTCCTTTTACTGGTTTGGAGGGTGACCTAAAACCACATGAGATTGCTGCTTTGATTCATCTGGAGAAGTCTGAGGTGGAAGCTCATATGACTACCAAAGGAGGGATTAGAGGATTACCAGCTCAGTTCTTATTGGAGAAAGCTCGTTACTTTGACAGGATGAAGAGTACGGTTGCTTTTGAGGCCATCTTTGCTTTACTCGCCTATGGATTATTCTTATTTCCTAATGTGGACAAGTTTGTCGACATTAACGCTATCAAGATTTTCATGATTGGAAACCCGGTTCCTACACTGTTGGGTGATGCTTATTACTCTGTTCATCTTCGGAATTCTTATCATGGGGGAATGATTATTTGTTGCATGCCTTTGTTGTATCAGTGGTTTACCTCTCATATGCCTCAGTCTGACGCTTTTTGGGATGTCAAGAAGGAACCCTGTTGGGCTCCTAAGATCATGGCACTTACTCACTCGGATATTGATTGGTATCATCGAGCTTACCAGGATGCGGAGATTATTGACAGTTGTGCTAGTTTCCCCAATGTGCCTCTTCTTGGTACAAAGGGAGGAATTAACTATAACCCTGTTCTTGCACGGCGATAGCTTGGTTATCCGATGAGGGATAAACCGAACAATATTCATCTGAGTAGTTTCTTTCTGAAGGAAGGAGAAGACCACAGGGAAGCTAGGGAGCAGATTGCGAAGGCCTGGCGTCACATTCATAAGAAGAGTATGGAGGATTTAGGACCTAGAGGTGTTGTTTCTTTGGAGCCATATCTCCAGTGGATCCGATCGAGAGCCATTCAGTTGAAGATGCCGTATACTCGGGAGACACCCATGCCTGATTTGTTTGGGAATACCACTCCTCCCTTATTAGATGATCTAGAAGAGTTGCAGCTTACTTTGGTTAGGATGCAACAGGAAAGGGATGTTTGGAAGAACAAGTTCCGGACTTTAGAGAGTGCTACAGAGCAGACCTGAAGGAGAGAGATGATTTGTTCGAGGTCCTTGAGAGTCGAGCACTAGAGTCTATGGAGAGGAAAGGAGATTTATTTTCTCCTAAGCCTCAAACAGGTGCTGTTTGTTCACTTCCTGATTCAGATGATTGGAAAGAGGTTGCCATCAGACATGGGGAAGAAACCAGAGGTTGAGAGCTCAGATTTCCAGGCTCACAGGGAAACGCATTCGTACAGATTAATCTCTATCAGTTCCTTTTCTCAGGATTTTAGATTGTATTTTCATCTTGTACTTGGGATCATTGAAACTTGTAACCCATTTCGAAGTTATTATAATAAAAGTTTTCAGTATTTCAAATGCGTTGTTATTTTGATGTTTGTAATATGTCTGTAAATCTTAAATCCCTTGAAATATTAAATGATAAAATAATAATAATCATATACATTGCATATCATGCATCATATTGCACATGTTTTTGCATTTGTTATGAATATCCAGGTGCCTTACCCAGCTTCTTTACTTCATTCAGCAAGCTGACTCATCACTACAACACTCGGGCTAATTTCAAAAAGAAGATGGACAACTTAGAACAGGAGAATCGCGAGCTGCGCGAAGAAGTTTATGCTTTGAAGGCTGGCTCAGCCAACTTGACTACTCTGATGGAAGCTCTGGTGGTTGCTCAGAATCAGCCACCGAGTGTTAAACCTCAACCAACAAGGGCAAGTACTAAAGTTCTGACTGTTCCTGTATCCGCTACTCCGGCTGTTGTTCAAAACCGTATGCCTCGGGTTTATCCGTGGGGAATTCCAGAGAATTTTTCACCTGAAGGTTTCAATCTGGGTCCTCAAGATGCTCCAGTGGTTCCAAATGTTGTTACTCCTGCACCTCCTGTGGTGCATACTGTTCCTGCTGCACCTCCTTCGGTGAAATTGGTTCCATTTGTTAATGAAGATGTGTGTCGTCCTTTCCCTCCGCCGAGTGAAGACTTGGGTCTTTATGACAGAATGGATGATTTCCAAGAGCAGTTTCATAGAATGCAAAGAGAGATGAAGGCTCTTAGGGGAAAGAGTTGTTCGGGCAGAATGTGAATGAGTTGTGTTTGGTCCCGAATGTTAAAGTGCCTGCTAAGTTCAAGGTCCCAGAATTTAAGAAGTACAAGGGCAACACTTTCCCTCGTGCTCATTTGGTGATGTATGTGAGAAGGATGTCTACCCATACTGATGATCAGCGTCTGCTGATTCATTTATTCCAGGATAGTCTGACCGGTGCTGCGTTGAAATGGTACATGAGTTTAGACAGTGTCAACATCCATACTTTTAATGATTTGGGAGAAGCATTCATTAAACAATACAAGTACAATGTGGACATGGCGCCTGACCGTGACCAGCTTAGGGCCATGGTTCAGAAAGACAGAGAATCATTCAAGGAGTATGCGCAGAGATGGCACAAAGTGGCTGCATAAGTGATTCCGCCCATGGAAGAGAAAGAAATGACCAAGATTTTTCTAAAGACGCTAGGAGCTTTCTACTACGAAAGAATGGTAGCAAGTGCCCCAAGTGATTTTACAGAGATGGTAGGAATGGGTGTCCGCCTAGAAGAGGCAATAAGAGAAGGTCGTTTGACAAAGGGTGAAGGATCTAGAGGTGTGAAGAAGCCATCTTACGGGTTTACAAAGAAGAAAGAGGGGGATACAAATGCTGTTATGCAAGAGAGAAAGGTAAACGCTCCTAGAAGGAATTATTAGCGTCATCAGCAAGTCGCCTCAGTTACTCCTATTATGAATGCTGCTCCAACTACCGTTGCTTATCAGAGACCATCCCAGCAGGGGAATCAAGGGCATAATCAGAAAAGGGAGAACTATGATCCTATTCCCATGAGCTATGTAGAGCTATTACCAGCATTGGTTCAGAAGAAGTTGGTCCAGACACGACCACCTCCCGCTGTACCATCACCATTGCCGTGGTATTACAAAGCAGACCAGACGTGTGCCTTTCATCAGGGAGCACCAGTGCATAGTGTTGAGAATTGTTATCCTTTGAGGACTGAAGTGCAAAGGTTGTTGAAGTCTGGAATTTTATCTTTCAAAGACGTGGGACCTAATGTGAAAGACAATCCTCTACCCAAGCACGGGGGAGTGAATGCTGTGAATATGGTGGCCGGTTGTCTAGGCGACTTTCGAATTTTTGATATTAATCTGGTTAGAGGGGATTTGGTGAAGATGCATGCAGATCTCTGTAAATTCAGTTATTATACGCATGACCATACCGGTTGTGCTTTTGCAGTACAGATATACATGGTTGCGAGAAGATAAATGCTGATTTACAGGAGATGATGAATGAAGGTTTAATCCATATAATCAGGCCTAGGGTGGAATATGAAGAGGAAGTGAATATGGTTTCTGGATGTCCGGGTGAATTTAGAATTTTTGATGTGGATCATTTGAATGAGGATCTAGTGCAGTTACATGCTACCTTCTGCCATACTGCTGGTCAGGTGGAACACCAATATGGATCTTGCATAATTTGTTGTCAAAATCCCCGAGGATGTTCTGTTGTGAGGGAAGGTGTTCAGTTGCTGTTAGACAATGGAACCATCAAGATCACAAGTCAGAGAGATGATTATCATGAGATTGATATGGTTGAAGTCTGTTTGATGGAAGAGTCAGAGGAAGAGTATGCCTCCGCAAATGAGTATTTCTCTTCAGACGAAGATTTGTTTGCCAGAAATGAATTTTTGATGGCTGATTGTGTTGAGGAAGGGGTGAATGTCATTGTACCTTGTTTTGGTGCACCCACTCATCTTGAGGTGGAGTACCATAGCAAACCAGCTGTTGCCCCATTGGTAATTAGTCTGCCAGGTCCTGTTCCCTATGAATCAGATAAGGCTGTGCCTTACAAATACAACGCTACAATCTTAGAAGATGGGGTGGAGATTCCCATCCAACCGATGCCAGATGTTGGAAATATAGCTGATAATAGCAGAGTGACCCGTAGTGGTCGTGTATTTGCGCCAGTCATTCGAAGAGATGTTGTTGCTGGAAAGAAGATTGCTGAGAATGATGAGCCTAAGAAGTCTGCAGGAGGGACTAGTGGAGCTACATTAGAGAAATAAGTGGATAATATCTTGAAGATAATTAAGATGAGCGATTACAGAATTGTAGATCAGCTATTGCAGACTCCTTCAAAGATATCTATTCTAGCCTTATTGATGAATTCCTCTGCTCATAGAGAATCTCTGATGAGAGTACTAAACCAAGGTTTTGTAGAGAATGACATGCCATTAGATCAATTCAGCAGCGTAATTGGAAACATTACATCATGTAACAATTTGAGCTTCTGTGATGATGAGTTACAAGATGAAGGGAGGAATCACAACCTGGCCCTCCACATATCCATGAACTGTACGAATGATTCGCTGTCTAATGTGATAATTGATAACAGATCCATGCTGAATGTCATACCGAGAAGTACCCTCTTGAAGTTAAAGTATCAAGGAACATCTATGCGCCCGAGTGGCATCATTGTGAAGGCTTTTGATGGGTCGAGGAAATCTGTCATCGGTGAAGTGGACCTGCCCATCTATATAGGACCACATTTGTTCTTGATAACCTTCCAGGTTATGGATATTATTCCCGCATATAGTTGTTTGCTTGGACGACCATGGATACACGAAGCAGGGGCTGTCACTTCAACTTTGCATCAGAAGCTAAAATTTGTGCGTGAAGGGAAGGTAGCGATCATAAATGGGGAGTAGGCGTTGTTGATATCCCATCTATCCTCTTTCAGTATCGTAGAAGCGGATGAGGCTGCTATTCCAAGCCCTATCCATTGAAAACTTAAGGAGGAATGAGAATTTTGTAGTTTCCCTGAAGGACGCGTAGCAGGTTATGCGCAATGGTCATAATGCAGTTTGGGGACGACTGGTGGATCCAACCGTGAACAAGAACAGAATTGGTTTGGGTTTTTCTTCGAAGAATGGCAAAGACGAAAGTTTGAAGTCAAAGTCTCATGTGAACAATTATCATGATGTTTTCCGCAGCGGAGGCTACCTCCATCCAATTGGTTCTGGAATCAATGCTGTTGAAGAAGATGAAGCAGAGCAGGAAGTACCAAATTTTGTGACGCATGGAGTCCGAGTTAAGAACTGGGTCACCATTGATGTTCCTTCTTGCATACATATTTCAAAGTAATTTGTTTTGTTAATCTGTTTCTTTCTTTGAAAAGCTTTCACTCTGCCCAAGATGAAAGTATTGTATGGGCTTATCCGTTTGCTTTGATTTTTAAGATCATTAATAAAAGTTATCTTTGCTTCCAGAAATATGTCTTTATTTTATGCTTCTTCTTGGGAAATGGTAATCACATAAAAAACCCTTTCAAAATAAATGATAACTGAAAATTAATCTGCATGATCACTTGTTATATGTGTCAGTTTCTAAAAGCAATCATAAATCATATGTGCAGATTAATTAAAAAACCCGTTAAATACAATGACCCTGCACCCTCTCCCAACTTTGAATGTCCTGTGTTTGGGGCTGAAGAAGAATATTATGATGAGATTCCAGAAGAGGTCTCACGGTTGCTTGAGCACGAGGATAATACCATTCAGCCATATAAGGAGCCTTTGGAAGTGATTAATTTGGGTTCAGAAGAAGATCCGAAAGAGATTAAGATTGGAGCATCGTTGTATCTTGATGTGAAGAGCGGGTTGATTGAGCTGTTGAAAGAGTATGTGGATATTTTTGCTTGGTCTTATCAAGACATGCCTGGTCTAGATACAAACATTGTTGAGCATCATTTGCCATTGAAGACAGAGTGTCCGCCAGTTAAACAAAAGATGAGAAGAACCCACCCAGATATGGCAGTAAAGATCAAAGAGGAGGTCCTAAAGTAGATTAATGCTGGTTTTCTTGTGACGTCAGTGTATCCTCAATGGATTTCCAATATTGTCCCAGTACCGAAAAAAGACGGAAAAGTCTGCATGTGCGTAGATTACAGAGATCTAAATAAAGCTAGTCCAAAAGATGATTTTCCATTGCCTCACATTGATATGTTAGTGGATAGCACAGCAAAATTCAAAGTATTCTCGTTCATGGACAGATTTTCTGGGTATAATCAAATAAGAATGGCTCCAGAGGACATGGAAAAAACAATGTTTATCACACCCTGGGGAACATTCTGTTACAGAGTGATGCCCTTCGGGTTGAAGAACGCTGGTGCAACGTACCAGAGGGCTATGACAACCCTATTCCATGATCTGATGCACAAGGAAATTGAATTATATGTTGATGATATGATTGCCAAATCCCAAACTGAAGAAGGGCATATAAAAGATTTGTTGAAGTTGTTTCAGCGTTTGAGGAAGTTTCATCTCCGCTTGAATCCAAATAAATGCACCTTCGGAGTTAGATCACGGAAATTGTTGGGTTTTATTGTTAGCCAGAAAGGAATTGAAGTTGATCCTGATAAAGTCAGAGCAATTCAAGAAATGCCAGCACCAAGAACTGAAAAGCAAGTCAGGGGTTTCCTCGGGCGTTTGAATTATATTTCCAGATTCATTTCCCACATGACTGCAAAGTGTGAATCGACCTTTAAGTTGTTAAAGAAAGATCAAGGTTGTGTGTGGATGGATGACTGCCAAAGGGCATTTGAGAGTATTAAAGAGTATCTACGTGAACCTCCTATCTTGCTCCCTCCCGTAGAAGGAAGACCGCTGATTATGTATCTAATGGTGTTAGATAAATCCTTGGGTTGTATTCTGGGACAACAGGATGAAACGGGAAAGAAATAGTTCTCCATTTATTATCTCAGCAAAAAGTTCACTGATTGTGAGTTGCGGTATTCCACGCTAGAAAAGACATGTTGTGCTTTGGCCTGGGCGGAAAAGCGTTTGCGGCAGTATATGTTGAATCATACCACTTGGTTGATCTCCAAAATGGATCCAATCAAGTATATTTTTGAGAAGCCTGCTCTTACGGGGAGAATTGCCCGCTGGCAGATGTTGTTGTCTGAATATGATATTGAGTACCGCAGTCAAAAAGCTATTAAAAGTAGTGTGTTGGCAGATTACCTTGCTCACCAACCGGTGGAAGATCATCAGTCTGCAGAATTTGAATTCCCTGATGAGGATGTGATGTTCTTGAAAGTGAAAGATTGTGATGAACCATTTCCTGAGGAAGGCCCTGACCCTGAATCTCATTGGAGTATGATTTTTGATGGAGCGGTGAATGCTTATGGTAAAGGAATTGGTGTTGTGATTGTTACTCCTCATGGATTGCACATTCCTTTTACTGCGAGGCTAACATTTGATTGCACTAATAATATGGCGGAATATGAGGCTTGCATCATGGGTCTTGAGGAAGCTATTGATCTCAGAATCAAAATTCTAGATGTGTATGGTGATTCAACTTTGGTAATAAATCAGATTAAAGGAGAATGGGATACTCGTCACCCTGGCTTGATCCCTTACAAAGATTATGCTAGAAGATTGCTACCCTTCTTCAATAAAGTTAAACTCTATCACATCCCTAGAGATGAAAATCAAATGGCGGATGCTCTGGAAACTATGGATTCCATGTATCAAGTGAATTCTTGGAATGATATACCCCATATTACAGTTCGACGGCTGGATAGGCCCGCTCATGTGTTTGCGACAGAGGAGGTAGCAGATGAAAAACCTTGGTATTATGATATCAAGCATTTTCTTCAGACTCAAGAATACCCGATTGGTGCATCGAGGAAAGATAGAAAGACATTGAGAAGATTGACAGGCGGTTTCTTCCTCAGTGAAAATGTGCTATACAAGAGAAATTATGACATGGTCTTGCTCAGATGCGTGGATAGACAAAAAGAAGACATGTTGATGCATGAGATTCATAAAGGTTCATTTGGCACTCATGCAAATGGACATTCGATGGCTAAAAAGATGCTAACGGCAGGTTACTATTGGTTGACAATGGAATCTGATTGTTACAAATTTGCAAAGAAGTGCCATAAATGTCAGATTTATGCAGATAAGATCCATGTGCCTCCGACACTTCTCAATGTAATTTCCTCCCCATGGCCTTTCTCTATGTGGGGTATTGACATGATCGGGATGATAGAACCCAAAGCTTCGAATGGACACCGTTTCATTTTGGTAGCGATTGACTACTTTACCAAATGGGTAGAGGCTGCTTCTTATGCCAATGTTACCAAACAAGTGGTTGTGCGTTTCATCAAAAACAATCTGATATGCCGGTATGGTGTGCCGAGTAGAATCATCATTCACAATGGCTCAAATTTGAACAACAAAATGATGACAGAACTGTGTGAAGAATTCAAGATTGTCCATCACAGTTCGTCTCCATACAGGCCAAAGATGAATGGGGCTGTTGAGGCTGCTAATAAGAATATCAAGAGAATTATCTAGAAAATGGTTATTACTTATAAGGATTGGTATTAAATGCTCCCTTTTGCTCTGCATAGATATCGAACATTTGTCCGCACTTCAACAGGAGCAACCCCGTTCTCCCTGGTATATGGAATGGAAGCTGTACTCCCTGTTGAGGTAGAGATTCCCTCGTTGCGTGTGATAATGGAAGCCAAGTTGACAGAGGCTGAATGGGTCCAGAACAGGTTTGACCAATTGAATTTGATTGAAGAGAAGAGGATGACAACTTTATGTCATGGGCAGTTATATCAGAAAAGAATGAAGAAAGCATTTGATAAAAAGGTCAAACCTCGTGAATTCAGAGAAGGCGACCTCGTGCTCAGGAAGATCATGTCTTTTAACACTGATTCTAGGGGCAAGTGGACTCCCAATTTTGAAGGCCCGTATGTTGTCAAGAAAGCCTTCTCTGGTGGTGCAATTATTGAAACTATGGATGTCGAGGAGTTCCCACGTCCCATGAATGCTGACGCAGTCAAGAAATACTTCGCCTAAAGAAATAAAAGAACAACTCGCTAAGTTTAAAACCCGAAAGGGCGACTTAGGCAAAAAGGAGCGTCTCGGTAGGCTGAAAACCCGAAAGGGCGGTCTAGGCAAAAATTAGAGACATAAACAGAATAAATTTCCCGCTAAGTTGAAAAATCGCAAGGGCAGCTTAGGAAAAAGTTAGGGATTTTTCTTGGCAAGTAACTACGTCAGACAAGACTTGATCGTTGAAGCAATAATCTTCTCGGATCCTCACCATACTTCAACAAAAGCTGCTGCTCAGGACTTCAAAAGTTGTTAGGGGAATGGTGGTCATTGTATCTCAATGTATCTTTTCCATTATATATTACCATTTCCCAAACTTTGTAATCATCCATGGAGTCTCGCCATTCGCATAGTACCATTCTATTAATAAAATTCGAGCTTTTGCCCAATTCTTTGTGTTCTTATTTTTATTTAGCTTGCAAAGACTTCATTTATTACTGATAATAACTTTCAAAGCAAAAAGATTAAAAAAACAAAATTGACTTTTCAAAAAGAAAGACATCTTTACAATTCAATTTACTTTGGGATTTGTGATGAAACAATGACAACAAAAATGGCGATCCCTGGAATGAACAAACTCCGATTGTTTTAAGAATATTTACTTCCTTCGTGAAGGTTTTTCTCAGGTCATCTTGTTGGTATATGCACAATCTTTGTGTGTTTCTCAAATAATTAAAGACGATACCAGTTGGCGTAAGGTACAGTATTAGGTTTGTGATCCCATGATCCCCGACCAAGTCTTGGTTCGCTTTTGATTTTGGGTTTGCATGGTCAGAAGCCTCTGTCCCAGGTCCCCCAGCGAAGTTTTCCCTCATATGATGAAAGTTTTTATTCCCTTGGTGTGCTAAGATATCGCTCTTTTTTTGCAGTATTGGCATTAGTGTTGACTTCTTGATTTCCCAGGAAGACTACACCAGGGCATCTTTCATTGGAATAGGTTTATATGAAGACTCAATCCAATATTCTCCAGTAAAGGCCTTGTTTATTTGATAGAAGTCTTTTTTCCCCAGTGAAGAACATATCTTGGTTTCCCCTCGATGATGTGGTGTCTACCTCCCCAATGAAGTCAGCATGAAGTCCCCGATAGAGGTCTCGATGATGAAGTATTGTCTCCCTTAGTGAAGTCCGTATGTTTTTCTTCCTTCAAAGTGGGCCTGATTTCCCTAGTGAATGTTTTGACAATTTGGTTTCCATTTGCCTTATTCACAATTAGTATCGAAATCCCCAGTAGCAGTACAGACTGTGAAACATTTGTTTTCCCCATGGAAGTCTGTGTGTTATTCCCTGGGAAGGTTATCCCAGGGCATCACTTGTTGGAATGAGTATTCATGATGAAAAGTTTTCAATCCTCAGTTTTTTTTCTCTCCATGGAAGTGGGTTTGAATTCCTCAGTGAGGTTTGGTTGTCTCGACGTCAGTCTGCTTTATTTGAGACTAGTTTTGCAATCTTCAGTAGGCACGTTGTTTTATGGAAAACTGGTTTCTCTGATGAAAACGGAAGAAAAATGTTCTATCCCAATATCTGTTTGATTTAGCTACATCCGGATTATGTTTCTCCTCAGTGAAGTTAGGATAGACAATAGGTTTGGTTTCCGCAGTTGCTTTTACCTTTCTTGGATTGATCTTTCTGGTTGAAGTTTAGACCAATGTTGTTAGTACCTGAGGCAGTTTTGTTCGATTATGTATCCTGTTACCAGCATATGCACGATATCACTCATACATTCATACATGCATCATGCATTGTTACAAATCATTTTTCATTGACATTGTGTTCAAACCTTCCTGCAGCACTCCTTGCTTAGTTGGATTTGGTTTTCCCTCTTGAGTTTATTTCTCAAAGGATGTATCTTTTTTGGCCGTCTTGCTCTAGTTTGTTTCTAATTGGATTCATGGTTGCATGACAATATTATTTACTCTGGATTTCTGAGGACTTTGAGCTTTGATTTGTGCATTTATTTTGCACGAGAAGACTTTATCTCTTCAGCGGGAATAATGTGGCATTTCCCCAGCAAGTCATATCTCATTTCCCCAGGAAGTCATATCTCTTTCCCCGGGAAGCCACATTTCTATCCCTAGAAAGTCGTTTCTTTTTGCAATCCTCCATGATAACAAGCAACAGGTATCTTTGTTTGAGAAACTCGTGCTTCCCTGTACAAGTCGATGTAACTTTTTTTGCTATTTCCTCTATGAGTGGTTAGCTTGCAGTCCGCCGTCAGTTTACGCCAGTGGATGGAAAGACTTTCAAATTCACAAAAATTGCTCGTTGTGAAATCTTTGTAAGTGGAAGTCTCTTTATTTGAGACAGCTTACATATTACCCTTTCCAGGCGGATTTCCTTGGTTAAGGAAGAAGTTGAGACCCGTTCTAGGTGAAACACCAGAAGTTTGGGGAACATATGATATTTTCAAAATCTACCTTCAGTGAACGTTGGTAGTGCATCGGTAGTGAACGTCAGTGTTTCTTATCTTTTTGCTATCATCAGTGAACGGTGGTGGTTCCTCGTCAGTGAACAGTGATGGTATGATATTTTCAAAATCTACCTTCAGTGAACGTTGGTAGTGCATCGGCAGTGAGCGTCGGTGTTTCTTATCTTTTTGCTATCATCAGTGAACGGTGGTGGTTCCTCGTCAGTGAACGATGATGGTATGATATTTTCAAAATCTACCTTTAGTGAACGTTGGTAGTGCATCGGTAGTGAACGTCGGTGTTTATTATCTTTTTGCTATCATAAGTGAACGGTGGTGGTTCCTCGTCAGTGAACGGCGACAGTATGATATTTTCGAAATCTACCTTCAGTGAACGTTGGTAGTGCATTAGTAGTGAACGTCGATGTTTCTTATCTTTTTGCTATCATCAGTGAACGGTGGTGGTTCCTTGTTAGTGAACAGCGATGGTATGATATTTTCAAAATCTACCTTCAGTGAATGTTGGTAGTGCATCGGCAGTGAACGTCTGTGTTTCTTATCTTTTTGCTATCATCAGTGAACGATGGTGGTTCCTCGTTAGTGAACGGCGATGGTATGATATTTTCAAAATCTACCTTCAGTGAACGTTGGTAGTGCATTGGCAGTGAACGTCGATGTTTCTTATCTTTTTGCTATCATCAGTGAACGGTGGTGGTTCCTCGTCAGTGAACGACGATGGTATGATATTTTCAAAATCTACCTTCAGTGAACGTTGGTAGTGCATCGGAAATGAACGTAGGTGTTTCTTATCTTTTTGCTATCATCAGTGAACGGTGGTGGTTCCTCGTCAGTGAACGGCGATGGTATGATATTTTCAAAATCTACCTTCAGTGAACGTTGGTAGTGCATCGATAGTGAACGTCAGTGTTTCTTATCTTTTTGCTATCAATCAGTGAACGGTGATAGTTCCTCGTCAGTGAACGACGATGGCATGATATATTTTCTCTTTTACCTTCAACTATTGAGTTGGTAGTTTACCGTCATCTGTGAGTCGGTATATCTTCTTCTCTCTACCTTCAGTGAACGTTGGTAGACATCGGCAGTGAACATCGATGCTTGTTATCCTCCTCTCTGGTTCTATTCTTTTGGCCTACCAATGATTTATTTTCCTGGTGGGGTTGCTCCTTTGTTTCTTCATTTTTGGGGTATCCCCAGTGTTACTTTGCGTCTCTTTTGTTCTGTTCATATGCATCCATAACTATAAGCATTGCATGGCATCTTAGAGACAAAAATAGGGCTTGTTTTATATTTTAGTATCTTCAATCGCGTCGACACAAAGATTTGTAACCTTCGTATCTCCGGATAGAAGACACTTAAATAAGGGCAGCTGTTGTACCCCAATTTGTGCCCCTAAGATTCCTCTATCATATCATATCAACTCGATCATAACAATATCACATTAGGGCTGGTTCTTCCTCTTTTTTCCTATCTTTAAGTTTTCTCTTGTGGAATCTCCAAGCACCTTGTTTGTGTATTTTGTATATGTGTTGTTGACTAATTTCTAATTAAATACAAAAAATATTTGTCTTTGTCTTTGTATATTTTTGTTTTGTAGGTACCAAGTCGAAGCATCTGACAAATAAGGATTTCTGGTATTATTTTCCTAAAATCTCTATTTGCAAAGAAAAAGAATTAAAATTTTTCATTTTTTCACTGATGCAATCGATTGCTCTTAGAGTGCAATTGATTGCACATAGTGCATTTTGCGCCATTTTTGAAAAAAAATACACTGCGCAAATTGATTTGCACTATAGTAAAATCGATTGCACAACGTGAAAATTAAAAAAAATCAGCATTTTAAACTTGTCAAATTTTGGCTCCAATTTTCCTTCACTTTTGAAAGATGTATCATTAATTCAAATTTTAGTGCCAATCTTTCATTTTTAAAAAGAATTATCATTAATTCAAATTTTGGGTCTAATATTTGAAAGAATTATCATTAATTCAAATTTTGGCTCTAATTTTTGAAAGAATTATCATTAATTCAAATTTTGGCCCCAAAAATCAATTACCAAATTACCACTAATCCCAATCCTAAAACTCTATAAATAGAGGTCTCATTTCATTTAAATTTCAAGCTTTTGATAGCCAAATCCACTTTGCTAAAAAATCTCTCAATTCTCTCTATCTACCAAATTCACTCAAAGCTCCATTTTCAAAAAGTTAGTAAGCTTTGCATTGAAGCTTACTAATCTTTGAGCTAAACCTTCATCCAAATACTTTTTCTCCATCAATTCTCTACATCCAAGCTTGGTCAATTGATTCTTGTGGTTGAATTGAAGAAAATACTTGAAGTTGTTTTGATAATTCTCTAGATCTACCTTTGGTAAGTTGGATAATTCATCTTTCACAATGTGATCTCTTGGTGGTCTTTGGGATTGATTCTTTGAGCATTATTTTGTGATTTCAATGGTGTTATTTTCTCATAATTTGATGGAATTTTCGTGCTCAAGTGGATCCATCATCATAAGGTGTTTGATGGAAAGTTTGAACAAGAAATTGCCCTTTTAAAATGTTGTTTTTGCTATTGTTATTGTGTGCAATTGATTTGCACTAAGTGTAAATCGATTGCACAGAAGCAATTTCGCCCGAATTTTTGAAAACTGTACTGTGTAAATCGATTTACATAGTAGTGTAAATCGATTTACACCAGGACGGAATGCATTTTTTACCTTGTTTTGGGGCAGCTTTGATCCAAAATGCTTTTTCTACTCACTCCTTTTGATTATTGGTTTAGATTGCAATTTTAAATGTCCAATTTGTCTTTAAACTCAATGGACTTTGTGATGTAGATGAAGTTGGATAAATGTTCATAAATGTAAATCTACCTAAGAGTGAATTATTTAATTCATTTTTGGTTATTTGGATTAATGATATGTTTAGTGCTTTAATCCATCTAGAGGAGTGGTTGAATTTAAAGATGAAAGAATTTTGAAATGGTGATCCAAATTAGCTTATCATTTCCCTCCCTCTTCATCTTATCCCTTTCTTTTTTAATTGTGCTACATGTTAAGGGATGGTGATCTCTATATCATTTATCCAAACATGAAGTACATAGATTGCTATTGACCGGCCTCAAAATAGGTGTGGCTTCTACATAAGTCCACTTACGATTGCTTAACATAGTGCTAAATTTTGTCCCGATTCGAATAAATGATCATTGGTGGCCCAAACTTATGATTGCAAGCCCAAGTATGTTAATTTGATCTCTTTGATCCAATAACCTTGAGATTCATTTTATGGAGGCTTTGGTTCTACCAATCCTCTAATGGATCTACAACACCTTTGGTCAACGCGAATCACTTAAACATCGTTGATCATTACATGTTGCCTTGTGAGAATTCCAAAATGGATGATATACTTAACAAAAAGCAAATGCAACTTGTTGTGTGGAGGCTATGGTTCTACCAATCCTCTAATGAGTTCCAAATGCAAGTTTCAAGATGGTCATCCAACTAACCACTAATTAATAACAATTAACTTTACTTTACGCTTTTATTTTCATGCTTTATGTACCATTTATTTTTAGCATTTTACATTTCATGCTATTTTAATCTTTGCTCACTTGAGAATTTACTTTTATGTCATTTTTATTTTGCTCACTTGAGCTTTTCATTCTTTTTAAAGACACCTAATAATCAACATGAACCATAAAAATCATTAATGATACTTGGACTACATGGTTACTATCCTTTGCATTATGGAGTGATGGACTTCTTGGACTTAGGATTAGAGACCTTGGCCTATCTTGGAGACTTTGTGACTTTATTTGATATTTTGTCTAGAGTTCTTGAGGTTTACCTCAAGACATTGGGTTGTTTGTTTGTTTTGTGTGCAGGTTATTGAGATTACGATCTTTGTTTGTAATATGGAATTCACCCGTATACAGCCGTTACTCTGCCCAATTTTTGTGAAGACTTAAAACACTTGAAGTTTGGTTCTCTCAAGAGGTCTAGTATCTTTGCTTGCTTGGTTTCAATACGAAGAATGGGAATTCTATATTGACTCATAATGTCAAGTGTTGTACCCCAAAATTTTCCCTCCCATATTCTTCAAAAATTTGCCAAGTTAATGCTTCAAAATCTCCCCAAGGGTTGCACAGTTCAAGGGCCTCCTATAAGTCCAAACTAGGGTTTTGGTTCTGACAAAGAAAATGAAGGTTCCAAGGGTCCAATCAAGTCCCATATGCCTACAAACATGGTCAAGCATCCATATGCCAAGTTTCAAGACTTACAGCACAAAATTGCACAGTCAAAACCCTAATTGCACTGCAGTCAACTGTAGGGGCAAAATGGTTATTTGACAGTCAAAAGTTCAAATTTTTGGTCAACATCTCATTTTGAAGCTACAAACATCATTTGATCAATGCTTGATCATGATTCTCAAAAGCTTGGCTCAAAAATCATCAAGATGCAAAAGTTTCCATATTTGGACAATTGAAAAAGTCAACTGTAACTTGACCAGGGCATAACTTTCACATGGATTATCAGAAAAATTCCATCCAAAGCTCATTTTGAAGAGAAAGACATTTCCTACAACTCCTCCTCATACTTCAAGTCCAGGAAATTCTCTCACAAAAAGTTATCAATTTCAACATTATAGGTCATTTTCAAAAGTCAACAAAAAGGGACTTTAAGTCAAAGGCCATAACTTGAGATTGTTAAATCAAAATGACATGGGACCAAAGACATTGGTTAGAGGACTCAAAGAACTTTCCAAAATGTCCAAGAACATGAGCAAAGCTTAAACATTGAGCAAGTTATGCCTTGTAGAAGTTGGGAAATTTTTGGATATTTTGAAAAGTCAACATTGCTCCAAATGACCTAAAATTGCTAATGGGCCTCTTTTTCTTCCACAATTCATCATCCAAGGCATGTGCACGACCATTTGTCCCAAAGGGAAGTTTTTTATCATTTTTATTTATTTATTTGGATTTTTAATTATTAATAATTCATTTAATTAAATAAAATACATGAAAAATACCAAACCTAATGTTTTGAATCTTTTTGTGCATAAAATATCTCCAAGATTTCGTGCAAATCAGGTTAGGAAAGAATCAAAGGTGATTGGATATGATTGAAGCCAAAATAGCATGAAAAAGATTTGGAAAATTATGGCATAAAAATCAAATATTGATTCCTTCAATTCATGGATTTTTGATCAATTTCTCAACCCTAAAACCTTCACACATACATATATAGTGCAACCCTAATGCCAAGAAGCTCCCAGCTGCGCCATAGACAAAGAACAAAACTTGAGTTTTTGCCAAAAAAGTTGAAAACTGAAAACTAGGTTTTAGGGCTTTTCAAGGTCACATAATCACTCCATTAGCTTGCCAAGGTTGCCAGGAGACGATTCCAATCAAGAACTTTGTCCCATACTCGAGGAGGTGGTATATCTGAGTCAAGCTTTGCACGAAGAATTCCATAATCGAATCATGAATCTCATGCATTTTTCTTGCGTTTTCTTTATTGATTTATGTTCCTTGATTAATTATGAAGCTAACCACATGGATTAATTGAGTTTTTATACACTATACACGAATCTGCCATTGTTGTCTTTTAGGGTTTTTCAAGCTTTGAATTGGGTACTTTTAAATGCTATAAAATTGGAAGCTCTCAGTACCATGACCAAACTCAGTGTGATTGGACGAAGACAAATCAACCCTCGCGCCTAATTTATGTACTACCATGGCTTAATCGCTATTATCAAAAGCTGCATATTTTAGGGGGGTTCAAAACCCCTGCTAACCATCTTTGATTTTCAGGAAATAAACAAGCGAGGAAGAAGACACTTAGGTGGCCATCAGTGGTTGGTTCGTTTGAAAATTCGCGCGAAAAAGGCACTAATGCGTTGTTTTATTTTATAATAATTGTTTGTTATTTAATATACAAAACGCGCTAGGTGGCTCAGTGGCAAGCAAGCATATTGGTGACTTCCAGGACCTGGGTTCGATCCCAGGTCCCCATCCCTTTCCATAATGTTTTTATTAACGTTATCCCATGCAGATTATGCCTTGAAGACCACCATGCATCTCTCCAATCCAGCTTGCCACTTGGCCAATCTCACCAATCCAAGAGACCAGATCTGAAGACCATGATGAACCTCAGTCAACACACATGCGCGCTAGCTGAAAAGTCAAAGAGGCCAAAGGTTAATGGGCCTAAAATGCTAAGATCCAACCTCTCATTTGGGGACAGAACCCCCCTAGGTTTGCAAGTTTCTTTTATATTTTTTCATTTTTATTTTGATTCAATTATTATTTTTAATTAGTTCTTTAATTTAAATATTTTCACAAAAAATATAAAAAACAATATAAAATCAGAAAAAGGACAAAAAATAAATAGTTTTATTTAATATTTTGATATTTTGTAAATAAACATCATTAATTGATTTTAGTGTTAAATTAGGTTTAAATCTTAATGTTTTTTTCAATAAAACCTAAAATTGGTAGAATTAGGGTTTCAAGCATTTTTCATCTTTTTTTTTTTTATTTTACTATATTAATTATTAATTCTTAATTAGTTAATTTTATAAATCAAGTTGCAATTAATTAATTAGGCTTAATTTTAGATAATTGTCATATTTTCTTAATAAATAAAAAATTGTAGAATTAGGTTTTTAATTTCATTAAATTCTCATAAAAAACCATAAATACGAAAACCTTAAAAATAATTTCTCCTTTCATTTTAATTTTAATTAATTTGTAAATAATAATTTAATGCCAGTAAAAAGGGTCCAACGCCCTCGTTTCCAGTTTAATTCAATTCGCGTATCTATTTCTTTTTCTTTTAATATTTATGTACCTCTCCCAAAGCCATGTAAATATTTATCTTTCGCACTTTACTTTATTTATTTATTTACTTTCTGTCAAATCGGGTCCTGGAAATTTTGGCGATGTGGACCCGCGCCTTTTGTAATAGTTTAGAATTTTACCTTTCTCGCAATTTTTAACTGTTAAATAAATGCATGCAAGAATGAATGATAAAAATAAAAACAAACGTATAGATCACTAATAACATGACAAGATAAAATATCTGAATCTGACACACGAATCACACACCACCCCTAGGGTACGCCTCACTGTTGCCTTGCCTCGAAAGGTGATCGTCGAGTAGAGGATGTCTTAGTAAGTCCTCATGATCCGGGAACCTGGCATGAGGGTAGCTTCTAAGGTATCTTCCTATTGCTCTGGTGATCACCATGTCCCGAACCTCGAATTGACCCGAACACCTCCAATGGTGGTGCTACCTACCTCTCAATGGTGGGATGGCACTACTTTAAAGGACATCTACACAGACGAATTCCTTAGGGTAGGTAGACGACTCTAGATACTTGCTCTAAATTTCAAAACAAATCAAAAATACTTTTCACACCAACACATTTTCAAAAAGCTTTCGAAAGCGATTTTTCAAACACTCTTGAGGACTGATACAAGAGTCGAACTGGAATTTTCAAAGAAACTTTTTAAAACCCACAGTTGAAAAGCAAACAAACCATTTTTGAAAACACAAATGGGCAAGTATCTAAGAGCCCATGGATAACCATGGATAGAAAGGGTGCTAACACCTTCCCTTTCTATAATCTACCTCCCGAACCGAGAGCAATCTCTTTAAGGAATTTTTCTGTGCTTTTGTCCTTTCCATTTGGAGAAAATAAAAGACGGTGGCGACTCTTGCTTCCGCGACATTTCGCGAACCAGCGTTAAACAGTCAGTTCCAGATCCACCGATCACAGAACTGGCGACTCTGCTGGGGAAACTTAAACTTAAAGTGAGGTGTACCTTAGGATAGTTCATAACTGTGTTTTCAATTGTATTGACTTGTCTGCTTTAAATTTGTGGGTTGCATGGGAGTTACATAGATCCTAACCCGGATCTGGGGATACCCTGTTTAGGTAGCATAAGCTGTGAGGGACCTGTCCGGCGTAGACCGACACAGGTGAAACAGTGGCTACGTTGGTGTGGCACCTTAGTCTGTACCGATATCCCTTGTGTTGCAACGAGGAGAATATGGGTCTTCTGAGGAGTCATTAAGCACCAACAACCTTAGAACCTTAAATGACACAACTTGGCCATTAGAACAGTAGCAGTATGCTACGCCCATTGAGGCTAAACTCTCGTGATGGTTCTGGCCGCAAGAAAAGATTGTGATGCTGGAGTTATGACCGATTAAGGGTAGTCAATGATATTGGGATCCTCTAAGAACCTGGTTACTTCTAATAGGACAGGTTGAGCCCACCAACTTCAAGAGGGTAATACCCAGACCCCATGCTGGCCTAAACTCTAAGGGCTTCTCTTGTGTGACTTGTGTGCCTTCGTACTTGACTACTTGCATGCTTGTTGTCTGACACTTGAATTTCTTGCAGGTTTTGTTTGTAGTCCTTAATTAGGACTCATGACAGGTTTTACTTGAGTTTCTTGCAGGTTTTGGTTTGCAGCCCTTAAGTGGGGACTCATAACAGGGTTACTCACATTACCCCATGCATACCATAACATCATACCATTGCATACATCCTAACCCATTTCAAGGATCTCAAGGGCTTGTGATGCAGGTCATGGTGAATCAACTATCCCAGCAAGGGGCAAAGAGGATTTATTTTCCTCTAGCCAAGGTTGTCAGGGGCTATGACCCACTTGATATGGTGAGCTTCGACTCCTGGGAAAGGCTCCCCTAACCAAGGTTGTTTGGAAACCAAAACTAGACATGATGACTAAAGTCAGGGGCTATGACCCACTTGATATGGTGAGCCTTTGACCCTTGGAAGAAAGACTCTCAACAAATATGAAGTTCTTTCAATCAAGATACCGGATCCAAATGCTAACAAATTTTCTTGTTTACCCCGCGAGGTCCTTGAAAACATTACATGCATGTCATACTCATCATTGCATAACAGGTATCCTTGTTGCAGGTCACTTACCTTTCTCGCTGTTTATTTCAGCAATGGCTTCACAACAAGATAACCAGGACCTTCCCTCTCAAGAGAATCAGTTCAAGGAAATTTTCCTAGGCCTATCCAAGGGGCAGGAAGAGTTAAGGACACTCCTCAAGGGGAATCTGATCAGAAAGAGTCCTGAAGATGACAAGGACGAACAGCTGAAACGTCTACAAGCTGAGGTAGACACATTGAAAACCCAGATGCTGGGGCAAAGGGCCCTCATTCAAGGTTTAGCTCAGGAGCAAGGAGAGCTGAGGGCCATGATCAGTCGGCTTCATCAAGACATGAAGCAACCAGCCCAAGTCAGGGACCCAGTCATTAATCAACTTCCAAGAAGTCAAAGGTTTGGGCCTCTCCAAGCTGCTATTACTTCACAGGTCCAACAACGACCTCGCCCAGAACAACGGGCTGATCAGAGCAAACCAGACAAGCCTAAAAGGCAGTTCACCAAGATCAACATGTCGCTGGATCAAGCACTACAACAAATGTTGAAGGCAAGGATGATCACATTAAGGGCTCATCCCCAGAATCCCAACATAACACATCCTACTTATGATCCCAATAAAAGGTGTGCCTACCACTCTGCCAGTCCTTGACATGATACAAATGAGTGTTGGGCTCTGAAGAACAAGATCCAGGACCTGATTGATGAAGGGGCATTGGAGTTCACCCAAGATGGTCAGGCTGAATTTTTCTATCATCCCTCCAAGGCTCACCATTCGAAGTAACAAGCCCTGAGATGAAAAGACTTTTGTTCATTCGAATGTTCAAGTTGTAATTTTCTTTTGTTCAAACATTTACTCATGTTAAACATTGTTATTTCATTAATGCATCGCATATGTCCGTTTTGAAGCAATATATTCGTATTCACTATACGCAAATTATTTTCATATTTTTTCTGATGATTAACTCTCAATTAATAATTCTAAGCCTCTTGAGGGAGGATGACGAAAACGATACCACGATCTTTACAGTATGCTTTTGAACAGACCCCGCTGATGAGGTACAGGCATTGTTTCAAATCCCTAAACACTGGAGTTATAAGGATGATAATCCCTCGTCAACCCCTCTGAGCC
This sequence comes from Vicia faba, assembly GCA_948472305.1. Classification (NCBI taxonomy): domain Eukaryota; kingdom Viridiplantae; phylum Streptophyta; class Magnoliopsida; order Fabales; family Fabaceae; genus Vicia; species Vicia faba. Next base: position 1,325,764,379 of record OX451740.1, read on the forward strand.
AAAGAAGTAGGAGTTTTTCTTTTCGAAATTTAAAACCCTTAATCATAACCTGGGGCAGGGTAGTCTCTCAGTTGATCCGAGTGCATAACGAATGGCACCAAAAAGATCCTTACAAAACAAAGAAAGACAGTGATGGTTCCGAATGATCAATAAAGAAAGGCAGTCATTATCTTTCAAAATAAAAAAAAACCCATTAAGTCAAAACCCATGAAGGAGACTTACAAAACTGGGGCACCCCGCTGACTGTAATTCCAAAAAAGGAAACAGTTCAGGCAAAAAGAAAGGGATAACAAAAAAATCAGACAAGAAAGAGGTCTTACCAACCCTCAACAAAAAAGGAAGGACTGCCTATTCAAAATAAGTTATCAATATCCGAATCATCACCGGAAAATCAGAGCAAAGACTCAAACAAGGTCTAACGTATGATCAACTGAGTTTAGGTTTGGAGAACATCACGAAGAGCGGGTGGGTACAAATAATTTGAGCCTTTATCCTTTGTTTCTTGAACCATGAACCAGGCCATGTTATAACCCTTAAAAGTCCTAGCTGAAGCATGGGTTAGTTCGAAAGCATACTGTTACAAAAGGTATCCTGACTCCTTAAGGCCTACGGTAAATACGGAGTTGACATCACGTTTTACAAACATTCACTTGTTTTATGAAAAAGAATGCATTTTCAAAATCTTCAAGACAGACATAAGCTTTGCATTTTTGATATAACATTGTTTACATATGACTATTTGTTTGAAAAGCAGGGAAATTCGCACGATGAAAGCCTAGTGAACATAAGCACTTCCAATCAAGGGGCAGGTATGACTATTGTCCATCATCTGGGGCAGTTAAGTCAAGATTCGGAGAATCTCTCAAAAGGCCAAATAGCCTGGGGCAAATCTCCACATGAGTCACCTGGGGCATTTCAACAATAGATCTTGCCTGGTCAAAAATCTTCTGGTGGCATGACAAAACACTTCTAACAGGGGCAACTCCCTACATTCCCTGAACATGGACGTAGTCGAAAAAATACTACGCATAATCAAAGACCCGCTAGGTTGACACACCTAGGCAAAAATAAGGGCTTCCCGGCGAACCAAAAGGGTTCGGGCAAAAATAAGGGATGAAACGAAAATCTGTACACCCGGCAAGTCGAAAACCTGAAAAGGCGGCTTGGGCAAAAATGGGTATCCCGGTGGACTAAAAACCCGAAAGGGCGGTCCAGGCAAAAATTAGGGATTTAAGCGTACGACTATGTCCCGACATCTTGTCACCTGCCTACCAGAAGAAAGTTCGTCCATCAGCAACTATAAGCACCTCACAGGTCTTCCTCTCCCACCTCCGAAACAGGGGCAATAAAGAGTTGTCTAAGCGATCTATTGGCTCTGTCCACCAAGGTACTAAGATAGGTTCGGCTGAAGAACAACCAAGATGTCTTAATTCCCTAGAGAGTGAGCCAGCAAGTCAGTGCACTCGCCCCAAGCCATATTATCAAACTTAAGGAAGTTGGGTATCCTCCCGCAGATCTCAACATTCCCCAGCAATATATATGCATTCCTAACAAGCATCCCCGGCAATCTCGGTCTAAGATTGTTCCCCGGCGGTATATCAAACATTCGGTGGAGCCACTTCCCCAATACAGTTCAATACTTCCCCAAGAGAGTTCAATCCAGTTTCCCCAAGAAAGTTGGAATCCATCTCCCCAAGCAGTAAGCTTATCCCCAGTAGATTCGGGAAGCTTATCCTCGCAGAGCACGAACGCGTCCCCCGGCTTTATTCAAAGAGTTATTTCCTTACCAGGATATAACTGGGTTATCCTCAGCCAAAAGCCACGGAAAGAGCGTCCTCGACGAAGTCTTCTTATCCCCAGCGAAGTCTATTAACACTTCCAGCACAACAATGGTATCCCCAGTAAATTATTATCAACATCCCAACAAAGTATCTCTCTCCACACAAAGTATTGCTCCCCAGCAAGATCGTCAGAGTACTCTTCTCCCCGCAGAACATCCAATCGCCAAGTTTATTCCCCAACGGAGTCATCTTCTCCTACCGGTATTCTTGCAACTATCATCCCCAGCGGAAGCAAAGATCTAATTCTTCAACGTCAGCCCAGGAGTGACTTCCCGACACCCGTCAAGGATTTACTTTCCTAGACGAAAACATACATTCCTAAACATCACATACATCATTATAGCATGCATATACGCATCATATCTTACGAATCTCATTTATGTTGAGAACATCATTGCTTGACCCATATCACGCATTGCATATGACTGACCTTTACCTTTCAGGAAATATTCAGTTAAGTTCCCAATCATATCTCAACACCTAGACCGGTTCAGTTAAATCGACTCCAAATATTTCTCTGTTTCTTATCCAGTCAAAGGCCTTCTCTGGTTCAGACAGATCGACCCCAAGATCTCCCTGTTTCTTATCCAATTGAAGACATTTCAAGACCTAGACCGGTTCAGTTAATCGACCCTAAGATTTTCTATTTCTTATCCAGTCCAAGGCCTTCTCTAGTCCAATTAAATCGACCCCAAACAGATTTTCCTAATGAAGACTCAGTAGAAGACATCCAAGATTCTCTCAATGATTGCTATTGAGGTTGTAGTCGCATATGGTTCTCTCCCCGATCCTGCGGAGGTAGTAATCATCCCAAGATTCGCTCAACGATTGCTGTTGAAGTTGAAGTTATCCAAGATTCTCTCAATGATTGCTATTGAGGTTGTAGTCGCCTATGGTTCTCTCCCCGATCCTACGGAGGTAGTAATCATCCCAAGATTCGCTCAACGATTGCTGTTGAAGTTGAAGTTATCCAAGATTCTCTCAACGATTGCTGTTGAGGTTGTAGTCGCCTATGGTTCTCTCCCCGATCCTGCGGAGGTAGTAATCATCCCAAGATTCGCTCAATGATTGCTGTTGAAGTCGAAGTCATCCAAGATTCTCTCAATGTTTATTGTTGAGGTTGTAGTCGCCTGTGGTTCTCTCCCCGATACTGCGGAGGTAGTAATCATCTCAAGATTCTCTCAACGATTGCTGTTGAAATTGAAGTTATCCAAGATTCTCTCAATGTTTGCTGTTGAGGTTGTAGTCGCCTATGGTTCTCTCCCCGATCCTGCGGAGGTAGTAATCATCCCAAGATTCGCTCAACGATTGCTGTTGAAGTGAAGATATCCAAGATTCTCTCAATGATTGCTGTTGAGGTTGTAGTCGCCTGTGGTTCTCTCCCCGATATTGCAGAGGTAGTAATCATCCCAAGATTCACTCAACGATTGCTGTTGAAGTTGAAGTTATCCAAGATTCTCTCAATGATTGCTATTGAGGTTGTAGTCGCCTATGGTTCTCTCCCCGATACTGCGGAGGTAGTAATCATCCCAAGATTCGCTCAACGATTGCTGTTGAGGTTGAAGTTATCCAAGATTCTCTCAATGATTGCTGTTGAGGTTGTAATCATCCAAGGTTCTCTCACTGTTCCTGTTGAGGTAGTAACCATCCCTGGTTCATTCATCATCGTTTGAAGCTCCAGATCCAGCTCCTGTAACCAGTCAGGACACATTTATACAAAGCATATGAAGACCAGCTCCTGCAACATGTCAGGTACTCATATTTCTTTTGCAGGTACGCAAGTTCTCGCTAAGGAATCTCTTACGCGATCAACGTCCAGATGGCATCTATAAGCCCATCCACCCTCCATCATCTCTCAGCATGGCATCTATAACCCCATCATCCTATCCATCAATCTCCAAATGGCATCTGTAAGCCCATTCCCCACCACTGTTACTATGTGAGCGCAAATTTCTGGGCACTCTAGTGTTCAATCATCTTCCACCTTCGGATTACGAAAGGCACGTCAGCCAATCTGCATCCTCAGGTCTAAGAAGATTGAACAGGGGCAACTGTTGTACCCCAAAATTTTCCCTCCCATATTCTTCAAAAATTTGCCAAGTTAATGCTTCAAAATCTCCCCAAGGGTTGCACAGTTCAAGGGCCTCCTAACAGTCCAAACTAGGGTTTTGGTTCTGACAAAGAAAATGAAGGTTCCAAGGGTCCAATCAAGTCCCATATGCCTACAAACATGGTCAAGCATCCATATGCCAAGTTTCAAGACTTACAGCACAAAATTGCACAGTCAAAACCCTAATTGCACTGCAGTCAACTGTAGGGGCAAAATGGTCATTTGACAGTCAAAAGTTCAAATTTTTGGTCAACATCTCATTTTGAAGCTACAAACATCATTTGATCAATGCTTGATCATGATTCTCAAAAGCTTGGCTCAAAAATCATCAAGATGCAAAAGTTTCCATATTTGGACAATTGAAAAAGTCAACTGTAACTTGACCAGGGCATAACTTTCACATGGATTATCAGAAAAATTCCATCCAAAGCTCATTTTGAAGAGAAAGATATTTCCTACAACTCCTCCTCATACTTCAAGTCCAGGAAATTCTCTCACAAAAAGTTATCAATTTCAACATTATAGGTCATTTTCAAAAGTCAACAAAAAGGGACTTTAAGTCAAAGGCCATAACTTGAGATTGTTAAATCAAAATGACATGGGACCAAAGACATTGGTTAGAGGACTCAAAGAACTTTCCAAAATGTCCAAGAACATGAGCAAAGCTTAAACATTGAGCAAGTTATGCCTTGTAGAAGTTGGGAAATTTTTGGATATTTTGAAAAGTCAACATTGCTCCAAATGACCTAAAATTGCTAATGGGCCTCTTTTTCTTCCACAATTCATCATCCAAGGCATGTGCACGACCATTTGGCCCAAAGGGAAGTTTTTTTTATCATTTTTATTTATTTATTTGGATTCTTAATTATTAATAATTCATTTAATTAAATAAAATACATGAAAAATACCAAACCTAATGTTTTAAATCTTTTTGTGCATAAAATATCTCCAAGATTTCGTGCAAATCAGGTTAGGAAAGAATTAAAGGTGATTGGATATGATTGAAGCCAAAATAGCATGAAAAAGATTTGGAAAATTATGGCATAAAAATCAAATATTGATTCCTTCAATTCATGGATTTTTGATCAATTTCTCAACCCTAAAACCTTCACACATACATATATAGTGCAACCCTAATGCCAAGAAGCTCCCAGCTGCGCCATAGACAAAGAACAAAACTTGAGTTTTTGCCAAAAAAGTTAAAAACTGAAAACTAGGTTTTAGGGCTTTTCAAGGTCACATAATCACTCCATTAGCTTGCCAAGGTTGCCAGGAGACGATTCCAATCAAGAACTTTGTCCCATACTCGAGGAGGTGGTATATCTGAGTCAAGCTTTGCACGAAGAATTCCATAATCGAATCATGAATCTCATGCATTTTTCTTGCGTTTTCTTTATTGATTTATGTTCCTTGATTAATTCTGAAGCTAACCACATGGATTAATTGAGTTTTTATACACTATACACGAATCTGCCATTGTTGTCTTTTAGGGTTTTTCAAGCTTTGAATTGGGTACTTTTAAATGCTATAAAATTGGAAGCTCTCAGTACCATGACCAAACTCAGTGTGATTGGACGAAGACAAATCAACCCTCGCGCCTAATTTATGTACTACCATGGCTTAATCGCTATTATCAAAAGCTGCATATTTTAGGGGGGTTCAAAACCCCCGCTAACCATCTTTGATTTTCAGGAAATAAACAAGCGAGGAAGAAGACGCTTAGGTGGCCATCAGTGGTTGGTTCGTTTGAAAATTCGCGCGAAAAAGGCACTAATGCGTTGTTTTATTTTATAATAATTGTTTGTTATTTAATATACAAAACGCGCTAGGTGGCTCAGTGGCAAGCAAGCATATTGGTGACTTCTAGGACCTGGGTTCGATCCCAGGTCCCTATCCCTTCCCATAATGTTTTTATTAACGTTATCCAATGCAGATTATGCCTTGAAGACCACCATGCATCTCTCCAATCCAGCTTGCCACTTGGCCAATCTCACCAATCCAAGGGACCAGATCTGAAGACCATGGTGAACCTCAGTCAACACACATGCACGCTAGCTGAAAAGTCAAAGAGGCCAAAGGTTAATGGGCCTAAAATGCTAAGATCCAACCTCTCATTCGGGGACAGAACCCCCCTAGGTTTGCAAGTTTCTTTTATATTTTTTCATTTTTATTTTGATTCAATTATTATTTTTAATTAGTTCTTTAATTTAAATATTTTTACAAAAAATATAAAAAACAATATAAAATCAGAAAAAGGACAAAAAATAAATAGTTTTATTTAATATTTTGATATTTTGTAAATAAACATCATTAATTAATTTTAGTGTTAAATTAGGTTTAAATCTTAATGTTTTTTTCAATAAAACCTAAAATTGGTAGAATTAGGGTTTCAAGCATTTTTCATCTTTTTTTTTTTATTTTACTATATTAATTATTAATTCTTAATTAGTTAATTTTATAAATCAAATTGCAATTAATTAATTAGGCTTAATTTTAGATAATTGTCATATTTTCTTAATAAATAAAAAATTGTAGAATTAGGTTTTTAATTTCATTAAATTCTCATAAAAAACCATAAATACGAAAACCTTAAAAATAATTTCTCCTTTCATTTTAATTTTAATTAATTTGTAAATAATAATTTAATGCCAGTAAAAAGGGTCCAACGCCCTCGTTTCCAGTTTAATTCAATTCACGTATCTATTTCTTTTTCTTTTAATATTTATGTACCTCTCCCAAAGCCATGTAAATATTTATCTTTCGCACTTTACTTTATTTATTTATTTACTTTCTGTCAAATCGGGTCCTGGAAATTTTGGCGATGTGGACCCGCGCCTTTTGTAATAGTTTAGAATTTTACCTTTCTCGCAATTTTTAACTGTTAAATAAATGCATGCAAGAATGAATGATAAAAATAAAAACAAACGTATAGATCACTAATAACATGACAAGATAAAATATCTGAATCTGACACACGAATCACACACCACCCCTAGGGTACGCCTCACTGTTGCCTTGCCTCGAAAGGTGATCGTCGAGTAGAGGATGTCTTAGTAAGTCCTCATGATCCGGGAACCTGGCATGAGGGTAGCTTCTAAGGTATCTTCCTATTGCTCTGGTGATCACCATGTCCCGAACCTCGAATTGACCCGAACACCTCCAACGGTGGTGCTACCTACCTCTCAATGGTGGGATGGCACTACTTTAAAGGACATCTACACAGACGAATTCCTTAGGGTAGGTAGACGACTCTAGATACTTGCTCTAAATTTCAAAACAAATCAAAAATACTTTTCACACTAACACATTTTCAAAAAGCTTTCGAAAGCGATTTTTCAAACACTCTTGAGGACTGATACAAGAGTCGAACTGGAATTTTCAAAGAAACTTTTTAAAACCCACAGTTGAAAAGCAAACAAACCATTTTTGAAAACACAAATGGGCAAGTATCTAAGAGCCCATGGATAACCATGGATAGAAAGGGTGCTAACACCTTCCCTTTCTATAATCTACCTCCCGAACCGAGAGCAATCTCTTTAAGGAATTTTTCTGTGCTTTTGTCCTTTCCATTTGGAGAAAATAAAAGACGGTGGCGACTTTTGCTTCCGCGACATTTCGCGAACCAGCGTTAAACAGTCAGTTCCAGATCCACCGATCACATCAAGTATTGGCTTCTTGTTGGTTAGATGGTTCTTATCCCTATCTTTTACCTTATGCTTTAGGATAGCCTCTTCTTCTCCTCCCATCTTCTTTAATTTCAAAAATCTTCTCCCTCCTTTTAAAAAAAAACTCTTCTTGTTTTGAAACTTGAAACATTTTCATAATAAACTTGGACTTAGGTCCATGCATCTTCGAAACATTTTCATAATTAAATTTCAATCAATTTAATAATACCTTGACCTTTTTTTGTGAGAAGACTAAAAGTAAATCAATCTCATTTCAAACCATTTTGCCACTTTGGCTTTTATCTTTAAACTTTTCTCAAAAGATTAGACTCTTGTCAATCCTTGTAGTGATGCAAACAACTATACTTCTACAATATGTAGTGAAGTGAGATATTTTCCACTTGGGTGTTGAGTGAGGCATTGTTGATTTTAAAATCCAGGCCATATCCTCTACTTTGAGATGATGCAAATTCTCCTTTCTCATGATTGTGGATAGTAAGTATGTTTTTCACACGGACAATTGTGATGATGTCTTATCTCATAAAATCAACCAACACACTTGTGTTTCAAATTTTTAAAAGAGGAACTACGTGTACCCTGATCCCCTATTGCACGAAAGGTGGTACGTAGGCACTAAAGGTTCGCAACCGCGGCGGGTGCAAAAATCATAAAAATATTTCTTTTCTCACCTCCACCATCCATTTTATATACAACACATTTTTTATAGCCAAAATATACAGATTTTTCAAAGAGGTTCCTGCAGAGTACCGTAGATGTTTAGGGTTCTAATACCTTCCCTTTGCATAACCAACCCCCTTACCTTGAATCTGTCCCCCTCTTTTTGGGTTATTCACTCTTTTCCCATTCCTTTGGAAACAATAAAGTGCGGTGGCGATTTTTATTTTGATTTGTATAAAGTCTAGTCAATCCAATGACTTAGTCTTGCACATTTCTACCGCTACAAATAGTAGGAATAGTGACGGTAATGATGTAAGAGTTACAGAATAGCAATATTGATTTACTGTGGAATTAATGTACAGTTGAGTTGTTAGTGATAAGTTATTAATAATGTTCTGTTGATGATTTATAATAAATAAATGATGTTTGATGAATTATTATGATGATATGAGATGTTGATGACGAGATGTTGAGATGATTTTGAGATGTTGTTTATTTGAGATGTTGTTAACTTGGGTGTTGTTATTACATTCACGGTTGTGTCACATACATTGCATTTTTGAGATGGAGCTTATGCTCGTTGAGATGGCCTGTATTTGTGAATTTTGAGATGAAGGCTTATGCCTTGTTGATGCCTCTATTAATTGGAAAATTTTTGAGATGAGAGTTCTGCTCCAATGGTACCACATACATTTGCATAGTATTGAGTCGTATTATATGATTGCATAAAGAAGTGTATTTTAATATTGATGAATGTGTATATACGTTGTAATTATTGTTTATTATGAGATGAGAAGTGGTGATGTTATTAATCTAATTTAATATATTAATTATCATGCCCTTTATTATATTGTTAGATATCTCATCCCTTCTGTTTGAATGTTGCCCTTATGTTGGTAACGTTTAGGTAATCGAGAGTGAAGGCTGTATACCTTCGGTAGTTCGAGTCAGTGTCATTGCTCTGATATGTAACACTCGGGGGGATGAACCCTTGCTGTTTTTTATTGTTGATTTTTCAGTTGTTGAACGTTAAATTGATTATTATTAAATATGTTCTATTTCGAAGTTGCTGTTTAGTTGTTAGAGATGTTATTAAGAATTCCGATGCGTAGATGTTGAGTTATTTAATTAAAGATGTTATGATGATGGTTCATCCGATGTTTTGAAAGTGTTATATATCCATGATGAATGCAATGAACTTGATAAAAGAATTTGTGACGTCCTGATTCGTTTGCATGAATGATTTTTATAACTCTGATTTATTTTATATAATTGCTTGGGGTAGAATTGGGGTGTTACAGCAAAGGTAGCATGCATATGTATGTGAGGTCAAGGGTTCAACACCCAACGCTACCTTTTGTGTATTTTTCTCACATTTTCTCTCTTTTTTGTCACACAGCAGCGCCTGGGCCCCAAACCATTGGGCTTTGTTTTTTTTGCTAGCTTCTAACCCCCTGCTTGCTTTCACACTCCTGGCCCAATTTCTTTCTATTATTTTATTTACTTTTATTTTCTTTTTCCTATTTTATTTTATTTCAATTTTATTTTATTATTTTTATTATTATTATTATTATTATTAATATTATTTTTATTTTTATTAATAAAAAATCAAAAAATATTTTGTTTATTATTTTTACACTTATTTAGTTTATTTTCTCTATAAATACAAAAGAACAAAAGTATTTTCTTAAACAAATTAATTTCTTTTTCTTAAATAATAAATATTTAGATTTAAGTTTAATTGTTATTTTTCTTTTTATTATTTAAAATTAATTTAGAACTTAGGTTTCTTTTAATTAATTAACTTTCATTTTATTTTCATTAAGTTAAAACCTTTCACAACAAAAAAAAACCCTAAAAAACATTTTTAACTTAATTTCTTTCTTAATTAGTTTAAATTTAATTTTGTTTATTTTTAATTAATCATTTTCTTAATTAGGCCAAGACTAAACCCTTTCACAAAAACCAAACAAAAATCATTTATTTTCCATTTACATTCTTGCATTTTATTTTCAATTCTTGTACAATATTCAATATGGTTGTAATAGATAATTAGGTTTAATTTTATTGAAAATCCCCATTTGTAAATTTGTATACCCCCTCCCCTAATGATGTAATAGCTTAGTAATTTTACTTTCCACAATTTATCGCTTTATATAAATGCTAGTAAATTAGGGTTTGTATGGAAACATAAAATCAACGAATAGCAAACCCTAATTCAAGATAAACAATGCATGTAAATCAAATACACTTGCACACTTACACCCTTAGGGTAATTCCACTTTGTTGCCTTACAAAAATGGCCATGTTACGCATGTGGGATATCTTAGCAAAAAGCAATAAAAATACAAGATCATAGTCCCTCGATGATGCTATCAATGTTGCCTTTCAAAATTATCTTAGTCCCTCAAAGAGAAATGCTAAGATATCTCACAACATTGCTATCATGGTTATACGATGACCCACGCCCGTCCCTTTACATCCAAAGATAAGGCTTCTTACCAAATCAATGGTAAGAAAGCAATATCAAAGGAAAGGAAGAAATGAACAAAGACTTTTGAGTAGGTAGATTATTCCTAGTTTCTTGCTCATTTTCAAATCAAACATCCTTGCTTATTTTCAAAACAAACACCAAACACTTTCAAAAACACTTTCAAAACATTTTCCAAACATGAAATATTTTCAAAAGCCCAACACTTTGTATACGTTCTTATGAACGAGAAATATTACAAAGTTTGCGTAAACGAATGCGTCTTTTCAAAATACTTTCAAAAACCACAAAAAGCACATTTTCAAACAAAAAGCAAGTGATATAGAAAGCAACTAAGAGCCCATAGATAACTATGGATGAAAAGGGTGCTAATACTTTTCCTTTTCATAATCTACCCCCCGAACTCAAGAAACAATCTCAAAGGTCTTTCTTTTTCTTTTTAGCCTTTCCTTTTGGATAAAAGAAAAGTCGGTGGCGACTCTTGCTAACTGCAACATTTGCGATAAAATGCAAAACACCCAAGTCAGTTCTCCCACCGTATCACAAGTGGTGATGGCAATCAGTCTCCATTGTTGACCAATAGTAACCAACTCTCAGGATTTTCTTAGCCATAGTATATCCGCTAAAGTGAGTCCCAAAGAGACCATCATGCATGTCTTCCATAATTTCCTCTACCACCTTCTTATCCACACATCAGAGTAGAGTAGAGTCATGGTTGCTTTTGTACAAAATTCCTATACTTAGGAATAATTTGGATGAAAATCTTCGTAAGAACTTTTTGTCATTGATGGATGCTCCTTCAGGGTAATCTTGTGCTTCAAGGTATCTCTTCACCTCATGGTACCATGGCTTTTCTGTGTTAGTGTCGAGCTCACAGCAGTGCGCAGGTTCGTCGAATATCTCAATTGTAATCATAGGGGCTTTGTTATCCCATTTGACCTTGAACATAGAGGAAATTTTAGCTAAAGCATCAGCTAGCTGATTTTATTCCCTAGGGAGGTGTTTAAATGTGACCTCTTCGAAGTAGGGAATCAAAGATAGCACAAGCTCCTTGTAAGGGATGAGATTAGGGTGCTTAGTGTCCCAATCTCCTTTTACTTGTCTAATCACTAGAGTGGAATCCCCAAACACATTTAAATGCCTGATCCTCAAATCAATGGTAGCCTTCATACCCAAAATGCATGCTTCGTACTCAGCCATGTCGTTCGTGTAATCGAAGCACAATCTGGTAGTGAAAGGAGTCTGGCAACCTTCAAGGGATATGATCAGATCACCAATTTCATTACCAAAGTATTGGAGGCCCCATCGAAGACCATAGTCCATTTGGATCCTTGTTCAGGTCCGTCATACGGTCCAAGTTTCACGCAATCGGTCACTAGCATGATGTTCTCATCCGGGAAGTCAAAGTTCATAGACTGATAATCATCAACAACTTGATGGGCCAAATGATATGCTAATACACTTCCTTTGATGGCCTTTTGCATTGTGTATTGAATGTCGTACTCACTCAAGATCATTTTCTATCTAGCTATCCGTCCGAAAAGAGCAGGTTTCTCAAAGATGTACTTGATAGGGTCCATCTTAGAAATCAATAGAGTTGTATGAGTCAACATATACTGTCTTAGCCGGTGAGCAGCCCATTCTAGAGCGCAGCAAGTTTTCTCGAGCAGTGAATATCTGGTTTCGTAGTCGGTAAACTTTTTGCTCAGGTAGTAAATAACATGCTCTTTTCGGCCAGACTCGTCATGTTGGCCAAAAACACACCCCATAAAATTATCTAGCACTGTCATGTATATGATCAAGGGTATTCCATCAACTGGAGGCATGAAGATAGGAGGTTCTTGTAGATATTCTTTGATTTTGTCGAAGGCAGCTTGGCATTCATCATTCCATCTGACTACTTGATCTTTCTTAAACAGTTTGAAGATTGGCCCACAAGTAGTAGTTAAGTGAGATATGAAGCGGGCGATGTAGTTAAGATGACCCAAGAATCCTATAACTTCCTTTTCAGAGTGGGGGACATGCATTTCTTGGATGGCCTTTACCTTGGAAGGATCGACTTTGATGCCTTTACCGCTGACAACAAAACCTAGAAGCTTTCCAGATCTTACTCCGAATATGCATTTATTAGGGTTCAACCTCAACTTGTACTTATTCAGCCTCTCGAATAGCTTGTATAGGTGAGTGAGAAGCTCCTCTTCAGTTTGTGAACTTGAAATCATATCATCCATATATACCTCTATTTCATGATGTATCATATCATGAAACAAAGCTACCATAGTTCTTTGATATGTTTCCCCTACATTCTTCAGCCCGAATGGCATGACCTTGTAGCTAAAGGTGCCCCATTGCGTAACGAAAGTGGTATTCTCCATGTCTTCGGGAGCCATCCTAATTTGATTATAGCCGGAGAAACCATCCATGAAAGAGAAGACTTTATGTTGATCATTATTATCGATCAGAACATCAATATGAGGTAGAGGAAAATCATCCTTGGGACTTGCCCAATTCAGATCCCTATAATCTACGCACATACAAACTTTTTCGTCTTTCTTCGGCACTGGCACCATGTTTGCAACCCATTGGGGATAAGATGTCACAACTAGGAATCTTGCATCAAATTGTTTCATCGCCTCAACTTTTATCTTTTCAGACATGTCAGGCCTCATGCAATGAACTTTTTGTTTGATAGGAGGTCAATCTTCCTTTGTCGGCAGACGATGAACTACAATGTCGGTATCCAACCATGGCATATCTTCATACGACCAAGAAAACACTTCCACATAATCATGCTACACCTGGACCAATCTGCTTTTGACACTGCTTTCCAGGTTAGCACCGATATTGACCTCTTTCTTGTCTGTCTCGGTACCTAGATTGATGACTTCAACTGACTCTTCATGCGACTGAATAGCTTTTTCCTCTTGTAATAGAAGTCTGGCTAGTTCTCCCGGTATTTCACAATATTCCCCGCATTCGTCTTCGGCTTGTTTGATTGGATGTTCGAAATCATAGTCGAAAATATTAGAGTCATTGGCAATGAGATCTAGAGTGGATGAGGACCTGCAAGAGTGTGTATGTGTGTGCATGTAAGATACATGGCTATTTTGAAAAACGTATTTGAAGAAAATGAAAAAAAATGAGCACAAAGATTTGAATGCAAAATTCCAATGATTTGTATTGAATGATCATATGATAAGATGAACATCAATAAGACCCTTGACAAATGGACCATAGTGCCCCGGGCCAGGCACATGGCTTAAAAGTCATTGTTTAATATTACAGACAAAATGTTCTTGAATTAATAGAAAGCAATAAACAAGTAATTACTCCTCAATGAAGGAAATGGGAATGAAGTCCAATGCGTTCCAATTGTTGAGCCTTGTTGTAGTAGGATATACCCATTCTTCAAATGCACCTTCATCATCAGAATCACCCACAACATTGACTTTATGACTTCCAATACGGAGAGGGGGCTTCCCTGCACGAGCGCGCCTCACTTCTTTCTGAGCCTTGATAATGAAACCCAAACCACATTTGTCTTCTTTGAATGGGATCTCGGGTAGTTACCCTCAAGTATCACAACTTCCTTCTTCGACTGCGGCACAAGCATCTTTAAGCAACACCATCTTTGGAACGACCTTAACATCTTTGGACACATCAGATGAACATTTGGCAGTAGCAACCGTTGGTGGCACAACTTCAAAATACTGACACGGGGATTCTATAAATTCACCATCCATCTCCACATATTTGAAAGAGTTGAGGTGACTTACCATAAACTCCTCCTCAACACAGACAGTGACAATTCTTCCTTTGACCGGGTATTTGAGCTTTTGATGAATGGTTGATGTTACCGCCCCTGCTCCATGAATCCAAGGTCGACCCAACAGACAGGATTAAGCAGGACGAATATCCATGATGTAGAAATTAGAGTTGAAAATTTATGAGCCCACCTTGATCGGGAGATCCACCTCTCCATGAACTGTCTTTTTGGACCCATCGAAAGCCCTAACAATAATATCACTTGGTTTTAAAACTAGTCCTTCACAGTCTAAACGGTCCAAAGCCCCCTTGGGTAGCACGTTTAAAGAAGAGCCAGTGTCAACCAGAACATGTGCTAGGGTAGTCCCCTTACATTCAATAGAAACATGCAGAGCTTCATTATGGTTCTTTCCCAGTGGTGTCAGATCAGCATCGGAGAACCCCAAACCATTGTCGGTCGTCAAGCTTGCCACACAATTTTCAAACTGGCCTGTCATGGTATCATGAGGGACATGAGCCTTCTTCAAGAATTTGATTAACGCTCGAGCATGAGCATCGAAATAGAGTAGCAAAGATAACATGGAAATCTTGGAAGATGTTTACCCCAACTGCTCCACTATCTTGAAATCACTCCTTTTTATAATTTTCAAGATCTCATCCATTTCTCGAGCGGAAGGTTCCTCAGCGGCAATGTCTTTTGCGGGTATTTCTTTCTCAACAGGCTCAACTACTTTCTCCTTTCCTCTTGTGTCAGCATTAAGCTTAGCAGTAGAGATGCAGACAAGTGCCTTTGTAGCAGTTGGTGGTGAGATGTTGGGTGAAAAGATTCTCCCAGTTCTGGTCACCTTACTAGAGCCAGTAATGTTACTAATGTCATCAGTTTTTCTTTCTTCAATCCAAGCGTCTTGCTTTATCCCATGGTAAAACACCTCAGCACCATAGTTTCGTGGCACTACTTTGTAAGAAGAGTATGGAATTGGCCCGGGGGCAGTAATTATCAGAGGAGAAACAATTAGCTCATTTGAAATACTGATAAGACCCTTGGAGGAAATCCTAAGAGGCTTGTTTGATATTTTTATGATGGAGAGATCTTCAAACTTATTGGTCAAAATTTTGGCGGACAGGGTCTTCTCAAATAAGATCTCATGGCTATTCATCAGGCGTCGAATGCCTTCCTTCAACCCTTTCCATCCGTTGATTTGTTTGGCATAACAATCACAGTCCTTCAAACAGCCAGGGAAAATCTTGACTTTCAACAAATTCTTTTTGATAATGGTTAACGAAGTAGTCAAGTATTCGACGAAGGAAACAAAGCGCTGTCGTCAACAACATTGACACCCTTTCCATGACTTGGCATAGGCACGGTGATCACGTTTTGAGTTGGAGGAGGATAAAATTCAATGGTCTTGTTGTCTATTAAGTCTTGGATTTTATTCTTCAGTGCCCAACATTGGTCAGTCTCATGCCCGAGACTATTCGAGTGATATGCACACTTGGTATTCAGATTGTATTTAAGTGAAGTTGTATCTGGATTGGCCGGAGGATCACGCAGTGTCACCAAATTAGCCTTTAACAGGTGTTGTAAGGCTTGGGATAGCGACATGCCTATCCTTGTGAATTGTCTTGGTGGAGCCTGAAACCACTGATGATTGAAGGATTTTCTTTGAACAGGAGTTGGATTGGAAATCCGAACAACATTAACAGACGGACGGTTATACTTCTTGGTATGGGGCCTTCCCATACACATCATTCGTTTATTTCTTCCCAGTAAAAGGTTTCTTTATGGGATTGGAGGTGGAAGCAGATGCTATGATAATCTTCCCGCTTTTGATACCGCTTTCAACTCTTTCACCGGTTAAGATCAGCTCAATGAAATCGGAAGAAAAACAACCAACCAATAAGTTAAAAAATGGACCAGATAAAGTGCCCATAAACATATCAATGTGCGCTCTGTCGGTTGACGGCGGTTGGACCCTACTGGAAAGATCCCTCCACTTTTAGGCATACTCTTTGAACCGTTCACTGTTACCCATTGTCATGTCTTGCAGTTGAACTCTTGTCGGTGCCAGGTCGGCATTGTACTGGTATTGGTGGTAAAAAGCAGTGGCGAAGTCTTCCCATGTATGGATACGGGAACCCTCCAATTGGTAAAACCACTCTAGTTGCGGCCCAGCCAAGATTTCTTGAAAGAAGTGAACCCATAGTTTCTTGTCGGTGGTGTGCGGTTGAATTTTGCGCACATAAGACTTCAGGTGAAGTTTTGGGCAGGAAAACCAATCGTATTTCGTGAAGACTGGTATCTTGAATTTTTCGGGAATGACAACCCCAGATGTTAAACCCAAATCATCAAAATCCAAACTGGGGACGGCTTGAATCTCAACAGCCTTCAGTCTGTCCTCTAGCGGCTTGTACTTAACATCGGCAAGAGGATACTGCTCATCAAAATAATCTTCATCATCAAACGCTTGATCATTGATACACCTATCCTGGGTACTCCTTGCTTCTCTAATTTGATTCTCGTCTTCCTCAGACGAATCTTCCACTATCGGTATTTGACAGATTGGCTCTTCGAATCTCTTACCCATATTGACTAGGGATTTCCTCTTTGGTTTCCTTTTGGCTGCTAGCAACGCCATCAAATCTTGTTGTCCCTTGGCTAGGGTCAGCAGAGTCTCTTGAAACTGGGAGTTTTATGCTTGTAGGCCCTTCACTATTTTCTCGATATCCATCTTACTGAAATAAATAGCAGAGAGATAAGGAAACCTGTCATGGAAAACTTGTTATGTTATGATGCATGGAAGATGTGTATGCAAATGATTTCAAGGATTTATGAAATTTAAATTCGTATAGACAAAGAATGAACAAACGTCAAATTTCATTAATTAGTTCAAAATGATTACAACATTCCTCTTGGATAGTATTCCTGCAGATGGAAGCCATGCCCTACAAAACAGAACAAAGATAAATCCCAATAATCCTTGAAATGGTTAGTGAGAATGTTTATGATGTTAAGATATTTATGATGTTATGTACAAGTAAGCATATACACACAAGGCAAACAAGTCCTTAGGTTTAGGCTTGCATGGAGTCTTATAGGTAAGTACCCTCTTGAAGTTTAGTTGGCTCAACCTGTCCTAGAAATAGTAATCGGGTTCTAAGGGATCTCAATATCACTGATCTTTCTTGTCAGGCATTGTTTCAGCATAAGCCTCTTTCATGGCGACCAAAATATCCCGAGAAGTCTGATCTCAAGGAGTGTAGTATCGAGTATCATCCAACTTCAGACTGCACCAAAGTCGGCTATCTCACTACTTCTTAATGGCCAAGTTGGTCAAGTAAAGGTTCTGAAGTCAGTTAGTGCTTCATGACACCACACAGTGGCCCCGTATTCTCCTTGACTACTCAAGGGCTACCGGTACCCATAAATGTGTCATACTAACGTAGTTATTGCTTTAAACCATGTCAGTATACCCCGCACAGTTTCCACAATGTATTGCTACTTACCTATAAGGTATCCCAAATTCGGGTAGAGGATCAAAACAAGCCCAAACAAGGAACCAAAATGTAAAGCAAGCAAGTTAAACAATGAAAGAAAATAAAGGTGATTATCCCTAAGGTAACACCACTTTTAAGTTCCCCAGCAGAGTCTCCAGTTCTGTAATACGGTGGGAGAACTGACTTGAGATGTTTTGTGTTTGATCATAATTGTTGCGGTTAGCAAGAGTCGCCATCTACTTTTCTTTTATCCAAAAGGAAATATGGAAAAGAACAGGAAAGACCTTTGAGATTATTTCTTGAGTTCGGGGGGTATATTATGAAAAGGGAAGGTGTTAGCACCCTTTTTATCCATAGTTATCTATGGGCTCTTAGTTGCTTGTTATATCACTTGCTTTGTTTGAAAATGTGCTTTGTTTGAAAATGTGCTTTGTGGTGGTTTTTGAAAGTATTTTTGAAAAGCCACCTTTGTTTAGGCAAACTTTATAATAATTTTAGTTTCGGCGAGAATGTATACAAAGTGTTGGACTTTTGAAAATATTTCATGGAAAGTGTTGGTGTTTTTGAAAAGATGTTTGTTTTTTGAAAGTGTTTGGTGTGCGTTTTGTTTTGAAAGTGAGCAAACAACTAAGAACGTTTCTACCTACTCAAAAGTCTTTTGTTCATTTCTCTCCTTACCTTTGAAATTGCTATCTTACCATTGATTGGTAACAAGATTTATCTTTGGATGTAAAGGGACGGGTGTGGGTCATCGTATAGTCATGATAGCAATGTTGTGAGATGTCTTAGCATTTCTCTTGAGGAACTAAGATCATTTGTAAGGCAACATTTGTAGCGTCATCGAGGGACCGTGATCTTGTATTTTTTGATTGTTTTTTCTAAGGAATCCCACATGCATAACATGACCATTTTTTAGGTAATAAGTAGAGTTAACCTTAGGGGTGCATGTGTGAATATTGTGTTTGATTTGCATGTATTGTTTATCTTGAATTAGGGTTATCTACTTGTTGATTTTATCTTTCCATACAAACCCTAATTACTAACATTTATATAAAAGTGATAAATTGCGGAAAGTAAATTACTACGCTATTACATCATTAGGGGGATGGGGTATACGAATTTACAAATGGGGATTGAAAGAAATTAAACCTAATTATCTATTACAACCATATTGAAATTTGAATAAAGTACAAGAATTGAAAGGAATATAATGTACAAGGATATAAATGGAAATGAAATGATTTTTGTTTTGTTTTTTAGGAAATAGTTTAGTTTTGACCTAATTACCTAAATGAAATAATTATCTAAATTAAGAAAATTAAACCTAAATTAAATAAGAAAAGAAACTAAATAAGAAAACATTTTTAGGGTTTTTTATGAAATAAGGTTTTTATTTAATTAAACTAAAATAAAAATTAATTAAAAGAAAAACTAAATTCTAAATTAATTTAATTAAAGGAAATTAAAACCTAGGTCTAATATTAATAAAAAGAAATCAAGTTTATTTAAGAAAATATTTTTTGTCTTTGTGTTTTTTTTTAAAAGGAATAAAATGCAAATAATGAATAAAAATATATTTTTGGGTTTATTTATTTAATAAATAATAATAATAATAATAATAATAATAATAGTAATAATAATAATAAAATAAAATATGAAAAAATAAAGTCAAGAGGTAAAAATGGAGTTTAGGGTGTTTAGGAGTAAAACAATTTTTTATTTGAGTTTGGCCCAATGGTGTTTTTTTGTAATAAGAAAAATAAACAAAAAAAGTTGGACCTGTGTTGTGACAAGCAGGCAGGGGGTGTGTCTTAGTAAAAAAACAAAGCCCAATGGCCTTAGGCCCAGGCGCACTGGCTTGTTTGCAAAATAGAAGAAAATGTTAGAAAGAAAACAAAAAGTGGTAGTGGTGGGGCTTGAACCCACGCCCTTGACATGATACGCGCGCCGCCTTACCACTGGGGTGACTATACATACGTTAACTCAAACAAAACCATAAATATATAATACAAAACAAGTTCTAAGCATGAACTTCATCTTCTTCCTCGCGCCAGTTTACAGAGCAAATATTTGAAATTTGTAACTCAGCCATTTCTCAATCATTTTCAAAACTTCAAACATCAAACTTGTTAGAAATTTCACCATGATTCTAAATATGTAAATAACTTAAACCAACTCTAAAAGATGAGCATGAATTTTTGTTGGTACCAAATCTAACCTAATATTTTCATAAACTTCAACATCAAAATTCTCCCTACTCAATCAATATAAATGAAAACTATGGACATGGGCAGTTTCAGGGAAATGATATCCACATTTTTGCTTCAGAATGTATGCATAAAAAATGCTTGTATCAAGATATTGAAGTTTGAAAACTTACCTCTTGCAGCTGGATTCGTGTGTGGAGTTTGAGCAAGATTTGAGATGGCCTGATGATCTCTTTAGTTTACCTGGACCTACTTGAGTGTGTTCCAACTCCTACTTTGCTTTGAGGATGGCTGAAACTCCCAACTCAAGTCAAGTTGTAAGCTTCAGTTTTGAAAATGGTGAAAGGTGCAAAGAGAGTTACAATTCAGAAACAAAGGCTTGGATTACTTTGATATGATGTATATTAAGTGTTTGGATGGCTAAAACTCAAAACGCACGAGTGAATTTGGAGATGGCTATGTGAAGCTCAAAACTGTCAAGTTATAGCATATTTTGAGTTGCAGAATGCTTGGGAGTGTTTTGTGGTGCTTGAGCTCGTATCCTATGTTGCAATAGATTTGTGTATATGTATGGAAAAGGTTAGCGATCAATTGCACTCAAGGTTTTTGAGTTCCAGCCTTTTGGCTCTATAACTTGCTTTTGAAGATAAGTGAGAAGACAAGTCTCAAAGTGTTGTACAAGTATGGTATGAGTTGGTATAGGCCTTAGACATGTTGCTTTTGGTTTTGACTTTGCTTGTGTGTAGAGAAAACAATTGAGAGGCTCAAGAAGTTGACAATTGCAAAAGTAATGCTTTATCAAAATGGAAATGACAACTTTGTGCCATAAATGGAAAACCATTTTGGACAAAGCTTCAAACACTTGGATAAGGGTTTAATCAGTTGTGTAAACCATTAATTATGGAGTGAAAAACAAGTTTGAGGCCTGCAAAGTGAGGATTATGCAACATGGCCATGGATTGGATCAAATGTTCATCATGAAAATGACTTGAAAAACAAGTTTGAAACCCTAACTTCTTGCCTTCGATTCTCTTAGCTCAAGTATGATCTCAATGAGTTCTTGGACATTTTGGAAAGCTTGTAACATCCCATACAACCTTCATGTTGGACATTTTTGAAAATTCAATTTGGAACTAGGTGAAAAGTTTCCATGAAGTTAGGTTAAAATCCTAACTAACTAGGACAAAATTTCACTAAGTCTTTTTAGTTTCATGGACATGTCTTCATAAATTCATAAATTGAAATCCAAACATTTCTAGAAAAAGTTCTGCCCTACAATGTTTTAGGTCTCGTTGAGATATACAACTTTCATGTTGGAAGTTTTCCTTGAATCATCTTGCATCATGGTGGAAATTTGGCACAAAGTTATGAAAAAATGTTAACTTTCCAACACACAAAAATTTCTAAGTCTTGGAAATTTTGACTTTTCAAAAATGAACTTTGAATATTCAATTTCTTGATGAACAAGTTTCATATTTTGACATGTATTGATGAATTGTGATCTTTGAAACTTGATTTTGATCAAAAAGTCAAAGTTTGACTTTTCAGTGTACAGTTGACTTTTCATCAGTTGATTGAAATTCATCTGTCAATCCAAAGATCTTGAGAGGTGATTTGAACTATGAAATTAGGTCAAGATGGTGAATTTGAATCCTTGAGATCATGTCTTAAACCAATAAGTCATTTCCTTGGTCAAAAGTCAAGAATTGAGCCTTCTCAATCAAAACCCTAATTTTGACCATTTTGCCATTTTGGTGTTCTGATCAAATTTCTTTGAAGAATTGTGATCCAACTTGATCAATTGACATATATGAGTTCATAATATTGGTATGGATAAATAATTATGAAGTTTTACAGTAAATTAACCACAATTGACTTTTTCCCCAATATAGCTGATTTTAGGTCAACTGATCAATTGACTGAGCAAAAATGTGATCCAAAGCTTGAAACTTGACATGAGAAATATTGGGAGTCCAAAATGTTCCATGAAGGTCATATAAGGCCTTGAAAGTCCAATTGTCCTTGTGAAAACTCAAACCCTAATTTTGAGTTGTCAGTGGTTGAGGAGGTGTCTTGAGCTGATCAAACCTTGTGTAATCTTGAATCAATGGAGATATTGTAAGAGTTCCTTTGAGAAATGAGAGGTAAAATTTTGGGGTACATCAGGTATGAGTCAACATATACTGTCTTAGTCGGCGAGCAGCCCATGCCAAAGCGCACAAAGTTTTCTCGAGTAGTGAATATCTTGTTTCACAGTCGGTAAATTTTTTTCTAAGGTAGTATATTGCATGGTCTTTTCGAACACACTCATCATGCTGCCCCAGCACACACCCCATTATAATATCTAACACGGTTAAGTACATGATCAGAGGTCTTCCTTCATTTGGTGGCATCATAATTAGTGGTTCTTTCAAGTTTTCCTTGATCTTGTCAAAAGCTATTTGGTAGTCGTCATTCGATCTTACCACTTAATCTTTCTTTAGCAGTTTGAAGAGTGGCTCACAAGTAGCAGTTAGGTGAGAGATGAATCGGGCAATGTAGTTTAGAAGTCCCAAAAAACCTCTAACCTCCTTCTCAGTACGAGGAGCTGGCATTTCTTGGATTGCTTTGACTTTTGCAGGTTCTTCTTCAATTCCTTTGCCATTGACGATGAAGCCTAGGAGCATTCCAAACCTTACCCTGAAGATGAATTTGTTGGGATTCAACCTCAGCTTGTATTTCTTTAATCTTTCAAACAGCTTGTGAAGTTGATCAAGGTGTTCTTCCTCAGTTTTGGATCTTGCTATCATGTCATCAACATATACTTTTATCTCATGATTAATCATGTCATGAAATAGAACCACCATAGCCCGTTGATAAGTTGTGCATGTGTTTTTCAGCCCAAAAGGCATGACCTTATAATAGAAGGTGCCCCACTGTGTGACAAAAGTAGTCTTCTCCATGTCTTCGGGTGCCATTTTGATTTGGTTATAACCCGAGAAGCCATCAATGAAGGAAAACACCTTGTGTTGAGTAGTGTTATCAACTAAGACATCAATATGTGGTAGTGGGAAGTTGTATTTGGGGCTTACCCTATTTAAATCCATGTAGTCTACACACATACGGACCTTACCGTCTTTCTTCAACACTGGAACAACATTAGCAACCCATTGGGGATACGACGTCACTGCCAAGAAGCCTGCATTGAACTGTTTCATTACCTCCGCCTTGATCTTCTCAGACATATTAGGATGCATGCGATGGACCTTTTGTTTGATAGGAGAACAACCCTCTTTCATTGGTAGACGATGAACCACAATATCAGTATTGATCCCTAGCATGTCTTCATACGACCAAGCGAAGACCTCAACATATTCGGGCAACATCTGAACCAATTTGCTCTTGATATTGTCTTCCAAGTTGTCGTCGATCTTCACTTCTTTCTTATTTTCCTTAGTACCCAAGTTTATCACTTCGACTGGTTCTTCGTGCGGTTGGATAACCTTTTCCTCTTGTATCAGGAGTCTGGTGAGTTCTCCAGGTATCTCACAATCTTCTTCACCTTCGTCTTCGGCTTGATAGATTGGATTTTCGAAGTCATAAAAGGCAATAGCGGATTTGTTGTCAATGAGATCTGGAGTGGATGTGGATCTACAAATGTGTGTGTGCATGTAAGGTCACATGGTTATTTGAAAATGCAGCAAAGTAAAAGAAAGACAAAGAGCACAAAATTTAAATGCAAAATCGTCCAATGTTTTCATTAAATGAGCATATGATATATGAAATGACAAACCCTTAAAAAAATGACCATTGTGCCCCGGGTGTTGTACCCAAAAAATTTCTCTCTCATCTCTCAAGATTTTTCTACAAAGATCTTCAATGACTCAAGTTTGTGCAAGTATCGACTAGGTCAAACAATCTCCTCAACGCTGATGCCTCAAATTAGGGTGTGAGTTTTTACAAAGGCAGTCGGATTTCTAATGTTTCAAATGACTTTAATGGATCATTATGGACCCTCAGGATTAATTCTGTCAAGTTTCAAGTCTTGGATCTCGATTTTCTAAGAAATTCATTCAAATTATCAAAAGGGCAAAATGGGCAAAATTAGGGTTTTGATTGAAAGTGACCGAACTTTGATTTTTGACCTAATACCTAACTTATTGGTTGGAAGCGTAATCTTAAGGATCCGAGCGCGTCATTTTGACCTAATCTCATATTTCAATTCATATCCTGAGATCAGTGGATTGATAGACAAAATTTGGACAACTGGGGGAAAAAGTCAATTGTGCACTAAAAAGTCAAACATTGACTTTTTGACCAAAATTGAGTCCCAAAAATCACATTTTCATCAAGACATCTAAAATATGAAATTTGATCATCAAAAATCAAGAGAGTCAAAAACCCAACTTTGCAAGACTTGGAAATTTTTCTAAGTATTTTATATACTTGTTAATGTCATTGCTTCATGACATCTTTTCACTACAATTCAAAATAATTCAAGATGTTACAAATAATTTAAGTTATTACAAAGTGGCATTTTTGAAAGATTACAAATCCTAAGTTTGGTCTTGTTTGAACTCTTTCCCTTTGACTCAAACCTTGCCATTATGTTTCCCACAAAAACGCTTTGTCTTTGTTACAGTCTGCATAAATTGGTCCACAAACCAAATTTTGTATCATGCTACAAACAATGATGTCCCAGCCTGCTGTATTGGCCACATAACAACCCAAAACCATGTCAAAAGACAGTCTGCTATAGTGCTATAAAACATCCACTCTCCCATAAACCATTATTCCATCTTACAAACTCTCTCATAAACCAAACACCTTATCACATAGAGATTGTTCAAACATAAAAAAATAGTCCTTGTAGTGCCATTATCTTCACCCTCCAAACATAAAAACAGTACTGTGCAACTTAACTGAGTTAGTATGATTCAACAGTTTGGAACAGCTTCCTGGAGATTCATTGGAGCCATCACAGGATCTTGAAAAGCATTCAGACTTAAAACACCAAGTGCATTCTCAAGGTAAGTCTTCTTGACTTTGCATCTTTTCATACATCATTAATGATTTATTTTTGAAGATAAATTTAGTAATCATCCCCCCTTTTAGCTAACCATTTGCTTGCTATTTATGTTTATCAATCATATGTTGTAAACTGACCTGCAGACAATAAAGCAATGTTTAAGGCAAAAAACAGTGGCATGAGTCGACACACACCCACTTGGGTCGACTCATTCTAGTGAAAAAAACAGGGTATGAGTCGATACATAGACTTATGCATCGACTCATAATGTTATCCGGGCTCCAAAACAGAAGGAGGAAAGGTGCATGAGTCGATACAAAATGCATATGTGTCGACACAAACGGGTGCATGAGTCGACACATCCCATTATGCATCGACTCATACAGAGTTGGTTTGGTTTTACAGGAGCAAGGAAAGTTATGTGTCGATGCATAGCAGCATGCATCAAAACATAACAGTTTAAAATGCAATTTTTCCTTTATTTTACACTGTTTTTACATTTTCTTCATTTTTATTTGATATGGTTGTAATATTTAAGTTTCTACTCCATCCCCATTTGTAAATTGTACCCCCACTCCCCTAATGATGTAATATCTTAGGATTTTAATTTCCGCAATTTACCGCTTTAATATAAATTGTTAGTAATTAGGGAGTGTATGGCAAGCCAAAATCAACCGCTAGAAAACCCTAATCTCAAAGACAAAAATGCATGAAATCAAACACATTACTCACACATGCACCTCTAGGGTAACCTTGCTTGTTGCCTCGAAAAAAATTCATGTCCCTCGAATATGAGAATTTTAGCAAAGACCCTCGATAAAAAAGGATTGTAGTCCCTCGATGTCCCTCGATGTTTCCTTTCATAAACGATCTAGTCCCTTACAAAAATTGCTAAAACGTCTCGTAAGTTGCCTTCTATGACTATACAATTGACCCACGCCCGTCCCTTCACATCCAATGATGGGGATTCTTACCAATCCATGGTAAGATAGAAACATCTAAAGGAAGAGGAAAAGAACAAAGACCTTTTGAGTAGGTAGGACGCTCGTAGTTGCTTGCTCACAAATCAAAACCATTTTCACACTTACACTTTCAACACATCTTCAAAAACAAACGTCTCTTTGAACTATTTTTAAAACCAACACTTTGTGTGCATTCTTATAGAGACGAGAATCATTACAAAGTTTTCCGAAACAAAGGCGTTTTCAAAATACTTTCAAAATCCACCACAAACACATTTCAAACAAAGCAATTTCAAAAGTGATCTAGCAAGCAACTAAGGGCCCATAGATAACTACGGATGAAAAGGGTGCTAATACCTTCCCTTTTCCACCTCTAGGGTAACCTTGCTTGTTGCCTCGAAAAAAATTCATGTCCCTCGAATATGAGAATTTTAGCAAAGACCCTCGATAAAAAAGGATTGTAGTCCC
Organism: Vicia faba; assembly: GCA_948472305.1. Lineage (NCBI taxonomy): Eukaryota > Viridiplantae > Streptophyta > Magnoliopsida > Fabales > Fabaceae > Vicia > Vicia faba. The sequence goes on from OX451740.1 coordinate 1,325,791,069, forward strand.
TCGATGTCCCTCGATGTTTCCTTTCATAAACGATCTAGTCCCTTACAAAAATTGCTAAAACGTCTCGTAAGTTGCCTTCTATGACCATACAATTGACCCACGCCCGTCCCTTCACATCCAATGATGGGGATTCTTACCAATCCATGGTAAGATAGAAACATCTAAAGGAAGAGGAAAAGAACAAAGACCTTTTGAGTAGGTAGGACGCTCGTAGTTGCTTGCTCACAAATCAAAACCATTTTCACACTTACACTTTCAACACATCTTCAAAAACAAACGTCTCTTTGAACTATTTTTAAAACCAACACTTTGTGTGCATTCTTATAGAGACGAGAATCATTACAAAGTTTTCCGAAACAAAGGCGTTTTTTCAAAATACTTTCAAAATCCACCACAAACACATTTCAAACAAAGCAATTTCAAAAGTGATCTAGCAAGCAACTAAGGGCCCATAGATAACTACGGATGAAAAGGGTGCTAATACCTTCCCTTTTCATAACCTACCCCCAGAAATTAAGAAAATATCTCAAAATGTATTTCCTGTTCTTTTCACCCTTTCCTTTATTGGATAAAATAAAAGTCGGCGGCGACTCTTGCTATCCATAACATTTTGCGATAAAACACAAAAACACCTAAGTCAGTTCTTCCACCGTATCACAGAACTGGCGACTCTGCTGGGGATGTAACTTAAAAGTGAGGTTACCTTAGAGCTATATCACCTTTATAATGCTTTCCTTGTTTGACTTGCTTGCTTTACATTTTTGGGTCCTTGTTTGGGTTTTGTTTTGATCCTCTACCCGGATCAGGGAACATTATTAGGTAAGTAGAAATAAATCGTGGGAACTGTATAGGGTATATCGACATGGTTGAAGCGGTAGCTACGTTAGTGTGACACATTTGTTGGTACCGGTAGCCCTTGAGTTTAGTCAAGGAGAATACGGGGTCGCTGTGTGGGGCCATAAAAACTAACTGAACTTAGAACCTTTAATTGAACAACTTGTCCATTAGGAAGTAATGAGATATCCGACTTTGGTGCAGTCCAAAGTTGGTTGATACTCGATACTATGCTAATTGAGATTGGACTTTTTGGATATTTTGGTCGCCAATACAGAGGCTTGAACTGAAACAATGCCCGATGAAGAAAGATCAGTGATATTGAGATTCCCTAGAACCCAATTATTTTCTAGGACAGGTTGAACCAACTAAACTTCAAGAGGGTATTTACCTATGAACCTCATGCAAGCCTAAACATAAGGACTTGTTTTCTTTATATGTATATGTTTGTTTGTACATAACATAATGACATCATACCATGGAATTTTGCACTAACCTTTTCAAGGACCTAGAGATTTATCTTTGTCTTGTTTTGAAAGACATGGCTCCCACTCGCAGGAATACAGTCTAAATCAATCTCATCAAAATTCCTCCTCAACTTAAGGAATTGGCATAAAGGGTCCCCAATGATTCTCCCTTCACCAAGAAATACGGTCATCTCGTTAAGTTGGTTACAACAAGCTTTAAAGAGGATATGGTGAAAGTGTTATTCCAATTCTTTGACCCTAAACACCATTGCTTTACCTTTCCCGATTACCAACTTGTGCCTACTATGGAAGAATTATCTCAACTCTTGGGAATTCCTATTCTTGATTAACTACCCTTCAACTGTATTGAAAGTGACCCAAAACCTGAGGACATTGCTCGAGCTCTACATTTACAACAGTCCGATGTTGTGGCAAATTGGGAAACAAGAAGTGGTGTCAAAGGGTTTCTAGCCAAGTTTTTGTTTGAGAAGGCTCAATATTTTTGGGATACTTTGGATTTACAGGCCTTTGAAGAAGTGTTGGCCATTCTCATCTATGGGATGGTACTATTTCCTAATTCGGACCAAATCATAGACGTGAATGCTGTCAAAGTTTTTTTGTCTCGTAACCCAGTGCCTACCTTACTTGGAGACATTTTGCACCCTCTTCACACTCGCACCATGAAGAAAATAGGGACCCTTATGTGTTGCACTCCTATGTTGGCTAGGTGGTTTATTTCGCACCTACCTCGATCAGTTTTAAAGAATGAGCAAGGCCTGAGATAGTCTAATAGGTTGATGTCCCTCACGCATTCAGATATTCATTGGTGTCCTTGATCTTTGGAGGATGTTACCATTATTGATCATTGTGGGGAATTCCCTAATGTCCCTCTAATAGGAATTAGGGGAGAAATCACCTATAACCCTTGTTTGGATTTACGACAGTTTGGATATGCTAGGAGGGATGGCCCTCATGATGCACTTATCCAAGAAATTGCATTTGACTACGAGAACGATGTCCAAGGTTATCATTAGAGATTCATACGAGCTTGGGGCATGGTTAACAAGGTTGATAGAAAGACGTTGGGGCATAAGAACTTCATTCCTTTGGAGCCTTATCTCAAGTGGGTGCGAGTTCAAAAAGCCTTATGATGCCTTATGAAGCCATCTTACCTATCATCATGGAGCCTATTGTCGAGGGAGATGTTCCTTACACTATTCTCCATCCTGACATGCCGACTACTCTAGAGGAGTTGCAAAGAGCTTGGATTCAACTAAAAGGGGAGCGAGACACCTTCGAAACTCAGTTCTACACAAGCGAGAAGAAGGTTTTGGAGCTTACGAGGAAACTTCATGAATAGCGAAGTTTGAACGCCTACATTGCACCAAAGAGGATGCACTCATGGGAAGCTTGATTTATTTTTGTTTATTCCATTGTAAGCCCAAGAGGAACTTTTGTAACCGTTTAAACTTATTAATTCAATTAATGTTTGTTCTCTCTTTGTATAATCAAATTTAAATCTTAAAAGCCCTTGGAAACATTGCATAAGCATATCATACATATCATCACATAAACAGGTTTCAGGACCGGTTTCTTGTCTTTTCGCTATTTATTTCAGCAAAAAGAAATGGCTCTCGAACATAATATTAAGGATCTTCAAGCACATAATGCTCAATTCCAGCTGATGTTCCTGGCTCTGGCTAAGGGACAAGAGGACCTGAAGGCACTCATCCTCAAAGACAAGAAGAAAAAGGCAAAGAAACCAGTGGGTGTCCTGAATATGGGAAGGAGATTCATAGGACCAGCAAAGAGAGCTCTATAATTCACAACTCCGTCAAATGAGGGGGACAATCAAGAAGAGAAGACAAAATAAGGGGACCACAGTCCAGGGTCTGATGAAGAAGAGGCTGACTATGCTGAAGAACAATATCCTCCTGTTGATGACAAATACAAGCAGCTGGAGGATCGTCTCAACGCCATGGAAATTCAGAGGGTACCTGGTCTGGATTTTGAAGAATTAAGGTTGTTTTCTAGAGTGGTCATTCCATAAAAGTTCAAGGTTCCCGCGTTTGCTAAATATGACGGAGTTTCATGTCCTAAGCTGCATTTGATGTCTTATGTCAGGAAGATCCAACCTCACACCACAGATAGGGATTTGTGGGTGCATTTCATCCAGGAAAGTTTATCGGGGACTCAATTGGAATGGTTATATCAGCTGGAGGGAACCAACATCTGCAACTGGGAGGATCTGGCTGCTGCTTTCTACAGGCAGTACCAATACAATGTTGACCTTGCTCCAACCCGTACACAACTTTAAAGTATGTCTATGGGTTCTAGTGAGGGCTTCAAAGATTATGCCCAGAAGTGGAGAGATCTTGCAGGAAGAGTCCAACCTCATCTGTCTGATAGAGAGCTGGTAGATATGTTCTTGGGTACTTTGTCATGCCCATTTTCAACCATCTGATCGGAAGCTCTTCAGCTGGGCTCACCTAGATGATATTAACAAGTGAAAGAGTAGAAGCTGGTAACAAGAATGGTAAGATTCAAAGGGATGCATCTTCAAGTGAAGTGAAGAAGATTTCATTAGGATGAAGGAAGTTAGTGCTGCCTATGGCTAGAAAAATCAAGGTAAAGCTGAACGCCGTCCAACGGTGGGAGTTGTAATGATCTCCAACATTGTATGGAATTAACGATAAAATAATCAGCGCATGCAGGATGCGCCTAGAAGACAATGACTCAACATGCCACTATCTCAAGTATTGTAAAATCTAATGAAGGCTAGCTTGGTCACTCTGAGAGAGCCTCCTCAAAATCCAAACACTACATCTCCCCATTATAATCCAAATGCTCGGTGTGCCTACAACTCCAACAGTCTGAGGCATGATACAAATGAGTGTTGGGCTCTGAAGAATAAAGTTCAGGATCTTATTAAGGTAAAGGAGATTGAATTTGATCCTCCTGAAACCCCCAATGTGATAACTGCACCAATACCCAAGCATGGCCATGGTATTAATGTGGTTGATGGTGTTCTATTTGTTTCTTATGTGGATGATTTGACTACCCCTATGCCAACTATTAAGAAGAATCTCTTACAAGCCAGTTTATTTCTGGGCTGCGGTGAAGGTTGCCACCTGTGTGTGTCTCTGCCCAATGGTTGTTTGTTTTTGAAGATAGGTGCCCAACGCCTGATGAACAACAAGGAAATTCTGTTTTAGAAGACTCCCTATATGAAAGGTCTATGTGAAGATGCAAGATGTGAAGATGTATCAATTATTCCCATTTCTGAAAATCCTCATAGGGTCTCCTCCAAAAGACCTGTCAGGATTACATCCACTCCTAAGGTTCCTCCTTTAACTATCACCTTTCCAAGACCCATACCATATTCCTCCGACAAAGCTGTTCCTTAGAATTATGGAGCTGACGTTTATTATCATGGCGTCAAGCAGGACCTCCTAGATATTAAGAATGAAGTTACTGAAGATAATGATCCTAACATCGACAACATTGTTGGAACTAGTAAAATTACCAGAAGCGGAAGGGTTTTCTCTCTTGAAATATCTCCAAAGACTGTTGCCACTCGTTTGGTTATTCCTGCTAAAACACCTGTTGCTCTTGTTATTATCCCTGCTACTTAGTCGGCTGAGACTCGGGGAAAAGAAGTATTGGTCGAGCCTGCCCGGACGGAGGCACCTAAGGAAATCATTCCTGAAGCTTCTAGAAAAGAAATGGAGGAAATTTTGAAAATCATATGGAAGAGTGATTACAATGTTGTGGAGCAATTGGGGCAGACACCCTCAAAGATTTCAATGCTGGCCTTATTGTTGTTCTCTGAAGCTCATGCTAAGGCTTTTGTGAAGTTCCTAAAGTCGTCTCATGTGTCGCAAGAGACTTCTTCCGACCAATTCGAGAATTGTGTTGCTAGTCTGACTGCTAACAATGGACTTGGTTTCTTTGATGCTGATTTTACGTCTAAAAGAAGAAAACATAATGACGCCCTACATGTCTCTATTGAGTGCAGGGGCACTACCCTGGCTCATGTTCTAGTTGATACGTGTTCGTCGTTAAATGTTCTACCCAAGGGTGCTTTACACAAATTGGACTATGAAGGATTGACTTTGAAGCCCAGTAATATTGTGGTGAGGGCTTTTGATGGTTCTAAGAGAATGGTACACGGGGAGGTGGACATTCCTATTAAAGTCGGCTCCCAAACCTTTGGCTCCACTTTCTATGTGATGGACATTCACCTATCTTACTCTTGTTTGTTGGGACACCCTTAGATTCATGAGGCCAACACTGTCACTTCCACCTTGCATCAGATGTTAAAGTATCCGATTAATGGAAAGATCATTAAATTCCATGGCGAAGAAGAGTATATGGTGAGCCATCTGAACTCTTTCCGATATGTCGAGATGGACGGCGAGTTCATCGAGACCCCCTTCCATAATTTTGAAGAGGTTATTTAGAAAATTGTTGTTACCAAAGATGCTACCGTTGTTCCAGAGATTACCAGACCTCCACTGAAGATAGCTTCTCTAAAAGATGCTAGGGCTGTAATTGAAGAAGGTGGGTGAAATATTTGGGGACAACTACCTGACATACCCTATAAGTCTGACAAGTTTGGTTTGGGTTTCACTTCAGGAGCTCAAAAAGCCACTCGTTGTGCTCGCGCCGGAGGACCGCCATTACGCATCAGCAACCATGAAGTCAATGATGTAGAAGACACTGACAATGATTGGGACCTGGACAATTGGATCTTCTGTGCTACCAATGGTGGACTCAACAATTGGGCGGCTAGTGACTTTGTTCCCATTACTTTCATCCAGGAGTAATTGTCTTTTTGTTTTTTGGGATATGTAATATTTGAACAATTTAAACTTTAAAGCCTTGTGCCTTACCCGAGGCACAATGGTTTATTTGTAAGGGTTATTATTTCACTTTCATATGTCATAAATAAATCATTGGACATTTTGCATACAAATTTTGTGCTCTTTGTCTTTCTTTTCTACTATTACTTTATCAAAATAGCTATGCTCTCTTACACACACCCACATATCAAATTGCAGATCCACATCCACTCTGGAACCCATTGATAACGGTTCTGCTATTTCCAGTTATGAATTTGAAAATACGATCTACCAAGCTGAGGATGATGGTGAGGAAGTTTGTGAAGTACCGAGAGAACTTGCTAGACTATTACAATAGGAGGAAAGAGAAATACATCCTCATGAAGAACTAGTCGAGACGGTAAACTTGGGTACTGAAGCGGATAAAAACGAAGTCAAGATAGGTGCCAACTTGGAACATAGTGTCAAAGAGCGGTTAATACAGATTTTACTTGACTACATTGAGATCTTTTCCTGGTCATACGAAGACATGCCAGGGCTGGACACTGATATTGTGATTCATCGTCTACCAACGAAAGAGGAATGTCATCCAGTGAAGCAAAAGGTTCGTCGTATGCATCCTGAGATGTCAGAAAAGATCAAGGATGAAGTTATGAAACAGTTTAACACCGGGTTCTTAGTTGTTACTTCTTATCCACAATGGATTGCAAACGTGGTACCGATACCTAAAAAGGATGGTAAGGTGCGTATGTGTGTGGATTACAGAGATTTGAATAGGGCGAGCCCCAAGTATGACTTTCCGCTTCCCCATATTGATGTTCTGGTTGAAAACACCGCACAACATAAGATATTCTCCTTCATGGACGGTTTCTCCGGGTATAATCAGATTAAAATGGCACCTGAAGATATGGAGAAAATGACTTTCGTCATGCAGTGGGGCACCTTCTGCTACAAAGTTATGCCATTTATGTTGAAGAACGCTGGGGAAACCTATCAGCGTGCTATGGTAGCCTTGTTACATGATATGGTCCATCATGAGATAGAGGTATATGTCGACTATATGATAGCCAGGTCTCAGATTGAAGAATAGCACTTGGATCACTTGCAGAAACTATTTGAAAGACTTAGTAAGTACACGTTAAGACTGAATCTGAACAAATGCACCTTTGGAGTAAGATCTGGTAACCTCTTAGGTTTCATTGTTGGCGGTAAAGGTATCGAAGTAGATCCTGCGAAGGTTAAAGCTATTCAAGAGATGCCAACTCCCTGCACCGAGAAGGAGGTTAGGGGATTCTTGGGATGTCTAAACTACATTGCCGTATTCATTTCCCACATAACCGCTACTTGTGAGCCAATCTTCAAATTGGTAAAGAAAGATCAAGTAGTGAAGTGGAATGACGACTACCAGACTGCCTTTGACAGAATCAAGGAGTATCTTCAAGAACCTCCAATTTTGATGCCGCCGGTGGAAGGAAGACCTCTGATCATATACGTAACAGTATTAGAAAATTCAATGGGGTGTGTGTTGGGGTAACATGACAAGTCTGGTCGAAAAGAGCATGCAATATACTACCTTAACAAAAAGTTTACCAAGTGTGAAACAAGATACTCACTGTTTGAGAAAACTTGTTGCGCTTTGGCATAGGCTACTCGCCGACTAAGACAGTATATGTTGACCCACACCACTTTATTGATATCTAAAATGGATCCTATCAAATACATATTCAAGAAGCCCGCTCTCTCTGGAAGAATAGCAAGATGGTAAATGGTCCTGACCGAGTATGACATTCAATAAACTACCCAAAAAGCAATAAAAGGAAGTATATTGGATGATCATTTGGCTCATCGGGCTGTGGATGACTATCAATCCATGAATTTCGAGTTCCTAGACGAGAACATCGTGTTAGTGACTTATTGTGAAGAACCTAGACTGGATAAAGAACATGAAAAAAGTTCACGATGGACTATGGTTTTTGACGGAGCTTACAACGCACTTGGAAATGGCATTGGTGCTGTGATCATATCTCCTGAAGGCTGTCGTACTCCTTTCACTTCCAGGCTATGTTTTAATTGTACCAACAATATGGCTAAATATGAAGCATGCATTATGGGCCTCAAAGCTGCTATCGACTTGAGAATCAAATTCTTGAGTGTATTTGGAGACTCGGCCATGGTAATCAGTCAAATTAGAGGAGAATGGGACATGAAGCATCCTAATCTCATCCCTTATCGAGAGCATGTGTTGACACTGATTCCACACTTTGAAGAAGTTACCTTTGAGCATTTTTCACGAGAAGAAAATTAATTAGCGAACGCGCTAGCTACTATGTCATCCATGTTTAAAGTCCGATGGGATAATGAAGCTCCTAATATCACTATTGAGAGATTGGACGAACCAATATACTGTTATGAGGTTAATACTGAATAAGCAGTGGATAAACCTTGGTTCCACAAAGTGAAAAGATACCTTGAAGCCCAAGAGTATCCTGACGGAGCTTCCGTTAATGATAAGAAGTTCCTAAGAAGGTTCTCTGTCAAGTTTTTCCTCAGTAACAGAATCCTCTACAAGCGCAACCACAATTCTAATTTGCTTCGGTGTGTAGACAAGAGTGAAGCAGAGAAGATTATGGCAGATATGCACGAAGGTACCTTTGGAACCTATTCTAGTGGTCACACAATGGCTAATAAGATTATGAGGGAAGGGTACTACTGGTCCACTATGGAAGCAGACTGTTATCAGCAGTCCCGAACTTGTCACAAGTGCCAAATCTATGACGATAAAGTACATGCGCCTCCGGTTCCCTTGAACGTCTTGACTGCTCCATGGCCTTTCGTAGTGTGGGGCATTGATATGATCAGAGAGATTAGACCTACCTCTTATAATGGGAACTACTTCATCCTGGTTGCCATTGATTACTTCACAAAGTGGGTCGAGGAAGCCTCATTTTCTTCTGTTACCAATAAAGTTGTGGCCCGGTTCATCAGACATAACCTTATCTGTCGGTATGGTATTCCAGAAAGAATCATCATATATAATGGTACCAATCTCAATAATACTATGATCATCGAGCTCTGCACATAATTCAAGATTCAGCATCATAACTCTTCTCCTTACCGGCTGAAGATGAATGGCATTGTAGAGGCCGCCAATAAAAACATCAAGAAGATCATATAGAAGATGACAGTGACATATAAAGACTGGCACGAGATGTTACCATTCGCTCTTCCTGGTTATCGTACCTCAGTATGCATGTCAATAGGGGCAACTCCTTTCTCTCTGGTATACGGTATGGAAGTTGTCCTACCCATCAAAGTCCAATCCCTTCCTTGAGAATAATGAAGGATGTGTGTTTGAATGAAGACGAATGGGTTCAAACTCGACTTAATCAATTGAAACTGAATGATGAGAAAAGGCTCGCGGTTGTTTATCATGGTCAGATGTACCAGAAACGTATGATTAAAGGTTTTAACAAGAAGGTCAGACGTCAGGAATATAAAGTTGGCGACCTAGTAATCAAGCGTATTATCCTGCCACAAGGTGATCCTAGGGGAAAATGGACTCCCACATACGAGGGACCATTTGTGATCAAGAACATATTTTCTGGTGGAGCCATGATATTAACCACTATGGACGGTGACGAACTTCTGCATCCTATAAACGCAGACATAGTTAAAAGATACTACGCATAAACAGAGACCCGCTAGGTTGACTGGCCTAGGCAAAAATAAGGGCATCCCGGCGAACCAAAAGGGTTCGGGAAAAAGTTAGGGATATATATATATATATATATATATATATATATATATATATATATATATATATATATATATATATATATGAAAAATCTGTACGCCCGGCAAGTCGAAAACCTGAAAAGGCGGCTTGGGCAAAAAAGGGTATCCCGGTGGACTGAAAACCCGAAAGGGCGGTCCAGGAAAAAAGTTAGGAATTAAAAGCGTACAACTATGTCCCGTTGGATCAGCTCACATGCATACTTCAGTATCAAGTGTCAAATTTAGATGGTACTAATCAATCCAGTCAGCTTCGGTCAAGCAGCAAAGTGATGAGGCACTCAAAGATATAAAGGAAATAGTGGAATGGGAATCCAATGGAATCATTTCACATAGATGTTTTTTCTTTTTGTATACTACTTTGTATAGTTTTCATTCTTACAACGAAATTCTCTTATTAGGATGTCTGTCTCCTTGTACAAAAATGCTTGTTATAGGCAGACTTCTTCAGATTAATACAAAAGCTATTTTTTAAGGTGCATAAACTATTTGCTTTTATTTTTCTGTTTTGTTTTGCAAAAACATCCAGTGATTATTTTTAACATATGCATTTGAATATAATCACCATTTACAAATACACGCATAAAAAACAGAAAGAAAGTTATTAATAGCTTTAAGAAACGGGACAATATCTAAAAAGCCATCTGCAAATCCCCACAGATACATCCCACAATAGATACAGAGACAGAGACGTCCTCCTACGAAGTCACTGCTATATATTCATCATACATCCTATTGATGTCAAAGGTTCTAATATCCCCCACAGAGCAAGAGTCTCCAATCATCTCCCCAGCATCTTGAAGAATTCCACAACATGGTTTATAAACTTCTTGGGTTCCCTAACAGGGCTTCATAAAAATCCCCAAGCAGTTTACGGAGTTTTCTTTCCCCAGTAGATTTTATCTCTCTAGCCAAGGAAGTGCATCTCCCAGCAATTCAACTTCAACAAATAATGAAGAATCACATTCTTCATCCTCAGCAGCATTCAGTGATTTATTTTCCCTCAATTCAACGACGAACAACTGATCAGTTCATATATTGCATTCATACATTCGTTTACAAACATCATAGTATATGCATATAAAATACATATAGAACAATCTCATTTATTTTTAGAACATCATTACACAATGTATGTCATGCATCATGACATTGCATACAACTAATTCTTTACCTTTTCAGGAAAGATCAACGAATAAATATCATCATCAATTTTCAACAAGTTCCAGATTAATACCTGAAACAAGACAGGACAACTATCTGTGAACAATTGATTGTAGATCAATACCTGAAACAAGACAGGACAACTATCTGTGAACAATTGATTATAGATTAATACCTGAAACAAGATAGGACAACTATCTACATGAGAAAATTAAAGATTACCTCCCGAAACAAGATGGGGAAACTATCTTTCTTTCTTTAAGGTCAGAGATTAATTCCTGAAACAAGCCAGGGCAGCTATCTCTATGACCAATAAAAAAACAGGTTCCAGATTAATACCTGAAACAAGATAGGACAACTATTTGTGGACAACCAATTTTAGATTAATACCTGAAACAAGACCGGACAACTATCTGCTTGATCAGATTGAAGATTAACTCCTAAAACATGATGGGGAAACTATCTTTCTCTCTCTTTGGTTAGGTAAAGATCAATTCCCGAAACAGGACAGGGCGACTATATTTATCACCAATGGCATGAACTCTCAAAACAAGACGGGTTTACCAACAAATTGATTGTAGATCAATTCCCAAAACCAGACGGGGAGACTATCTACATGAAAAACACTTCCTTCAATACACCTATTGTTTCAGTATAAATCGACCAAAGATTTACCCTGATACTTCTTCCAATCTCTATCAACAATCCTTTAGATGACATCTATAAGCCCATCTCTGACGACTCTCTATCACTTCTGGATGGTATCTATAAGCCCATCTCTGACAATATACCTCCACTCTCTAAATGGCATCTATAAGCCCATTCCTAACGCAATCAAATAACCTACCATCTAGTGCAAATTTCTGGGCACTCTAGTGTTCAATCATCTTCCACCTTCAAGTCACGAATGGCGGACTCGCCAATCTAACTCTTCGGGATTAAGAAGATTGAACAGGGGCAGCTATTGTACCCCAAAATTTTCCCTCTTATATCTCAAGATATTTTCTACAAAGATCTTCAATGACTCAAGTTTGTGCAAGTATCGACTAGGTCAAACAATCTCCTCAACACTGATGCCTCAAATTAGGGTTTGAGTTTGTATAAATGCAGTCGGATTTCTAATGTTTCAAATGACTTTCATGGATCATTATGGACCCTTAGGATTACTTATGTCAACTTTCAAGTCTTGGATCACGATTTTCCAAGAAAGTCATTCAAATTATCAAAAGGGCAAAATGGGCAAAATTAGGGTTTTGACTGAAAGTGGCCGAACTTTGATTTTTGACCTAATACCTAACTTATTAGTTGGAAGCATGATCTCAAGGATCCGAGCGCGTAATTTTGACCTAATCTCATATTTCATTTCATCTCCTGAGATCAGTAGATTGATAGACAAAATTCGGACAATTGGTGGAAAAAGTCAATTGTGCACTAAAAAGTCAAACTTTGACCTTTTGACCAAAATTGAGTCCCAAAAGTCACATTTTCATCAAGGCATCCAAAATATGAAATTTTATCATAAAAAATCAAGAGAGTCAAAAATCCAACTTTGCAAGACTTGGAAATTTTTCTAAGTATTTTCTATACTTGTTAATTTCATTGCTTCACGACATCTTTTCACTACAATTCAAAATAATTCAAGATGTTACAAATAATTCAAGTTATTACAAAGTGAAATTTTTCAAGATTACAAATCCTAAGTTTGTTCTTGTTTGAACTCTTTCCCTTTGACTCAAACCTTGCCACTATGTTGCCCTCAAACATGCTTTGTCTTTGTTACAATCTGCATAAATTGGTCCATAAACCAGATTTTGTATCATGCTACAAACAATGATGTCCAAGCCTGATGTATTTCCCACATAAAAGCCCAAAACCATGTCAAAAGACAGTCTACTATACTGCTATAAAACAGCCCTGCACCAAGCTGCAACAACACTCTAAAACAGCTGCAAAAACAGCCCTGCTATGCTACTACCAACCCAGCCCAAGCCTGCATCTCAGCCCCATATTTGCACCAAATTAGCATATAAGATTTGCTTCAAAAAAGCTATGAAGACAGCATACCAAAACAGTTCAAAATGTTATTTGATTCCCTCCTAAAATCCCAGCAAAACTCATCTATAAATAGATTGTTTTCGCAACATACAAGAGGTTGGCTTTTAGAGAGAGCAGATAGAGTTTTTGAACAGAAAAAAACAGCATTCTTTGTAACACTTTTTATTCAAAAAAACCAGCTCTAATTTCATTCAAAATAGAACCTCAATCAATTATTCCATCTTACAAACTCTCCCATAAACCAAACACCTTATCACATAGAGATTGTTCAAACATAAAAAAAAAAGTTCATGTAGTGCCATTATCTTCACCCTCCAAACATAAAAACAGTAATGTACAACTTGACTGAGTTAGTATGATTACACAGTTTGGAACAACTTTCTGGATATTCATTGGAGCCATCACAACATCTTGAAAAGTATTCAGACTTAAAACACCAAGTGCAGTCTCAAGGTAAGTCTTCTTGACTTTGCATCTTTTCATATATCATTAATGATTTATTTTTGAAGATAAATGTAGTAATCATCCCCCCTTTGAGCTAACCATTTTCTTGTTGTTTATGTTTATCACATATGCTGTAAACTGACCTGCACAGACAATAAAACAATGTTTAAGGCAAAAAACTGTGGCATGAGTCGACACATACCCACTAGGTCGACTCATTCTAGTGAAAACAAACAGGGTATGAGTCGAAACATAGCCTTATGCATCGACTCATACTGTTATCTAGGCTCCAAAATAGAAGGAGGAAAGGTGCATGAGTCAACACAAAATGCATATGTGTCGACACAAACAGGTGCATGAGTCGACATATCTCATTATGCATCGACTCATACTGAGTTGATTTGGTTTTACAGGAGCAAGGAAAGTTATGTGTCGATGCATAGCAGCATGTGTCGACACATAACCGCTCAAAATGAAATTTTCCTTTATTTTACACTGTTTTTACACTGTCTTCATTTTTATTCGATATGGTTGTAATATTTAAGATTCTACTTCATCCTCATTTGTAAATTGTACCCCCACTCCCCTAATGATGTAATAGCTTAGGATTTTAATTTCTGCAATTTACCGCTTTAATATAAATTGTTAGTAATTAGGGAGTGTATGGCAAGATAAAATCAACCGCTATAAACTCCTAATCTCAAAGACAAAAATGCATGCAATTAAACACATTACTCACATGTGCGCCTCTAGGGTAACCTCGCTTGTTACCTTAGAAAATAGTCATGTCCCTCGAATATGGGCGTTTTAGCAAAGTCCCTCGATAAAAAAGGATCGTAGTCCCTCGATGTTGCCTTCGGTAAACGATCTAGTCCCGTACGAAAATTGCTAAAACGTATCATAAGTTTCCTTCTATGACTATATGATTGACCCACGCCCGTCCCTTCACATCCAATGATTGGGCTTCTTACCAATCCATGGTAAGATAACAACATTTAAAGGAGGAGGAAAATAACAAAGACCTTTTGAGTAGGTAGGACGCTCGTAGTTGCTTACTCACAAATCAAAACCATTTTCACACTTACACTTTCAACACATCTTTAAAAACAAACATCTCTTTGAACTATTTTTAAAACCAACACTTTGTGTGCATTCTTATAGAGACGAGAATCATTACAAAGTTTTCCGAAACAAAGGAGTTTTCAAAATACTTTCAAAGTACACCATAAAGACATTTCAAACTAAGCAATTTCAAAAGTGATCTAGCAAACAACTAAGAGCCCGTAGATAACTACAGATGAAAAGGGTGCTAATACCTTCCCTTTTCATAACCTAACCCCCGAACTCAAGAAAATATCTCAAAATGTCTTTCCTATTCTTTTCACCCTTTCCTTTATTGGATAAAAGAAAAGTCGGCGGAGACTCTTGCTATCCGCAACATTTTGTGATAAAATGCAAAAACACCCAAGTTAGTTCTCCCACCGTATCACACCAAGAAATGCACATGGTTTAAAGTAATTGTTTTGAAGGAAATTATACAAACAAAGTTCTTAAAGCAAAAAACATAGGAAATAGAAATTACTCCTGGTTGAAAGAGATAAAGATGAAGTCTTTGGCCTTCGAATTGTTGGGTCCACCATCAGAAGTTGGGAATATCCGATCGTCCAAGTCGCCACCACTTTCAGCGTCTTCCAGTGCATTGACTTTATTGTTGCTAATACGGAGAGGTGGTCTACCAGCACGAGCACGCCGAACCTCTTTTTGAGCCTTTGAAGTAAAACCCAACCCAAATTCGTCAGATTTGTAGGGATTATCAGGAATTTGTCCCCAAATAGTGCAGCCTCCGTCTTCTACAACAACCCGAGCATCCTTCAGAGAGGCCATTCTTGGTGTACCTTTAGAGATTCCATGAGTAGTAGGAGTATATACAACAACCATTGGAGGGATTACCTCAAATTCTTGATAGGGGGTTTCAATGAATTCGCCATCCATTTCAACGTATTTGAAAGAATTCAAATAACTAGCCATATATTCTTCCTCTCCACGGACTGTGACAAGCTTCCCTTTTACTGGGTATTTCAACATTTGATGTAATGTAGAGGTAACCACACCTTCCCCATGAATCCATGAGTGTCCGAGTAAACATGAATAGGCCAGGCGAATATCCATTACATAGAAATTTGAATTGAAGACGTGAGATCCTACCTTGATCGGGAGATCAAACTCTCTATGGACCATCCTCTTTGACCCATCGAAGGCTCTTACCACAATATATCTAGGTTTCAACACCAACCTATCATAATCCAGTCTATCCAAAGAACCTTTAGGTAAAACATTGAGGGAGGACCCAGTATCTACCAACACATGCGCCAGATTGCTTCCTTTGCATTCAATAGAGATGTGGAGAGCCTTGTTGTGATTCTTCCTCGCCGGAGATAAATTTGCATCAGAAAATCCCAAGCCATTGTCAGCAGTTAAGCGTGCAACACAATTCTCAAATTGATCCGAAGTGGTCTCTTGTGGTACATGGGCATTCTTCAGGAATTTCAACAAAGCTTGGGCATATGCTTCGGAGCATAATAACAAGGATAACATGGATATCTTTGAGGGTGTCTGCCCCAATTGTTCCACTATTTTGTAATCACTTTTTCGGATGATCTTCATAATTTCTTCCATCTCTTGTCTAGATGAGTCTTCAATTATCACTTATTTTGAGGGTATATCAGGGCAGGCTCAACAACTTTCTCTTTACCTCGGGTATCAGTAGTTGGTCTAGCAGCAGGAATATGAACAGGTTTTGTTGGATGAGAGTTCTCGGAGAGAAGAACTTTCCTGTCCTAGTGACCTTACTAGTTCCAGCAACGTTTTGTAATTTCAGGCTCTTCATTTTCAATAATCCATGGCTCTTGTTTGACACCATGATAATAAACTTTTTCCCCATAGTTCCAAGGCACAACTTTGTCAGAAGAATAGGGGATTGGCTTTGATGTAGTGATAATCAGGGGAGCCACTCTTGGCTCAAACCGAATCCTTATAGGTCCTTTAGAGGTGATTCTAAAGGGGTGTTAGAGATTGTGATTATGGAAACATATTGAGGTAAACTTTGCATGGATGGAGTTTTCTCGAACATAATTTCATGGGTATCAATCAGGCGTTGGATACCTTTCTTCAGCCACATACATCCATTGGTTTGGGAAGCACAATGGTAATAATTTTCAAGGCAGCCAGGAAATAAACCGGCTCTCAGCAAATTCTTCTTAACAGTCAATAAGGGAGTAGTCAAATCGTTGATTGTTGAGACAAAGGAGGCATCGTCAATAGAATTGACACCTTTACCATGACTAGTATGGGAGAAGTAATGACATTAGGGTTTTGTGGAGAGTCAAACTCAATCACTTTGTTATCAATCAAATCTTGGATCTTGCTCTTTAAGGCCTAACAATCATTGGTATCATGCCCATAGCTATTGGAATGATAGACACATCTTGCATTCGGGTTATATTTCGAAGATGAAGTATTGTGGTTTTGAGGAGGATTCCTCAGTGTTACCAAATCTTCCTTCAACAGATGTTGTAAATTTTGAGACAGTGGCATGTTGATTCTAGTGAATTTCCTTCTTGGGGCATCGGGCCTTTTTTAATTGTTTGATTGTTATGGTCGTTGAACTGGGGTCGGGTTTGAAATCAATATTGCTCCTACCGATTGGTGACAATCGTTCTTGACACAACTCCTTTGTCCATAAACGAAACTAGTTTCCTTCTTACCAATGAATGATTTTTTCACAGCATTAGAGGCGAAGGCCATTGGGATATTTCCACTTTTGATTCCATTTTCAACATGTTTACAAGTTAAAATCAACTCAATAAACCCTGACGTAGAACTCATTATCAGCAAATTAAAGAATGGACCTGTCAAGGTGCCCATGAACATGTCCACTAACTCTCGATCAGTCAACGGGGGTTGCACTCTTCCAGCCAGGTCTCTCCATTTTTGAGCATACTCCTTAAAGCCTTCATTTAGACCCATAGTCATATTTTGTAATTACACGCGGGTTGGTGCAAGGTCAGCATTATATTGATATTTTCTATAGAAGGCAGCAGCCAGATCCTCCCATGTATGGATATTAGTTCCTTCAAGTTGATAGAAGCACTCCAACTGTGTCCCAGATAACCTTTCTTGGAAGAAGTGTACCCATTACTTCCTATCGGTGGTGTGTGGTTGAATCTTCCAGACATAAGACCACAAATGCATCTTTGGACAGGAGACCCCGTCGTATTTGGCAAAGATAGGAACCTTGAATTTGTGGAGAATGACCACCTCAGGGACCAAACCTAAGTCTCCAAAGTCCAAACCAGGCACTGTTTGGATCTCTACATCCTTAAGCCAGTCTTCTAGCTGTTTGTACTTCTCATCCGCCTGTAGATACTACTCTTCGGAATAGTCTTTGTCCTCAGTAATCTAGTTATTTCCACCCCTAACTCTAGAGCTTCTAACCTCTTCTTCTTGATTGTCTTCATCTTTATAAGAAGCCTCTCGCAATCCTGTGCCTACCCTACTAGGTGACATCTTGCATGCCCTCTACACTCGTACTGTGCGAAGAAGAGGGACTCTTATGTGTTGTATGTCGTTGCTATCGAGGTGGTTTATTTCGCACCTCCCTAAGTCTGTGCTGAAGAACAAAGAAGGTTTAGGTTGGTCCTACATAATAATGTAACTTGCCCATACAGATATTCTTTGGAGTTCCCAGGTTATGGAGGACATTGCTGTCATTGATTGTTGTGGGGGATATCCTAATGTCCCATTGCTTGGAATTAGAGGAGGTATAACCTACAGTCCTTGTTTAGATTTGCGACAATTTGGTCAAGCTCGGAGAGACGGTCCCCATGAGCTACTTCTTGAGGATATTGCCTTTGACTACAAGGAAGACATTAAGGAGCATCGCCGAATGTTCATACGAGCTTGGGGCATGGTGAACAGATCTGACCCCCAAGAGTTGGGACCAAAGACTTCTCTTCTTATGCAGCCTTATCTCCAATGGGTTCGAGCTCGTGCTCAGAAGCTTGGGATGCCTTATGAAGCCGTATTTCCTGTAATCGTGGAGCCCACTAATGAAGAAGGCGTTCCTTACACGGTTCTTTATCCTTACATGTCTACTGACCTTGGGGCATTGAAGAGGTCTTAGATTCAGCTTAAGGAGGAAAAGGATACTTACCGGGAGAAGTACCATGAGCAAGAAAGGAAGATTTTGAAGCTCACTAGGCAGCTCGAGAACGAAAGAATGATCAATGACTATGTCAGCACGAAGGAGAAGCGCCCATGGGATTTTTGATTTTTGCTTTTCTAGTTTTAGATTTTGTTTTACATTTACTTCTTTGTAATGCCTCAAAGGCATTGTTGACCCTTTTACAAGTTATTCTAATAAAGTTTGTTTAATTTTTGGTTTGCAAATTTAAATCTCCCAAAGTCTTTGAAATCATTACATACGCATCCCATTGTCATACACATCATTACATGTATCATTACAGGTTTCTCATCTCCTTCGCTGTTTATTTCAGCACGAAATGTCTTCTGAAACGTCTTCCGATCAAGCCATCAAAGCTCTTCAGGCACAGAATGCCAAATTCCAAGAGATGTTCTTGAGCTTAGCTAAAGGGCAAGAGGATTTGAAGACTCTCATTCTGAAGGAGAAGAAGAAAAAGAAGAAGAAGGTGCTTCTTTTGAGTATGGGTAAAAGATTTGGGAATAGATTGCAACATGAAGCTGATCTGATCTCTTTGTCCAAGGACGGGGAAAACCAAGAAGAAGAAAAGGGCTCCAGTCCTGTAGTCTCTGATAATGATACTGATTTTGATGATGAGCAATATCCTCCTGCCAAGGATACGTACAAGCAACTAGAAGACTGGCTGAGTGCTATGGAGGTTCAGAAGATCCATGGCTTGGATTTCGAAGATCTAGGACTGGTATCAGGAGTTGTGATCCCTCACAAGTTTAAAGCCCCAATTTTTGCCAAGTACGATGGAGTGTCCTGTCCAAAACTCCATCTCCGTTTATATGTCAGGAAAATCCAACCCCACATTGCTGAGAGAAATTTGTGGTTGCATTCCTTTCAAGATAGTCTGTCAAGGACTCAACTTGAATGGTTTTATCAGCTGGAAGGAGCCAATATCCGAAACTGGGAAGACCTTGCTGCTGCTTTTTACAAATAGTACCAGTATAATGCCGACCTTTCTCCCACTCGTACTCAGCTCCAGAGTATGTCATTGGGTGCAAGTGAAGGTTTTAAGGACCATGCTCAAAAGTGAAGAGATTTGGATGGCAAAGTTCAACCCCCTTTATCTGATCGAGAGTTAGTTGATATGTTCTTAGGGACGCTATCTGGTCCATTTTTAAATCATCTGATCAGCAGTTCATCATCTGGATTTACTGAATTGAATCTAACTGGAGAGAGAGTATAAGCTGGTATCCAAAGTGGTAAGATACAGAAGGATACTTCATCAAGTGCAGTGAAGAAGCCTTTCACCGGTAAGAAAGAAGCTAGTGCAGTCTACGGCCCGAGGGGCCAAAGTAGACCTGAACACCATCTGTTTTACCCTAAAATTTTCCCTCTCATTCTATCAAGATTCTCCTCACAAGACTCTTTGGAGTCAAGACCAGATTGGGGTTTGCTCAGCTCAAGACCACTCCTTGCACTGATGACCTGAAATTAGGGTTTGAGATTGCACAGGGATTTTTGGACTTCCAATGCTCAATGTGACTTTCAAACTTCATGTTGGACACCTAATATTTCTCATACCAAGTTTCAAGCCTTGAATCAAATTTTTGCCCATTCAATTGGACAGTTGACCTAAAAATCAGCTGTATTGGGGAAAAAGTCAACTGTGGCCAATTTACAGTCAAAGCTCATAATTTTTTATCCACGTCAACATTATAGACTCATATGAACCATTTGATCAAGTTTGGACCACAACTCCTCAAGAAATTTGATCAGATCATCAAAAGGGCAAAATGGTCATTTTTAGGGTTTTGACTGTAGAAGGGCAATTTCTGATTTTTCACCTAGCCAATGGCAAATTGGGTTCAAGCATGGTTTCAAGGACTCAATGGTATCATCTTTACCTAATCACAAGGTTCAAAAGATCTCAAAAGCATTGGATTGACAGATGAATTTTCCAGTCAATTGATCAAAAATCAACTGTACACTGAAAAGTGAAACTTTGACTTTTTGGTCAAAATCAAGTGCCAAGGGTCATTTTTCACAAATATGTGTTAAAACATGTAACTTGTTCATCAAGAAACCTAATTTTGGAAATTAGGGTTTAAAATGGAAAATTTTCATAACTTAGAAATAATCTATGTAATGAAAATTTCTTATTTTTTTCCAACTTTGCCCAACTTTTTCACCATGATGCAATTGGATTCAAAGAAAACTTCCAACATGAAAGTTGTAGTCCTCCACAAAATTTAAAACTTTGATTAACAAAGTTTTCCCAAAAGATGCTTGTATCTCAAGTTATGATTTTGTGAATAAGGGTTCATGAAACTTTTAACTTAGTGAAATTTTGCCCTAGTTTAGGCAGGATTTTGACCTATCTTCATGGAAACTTTTCACATAGTTCCAAGTGAAATCTCAAAATTCATTTCAAATATGGATTGTAGAGCATGTTATAAGTTTTCCAAAATGTCCAATAACTCTCCAAGATCATTTGTGGTTAGGGAGAATCGAAGGATTGAAAATGGCAAATTATCACTTTTGTATAAGGCATTTTACACCATGCTACAACTTGCAAATCTGCCCAAAGCATGCTTGTACTTGGTTTACAGGTTCTAATCCTTTATACACTTATAAATTAAATGCAAATACATTGGATTATGGCATTGTTCTGATCTATGGAGCATTATACAAAGGTTTAATCCAAAAATGGCATAAAGGTAACATTGCCACTTTGATGAAGCATGCTTTATGTCAAATTGTTTATCTTGAGCCATGCACTAAGCCTTTTGTTGCAAAAAAAGTTCACTAATATCAGGAAAGGTGTACCAACTATCAGCAGGCCTCAAGATAACTTGTACAACCTTGGCATTGTCAATTCCAACTTTTGCTTCAAAAGCAAGTAACTTGCAAAAGTCCACACAACTTTGTAATCTGATAAGAGCAAGCTTTATGTTCATTTCAAACAAGTTTGACATATTTTCTAAGGCCAGAAACACGAGCTCAAAGCCTCTCAAACACCCTTAAGCACAAAAACTCCAACTTCTGCCCAAAACAACGCATTTTCTGCAAACACCAAGCCAAAACAAATTCCACTCGTGCGTTTTGTCCCAAACCACTTCAGACACATTACATACATCCCATCCAAGCTACCCAAGTCCATGTCTAGCCACTGTAACTCCATTTTCACACTTCACCATTTTTACTTTGAAGCTTTACAGGTTGAGTTCTACAAGCACATTCAGACAAGTTCAAAGCAAGCAAAGCATTGGGGAAGGTTGAGTGAACTTCAGGCAAGCTAACACGACCTTCAGGCCTAATCCAAAACCCCTACATTGCCATATCCAATCTTGGCTGAAGCAGGTAAGTTTCAAACTTCTATCTCCATATTTAGGAATCATTAGGCTTAGGTTTGTGAAGCAAAAATGTAGCCCTTAATGTCCTTGAACGATACAAATGCATAGAATTCATTTATGTTAACTGAGCTAGGAGAATTTAGATGTTGAAGTTGCTGAAAAAACTAGGTTAGAATTTAGGGCCAAGGAAATTCTCTCTGGTCTTTGAGAGTTAGATCAAGTTTTTTATATCATTAGAATCGTGGTTTAAAGCTCTATAATTTTCATGTTATGAGTTTTTGATTTCATGCAAAGACAAGAGAGAACAGGTTGAAGATGCAGAACGCGCGTTTTTTGTCTCAAGGTCAGGGACGAAGTGCAACTTGGGTTGGGCCTGACTTGTTTCTACTTTTGACATCCTCCATTTTGTTTTCTGCACCCCATTGGCCCATTTCTCCTATTTTTTTATATTTTCTCATTTATTTCATATTTTCTGACTTTATTTATTTTTCTAAATATTAAAAATCACCAAAAATATTTTCTTAATTTTCACATTTTTATTTTATTATTTTTATTATTTTTTATGACAAAAAATAGTTTATTAGGTTAAATATAATTTATTTTCTTGAATAAACTTATAAATAATATAAAAATATTATATATTTTTATTTTTATTATTTATACACTTAAAATAATATTTCCATACAATATTTAATTTTTCAACATTTTTGTACATATTTTTATTTATTTTCTTGTACATAAAAATAAATAAATAAATGATATAATATATTTTCTTTTAAAACCAAAAATTAGGGTTTTCACCCTTTCCAAAAATAATCATATTATTTTCCTTTTTTTAAGACATTAAATAAATCTCATTTTTTTACATACATAAAAATAAATACAATTTTTTTTTGCATATTTATATTTAATTGTCCATTTAAATATTTGTTTATTAATTTATTTGTACAAGTAAATTCAATATGGTTTTAATAGTTTTAGGGTTTTATTTTGAGCAATATCCCCATATTCAAACTTGTATCCCCCTCCCCATAATAACGTTGTAATAGTCTTAGATTTACTTTTACGCATTTTATCGCTTTCAAATGCCATGATAGTAAATTAGGGTTTGTATGATAACCAAAAATCAAAACAAATAGCATGACTAAACACAAGACAAAAATGCATGAAAAATGACAACACAATGCACACAAGCATCTCTAGGGTTTTACCCACTTGTTTCCTTAAAAAACATGGCCATGGTATGCATGCTAGGTATCTTGGCAAAGCAAAACAAAAACAAAAAGATCATAGTCCCTCGATGACGCTATCTTGGTTGCCTATACAAAAATGATCTAGTCCCTCAAAAACTTGCTAAGATACTTGGTAACATTGTTATCATGGTCATACAATGACCCGCGCCTGTCCCGTTTAACATCCAAAGATGGGGTTGTTTACCAAATACAATGGTAAAACAACAATGTCAAAGGGTAAAAATGTGTAGGAAAGATCTTTGAGTAGGGTAGACAACTCCTAGTTACTTGATCAAATTTGCAAACCATCCTTGCTATTTTCAAAAACACACAATACATTTCAAAAGAAATTCCCAACAAATTTTCAAACATTGAAACATTTTTCAAAAGATAAACACCTTTGTATACATTCAAACAAGAATCATTACAAAGGTTGCCTAAACAAAGGTCTCTTTTCAAAATACTTTTAAAACCACACATAAAAGCACCATTTCAAACAATTGGAAAAGAAAATCAAGTGATCTAAACAAGTAACTAAGAGCCCATGGAAAACCATGGATGAAAAGGGTGCTAGCACCTTCCCTTTTCATAATCTACCCCCCGAACCCAAGAAAATAACTCAAAGGTCTTTCTTGTGCTTTTTGACCTTTCCTTTGGATAAAATAAAAAGTCGGTGGCGACTCTTGCTTAACCGAAACATTTTCGAACACAAACGCAAAATCTCAAAGTCAGTTCTCCCACTGTATCACAGAACTGGAGACTCTACTGGGGATTAATTCAAAAAGTGGGGTTACCTTAGGGTTTAGATCACCTTTACATGCTTATCTTGCTTGACTTATATGCTTTACACTTTGGTTCTATTGTTTGGGTTTGAATCCTCTACCCGGATTTGGGAAATATTCATAGGTAAATAGCAATACGTTGTGGAAACTATGCGGGGTATACCGACATGGTTGAAGCAATAGCTATATTAGTGCGACATATTTGTGGGTACCGGTAGCCTTTGAGTTAATCAAAGAGAATACGGGGCCGCCGAGTGATGTCATAAAGCACTAATGGACTTTTAGAACCTTTACTTGACCATCTTGGCCTTTTAGGATGTAGTGAGATGATCGGCTTTGGTGCAGTCCGAAGTTGGTAGATACTCGATACTACACTCATTGAGGGTTGTTTTCTTGGAATATTTCGGTCGCCAGTAAAGTGGCTAAACTGAAACAATGAACACAGAAAATAATCCAGTGATATTGAGCTCCTTAGAACCCGATTACTATTTATAGGATAGGTTGAGCCAACTAAACTTCAAGAGGGTACTTACCTATGAAGCCCCATGCAAGCCTGAAACTAGGATCTTGTGTGATTTGTTTGTACATATATACTTGTGCATAACATCATGGAAATCATGAAGCATCATATGCATCCACTAACCATTTCAAGGATTTTGGATCTTCATCTTTGTTCCTGTTTTGTAGGTTATGGAATCACTCTGCAGGAAAACTATTCAGGTCAACCTTGTGAGAATCCCTCCTCAACTCAAGGAGATTGCTTCCAAGATTCCAGAGTATTCTCTATTCACTAAGAGACATGGTCGACTTCTCAACTTGGTCAACTCTAACACAGAGGAAGACATGGTGAAAGTTCTCTTTCAGTTCTTTGACCCCTTATACCACTGCTTCACATTTCCTGACTACCAGCTAGTGCCTACTTTGGAGGAATTTTCTCAACTCTTGAGGATTCCTATTCTCTATCAACTACCTTTCAACGGTACGGAAAGAGATCCAAAGCCTGAAGATGTTGCTCAAGACCTACATTTTCAACCATCTAATGTCATAGGTCATTGGGAAACCAGAAGTGGTGTCAAGGGTTTCTTGGCAAAGTTTCTGTTTAAGAAAGCTCAAGAATGCTGGAATTCTCTAGACCTGCAAGCTTTTGAGGAGATTGTAGCTCTTCTCATCTATGGGTTGGTCTTGTTCCCAAACCCTGACCAACTTATAGATGTCAATGCTGTCAAAATTTTCATGGCTCGCAACTCGGTGCCTACATTGCTTGGGGATATCCTCCACTCATTTCACACTCGAACAATGAGGAAAAGAGGTGTTCTCATGTGTTGTACTCCTCTACTGGCAAGATGGTTTATTTCTCATCTTCCCCAATCAGTCTTGAAGAATGAGAAAGGTATGAGGTGGTCACAGCGATTGATGACTCTTACACATTCAGATGTTCATTGGTGTTCTCGATCCATAGAAAATGTTATCATCATTGACCGTTGTGGGGAATTCCCTAATGAACTTCCACTTGGCAGTAGGGGAGGAATTACCTACAACCCCTGCTTGGCTCTGAGACAGTTTGGGTATGCCTGAAGGGATGGCCCACATGACATGTTGATCCCAGACTTAGTTTTTGACTTCGACAACGATGCTCAAGGACTTCGACAAAGGTTTATCCGAGCTTGGAGGATGCCCAACAAGGTGGACAGTAAGACCTTGGGACACAAGAATTCCATCCCTCTTGAGCCTTACCTCAAGTGGGTACGAACCCGCGCCCAAAGTCTTGTGATGCCTTACCCCTATATTCTCCCTGTGATCAAAGAGCCTGTTATGGAAGGAGAGGTTCCATACACCCTCCTACATCCTGATATGCCAACATCACTAGAGGATTTGCAAAGGAGTTGGATACAGCTCAAGGGAGAACATGATACTTTTGAATCCCAATTCTACGCCAGTGAGAAGAAGGTTTTAGAACTTACTCGTCAACTCCACGAAGAGCAGACTCTTAACACCTACATTGCACCAAAGAGTGTGTGCAACGTCTTTTTACATTAGAATTTTGTATTATTTTGCCCATGGGGCACTGATGTACTAACAAATTATATCTTATTAATATGACGTGTATTCCTTTTTGTTTACAACAAATTTGAATTTCTGAATCCTTGAATGCATTACATGAATACATATCATTCATCATATGCATAAACAGGTCTTCACACCAGGTTTCCTTATCTCTCTGCTGTTTATTTCAGCAAGATGGATATTGAGCAGACGGTTAAAGATTTGCAAGCGCAGAATTCACAGTTCCAATAGCTACTCATGACCCTAGCCAAGGGGCAGGAGGAGCTCAAAACCTTACTGGAAAAGGAAAAAGGGAAAAAGAAAAAGAAGAGAGTTGGTTTGGCTACCATGGGTAGAAGATTTAAAGGTCAAGCCAGAAGGGTCCTGGATTTCCCCTCAACCTCTGATGAAGGGGTAGGAAAAGGAAAGGGAGTTGCAGTACCATCTGAGTCTGAGGAAGAAGAAGAGGAGGAGGATAAAGACTATTCTAAACAGCAGTACCCTCCTGCAGATGAAAAATACAAGAATCTGGAAGAACGTCTGGCAGCCATGGAGGTGCAGAGATTGCCTGGGCTGGATTTTGAGGAACTAGGGTTGGTTTCTGGAATTGTCATTCCCCCCAAGTTTAAAGTGCCTCTTTTTGCTAAATACGATGGGGTGTCTTGTCCCAAGACGCACCTACGATCTTACGTCAGGAAAATTCAACCACATTATTCTGACAAAGACCTGTGGGTCCATTTCTTCCAGGACAGTTTGTCAGGGACGCAGTTAGATTGGTTCTACCAGCTAGAGAGGTCTGACGTGCATAATCGGGAGGATTTGGCTGCTGCCTTCTACAAGCAGTATCAATATAATGCGGACTTAGCACCAATCAGTTACAGAGTATGGGCATGGTCTCAAATGAAGGATTTAAGGAGTATGCCCAAAAATGGAGAGACTTGGCAGGACGGGTACAACCACCTCTATCTGAGAGGGATCTTGTAGACATGTTCTTGGGTACACTGTCAGGTCCTTTTTTCAATCACCTGATTGGAAGTTCATCTGCGGGGTTCACCGAGTTAATTCTGACTTGTGAAAGAGTTGAAGCCGGAATCAAGAGTGGTAAAATTCAGAAAGATTCATCTGCTTCCGCTGCCATAAAAAAGCCTTTTCCAGCAAAGAAAGAAGTATCAGCTGTCTACTCCCAAAAGGGTCAAGGAATAGTTGAACGCCGGCCAGCGGTGGGGGCCGTAATGATTCAGAAGTCTGCAGCTGATCAGCCCAGAAACAATCAACCCAGAACTAACCAAGCAAGGGTAGAAAGGCCTGTATGGAAATTCACTCAGATAAACATGATTCCTTCTCAAGTTTGACCCCATCTCTTGAAGCTAAACCTTGCAACCTTGAAAGAGGCACCGAAGAATCTGAATACAACTTCTCCGTACTACCATTTAAACGCCAAGTGTGCTTATCATTCAGGGAGTATAGGGCACGACACCAACAATTGTTGGGCCCTTAAGAATAAGATTCAGGATTTGATAGATGCTAAAGAAGTGGAATTCGACGCCCCTGAAAAGTCGAATGTGATCTCTACTCCAATGCCAAGGCATGGCCATAATACTCATGCTGTTGAAGAAGATCTTTTTGTTGCTACTGTTGATGATTTGATGACTCCACTACCGATAATCAAGCTGAATTTGTTGAAGGCTGGGATTTTCCAAGGTTGTGAAGAAGATTGCTACCCTTGTTCATCCTTACCAACCGACTGTCCGTTGTTGAAGTTAGGCATCCAACGCCTAATGGATAATCAAGAAATCCTTTTTTAGAAGACTCCTGTTACACCGACTCCCGTCAATCATGATTCAATAATTACCATATCCGCCAATCTTTCCAAGGTCTCCAAAAGACCTGTTAAGATTACATCCGATCCAAAATTTGTACCTTTAAAGATAACTATGTCGGGGCCCATCCCGTACAAGTCCAACAAATCAATACCGTGGAACTATGGTGGAGAAATCTACTACCACGGTGTTAAGCAAATTGAATCAACTGAAGAAAGTTCTGATGAAGAGACTTCCGACATTGGAAACATTGCTGGAACTAGTAAAATCACCCGCAATGGAAGAATTTTCTCTTCGGAGATTGCTCCTCCAAGGGAAATCTTCGGACCCTCAAATGCTCCTAAGGTTACCCCTGTACCGGTCAACATATCTGCAAGAACTCCAATTATTGAAGAAATTGTAACTCCTGTGGTTGTCCCCTCTGCTGTTGCTGATGATAGAGGGAAAGGGATCCAAGAAGAGCCCGTCAGGACGAGGGCTCATCCGTTGATCATCCCCAGAACCACTCATAAAGAAATGGAAGAGATTTTAAAAATAATCAAGAAAAGCGATTATGATGTTGTGGAACAACTGGGGCAAACCCCCTCAAAGATCTCAATGTTGGCCTTGTTGCTTTGTTCCAAAGCTCATGCTAAAGCCCTGATCAGATTTTTGAAGACGGCCCACATGCCACAAGAAACCTCCGCAGATCAGTTCCAGGAATGTGTAGCTAGCCTAACAGTTGACAATGGTCTGGGATTCTCCGATGCCGATTTAACATCTAAAGGGAGAAAGCATAATGACGCTTTGCATGTCTCGGTGGAATGAAGAGGGACTACTCTAGCTCACGTTCTGGTAGACACTACTTCGTCTTTAAATGTCTTGCCGAAGAAAGCATTGGACAAATTGGACAGTGAAGGCCTAACCCTGAAGCCCAACAATATCATTGTTAGAGCCTTTGATGGTTCTAAAAGGATGGTCCACGGGGAGGTGGACATCCCGATTAAAGTGGGAACTGAAACCTTCAACTCCATATTCTACGTAATGGACATCCGTCCTTCCTATTCTTGCTTGTTGGGAAGAACCTGGATTCACCATGCTGGAGCGGTCACTTCTACTCTGAATCAAAAGCTCAAGTACACTGTCCAGGGGAAAATTATAACTATTCACGGTGTAGAGGAATATATGATAAGCCATCTTAATTCTTTCCGCTATGTGGAATTAGATGGAAAATTCATAGAAACCCCTTTCCAACACTTCGAGGAAGTTTCTGAAGAGATTGCAGCAACCAAGACAGTGTCTTCTGTACCCGTGGTTACCAGACCTCCGCCTCGGATGTCGTCTCTCAAAGATGCAAAGGCTGTGATTGAAGAAGAAGGAAGCACAATCTGGGGGCAGCTTCCCGATTTTCTTTTCAAATATGATAAATTCGGCCTGGGTTTCACTGCTTCTGCTCAAAAGGCTATGCGTCGCTCCCGGGCTGGAGGGCCACTAGTGAAGATCACCCATCATGGAGTCAATGCTTTGGAGGATAGCAAAGAGGAGAGCAACTTGGAAGACTGGATTTTCCTTACGGTGGATGGAGGACTGTGCAATTGGGAGGCAAATGACTTTGTTCCCATTACTTTCATAAATCAGTAATTTATCTTTCAAACATTTTTGTTGGTTTGTAATAATTCTTGAACAATTCGTACACTTTTAACCTTGTGCCTTGCCCGAGGCACATAGGTCCATTTGTAAGGGTTTGATTTTTCATCTTCATATGCCATTTTAATGAATCATGGATGTTTTCACATATAAACTTTTATGTTCATTGTCTTTCTTTTTACATTTTATTTGTTTAAAGGTGGCTATCCCTTACACACACCAACACTCACAAATGCAGGTACCCTTCCATTCTGGATTCCATGGGTAACAATTCTGCTATGGCCTTCAGTGAATCTGAAGATCTGGTCTACCATGCCGAGTACGAAGGTGATGAAGACTGTGAAGTGCCGGGAGAGTTGGCCAGACTTCTACAACAGGAAGAAAGAGCAATTCTGCCTCATGAGGAGATATTAGAGACAATCAACTTAGGTTCTGATGAAGACAGAAAAGAAGTCAGAGTGGGTGCCAACCTAGAGCCAAGTGTCAAAAAGCGCCTAGTTTAGCTGTTGAATGAATATGTTGAGATCTTCGCCTGGTCTTACGAAGACATATCGGGACTCGATACAGATATTATAGTTCACCGTCTACCCACAAGAGACGACTGTCCACCAATTAAACAAAAGGTCCACCGCATGAGGCCCGACATGTCTGAAAAGATCAAAGCAGAAGTTATAAAGCAGTTCAATGTCGGGTTTCTTGCTATTACTTCCTATCCACAATGGGTTGCTAGCATTGTGCCCGTGCCTAAGAAGGACGACAAAGTCAGAATGTGCATGGATTACAGAGACTTAAACAAGGCTAGCCCTAAAGATGACTTTCCACTACCGCACATTGATATCTTGGTTGACAACACATCTCAGCACAAGGTATTTTCTTTCATGGACAGATTTTCAGGGTACAACCAGATCAAAATGGCACCTGAAGACATGGAGAAAACTACTTTTGTTACACAGTGGGGTACGTTCTGCTACAAGGTGATGCCATTCGGACTGAAGAATGCCGGGCAACCTATCAACGTGCCATGGTAGCTTTATTTTATGATATGATACATCATGAGATAGAGGTCTACATAGACGACATGATAGTCTGATCACAGACAGAAGAAGAACACCTCGACCATCTACAGAAGCTGTTTGTCAGGTTGATGGAGTACAAGCTTAGACTGAACCCTAACAAGTGCACTTTCGGAGTCAGGTTCGGTAAACTCTTGGGTTTCATTGTCAGCAACAAAGGCATCGAGGTTGATCCTGCCAAAGTCAAAGCTATACAAGAAATGCCTGCCCCTCGCACTGAGAAGGAGGTCATATGTTTCTTGGGACGCCTAAACTACATTGCAAGGTTCATTTCTCACCTAACGTCTACCTGTGAGCCAATCTTCAAGCTGTTGAAGAAAGATCAGGTAGTTAAATGGAATGATGACTGTCAAGTTGCTTTCGATAAAATCAAGGAGTATTTGCTAGAACCTCCTATCTTGATGCCTCCCATCGAAGGAAGACGGCTAATCATGTATCTGACTGTCCTAGAGAATTCAATGGGGTGCGTACTGGGCCAACATGACGAGTCTGGCCGAAAAGAGCATGCCATTTATTACCTTAGCAAAAATTTTACCGACTGTGAGACCCGATACTCACTGCTCGAGAAAACTTGTTACGCTTTGGTATGGGCTGCTCTCCGGCTAAGGCAATATATGTTGACTCATGCCACTTTGTTGATATCTAAGATGGATCCGATCAAGTACATCTTTGAGAAGCCTGCTTTATCTGGAAGAATAGCTAGGTGGCAGATGATCCTAACAGAATACGATATACAGTACACGACCCAAAAAGATATAAAGGGGAGTGTACTAGCTGACCATCTAGCTCATCAAGCTGTCGAAGATTACCAATCCATGAAGTTTGACTTCCCCGACGAGGACATTATGACATTGGACAACATTGAAGGCTTCAGACCATATGACGCACCTGAACAAGGATCCCGATGGACCCTGTACTTTGATGGTGCCTCCAATGCACTTGGCAACGGTATTGGCGCAGTACTCATCTCTCCACAAGGTTTCCATACACCTTTCACTGCTAGACTTTGCTTCAGCTGCACCAACAACATGGCCGAGTATGAAGCTTGTATCTTTGGTCTCAAGGCTGCAATAGACTTTGGAATCAAATCCTTGATCGTATTTGGGGACTCAACTTTGGTCATCAGTCATATCAAAGGAGAGTGGGACACTAAACATCCCAACCTCATCCCTTACAAAGAACATGTCTTGACATTGTTATCACATTTCGAGCAGATTACCTTCGAGCACTTCCCGTGAGAGGAAAATCAGCTGGGAGATGCTCTAGCTACAATGTCATCCATGTTTAAACTTAACTGGGATAATGAGGCTCCCCAAATCACCATTGAACGGATGGATGAACCTGCACATTGTCACGAGATTAATACCGAAGAAGTAGTGGACCGACCGTGGTTTCATGAAGTCAAAAGGTTTCTCGAGACGCAAGAATATCCTGAAGGAGCTTCAGTCAACGACAAAAAGTTCTTGAGGAGATTCTCTGCCAAGTTCTTCCTGAGAAATGGTATCCTATACAAGCGCAATCATGATTGCGTTCTGCTCCGTTGTGTGGACAAGGTTGAAGCTGAGCAGATCATGGCTGAACTGCACAATGGTACCTTTGGCACTCACTCTAGCGGGCATACGATGTTTAAGAAGATCCTACTGGCAGGCTATTACTAGTCTACCATGGAAGCTGACTGCCATCAACATTCCCGGACTTGTCACAAATGTCAAATCTATGCAGACAAGGTACATATACCTCCAGTTCCTCTCGATGTCTTAACAGCTCCTTGGCGATTTTCTATGTGGGGAATCAACATGATTGGAGAGATCAAGCCTACAACATCCAATGGACACCGCTTCATCCTGGTGGCCATTGATTACTTTACCAAGGGGGTCGAAGCAGCGTTCTTCGCATCCGTTACAAAGAATGTTGTTGCCCGCTTCATTAAGCAGAACCTCATTTACCGGTACGGCATCCCTGAAAGGATCATCACCGACAACGGTACAAACCTTAACAACACTATGATCACCGCCTTGTGCGAGCAGTTCCAGATTCAACATCACAATTCATCTCCCTATCGGCCAAAGATGAACGGTGTTGTCGAAGCTGCGAACAAAAATATCAAGAAGATCATACAAAAGATGACAGTCACCTACAAGGACTGGCATGAAATGTTACCGTTTGCTCTGCACGGGTACAGTACCACATCACGCACTTCAACTGAGGCAACACCCTTTTCTTTGGTATACGGCATGGAAGCTGTTTTACCTATCGAGGTTCAGATTCCCTCCTTGAGAATCATGAAAGATTCTGGTTTGAGTGAAGATGATTGGATTCAGACCCGGCTTGATCAACTTAACTTGATTGACGAAAAGCGACTTGCTGCTGTTTGCCACGGTCAGACATATCAAAAACGGATGATCAAGGCTTTCAACAAGAAAGTCAGACGCCAGGTATATCAAGTCGGGGATCTTGTAATCAAGCGGATCATCTTGCCGCAAAGTGATCCCTGGGGCAAATGGACTCCTACTTACGAAGGACCATTTATGATCAAAAACATCGTTTCTGGTGGGGCAATGATATTAACCACCATGGACGGTGACGACCTGTCGCACCCTACGAACGCAGACATAGTCAAAAGATACTATGCATAATTGACCCGGCAAGTTGAAAACCCAAAAGGGCAACTTGGGCAAAAATGGGCATCCTGGTGAATCGAAAACCCGAAAGGGCGGTTCAGGCAAAAATTATGGATAACAAAAAAAATATGTACACCCGACAAGTTGAAAACCCGAAAGGGCGACTTGGGTAAAAAAGGGTTTCCCGGTGGATCGAAAACCCGAAAGGGCGGTCCAGGCAAAAGTTAGGGAATTAAAGTGTATGACTATGTCTCGTTGGATCACTTTAAGGACAATCTCTTCACAGACAAGCTCCGGGATTCTGATCAACTCAATCATGTTCGGATGAAGCAACGAATGAACAAGATACTCAGAGTTACGAAGGCTATAGCAGAATGGGAACCCCGTGGAATCTTTACACATAGCCATCTTTCTTTGTATAAATTTTTCTCATTTTACGACAACATTCTCTTACTAGGATGTATGTCTCCTTTGTACAAAATACTTACACAAAGTTAATACAAAGATACTTCAAAGTGCAGAAAACTACTTGCCTTTTCTTCTTTTTACACTTGTGTTTTATTTGAAAACGTCCAATGATTTATTAAATGAGCATATGCATTTGAATATAATCACTGTTTATGAATAAACGAAGTGGGAAAGAATAATTACTGACAGGTTGAAAGTATAGGAAAACGTCTTTAGACTACTCCAAGAGAAATTCCCTGCAGTACATCATCTAGATCCCCAGCAGAGCTAAAACCTTGAAAAACATATCCCCAGCGGAGTTAAATTTCAAAATCCCCATCAGAGTTAAAACTTCAAACTCCCAATCCTCAGCAGAGCCAAAACTTTGAACTACGAATCCTCAGCGAAGATGAAACCTTCTTCCCCAGTCAAGTTAAGATTATCAACCCTCAGCGGAAACCATTCAGTTTTCCCCAAATTCCCTAGCAAGTTGTCTTAAAATCTGAGAATCAACCAGATAACAGTTAACTTTTGCTTCATCCCCAACCTAGGGTAATTCCCCAGTATATTGGCATACAACCCAAGCTCCTAATATCCCCAACAGAGTGAAGATTCTCATTCTTGACTCCCCAGTAGATTGGCATACAACCCAAACTCCTGAACTTTTTCCAAACAGGAATAAGCTTTTCCCCAGAGTCCTGAGCTTACTCTCTAGTAGGATAGCTACTCTCCAGCAATATAGCTATTCCCCATAGAGTTTTTCATCTCCTAACAAAGTGAAGGTTCTCATTCTTGACTCCCCAACATGAATTTGTCATAATTTTTAATCCCCTGCAGATCGAAGATTCTCATCCTTGACTCCTCATCATGAAGTCCCCAAGGATTCAAATTCCCCTAGCAGAATGAAGATTCTCATTCTCACTTCCCCGCAGAAGCCATCAGATCCTTCCTTTTTCTCCAGCAGATCAAGGTTTTCCTTTATTTGACCCCCGGTAGAGATCGCCAGAATTTTCCCTATTCCCCAACCGATTAAGGAATCCTATTGTGTAATCCCCAGCCATAGTCGTCAAAGTTCTTGGGATTCCCCAAGCAGGTTTCTCAGGTAGTACATGGCATTATTCTCACAATAGAATGTTTATCATCCTCCAACACCAAAGACTTGAAGGATCCCTATCCCCAAGAAGTCGTGAAGGATTCTCACATCCCCACAGAAGTTGTCAAAGATTTTGAATCTCCAACAGCGGTCATGGATGTATTTCCCCGGTAGTAGTCAAAGATTTCATTATCCCCAGCTATCAAGGATTTATTTTCCTCAGCAATACAGCAAATCAGCTTACATGCGCATACATTACATTCATATATCATAAACATTGATAAAACACATTTTATTGCATCATACATTTCATGCAACATAACTTTGTGTTTCAGCTAACATTTTACCCTTTTCAGGATAAGATTAAAAGATATCATTAACGATATCCAAAGATTTCAGATACAGTAAAGATACACTCCAGACATGGAAGTCATTCTATTACTCATTCAGATCTATTATTCAGATACATTACGGATACACTCCAGACACGGAAGTCATTCTGTTACTCATTCAGATTTTATTTCAGATACGCTCCAAACACGGATTCCATTCTGGCCCTTACACCAGAAGTTCGATTCTCCCCAGTGCAGTCGCCACAGAAGTCATTTTGTCACTTATTTAGATCCCAGTTACAGTTTCAAATATACTCCAGACACGAAAGTCATTCTGCTACTCATACAGATCTCAATTTCAGATACAGTCCAGATACACTCCAAACACGGAAGTCATTCTGTCAACTTAATCTGACTTTCTCCCCAGCTCAGAGATGCTCCAGACACAGAAGCCCTTCTGTCGCTTATTCAGATTTCAGATTCAGATACAATACAGATACACTCCAGACGCAGAAGTCATTCTGTTATTCATTCAGATTCTAATATAGTTACAGCTCGGGTACGCTCCAGACATGGACGCCATTCCATTTCTCATGCAGACTCAGTCTCCAGATACAGATCAGATACGTACCAAATACGGATACCATTCTGATACTCATTCTTTTGACTTACAACATGCAATTCAACACACATTCTTGGATGGTATCTACAAGCCTATCTCTTACAAGATTCTGTCACCTCTCCAAATGGCATCTTTAAGCCCATTCCCTCAACTATACTTTGACGAGTGCAAATTTACGGGCAATCTAGTGTCCAATCATCTTTTACCTTCGAGTCAAGAATGACAAACTCGCCAATCTAACTCTTCAGGTCAAAGAAGATTGAACAGGGGAAGATGTTGTACCCCAAAATTTGCCCTCTCATTCTATCAATATTCTCCTCACAAGACTCTTTGGATTCAAGACCAGATTGGGGTTTGCTCAGCTCAAGACCACTCCTTGCACTGATGACCTGTAATTAGGGTTTGAGTTTGCACAATGCTCAATGTGACTTTCATACTTCATGTTGGACTCCTAAGATTACTCATACCAAGTTTCAAGCCTTGAATCAAATTTTTGCCCAATCAATTGGACAATTGACCTAAAAAACAATTGTATTAGGAAAAAGTCAACTGTGGCCAATTTACAGTCAAACCTCATAATTTTTTATCCACATCAACATTATAAACTCATATGAACCATTTGATCAAGTTTGGACCATAACTCCTCAAGAAATTTGATCAGATCATCAAAAGGGCAAAATAATCATTTTTAGGGTTTTGACTATAGAAGGGCAATTTCTGATTTTTCACCTAGCCAATGGAAAATTGGGTTCAAGCATGGTTTCAAGGAGTCAATGGAATCATCTTGACCTAATCACAAGGTTCAAAAGATCTCAAAAGCATCAGATTGATAGATGAATTTTCCAATCAACTGATCAAAAATCAACTGTACACTGAAAAGTCAAACTTTGACTTTTTGGTCAAAATCAAGTTCCAAGGGTCATTTTTCACCAATATGTGTCAAAACATGTAACTTGTTCACCAAGAAACCTAATTTTGGAAATTAGGGTTTAAAATGGAAAATTTTCATAACTTAGAAATTTTCTAAGTTATGAAAATTTCTTATTTTTTCCCAACTTTGCCCAACTTTTTCACCATGATGCAATCGGATTCAAAGAAAACTTCCAACATGAAAATTGTATTCCTCCACAAAATCTACAACTTTGATTCACAAAGTTTTCCCAAATATGCTTGGATATCAAGTTATGATTTTGTGAATATGGGTTCATGAAACTTTTAACTTAGTGAAATTTTGCCCTAGTTTAGGCAGGATTTTGACCTATCTTCATGGCAACTTTTCACATAGTTCCAAATGGAATCTCAAAATTCATTTCAAAGATTGATTGTATAGTATGTTACAAGCTTTCCAAAATGTCCAAGAACTCTCCAAGATCATTTATGGTTAGGGAGAATTGAAGGATTGAATATGGAAAATTATCACTTTTGTCTAAGGCATTTTACACCATGCTACAACTTGCAAATATGCCCAAAGCATGCTTTTACTTGGTTTATAGGTTCTAATCCTTTCTACACTCATAAATTAAATGCAAATACATTGGATTATGGCATTGATCTGATCTATGAAACATTATACAAAGGTTTAATCCAAAAATGGCATAAAGGTAACATTGCCAATTTGATAAAGCATGCTTTATGTCAAATTATTTATCTTGAGCCATGGACCAAGCCTTTTGCTGCAAACAAAGTTCAATAATATCAGGAAAGGTGTACCAACTATTAGCAGGCCTCAAGCTAACTTATACAACCTTGGCATTGTCAATTCTAACTTTTACTTCAAAAGCAAGTAACTTGCAAAAGTCCACACAACTTTGTAATCTGATAAGAGCAAGCTTTGTGTTCATTTCAAACAAGTTTGACATATTGTCTAAGGCCAGAAACACGAGCTCAAAGCCTCTCAAACACCATTAAGCACAAAAACTCCAACTTCCTCCCAAAACAGGGCATTTTCTGCAAACACCAAGCCAAAACAAATTCCACTCGTGCGTTTTGTCCCAAACAACTTCAGACACATTGCATACATCCCATCCAAGCTACCCAAGTCCCTGTCTAGCCACTGTAACTCCATTTTCACACTTCACCATTTTTACTTTGAAGCTTTGCAGGTTGAGTTCTACAAGCACATTCAGACAAACTCAAAGCAAGCCAAGCGTTGGGGAAGGTTAAGTGAACTTCAGGCAAGCTAACACGACCTTCAGGCCTCATCCAAAACCCCTACATTGCCATATCCAAACTTGGCTGAAGCAGGTAATTTTCAAACTTCTATCTCCTTATTTAGGAATCATTAGACTTAGGTTTGTGAAGCAAAAATGTAGCCCTTAATGTCCTTGAACTGTACATACGCATAGAATTCATTGTTGTTAACTGAGCTAGGAGAATTTAGATGTTGAAGTTGCTAAAAAAACTAGGTTAGAATTTACGGCCAAGGAAATTCTCTCTGGTCTTTGAGAGTTAGATCAAGTTTTTTATATCATTAGAATCGTGGTTTAAAGCTCTATAATTTTCATGTTATGAGTTTTTGATTTCATGCAAAGACAAGAGAGAACAGGTTGAAGATGCAGAACGTGCGTTTTTTGTCTCAAGGTCAGGGACGAAGTGCAACTTGGGCTGGGCCTGGCTTGTTTCTACTTTTGACACCCTCCTTTGTGTTTTCTGCACCCCCTGGCCCATTTCTCTTATTTTTTATATTTTCTCATTTATTTCATATTTTCGGACTTTATTTATTTTTCTAAATAATGAAAATCACCAAAAATATTTTCTTAATTCAGGGCTGTGGCGAAGGTTGCCATATGTTTTCAATTCTGCCTACTGGTTGCCACTTATTGAAATCAGGTGTTCAACGCTTGATGGATAATAGAGAGATCTTGTTCGAGAAGACTATGATTCTGTTAGTTCCAATTGAAGATGTTGCCATCATAACCATTTCTGCCAATCCTTCCAAGGCTTCCTCGAGAAAGCCTGTTAGGATTACACCCATTCCAAGAATCGCTCTGTTAATCATTACTATCCCTGGTCCTATCCCATACACTTCGGATAAGGCTGTCCCTTAGCACTATGGGGCCGATGTGTATTACCATGGAGTTAAACAAGACTTTAAAAATGAGGAAGCCGATACTGATGTCAGCAATATTGTTGGAACCAGCAAGGTCACCAGAAGTGGAAGACTCTTTTCTCCCGAGATTTCCCCTCCGACTATTCAAAAACCTGTTGTCATTCCATCTGCTAGTACATCAACAACTGTTCCAATTCTTACTTCAGTTATCACTCTTGTCGCCGAGCCATCTGTGACTCGAGGCAAAGAAATCACAGGTGAGCCTGCCCGGATGCAGGCGCCTAGAAAGATTGTGTTGGAAACTTCTAAACAAGAGATAGAGGAAATTCTGAAGATTATCAAGAAGAGCGACTACAATGTAGTCGAGCAGCTGGGGAAGATCCCGTAAAAAATCTCCATGTTTTCCTTGTTGTTGTGTTGTGAAGCCCGTGCAAAGGCTCTAATTGCATTCCTCAAGACTGCGCATGTGCCGCAGGAAACTTCAACGATCAATTCAAAGATTGTGTAGCTAGTTTGACTGCCGACAATGGGTTGGGTTTCTCAGACGCAGATCTGACTGCTAAAGGAAGAAATCACAATGATGCTCTGCATGTCTCGATCGAGTGTCGGGGCACTACTATGGCCCATGTACTGGTGGATACGGGGTCCTCATTGAATGTTTTGCCAAAGAAAGCATTAGACCGTTTGGACTGTGAAGGTTTGATTCTGAAGTCGAGTAATATTATGGTCAGGGCTTTCGACGGGTCAAAAAGGATGGTACACAGGGAAGTGGACATCCCTGTTAAAGTTGGCTCTCAAACTTTTGGATCCACCTTCTATGTAATGGACATCATACCATCATATTCTTGCTTGCTGGGTCGTCCTTGGATTCATAAGGCTGGGGAAGTGACTTCAACGCTCCATCAAAAGCTAAAATATCCGGCAAAGGGGAAGATTGTCACGGTACAAGGTGAAGAGGAGTATATGGTGAGTCATCTCAATTCCTTTTGCTATGTGGAGATGGATGGGGAGTTCATCGAAACCCCTTGTCAGAACTTTGAAGAAGTCCCTCAGACTTTGGCATCGACTGAAGTTGCTATTGATAAACCTCCTATGAAGATGGCTTCCCTCAAGGATGCCAGGGCTGTAAATGAAAAAGGTGGGTGTGCGAATTGGGGTCAGCTCCCTGATTTCACACACAAAACTGACAAGTTTGGTTTGGGCTTTACTGCAGAGGCTCAAAGGGCTGTTCGGCGCGCACGGATTGAAAGACCTCTTCTGCACATCAGCAATCAGGGAATTAATGCAATTGAAGATGGTGGAGAGGATTCAGATATCGACAGCTGGATCTACCCTACAACTGATGGTGGCTTGAACAATTGGACGATGAAAGACTTCATACTTGTTTCTTTTATTCCACAGTAATTGACTTTTGTTTAAAGAGTTGTAATAAATAGTTTGAAACTTTACGACCTGGTGCCTTGCCCGAGGCACCTTCGCCTTGCTTGTGAGGTCTTATTATTTGTCATTTTCATATATCATTAATAAATCATTGGACGTTTCTTGCATTACAAATTTTGCGCTCCTTGTTTTTCATTTCTGTCTCTCACTTTATTAAAACAGCGATTGTCTTACACGCACTCATGTTACAAGCTTTCCAAAATGTCCAAGAACTCTCCAACATCATTTATGGTTAGGGAGAATCGAAGGATTGAATATGGAAAATTATAACTTTTGTCTAAGGCATTTTACACCATGCTATACCTTGCAAATCTGCCCAAAGCATGCTTTTACTTGGTTTATAGGTTCTAATCCTTTCTACACTCATAAATTAAATGCAAATACATTGGATTATGGCATTGTTCTGATCTATGAAGCATTATACAAAGGTTTAATCTAAAAATGGCATAAAGGTAACATTGCCAATTTGATAAAGCATGCTATATGTCAAATTGTTTATCTTGAGCCATGGACCAAGCGTTTTGCTGCAAACAAAGTTCACTAATATCAGGAAAGGTGTACCAACTATTAGCAGGCCTCAAGCTAACTTATACAACCTTGGCATTGTCAATTCCAACTTTTACTTCAAAAGCAAGTAACTTGCAAAAGTCCACACAACTTTGTAATCTGATAAGAGCAAGCTTTGTGTTCATTTCAAACAAGTTTGACATATTGTCTAAGGCCAGAAACACGAGCTCAAAGCCTCTCAAACACCATTAAGCACAAAAACTCCAACTTCTTCCCAAAACAGGGCATTTTCTACAAACACCAAGCCAAAACAAATTCCACTCGTGCATTTTGTCCCAAACCACTTTAGACACATTGCATACATCCCATCCAAGCTACCCAAGTCCCTGTCCAGCCACTGTAACTCCATTTTCACACTTCACCATTTTTACTTTGAAGCTTTGCAGGTTGAGTTCTACAAGCACATTCAGACAAGTTCAAAGCAAGCCAAGCATTGGGGAAGGTTGAGTGAACTTCAGGCAAGCTAACACGACCTCCAGGCCTCATCCAAAACCTCTACATTGCCATATCCAAACTTGGCTGAAGCAGGTAATTTTAAAACTTCTATCTCCTTATTTAGGAATCATTAGACTTAGGTTTGTGAAGCAAAAATGTAGCCCTTAATGTCCTTGAACTGTACATATGCATAGAATTCATTTTTGTTAACTGAGCTAGGAGAATTTAGATCTTGAAGTTGCTAAAAAAACTAGGTTAGAATTTAGGGCCAAGGAAATTCTCTCTGGTCTTTGAGAGTTAGATCAAGTTTTTTATATCATTAGAATCGTGGTTTAAAGCTCTATAATTTTCATGTTATGAGTTTTTGATTTCATGCAAAGACAAGAGAGAACAGGTTGAAGATGCAGAACGTGCGTTTTTTATCTCAAGGTCAGGGACGAAGTGCAACTTGGGCTGGGCCTGGCTTGTTTCTACTTTTGACACCCTCCTTTTTGTTTTCTGCACCCCCTTGGCCCATTTCTCTTATTTTTTATATTTTCTCATTTATTTCAAATTTTCGGACTTTATTTATTTTTCTAAATAATAAAAATCACCAAAAATATTTTCTTAATTTTCACATTTTTATTAATTATTTTTTATGACAAAAAATAGTTTATTAGGTTAAATATAATTTATTTTCTTGAATAAACTTATAAATAATATAAAAATATTATATATTTTAATTTTTATCATTTATACACTTAAAATAATATTTCCATACAATATTTAATTTTTCAACATTTTTGTACATATTTTTATTTATTTTCTTGTACATAAAAATAAATAAATAAATGATATAATATATTTTCTTTTAAAACCAAAAATTAGGGTTTTCACCCTTTCCAAAAATAATCATATTATTTTCCTTTTTTGAAGACATTAAATAAATCTCATTTTTTTACATACATAAAAATAAATACAAAAACATTTTGCATATTTATATTTAATTGTCCATTTAAATATTTGTTTATTAATTTATTTGTACAAGTAAATTCAATATGGTTGTAATAATTTTAGGGTTTTATTTTGAGAAATATCCCCCTATTCAAACTTGTATCCCCCTCCCCATAATAATGTTGTAATAGTCTTAGATTTACTTTTACGCATTTTATCGCTTTCAAATGCCATGATAGTAAATTAGGGTTTGTATGATAACCAAAAATCAAAACAAATAGCATGACTAAACACAAGACAAAAATGCATGAAAAATGACAACACAATACACACAAGCATCTCTAGGGTTTCACCCACTTGTTGCCTTAAAAAACATGGCCATGGTATGCATGCTAGGTATCTTGGCAAAGCAAAACAAAAACAAAAAGATCATAGTCCCTCGATGACGCTATCTTGGTTGCCTATACAAAAATGATCTAGTCCCTCAAAAACTTGCTAAGATACTTGGCAACATTGTTATCATGGTCATACGATGACCCGCGCCTGCCACGTCTAACATCCAAAGATAGGGTTGTTTACCAAATACAATGGTAAAACAACAATATCAAAGGGTAAAAATGTGTAGGAAAGATCTTTGAGTAGGGTAGACAACTCCTAGTTACTTGATCAAATTTGAAAACCATCCTTGCTATTTTCAAAAACACACAACACATTTCAAAAGAAATTCCCAACAAATTTTCAAACATTGAAACATTTTTCAAAAGACAAACACCTTTGTATACATTCAAACAAAAATCATTACAAAAGTTTCCTAAACAAAGGTCTCTTTTCAAAATACTTTCAAAACCACGAACAAAAGCACCATTTCAAACAATTGGAAAAGCAAAGCAAGTGATCTAAACAAGTAACTAAGAGCACATGGAAAACCATGGATGAAAAGGGTGCTAGCACCTTCCCTTTTCATAATCTACCCCCCGAACCCAAGAAAACATCTCAAAGTCTTTCCTGTGCTTTTTGACCTTTCCTTTGGATAAAATAAAAAGTCGGTGGCGACTCTTGCTAAACTGAAACATTTGCGAACACAAACGCAAAACCTCATAGTCAGTTCTCCCATCGTATCACACCGTCAAACGGTAAATGCGGTAGTGATATCAAGACCCGCAGTTGCTCCATAATGCAACAATCAACCGAGGGTGGAAAGACCACAGAGACAGTACACTTGGCTCAATATGACCTTGTCTCAAATTTTACCATAATTATTGAAGACCAACCTGATAACTCTGAGGGAAGCCCCGAAGAACCCCGACACCACTTCTCCTCAATATAACCCGAATGCCCGCTGCGCTTATCACTCTGAATGCCCAGGTCATGATACAAACAACTGTTGGGCTTTTAAAAACAAAGTACAAGACTTGATCGAGGCCAAAGAAATTGAGTTTGATGCTCTAGAGAAGCCCAACGTCATAACTGCCCCTATGCCCAAACATGGTCATGGAGTAAATGATGTGGACGATGATTTATTTGTGACCTTCGTGGAAGAAATTTCTTCTCCTTTGATGATAGTTAAGAAGAATCTATTGTCGGCCGGTTTATTTCTGGGCTGTGGCGAAGGTTGCCACATGTGTTCAATTCTGCCTACTGGTTGCCACTTATTGAAATCAGGTGTTCAACGCCTGATGGATAATAGAGAGATCTTGTTCGAGAAGACTATGATTCTGTTAGTTCCAATTGAAGATGTTGCCATCATAACCATTTCTGCCAATCCTTCCAAGGCTTCCTCGAGAAAGCCTGTTAGGATTACACCCATTCCAAGAATCGCTCTATTAATCATTACTATCCCTGGTCCTATCCCATACACTTCGGATAAGGCTGTTCCTTGGCACTATGGGGCCGATGTGTATTACCATGGAGTTAAACAAGACTTTAATAATGAGGAAGCTGATACTGATGTCAGCAATATTGTTGGCACCAGCAAGGTCACCAGAAGTGGAAGACTCTTTTCTCCCGAGATTTCCCCTCCGACTATTCAAAAACTTGTTGTCATTCCATCTGCTAGTACATCAACAACTGTTCCAATTCTTACTTCAGTTATCACTCTTGTCGCCGAGCCATCTGTGACTCAAGGCAAAGAAATCACAGGTGAACCTGTCTGGATGTAGGCGCCTAGAAAGATTGTGTTGGAAGCTTTTAAACAAGAGATAGAGGAAATTCTGAAGATTATCAAGAAGAGCGACTATAATGTAGTCGAGCAGCTGGGGAAGATACCGTAAAAAATCTCCATGTTTTCCTTGTTGTTGTGTTCTGAAGCCCGTGCAAAGGCTCTAATTGCATTCCTCAAGACTGCGCATGTGCCGCAGGAAACTTCAACCGAT
This sequence comes from Vicia faba, assembly GCA_948472305.1. NCBI lineage: Eukaryota > Viridiplantae > Streptophyta > Magnoliopsida > Fabales > Fabaceae > Vicia > Vicia faba. The sequence continues at coordinate 1,325,835,721 of OX451740.1, forward strand.
CAATTCAAAGATTGTGTAGCTAGTTTGACTGCCGACAATGGGTTGGGTTTCTCAGACGCAAATCTGACTGCTAAAGGAAGAAATCACAATGATGCTCTGCACGTCTCGATCGAGTGTCGGGGCATTACTATGGCCCATGTACTGGTGGATACGGGGTCCTCATTGAATGTTTTGCCAAAGAAAGCATTATACCGTTTGGACTGTGAAGGTTTGATTCTGAAGTCGAGTAATATTATGGTCAGGGCTTTCGACGGATCAAAAAGGATGGTAGACAGGGAAGTGGACATCCCTGTTAAAGTTGGCTCTCAAACTTTTGGATCCACCTTCTATGTAATGGACATCATACCATCATATTCTTGCTTGCTGGGTCGTCCTTGGATTCATAAGGTTGGGGCAGTGACTTCAACGCTCCATCAAAAGCTAAAATATCCGGCAAAGGGGAAGATTGTCACGGTACAAGGTGAAGAGGAGTATATGCTGAGTCATCTCAATTCCTTTCGCTATGTGGAGATGTATGGGGAGTTCATCGAAACCCCTTGTCAGAACTTTGAAGAAGTCCCTCAGACTTTGGCATCGACTGAAGTTGCTATTGATAAACCTCCGATGAAGATGGCTTCCCTCAAGGATGCCAGGGCTGTAATTGAAAAAGGTGGGTGTGCGAATTGGGGTCAGCTCCCTGATTTCACACACAAAACTGACAAGTTTGGTTTGGGATTTACTGTAGAGGCTCAAAGGGTTGTTCGGCGCGCACGGATTAAAAGACCTCCTCTACACATCAGCAATCAGGGAATTAATGCAATTGAAGATGGTGAAGAGGATTCAGATATCGACAGCTGGATCTACCCTACAACTGATGGTGGCTTGAACAATTGGACGATGAAAGACTTCATACTTGTTTCTTTTATTCCAAAGTAATTGAATTTTGTTTAAAGAGTTGTAATAAATAGTTTGAAACTTTACGACCTGGTGCCTTGCCCGAAGCACCTTCGCCTTGCTTGTGAGGTCTTATTATTTGTCATTTTCATATATCATTAATAAATCATTGTACGTTTCTTGCATTACAAATTTTGCGCTCCTTGTTTTTCTTTTCTGTCTCTCACTCTATTAAAACAACGATTGTATTACATGCACTCATGTTACAAGCTTTCCAAAATGTCCAAGAACTCTCCAAGATCATTTATGGTTAGGGAGAATCGAAGGATTGAAAATGGCAAATTATCACTTTTGTCTAAGGCATTTTACACCATGCTACAACTTGCAAATCTGCCCAAAGCATGCTTTTACTTGGTTTACAGGTTCTAATCCTTTCTACACTCATAAATTAAATGCAAATACATTGGATTATGGCATTGTTCTGATCTATGAAGCATTATACAAAGGTTTAATCTAAAAATGGCATAAAGGTAACATTGCGAATTTGATAAAGCATGCTATATGTCAAATTGTTTATCTTGAGCCATGGACCAAGCGTTTTGCTGCAAACAAAGTTCACTAATATCAGGAAAGGTGTACACACTATTAGAAGGCCTCAAGCTAACTTATACAACCTTGGTATTGTCAATTCCAACTTTTACTTCAAAAGCAAGTAACTTGCAAAAGTCCACACAACTTTGTAATCTGATAAGAGCAAGCTTTGTGTTCATTTCAAACAAGTTTGACATATTGTCTAAGGCCAGAAACACGAGCTCAAAGCCTCTCAAACACCATTAAGCACAAAAACTCCAACTTCTTCCCAAAACATGGCATTTTTTGCAAACACCAAGCCAAAACAAATTCCACTCGTGCGTTTTGTCCCAAACCACTTTAGACACATGGCATACATCCCATCCAAGCTACCCAAGTCCCTGTCCAGCCACTGTAACTCCATTTTCACACTTCACCATTTTTACTTTGAAGCTTTGCAGGTTGAGTTCTACAAGCACATTCAGACAAGTTCAAAGCAAGCCAAGCATTGGGGAAGGTTGAGTGAACTTCAGGCAAGCTAACACGACCTTCAGGCCTCATCCAAAACCCCAATATTGCCATATCCAAACTTGGCTGAAGCAGGTAATTTTCAAACTTCTATCTCCTTATTTAGGAATCATTAGACTTAGGTTTGTGAAGCAAAAATGTAGCCCTTAATGTCCTTGAAATGTACATATGCATAGAATTCATTTTTGTTAATTGAGCTAGGAGAATTTAGATGTTGAAGTTGCTAAAAAACTAGGTTAGAATTTAGGGCCAAGGAAATTCTCTCTGGTCTTTGAGAGTTAGGTCAAGTTTTTTATATCATTAGAATCGTGGTTTAAAGCTCTATAATTTTCATGTTATGAGTTTTTGATTTCATGCAAAGACAAGAGAGAACAGGTTGAAGATGCAGAACGTGCGTTTTTTGTCTCAAGGTCAGGGACGAAGTGCAACTTGGGCTGGGCCTGGCTTGTTTCTACTTTTGACACCCTCCTTTTTGTTTTCTGCACCCCCTTGGCCCATTTCTCTTATTTTTTATATTTTCTCATTTATTTCAAATTTTCGGACTTTATTTATTTTTCTAAATAATAAAAATCACCAAAAATATTTTCTTAATTTTCACATTTTTTTTAATTATTTTTTATGACAAAAAATAGTTTATTAGGTTAAATATAATTTATTTTCTTGAATAAACTTATAAATAATATAAAAATATTATATATTTTAATTTTTATCATTTATACACTTAAAATAATATTTCCATACAATATTTAATTTTTCAACATTTTTGTACATATTTTTATTTATTTTCTTGTACATAAAAATAAATAAATAAATGATATAATATATTTTCTTTTAAAACCAAAAATTAGGGTTTTCACCCTTTCCAAAAATAATCATATTATTTTCCTTTTTTGAAGACATTAAATAAATCTCATTTTTTTACATACATAAAAATAAATACAAAAACATTTTGCATATTTATATTTAATTGTCCATTTAAATATTTGTTTATTAATTTATTTGTACAAGTAAATTCAATATGGTTGTAATAATTTTAGGGTTTTATTTTGAGAAATATCCCCCTATTCAAACTTGTATCCCCCTCCCCATAATAATGTTGTAATAGTCTTAGATTTACTTTTACGCATTTTATCGCTTTCAAATGCCATGATAGTAAATTAGGGTTTGTATGATAACCAAAAATCAAAACAAATAGCATGACTAAACACAAGACAAAAATGCATGAAAAATGACAACACAATACACACAAGCATCTCTAGGGTTTCACCCACTTGTTGCCTTAAAAAACATGGCCATGGTATGCATGCTAGGTATCTTGGCAAAGCAAAACAAAAACAAAAAGATCATAGTCCCTCGATGACGCTATCTTGGTTGCCTATACAAAAATGATCTAGTCCCTCAAAAACTTGCTAAGATACTTGGCAACATTGTTATCATGGTCATACGATGACCCGCGCCTGCCACGTCTAACATCCAAAGATAGGGTTGTTTACCAAATACAATGGTAAAACAACAATGTCAAAGGGTAAAAATGTGTAGGAAAGATCTTTGAGTAGGGTAGACAACTCCTAGTTACTTGATCAAATTTGAAAACCATCCTTGCTATTTTCAAAAACACACAACACATTTCAAAAGAAATTCCCAACAAATTTTCAAACATTGAAACATTTTTCAAAAGACAAACACCTTTGTATACATTCAAACAAAAATCATTACAAAAGTTTCCTAAACAAAGGTCTCTTTTCAAAATACTTTCAAAACCACACACAAAAGCACCATTTCAAACAATTGGAAAAGCAAAGCAAGTGATCTAAACAAGTAACTAAGAGCACATGGAAAACCATGGATGAAAAGGGTGCTAGCACCTTCCCTTTTCATAATCTACCCCCCGAACCCAAGAAAACATCTCAAAGTCTTTCCTGTGCTTTTTGACCTTTCCTTTGGATAAAATAAAAAGTCGGTGGCGACTCTTGCTAAACTGAAACATTTGCGAACACAAACGCAAAACCTCATAGTCAGTTCTCCCATCGTATCACACCGTCAAACGGTAAATGCGGTAGTGATATCAAGACCCGCAGTTGCTCCATAATGCAACAATCAACCGAGGGTGGAAAGACCACAGAGACAGTACACTTGGCTCAATATGACCTTGTCTCAAATTTTACCATAATTATTGAAGACCAACCTGATAACTCTGAGGGAAGCCCCGAAGAACCCCGACACCACTTCTCCTCAATATAACCCGAATGCCCGCTGCGCTTATCACTCTGAATGCCCAGGTCATGATACAAACAACTGTTGGGCTTTTAAAAACAAAGTACAAGACTTGATCGAGGCCAAAGAAATTGAGTTTGATGCTCTAGAGAAGCCCAACGTCATAACTGCCCCTATGCCCAAACATGGTCATGGAGTAAATGATGTGGACGATGATTTATTTGTGACCTTCGTGGAAGAAATTTCTTCTCCTTTGATGATAGTTAAGAAGAATCTATTGTCGGCCGGTTTATTTCTGGGCTGTGGCGAAGGTTGCCACATGTGTTCAATTCTGCCTACTGGTTGCCACTTATTGAAATCAGGTGTTCAACGCCTGATGGATAATAGAGAGATCTTGTTCGAGAAGACTATGATTCTGTTAGTTCCAATTGAAGATGTTGCCATCATAACCATTTCTGCCAATCCTTCCAAGGCTTCCTCGAGAAAGCCTGTTAGGATTACACCCATTCCAAGAATCGCTCTATTAATCATTACTATCCCTGGTCCTATCCCATACACTTCGGATAAGGCTGTTCCTTGGCACTATGGGGCCGATGTGTATTACCATGGAGTTAAACAAGACTTTAATAATGAGGAAGCTGATACTGATGTCAGCAATATTGTTGGCACCAGCAAGGTCACCAGAAGTGGAAGACTCTTTTCTCCCGAGATTTCCCCTCCGACTATTCAAAAACTTGTTGTCATTCCATCTGCTAGTACATCAACAACTGTTCCAATTCTTACTTCAGTTATCACTTTTGTCGCCGAGCCATCTGTGACTCAAGGCAAAGAAATCACAGGTGAACCTGTCTGGATGTAGGCGCCTAGAAAGATTGTGTTTGAAGCTTCTAAACAAGAGATAGAGGAAATTCTGAAGATTATCAAGAAGAGCGACTATAATGTAGTCGAGCAGCTGGGGAAGATACCGTAAAAAATCTCCATGTTTTCCTTGTTGTTGTGTTCTGAAGCCCGTGCAAAGGCTCTAATTGCATTCCTCAAGACTGCGCATGTGCCGCAGGAAACTTCAACCGATCAATTCAAAGATTGTGTAGCTAGTTTGACTGCCGACAATGGGTTGGGTTTCTCAGACGCAAATCTGACTGCTAAAGGAAGAAATCACAATGATGCTCTGCACGTCTCGATCGAGTGTCGGGGCATTACTATGGCCCATGTACTGGTGGATACGGGGTCCTCATTGAATGTTTTGCCAAAGAAAGCATTATACCGTTTGGACTGTGAAGGTTTGATTCTGAAGTCGAGTAATATTATGGTCAGGGCTTTCGACGGGTCAAAAAGGATGGTAGACAGGGAAGTGGACATCCCTGTTAAAGTTGGCTCTCAAACTTTTGGATCCACCTTCTATGTAATGGACATCATACCATCATATTCTTGCTTGCTGGGTCGTCCTTGGATTCATAAGGTTGGGGCAGTGACTTCAACGCTCCATCAAAAGCTAAAATATCCGGCAAAGGGGAAGATTGTCACGGTACAAGGTGAAGAGGAGTATATGCTGAGTCATCTCAATTCCTTTCGCTATGTGGAGATGTATGGGGAGTTCATCGAAACCCCTTATCAGAACTTTGAAGAAGTCCCTCAGACTTTGGCATCGACTGAAGTTGCTATTGATAAACCTCCGATGAATATGGCTTCCCTCAAGGATGCCAGGGCTGTAATTGAAAAAGGTGGGTGTGCGAATTGGGGTCAGCTCCCTGATTTCACACACAAAACTGACAAGTTTGGTTTGGGATTTACTGCAGAGGCTCAAAGGGTTGTTCGGCGCGCACGGATTAAAAGACCTCCTCTACACATCAGCAATCAGGGAATTAATGCAATTGAAGATGGTGAAGAGGATTCAGATATCGACAGCTGGATCTACCCTACAACTGATGGTGGCTTGAACAATTGGACGATGAAAGACTTCATACTTGTTTCTTTTATTCCACAGTAATTGACTTTTGTTTAAAGAGTTGTAATAAATAGTTTGAAACTTTACGACCTGGTGCCTTGCCCGAGCCACCTTCGCCTTGCTTGTGAGGTCTTATTATTTGTCATTTTCATATATCATTAATAAATCATTAGACGTTTCTTGCATTACAAATTTTGCGCTCCTTGTTTTTCATTTCTGTCTCTCACTTTATTAAAACAGCGATTGTCTTACACGCACTCATGTTACAAGCTTTCCAAAATGTCCAAGAACTCTCCAACATCATTTATGGTTAGGGAGAATCGAAGGATTGAATATGGAAAATTATAACTTTTGTCTAAGGCATTTTACACCATGCTATACCTTGCAAATCTGCCCAAAGCATGCTTTTACTTGGTTTATAGGTTCTAATCCTTTCTACACTCATAAATTAAATGCAAATACATTGGATTATGGCATTGTTCTGATCTATGAAGCATTATACAAAGGTTTAATCTAAAAATGGCATAAAGGTAACATTGCCAATTTGATAAAGCATGCTATATGTCAAATTGTTTATCTTGAGCCATGGACCAAGCGTTTTGCTGCAAACAAAGTTCACTAATATCAGGAAAGGTGTACCAACTATTAGCAGGCCTCAAGCTAACTTATACAACCTTGGCATTGTCAATTCCAACTTTTACTTCAAAAGCAAGTAACTTGCAAAAGTCCACACAACTTTGTAATCTGATAAGAGCAAGCTTTGTGTTCATTTCAAACAAGTTTGACATATTGTCTAAGGCCAGAAACACGAGCTCAAAGCCTCTCAAACACCATTAAGCACAAAAACTCCAACTTCTTCCCAAAACAGGGCATTTTCTACAAACACCAAGCCAAAACAAATTCCACTCGTGCGTTTTGTCCCAAACCACTTTAGACACATTGCATACATCCCATCCGAGCTACCCAAGTCCCTGTCCAGCCACTGTAACTCCATTTTCACACTTCACCATTTTTACTTTGAAGCTTTGCAGGTTGAGTTCTACAAGCACATTCAGACAAGTTCAAAGCAAGCCAAGCATTGGGGAAGGTTGAGTGAACTTCAGGCAAGCTAACACGACCTCCAGGCCTCATCCAAAACCTCTACATTGCCATATCCAAACTTGGCTGAAGCAGGTAATTTTAAAACTTCTATCTCCTTATTTAGGAATCATTAGACTTAGGTTTGTGAAGCAAAAATGTAGCCCTTAATGTCCTTGAACTGTACATATGCATAGAATTCATTTTTGTTAACTGAGCTAGGAGAATTTAGATCTTGAAGTTGCTAAAAAAACTAGGTTAGAATTTAGGGCCAAGGAAATTCTCTCTGGTCTTTGAGAGTTAGATCAAGTTTTTTATATCATTAGAATCGTGGTTTAAAGCTCTATAATTTTCATGTTATGAGTTTTTGATTTCATGCAAAGACAAGAGAGAACAGGTTGAAGATGCAGAACGTGCGTTTTTTGTCTCAAGGTCAGGGACGAAGTGCAACTTGGGCTGGGCCTGGCTTGTTTCTACTTTTGACACCCTCCTTTTTGTTTTCTGCACCCCCTTGGCCCATTTCTCTTATTTTTTATATTTTCTCATTTATTTCAAATTTTCGGACTTTATTTATTTTTCTAAATAATAAAAAACACCAAAAATATTTTCTTAATTTTCACTTTTTTTTTAATTATTTTTTATGACAAAAAATAGTTTATTAGGTTAAATATAATTTATTTTCTTGAATAAACTTATAAATAATATAAAAATATTATATATTTTAATTTTTATCATTTATACACTTAAAATAATATTTCCATACAATATTTAATTTTTCAACATTTTTGTACATATTTTTATTTATTTTCTTGTACATAAAAATAAATAAATAAATGATATAATATATTTTCTTTTAAAACCAAAAATTAGGGTTTTCACCCTTTCCAAAAATAATCATATTATTTTCCTTTTTTGAAGACATTAAATAAATCTCATTTTTTTACATACATAAAAATAAATACAAAAACATTTTGCATATTTATATTTAATTGTCCATTTAAATATTTGTTTATTAATTTATTTGTACAAGTAAATTCAATATGGTTGTAATAATTTTAGGGTTTTATTTTGAGAAATATCCCCCTATTCAAACTTGTATCCCCCTCCCCATAATAATGTTGTAATAGTCTTAGATTTACTTTTACGCATTTTATCGCTTTCAAATGCCATGATAGTAAATTAGGGTTTGTATGATAACCAAAAATCAAAACAAATAGCATGACTAAACACAAGACAAAAATGCATGAAAAATGACAACACAATACACACAAGCATCTCTAGGGTTTCACCCACTTGTTGCCTTAAAAAACATGGCCATGGTATGCATGCTAGGTATCTTGGCAAAGCAAAACAAAAACAAAAAGATCATAGTCCCTCGATGACGCTATCTTGGTTGCCTATACAAAAATGATCTAGTCCCTCAAAAACTTGCTAAGATACTTGGCAACATTGTTATCATGGTCATACGATGACCCGCGCCTGCCACGTCTAACATCCAAAGATAGGGTTGTTTACCAAATACAATGGTAAAACAACAATATCAAAGGGTAAAAATGTGTAGGAAAGATCTTTGAGTAGGGTAGACAACTCCTAGTTACTTGATCAAATTTGAAAACCATCCTTGCTATTTTCAAAAACACACAACACATTTCAAAAGAAATTCCCAACAAATTTTCAAACATTGAAACATTTTTCAAAAGACAAACACCTTTGTATACATTCAAACAAAAATCATTACAAAAGTTTCCTAAACAAAGGTCTCTTTTCAAAATACTTTCAAAACCACGAACAAAAGCACCATTTCAAACAATTGGAAAAGCAAAGCAAGTGATCTAAACAAGTAACTAAGAGCACATGGAAAACCATGGATGAAAAGGGTGCTAGCACCTTCCCTTTTCATAATCTACCCCCCGAACCCAAGAAAACATCTCAAAGTCTTTCCTGTGCTTTTTGACCTTTCCTTTGGATAAAATAAAAAGTCGGTGGCGACTCTTGCTAAACTGAAACATTTGCGAACACAAACGCAAAACCTCATAGTCAGTTCTCCCATCGTATCACACCGTCAAACGGTAAATGCGGTAGTGATATCAAGACCCGCAGTTGCTCCATAATGCAACAATCAACCGAGGGTGGAAAGACCACAGAGACAGTACACTTGGCTCAATATGACCTTATCTCAAATTTTACCATAATTATTGAAGACCAACCTGATAACTCTGAGGGAAGCCCCGAAGAACCCCGACACCACTTCTCCTCAATATAACCCGAATGCCCGCTGCGCTTATCACTCTGAATGCCCAGGTCATGATACAAACAACTGTTGGGCTTTTAAAAACAAAGTACAAGACTTGATCGAGGCCAAAGAAATTGAGTTTGATGCTCTAGAGAAGCCCAACGTCATAACTGCCCCTATGCCCAAACATGGTCATGGAGTAAATGATGTGAACGATGATTTATTTGTGACCTTCGTGGAAGAAATTTCTTCTCCTTTGATGATAGTTAAGAAGAATCTATTGTCGGCCGGTTTATTTCTGGGCTGTGGCGAAGGTTGCCACATGTGTTCAATTCTGCCTACTGGTTGCCACTTATTGAAATCAGGTGTTCAACGCCTGATGGATAATAGAGAGATCTTGTTCGAGAAGACTATGATTCTGTTAGTTCCAATTGAAGATGTTGCCATCATAACCATTTCTGCCAATCCTTCCAAGGCTTCCTCGAGAAAGCCTGTTAGGATTACACCCATTCCAAGAATCGCTCTATTAATCATTACTATCCCTGGTCCTATCCCATACACTTCGGATAAGGCTGTTCCTTGGCACTATGGGGCCGATGTGTATTACCATGGAGTTAAACAAGACTTTAATAATGAGGAAGCTGATACTGATGTCAGCAATATTGTTGGCACCAGCAAGGTCACCAGAAGTGGAAGACTCTTTTCTCCCGAGATTTCCCCTCCGACTATTCAAAAACTTGTTGTCATTCCATCTGCTAGTACATCAACAACTGTTCCAATTCTTACTTCAGTTATCACTCTTGTCGCCGAGCCATCTGTGACTCAAGGCAAAGAAATCACAGGTGAACCTGTCTGGATGTAGGCGCCTAGAAAGATTGTGTTGGAAGCTTCTAAACAAGAGATAGAGGAAATTCTGAAGATTATCAAGAAGAGCGACTATAATGTAGTCGAGCAGCTGGGGAAGATACCGTAAAAAATCTCCATGTTTTCCTTGTTGTTGTGTTCTGAAGCCCGTGCAAAGGCTCTAATTGCATTCCTCAAGACTGCGCATGTGCCGCAGGAAACTTCAACCGATCAATTCAAAGATTGTGTAGCTAGTTTGACTGCCGACAATGGGTTGGGTTTCTCAGACGCAAATCTGACTGCTAAAGGAAGAAATCACAATGATGCTCTGCACGTCTCGATCGAGTGTCGGGGCATTACTATGGCCCATGTACTGGTGGATACGGGGTCCTCATTGAATGTTTTGCCAAAGAAAGCATTATACCGTTTGGACTGTGAAGGTTTGATTCTGAAGTCGAGTAATATTATGGTCAGGGCTTTCGACGGATCAAAAAGGATGGTAGAAAGGGAAGTGGACATCCCTGTTAAAGTTGGCTCTCAAACTTTTGGATCCACCTTCTATGTAATGGACATCATACCATCATATTCTTGCTTGCTGGGTCGTCCTTGGATTCATAAGGTTGGGGCAGTGACTTCAACGCTCCATCAAAAGCTAAAATATCCGGCAAAGGGGAAGATTGTCACGGTACAAGGTGAAGAGGAGTATATGCTGAGTCATCTCAATTCCTTTCGCTATGTGGAGATGTATGGGGAGTTCATCGAAACCCCTTGTCAGAACTTTGAAGAAGTCCCTCAGACTTTGGCATCGACTGAAGTTGCTATTGATAAACCTCCGATGAAGATGGCTTCCCTCAAGGATGCCAGGGCTGTAATTGAAAAAGGTGGGTGTGCGAATTGGGGTCAGCTCCCTGATTTCACACACAAAACTGACAAGTTTGGTTTGGGATTTACTGCAGAGGCTCAAAGGGTTGTTCGGCGCGCACGGATTAAAAGACCTCCTCTACACATCAGCAATCAGGGAATTAATGCAATTGAAGATGGTGAAGAGGATTCAGATATCGACAGCTGGATCTACCCTACAACTGATGGTGGCTTGAACAATTGGACGATGAAAGACTTCATACTTGTTTCTTTTATTCCAAAGTAATTGAATTTTGTTTAAAGAGTTGTAATAAATAGTTTGAAACTTTACGACCTGGTGCCTTGCCCGAAGCACCTTCGCCTTGCTTGTGAGGTCTTATTATTTGTCATTTTCATATATCATTAATAAATCATTTTACGTTTCTTGCATTACAAATTTTGCGCTCCTTGTTTTTCTTTTCTGTCTCTCACTCTATTAAAACAACGATTGTATTACATGCACTCATGTTACAAGCTTTCCAAAATGTCCAAGAACTCTCCAAGATCATTTATGGTTAGGGAGAATCGAAGGATTGAAAATGGCAAATTATCACTTTTGTCTAAGGCATTTTACACCATGCTACAACTTGCAAATCTGCCCAAAGGATGCTTTTACTTGGTTTACAGGTTCTAATCCTTTCTACACTCATAAATTAAATGCAAATACATTGGATTATGGCATTGTTCTGATCTATGAAGCATTATACAAAGGTTTAATCTAAAAATGGCATAAAGGTAACATTGCGAATTTGATAAAGCATGCTATATGTCAAATTGTTTATCTTGAGCCATGGACCAAGCGTTTTGCTGCAAACAAAGTTCACTAATATCAGGAAAGGTGTACACACTATTAGAAGGCCTCAAGCTAACTTATACAACCTTGGTATTGTCAATTCCAACTTTTACTTCAAAAGCAAGTAACTTGCAAAAGTCCACACAACTTTGTAATCTGATAAGAGCAAGCTTTGTGTTCATTTCAAACAAGTTTGACATATTGTCTAAGGCCAGAAACACGAGCTCAAAGCCTCTCAAACACCATTAAGCACAAAAACTCCAACTTCTTCCCAAAACATGGCATTTTTTGCAAACACCAAGCCAAAACAAATTCCACTCGTGCGTTTTGTCCCAAACCACTTTAGACACATGGCATACATCCCATCCAAGCTACCCAAGTCCCTGTCCAGCCACTGTAACTCCATTTTCACACTTCACCATTTTTACTTTGAAGCTTTGCAGGTTGAGTTCTACAAGCACATTCAGACAAGTTCAAAGCAAGCCAAGCATTGGGGAAGGTTGAGTGAACTTCAGGCAAGCTAACACGACCTTCAGGCCTCATCCAAAACCCCAATATTGCCATATCCAAACTTGGCTGAAGCAGGTAATTTTCAAACTTCTATCTCCTTATTTAGGAATCATTAGACTTAGGTTTGTGAAGCAAAAATGTAGCCCTTAATGTCCTTGAACTGTACATATGCATAGAATTCATTTTTGTTAACTGAGCTAGGAGAATTTAGATGTTGAAGTTGCTAAAAAACTAGGTTAGAATTTAGGGCCAAGGAAATTCTCTCTGGTCTTTGAGAGTTAGGTCAAGTTTTTTATATCATTAGAATCGTGGTTTAAAGCTCTATAATTTTCATGTTATGAGTTTTTGATTTCATGCAAAGACAAGAGAGAACAGGTTGAAGATGCAGAACGTGCGTTTTTTGTCTCAAGGTCAGGGACGAAGTGCAACTTGGGTTGGGCCTGGCTTGTTTCTACTTTTGACACCCTCCTTTTTGTTTTCTGCACCCCCTTGGCCCATTTCTCTTATTTTTTATATTTTCTCATTTATTTCAAATTTTCGGACTTTATTTATTTTTCTAAATAATAAAAATCACCAAAAATATTTTCTTAATTTTCACATTTTTTTTAATTATTTTTTATGACAAAAAATAGTTTATTAGGTTAAATATAATTTATTTTCTTGAATAAACTTATAAATAATATAAAAATATTATATATTTTAATTTTTATCATTTATACACTTAAAATAATATTTCCATACAATATTTAATTTTTCAACATTTTTGTACATATTTTTATTTATTTTCTTGTACATAAAAATAAATAAATAAATGATATAATATATTTTCTTTTAAAACCAAAAATTAGGGTTTTCACCCTTTCCAAAAATAATCATATTATTTTCCTTTTTTGAAGACATTAAATAAATCTCATTTTTTTACATACATAAAAATAAATACAAAAACATTTTGCATATTTATATTTAATTGTCCATTTAAATATTTGTTTATTAATTTATTTGTACAAGTAAATTCAATATGGTTGTAATAATTTTAGGGTTTTATTTTGAGAAATATCCCCCTATTCAAACTTGTATCCCCCTCCCCATAATAATGTTGTAATAGTCTTAGATTTACTTTTACGCATTTTATCGCTTTCAAATGCCATGATAGTAAATTAGGGTTTGTATGATAACCAAAAATCAAAACAAATAGCATGACTAAACACAAGACAAAAATGCATGAAAAATGACAACACAATACACACAAGCATCTCTAGGGTTTCACCCACTTGTTGCCTTAAAAAACATGGCCATGGTATGCATGCTAGGTATCTTGGCAAAGCAAAACAAAAACAAAAAGATCATAGTCCCTCGATGACGCTATCTTGGTTGCCTATACAAAAATGATCTAGTCCCTCAAAAACTTGCTAAGATACTTGGCAACATTGTTATCATGGTCATACGATGACCCGCGCCTGCCACGTCTAACATCCAAAGATAGGGTTGTTTACCAAATACAATGGTAAAACAACAATGTCAAAGGGTAAAAATGTGTAGGAAAGATCTTTGAGTAGGGTAGACAACTCCTAGTTACTTGATCAAATTTGAAAACCATCCTTGCTATTTTCAAAAACACACAACACATTTCAAAAGAAATTCCCAACAAATTTTCAAACATTGAAACATTTTTCAAAAGACAAACACCTTTGTATACATTCAAACAAAAATCATTACAAAAGTTTCCTAAACAAAGGTCTCTTTTCAAAATACTTTCAAAACCACACACAAAAGCACCATTTCAAACAATTGGAAAAGCAAAGCAAGTGATCTAAACAAGTAACTAAGAGCACATGGAAAACCATGGATGAAAAGGGTGCTAGCACCTTCCCTTTTCATAATCTACCCCCCGAACCCAAGAAAACATCTCAAAGTCTTTCCTGTGCTTTTTGACCTTTCCTTTGGATAAAATAAAAAGTCGGTGGCGACTCTTGCTAAACTGAAACATTTGCGAACACAAACGCAAAACCTCATAGTCAGTTCTCCCATCGTATCACACCGTCAAACGGTAAATGCGGTAGTGATATCAAGACCCGCAGTTGCTCCATAATGCAACAATCAACCGAGGGTGGAAAGACCACAGAGACAGTACACTTGGCTCAATATGACCTTGTCTCAAATTTTACCATAATTATTGAAGACCAACCTGATAACTCTGAGGGAAGCCCCGAAGAACCCCGACACCACTTCTCCTCAATATAACCCGAATGCCCGCTGCGCTTATCACTCTGAATGCCCAGGTCATGATACAAACAACTGTTGGGCTTTTAAAAACAAAGTACAAGACTTGATCGAGGCCAAAGAAATTGAGTTTGATGCTCTAGAGAAGCCCAACGTCATAACTGCCCCTATGCCCAAACATGGTCATGGAGTAAATGATGTGGACGATGATTTATTTGTGACCTTCGTGGAAGAAATTTCTTCTCCTTTGATGATAGTTAAGAAGAATCTATTGTCGGCCGGTTTATTTCTGGGCTGTGGCGAAGGTTGCCACATGTGTTCAATTCTGCCTACTGGTTGCCACTTATTGAAATCAGGTGTTCAACGCCTGATGGATAATAGAGAGATCTTGTTCGAGAAGACTATGATTCTGTTAGTTCCAATTGAAGATGTTGCCATCATAACCATTTCTGCCAATCCTTCCAAGGCTTCCTCGAGAAAGCCTGTTAGGATTACACCCATTCCAAGAATCGCTCTATTAATCATTACTATCCCTGGTCCTATCCCATACACTCCGGATAAGGCTGTTCCTTGGCACTATGGGGCCGATGTGTATTACCATGGAGTTAAACAAGACTTTAATAATGAGGAAGCTGATACTGATGTCAGCAATATTGTTGGCACCAGCAAGGTCACCAGAAGTGGAAGACTCTTTTCTCCCGAGATTTCCCCTCCGACTATTCAAAAACTTGTTGTCATTCCATCTGCTAGTACATCAACAACTGTTCCAATTCTTACTTCAGTTATCACTTTTGTCGCCGAGCCATCTGTGACTCAAGGCAAAGAAATCACAGGTGAACCTGTCTGGATGTAGGCGCCTAGAAAGATTGTGTTTGAAGCTTCTAAACAAGAGATAGAGGAAATTCTGAAGATTATCAAGAAGAGCGACTATAATGTAGTCGAGCAGCTGGGGAAGATACCGTAAAAAATCTCCATGTTTTCCTTGTTGTTGTGTTCTGAAGCCCGTGCAAAGGCTCTAATTGCATTCCTCAAGACTGCGCATGTGCCGCAGGAAACTTCAACCGATCAATTCAAAGATTGTGTAGCTAGTTTGACTGCCGACAATGGGTTGGGTTTCTCAGACGCAAATCTGACTGCTAAAGGAAGAAATCACAATGATGCTCTGCACGTCTCGATCGAGTGTCGGGGCATTACTATGGCCCATGTACTGGTGGATACGGGGTCCTCATTGAATGTTTTGCCAAAGAAAGCATTATACCGTTTGGACTGTGAAGGTTTGATTCTGAAGTCGAGTAATATTATGGTCAGGGCTTTCGACGGGTCAAAAAGGATGGTAGACAGGGAAGTGGACATCCCTGTTAAAGTTGGCTCTCAAACTTTTGGATCCACCTTCTATGTAATGGACATCATACCATCATATTCTTGCTTGCTGGGTCGTCCTTGGATTCATAAGGTTGGGGCAGTGACTTCAACGCTCCATCAAAAGCTAAAATATCCGGCAAAGGGGAAGATTGTCACGGTACAAGGTGAAGAGGAGTATATGCTGAGTCATCTCAATTGCTTTCGCTATGTGGAGATGTATGGGGAGTTCATCGAAACCCCTTATCAGAACTTTGAAGAAGTCCCTCAGACTTTGGCATCGACTGAAGTTGCTATTGATAAACCTCCGATGAAGATGGCTTCCCTCAAGGATGCCAGGGCTGTAATTGAAAAAGGTGGGTGTGCGAATTGGGGTCAGCTCCCTGATTTCACACACAAAACTGACAAGTTTGGTTTGGGATTTACTGCAGAGGCTCAAAGGGTTGTTCGGCGCGCACGGATTAAAAGACCTCCTCTACACATCAGCAATCAGGGAATTAATGCAATTGAAGATGGTGAAGAGGATTCAGATATCGACAGCTGGATCTACCCTACAACTGATGGTGGCTTGAACAATTGGACGATGAAAGACTTCATACTTGTTTCTTTTATTCCAAAGTAATTGACTTTTGTTTAAAGAGTTGTAATAAATAGTTTGAAACTTTACGACCTGGTGCCTTGCCCGAAGCACCTTCGCCTTGCTTGTGAGGTCTTATTATTTGTCATTTTCATATATCATTAATAAATCATTGTACGTTTCTTGCATTACAAATTTTGCGCTCCTTGTTTTTCTTTTCTGTCTCTCACTCTATTAAAACAACGATTGTATTACATGCACTCATGTTACAAGCTTTCCAAAATGTCCAAGAACTCTCCAAGATCATTTATGGTTAGGGAGAATCGAAGGATTGAAAATGGCAAATTATCACTTTTGTCTAAGGCATTTTACACCATGCTACAACTTGCAAATCTGCCCAAAGCATGCTTTTACTTGGTTTACAGGTTCTAATCCTTTCTACACTCATAAATTAAATGCAAATACATTGGATTATGGCATTGTTCTGATCTATGAAGCATTATACAAAGGTTTAATCTAAAAATGGCATAAAGGTAACATTGCGAATTTGATAAAGCATGCTATATGTCAAATTGTTTATCTTGAGCCATGGACCAAGCGTTTTGCTGCAAACAAAGTTCACTAATATCAGGAAAGGTGTACACACTATTAGAAGGCCTCAAGCTAACTTATACAACCTTGGTATTGTCAATTCCAACTTTTACTTCAAAAGCAAGTAACTTGCAAAAGTCCACACAACTTTGTAATCTGATAAGAGCAAGCTTTGTGTTCATTTCAAACAAGTTTGACATATTGTCTAAGGCCAGAAACACGAGCTCAAAGCCTCTCAAACACCATTAAGCACAAAAACTCCAACTTCTTCCCAAAACATGGCATTTTTTGCAAACACCAAGCCAAAACAAATTCCACTCGTGCGTTTTGTCCCAAACCACTTTAGACACATGGCATACATCCCATCCAAGCTACCCAAGTCCCTGTCCAGCCACTGTAACTCCATTTTCACACTTCACCATTTTTACTTTGAAGCTTTGCAGGTTGAGTTCTACAAGCACATTCAGACAAGTTCAAAGCAAGCCAAGCATTGGGGAAGGTTGAGTGAACTTCAGGCAAGCTAACACGACCTTCAGGCCTCATCCAAAACCCCAATATTGCCATATCCAAACTTGGCTGAAGCAGGTAATTTTCAAACTTCTATCTCCTTATTTAGGAATCATTAGACTTAGGTTTGTGAAGCAAAAATGTAGCCCTTAATGTCCTTGAACTGTACATATGCATAGAATTCATTTTTGTTAATTGAGCTAGGAGAATTTAGATGTTGAAGTTTCTAAAAAACTAGGTTAGAATTTAGGGCCAAGGAAATTCTCTCTGGTCTTTGAGAGTTAGGTCAAGTTTTTTATATCATTAGAATCGTGGTTTAAAGCTCTATAATTTTCATGTTATGAGTTTTTGATTTCATGCAAAGACAAGAGAGAACAGGTTGAAGATGCAGAACGTGCGTTTTTTGTCTCAAGGTCAGGGACGAAGTGCAACTTGGGCTGGGCCTGGCTTGTTTCTACTTTTGACACCCTCCTTTTTGTTTTTTGCACCCCCTTGGCCCATTTCTCTTATTTTTTATATTTTCTCATTTATTTCAAATTTTCAGACTTTATTTATTTTTCTAAATAATAAAAATCACCAAAAATATTTTCTTAATTTTCACATTTTTTTTTTATTTTTTATGACAAAAAATAGTTTATTAGGTTAAATATAATTTATTTTCTTGAATAAACTTATAAATAATATAAAAATATTATATATTTTAATTTTTATCATTTATACACTTAAAATAATATTTCCATACAATATTTAATTTTTCAACATTTTTGTACATATTTTTATTTATTTTCTTGTACATAAAAATAAATAAATAAATGATATAATATATTTTCTTTTAAAACCAAAAATTAGGGTTTTCACCCTTTCCAAAAATAATCATATTATTTTCCTTTTTTGAAGACATTAAATAAATCTCATTTTTTTACATACATAAAAATAAATACAAAAACATTTTGCATATTTATATTTAATTCTCCATTTAAATATTTGTTTATTAATTTATTTGTACAAGTAAATTCAATATGGTTGTAATAATTTTAGGGTTTTATTTTGAGAAATATCCCCCTATTCAAACTTGTATCCCCCTCCCCATAATAATGTTGTAATAGTCTTAGATTTACTTTTACGCATTTTATCGCTTTCAAATGCCATGATAGTAAATTAGGGTTTGTATGATAACCAAAAATCAAAACAAATAGCATGACTAAACACAAGACAAAAATGCATGAAAAATGACAACACAATACACACAAGCATCTTTAGGGTTTCACCCACTTGTTTCCTTAAAAAACATGGCCATGGTATGCATGCTAGGTATCTTGGCAAAGCAAAACAAAAACAAAAAGATCATAGTCCCTCGATGACGCTATCTTGGTTGCCTATACAAAAATGATCTAGTCCCTCAAAAACTTGCTAAGATACTTGGCAACATTGTTATCATGGTCATACGATGACCCGCGCCTGCCACATCTAACATCCAAAGATAGGGTTGTTTACCAAATACAATGGTAAAACAACAATGTCAAAGGGTAAAAATGTGTAGGAAAGATCTTTGAGTAGGGTAGACAACTCCTAGTTACTTGATCAAATTTGAAAACCATCCTTGCTATTTTCAAAAACACACAACACATTTCAAAAGAAATTCCCAACAAATTTTCAAACATTGAAACATTTTTCAAAAGACAAACACCTTTGTATACATTCAAACAAAAATCATTACAAAGGTTGCCTAAACAAAGGTCTCTTTTCAAAATACTTTCAAAACCACACACAAAAGCACCATTTCAAACAATTGGAAAAGCAAAGCAAGTGATCTAAACAAGTAACTAAGAGCACATGGAAAACCATGATGAAAAGGGTGCTAGCACCTTCCCTTTTCATAATCTACCCCCCGAACCCAAGAAAACATCTCAAAGGTATTTCCTGTGCTTTTTGACCTTTCCTTTGGATAAAATAAAAAGTCGGTGGCGACTCTTGCTAAACCGAAACATTTGCGAACACAAACGCAAAACCTCAAAGTCAGTTCTCCCACCGTATCACACCGTCAAACGGTAAATGCGGTAGTGATATCAAGACCCACAGTTGCTCTATAATGCAACAATCAACCGAGGGTGGAAAGACCATAAAGACAGTACACTTGGCTCAATATGACCTTGTCTCAAATTTTACCACAATTATTGAAGACCAACCTGATAACTCTGAGGGAGGCCCCGAAGAACCTCGACACCACTTCTCCTCAATATAACCTGAATGCCCGCTGCGCTTATCACTCTGAAAGCCCAGGTCATGATACAAACAATTGTTGGGCTTTTAAAAACAAAGTACAAGACTTGATCGAGGCCAAAGAAATTGAGTTTGATGCTCTAGAGAAGCCCAACGTCATAACTGCCCCTATGCCCAAACATGATCATGGAGTAAATGATGTGGACGATGATTTATTTGTAACCTCCATGGAAGAAATTTCTTCTCCTTTGATGACAGTTAAGAAGAATCTATTGTCGGCCGGTTTATTTCTGGGCTGTGGCGAAGGTTGTCACATGTGTTCAATTCTGCCCACTGGTTGCCACTTATTGAAATCAGGTGTTCAATGCCTGATGGATAATAGAGAGATCTTGTTCGAGAAGACTATGATTATGTTAGTTCCAATTGAAGATGTTGCCATCATAACCATTTCTGCCAATCCTTCCAAGGCTTCCTCGAGAAAGCCTGTTGGAATTACACCCGTTCCAAGAATCGCTCTGTTAATCATTACTATCCCTGGTCCTATCCCATACACTTCGGATAAGGATGTCCCTTGTCACTATGGGGCCGATGTGTATTACCATGGAGTTAAACAAGACTTTAAAAATGAGGAAGCTGATACTGATGTCAGCAATATTGTTGGCACAAGCAAGGTCACCAGAAGTGGAAGACTCTTTTCTCCCGAGATTTCCCCTCCGATTATTCAAAAACCTGTTGTCATTCCATCTGCTAGTACATCAACAACTGTTCCAATTCTTACTTCAGTTATCACTCTTGTCGCCGAGCCATCTGTGACCCGAGGCAAAGAAATCACAGGTGAGCCTGCCCGGATGCAGGCGCCTAGAAAGATTGTGTTGGAAGCTTCTAAACAAGAGATAGAGGAAATTCTGAAGATTATCAAGAAGAGAGACTACAATATAGTCGAGCAGCTGGGGAAGATCCCGTAAAAAATCTCCATGTTTTCCTTGTTGTTGTGTTCTGAAGCCCGTGCAAAGGCTCTAATTGCATTCCTCAAGACTGCGCATGTGCCGCAGGAAACTTCAACCGATCAATTCAAAGATTGTGTAGCTAGTTTGACTGCCGACAATGGGTTGGGTTTCTCAGACGCAAATCTGACTGCTAAAGGAAGAAATCACAATGATGCTCTACACGTCTCGATCGAGTGTCGGGGCACTACTATGGCCCAAGTACTGGTGGATACGGGGTCCTCATTGAATGTTTTGCCAAAGAAAGCATTAGACCGTTTGGACTGTGAAGGTTTGATTCTGAAGTCGAGTAATATTATGGTCAGGGCTTTCGACGGGTCAAAAAGGATGGTACACAGGGAAGTGGACAGCCCTGTTAAAGTTGGCTCTCAAAATTTTGGATCCACCTTCTATGTAATGGACATCATACCATCATATTCTTGCTTGATGGGTCGTCCTTGGATTCATAAGGCTGGGGCAGTGACTTCAACGCTTCATCAAAAGCTAAAATATCCGGCAAAGGGGAAGATTGTCACGGTACAAGGTGAAGAGGAGTATATGGTGAGTCATCTCAATTCCTTTCGCTATGTGGAGATGGATGGGGAGTTCATCGAAACCCCTTGTCAGAACTTTGAAGAAATCCCTCAGACTTTGGCGTCGACTGAAGTTGCTATTGATAAACCTCCGATGAAGATGGCTTCCCTCAAGGATGCCAGGGTTGTAATTGAAAAAGGTGGGTGTGCGAATTGGGGTCACTCCCTGATTTCACACACAAGACTGACAAGTTTGGTTTGGGCTTTACTGCAGAGGCTCAAAGGGCTGTTCGGCGCGCACGGATTGAAAACCTCCTCTGCACATCAGCAATCAGGGAATTAATGCAATTGAAGATGGTGAAGAGGATTCAGATATCGACAGCTGGATCTACCCTACAACTGATGGCGGCTTGAACAATTGGACGACGAAAGACTTCAAACTTGTTTCTTTTATTCCACAGTAATTGACTTTTGTTTAAAGAGTTGTAATAAATAGTTTGAAACTTTACGACCTGGTGCCTTGCCCGAGGAACCTTTGCCTTGCTTGTGAGGTCTTATTATTTGTCATTTTCATATATCATTAATAAATCATTGGACGTTTCTAGCATTACAAATTTTGCGCTCCTTGTTTTTCTTTTCTGTCTCTCACTCTATTAAAACAGCGATTGTCTTACACGCACTCATGTATCATAATGCAGATCCATATCCACTCTGGATCCTATTAATATTGTAAGTGCCTTCGTTTAGGATTGGCTCATTTCTTGTAAAACAAATAGTAACAACAATAATGTAATGTAATGTACAATAAGAACAGCCTGAAAAATCCTATTGTAAATGCCTAAACATGTTGTGTTGAATTAAATCAACATCTGGAACAACATGTCTTAAGAGATGTCATAACATCATACCAGACATCAAGCTACTGAACTGTCAAGTCTGATGCAGTTCTATTCCTGAAGTTATGCAGAATATTCTGCCAAATAGAATGCATAACAAGTAGCGAAAATTGAAGGCATATGTGGAGCCCTAGAAGATTCAATCAGAAGCTAAGGATAAGGAGAAAAGCTCGATTGAAGACCTAACTTACAGCAGAAGTTTTCTGCTTACTTTATGCAGGTCGTTAAAGCTGCATTGCTGTCATATGAAGGCCCAAATCCAGTTGGGTAAAAAGTGTTATAAATAGAAGTATTGTAACCTAATTTAGGTAGGCCGTGTATTGACAAGAGGTGATGATTTAGGGCTAGTTTTGTTGTGAACCACCCGGGCTGTGGGATGGTCACCATACTCCTTGAAACCTGTAGGTTAGAGGATGTATGCATTGTACTTGATTGAAGCTTTTAAGCATGATCAAGATGTGTAATGGAAGTGTATCTTCTAAACAGTTTATGTACTGTAGAAAGTTATCACTGCGGTGATCGAGGGGGAGTGAGAGGGGTCTCATATCTAGGATTGGATCTTAGGTAAAAGTGTCATTGGGTAGTGATTAAGTGAGAAGGCTGTCAACGGGTGTGTTGACTGTAGGGTCTTTGAATTGATACTACTGATAGTGAACTTTATCCCTGGCTTGGAAGCCTCCAGATGTAGGTTGGTTGAACCGAACTGGGTGAACAATTATGTGTGTTATTTACTTTCTGCATTGGTTATTTGTTTGATGTCACAGCATTCCTCACGACATCAATGTATATGATTAACCTTAACTATTCTGAATATTAGTAAATCAGAACCTGCATTTGTCAAAAGGTGTTGCAGGCTCTGGTATGATAGTTCAGTGACTGTTGAAGAACAGATATCAAAAGTACAGCCTATTCTACCTGTACAGCGTTAATGTCAGATCAGATGTCTTAACATTCCATTAGACATCCTGAGTCTGTGACATACCAGGAATTTCAATTGGTATCAGAGCGGGCATCCTGTCTGTCTCTGGATGAGATCCATGGGGGATAATTTCCGGTTGTGTACAAGGTAGAATATTGTTTGAACCAGTAGTGTTCATATTGTTTGGTCCCTAGGAGTGGAGGATGGACCAATTTGGGAGAAACTAGATCAGCTATGTTGAAGGAAGATGAAAGTGTTTGAACAAAATCAAAGACCTCATGCGGGAGTGAAGATTTTGGAGTGCATTGTTCAACCTGTATTCAGCACAGAGAAGAATATTGTCAAAACCTTCATGCGGGAGTGAAGATATTGATAAGGCATCATATGTGTTTATAAAGCTTTCTTTTAACAGGGCTGTAGAGTTGGGGAGAGAAAGTTGCTTGGTGAAGAAGCAAACAACTTGTAGGATTGATTTATTTTCAATCCTTATGTGTCATGCTTGCTATATAAGTTCTGGTGAAGTACTGCTATTCCGCTGCATAGCTTCTGATACAACCCCTGAAGTGAAAGAAGAACTCTAGGGTTATTATTTTCAACAGAATTTTGTTGATGAGTATCAATTGATCAATGATTCTCATATACATCTGCAAGCTGCTTGAAGACCTTGAAGATTATCAAGGATGATGTGTTCCAAGGAGATGGAACTGATGGATGTTAGAACATCATGCAACTACCAGTTGAAGAACAGATGGTCTGGGTGCTAAACACATGTAATGTGAGTACATATGTTTAGAACCTACTCCTGATCTGGAAGAGGAGACATCTGTTTTGAAACAATTGATCAGGACACGATCAACAGGTCATCTACTCCAGTTGTGAGTTTAAGGGAGTATATGTGCTGAGCTAAATGCACTTAAAAGGACTTTAAAGCTGTGATTTCTAGGTTTTCCCTCATGTGATGGATGATGGAACATCATTTCTGTGTCTTCAGCCAAGTAAATATGCTTAGCAAGCATGAAGAAGTAATCAGTCAGGATCCTCTAGTGTGATTAGATAATTCCAACTGAATAAATGATGGAAGCAGAATCTTTATGTGATAAATATGTGGAAATCAGAATCAAAAGTTCTAAAGCTTGTGATGATAAAGGATGTACAACATCACAACTGTTGAAGACATCAGTTGTTGGGGAAAGACAGATAAGTTCCAGATTTAGTGAACATCCTCATGATTGATAATGAAGTTTCTTCTAGTACAGAATGTGGCAACCTGAAACTTGTACAGCAAGCAAACTAAGGACTCTTAATTTGAAACCTGTGGCAAATTCCAAATAAAGAGTACTTACTATGTGTCTAAAGTAAAGAAATCAACACTGTATCCATAAAGAGGGAAGTTGGATAACATTTTGTTCAGAGGGAGTAGTGTGATCAAGCTGATGTGAAAGGGAGTTCATCTTACCTTGTTCTATAAGATGCTTGAGTTTATTTCTCATGATCTTAGTGATTTCCTAGGAGGATAGGAATAGAACAGGTTATGTCTACCAATCACATAAACTGCAGCATGTGAAGGAGAATTCACTTAATTCTCTACAAAGATCTGAGCTGAGTTTCAGGGGGAGTCCTTAACCTGAAGATCTTGGAAGACATGTCATACAAAATGTCTTGACATCCTGGACCAAAGTCAAATGGTGGATATCTACACTTTGACAAGTCATCCCCATCACCTAGGATGAACTTGTTAGTTGTATGTAGCAAGGAGGAGTTATCTTCAAAAGATCATGGGTTCCTGAGAAGATCCTCTTTTTACTTAAAGTTCATTTATATGGTGTCCTTACATAATAGAACAACTTGGTCTGCTCTTGTCTACAGGAGTATGGTACGATTAACTCCTTTGTACTATTCAAGGGTCAGCAGACAAGGTGAAGGTGATACATGCTAGTTGCTGCATGGTTATGTGGTTGTTGTGGGTCTGATCATAAAGGATGTAAGAAAAGTGTGCTTTGATTGCTTTGGATGTTCATCCAAAACCATAGTATAAGCCAGGCTCATATGGTTGAGATCAATCTCAGATTTGATGTTGCAACATCATCTCAAACGAAGGGCCGCTTCAGCAAAGGAAGCTTGTAAGGACCAGTTGGTTTTTTCATGCATGGAGCAGAAGATTGTTAGAATAATTATCCTACCTTGAGAAGATGGCATAATCTAACTAATAATGAATACTTTGACGGGAGACTAAGTATTCATTAGGATCTTGCATAAAGATATATATATATATAAGCACTTTGATGGGAGACTAAGTGTTTGTATAATATGCATGCAAGGCTGTATTCTGAACCTATTTCTCAGAACTTGGTAGAGAGTTTATTTCTCTCTAAGAGTATTCTGGTGAGTAATCATACCTTTCTTATGGGGAATATAAAAGGGCATCAATCCCCTGGATGTTAACTTCAGAACCCAAGCAGATAGGTTCATGCTGTAACATCATTATTGTTAGAAGTATGTGGCAGAGACTTGGGACTGTGAATCTTAATATTCTAGTGTGACAGTTCTTTTGTTGGTTTGGAATAAGTAGATTCTACTTGTGTTTAAAAGTAGTATGCTTAACAATGCATAACTACTGTTGTGGTCTGAAGAATTTACTAGTATTAGCAACTACTAGTAAATATATTATACAGAAGGATGACATGATCAAAGGATAATCCTTCTAGAAAGTCTGAATCTTAGTAAAGCTTGTAAGCACACTAAGAAGGTTGGAGGTTGATTTCAGACTATGGCTACATGATTTCTCAGCCATCCAGAGAGTCATGAATCAGAGATGTCCTTACTGTTCTAAGACCAGTTCAGGGTGCTTGAAGTTACCACCTCAGAGCTAGTGCTACTGGTTTCCACGCTACGGTTTTGATTGGCATTAACAAGGGGAGTCACTGAGTGTTACACTTTCCCCAATTACAATATATACATTGAAGGGAGACTCTGTATGGGTATTGTTGGACTTAATCTGAAGATCAGAAGTCAGAAGAGGACGGTGGTATGCTGATGTTTATGTGTTCTGATAATATGACATTGTGAACTTCTAAGTGAAGTCATGAATAATGTCTCAACATCAGGAGATTGAAGAATTGCTCGTGTTATCTGTCTGGGTTTAGGAAGAAAATCTCAGAGATTCTTAAAAATCTCATAAGTGGCAGTTTTGATACTTTTGGAGCAATTTGGAAGATTCAGATCTTGTCAATAACAACTTGATCTGGTAAATCAGAAATCTGGTATATTCAGCATATGTTCAAGGGGTTCTTTTACTACAAGAAAGTGAAGTGGCATCTAAATTTTGTGTATTAGAACTAATCTGTGATGTCTTGTGAAGCATTTTGGAGTCTTCTGGTTTATTCCCTCCTTCCTTATTTTGTTGTCTGGAAGAAGGTAGAAAGTAATTGTGGTGGATCTCAGCAACACTTAAGAAAGCATGATTGATGGCCATGCTTAATGCTACTAGTCTCTTGCTACTGGTTGTTTAAATTGTCCTTCTCTGTGCCTAACTGAGAGAAGTAAAAAGAAGGCTGCGGTTGTTGAAGAATGTCTAAGTAAGTGTCATGACATTACCAACGACATTGCAACCTTGGGGAAATCAAGAAGAATACGTGGAAAATAACTTCACCACGTAATTGTAGCTATTCAGGAGCTATATTTGGTATTCTGTTTCCCAAAAGAATCTTCAACCTTAAAAGTCGGTCAAAGGCTGACTTTATTCAGGAATGGCTTTGACCTAAACTTATGCATGTATTAGGACTGGTTCTTTTGGCAGAAACAAACAAATGCGTCTAAATTTCATGCACAGTCAGTCTGAAACATGCAACAACTTTAACAGGTATCTTTGAC
This sequence comes from Vicia faba, assembly GCA_948472305.1. Lineage (NCBI taxonomy): Eukaryota > Viridiplantae > Streptophyta > Magnoliopsida > Fabales > Fabaceae > Vicia > Vicia faba. The sequence continues at coordinate 1,325,862,882 of OX451740.1, forward strand.
CAAGATTTTATATTGCCATCTTCTTGAACCTGTTATCTCCCTATATAACCTCCTGTCACACATTCTTTTCTCTCACAACCATCATGGGGTTTGTACGGATCTGGGAAAACTGTTCCTGGATCTGGTTTTGTGAGGGCTTTCTTTGTCAATTTTTGGCCAAAAAGGGGGAGAAAGGAGTAAAGGAGTACTGTTACGGTTTGACACTGTCCTCGTTGCAGCAGCTACTCAAAATTTTGATCACAAAGACTTGTCACAAATTCAGCAGAAATTCAAATGGCATGAATTTCTTTGTGACTTGTGATCTGAGTTATGAACACAGTTGTGACCTGTGTTCTGAGTTACAAGGGAGATATTTTGGTCACTCCTTAAAGGTTCTCTGATGCCTCTGAAAGGATAGTTTATCTCCCACGGTCCTCTTTTTCCACCACCAGTGACAACAAAAGAGGTGCATCCTCTTCCTCCTGTGCTTCAAGAGGTCCTGGATGGTTAGTGTGGCTACAACCAAAGATGTCAAGATCAATGTCAAGACATTCTTCTGTGTGTATCCTGAACACTTTTATTTTTTTCTATTGTTGTATTTATTGTTGTATTTGTTTTAGCCAAAATTTGCCAAAGGGGGAGATTGTAAGTGCCTTCGTTTAGGATTGGCTCATTTCTTGTAAAACAAATAGTAACAACAATAATGTAATGTAATGTACAATAAGAACAGCCTGAAAAATCCTATTGTAAATGCCTAAACATGTTGTGTTGAATTAAATCAACATCTGGAACAACATGTCTCAAGAGATGTCATAACATCATACCAGACATCAAGCTACTGAACTGTCAAGTCTGATGCAGTTCTGTTCCTGAAGTTATGCAGAATATTCTGCCAAATAGAATGCATAACAAGTAGCGAAAATTGAAGGCATATGTGGAGCCCTAGAAGATTCAATCAGAAGCTAAGGATAAGGAGAAAAGCTCGATTGAAGACCTAACTTACAGCAGAAGTTTTCTGCTTACTTTATGCAGGTCGTTAAAGATGCATTGCTGTCATATGAAGGCCCAAATCCAGTTGGGTAAAAAGTGTTATAAATAGAAGTATTGTAACCTAATTTAGGTAGGCCGTGTATTGACAAGAGGTGATGATTTAGGGCTAGTTTTGTTGTGAACCACCCGGGCTGTGGGATGGTCACCATACTCCTTGAAACCTGTAGGTTAGAGGATGTATGCATTGTACTTGATTGAAGCTTTTAAGCATGATCAAGATGTGTAATGGAAGTGTATCTTCTGAACAGTTTATGTACTGTAGAAAGTTATCACTGCGGTGATCGAGGGGGAGTGAGAGGGGTCTCATATCTAGGATTGGATCTTAGGTAAAAGTGTCATTGGGTAGTGATTAAGTGAGAAGGCTGTCAACGGGTGTGTTGACTGTAGGGTCTTTGAATTGATACTACTGATAGTGAACTTTATCCCTGGCTTGGAAGCCTCCAGATGTAGGTTGGTTGAACCGAACTGGGTGAACAATTATGTGTGTTATTTACTTTCTGCATTGGTTATTTGTTTGATGTCACATCATTCCTCACGACATCAATGTATATGATTAACCTTAACTATTCTGAATATCAGTAAATCAGAACCTGCATTTGTCAAAAGGTGTTGCAGGCTCTGGTATGATAGTTCAGTGACTGTTGAAGAACAGATATCAAAAGTACAGCCTATTCTACCTGTACAGCGTTAATGTCAGATCAGATGTCTTAACATTCCATTAGACATCCTGAGTCTGTGACATACCAGGAATTTCAAATAACAACTCTACTACTGCCAGTTATGACTTCAAAAATCCGATCAACCAAGCCGAGGACGTATGTGAGGATGATTGTGAAGTGCCTGGAGAGCTTGCTAGACTATTACTACAGGAAGAAAGGGCCATACAGCCTCATGAAGAGCCATTTGAATCAGTGAATTTGGGTACAGAGGAAGACAGGAAAGAGGTTAAGATAGGTGTGAATCTGGAGCCTAGTGTCAAACAACGGTTGATACAGATGCTACGTGACAATTTTGAGATCTTCGCTTGGTCTTATAAAGATATGCCTGGTTTGGATACTAATATTGTGGTACACCGCCTACCAACTAAAGAAGATTGTCCGCCGGTAAAGTAGAAGGTTCGTCGAATACACCCTGAGATGTCTGAGAAAATCAAAGCTGAGGTCATGAAACAGTTTGACGCCGGATTTCTAGCTTTCACTTCTTACCCACAGTGGGTTGCCAACGTTGTCCCGGTGCCTAAGAAAGATGGTAAGGTACGGATGTGTGTGGACTATAGATACCTTAACAGGGCGAGCCCCAAGGATGATTTCCCACTTCCTCACATCGATGTTCTGGTCGACAACACCGCGCATCATAAGATCTTCTCCTTTATGGATGGTTTTTCAGGTTACAATCAAATCAAGATGGCTCCCGAAGACATGGATAAGACAACCTTCGTTACATAGTGGGGCACCTTTTGCTACAAGGTAATGCCTTTCGGGTTGAAAAATGCTGGGGAAACTTATCAGCGTGCCATGGTCGCTTTGTTCCACGACATGATTCACCATGAGATCGAGGTTTATGTTGATGACATGATCGCAAGGTCCCAGACTGAGGAAGAGCACCTTGACCATCTCCAGAAATTGTTTGACAGGTTAAAAACGTACAGGCTAAGGTTGAACCCGAACAAGTGCACCTTCGGGGTAAGGTCTGGTAAGCTGTTGGGATTCGTCGTTAGTGATAAAGGTATTCAGGTGGACCCCGCCAAAGTAAAGGCTATACAGGAGATGTCGGCTCCCCGCACAAAAAAGGAAGTTATAGGCTTTTTAGGACGTCTGAATTACATCGCCCAATTTATTTCACATATGACTGTTACTTGTGAGCCAGTCTTCAAGCTGCTGAAGAAAGATCAAGTGGTAAAATGGAAAGATGAATTTCAGACCGCCTTCAAAAGGATCAAAGAATATCTTCAAGAACCACCAATTTTGATGCCTCCAGTGGAAGGAAGACCTTTGATCTTATATTTGACAGTGCTAGATAATTCAATGGGGTGCGTGTTGGGGCAGCATGACGAGTCTGGTCGAAAAGAGCATGCTATTTACTACCTTAGAAAAAAGTTTACCGACTAGGAGACCCGATACCCGTTACTCGAGAAAACTTGCTGCGCTTTGGCATGGGCTGCTCGCCGGCTGAGACAGTATATGCTGACTCACACTACCCTGTTGATATCAAAAATGGATCCAATCAAGTATATCTTCGAAAAGCATGCCTTTTCCGGAAGAATAGAATGATGGTAGATGATCTTAACTGAGTATGACATCCAATATACAACCCAGAAGGCAATCAAGGGGAGTGTATTGGCAGATCATTTGGCGCATCAGGCCGTGGATGACTACCAATCCATGAATTTTGAGTTCCCGGATGAGAACATTATGTTGGTGACCGACTGTGAAGAACCTGGACCGGATGAAGGACCTGAGGAAGGATCTCGATGGTCTATGTATTTTGATGGAGCCTCGAACGCGTTAGGTAATGGTATTGGCGCTATGATCATATCTCTTGAGGGTTGTCATACTCCATTCACCGCTGATTATGTTTTAATTGCACCAACAATATGGCGGAGTATGAAGCATGTATCCTAGGTCTTCGAGTTGCTATTGATCTGAGAATTAAGTTCTTAAGTGTATTCAGAGATTCTGCTCTGGTGATCAGTCAGATCAAAGGCGAGTGGGATACGAAGCACCCAAATCGTATTCCTTATAAGGAGTATGTATTGACATTGCTCCCACACTTTGAGGAGATAACCTTCAAACACTTTCCATGAGAGGAGAATCGGTTAGCGGACGCGCTAGCTACCATGTCTTCTATGTTCAAGGTCAGGTGGGACAATGAAGCTCCCCAGATTACCATCGAGAGGTTGGACGAACCCGCACATTTCTGTGACATTGAGACGGAAGAGGTATCAGATAAACCCTGGTTTCATGAGGTAAAAAGGTACCTTGAGGCTCAAGAGTACCCTGAGGGTGCATCTGTTAATGATAAGAACTTTTTGAGGAGATTCGTTGCGAAGTTCTTCATCAGTAATGGTATCCTTTACAAGCGTAACCATGATTCAACCTTACTGCGATGTATGGACAAGAACGAGGCAGAAAGGATCATGGAAGAGTTACATGAAGGTACCTTTGGAACTCATTCCAGTGGGCATACCATGGCAAATAAGATCCTACAGGATGGATATTATTGGTCTACTATGGAAGCCGATTGTTATCAGCATGCTTGGACCTGTCATAAGTGCCAAGTCTATGCTGATAAGGTGCATGTACCTCCAGTTCCTCTGAATGTTTTGACAACACCTTGGCCCTTTGCAATGTGGGGCATATATATGATCGGCGAGATCAGACCTACAGCGTCTAACGGGCATCGCTTCATTCTAGTAGCAATTGATTATTTCACAAAGTGGGTTGAGGCAGCTTCCTTTGCTACAGTAACCAAGAACGTCATGGCGCGGTTTATCCAACACAATTTGATCTGTCGATACGGTGTACCGGAGAGGATCATTACAGACAATGGTACAAATCTCAACAACACGATGATCACCAAGCTCTGCAAACAGTTTAAGATACAACATAATAACTCTTCTCCCTATCGGCCGAAGATGAATGGGGATTTTGAAGTGGCTAACAAGAATATCAAGAAGATTGTGCAGAAGATGACGATGACATACAAAGACTGGCACGAGATGTTACCATTCGCTCTTCATGGGTACCGCACCTCCGCATGGACTTCGACAGGGGCAACACCCTACTCTTTGGTGTACGACATGGAAGTAGTTTTACCCATCGAATTCTAGATACCCTCTCTCCGGATTATGAAGGATGAAAGTCTGAGCAAAGAGGACTGGATCCAGACCCAGCTTGATCAGCTGAATTTAATCGACAAAAAGAGACTTACTGCTATTTGTCATGGTCATACGTATCAAAATCTAATGATCAAGGCTTTTAACAAGAAAGTTAGGCGTCAGGAGTATCAAGTCGGGGATCTGGTGATCAAACGCATCATATTACCGCAAGGTGACCCCAGGGGAAAATGGACCCCCACTTATTAAGGGCCATTTATGGTTAAGAACATTTTCTCAGGAGGAGCTATGATTCTAACCACCATGGATGGTGACGACCTTCTTCACCCTTTCAATGCAGACATAGTGAAAAAATACTACACATGATCAAAGGCCCGCTAGGTTGACCGGCCTAGGCAAAAACAAGGGCTTCCCGGCAAACCAAAAGGGTTCGGGAAAAAATAAGGGATGAAATGAAAAAAAACTGTACACCCGGCAAGTCGAAAACCCGAAAGGGCGGCTTGGGCAAAAAAGGGTATCTCGATGGGCTGAAAACCCGAAAGGGCGGTCCAGGAAAAAATTAAGGATCAAAGCGTAACACTATGTCTCATTGGATCACCTTGCAACCGGATTTCGGTATCGACTATTAAGCTCGGACAACGCCAATCAATCTAATCCATCTTCAACCAAGTAGCAAAGTGATGAGACGCTCGAAGATATAAAGGCAATAGCAGAGTTGGAACCCAATGGGATTGTTTCACAAAGCTTTTTTTCTTTCTTTTACATGAATTGTATAATTTCTATTCTTCGGTGGCGTCTTTTTACTAGGACGTCAGCCTCTCTGTACAAAAATGCCTATTGCAGGCTAACTTCAAGGATTAATACAATTCATTTTACAATAAATTTCAAAAAAAAATTGTTTTTCTTTTTCTGTTTTGTTTTGCAAGAACATCCAATGACTGATTTCTGATATATGCATTTGAAAATAATTGTTGTTCATAAATACTTACATGCGAAACAAGAGACAATTACTCGTAATTCCAGGAACAGGGGCAAACAGAAATGTCCAAACCTTACAGTTGCTCTACCCACCAGGTACAGGGAAAGAGCCATCTTGAGAATATGACTAAAGGTACATACAATCCCCGTGGAATTGGAAATATCCGAAGACGGTGGTGTTAGCTCTCCAGCCGAAGTTCATAATCGCGAATGAGTCGGCAAAGATTCTCCCCAAGCAGAGTTTATCTATCACCAGCACTAGAAGATTATCCCCAGTGGAGTTTATTTCTTCCACAAGCAGAAACTCGGTCCCCAACAAGGATTCATTATCACCAGTAACAGTAATTCATCCCTAACCGAGGTTATTTTTCCAAATCAGCAGATCTTTTGGCAGAGTGTCTCTCTTCCCCACAGAGCCATTTTCTCGCCAGTTTATTCTCCAGCAGGGTTATTCTCCCGTCAATTTATTCTCAATTCATCTTCGGTCGTTATCCCCAGCGAGCGCGAAGAACTCAACTCCTTGAACTCTTCAATAGCAGTCCGGGATTTATTCTCCCCAGCTAGAAAAACATCACAAGAACATTGCATATCCATACATCATGGCATGCGAATACGCATCATACAGCAAAATCTCATTTATTTTGAGAGCATCATTACTCAATACATGTCATACATCATGACATTACATACGACTAACTCTTTACCTTTCAGGGAAAGATACAATCAAATTCTCACAAGTTTTCTCTGGCTTAGTCGAATCGTTGCTAAGATTTCTATTCCATTTCAAGCTATGAAACCCGGATCCGACTGGATAATATCTTGATTTCTCCATCATACTATGAAGCCCAGAAATCGACCGGAAAATAGTTGAATCCCCAGCAAATTACTATGAAGCCTGGAATCGACCAAATAGCAGTACAAAACAACATGAAGCCAGGAATCGACCAAATAGTGGTACATCTTAAATTCAAGCTATGAAGCCCGGATTCGACCTGATAGTATTTTGATTCCTCCAAAACACCATGAAGCCTGGAATCGACCAGATAATGGTATATCATAAACACAAGCTGTGAAGCCTGGATTACAACCAGATACCAACAAAGAATACTATGAAGCCTGAAATCGACTAGATAGTGGTATATCTTTAATGCAAGTTATGAAGCCCATATTCGACCGAATAATATCTTGATTTCTCCAAATACCATGAAGCCTGGAATTGACCAGATAATGGTATAGGACGCTGCAAAGCCTCGATCACGACCAGATAGCAGCAAAAGACAGTAAAGCCTGGACTCGACCAGATAATAGTATGAGACACTGCGAAGCTTGGATTTCGACCAAATAGCAGTTTACCTGGCCAACTACTAAGAAGCCCGGAATCGACCGGATATTAGTATTCCTTAAATTCAAGTTAAAGCCCGGATGCGATCGGATAACAACTTAATTCCCTCTGAAGCCTGGATTACGACCAAATAAGAATTGAGAAATTGTGAAGCCTGGAGAACGACCAAATAGCAAGTTTAATCTCATCCCACCAGTAAGTCACTGTGAAGCCTGGAGTACGACCAAATAGCAGTCGGTCTTATTTTCTTCAACAAAACACTGTAAAGCCTGGAGCACGACCAGATAGCGGTTCATTTTCACCTCTTCAACCAAGATATGATTCTCTTTTAGAATAACGGATGAATGAAGCTCCTAAAATTCTACATCTACCAAGACAGAGACCAGTATTCCCCAGCGTGGTCCTCCTCAACAACAGGTATACGGGCTCTCGCAAAGGAAACTCTTATGCGATTGACACTTCTTCTGATGGCATATTTAAGCCCATCTTTCGACTTCAACTTCCAAATGGCATCTATAAGCCCATTCCGGACATCGCAAGACCATTATCGCCGCATGTGAGTGCAAATTTCATGGCACTCTAGTGTTCAATCACCTTCCACCTTCGGATCACGAAAGGCAGACAAGCCAATCTACATCCTCAGGTTTAAGAAGATTGAACAGGGGCAGCTGTTGTACCCCAAAATTTTTCCTCCCATATTTCTCAATACATGTCAAGTGAGGTCCTCAAATTGCTAAGGAAGTCCAAGGGTTGACCAGACAAACCCTCTCCTAAGGCAATCTACCTCAAATTAGGGCATCGGTTTGCATCAAGATGTTTGAATCCAAATGGTATCAAATGCTCACTATTGTCCTAATATGTTCTCAAGATCATCCATGTCAAGTTTCAAGCCTTGCAGAGAAAGTTTGCCCAGTCAATTGCTCAAAGGCCTGAAAATCGACTGTGCTAGGGCAAAAGTCAACTGTGGCCCACATACAGTCAAACCTCAAGATTTTTGGTCAAAATCATCATTTTGAAGCATTATTCATCATTTGATCAAGGGTTGATCATGATTCCTCAAGGATTTCTCACAATTCATCAAAACCCAAAAGTTGCTAAATTAGGATTTTGTAGGAAAAGTCAACTCAACTTTGACCAAGCATAAGTTTCTCATACTTTATCAGAAATGACCCATCCAAAGCTCATTTTTAAGAGGATGGAATTACCTACAATGCATATTCATCTCCCAAGTTCAAAATATGCACTCATAAGAAGATATAAATTTGGATATTATAGGTCAGTTTGAAAAGACAACAAAAACACCTTTTTTGTCAAAGCTTCATACATGAACATGGAAGACTCAATTGATATGATACCAAAAGGGTTGCTTATAAGACATCTTAAGCTTTCTAAAAACTCCAAGAACACATCTCTAGGGTCAAAATTGAAGGAGTTATGCATTGGAAAAGTTGACCTTTTTTGCAAAATTGCCAAAAGTCAAATGTGGCTAAAATTGCAATTTTTGTCAAATGGGCCCAATTTTTTATGCTTGCATTGAGTTTTTAACATGACCCATGACCCATGATACTTCCCACTTGTCTTTATTTTACTTTTGTCATTTATTTGGATTTTATTTCAATTAAATCAAATAAAATCAAAATAAAATCATGAAAAATATCAAAACTAATCAAAGCTTGAGATTTTGTGCATGTTTAAGCCTCTTATACAGCTGGAAGAAGAATCAAATCGTGAAAGCTTCAAATGGACACAAAAATATTGGATTTTCTCAATTTGGAAAGATTTGCATAAAGGATCAAATCTTGAATCAATGATCATTATTGGAAAAGATTTGAAGCCAAATTGCAACCCTAATTCGTTCTAGGGTACATATAGAACAAGTGCAGACCAAAAGAAGAGGATTGGAGGCGTGCAAAGGTGAAAACAACTTTCAAAAAAATCAAGAAAAGTTGCAAAATGTTCTTTCAGTTCCAGGCTTCCTCAAGCCCTTCCAGTCATACAAGTCGCCTTCTGGACGTTCTAGGATCCCATTCCAATCATTAGCAAGCATTTTCGTGCCCATAAACGCACTGTAAGTATCCCACGACTTCCATGATTTTTTGAAATCGTATATCATAATCTTGGAATTTTTAGCATGATTTGTTTACATATTCTGAATCCTTGAATCATTTGCAAGCTATTGGTAATAGCCAATTGTATTTTTATTGGCTATACAGCAAGTTGTCATGTTTAGGGTTTTAGCTTCGCTTTTAGGGGTTTTGCTTGCAGGAACAATTATCCATGGATAGTGGTACCATGACGCTTGTGAGGTTGAAACGAGTTGATTGGTACCACTGGTATTGATTTATCATGCATGCATAGAATTTTGGAGGATCACAGGGCTGTACCTACGCCCAGGTAACCGTAGGTAAAAGTTGCTGAACTTTTAGCAACAGAGAGAGGAAGAAGAAGGGTTACGTGGAAAGCAGTGATTGGCCCATTCAAAAATTTACGCGCTTGTAATATATTATCTTGTTTTTCCAATATAATATTTGCTTATTGATCTCTATACAACAGAACAAGCCAGCCTAGTTGGCAAGCGTGCAATAGACAGAAGCCAAAGGGCCTGGGTTCGATCCCCAGGTCCCCTTATTTGTTCAACATTATTTTGCTTTGTATGATTCAATGTGCAGGCTTCTCATGAGACCACCATACGCCATCATCCTTCAACCACCAGATCTCCAGCATGTCAGATACAACGCCTATCACATGAGGGCCTATCATGGGCATGAGTCAAGCTAATGCACAAGATTTGGAAAGGTCAAACGGGCTGTTAGCATTTGGGCCCAGAAAGTACTAATCCTACCCCCTTTTTTCTTTAATACCAGGCCCATTCTAATTTCTTTTCTATTTTATTTTCTTTAATTTATTTTAATTTATTTATTTTCTAATCACAAATTAAATTCTTTTTTTACAAAGTCATAAAACCAATTTCATCAAATTAGAATTTAAGTTTTTATTATTTTTTCAAAATTAATTTAATATTAGTTTAATTTAATTTTAGGGTAATTCTAACCTTTTTGTAAATAATTTTAAATCAATTAGAAAATTAGGTTTTGTTCTTGATTATATTTTTATTTCTTTTCACAAAATAACAAAATACAAAAATAGGTCAAATTAATTATTTTTTCTTAATTTAAATTAATTAGTAATTAGGTTTGTATTTATTCAATTAAAACCTTATCTTCCTCAAAATAACACAAAAAAAACAAAAAAATGATTTTTCTTTCAATTAGGTTTAGACTGGTCAAAACCCTAAATTTCTCTTGTTCTTGATTCATCGCGCGCATTTATTATTTTTAAGATATTAATGTAACTGCTCATGGTATGTAATAGTTTAATTAAGATTTTTCTTTTATTCATCATTTTACGGGTTTTTTGGCTATGTAATTAATCCCCCTCCCTGAAACCTTGTAATAGCGTAGTTTTATTTCTCGCATTTTAATTTTCGCAAATATTAACTGTTAGATGTATGATAATAGGATTGCATGACAAGACTATATGTTAATTTTAAAATGGTTAGCAAACCCTAAATGTGCAAAGATAATAACTTGAAATTAAATCACTCGCACATGCGCACTCTTAGGGTATTCTCTCACTTCGGTTGTCTTCGGTAAACGATCATTAAGTATAGGATGTTTTAGTGGTTGCTCTCTTGTCTAAACAAAGATCAAAATGTCCCCTTCGGAAATGTTACCTCGGAAATGTTGCCTCGAAAAGGTTGTCTCGAATATGATCTTAAGACATTAGGGTTATTACTAAGACGTCCTAACATTGCTTTAGTGATTGTACGTCCCTTTCGGATTGACCCTTACAACTCCAACAACGGTGCTACCTACTCATTAATAGTGGTATAGCGCTGTCTAAAGGAAACAAGAACAGAAAAATTATTTTCTCGAGTGGGTAGATGCTAGTAGGTACTTGCTCAAAATAAACTTTTCCACACTTACACTCTTTTCAAACAAAGTTTTCAAAAACACTTCGTAACACTCTTGAAGACAAAAGCAAGGGTTAAAACGAAGTAAAACAAAAACTTTTCAAAACACACAAATGCGGAAGCAATTTTTTTAAAAATGATGAGCAAGTACCTAAGAGCCCGTAGAAAACTACGAATATAAAGGGTGCTAATACCTTCCCTTTCTATAATCTACCCCCGTACTCAAAATCTCGAAAAAGGAATTTTTCTGTGCTTTTTTCCTTTCCAGTTGGATAAAATAAAAGTCGATGGTGACTCTTGCTTACTGCGACATTTTGAAAACACAAACGCAAACGCAAACCAGCATTTTCCAAAATAGTCGGTTGTGCCATCGTATCACAACGTCCAATGACTAAAATTGAATGAACATATGCATATGAACACGATTAACTGTTAACAAATATATGCATAAGAACAAGAATAAGCATTTACTCAAGACTTTAGGAGTTGGGATGACGTTCAAGCCATCCACAAAACCCCGTAGAGCCACTTCCATGAGATTATCCCCACAGAGTAATCCTCACAAATTCATCTTTAATGAAGATACATTTCCCGTAATTTCCCCGGCAGATCTCTCTGGCGGATAAAGGAGTATGATCTCCTTCCCGATAATATCACAAACCTACGGAGTTCCAATCAGTATATTTCATGGAAGTTCTCTTCCCCAACTGAGTTTATTCCTTCAAAACTGTAAAAAAAACCTGCAGATTTCTTCTCTCCAGCAGAGCTTATTTTCACAACAGAGTATTTCTCTGACAATGGGGTTTATTTCCCCAATAGATTACAGTCTCACCAGCTTGATTCTATTCCTCAAATGGCTATGAATCACCGGCAAAATTCTTCTCCCTAGTGAAGTCTCCACTATCCCCAGAGAGTTTCTACGAAACCTGTGTTGTACCCTAAATTTTACCCTCTCATTTTACTCAAGACATGTCCATTGAGATCCCTAACTTGCCCTAGGATGACTAAGAATTGACCAGACCAATTCTCCTCCTAAGGAAATAAACCTCAAACTAGGGTTTCAATTTTCACCAAGATGGTTAAGCTCCAAGGGTCTCAAATGTTTTCCATGGCCCTAATATGTCCTCGAGGTTATCCATGCCAAATTTCATGCCCTACACAACAAGTTTGCCAAGTCAACTGCTCAAATGCCTGAAAATCAATTGTACTAGGTCAAAAGTCAATTGTGGCCTATATTACATTCAAACTTCAAGATTTTTGGTCAACACCAACATTTTGAAGTGATATCCATCATTTGATCATGATTCCTCAAGAAATGCCCATAACTCATCAAAAGTCAAAAATGGCAAATTAAGGTTTCTATAGGAAAAGTCAACCAAACTTTAACCAGGCATAACTTTCTCATACTTTATCAGAAATTTTTCCTCCAAAGCTCATTTTGAAGAGAATCCAATTCCCTACAACTTCTCTTCATCCCTCAAGATCAAGAAATTCCTCAGTTAAAAGATACAAGCTCAGACATTATAGGTCATTTCAAAAAGTCAACAAAAACACCTTTTGGGTCAAAGCTCCTTACATAAACATGGAAGATCCAATTGAACTGAAACCAAAAGTTTTGTTTATAGGACAACCTAATCTCTCTAAAAAGTCCAAGAACACCCTCTTAGGGTTAAAAATAAGAGAGATATGCATTGCTAAATGTTGTATCCCAAAATTTTCCCTCCCATATTCTTCAAAATTTGACAAGAATTAGGGTTTTGGTTCCTTCAATGAATTTGAGGTTTTCAATGGCTCAATCAAGTCCCATAGGCCTATATGCATTGTCAAGCATCTACATGTCAAGTCTCAAGACTCACAATGTCAAATTGCACAATCAAAAGCTCCATTTGCTTCACAGTCAATTGCAGGGGTAAAATGGTCGTTTTACAGTCAAAAGTCAGAATTTTTGGTCAACATCTTATTTTGAGCTCACAATCATCATTTGATCAAATCTTGATCATGATTCCACAAGCATGGTTCAAAAATCATCAAGATGCAAAAAGTTACTATTTTTGGACAGTAGAAAAGTCAATTGTATCTTGACCAAGGCATAACTTTTTCATGGTTCATCAGAAAAATACCATCCAATGCTCATTTTGAAGGGGATGACATTTCCTACAACTCATCTTCACATTCCAAGTCCATGAAATGCTCTCACAAAAAGTTATCAATTTCTACATTATAGGTCAATTTTGAAAGTCAACAAAAATGCACTTTAAGTCAAAGACCATAACTTGAGATTGGTAAATCCAAATGACATGGGACCAAAGGCATTGGTTAGAGGACTTCAAGACCTTTCCAAAATGTCCAAGAACATGTTCATATGATCAAAATTGAGCAAGATATGCATTGGAGAAGTTGGGAAATTTTTATGAATTTGCAAAAGTCAACTTTGCTCAAAACACCTCATTTTTGCTAATGGGCCTCAAATTCCTTCTTGAAACTTTATTCAAAGCATATGCACGAACCATCAAGCTTAAATTGATTTATTTTCTTATTTTTATTAATTAATTCGATTTTTAATTGATTTTAATTCATTTAATTAATTTAAAATGTAGGAAATTCAAAGATATGTTTTTTTCAATCTTTTGTGAAGCAAACAAGCTCAAGACAAGCTGGCAAATTCGTGTGCACATCAAGGGGACAAAAATCTCCAAGTTTGGCAAGTTTTCTCAATCAAAAAGATGCAAAAAGATATGATTGCAAATCAAATATTGAAACATCAATTCCATGGATTTCTTGGCCAAGATTTAACCTAAACCCAGTCTCCTATATATACACAACTCAACCCTAATGCCATGGACATGAAAATTGTTGCAGAAAAGCCATAGCAACATTTGAAAAAATCAAAGAAACTTGAAAACTGTTTTCAATCTTCCAGGCCAATTCAAAGCATTATAGTGATTCAAACACATTGCTGGAGGTGTGAGGAACGTGTAGCAATCAAACTCACGTGCTAAAGCTCAAGAAACTCCCAAGAACAGTTTCATGGTTTGCAACATTTTTCCAAAATCGTAATCATTGATTCATGCATATTTAACATCTTTTGTTGACTGTTTTGTGTTCATAGGGACTGTACAAAGCTTTTGGCATAGGTTAATTGGACTGAAACGCCCTGAATCACAAATCACCATGAACGAATCTTAGGGTTTCCAAGCTTCCAAATTGGGGCTTTATTATCCAGGAAAAATCAGAACCCCTAATGCATATGGTTGGATTCGTTAGGTTGAGACGAATTCAAATCACATGTCGTAAAATATTTATATACAGCATAGGCCTAATCGCTATTATTCCTCATTCCAGTTTGTGGGGGTTAAAAACCCCCGCTATTTGATTCGTTTTGCAGGTATTCAGTGAGGAAGATGAAGACGTGTTAATATACCACTGGTCCATTCAAACAAAAAGGCGCGCGTGTTTTGTTACAACATATGCGTTGTTTTTTTATATATTATATTCATTGTTTATCTTAATAACAAAGGCAAGCGAATGGTGTAGTGGCTAGTGAGGTGGCTGGTAACCATTGGGACCTGGGTTCGATTCCCAGGTCCACCCCCATAATTGTTTCATATTTTTCATAACGTGTTCACGTGCAGGCATCTTAAAAGCATTCCACCATGCTCTTCACTCATCCAAACGCCAAGTGTCCTGAAGCAGCAATCCAATGGCCAGGAGATGAAGAACACCATGTTCCCTGGTCAATGCATGCCTGGACAAGTCAGAAAGTCAAACGTGGCTTGCAACTTGATGGGCCAGAATTGCTAATTTACCTCCATATTGGGCCATCAACCCCCCTGGTTTCTTTGGTCTTTCCTTTTTATTTTTTATTTTCTTTTATTAACTATAATTATTATTATTACTATTTAATTAACTCAAATTAATTATAGTTATAATAAATTCAGACAATAAAAAAATGTGAATATTTATATTATTATTATTATTTTCACCTTTAATTATTATTTTGTAAATAAATACTAATAAATTGATTTAGTTTAATTAGGGTTAATATTGAATATTTTTGCAATAAATAAAAATAGATTAGAATTAGGTTTTTCTTGACAACTTTTAATTTCCTTTTATTTTCATTAAGACATTAAAAAACTAAAAAATACTTTTTTTTCTTTTAATTAATTAATTAATTAGTTATTAGGTTTAATTTGAATTAATTGCAAAAAGGACCAAAATTCCATTCTTTTCTCAAAAAGGGTCAAAACCCTAAAGACGTCCCGATTCAATTCTTTCGCGCGCATATTTATTCTTGATTCCTATTTTGATTATATTTTTGTATCTGCTCCGAGAATGTAATAGATAATTAGGACTTTTATCGCTTTCTTTTAATTCCCCGCATTTTATTTTTCAAGGGTTATGTTTTTGGCAATGTAAATACCCGACGCCTTGTAATAGCGTAGATTTACTTTCCGCAATTTACTTTCCGCATAACTATTAACTGCTAGATGTATGCTAAATTAGGCTATGCATGACAAGACTTCTCTAAAATTAAAATCAACCCGTAGCTCACCATAACATATGCAAAGATAATTTAACTAAATCCTGACACACTCGCACATGCCACTCTTAGGGTACGCCTCACTTGGTTGCCTCGACGTGGTCATTGAGTATAAGGTGTTTTAGAAGTCGCCCTCTTGTCTAAAGATCAAGTTGCCTCGAAACGGTTTCCTCGGATAAAAAACGATCTAAGACATTAGGGTTACCGCTAAGGCGTCCTACTATTGCTTTGGTGACCACACATGTCCCTATAATCGGATTGACCCGAATAACTCCAACGACGGTGCTACCTACTTCTCAATAGTGGGATAGTACTGTCTAAAGGACTCTTATACAGCTTAATTCCTTAGAGTAGGTAGATTTCTCCTGGGTACTTGCTCTTTTCAAAAACAAAACAAACTTTTCGCACTCACACTTTCAAAAAGTTTTCAAACAAATACTTCATACACTCTTGAGGACTGATACAAGAGTTACCTAGAAGTTTTTCAAACTAAACTTTTTAAAACCCACATACACAAGAAAAGCAAACATTTTTGAAAACATAGTGAGCAAGTACCTAAGAGCCCGTGGATAACCACGGATAGAAAGGGTGCTAACACCTTCCCTTTCTATAATCTACCTCCCGAACCGAGAAACATCTCGAAAAGGAATTTTGTTGTGCTTTTGTCCTTTCCTTGTTGGAGAACATAAAAGACGGTGGCGACTCTTGCTTACCGCGACATTTCGCGAACCAGCATTTCAAAACAGTCAGTTCTATTTCCACCGATCACACTAAAGTTGACTAATTGTTGTAAAAGTGCATGAAGCCAATATTGACCAAACTTGAATTTTTTTCGAAATGGGCCCATCTTCTCATGCTTGAAACTTGTTTCTAACATGGCGCACGACCTTTGAGCTCATTCACACATTATTTTATTATTTATACTATTTATTTTGATATTTTATCCATTAAAATGCAAAATTAAATAAAGTAAATAATAAAAATAATAGAAGATTTGATTTGGAATCTTTTTCTTATCAAATGATAGACAAAATATGCTGGCATATCAAAGTAAAAACGTGCAAGCCAAGATGGGAAAGGATGTCCAAAATAGGAAAGATTTTCAAGTGGTTATTTGGAACAAATCTTATACTCAATGCCATGGATCTTTTTCTACATTTGTTAACCTAATGTGATTCACTACATATACACAACAATTCCAGGCCTAATGCATACACGCAGCTGCCTCCGAAAACCCTGAAATCTTTTCCAAAAACTCAAAGAAAAAGTGAAACTCGTATCAAACAATCTCAACCCTTTTCAAGGAAAACCAAACACTCCATTACACTCCTGAAGGTCCCAGGAGTCCATCCCTATCATTCTTGAAGCTCGTAGCACCCCAGATCACTGTAACTAAGCGCCTCCAGTTTGGTAATATTTGACAAATTCAAAATTAATAATTCATGCATTGTTGACATGTTTGATGTGTTGTTTTGTGTTCAGGATAACCATTAGAACAGGTTAAAAGTTTCGCATGAGAGCTTTGATGCTTGAATCACAGGATGCCATTATTAATGCATCACAAAATAAAACCTTCGAACCTTATAATACAGGGACTTTTAGGCCAAATGGATACCACCATTGAACTTGAAGCATATGATCTAGGGGTGTAGGCTTAATCTCTTGCTTTGATTCGTGTTATTTTGCAAGTTTCAATTTTTGGTATCACCGGAGAAGAAAGAGTTGACCACCATGAGGGGTGGTCAGACTCACCGGTGCATGTGTGGCACGGTCCCTTATTTCAATTGGTCCATTCAAATATTCAGGGCCCCACTGAAGGGCGTGCATGGACAAGCCAACATCTGTCTTGATTTTCATATTATTTTATTTTATTTCATTTATGTTAACGAATGATAGAATGGCTGGGTGGTAAGGAAGAACGCGTGTGAAGTGAAAGACCTGGGTTTGATACCCAGGTCAGGTGTTTTATTTTTCTAACGTTCATATTGCAGATCCATCGCTTCAAGCTCTAACATGCACACCATGTGTCCTCACACCATCACCATCAGATCTTCATTGTTCCAGATCTAGCGCTCCTGGGTGCAGCCCTATCATAGACTTTCCAGATGCAGCAATATAGGATCTCACGCAGTGGTGGGCCAACAGATCTAGGCCCTAACAAAAATTCCAGCCAGCACCCCCCAATTTGGTTTCTCACCCCAGGCCCATTCTTTTTTTAACTTTTTTTTAATTAGTTTATATTTTTTAAATTCATTTTTTTAATCATAAAATCAACGAAAAATCACAAAAAATAGATTTATGTTTTTTTATTAAAATTATTTCTTCCAAATTAATTTAATTAAATTTTAACTTGCTTTCTTTAATTTAAAATTAATTAGAAATTAGGTTAAATCTCAAATTTTTCATAAAATACAAAAACAAAAATATTTTCATTAAATAATTAAATTTTTAAGGTTTTGAACTTATTCCCGTCTCAATTTTTGTGCGTTATTATTTTCGTACTATTATTCTTTTTATTATGTAATTGTTCCCGAATTGTAATAGCCTTAATTAAGGTTTTTAATTTCCGCACTCTACATTTTCAGTCAGATATAATTGTAATTGCCCCGAAGCCTTGTAATAGCTGTAATTTTTACTTTCTATACTATATTATATGCCTATATATAAACTACTATTAAATTAGACGTGTATGGCAAGAACTAATCAATCAATCTTAGATCACTAACATCAAGATAAAAATACCTGAAAAAGCACATTATCACACACTTGCACCCCTAGGGTATTTCCCACTTTGGTTGCGTTCGGAAATGGTCATGTCCATCGAACATAGGGATACTCTTAGCAAAGACCCTCAGTTTAAAGTCATCATAAAGATCATAGTCCCTCAATGTCTCTCGAGTTTCCTACGAGAAATGATCTTGTCCCTCAATGTTGCCTACAAATATATGATGAAAGTCCCTTTGAGCTGCTAAGGTATCCCTACACGTTGCCTTCAATGACCATAAAATGTCCCTTTCGATAGTCCCTCAAACATCCAACGATAAGGATACCTACTCACTAATAGTAGGATAGCACTGTCTAAAGGAAAGGAGGAAAAAACACCTTTTTGAGTAGGTAGATAGTTGTTAGGTACTTGCTCAAATCTAATTCATTTACACACCACACTTTCAAAAGTCTTTTAAAAAACGCTTTATCACATTCTTGAGGACTGATACAAGAGTTATCATAAAGCAAACAAAACCTTTCAAAACACACAAACACTAAAATAGTTTTAAAAAATGAGCAAGTATCTAAGAGCCCGTGGAAAAGCACAGATGGAAAGGGTGCCAACACCTTCCCTTTCCATAATCTACCCCCCTTACTCAGAAAATCTCAAAAAAAGGTTTTTTTCTATTCTTTTCACCCTTTCCTTTGTTGGATAAAATAAAAGTCGGTGGCGTCTCTTGCTTACCGCGAAATTTGCGAATACAAATGCAAACTAGTATTAAACCGTCAGTTTTCCACTGTATTTCAACCTGGAATCGGACCAGATACCAGTCAACTTTATCCTCCCCAAATGAGTCGAAAGGATATCCATCTCTTTTATCCCCAGTCAGGGTATATAATAATTAAACTCCCCAAACGAGTCAGAAGGTTATCCATCTCTTTTATCCCCAATCAAAGTATATAAGAATTAAACTCCCCACACGAGTCGGAAGGTTATCCATCTCTTTTAGCCCCAGTCAGGGTATATAAGAATTAAACTCCTCAGTAGAGCGATGAACGACTAATGTTCCAAAAATCTTCTCCCCAAACAGAACTCAACACTTCCTAGCGGAATTTCCTCAAATAGCAAGCAGGAATCCCCAACAGAAGCATTCTAGACAAGGTTGAAGATTAAACATGTTCTTCATCCCCAACACCAGTCAGGGATTCATTTTCGCCAGCAAGATGTAACACAGAACTGTTGACACACTTCCAACAACATTTCACATTCATACATCATTTACCAATATCATAGCATATGCATACGAAACGCATATAGCACGGTCTCATTTATTTTGTGAACATCATTACGCAATGCATTTCATACATCATGACATTGCATACAGCTAATCTTTAACTTTTCAGGAAAGATCAATCAACAGACAAACATCATCTACTACTTATATGACCCGATAGTCTTCTCAAAGGCTACATCTGTCAAAAGGCTATTTAAGCAATTTCCTCAGAGGGTCATTCTCAAAAAGACCTTTTCTGGATCAGATTAAATCGAGCGTGTATTTATTCTGATACTTCTGCCAGTTAAAGGCATGCATAGACATCTTCTAGCTCAGATTAAATCGACCATAGATTTAGTCTGATACTTCTTCCAGTAGTCATCTTCTGGCTCAGATTAAACCAACCATAGATTTATTCTGATACTTCTCCCAGTTAAAGACGGACGCAGACATCTTCTAGCTCAGATTAAATCGACTAGAGATTTATTCTGATACTTCTTCCAGTAGTCATTTTCCGGCTCAGATTAAATCGACCATAGATTTATTCTAATACTTATCCCAATTAAAGATGGATGCAGACATTTCCTAGCTCGGATTAAATGGAGCATAGATTTATTCTGATACTTCTTCCAGTTGAAGTCAAGCGTAGACTTAGTCTAATTTCTATCAATAGTTAATTTAGATGGCATCTATAAGCCCATCTCTGATGACTCACTGTTACCTCTCCAAATGGCATCTTTAATCCCATTCCTGGTATAATCAACCAACAACATTACTTCGTGCACCGGCGAGTGCAAATTTCTGGGAACTTAAGTGTTCAATCATCTTCTACCTTCAAGTAACGAATGGCGGACATGCCAATCTAACTATTCAGGTTTAAGAAGATTGAACAGGGGCAGCTTTTGTACCCCAAACTTTTCCCTACCATTTTCTTTAAAACATGCTCACAAGGGTCTCAAATACTCAAAGTCACTCAAGAGTTAACTGGTTAAATCTCCTCCTAAGCAATGGTCTTCAACTAGGGCTTGGTGCTTCTCAAAGAAGATTTGGTTTCAAGGGTCTCAAATTACTTTAATGTTTCATCATAGGTCCTCAATAATGCTTATGTCAAGTTTCAAGTCTTGCATCATATGTTTGCTCAGTCAATGGCTCAGAAGATTGAAAGTCAACTATATTGGGTAAAAAGTCAATTATGACCAACATACAGTCAAACTCCAAGATTTTTTTATCAACATCAACATTTTGAGGTGATATTCATCATTTGATCAAGGGTTGATCATGATTCCCAAGGAAAGCCCTCAAATCATCAAAGGTCAAAAATTGCCAAATTAGGGTTTTGATTGAAGATGACTGATCATTGACTTTTGGCCTAGTGCATGACCTAATGGCTTAAAGCATGATCTCAAGGTATCAAATACAACATCTTGACCTAATTACATGGATTAAGACATTTCCAAATATGCAAGTGATTGATAGTTGAAGAATTGAATTAATTGATGAAAAGACAACAGTCACACAAAAGACAAACTTTGACCTTTTTGGTCAACATTGGAATTCAAAAATCAAGAATCGTCAAAACATTCAAAACTATCAAAACTTTGTCATCAAGAATCAAGAGAATAAAGAAAGTCAACCAAAGTCAAAATTGAAGATTTTCAAACAATTAGAAAAATTCAAGTATTTTGTGCCTAAAAAACCCTAACTTCACGAGCAAGTTTCCTCAAGAAACAAGTTGATTCAAGGAAAACTTTCAACATGAAAGTTGTAGGGATTAATGAATTCTATAACTTTTTTATTGTGGGATGATCCTCAAAAAGTTCTTGGAATAAGAGATATGAGCCCATGAAGTTCTGATATTTTTACCTAACACATAGAAAAATTTCTAAGTGTTTTATTCTTAACAAAGTCACTACTTTATGGCAATTTTTTACTAAGATCCAAATTGATTCAGAAAAAACTCAAAACATGAAAGTTATAGATCTTGATTCAAACTTTATAAAGTGTCTAAGAACACAAATTTATCATACTTGAGCTAGAAGTTTCGAAGAGATGAAGATGGCATGTCAAACTTGAATTATAGGTCATTCTTTTGAAAACCTTATGGCCAAATCTCAAACCTAAGCTACACGATCTCCCTTTTAAGGACATTTAACTTCTAAATCTCACCTTGATCAAAAGATTACACGAAAACTTGATCCATTACAGAAGGATTATAAGCTTTGTCCAATGCATCATTCCATTTTTGGCACAAAGTTAACACTCATATTCTTGTAAAGTGACTTTATTCACAAAGTCCAGTCTCCTTGAGCCTCTAACTTGTTTCCTCTACACACACTCAACATAAAAGCTAGAAGCAACATGTCTAAAGCATCTAACCACTTTAGATTATCTTGTACTTCTCATTTGAACTATGGAATGGCCATGTACCTTCACTTACAATCCAACTAAGCCAACTTTTGTTCTAAAACTCCAATCGAACCAATTTCTTTTCTCACAAACGGGAAATATTTCCTATAAATAGAGGGCTTTGCTTCCAAGTTCAAGGGGACCTCAATGCTTAAAGTCACTACCTCACACAAAGCTTGATTTTTGCATAAAGTCACAAACTTGTGAATTCGCAAAAGCTCTCAAGTCCTTTACAAACCAACCATCCAAACACTCCATATACATCATATTGAAGCTATCCAAGCCATCATTTAGCTTATGTAACACATCTATCACTATTCACCATTTTTACTCTGGCCATGTGCAATTTGATTCGGGTATGAAGGATCAGAGAGTTTACAAGCAAGCTGAGCATTCACTAAGCATCAACAAGGTCCCAGGAAGGTGTTAGAATCATCATTTCACTTATGGAAGTCGTGTAGAGGGTATTGGATTTTTCTTCAAGAGGTAAGTTTCCTTGAGCTATGAAATATTGATACACGCATTATTTATACATACTTTCAAAAGATAAAATGTAGATATCATGTCTATGAAGCTAACCATATCTTTAGTTTTCGTTTTAATGGACTGCGTAATGAGAATTTTGGAACTGAAGTTTCTGAACCGCTAGGGTTTCAATTTGGTACTGAGCAAAATTCGTTCCAATCTTTAATCTATAGCTTTAGAAAATTGTATGGTTGGATTCCTTGTTAAAAATCAAGCTTTTTTGGTTTTTACAACTTTCGATTTGGTTGTGGAATGAAGGACTTAAAAAATTAACAATCGTGAATTTATGTTGTTGTACATCACGAGGAAGAAGAAGGCCATGGCGCCAGATTTCAAATTTCATAACTTATTTCGTATTATATTTACTGGGGGGCGTTTCATAACCGGATGAAACAGCCACCCCAGTGGTAAAACAAACGCGCGTTAACCTTAAGGACATGGGTTCGAGCCCCAGTGGTACCCTTTTGTTTTTTCACATATTTTGCTTGCAGATCCAGCGTGCCAAGCTTCCATAAGTTCACTTTGCACTCTCAACTCCTCACCATCAAACATTCATCAAGCCAAGTGTAACGCTTCAGATTCGCATGTGCATCATGGAAATTTTGGAGCTAGCCGCATTGGATCCAACGTAAGCACTACGCCCTGTCTCTTTGGGCCCAACAACTTCTGTTCTCACATCCCCATTTTTTCTACTTCAGCAGGCCCAATATGTTCTTTTTTTGTTTTCTATGTTTTTTATTATTTCTTTTATTTAACTATTTTAATTAAAAATAATAATAAATAGACTTAGGTTTTTTTTTAATTATTCATTAATTAATTGATATAAAATAATTAGACATTTTTTTATTAATTAATTAACTTATTTTTGTTTTAAAAAAGGGATAAAATTAATTAGAAATAATTAGGCTTTATTTTTTTTTATCACTTTAAATTCTTTCTTTTCCTCATAAATAAAACGTCAAAAATATTTTCTAACAATTAGTTCTTTTTTAAATTAAAATTAATTTAGACTTAGGTTTTCTTTAATTAAGTTAACTAAATTAGCTTTCTTTTTAATTAATTAAATTAATTGACTTTTTTTATGATTAAATTTAATTTAGTTTCTTTAGGTTTTTACTAAACTTCTTTTAACGAAAATTAATCAAATAATTAGGTTAATCATCAAACTTTTTTCTATCAAAAAATGATAAAACAATTTCCTTTCTCTTTTCTTTATTTTACATTTTTTGAGTATTTCATTATATTTCTTTTTTCCGATCATTGTAACTGCTCAATAATCTGTAATAGCTTTAATTAGGGCTTACTTCTTTTCATCCTCATTCATAAATTTGTACCCCCGTTCCCGAAGCGTTGTAATAGTGTAGGACATTTAATTTCCGCAATTTACTGCTTTCCTTATTATTGTTAGTTTAATAGGATTGTATGGCAAGATCTAAAACAAAATGCTAGATAACCATAAATCCAAGACAAGTTAACTGAAATCAAAACACTATTTACACACGTACCTCTAGGGTAACCTCACTTGTTTCCTTTGGATAAAACAATCATGTCCCTCGAGCGTGAGATGCTTTAGCAAAGACCCTCGATTAAAAAGATCGTAGTTCCTCGATGACCCTTCAATGTTGCCTTTAGTAAATGATCTTAGTCCCTTACAAAAATTGCTAAAGCGTCCTACAAGTTGTCTTCTATGACTGTACGATGACCCACGCCTATCACACATATTCAACGATAGGGCTTCCTACTAACTAATGGTCCTAATATCACTATCTAATGGAGGAGGAAAAGAACAAAGACTTCTCTGAGTAGGTAGAACGCTCATAGTCGCTTGCTCACAAACTTTTCAAAATAAAACATCTTTTCACAAAACAACACTTTCTTTCACAAATATCTTCAAAACAAACATTTTGCATACATTCTCAATGATACGAGAATCGTTACAAAATTGTCGCACTTAGGTATTTTCAAAACATTTTCAAACATACACAAGCACAAGGAATTTCCAAAAAGTGAGCTAGCGATTAAGTTCCCTTAGATAACTACGGATGAAAAGGGTGTTAACACCTTCCCTTTTTATAACCTACACCCCTAACTCAGAAAAATTCTCAAAAGTTCTTTCCTGTTCTTTTCACCCTTTCCTTTATTGGATAAAAGAAAATTCGATGGCGACTCTTTCTATCCTCAATGTTTGCGATAAAACACAAAACCAAAAGTCAGTTCTCTCACCGTATCACACTAGGGATACCTTGTAGTTACCACATCACTCTTGATAAAATAAATTCTTGACTCCATCATATATTTCTAAGGACTTAGGATGTAGGATGGATTGTTTAAGGTTTTCTCATGACTTAGGGGAAAATAATCTAAAGGGTTGGTAGTTGAATGTTATGAACTTGTTGAAGAAATGAGGATTCAAGATCGTTATAGGGAAAATTACACACCACACCCTAGCATGTTCACCATATCTGTGAAAAAGCATATTTACATTTCTTCTTATTCTTAAGTGACAATTTCTAAAACCAAATCCCCAAGTTAAGTTTTTGTTTTGATGAACGTGAATTGAACTCGATAATTGTACGCAGTTCTTGAGATCGACATTCGGGGAATTTCTCTATCATTACAAGGGGCAAAAATAGTACACTTTCTATTTTTCCTATCATGTTTTTGGCGCTATTTCCAGGGACTGCCTAGTAGGGGTGTTCAAACCAAACAGGCCCAATAGAAAACTACAAAACCAAACTGAACCAAACCGAAACCGCAAAAAACGCATTTGGTTCATATGTGTTTGGGCCATTTTCTAACGGAACCGTATGGTTCGATTCGGTTTGCGGTTTGTCTTTTACAAACCGAACCAAACAAAACAAAACTTCATTATGTTATAAAATCTTACTAACCAATATATATTTCTTTAATTCTTTAGAGAAATTAACATTTATTATGTGTATATTTTATCATGCTTTGTATGATATTTATTTTAATTTACAAATCATAAAAAAATAAAATATTATTCATTTATAAATACTATTTTCACAAAACATATTTTATTGTATTCTTTGTATAATATTTATTTAAGAATGCAATCTTGTCTATATCATTATTTAAATTTAGATAAAATTATAATACGTAATTTCATGTATCTAATTATAAACTTATTTTGACAGTTCTAAATTTTTTTATGATAATGTATGAACAATTAAACACAAATTATATTTTCCTCTATATATGTATGCATGACTTAATACTTTTTTTGTAAAAAACTGAACCAACCGAACTAATCCAAACCGCATTAGTTTGGTTTGGTTTGGTTTGGATTTATTTTTAAAAGCCAACCGAACCAAACCGAATCGCATGTGTTTTTCTCTTGCGGTTCAGATGATTTTTTGCTTCAAAACTGCCCAAACCGCACGCGAACACCCCTACTGCCTAGTTATTGAGTGTAATTTGAGTTCAATTAGAATTTTGTTGCTCTGCAACTAAAATTTCTTTTCTGTAATTTTTATATTTTTGTTATTACTGATTTTTTCTAACCTTTGCATGCGAGGAAAGCCCTCAACTGAATTTCCATTTAATATACAGACTCAGGTTCAGAATTTGAACCCGAAACTATGGGTTAAAACTCACCACCACCTGAGAGACTTCATGGTGACTATGGAGGAGCAAATGCTCCAACTGGTCAGTTGACTATCATTAATCAACCGGTCACTGTTGCAAATTTTAAACTGCATCCTTTAACCATCCACCAGCTCGAGAACAGATCTTTCATCGGAAAGATCAATGAAGATGTCAATAAGCATTTGCAGAGATTCCTCACCATAAGTACTACTTTGAAGATTGAAGGACACTCTGAAGAAGCCAAGATATGATATTGTGAATTTTAAGTAGAAGGAATGAGAGTCACTAGGTGATGCGTACAAGAGGTTCAAGAGGTTATTGGCAGCTTACCCCACCCACATAATGGATTAAACTGAACAAATGCAGATGTTTGTGAATGGCCTTCGAATGAAGACAAAGCAACTTATTGATACAACAACCAGTATCTCATCCAACTTTATAATAGCCACTGGTGTGAAGAAGATTATTGAAGCCATTGATGCAAATGAGAATCTGGAGCTATATGACAGAGTTGTAAGCAAACCAGAGGGAGTGATTGATTTGAAGTTGTAAGTGAATAAGCAACTAAAAATTGAAGAGGCCATTGCTATAGAAGTGGAGAAAAAGCTGAAAGCAATGAACATGGGTGAAACAACCAGATGAAAATCATCAAATAATGAAGTCGCCATCGAACGTCTTTTATCCCACATGAAGGGATAGGTAAACATCAAGAAAACCTGAGAAGTGAGAAGTCACGATCTTGCGACCGAGAGATCGGGCAAGGGAGTTTGTTATGCAAGGGGAAGGTATTAGAACCCCACACGCTCGCAGTACTCTATGGTATCTACTCTTTTTATCTATCTTATGGGTGTGTCTAATTTATACTTACTGCTTACTACTGAGGAAGAACACATGCAAAAGAAAGGATAAAATAATGTAGGGAAAATAAAGTTGTGCTCGCTTGGGCCCTACTCTAATGCCTACGTATCCTTTTTGAGGAATTAGAGTTATCGTATTTCGGCTCACATGTTTTTGTTGTTTTCTATTTTTTAATAGAACAATTCTAAGCTTCACATTCTACCGCTGCTCGACCCTGGGAGACTCACGCGTCTGTAGTAGAAAGGAACTAACATGCTCATACCTGACGAGGTATCTTCAAAAGAAAAATGCCTGAAGGCGAATGATGTTTCGTACGTAACTTTTTTACTAGTAGACATGGGTGGAACCTGACCTTTGGGAATTTATGTGTCGTACCGCCTAAAGTAGAACTAACACATCCTTTTGAGAGTTTCGATGAAAAGCCCGGAGGCGGAAAGAGTTCGAGTTGGTTGATATTTTGTTACCTTGAAAAAGGGTTTTTGTATTATTAGAGTGTTTTTGAATTTGACAAGAAAACCAAAGTTTTAGTTTTATTGCAAGGATGCAAAAGAAAGAAAAACATATAAGGGATACTATCTTGTTTTATCCCTAATGTTATCATACAATAATTGACCATAAGGTTAAGGATAAAAGGGAATTTTCTACCCTATGTTAGCATGTACAGATACCTATCCTAATGTCTAGCTCGAAAGCTACTCTAATCGAGTGATCCTAAGGGAAGCATACAAATTCCTATTCTAAGGGAACATGGTATGTACAAGGATGAAAAAAATAAGCAAGCTCGAAAGAGCACACACATGCCACGAGTAGTGCACACTAACTCGGGTAAAGGCCTAACCAAGATATAAATGATCGAGGTAGGTACAAAATACAGTAGGGATGCTTTAGCCAAGGGGTCATATCAACCAAGACAAACAAGCGAGAAAGGGGATGAAGCGGGAAGCTTTAGCCAAGGGGTTATATCAACTAAGGAAAACAAGCGAGAAGGGGATAGGAAAACATGGATAGTCAATATCATCCAACGTGAGCACAAGAAAATGTATGGGGGTTTAATTGCAAAACCCTTTTCCACTTGACGACTCGATAACAAGAGTAGGCACAACTCCAAAGCATCGTGGTACGTCATGAGTTAAGGATGACACATACGAAATATGCGGGGGTTGATTCCTAACCCTTTTTCGCTAGCCTCCTTTTGAGGACTTCAATAAGGTATGGGGGAATAGATGCGAGCACAAATGTAAACACATATGCAAAATACCTCCTTCAAAGGTAGGATTTTAAACAAGCACATATAACATATAGAAAGTGGTGCCTGCTATAAGATTTTAAACAGCAACTTCGAGCGTACGCTATTTATTTCCTACTTCTCATGATATCTAGAAAAGCGGTAAATCATGCATCTCTATTCCTACTTCTCATGAAAAGGAAATCAAAAGACAATGCAGAAATGAGGAGTAAAATAAAGTCATGATGATACCTAACGGAGAAGTTCGTTTCCTCTTTGAAGCCATGGAAGCAATAAGAAACCCAAGAAAGATGTTGTGATCTTCACACGATTGATTAAAAATTTATCACCCCCATCCCACCTCACAGAAGTTGCACGAGTACTATCATAAACTCTTGGCAAACCATGGCAACAAAATGATTACCAGGCATAATAAAAGTAATAGAAAACTCTA
The DNA here is from genome assembly GCA_948472305.1 of Vicia faba. NCBI lineage: Eukaryota > Viridiplantae > Streptophyta > Magnoliopsida > Fabales > Fabaceae > Vicia > Vicia faba. The sequence goes on from OX451740.1 coordinate 1,325,891,639, forward strand.
ATAAAAATTATAAAAAAAGAATCCTAAAATTAATGAGACTTTCTATTTTCATGCATTTTTATCACAATTTTATGTTATCAAAAGTAATCAAAAGAAAAGATAAAAAAATATATTAAAAAGAAATCAAAACACCCAAAAAAGGGGAGAGTAAGCTAGATCCAGGGTGCTGCAAAGTAATGGTTGGCGCAAAGGCCCATTGCAGCGATATCCACAAGCATTTTTTCACATACAATTCAAGCTTAAAAAATATCAAGTGTTACATGGGCTTAGTGAGATTTCAGTCTAGCCACCATCAATTCACTAAGAAAAATCAGCATATTGATTCCATTTCAGATTTATTAGCATTATTAATAAAAATTAAAAAAACAATAAAAGAAATGATATTGAAGAGAGTGAAGACACGATGTCGTTTGGCTAAAGAATAGGGTTGAAAGTGACTTTTGAACTTCATGTTGCATTCTTCTTCTCTTTTCAAGAGATACGCCGCATGACTTAACCTTTCTCAACATATCCGCCTTCTTCTCCGATCAACTTTTGATCATCTTCCCCTTCTTTGTCTCATTTTACAACTATTATTCTCAAAGTCCTCACAACGAGTTCCAAATCTATGATTCAAACATGGAACCCTAACACTCCCCAGTGGCGACTACAGCGGTAGAAATGTTGAAACTAACCCATTAGATTGACTTGACTCGCACAGATCAAATAAAAATCGCCATCGCGCTTTATTGTTTCCAAAGTAATGGGAAAAGAGCGAATAAACCAAAATAAGGGGGAGAGAATCTAAGTTCGGGGGTTGGTTATGCAAAGGGAAGGTATTATCACCCTAAAAATCTACGGTACTCCACAGGAACCTCTTTGAAAATTTGTGTATTTTGGCTATAAATGTTGTATACAAAAATAGATTTGTTGGGATGAGAAAAGAAGTATTTTTATAATTTATGCACCCGTCGCGGTTGCGAACTTTTAGTGCCTATGTACCACCTTACGTGCAATAGGGGATCAGGGTACTCTTAGTTCACCTTTAAAAAATTTTAAAACATAAATGTGTTGGTTAATTTTAAGAGATTAGACGTCATCATCTTATCCGAGTGGAAAATATAATTACTACCGACAATTATGAGAAATGATCATTTGCATCATCTCAAAGTGGAGGGTATAACTTGGATTTTAAAATCAACAAAGCTTTACTCAATACCCAAGTGGAAAATTTCTCACTTCACTATATATCATAGAAGTATAGTAGTTTGCATAACTATTAGGATTGACAAGAGTCTAATCTTTTGAGAAAATTTTAAAGAAAAAAGCAAAAGTGGCAAAGATGGTTTGAATGAGATTGGTTGACTTTTAGTCTTCTCACAAAAAATGTCAAAGTATTATTAAGTTGTTTAAAGTTTGATTAAGAAAATATTTTTTGAAAATGCATGGACCTAAGTCCAAGTTTATTATGAAAGCGATTCAAGTTTTAAAAAAACAAGAATAGTTTTGAAAAGGAGGGAGAAGATTTTTGAAACTAAAGAAGGTGGGAGGAGATGAAGGGACTATCCTAAAGCATAAGGTAAAAGCTAGAGAAAGGAACCATCTAACTAACAAGAAGCCAACACTTGACATAATGACTCAATATAGAATTCCCATCCTTTGGATTGAAACCAAATAATAAAAGATAATAAACCTCTTAAGAAAACCAAGCTTCAAATGCATTAAGTATTCACAAAAATTGGGCAGAGTAACGGCTGTATACAAATGAATTCCCGGTCACAGACAAAGCATATAATCATAATAACTTGCACACAGAAAACAAACAACCCAATGTCTTGGGGTAAACCCCAAGAACTCCAGACAAAATAATAGTAGAAATCACAAAATCTCAAAATAGGTCAAGGTCTCTACTCCTAAGCCCAAGAAGTCCATAACTCTATCTTGCCAAGGATAGTAACCAAATGGCAAAATACTCATTTTGGTCCCTTAACTATACCCTTGGGTTCACATTGGTCCCTTAACTTTTTTTCGTGTCATTTTGGTCCCTTAACTTTCAAAAAGTTTCATTTTAGTCCTTTTTTGTCTAATTAGCGACGGAAAAACTTTGAAATACGTCGCTAAATCTGTGGCTAATTAGACAAAAAGGACTAAAATGAAACATTTTGAAAGTTAAGGGACCAAAATGACCCGAAAAAAATTAAGGGACCAATGTGAACCCAAGGGTATAGTTAAGGGACCAAAATGAGTATTTTGCCTAACCAAATAGTCTAAGTAACCTTAAAGTTTTTTATGGTTCAAGTTAATTATTAGGTATCTTCAAAAAGAAATGAAAAGCTCAAGTGAGCAAAAATAAAAATGACATAAAGATAAATGCTTAAGTGAGCAAAGATGAAAATAACATGAAATGAAAATGCTAAAATAAATGTGCTTAAAGTAAAAAAGCATAATGTAAAAGCATAAAATAAAGTCAATTGTTAGAAATTAGAGGTTAGTGGAGTGACCATCTTGAAATTTGCATTTGAAAACTCATTAGAAGATTGATAAAATCAAAACCTCTCAACAACAAGTTTCATTTGCTTTTTGTCAAGTATATCATTCATTTCAAAATCTCAAGGCAACAATAAATGATCAACGATGTTTAAATGATTCACTTAGTTCTAAAATTTATGAAAATTCATTAGAGGATTGATAAGACCAAAGCCTCATAACAATGAACCTCAAGATTATTAGATCAAAGGTTTCAAATTAAACATGCTTGGGCTTGCAAACATAGGTTTGGGCCACATGATCATTTCTCGAATCAGAACAAAATTTAGCGCTATGTTAAGCAATCGTAAGTGGACGTATATAGAAGTCGCACCTATTTTGAGGCCGGTCAATAGCAATTTATGTGCCATATGTTTGGAGATATTATATGTAGATCATCCTCTAACAACATGTAGCAAAAAGAGAAGAGGATGAGATGAAGAGGGAGGGGATACATTTGAATCAAAAACTTTGATCAAAACTATCATTAAAATCATTCATCCATTTTGGTAGAGTTGAACTCAACACCCAAGATCCCATGATGTTAATGAAGTTTTTGATCAACAATCACATAGTCAAAATATATTCAAAATAAATAAATTGCATTAAATGAACAAAATAAAAAAGAAAAATGACTTTTAAATTCTTTCTAAAATGAAAATAAGAGGTAAAATAGCAAACTATTTTCAAAGTATCAAAAAAAAATTTAAAAAGACCATAGAAAAATCAGAAATGAGCTCAAGTATTTTTATAAATTTTTTGGTAATTTTGTAAAACTGAAAAGTATTTTTAAACTAATTAAAATCATTCAAATAAGTGAAGAAAACGATCAAAAATAGTAGAAGTCAAGATAAAATTCTAGAAAAAATTCAGATAATTAGAAATGAGTAAAATGATTTTTATAAAAAAATTTAGAATTTAAAAATATCAAAAAGTATTTTTAAATAATTAGAAACAAGTCAAAAAAAAGATAAAATTATAAAAAATATCAAATCTGAAAATAAAATCATGAAAAAATAAAAATTAGAAAGAGAATGTTTGAAAATATTTTTGTGAATTTTTTCATAATTTTTGAGTCAGAAATGATTTTTCTATGATTTTTTTAAGTTTAAATCAATAAAAACAAAAAAAAATCAGAAAATAAAATAATAAACCAAAAAAATGTGGACCATTGGATGAGATTCAAAACGCGCTAGTAATTAGATCCAAAGGATCAAGCACGTTGTGCATATCATGGTCAACTTTGGAAATTGCACCAGATCACCTTTAAAATATAAAAAACAACTAAAATTTCGGCGTGTTGGATGGAGTCTGACTAATGAAAGTAATCAGATCCAAGGGCTCTTAAAGCGCGTGTATGATAAAGCAAATACACTTAATCCAAGTAGCACAAGGTGGCTCTGAAAATAGACTTCTGTAGATCAGTATAGGTTACAATTCTTGAAGGTGAGAGTGTGGTTAGCTTCAGAGAAGTTCAATGAAGCTAACTGAATGGAGCTTTTGGTTTTTTGAAGTGAGAAAGCAAGAAATCAGAAATTCAAATTCAGAGTTCTTGTGGAATCTGAAAAGGGGTCAATTGGAAATCAAATCTTGAGGAAATGAATGCAATATTTCCCTCTATTTATAGGGAAGCAAATGGCATTCTCAAGCGTGTGGAATGATGAAGTTTGGAGGGAAATCGTGTGAAGTTGCAAGCATGAAAAGTGTGACTCGTATTTTGCTCAAAGCTCAACCAAAACTTGCATTTCAATGTTATAATTACTTCTAGAAGATTGTTAAACATGATTAGAAGTACGAACGCGCAAAAATTTAGTGATTAGAAGCTGAATTGTGCATTTCAAATTCTGACTAGGAGGAAAAAAGTCAGTTTCAAGGTACCAACTTTGAATCAATGGAATTCATAACTCAAGGAGTCTTAGGGCATTATTCATGAAGCAATTGAAAGATAAGGTCACAAGTTTTACAATATGAAAACAATGGGATTAAATGGATACTTGAGCTAGGAGTTGTGATGAGTCAAAGTTGAGAAAAAGATGCTGATTTTTTGTACTTATAAAATTTCTGAGTTTTTCTTCAAAAATGATCTATAATGTTTTGTATCCAAGCATGGCCTTCCACCTAAAATTTCCTTTTGACCAAAAAAGATAGCATGAATTAGATCTCTTAAAAGACATTTTGAGATTCGAACCACTTAAAAACTACGAGAATTGAGAAAGTTATGACTTTGTGAAGTTGGTGAAAATCCATGAAATGACCTACAACCTTTTGCATTCTTAGGGCATCTTCCATCCATTTTAAAGCTTTGCTCATAAAAGAAGAGTTGAAGTTCACATCCTTAAGATCATTGTGGAAAAGTAATGGGCTCAAGGAGATAACAATTGATCAAGTTATGACTTTTTGAAGTCACATAAGGGAATTTAATGGCCTATCTAGGGGACTTGTAATATTTCTTCATCATTAGGCATCTTCCACATAAAATTTTCTTGAAACTTTTGAAGTTATTGGTTGTTAAATCTTTAAAGATAATCATGTATTAGGAATCACTCAAAAATACCAAAATATGAGCAAGATATATCCCTTAGAAGTTCAAAATCCTAGCTCCTAGAGCACCAAAATGACTTGGAAACCCCTTTCAATTTTGACAAACTTTCTTGCCCAATAACTCTTTCCATGTGAATATAAGTTGTTGTGGGTGATAATAATAACCCATAGAAACAAAAACCACCTCCAAATATTAAGAATTGAGATATTTATGCACTTGTGACCAAGAAATCAAGAACTTGTCCACTTAGGTCAAACTTCTTCAATCAACTCTTGCATCTTTTGACTTTCTTTGACAAATCCAGGCATGATGAATCATATTAGACCTTGTCATGATACTACTTTAAAGCCTATTCAATAATGAATCTTGAATCCAAATGAAGCTTTGTTGAAGAAGGCATGGAAATAAACTCATGAACCTATAAATCAACCTGATGAAATGTGTTGTGCCCTCACTTATAGCATCATCATTTAGAGCAAACATTCATAGTATTTGTTAGTTAAAAGTTAATCAATACAAAACAAATATGATCACAATATATAACTCAATGTGCTTAGTGATTCCTCATGAGCAAACCTAGAGGTAAGGAGAAGAGACAAACCCTAGTGTGATCTAGATATGATTGAGTTGATATGAGATGTTAGAGAAATCTTAGGGGGAAAATTGGGGTACAACGGTTTCCCTTATTTAAGTGTCTTCTATCCGGAGATACGAAGTTTAAAATCCTTGTGTCGATGAAATTGAAGATACTTAAATACAAAACAAACCCTATTTTTGGCCCTTAGAGGCCATGCAATGATTATGATTGTGCATGCAAATAAACATATCCAAAGGTGACATAGGATACTGTGATCGGTGGATCTGGAACTGACTGTTTTAAAGCTGGTTCGCGAAATGTCGCGGAAGCAAGAGTCGCCACCGTCTTTTATTTTCTCCAAATGGAAAGGACAAAAGCACAGAAAAATTCCTTAAAGAGATTGCTCTCGGTTCGGGAGGTAGATTATAGAAAGGGAAGGTGTTAGCACCCTTTCTATCCATGGTTATCCATGGGCTCTTAGATACTTGCTCAATGTGTTTTCAAAATTGTTTGTTTGCTTTTCAATGTGGGTTTTAAAAAGTTTCTTTGAAAAATCTCAGTTCGACTCGTACGTCAGAGTGTTTGAAAAATTTGCTTCGAAAGCTTTTGAAAAGTGTTGGTGTGAAAAGATTTCAGTTTGTTTTGAAGAGAGCAAGTATCCATGAGTCGTCTACCTACCCTAAGGAATTCGTCTGTGTAAATGTCCTTTAAAGTAGTGCCATCCCACCATTGAGAGGTAGGTAGCACCACCGTCGGAGGTGTTCGGGTCAATTCGAGGTTCGGGACATGGTGATCACCAGAGTAATGGGAAGACACCTTAGAAGCTACCCTCATGCCAGGTTCCCGGATCATGAGGACTTACTAAGACGCCCTCTACTCGACGATCACCTTTCGAAAGGCAACAGTGAGGCGTACCCTAGGGGTGGTGTGTGCGATTCGTGTGTCGTTTTCATTGATATTTGTCTTGTCATGTTAAAGTGTTCTACGCTTGATTTCATTATGGTCATTCATTCTTTCATGCTTGGTTAACAGTTAAAAGTTTGCGGAAAAATAAATCTACAACTATTACAAATGGCGCGGGTCCACATCGCCAAAATTAAACCGAACCCGATTTGACAGAAAGTAAATAAAGCAAATAAAAGTGCGAAAAATTAAATTGTTACAACGCTTTGGGAGAGGTACATAATGAATTAAGCGAAATAAAATAAATGTGCGAATTAAATAAATTACGAACGAGGGCGTTGGACCCTTTTGCAAAATATTATTAATAAGGAATTAAAATTAAGAATTAAAAGAAAATGTTTTTTTTTGGTATTTTTATGTTTTTCTAAGATTTAAAAGAAAAAAGACTTAATTGAAAATTAAAATGAGATGTAAACCCTAATTCTAATGGTTTTTTAGATTTATTATGAAAAATATTAAATTAAGATCTAACTGAAACCTAAGTTAATTTACATGCATTTTTAATTATGAAGATAAATAAAGTAAATATTATTATTGTAAAAAAGGAAATTAAAAGGAATAAAAATTAACAATTAAACCTAAATTCTATGTTTTTGGATTTTTAGTTATTAAAAAGAATTAAAATTAAAACCTATTTAATACTAAATTTATTTACATGCTAATTTATTTACAAGAAAAATATTAAAATAAAAATTATTTATTATATTTTGTCTTTTCTGATTTTTAAGCCTTTTTTGTATTTTATAAAATAATTAATCAAATTAAAAATAATAAATAAAATAAGATAACAATTAAAAAATAAGAAAGACAAAAAATAGGAAATTGCAAACCAGTGGGGGGTTCAGTCCCAATTGTGAGGTGTGATCCAAGAAGCTGGCCCAATAAGCTTGCAATTCGTTGACCTTTCCATGTTTTATGTGGCATGTTGACTGGGGTTTATTGTGTTCTTTGAATATGAGCCCTTTGGTTGATCTCCCAGGACACGTGGGCATCTTGATTATGAGCGTGCATGAAGATCTTCAACGCAAGTGCTGCACAGGATTAGCTAGAGAAAAATCATATTGCAATATGTAAGACCTGGGGTTCGAACCCAGGTCATGTACCTTAAACACCAACCCTGCTTGCCAACTGAGCTCAGTGCGCATTGTTAATATATAATAACAATTAAATAACAAAAAGAAAAATTGGTTAGTGGCCACTAAAAAAACACAAAAAACGCGCGCTGATTCAAATGAGCCAACCAAACCTCGCCACCACATCATCTTCTTCGTTCTATTTTTTTTTTTGAAAAAACAAGGGCATATGGCAACGGTTTTAGAAGCGTTTTCTTAGGGCCTTTACCAGAAAATAGCGAATAGCCTCTCGACGCTCATAAATTGAGCGCGAGGGTTGGGATCCCTTCGCCTGGACATGCTGAGTCTAATGGCAATAGTCTTGAGTCCTAATTTTGCTTCGTTTTAAAAACCCCAAATTGGCAAACCTGCAAACCCTAGGATTCAAGCATGGTGAAATCGCGTGTGTAACATAAAAACTCAATTAAACATATCAGTTAGCTTTGAAATCAAATGAGGAATAAGAATCAACAATTAAATTTCATAAAAAATGCCTAGAACATGATATGCGTTTTTGAGTTTTTTGCTGTACAGTCAAAGGTCTCGTTACCAATTCCTTGCGTTTGAGTTGATGTTAGGGATTGGAATCTGTTCAGGAGACCACAAGGAAGCTTTTGGAAAAGGAATTAAGCTTTGAATCGCCCTAGAACACTGTTTTCAGTTTTGAACTTTATGGCAATTTTTCAAGTTTGCAAATTGGTCTCTAGCGCAGCATTCAGTGTGTGGGCATTAGGTTTTGACTCAGCACTTATGAGGGAAGGGAATTAGGTCATTAGCTGGCCTTGATCCATGCCCATGAGAGAATTAGTCTTAGGTCTTTCACCATTAACAAACTTTCCTTTTTTTAAGCAAAACCAGGACTTGGTGTACAACATAACCCTAGCATGAGTTTGTGAGCTGGCACATGATATATGGAAGCTATTCAAGTTCAAATGACACTATTCCATTGATTTTTAAATTTTATTTGAATTATTAAAGATTTAAAATGAATTAAATTAATAAAAATTAAATAAAATAGAAAAATCAATGCTTGATCTTGAAATTAATCATGGGACACTTGTGTGGCATGACAAGGCTGAATCAAGTGGAAGAAAGTGGGCCCTTTTGTCAAAAATTGAAGTTTCAAGGATAGTTGACTTTTGCCATTTCACAAAAATTTCCCAACTTCTCCAATGCATAACTTGCTCAATTTTTAAGCTTTTCTCATGTTCTTGGACATTTTGGAAAGGTCTTTGAGTCCTTTAACTAATGCCTTTGGTCCCATGTCATTTTGATTTTCCAATCTCAAGTTATGGCCTTTGACTTAAAGTCCCTTTTTGTTGACTTTTGAAAATGACCTATAATGTTGAAATTGATAACTTTTTGTGAGAGCATTTCTTGGACTTGAAGTATGAAGATGAGTTGTAGGAAATGTCTTTCTCTTCAAAATGAGCTTTGGATGGAATTTTTCTGATAATCCATGTGAAAGTTATGCCCTGGTCAATTTCAGTTGACTTTTTCAACTGTCCAAATAAGGAAACTTTTGCATCTTGATGATTTTCTGAGCCAAATTTTGAGAATCATGATCAAGCATTGATCAAATGATGTTTGTGGCTTCAAAATGATATGTTGACCAAAAATTTGAACTTTTGACTGTCAAATGACCATTTTGCCCCTACAGTTGACTGTAGTGCAATTTAGGGTTTTGACTGTGCAATCTTGAGCTGAATGCCTTGAAACTTGATATGAGGATGCTTGACCATGTTTGTAAGCATATGAGACTTGATTGAGCCTTTGAACACTTCCTTTTCTTGATCAGACTCAAAACCCTAATTTTGACTGTTTAGGAGGCCCTTGCACTGTGCAACCCTTGGGGAATTTTGTGACTTGGCTTGGCAATTTCTTGAAGAATATGGGAGGGAAAATTTTGGGGTATAACAGTTGCCCCTGTTCAATCTTCTTAGACCTGAGGATGCAGATTGGCGGACGTGCCTTTCGTAATCCGAGGGTAGAAGATGATTGGACACTAGAGTGCCCAGAAATTTGCGCTCACATAGTGGCAGTGATGGTGGAATGGGCTTATAGATGCCATCTGGATGTTTGATTGTGTAAGAGATTCCTTGGCGAGAACCTGTATACCTGCAAAACAGAAAATGAGTACCTGACACGTTGCATGAGCTGATTTTTAGATGCCTGGTATAGATGTGTCCTGACTGGTTACAGGAGCTGAGTCTGGAGCTTCAAACGGCGATGAAAGAACCAGGGATGGTTACTACCTTAGCATGAATGGTAAGAGAACCTTGGGCGACTTTAACTTCAACAACGCTCGTTGAGAAAAAATCTTGGGTGACTTTAACTTCAACAACGCTCGTTGAGAAAAATCTGGGTGATTTTAACTTCAACAACGCTCGTTGAGAAAAATCTGGGTGATTTTAACTTCAACAACGCTCGTTGAGAAAAATCTGGGTGATTTTAACTTCAACAACGCTCGTTGAGAAAAAATCTTGGGTGACTTTAACTTCAACAACGCTCGTTGAGAAAAAATCTTGGATGTCTTCTACTGGGATAAGAATCAGGGAGATCTTAGGGTCGATCTGACTGAACCAGAGAGGCCTTTGACTGGGTAAGAATCAGGAAAATCTTAGGGTCGACTTAACTGAACCGGACAAGGTCTTGAAATATCTTCAACTGGATAAGCATCAGGGAGATCTTAGGGTCGATCTGACTGAACCAGAGAAGGCCTTTGACTGGATAGGCATCAGGAAAATCTTAGGGTCGATCTGACTGAACCAAGAGAAGGCCTTTGACTGGATAAGCATCAGGAAAATCTTAGGGTCGATTTAACTGAACCGGACAAGGTCTTGAAATATCTTCAACTGGATAAGCATCAGGGAGATCTTAGGGTCGATCTGACTGAACCAGAGAAGGCCTTTGACTGGATAAGCATCAGGAAAATCTTAGGGTCGATTTAACTGAACCGGACAAGGTCTTGAAATATCTTCAACTGGATAAGCATCAGGGAGATCTTAGGGTCGATCTGACTGAACCAAGAGAAGGCCTTTGACTGGATAAGCATCAGGAAAATCTTAGGGTCGATTTAACTGAACCGGACAAGGTCTTGAAATATCTTCAACTGGATAAGCATCAGGGAGATCTTAGGGTCGATCTGACTGAACCAGAGAAGGCCTTTGACTGGATAAGCATCAGGAAAATCTTAGGGTCGATTTAACTGAACCGGACAAGGTCTTGAAATATCTTCAACTGGATAAGCATCAGGGAGATCTTAGGGTCGATCTGACTGAACCAGAGAAGGTTTTTGACTGGATAAGAATCAGGAAAATCTTAGGGTCGATTTAACTGAACCGGTCTAGGTCTTGAAATGTAGCTTGAGAACTTTAACTGAATCTTTCCTGAAAGGTAAAAGTCAGTCATATGCAATGCATGATATGGATCAAGCAATGATGTTCTCAACATAAATGAGATTTGTATGATATGATGTGTATATGCATGTTATAATGATGTATGTGATGTTTTATGTATGTTTGTTTTCGTTTAGGAAAGTAAATCCTTGACGGGTGCCGGGAAGTCATATCCTGGGCTGATGTTGAAGAATAGATTTTGCTTCCGCTGGGGATGATAACTGCAAGAATACCGGTGGGAGAAGATGACTCCGTTGCGGAATAAACTTGGCAAATGGAGGGTTCTGCAGGGAGAAAAGATACTCTAGCGACCATGCTGGGAAGCAATACTCTGTGGGGATAGAGATGCCTTGCAGAGTGTTGATAATAATTTGCTGGGGATACCCTTATTATGTTGGGAGTATTGATAGACTTCGCTGGGAATAGGAAGACTTCGTCGAGGACGCTCTTTCCGTGGCTTTTGGCTGAGGATAACCCAGTTATATCCTGTTAAGGAAATAACTCTTTAAATCAAGCCGGATGACGCGTTCGTGTTCTGCGAGGGGATAAGCTTCCAGAATCTACTGGGGATAAGCTTACTGCTTGGGGAGATATGAATTCCAACTTTCCTGGGGAAACTAATTGGACTCTCCTGGGGAGTTTTGATATGCTGGGGAAGTGATTCCTTTGAATGTTGATGTATGCCGCCGGGGAACAATCTTTAGACCAAGACTGCCGAGGATGCTTGTTAAGAATATATGCTGCTGGGGAATGTTGAGATCTGCGGGAGGACACCCAACTTCCTTAAGGTTGATAACTGTTTTGCTTGAGGAGAGTATACTGCTTGCTGTCTCACTCTCTGGGGAATTTAAGATGCATGGTTATGTTCTTTAGCTGAACCTACCTTGGTACTTTGGAGGATAAAACAATTAGATTGCCTAGACAACTCCTTATTGCCCCTGTTTCTAATATCACCTGTAATTAATTCTTTGTTTCGTATGCAAATATTTATGAGCTAGCAAATTATTGTCAATGCATATATCACAAATTGAACCTTGGACGTTCTCCGCAAAACAAAACAGAAAAGGAAAAAACAAAAGGCACATTTTAACTGAAAAGTATATTTGTATTGATTTTTGAGTGGCCTGTAAATAGGCGTTTTGTATACAAGAGGCTGACGTCCTAATAAGAGAACGCCACCAAGCAAAAAGGGTTTATACAAATTTTGTACAAAAGAAAATAAAACAGCTGTGTGAAATGAATGATCCACTGGGTTTCAACTCTGCTATTGCCTTTATAACTCCGAGCGTCTCATCACTTGATGACCTTGGTTGAAGGTGAAGCTGACTGATCGATGCCGTCTGATCATGATGTAGATACCGGATTCTGGATGCAAAGTGATCAATGAGACATAGCATCACGCTTTTATCCCTAATTTTTGCCTGGACCGCCCTTTCGGGTTTTCAGTCCACCGGGATATCCATTTTTGCCCAAGCCGCCCTTTCAGGTTTTCGACTTGCCGGGTGTACAGATTTTTTCCATTTTCATCCCTTCATTTTGCCCGAACCCTTTTGGTTCGACAGGAAGCCCTAATTTTTGCCTAGGCATGTCAGCCTAGCGGGTCTTTTTTTTTTCATGCGTAATATTTTTTTACTATGTCTGCATTGGCGGGGTGAGGAAGGTCGTCACCATCCATATTGGTTAATATCATTGCTCCTCCTGAGAACACATGCTTAACCACAAATGGCCCTTCGTACGTAGGGGTCCATTTGCCCCTTGGATCACTCTGAGGAAGGATGATTCGCTTGATTACCAGATCCCCGACTCGATATTCTTGTGGTTTGACCTTTTTGTTAAATGCCCTGATCATCCGTTTCTGATACGTCTGACCATGACAGATAGCAGCAAGTCTCTTTTCATCAATAAGGTTGAGCTGATCAAGTCGTGTCTGGATCCAATCATCTTCGTTCAGATTTGCATCCTTCATTATCCGGAGAGAGGGTATTTGCACTTCAATTGGCAAGACTGCCTCCATACCATAAACCAAAGAGAAAGGAGTTGCCTCGGTTGACGTCCTAGCTGAGGTACGGTACCCATGTAGAGCGAACGGTAACATCTCATGCCAATCTTTATAAGTCACTGTCATTTTCTGCACGATTTTCTTGATGTTCTTATTTGCTGCTTCTACAGCCCCGTTCATCTTCGGTCTGTAAGGAGAAGAATTGTGGTGCTGTATTTTGAACTGTTCGCAAAGCTCAGCGATCATCTAATTGTTCAGATTGGTACCGTTGTCTGTAATAATTCTCTCAGGGACGCCGTACCGACAGATCAGGTTATGCCGAATGAACCGTGCTACAACAGTCTTGGTTACCGTAGCATAGGATGCTGCCTCAACCCACTTCGTGAAGTAATCAATTGCCACTAGGATGAAGCGATGTCCATTAGATGCCGTAGGTTTAATCTCGCCGATCATGTCTATGCCCCACATTGCAAACGGCCAAGGCGCAGTCAGAACATTCAGGGGGACCGGAGGAACATGCACCTTGTCTGCATAAATCTGGCACTTGTGGCATGTCCTGGAATGTTGGTAACAGTCAGCTTCCATTGTGGACCAATAGTATCCTGCCCGTAGGATTTTCTTAGCCATAGTGTGTCCACTGGAATGTGTACCAAAGGTCCCTTCATGTAGCTCTTCCATGATTCTTTCTGCTTCAGTTTTATCCACACAACGCAGTAAGGTTGAATCATGGTTTCGCTTGTACAAGATGTTGTTGCTAAGGAAGAATTTGGCTGCGAATCTTCTCAGGAATTTCTTATCGTTGATAGATGCACCTTCAGGGTATTTCTGAGTTTCCAGATATCTCTTCACTCCGTGGTACCAAGGCTTCTCAGTCACCAATTCAGTCTCGAGATCACAACAGTATGCCGGTTCATCCAGTTTCCAGATGATGATCCGGGGAGCCTCATTATCCCATTTGACCTTGAACATAGAAGACATTGTAGCTAACGCGTCCGCTAACTGATTCTCTTCTCTTGGAAAGTGCTCAAATGTTATCTCTGTGAAGTGGGGGATCAGGGTCAACACACATTCTCTGTAAGGAATCAAGTTTGGATGTTTCGTATCCCACTCTCCTTTGATCTGATTGATCACAAGAGCGGAATCTCCGAAGACACTCAGAAATTTGATCCTCAGGTCGATCGCAGCTTGAAGACCCATGATACACGCCTCATACTCCGCCATGTTGTTGGTACAGTTGAAACACAGCCGGGCGGTGAGTGGAGTATGAGTACCTTGTGGAGATATGATGATGGCGCCAATACCATTTCCCAAAGCGTTGGATGCTCCGTCAAAATGCATAGACCATCGGGATCCTGGTTCAGGTCCTTCATCCGGTCCAGGTACTTCACAGTCAGTTACTATCATAATGCTTTCATCCGGAAACTCGAAGTTCATTGATTGGTAGTCATCTACAGCTTGATGTGCTAAGTGGTCTGCCAATACACTTCCCTTGATGGCTTTTTGGGTCGTGTACTGAATGTCGTATTCCGTCAAGATCATCTGCCATCTTGCAATTCTCCCAGACAGAGCAGGCTTTTCGAATATGTACTTTATAGGATCCATTTTTGAGATCAGCAAGGTAGTGTGAGTCAGCATATACTGTCTCAGCCGGCGAGCAGCCCATACCAAAGCGCAGCAAGTTTTCTCAAGCAGTGAGTATCGGGTCTCACAGTCGGTAAACTTTTTGCTAAGGTAATAAATGGCATGCTCTTTTCGGCCAGACTCGTCATGCTGCCCCAGTACACACCCCATTGAATTATCAAGCACTGTCAGGTAAAGTATCAAAGGTCTCCCTTCAACTGGTGGCATAAGGATGGGTGGTTCTTGGAGATATTCTTTGATTCTGTCAAAAGCAGCCTGACATTCATCATTCCAACGTACTACCTGATCTTTCTTCAGCAGCTTGAAGATTGGTTCACAGGTAGCAGTTAGGTGTGAGATGAACCGAGCAATGTAGTTCAGACGTCCTAGAAATCCTCTGACTTCCTTCTCTGTCTTAGGAACTGGCATCTCTTGAATGGCTTTGACCTTAGCAGGGTCCACTTGAATTCCCTTGTCACTTACCACGAAGCCTAGCAACTTTCCAGATCTTACCCCGAAGGTGCACTTGTTCGGGTTCAACCTCAGCTTGTACAGTTTCAAACGGTCAAACAGTTTCTGCAGATGATTAAGGTGTTCTTCCTCAGTCTGGGACCTAGCGATCATGTCGTCAACATATACTTCTATCTCATGATGGATCATGTCATGAAATAAAGCAACCATGGCACGTTGGTAGGTTGCCCCAGCATTCTTTAGTCCAAAAGGCATGACTTTGTAGCAGAAGGTGCCCCACTGAGTAACAAATGTAGTCTTTTCCATGTCTTCAGGAGCCATCTTGATCTGATTGTAGCCTGAAAAACCATCCATAAAAGAGAACACTTTATGCTGAGCTGTATTATCAACAAGGACATCAATGTGAGGTAGAGGGAAGTCATCCTTGGGGATGGCCCTGTTCAGATCCCTGTAATCGACACACATTCTGACCTTGCCGTCCTTCTTAGGTACCGGCACCACATTAGCAACCCACTGAGGGTAAGAAGTCACTGCAAGAAACCCGGCATCAAACTGCTTCATAACCTCGGCTTTAATCTTCTCAGACATCTCTGGACGCATACGGCGGACCTTTTGCTTAACCGGAGGGCAATCTTCTTTAGTTGGTAAGTGATGGACCACAATGTCGGTATCTAATCCGGGCATATCTTCGTAGGACCAGGCAAAGATCTCCATATAGTCATGCAGCATCTGAGTCAACCGTTGCTTCACACTGAGCTCTAGGTTGGCACCAATCTTTACCCCTTTCTTGTCTTCTTCAGTACCCAAGTTTATTATTTCCACTGGCTCTTCATGGGGTTGAATTGCCCTCTCTTCCTGTTGTAACAGTCTTGCAAGTTCACCAGGCACTTCGCAATCATCTTCACCTTCGTCTTCGGCTAAGTTGATCGGATTTTCGAAGTCATAACTGGCAGTAGCAGAGTCGTTACCAGTGAGATCCAGAGTGGATTGAAACCTGTATGAGTGAGTCTGTGTGTAAATACAGCTGTTTTGCAATATGTAAAGAAAGGAAAGAAAAGGAGCGCAAAATTTGAAATGTGAAAAACGTCCAATGCTTTTATTTATGATATATGACAGTGACAAACGAAAGCCCTCATAAACAAAACCACGGTGCCCCGGGTAAAGACACCGGGCCATATAGTTTCAAATTATTGTTTATTACAAAACCCAAAACAAAGAAGTTCATTACTGGGGAACAAAAGTTATGGGTGTAAAGTCTTTAGCAGTCCAATTGGTCAATCCACCGTCGGTCGTCGGGTAGATCCAGCTATCGAACTCTGACTCTTCCACTTCGTCTTCCTCTCCAATAGCATTCACTTCTGAGTGGGTGATGAGCACAGGAGGTCTTCCAATTCTCGCCTTGCGCACTGCTTTCTGAGCTTCTGTGGTGAAACCCAGCCCAAACTTGTTAGTCTTAGGAGTAAGATCAGGGAGCTTGCCCCAGTTTGCACATTCACCTCTTTCGATCACAACCCGGGCGTCCTTTAAGGAGGCCATCTTCAAAGGAGAAACCTCTTCATCCACTGCTTCTGCTGCTGCCAAAGTTTGTGGCACTTCCTCAAAATGTTGAAAGGGGGTTTCAATGAAATCCCCATCCATTTCTATGTATCTGAAGGAGTTGAGGTGGCTGACCATGTACTCCTCTTCCCCTTGCACCGTTACGATCTTCCCCCTGACCGGGTACTTGAGCTTCTGATGCAACGTGGAGGTCACAGCTCCAGCCTTGTGGATCCACGGGCGACCCAGCAAACAAGAATAGGACAGATGGATGTCCATCACATAGAATTTTGAATCAAATACCTGTGACCCAACCCTGATTGGGATGTCCACCTCACCATGTACCATTCTTTTGGACCCGTCAAAGGCCCGGACAACAATGTTACTTGGTTTGAGCTCTAGACCCTCACAATCCAGCCTATCCAGAGCCTTCTTGGGCAGCACGTTTAATGAAGAACCTGTGTCAACCAGCACATGAGCAAGAGTAGTGCCCCTGCATTCAATGGAGACATGCAGGGCGTCATTATGGTTCTTCCCCTTTGCTGTCAGATCGGCATCAAAGAAACCCAGGCCATTATCAGCGGTTAGGTTGGCCACACAGTCGGTGAACTGGTCAGCAGACGTCTCTTGGGGTACGTGGGCTGTCTTTAAGAAAGCAATCAGAGCCTTGGCGTGGGCCTCTGAACACAGCAGCAGTGACAACATGGAGATTTTAGAGGGGGTGTGCCCCAGCTGTTCTACAACGTTGAAATCACTTTTCTTTATTATCTTGAGGATTTCTTCCATTTCCTGCCTGGAAGCCTCAACAATGGTCTTCGGTGCCTCCGTCCTGGCAGGCACATCAGCAGCAATCCCCTTGTCCCGAGTATCAGATGACTCGGTAGCAGGGGTGGATACTTGGTCAGGGGGAGAAACAGGCACCCTGGCAGGTGTGAAGACCAAAGGCCTAGGAATTACCGGAGGAGCAATGTCTGGCGAGAACAGTCTTCCACTACGAGTGACCTTAGCAGGCCCAGTGATGTTGGAGACACCAGCATCAATGTTGAACTCTTGTTTCACACCCAGAACATAAACATCCGCCCCATAGTGCCATGGGACAGCCTTATCAGATTTGTAGGGGATAGGCCCCGGAACAGTAATGGTGATGGGAGCAATCTTGTGAACCGGCAAAATTTGGACAGGCTTCTTTGAAGGAGCCTTGGAAGGGTTATTGAAGATGGTAACGATTGACACTTCTTCAACAGGAGCAGCAGGAACAACAGTCTTTCTGAACAAAATCTCTCTACTATCCATCAGGTTTTGGACGCCTGACTTCAGCAGAGAACAACCAGCAGGGAAAGCAACACATAGAGGGCAACCTTCGCTACATCCCGGAAATAAACCGGCTAGCAACAGGTTCCTCTTGACCGTCAGCAGTGGAGTAGCAACATCATCCACCGAAGCTACATACAAATCCTCCTCAACAGCATTCACTCCATGCTGGGGCATGGGAGCGGTTACAACATTCGGCCTCTCGGGCGCCTCAAACTGTATTTCCTTTGCATCAATGAGGTCTTGAACCTTATTCTTTAGGGCCCAACAGTCATCTGTGTTATGCCCCGGGCTATCAGAGTGGTAAGCACAGTGAGCATTTGGATTAAACTTGGGGGATGCAGTATTGGGAAACTTTGGAGCCTCCCTGACAGTCACTAAATTGGTGGATAGCAACTGTGGCAGGATCTGTGATAAGGTCATGCTTAACCGGGTAAACTCTCTCCGGGGTCTTTCAAACTTTTGAGGATTAGTTGGCCGAGGAGCGGCAGCAGGTTTGGCAATCATTACCGCACTGACAGATTGGTGGCGTTCAGGTCGCTCTGGCCTCCGGGAGCTATATACAACACTAGCCTCCTTTTTGAAGGGTTTCTTTTCAGCACTGGAGGAGGCAACCTTCTGTATCTTCCCCGATTTTATACCGGCCTCGATCCTTTCACCAGTCAGGATCAGATCAGTAAACCCAGCAGAGGAATTACCAATGAGATGATTGACAAATGGACCAGATAGGGTCCCCAAAAACATATCTACCAGCTCCCGGTCCGTCAATGGTGGCTGCACCCTGCCAGCCAGGTCTCTCCATTTCTGGGCGTACTCCTTAAAACCTTCACCCGACCCTAGCGACATACCCTGGAGCTGGGTACGCGTAGGAGCGAGGTCGGAATTATATTGATATTGCTTGTAAAAAGCAGTGGCCAGATCCTCCCAGTTACGAATGCTGATTCCATCCAGCTGATAGAACCATTCGAGGTGAGTCCCTGAAAGACTCTCCTGGAAGAAGTGGATCCAAAGGTTCTTGTCTGCCGTGTAAGGCTGGATCTTCCTTACATAAGAACGGAGGTGCATCTTGGGACAGGAAGCCCCGTCATACTTCACAAAGGCAGGTGCCTTGAACTTGTGTGGGATCACCACCCCAGTAGATAACCCCAAGTCTCCGAAATCCAGTCCAGGCACCCGCTGAACTTCCATAGCCTTTAATCTGTCCTCCAGCTGCTTGTACCGGTCTTCAGCAGGAGGGTATTGTTCGTCGTTGAAGTTTGTTTCAGTATCAGAGCCCACAGGAGTAGGGACCTCCCTTTCTTGGTGACTACCTTCCCCCACAGATGGGGTAGTCCTTTCAGCCTCAACCTGTAAGGTGTTCCCGAGTCTGCGCCCAGTGTTAAATAGCACAGTCCTCCTCTTCTTCTTAGTCTTCTTCAGAAGCATGGTCTTCAACTCTTGTTGACCCTGAGCCAAGCCCTTGATCAGCTCCTGAAATTGGGCGTTCTGCGCCTGAAGAGCCTTGATAGATGCCTCGGTTGATGATTCAGGGTTCATGATGCTGAAATAAACAGCGAAGGACAGTAAGCAACCTGAAAAGAAGAGTACCTATGATGCACATGATGAATGATATGTGTTTATGCAATGCATTCAAGAGTTCGAAAATTCAAATTTGTTGTAGACCAAAAGGAACACACGTTATTATTAAGAAAATCATTGTTTAATACATCAAAGCCTTATGGGCAAAAGTACAAAAAAATCAAATCAATCCCAAAATATGCTGCGCATCCTCTTTGGAGCTATGTAAGTGTTGAGGTTCCTCTCCTCATGCAACAGGCGGGTGAGCTCCAAGACCTTCTTTTCACTGGCACGCAGACTAGTCTCAAGAGAATTCCGCTCTTCCTTAAGCTGGATCCAGCTCTTCTGCATCTCTTCCCAGGATGTGGGCATATCAGGATGCTGAATAGTGTAGGACACTTCCCCTTCCAAGATAGGCTCTTTGATCACTGGGAGCATATGAGGATAAGGCATCACTAACTTCTGGGAGCGGGCTCGTACCCACTTGAGATAAGGCTCCAACGGGATGGAATTCCTATGCCCCAGTGTCTTGCTGTCTATCCTACTGGGCATCCTCCAAGCTTTGATGAATCTCTGGCGAAGTCCTTGAGTATCGCTGTCGAAGTCAAAAACTATGTCAGGAATTAACATGTCATGAGGACCATCCCTCCAAGCATAACCAAACTGTCTCCAAGCCAGGCATGGGCTATAAGTAATACCTCCTCTGATTCCAAGTAAAGGAACATTAGGGTACTCCCCGCAACGATCAATGATAGTGACATCTTCTCTGGACCGAGGGCACCAATGTATATCTGCATGTGTAAGAGTCATCAACCGTTGTGACCATCTCAAACCCCGCTCATTCTTCAAGACCGATTGTGGAAGGTGCGAAATAAACCACCTTCCCAGGAGAGGAGTGCAACACATAAGGACACCTCTTTTTCTCATGGTTCGAGTGTAACATGAGTGAAGGATGTCCCCCAGCAATGTAGGTATAGGATTCCTGGACATAAAAATCTGGACAGCACTGATATCAATAAGCTGATCTGGGTTAGGGAACAACACCAAACCATAAACAAGGAGGGCCACAACCTCTTCGAAAGCTTGCAAGTCAAGGGAGTTCCAACATTCATGGGCCTTTTCAAACAGAAACCTGGCTAAG
Organism: Vicia faba; assembly: GCA_948472305.1. NCBI lineage: Eukaryota > Viridiplantae > Streptophyta > Magnoliopsida > Fabales > Fabaceae > Vicia > Vicia faba. The sequence goes on from OX451740.1 coordinate 1,325,912,371, forward strand.
AACCCTTTGATACCACTTCTAACTTCCCAATGTCCCTTGAGGTCAGATGACTGTAGGTGCAAGGCTTTAGCAATCTCTTCAAGCTTAGGTTCCTTTTCTGTACCGTTGAAGGGTAGCTGATCAAGGATGGGGATCTTCAGGAGCCGGGAGAACTCCTCCAATATAGGTACCAACTGATAGTCCAAGAAGGTGAAACAGTGATGCAGAGGGTCAAAGAATTGGAACAGGACCTTTATCATATCTTCCTCCATGTTGGTATTGACCAAGCTGATGAGGCTTCCATGCCTTTCACTGAATGAAGAGTTCTCGGGAATCCTGGATATAAGCTCCTTAAGCTGAGGAGGGATCCTTACAAGACTGATTTGAATTGTCTTTCTACGAACAGTTTCCATGTCCTACAAAACAAGAACAAAGATGAAAATTCGAACCCCTGAAATGGTTAGTTAATGCATATGATGCTGGATGATGTCATGATGCTATGATTAAACACACCACAGATATGTACAAAGACAAACATGTAAGGCATACAAGGCACACAAGACAAGCCCTTAAGGTTTAAGGCCAGCATGGGGTCTGGGTAGTACCCTCTTGAAGTTGGTGAGTTCAACCTGTCCTAATCAAAGTAACCGGGTTCTAAGGTTCCCAATATCACGGGATTGCTTTCATTGTTCATCGTTTCGATTTAGCCACTGAACTGGCGACCAAAATATTCCAGGAAAGCAACCCTCAATTGAGTGTAGTATCGAGTATCAACCAACCTCGGACTGCACCAAAGTCAGTTATCTCACTACCCTAAAGAGGCCAAGATAGTTCAATTAAGGTTCCTAAGGTCTGTTGATGCTTCACGACACCACGCGGAGGCCCCGTACTCTCCTTGACTGAACTCAAGGGTTACCGGTACACACCAAAGTGCCACATCAACGTAGCAGACTGCTTCAACCATGTCGGTATACCCCGCACAGTTCCCTCACAGCCTTGTTGCTACTTTCTAAGAAAGGTATCCCCAGATCCGGGTTAGGATCTATAGAACTCCCAAGCAACCCACAATAATAAAGCAAGCAAAGAAGACAATTGAAAACATAGTTATGACCTAGCCCTAAGGTATACCTCACTTTAAGTTTAATTCCCCAGCAGAGTCGCCAGTTCTGTGATCGGTGGATCTGGAACTGACTGTTTTAAAGCTGGTTCGCGAAATGTCGCGGAAGCAAGAGTCGCCACCGTCTTTTATTTTCTCCAAATGGAAAGGACAAAAGCACAGAAAAATTCCTTAAAGAGATTGCTCTCGGTTCGGGAGGTAGATTATAGAAAGGGAAGGTGTTAGCACCCTTTCTATCCATGGTTATCCATGGGCTCTTAGATACTTGCTCAATGTGTTTTCAAAATTGTTTGTTTGCTTTTCAATGTGGGTTTTAAAAAGTTTCTTTGAAAAATCTCAGTTCGACTCGTACGTCAGAGTGTTTGAAAAATTTGCTTCGAAAGCTTTTGAAAAGTGTTGGTGTGAAAAGATTTCAGTTTGTTTTGAAGAGAGCAAGTATCCATGAGTCGTCTACCTACCCTAAGGAATTCGTCTGTGTAAATGTCCTTTAAAGTAGTGCCATCCCACCATTGAGAGGTAGGTAGCACCACCGTCGGAGGTGTTCGGGTCAATTCGAGGTTCGGGACATGGTGATCACCAGAGTAATGGGAAGACACCTTAGAAGCTACCCTCATGCCAGGTTCCCGGATCATGAGGACTTACTAAGACGCCCTCTACTCGACGATCACCTTTCGAAAGGCAACAGTGAGGCGTACCCTAGGGGTGGTGTGTGCGATTCGTGTGTCGTTTTCATTGATATTTGTCTTGTCATGTTAAAGTGTTCTACGCTTGATTTCATTATGGTCATTCATTCTTTCATGCTTGGTTAACAGTTAAAAGTTTGCGGAAAAAATAAATCTACAACTATTACAAATGGCGCGGGTCCACATCGCCAAAATTAAACCGAACCCGATTTGACAGAAAGTAAATAAAGCAAATAAAAGTGCGAAAAATTAAATTGTTACAACGCTTTGGGAGAGGTACATAATGAATTAAGCGAAATAAAATAAATGTGCGAATTAAATAAATTACGAACGAGGGCGTTGGACCCTTTTGCAAAATATTATTAATAAGGAATTAAAATTAAGAATTAAAAGAAAATGTTTTTTTTTGGTATTTTTATGTTTTTCTAAGATTTAAAAGAAAAAAGACTTAATTGAAAATTAAAATGAGATGTAAACCCTAATTCTAATGGTTTTTTAGATTTATTATGAAAAATATTAAATTAAGATCTAACTGAAACCTAAGTTAATTTACATGCATTTTTAATTATGAAGATAAATAAAGTAAATATTATTATTGTAAAAAAGGAAATTAAAAGGAATAAAAATTAACAATTAAACCTAAATTCTATGTTTTTGGATTTTTAGTTATTAAAAAGAATTAAAATTAAAACCTATTTAATACTAAATTTATTTACATGCTAATTTATTTACAAGAAAAATATTAAAATAAAAATTATTTATTATATTTTGTCTTTTCTGATTTTTAAGCCTTTTTTGTATTTTATAAAATAATTAATCAAATTAAAAATAATAAAGAAAATAAGATAACAATTAAAAAATAAGAAAGACAAAAAATAGGAAATTGCAAACCAGTGGGGGGTTCAGTCCCAATTGTGAGGTGTGATCCAAGAAGCTGGCCCAATAAGCTTGCAATTCGTTGACCTTTCCATGTTTTATGTGGCATGTTGACTGGGGTTTATTGTGTTCTTTGAATCTGAGCCCTTTGGTTGATCTCCCAGGACACGTGGGCATCTTGATTATGAGCGTGCATGAAGATCTTCAACGCAAGTGCTGCACAGGATTAGCTAGGGAAAAATAATATTGCAATATGTAAGACCTGGGGTTCGAACCCAGGTCATGTACCTTAAACACCAACCCTGCTTGCCAACTGAGCTCAGTGCGCATTGTTAATATATAATAACAATTAAATAACAAAAAGAAAAATTGGTTAGTGGCCACTAAAAAAACACAAAAAACGCGCGCTGATTCAAATGAGACAACCAAACCTCGCCACCACATCATCTTCTTCGTTCTATTTTTTTTTTTGAAAAAACAAGGGCATATGGCAACGGTTTTAGAAGCGTTTTCTTAGGGCCTTTACCAGAAAATAGCGAATAGCCTCTCGACGCTCATAAATTGAGCGCGAGGGTTGGGATCCCTTCGCCTGGACATGCTGAGTCTAATGGCAATAGTCTTGAGTCCTAATTTTGCTTCGTTTTAAAAACCCCAAATTGGCAAACCTGCAAACCCTAGGATTCAAGCATGGTGAAATCGCGTGTGTAACATAAAAACTCAATTAAACATATCAGTTAGCTTTGAAATCAAATGAGGAATAAGAATCAACAATTAAATTTCATAAAAAATGCCTAGAACATGATATGCGTTTTTGAGTTTTTTGCTGTACAGTCAAAGGTCTCGTTACCAATTCCTTGCGTTTGAGTTGATGTTAGGGATTGGAATCTGTTCAGGAGACCACAAGGAAGCTTTTGGAAAAGGAATTAAGCTTTGAATCGCCCTAGAACACTGATTTCAGTTTTGAACTTTATGGCAATTTTTCAAGTTTGCAAATTGGTCTCTAGCGCAGCATTCCGTGTGTGGGCATTAGGTTTTGACTCATCACTTATGAGGGAAGGGAATTAGGTCATTAGCTGGCCTTGATCCATGCCCATGAGAGAATTAGTCTTAGGTCTTTCACCATTAACAAACTTTCCTTTTTTTAAGCAAAACCAGGACTTGGTGTACAACATAACCCTAGCATGAGTTTGTGAGCTGGCACATGATATATGGAAGCTATTCAAGTTCAAATGACACTATTCCATTGAATTTTAAATTTTATTTGAATTATTAAAGATTTAAAATGAATTAAATTAATAAAAATTAAATAAAATAGAAAAATCAATGCTTGATCTTGAAATTAATCATGGGACACGTGTGTGGCATGACAAGGCTGAATCAAGTGGAAGAAAGTGGGCCCTTTTGTCAAAAATTGAAGTTTCAAGGATAGTTGACTTTTGCCATTTCACAAAAATTTCCCAACTTCTCCAATGCATAACTTGCTCAATTTTTAAGCTTTTCTCATGTTCTTGGACATTTTGGAAAGGTCTTTGAGTCCTGTAACCAATGCCTTTGGTCCCATGTCATTTTGATTTTCCAATCTCAAGTTATGGCCTTTGACTTAAAGTCCCTTTTTGTTGACTTTTGAAAATGACCTATAATGTTGAAATTGATAACTTTTTGTGAGAGCATTTCTTGGACTTGAAGTATGAAGATGAGTTGTAGTAAATGTCTTTCTCTTCAAAATGAGCTTTTGATGGAATTTTTCTGATAATCCATGTGAAAGTTATGCCCTGGTCAATTTCAGTTGACTTTTTCAGCTGTCCAAATAAGGAAACTTTTGCATCTTGATGATTTTCTGAGCCAAATTTTGAGAATCATGATCAAGCATTGATCAAATGATGTTTGTGGCTTCAAAATGATATGTTGACAAAAATTTGAACTTTTGACTGTCAAATGACCATTTTGCCCCTACAGTTGACTGTAGTGCAATTTAGGGTTTTGACTGTGCAATCTTGAGCTGAATGCCTTGAAACTTGATATGAGGATGCTTGACCATGTTTGTAAGCATATGAGACTTGATTGAGCCTTTGAACAATTCCTTTTCTTGATCAGACTCAAAACCCTAATTTTGACTGTTTAGGAGGCCCTTGCACTGTGCAACCCTTGGGGAATTTTGTGACTTGGCTTGGCAATTTCTTGAAGAATATGGGAGGGCAAATTTTGGGGTATAACAGATACCACTGGGGAAACAGAAAATAAAAGATCAAAAGAAAAATAGACCAGGAAAATAAATCACTGGTGAACAGAAGAATCGACTCTATTTGGGTAAAGCCCAAGGAGGAGACAAAGTAATATCAACTCAAATATTGAGGAGAGAAAATAAAGGATAATATCAATCGACAGATAAACACAAACTATCCACTCATTAAGAGGATAGCAAAAAAGGTAATGTCGACCCACAGGGGGAAAGAAGTGGTAAGATAATACCAACATACATCAATATTAGGGTAAGCCACAAATGACCAACATCAATACTTATGACTGGAAACAAACAAACTTTTTCAGAGAAAAGTGAATCTCAACGACGAACTATCTCCTATAATGACGAGACCACCATTCATCGGAGTAACAAAATCTCAACAATGAACTATCTCCCATAATGACGAGACTACCATTCATCAGAGTAAAAAATCTCTACAACGAACTATCTCCCATAATGATGAGAATACCATCCATCATAGTAACAAATTTCAACAATGAACTATCTCCCATAATGATGAGACTACCATCCATCGGAGTAACAAAATCTCAACAATGTATTATCTCCCATAATGACGAGACTACCATCCATCGGAGTAACAAATCACAACAACAAACTATCTCCCATAATGACGAGACTACCATCCATCAGAGTAACAAAATCTCAACAGTTAACTATCTCTCATGATGACGAGACTACCATTCATTGGAGTAACAAATCTCAACAACTAATTATCTCCTATAATGACGAGACTACCATTCATTGGAGTAACAAAATCTCAACAATGAACTATCTCCCATAATGACGAGACTACCATTCATTGAAGTAACAAATCTCAACAAAGAACTATCTCCCATAATGACGATACTACCATCCATCGGAGTAACAAATCTCAACAACTAACTATCTCCCATAATGACGAGACTACCATTCATCAGAGTAACAAAATGTCAATAAAGAACTATTTCCCATAATGACGAGACTACCATTCATTGGAGTAATAAATCTCAACAACGAACTATCTCCCATAATGACGAGACTACCATTCATTGGAGTAACAAATCTCAATAACAAATTATATCCCATAATGATGAGACTACCATCCATCAGAGTAACAAACATGTATCTTCTTTGGGAGCTAACAGACTTGCTGGGGAAATACAAGTTGCTCAAATAAAGAGACCTACCATATGCTGTTATGAGAAGGAGTTGCAATAATGCTGTTGGGAAAAGAATTATGACTTCCTGGGGAAATACCAATATATTCCTTGTGAGGAGGTAAAGTCTTCTCGTTCAAAATAAATGAACATTCTCAAACTCGGGCCTAAAGCCTGCAGAAATCAGAATAATAATGTTGTCGGGGACCACAAGTTCAAACCAGAAATAAACTGGAATGAAACAGTCAACCAAGATAGCACCTAATGAGAAATAAACTCAAAAAGGGAACACAAATTATCCAAATAATGAGATGAATAGGAAGGCTAAAACAAAATTCTTCCACGAGGGATCACTCAGTGGGGAAATTGAAAGGATATACACTTTCTGCTTAAGCTTAACACTCTATTGGAGAGAGGGTAATATAACTCTACAAAATAGGGTAATATGCCAACAAAATATTAATGGATGCAAATGACCCATAAATTTTAATTCAGCTATGTATAATTTATGTGTGAATGTATGAATGTTATCATGTACATGCTAAAAAAATAGACACATAACACTGGGAATAACTAGACAAGATCGGCTTGAGTAAAGTCAAGACTCGGCGAAATCACATCCAGGATGAAAATTTAAAAGAAAGTAAGCACCAACTGGGGAAAAAAATTCTTATTCCATGGCTTAACTTCACTGGGAAAAACACAATCCGAAAGTAATCAAATCAAAACAATAAAACCAGTGCAAATACAGGGATATAACATCCTCTTCCAGGCTTCACCGGGGAACACTCACACAGACTTCAATGGGGAAAATAATGTCTCAACGTCTAGACTTACACTGGAGATTATAGCATTGACTTCATTAGGGCAGATGAAAACTGCATCATCGAGATATCAATCGGGGATCTCGTGCTAACTTCATTGGGTAAAACAATACTACATCATCGAGGGGAGCCCAAAATACATTCTTCAATACCAAGAGTGAAGATTACACAAATTTCCCTGGGGAGAAATTATGAAATCACATGGGGATAATAAACCTTCAAAGAGAAACATTATCTCAACTTTACTCGGGAATTTAAGAAGTCAAACAATAACGTAAGAAGTCAAAATTATGGGGATTTTAAATCAAATCCAGCACTTGGCACGAGAAAACCCAATAAGTTGACAATTATCTCAACACTTCTTAAAAAAAGATACTGCCCTTGTCTAGTTGTCTGGGAAATAAATAACAACAATAATGCCAACACTGCAAAAGGGCGATGTTTTTCAAATTATTCCACCTCAGCATGCAAAGGGAGAAGGGAATTTCGTCATATGAGTGAAGACCTTACTGGGGAATCTGGGATAGAGGCTTCAGACCATGCAAACAGAAATTAAAATGAACCAAGACTTGACTGGGGAAAATGGGATCAAAAACCCAACACTGCACCATACATCAATAGGTATCATCTCCAACTATTTGAGAAACACAAGAAGATCATACACATACTAGCAAAAGTGACCTGGGAGAACCTTCCTGGGGAATACATACCTCCAAAATTTCAGAGTTCGTCCATCCTTGGAATCACCATTTTTATTTTTCTTGAGTCACAAAATCTAAAGTAAAAAGTAATTTGTAAATTCTTTTCAAATAGCAATTTTGTTATTTAATATTTTTGTTATGAAAATTACTATCAATAATAAATGGAGTCTTCGTGAGCAGAATAAAATAAGAATTGGGTAAAAGCTTAAACTTTATTAATAGAATGGTAGTCTGCGAATGGCGAGACCCCACAGATGATTATAAAGTTTGGAAAATGGTAATATATTGGAAAAGATACATTGAAATACAATGACCACTATTCTCTCTAACAACTTTGAATTCCTGAGCAGCGACTTCTGTTGAAGTATGGTGATAATTCGAGAAGATTGTTGCTTCAATGATCAAGTCTTATCTAACGCAGTTACTTGCCAAGAAATCCATATTGCATAGGTTGCCCTTGTGGGTTTTCAACCTAGCGGGAAGAATTATTCTATTTATGTCTCTTATTTTTTCCTATACCACCCTTTCAGGTTTTTAGCCTATCGAGACGCTCTTTTCTGCCTAAGCCGCCCTTTTGGGTTTTCAACTTAGCGAGTTGTTCTTTTATTTCTTTAGGAAAAGTATTTCTTGACTGCATCAGCATTTATAGGACGTGGGAACTCCTTGCCATCCATAGTTTCAAGAATCAATGCACCGCCAGAGAAGGCTTTCTTTACCACATATGGGCCTTCAAAATTGGGAGTCCACTTGCCCCTAGAATCAACGTTAAAAGACATGATTGTAAGTCTCAGAGTGCCTAAGAGGGGGGGGGGGGGGGGGGGTGAATTAGGTCTGATAAAATTTATTCGGTTTTATGAGAGTGCTTGGTAGTAATTTTTGGTTAAGTGTTTGAAGGTTTTGATTATATCTTTATCTTTTCCTGATTATGGTGATGAAAGTGATAAATGCGGAAAAGTAAAGAACACGGTGATATATCCTGGTTCCCCTCACAATCCGAGAGTACTCCAGTCCCCTTTCCAACACGAAAGAGATTTCACTATAGTTAGAATGATTGTCCAGCCTATGCTTACTATCTAACCTATAGGGTGATCAAAGGTTCTTAACACCTTTAAGACCAAACAAACACTAATGTGAATGAAGAACAATCCTCTTCAAATCACAACACTTACTTCCAACAATCCTGGATAGTAAGGGAAAACCTTTAAGTAATACAATAGTTTATTTGTAAGATATGGAGAGCTTTATCAATCTTCAATTGATCTTCTTCTTCAAGATAAAAACAATTCTCAACAATGTATATAAATTTTCACAATGTATGTATGAAACTTGTAATGATTTAATGAAAGTGTATATGGCAAGTTTCACAAAATTATGAACACATGAAAGTATGAATTCAAATTTGAATGAATGAGAAAATTGTTAATATGAAGAAGGTTTTTTGTAGTATGAAAATGTTATATTATTCTTGTTTTTAAAATCTGAAAATCTGCATTTTATAAAGTCATAAGAACCTCTTCATTCATGCCAATTCATATGAAAAGTTGCAATGCATTCATGAAAAGATACCACTTGAAAAATGTTTAAAAAACAAAAGAAAAGCTGCACTGGTTCGCTAGGAACCGGTTCCGACACTGACAGAACCCGGTTCTTAGTGAACGTTATAAGTCAGATTTCAAAAATATCACGCAGGAACTGGTTCCCCTATTGGTACAACCCGGTTCCTGGTACAAAAACCAGGGACATGTTTTTGAACAAGGTTTGGAACCCGGTTCCCTGTTAGGGAGGAACCGGTTCCTAAAGGGTTATTTTCAAAAATATTTTTTGAAAGATATTTCAAACAAAGTTTTTCTTGATGTTAAAGTTATGGAATATGTATATGTTGATGAATGCAATTGTGAACATCTATATTCAAGATTTTAAGAATTATTTATACCATTTTGACATTTGATGATTCTTTAATAATTCTTCAATAATCTTCAAGACTTTTATATGATATTGATAAGCTTTTTGCACATCCTTTGAATGTTGATGTCCATGTTGTCTTCATCAAAACACATGCTTTAAATATGACTTGAGAAGCTTGCAATTACAATGATCTTCTTGAGCACGAGGTCGCCTTCTCTGAATTCGCGAGGCTTGACATTTTTATCAAAATATTTCTTCATCCTCTTGTTGTATAACTGACCATGACACAAGGCTATCATTCTCTTCTCTTTAATCAAATTCAATTGGTCAAACCTGTTCTGAACCCATTCAGCATCTGGAAACTTAGTTTCCATTATCTCATGTAAGGAGGGAATCTCAACCTCAACTGGGAGCACTTCTTCCATACCATACACAAGAGAGAACATGGTTGCCCCTATTAAAGTGCGGACAGATGTACGGTACCCATGCAAAGCAAAAGGGAGCATCTCATGCCAATCTTTATAAGTAACAACCATTTTCTAGATGATCTTCTTAATATTTTTATTAGCAGCTTCAACAACCCCCATTCATCTTTGGCCTGTAAGGATATGAATTGTGATGGATAATCTTGAATTCTTCACAAAGTTCTTTCATCATCTTGTTATTCTGATTTGAGCCATTATCAGTGATAATCTTATTGGGCATACCATACCGACATATAAGATCGTTTTTGATAAAGTGTACTACCACCTGCTTAGTAACATTAGCATATGAAGTTACTTCCACCCATTTGGTGAATTAGTCAATTGCCACCAATATAAAATGATGTCCATGTGATGCCTTGGGCTCAATCATTCCAATCATGTTAATACCCCACATAGAGAAAGGTTGCGGGGAAGAAATAACATTGAGAAGTGTCAAAGGCACATGAATTTTGTCAGCATAAATTTGGAATTTATGGCACTTCTTTGCAAATTTGTAACAGTCAGATTCCATTTTCAGTCAATAGTAATATTCCCTAAGCATCTTCTTTGCCATCGAATGTCCATTAGCATGAGTGCTAAAGGAACCTTCATGGATCTCATGCATCAACATGTCTGCTTCATGTTTATCCATGCATCTGAGAAAGACCATGTCACAATTTCTTTTGTATAGCACATCTTCCTTGAGGAAGAAGCTGCCTGCCAACCTTCTCAATGTCTTTTATATTTGTTTGACGCACCAAACGGGTATTCCTGAGTCTGGAGAAAATGCTTGATGTCATAATACCAAGGTTTTTTGTATGACATTTCCTCTGTTGCGAACACATGGGCTGGTCTATCCAAACATCGCACAGTGATATGAGGCACATCGTTCCAAGTATTCACTTGATACATAGAAGCCAGAGTGGCCAAAGCATCCGCCATATGATTCTCATCTATGGGAATATGATGGAATTCAACTTTATTAAAGAAGGGTAATAATCTTCTAGAAAAGTCTTTGTAGGGAATGAAGTCAGGATGACAAGTATCCCATTCTCCTTTAATATGATTTATTACCAAAGTTGAATCGTCATACACGTCTAGAATTTTGATTCTAAGATCAATAGCCTCCTCGAGACCCATGATACAAGCTTCATACTCTGCCATATTATTGGTACAATTAAATTCCAGCCTTGTAGTAAAAGGGATATACGACCCATGAGGAGTGATAATCACAACACCAATTCCTTTCCCTAAGCATTCACAACTCCATCGAATACCATTCCCCACCGGGATTCAGGATCAGGACCTTCCCTAGGAAAATGTTCATCATAATATTTTATCTTCAAAAACATCACATCCTCATCAGGGAAATCATATTTAACAGACTGATAATCATCAACCGGTTGATGAGCAAGATAATCATCCAACACACTGCTTTTTATAGCCTTCTGAGTATAGTATTCAATATCATATTCAGACAACAACATCTGCCAATGGGAAATTCTCCCAGTAAGAGTCGGCTTTTCAAAAATATACTTAATTGGATCCATTTTGGAAATCAACCAAGTATTATGATTCAATGTATATTATCGCAACCATTTTTCCGCCTGGTCCAGAGCACAACATGTCTTTTCCAGCATAGAGTACTGCGAGTCACAGTCAGTAAACTTCTTGCTGAGATAATAAATGGAATATTCTTTCTTCCCTGTTTCATCTTGTTGTCCCAAAATATAGCCCATATAATTATATAACATTGTTAGATACATAATCAATGGTCTTCTTTCAACAGGCGAGAGCAATATAGGAGGTTCAAGAAAATAATATTTAATACTTTCAAATTCCCTTTGGCAATCATCTGTCCACACACAACCTTGATGTTTCTTTAACAACTTAAAGATCGGCTCACACGTTGCAGTCATATGGGTGATAAATTTGGAAATGTAATTCAAACGCCCGAGGAAGCCTCTAACTTTCTTTTCAATTCTTGGCACATGAATTTCTTGAATTGCTTTGACTTTACCAGGATCAACTTCAATACCTTTTTGGATGGCAATGAAACCTAACAATTTCCCTGATCGGACACCAAAGGTGCATTTATTTGGATTCAAGCGGAGATGATACTTCCTCAAATGCTGAAACAATTTCAACAACTCTTCTATATGCCCTTCTTTGGTACGGGACTTAGAAATCATATCATAAACATATACCATAATTTCCTTGTGCATCATATCATGGAATAGGGTTGTCATAGTCCTATGGTACGTTGCACCAGGGTTCTTCAACCCGAAGGGCATCACTATGTAACAGAATGTTCCCCAGGGTGCGATAAACGTTGTTTTTTCCATGTCCTCAGGAGCCATTATGATTTGATTACATCTGTAAAATCCGTCCATGAACGAGAATACTTTGAATTTTGTTGTACTATCTACCAACATATCAATATGTGGTAATGGAAAGTCATCTTTTGGACTAGCTTTGTTTAAATCTCTATAATTAACGCACATGTGAACTTTTCTGTCTTTCTTTGGTATTGGGACAATATTAGCAATCCACTGAGGTTACACTGATGTCACAAGAAAATCGGCATCAATCTGTTTTAAAACTTATTCTTTAATTTTTACTGCCATATCAGGGTGAGTTCTTTGCAATTTCTGCTTGATTGGCGGGCATTCTGGATTTAGCGGCAAATGATGTTCCACAATATAAGTATCCATGTGAGCAACCCCTTCATAAATTGATTTTTGAATGATTGCAAATATATATGTGAAACACTAAATACATGTGTGTACTATAAAAATATACTATAACATGTTTAAATAAGCCAAAAATGTATTTCACTCATAATGCATCATTATGAGTCGACACAACAAGTTTTGTATCAATACATAACTTTCTGAAATCCCTGGAATACTATTTCAAAACTATTATGCATCGATACAAAAGCTTATGTGTCGATACATAACACTTTGATGTCTCTGTAATACATTCTTGAATTGTATGCATCGACACAAAACCTCATGTATCGATACAAAACATTCGGATGCCCTGGAAAACATTTTTGAACTTATATGTATCGATACATAATATCATGTGTCGACTCATACTATGTTTTAAATTCAAAAATTAAATTTACAATCAGTATGTATCGACACATACGTGTTATGTGTCGACGGATATAAAAGTGTTGGTTCTGTAAAACGTTATAACATGATTTTGTATCGACTCAAAACACAATGTATCGACTCATCCTGTCACACATAACTAACATGAGTCGACACATGACCAACATGCATCGACTCATAACACTTTCTTTTTGACTAACCGTTTTCTGTTATAAATATAAGCAAGCATTTTTCTAAGTTTGAACATAGCAACATATTTGAATTGTGTGCGAACAATTGTGAGCAACCAGAAGCTTAAAGAAACTTCATCTTTATCATCTTCTCAACCATCTTATATTCAAGAACAACAAAGAAAATCAAACATCCTTGTTGAACTGAATCAAGCGGTTTGAGATAACGTTCATCTATGTATTGAAGAAATCTCAGCTGAGTTGAAGGTTGAAGAGGAGGCTTCAAGAAATAAACCAGAGGGTTTGTCCTTCAAGAATGAGTGTGTTCTTGAGGGTTTTGTTAGCCACGGTCGCACGAGTCAGATTCAGCCGTAGCAAGGGGTTTGGAAATCAGAAGGATTTTAACAAACAGTTCGTGGAAGCGGAGGATCGTTCGTGGACTTTGCAGGAAATCTTGATACAACTCATATCAAGTGGTGGTTCTTACAAGAAGAAGAAGATCATAGGGATTTCTATCTTTCTGTGTAGTGTAACCTTGTTATCAAACATTCAGAAAATTTATATAAAAGTTCTCAGTTTCGATTGTGAAATTGAGAGGGAGACGTACCCACACGCGAGGACGACAGTGGGGAACTTCCTTACCAAACTGCCTGCGTATCGTTCTTTCTTTCTTTCTCTTTATAATTTTACATATTCTATAATTTTGTAATTCAATTGGCTTGCTAAGTTTTACTGTCTAATGATAAACATAGTGGTTCAAACATTTTCACCAAACCAGTACTACTAAATCATTATACAAGCATATGCCAAGTGTTTGACAAAATTCCTATCAAATTTCTAAATTCATTGGAAATACTATTTTATGATAAGTGCATTGAAACGTTAAGATTTATTAGTTGTATATTCATCCATCTCATTCAATAAAAATCAATCAAGTTTTTCACATGTTAAGTTTTCTAGTAGTCGGTGAAAAGTAGACGGAATTGATTCAGGACATTGATTTTCGCTACTTTCTACTCCATTTGATAAAATAATTTTAAATCCTTGAAAAGTTAAGAGGTGATATATTCACCCCCCTACTCGATCACTTGCCACACCCTCTAACAAGTGGTAGCAGAGCACCAGTTAGTTGGTGCTTTGTATCTACTCGTAACGCTATGGCCTTTGAACCAAATGGGGCGTATAATAGAGCTCCTTTTTGAATGGTGAAAACTATGGCTACTGGAAAGACTGCATGTGAGTACACATAAATTCCATTGACAGGAATGTATGGACTGCCATTCAAAATGGTCCCTTTCAAATCAGCATGAGGAATGATTCAGGTGCAATAGTACCTAAACCTGAGGATCAATGGAATGAAATGGGTGAAAAGAAATGGTCGTGCAATTGGAGAGGCAGAAATATAATGATCTCAACACTTGGTGTTGATGAGTATTATAGGGTGTCTCACTGCACGTCTGCTAAAGAAATGTGGGATGCTTTAGAAATTTCCCATGAAGGCACAACTGAAGTTAAACAATCCTGCATCAATACACTCAATCAAGAGTTCGAGCTCTTTCGCATGAAACAAGGAGAATCTGTCTCTGACATGCAGAAGAGATTTGTACATCTTGTGAGTCATTTAAATGCACTTGGAAAACCTGTTTCCAATGAAATTTCCACTAATAAAATTCTGAGATGTCTTAGCAGGGAATGGCAACCTAAAGTAACAGCTATCAAGGAAGCAAATGACCTCACTACGCTTACCATTACAACTCTGTTTGGAAAGCTGGAAGAACATCAACAAGAATTGCAAAGTCTTGAAAAATACGAAAATAAGAGTAAGAAGGAAAGGAACAAAGACAGGGAGGGTGAGAAGAAGTCAATAGCTCTAATGGCTTCTAGCTCTAAGTCCTCAACCAAAGATCAAGATGATAATGGCTCAACTAGTGATGAAAATTCGGATGATGAAGAAATGGGACTCTTTGTTCGGAGATACAATAGATTTATTCGAAAGAATGGAATCAAGCACTCCGATAAGAATCTCATAAGCTTTCGAAAACAATCCAAAGAGCCAAGGCAAGAAGAAAATAAAAATCAAAGAGGTAAAGGACCTTGTTACAATTGTGGTAAAGTTGGACACTACAAACCAGACTGTCCAAATATGAAAAAGGATAAGGGAAAAGCTCCACCAAAGAAGTTCAACAAACAAAGAAGAGCTTACATTGCGTTGGAAAGAGATACTGATTCATCAGATGATGACAGTTCAAGTGGTAATGATGAAAGTGCAAATTTATGTCTGATGGCACATACCAAAAATCAATTCTACAACAAGAAAGACAACCACAACAAGCAAGTAAGACAAGCATATCCTAACAACTTTTCTTCTATGACCTTTTCTGAACTAAAGTTAGTTTTTGAAAAACTGCAATACAAAGCTGAAGATGCTTTTAAGAGATTATCCTCCGATAAAAAAATATTTTCATTTCTGGAGAGTAAAGTCTATAAAGCTGAAAAAGACTTAAAAAGTCTAAAAGATAGTATTGCAGAAAGTTTAAAAGATAAGGATGTTACAGGATGTATTCCCAGAAGGGAATGTGAAGTTTTCCATATTTGGCAACAAGAGGTTAGAACTCTTAATGCCAAATTAGAAAAAGCTTTACAGCCCAAAGTTACTTTTGTAGTCGATCCTAAAATTTTTAAGAAAACGTTGAATCCACCATATTCAAAATACTCTTTTGTTAAAAAAATACCAAAGGATTCAATGAGCAGAAGTAAAACAATACATCATCATCATGGTTTATGCCATTATTATTGTCGTTTTGGTCATACCATTGAAAAATGTAAGTTTAGGAGGTTTCTTGTTCCTAAAGGCATTTACCAATGGAGGCCTAAAGGCAACCATGTTACCACTTACCCACATGGACCCAATAAAAATTGGGTACCTACCTCTCTCTTTTGATATTGCAGGAAAAATGCCTTACTCCCATGGATAGAAGATGGTTTCTAGACAATGGGTGTTCAAGGCACATGACCGGTGACATATCGCTCTTCATTGACTTCAAGGCAAAGAAGAAAGGATTTGTTACCTATGGAAACAATAACAAAGGAGCTATACTCGGTAAAGGTATTGTAGGTAATCCCTCTACCACTACTATTTCTGATGTCTATTTAGTAGAGGGGCTTAAATATAATTTGCTCAGTATTAGTCAATTATGTGACAAAGGTTATAAAGTTACCTTCACAGACACTTGCTGCATAATTGAAAATACTGAAAAAGATATTGTGTTTAAGGGCATTAGAGTAAACAATGTCTACATGCTTGACCTTTTTGATGTATTCTTAACAAGCACTAAGTGTCTAGTCACCTTGAATGATGATTCATGGCTTTGGCATAGACGCTTAGCGCATGTTAACTTTGATTTGCTTAATAAGGTTGTATCCAAGGATCTAGTAGTAGGTATTCCAAAGATAAAATTTACAAAGGATCACCTATGTGATGTGTGCCAAATGGGAAAGAAAACAAGGGTCTCTTTCAAATCCAAAAACATGATTTCAACTTCACGACCCCTTGAGCTTCTCCACATGGACCTTTTTGGAACCTCTAGAACAAAAAGTCTAGGAGGAAATTATTATGGTTTTGTGATTGTTGACGACTACTCTATATTTACTTGGACTATATTCCTTCATAGCAAAAATGAAACTTTTTCTACTCTTAAGAGTTTTGCAAAACTATCTCAAAATAGAATGGAATTGAAAATAATTGCAATTCGAAGCGATCATGGAGGTGAATTTCAAAACCATCTCTTTGATAAGTACTATGACAAGCATGGTATTAAGCATAATTTTTTAGCACCTCGAACTCCACATCAGAATGGAGTTGTGGAGCACAAAAATCGCGTCTTAGAGGAGCTAGCAAGAACAATGCTCAATGAAGGTGGATTGCCAAAATATTTTTGGGCTGATGCAATTAGCACAACCTGCTATGTTTTAAATAGAATACTAATTCGTCCAATTTTGGATAAACACCTTATGAAATCTTAAAAGGAAGAAAGCCAAACCTGTCACATCTTCATGTATTCGGTTGCAAATGTTTTGTTTTAAATAATGGAAAAGAAAATCTATGAAAATTTGATGCAAAAGCAGATGAAGGTATCTTTCTCGGATACTCACAATCAAGCAAAACATATAGGGTATACAATAAACGTCTACTTACAGTTGAGGAGTCAGTTCATGTCTCTTTTGATGAATCTTATCCGAAACATGTCGGAAAAGGTATTTCTCTTGATGGTGCAGGTGTATCTACTGAGAATATACTCAAAGAAACTATTGAAGAAACTGTTCAATCCAAAACAATTGATGATAAGGAAGAAAAATATACAAGCCCTTCAAAAGATGAGGAAGAAGAGCAAATGGAAGCAAATGATCTTCCACTAGCTTGGAAGTCCTCTAAAGACCATCCCATTGACAACATATTGGGAGACATCTCAAAAGGAGTAATGAATCGCTCCAAGATAAGTAATTTTTGTTATCATTTTTCTTTCGTTTCAAAAGTAGAACCTAAGAATGCTAAAGAGGCCTTGATTGATGAATTTTGGCTAATGGCCATGCAAGAAGAGCTAAATCAGTTTAAAAGAAATGACATTTGGGAACTTGTCCCTCGTCCGTGAGACCATCATATCATAGGCACTAAATGGGTTTTTAGAAATAAACTTGATGAAAACGGAATGATAACCCGCAATAAAGCACGCTTGGTAGCACAAGGGTATAACCAAGAGGAGGGCTTTGATTATGAGGAGAATTATGCTCCAGTTTCTCACCTTGAGGCTATACGTCTTTTGCTCGCTTATGCGTGTGCAAAAGATTTTAAGCTTTACCAAATGGACGTAAAGAGTGCCTTTCTTAATGGAGTCATAAATGAAGAAGTGTATGTCTCACAAGCTCCTGGTTTTGAAAATAAAGAATATCCAGATCATGTCTTTAAATTAAAACGAGCTTTATACGGTCTTAAACAGGCTCCTCGGGTCTGGTATGAGAGACTTAGTAAATTTCTACTTGATCGTGGTTATTCAAGAGGTCAAGTGGACACCACTCTTTTCATTAAATGTAAAGGAAAGCACATTCTTTTAGTTCAAATATACATAGATGACATTATTTTTGGTTCAACTAATCTACACTTGCTCGAGGAATTTTTCAAAGTCATGTAGGGTGAATTTGAGATGAGTCTCATAGGGGAGTTAAACTACTTTCTTGGTCTCCAAATAAAGCAGCTCAATGAAGGCACAATAATATGTCAAACAAAATATTGCCAAGAGTTGCTTAAATGATTTGGGATAAACAACTCTAAACCAATTGACACTCCCATGCCTACCAACAGAAATTTAGACTAGGATGAACATGGTAAGAGTGTTGATGTCAAGAAATATATAGGTATGATCGGATCACTCTTGTATCTTACAGCATCTAGGCCTGACATCATGTTTAGTATTTGCACGTGTGCAGGATATCAATCGGATCCTAAGGAATCCCACTTGAAATCTGTCAAGCGTATACTTAGGTATCTCAATAATACACCTAAGTATGGGCTATGGTATTCCAAGGGAAGCGATTGCAGTTTAGTAGGTTACTCTGATTCTGATTTTGTTGGCTTCAAATCAGATAGGAAAAGCACTAGTGGAACATGTCACTTGTTTTCAAACTCTCTAATAAGTTGGCATAGCAAAAAGAAAGTTTATGTCGCTTTGTCAACTGCTGAAGATGAATACGTTGCAACCGATAGTTATTATGCTCAGATCTTATGGTTGAAGCAACAATTACAAGACTACGATATTCAATTAAAACGTATTTCAATAAAATGTGACAACACAAGTGCTATAAATCTCACTAAGAATCCAGTTTTACACTCACGCACTAAACACATTGAGATTAGACACCACTTTCTTCGCGATCATGTTGAAAAGGAGGATGTTACGTTTGAGCATGTTGATACTAAAAATCAACTTGCTGACATCTTTACAAAACCACTTGCAACGGACCTCTTCTTCAACATACGCTGTGAGCTAGAGATTTTAGATCTCTCTTACGTGATGTCCTAAGCATATATGTAATTGAAATATATCTATGTCTCACCATACTGTTGAGATGTGCTTTTCAACTTTAGTACATGTGTCCACTTATCTAATCAAACGAGGTAATATCCTTCTTATCTTCACCCTTAACCACCTATAAGTTGATCTAAATGTTCCACTGATAATGTCTTCGTATATCTCTTTTACATAAATTGTTTGAATTTGACATATGCAATTTACATCACATCATTAGGCATGCATAACACTCTTCAGATAAGTCATTTTTTGTGAAATTTGGTACCATATCCCCTTGTTAACAAGAAATTGTGCAAAAACTACAATTTCTGTCAAAATCTGTGTTATGAGTCGATACATACAGTTATGAGTCAGATCATATCAAAAATCTTATAAAAACAGAAAGCAAGACTTGGTTTCAGATCGACGCATCAGGGTTTTCATTGACACATATTCCTTCCCGTCGACTCATAGAGATATTGCATCGATACAAAACGTTTAAAACTGTTCTTTTACACAGGATGTACCGACACATATGAATTTTGTGTCGACACATAAGAATAATAAATGTCATTTATTTGAATTGGGCCTACACACCTCCACCGTCTCCTCCTCCCTACAACTATGACGAGTCCTGTGATGGGCACAACCCTTAATCTGTATCTTCATGTCATACATTGCATACCATCAACTCATGCTTTTTTTTTCTTTCAAGTGGTTGTATTAATGTCTCTTTCAAACATTCTATCGTGCTTATGTAATCTAAATTTTATCGGCCAATTCATTACTTTTAACGTGATTACTTTATGTTTACTCTACTATTTACTCACTTATTGATAACTTTATGCCTGACATTGTGTGTGAATGCCAAGTAAATTATTTGTTGAAATTGTATATCAATTTTCTTATGTGCTACGATTCCTAAAAATATTGCTTATTCTCTTTTTGATGTGGTCAAAGGGGGAGAAGAAGAGTGTGTTAGTGAAGATTGTGCTTGTGTTAGGAAGAAGATGCACAAACTTAGGCGGAGCAAGCTTATTTCATCAACACTATATCACCACACATCATCAGATATTTGCCATCATCGAAAAGGGGGAGTTTGTGAGCAAGCCCTTCATAAATTGATTTTTGAATGATTGCAAATATATATGTGAAACACTAAATACATGTGTGCACTATAAAAATATAATATAACATGTTTAAATAAGCCAAAAATGTATTTCACTCATAATGCATCATTATGAGTCGACACAATAAGTTTTGTATTATACATAACTTTCTGAAGTCCCTGGAATACTATTTCAAAACTATTATGCATCGATACAAAAGCTTATGCGTCGATACATAAGACTTTGATGTCTCTATAATACATTCTTGAACTTGTATGCATCGACACAAGACCTCATGTATCGATACAAAACATTCGGATGCCCTGGAAAACATTTTTTAACTTATATGTATCGATACATAATATCATGTGTCGACTCATACTATGTTTTAAATTCAAAAATTAAATTTACAATCAGTATGTATCGACACATACGTGTTATGTGTCAACAGGTATAAAAGTGTTGGTTCTGTAAAACGTTATAACATGGTTTTGTATCGACTCAAAACACAATGTATCGACTCATCCTGTCACACATAACTAACATGAGTCGACACATGTCCAACATGCATCGACTCATAACACTTTCTTTTTGACTAACCGTTTTCTGTTATAAATATAAGCAAGCATTTTTCTCAGTTTGAACATAGAAACATATTTGAATTGTGTGCAAACAATTGTGAGCAACCAGAAGCTTAAAGAAACTTCATCTTCATCATCTTCTCAACCATCTTATATTTAACAACAACAAAGAAAATCAAACATCCTTGTTGAATTGAATCAAGCGGTTTGAGATAACGTTCATCTGTGTATTGATGAAATCACATCTGAGTTGAAGGTTGAAAAGGAGGCTTTAAGAAATAAACCAGAAGGTTTGTCCTGCAAGAACGGGTGTGTTCTTGAGGGGTTTTTTAGCCACGACCGCACGAGTCGGATTCAACCGTAGCGAGGGGTTTGGAAACCGGAAGGATTTTAACAAATAGGTCGTGGAAGCGGAGGATCGTTCATGGACTTTGCAGGAAATCTTGATACAACTCATATGAAGTGGTGGTTCTTACAAGAAGAAGAAGATCATAGGGATTTCTATCTTTCTGTGTAGTGTAACCTTGTTATCAAACATTCAACAAATTGATATAAAAGTTCTCAGTTTCGATTGTGAAATTGAGAGGGAGACGTACCCACACGCGAGGACGACAGTGGGGAACTTCCTTACCAAACTGTCTGCGTATCGTTCTTTCTTTCTCTTTATAATTTTACATATACTATAATTTTGTAATTCAACTGGCTTGCTAAGTTTTACTGTCTAATGATAAACATAGTGGTTCAAACATTTTCACCAAACCACCACTACTAAATCATTATACAAGCATATGCCAAGTGTTTGACAAAATTCCTATCAAATTTCTAAATTCATTGGAAATACTGTTTTATGATAAGTGCATTGAAACGTTAAGATTTCTAAGTTGTATATTCATCCATCTCATTCAATAAAAATCCTGCAAGTTTTTCACATGTCAAGTTTTCTAGTAGTCGGTTCATAGTAGACAGAATTGATTCAGGACATTGATTTTCGCTGCTTTCAACTCGCTTTGATAAAATAATTTTAAATCCTTGAAAAAGTAAGAGGTGATATATTCACCCCGCCTCTCGATCACTTGCCACACCGTCTAACAATCCAACCGCGGCATATCTTGGTATGACCAAGAAAATATGTCCACATACTCTTTCAACAATTCAATCAACCTGTTATTCACGTCAGGATGCAGCAATGCTCCAATATTGACTTCTTTCAGATCTTCCTATGACCCCAAATTGATTGTCTTCAACGAGTCCTTATACGGCTGAATCGCACTTTCCTCGCGCTCAAGCAACTGTGAAACCTCTCCTAGGATTTCATCATATTCTTCTTTTGCGGCCACATACGCATGATATTCAAAGTTGGGAGAGGGTGCAGGGTAATTATACTCAACATGTTTTTTAATTAATCTGCACATATGATTTATGATTGATTTTAGAAACTGACACATATAACAAGTGATTATGCAGATTCAATTACAATTATTATTTATTTTTGAAAGGTTTTTTTCTGATTACCATTTTCCAAGAAAAATCAGAAAATAAAGACACAATTTGGGAATCAAAGACAACTTTTATTATTGATTTTAAACATCAAAGCAACAGATAAGCCCATACAACATGAATACTTTCACCTTGGGCAGAGTGAAAGATTTTTGAAAAGATTAACAAGAAACAAATTACTTTGAGACATGAATGCAAGAGGGAACATCAATAGTGATCCAATTTTGGACTCTAATTCCATGCGTCACATAGTTCAGCATCTCCTGCTCTGCTTCTCCTTCCACAATAGCATTGATCCTAGGAACTGTTGGATGAAGATAACCTCCACTACAAAAGATATCATGATATTTTCCCAAAGCAGCCTTTAGCTTCATGTTCTCACCTTTACACTTCTTCACAGAGAATCCAAAACCAGCTTTATTCTTATTCACATCCAGATCAACAATCTGCCCTCATACTTTACTATGGCCATCACACACTACCTGCTGAGCATCCTTCAACGAAGCTATAGAATTCTTATTTCCCCTTATGTTAATAAAGGATAAAGCTTGGAGCTGAGTTCCAACAGCAGCTTCATCCGCTTCTACAATGCGGAAAGACGATAAATGAGATATTAATAAAGCCTGCTCTCCATTTATGATGACCACATTTCCTTCCCGCATAAACTTCAGTTTCTGGTGCAAAGTTGAAGTAACAGCCCTTGCCTCATGTATCCACAGTCATCCCAGCAAACAACTAAAAGTGGGAACAATATTCATAACCTGGAAAGTAATGTGAAATAAATGCGGGCCTATATGAATAAGAAAATCTACTTCCCTGATGATAGACTTCCTCAATCCATCAAAAGCCTTCACAATTATGCCACTTGGGCGCATGGGAGTTCTTTGGTACTTCAGCTTCATGAGCGTGCTCCCTGGTATGACACTTAAAGCGGACCCCTTGTCAATCAGCACATTTGACAATGAATAATTCTTACAGTTCATGGAGATATGGAGAGCCAAGTTATGATTCCTTCCTTCATCGAGAAACTCGTCATCACAGAAACGCAGGTTATTAAAGGAGGTAATATTCCCAACAACACTATTGAATTGGTCTAAAGGCATATCACTTTCAAAGAAAGCTTGATCTAATACTCTCATCAAAGATTCCCTGTGGGCAGAAGAGTTCATTAGCAAGGCTAGAATAGATATCTTTGATGGAGTCAGCAACAATTGATCAATATTCCTGTAGTCTCTTATCTTGAAAATCTTCAATATATCGTCCACATCTTTTTCTAGAGTAGTACCAATAGATTCCCCCAATGCTTTCTTAGGTTCAACACTTTCAACAACCTTTTTATCAGCAATAACATTCCCTCGAATGACAGGTGCAAAAACACAGCCACTGCGGGTTACTCGGCTGGATTTAACAATATTATTGACATCAGAAAAAGGTTGGATGGGAATCTCCACACCATCCTCCAAGATTTTAGAATTGTATTTGTATGGCACGACTTTGTCTAATTCGTAAGGAACGGGACCTGGTAAGCAAATCACCACTGGATCAACAGCTGGTTCGCTATGGTACTCAATCTCTATAGGGGCGGGAACACTGAAACAAGGCACAATAACATTCACCCCTTCTTCAGAATACTTGGACACCACAAAATCATTGATGGGGAACATATATTCTTTTGAGAAAAAGAACGCATCTGCAGAAGCATACTCATCATCTGACACATTCTCAGCTAAGCAATCTTCAATCACATTAATCTCATGGTAATCATCTCTATTGTCTGAAACCTTGATAGTACCATTGTCCAACAACAATTGAGAACCCTTCCTCACTATGGAACAACCACGATAATCTCCGCACCAGATCCGGAAAGACCCATAATGGTGTTCTTCTTGACCATCCATGTGACAGGAGGTAGCGTGCAACTGCACCAAATCATCATTCATATGATTCATGTCAAAAATCCGAAATTCTCTAGGACATATAAAGACCATATTAACATCTTCATCGTACTCTGCCCTAGGCCTGATTATATGAATGAGGCCTTCGTCCATCATTTCCTGAAGATCAAATTTTATCTTATAACATCCCTGGATATCGGTACTGTAAATATCACAACCAGCATGGTCGTGCGTATAGTAACTAGACTTGTAGAGGTCAACATGCATCTTTACCAAATCTCCTCTAACCAGGTTGATATCAAAAATCCGAAAGTCCCTTGGACCACCAGCAACCATGTTTACAGCATTTGCTCCTCCATGCTTTGGGAAAGGATTATCTTTCACGTTAGGGCAAACATCTTTAAAGGATAAAAGGCTAGATCTCACCATCTTTTATACTTCATATTCAAAGGATAACAGTTCTCAATATTTTTCCCTGGTGCTCCCTGATGAAAAGCACACATCTGGTCTGCCTTATAATACCAAGGTAAAGGTGATGGTATAACAGGGGGCGGCCTGGTCTGAACCAACTTCTTCTGAATCAAAGCCAAAAGTAACTCTGCATAGCTCATCAGAATTGAGTCAAAGGCTTCTCTATTCTGACTTTTACCTTGATTCCACGGAGGAGATGGTCTCTGATAGGCATTTGTGGTTGGAACTACATTGACGACTGGAGTCACAGAAGCAACCTGTTGCTGGTACCGTTGATGCCTTCTATTTGGTCTAATCTTTCTTTCTCCAATAACAACATTCATTTCACTTTCTTTCTTTTGAGAGAAACCGTATGACAACTTCTTTGTCCCTTCATCTCTTGTCAAACACCTCTCTTTGACAGCCACTTCCAAACGAACACCCATGCTTACCATTTCGGTAAAATCACTCGACGCACTTTCGACCATCCTTTTATAATAAAATTATCCAATGGTTTTCAGGAAGACCTTGGTCATTTCTTGTTCTCCCGTAGGTGGCACCACCTGGGCAGCTATCTCGTGTCATCTCTGTGCATATTCTTTGAACGACTCCTTTTCTCTTTGAGCCATTACCCTTAACTGGTCACGGTCAAACGCCATGAATATATTGTACTTGTACTGTTTGATGAAGGCTTCTCCCAGATCATTGAAGGTACAAATACTACTATTGTTCAGACTCATATACCACTTCAGAGCAGCACTAGTTAAACTATCTTGGAAGAAATGAATGAGCAAATGCTGATCATCAATATGGGTAGACATTTTCTTGATATACATCATAAGGTGGTCACGAGGACAAGAGTTACCCTTGTACCTCTCAAATTCTGGTACTTTAAACTTGTCTGAAACCTTTACATTGGGAACCAGACAGAGCTCATTGACGTTCTGTCCAAACAATTATTTTCCTCGAAGGGCCTTCATTTCCTTCTGCATATCATTAAACTGGTCTTGAAAGCCATCCAACCAGTCATAGAAACCCACACTTTCACTCAGTGGAGGAACAGGATGATAAACTTCATCATTAACAAACTGCATAGCATTCACCGAAGGAGATGCAACATAGTGGATCTCATTTCTAGAAGCATGAGTAACATGCACCACAGGAGGTGCAGGAGTAGCAGTAGCTTGAACAACTGGAGCACCTTGAGCATCAAGATTATACCCTTCTGGCATGAAATTTTCTGGCATCCCCCACAGGTAACCCTGAGGCATACGGTTGTGTGCAGTAGTAACTGGAGTAATAGAAACGGGAACTGATGGTCTTTCAGAAGCAATCGTTGTTTGTTGAGGCTGAGCAAGTGGTGGCTGATTCTAAGCAGCCACCAATGATTCCATCAAAGCAGTAAGACTGTCCATACCGGCCTTCAAAGCAGTAACTTCTTCGCGCAGCTCGCGATTCTTCTGTTCAAGATTCGCCATTTTCTTCCTGGAATTAGCTCAAGTATTGTACCGGTGAGACAACTTGCTGAATGAAGTAGAGAAATTCAGTAATACACCTGGGTATAAGCAGGAATGCAAGAAATATGTACAATAGGATTCATGATATGCAATGCACATGATTTATTTTATTATTATTAATAATTTAAGGGACTCAAAGAATTACAAACAATTTGCAAATACTAAAGTACTAACACATTTTTGAAATACTGAAAATCTTATTATAATAACTTCAAAACAGATTACAACTTTTAGTACAAGTTTCAACAATACCAAGTACAAAAGAAGATAGAATCTAAAATCCTAAGAAAGCAAAGCTGATGAAGATCACTCCATACACTGATGCTTTCCCGTGAGTCATGCAATCCGAGTCTTCAACTGCTTGTTCTCTTCTGCATACCTGGCGGTAACCACTTTCCAATCACCAGAGTCGGAAGTGAATGACTAAGTCCTGACTGAGATCTAGAGGAAAATAAATCCTCTTGTCTCTCCATCATCTCTACAGCACGACTCTCAAGAATCTCAGTCAAGTCATCCTTCTCCTTCAAGTCTGCTCGGTAGGACATCTCTAAAGTCTGACACTTATTCTTCCAAGCCTTCTTCTCCTACTGCATCCTGACTAGGGCAAGCTGAAGCTCTTACACATCATCTAGAAGAGTAGGAGTGGTCTTCACGAGCATATCAAGCATAGGTGCTTCACAGGAATACGACATCTTCAACTGGATTGCCCTTGCTTGTACCCAACAGAGATAAGGCTCCAAAGAAACAGCTCCTCTAGGTCCCAAGTCCTTTCTACTCTTCCTATGAATATGGATCCAAGCCTTTGCAATCTCCTATTTATATTTCTTATGATCCTCTCCCTCTTTAAGAAAGAAACCACTTAGATGAATACTATTTGGGTTATCTCTCATCAGATATCCAAGTTGTCATTGTGCAAGAACGAGATTGTAGTTAATTCCTCCCTTTTTACCAAGAAGAGGTGCATTGGGGAAACTACCCTAACTATCGACAATCTCTACGTCATGATAAGCCTGATGATACCAAACAATATTTGAATAAGTGAGAGCCATAATCTTTGGATCCCAACAAGGTTCCTTCTTGACATCCTAGAAAGCATCGGACCGAGGTGAGTGAGAAATAAACCACTGATACAACAAAGGCGTGCAACAAATGATCATCCCTCCATGATAAGAATCCTGAAGATGAATGGAGTAATAAGCTACTCCTAATAATGTAGGGATTGGATTCCCTATCAAAAAGATCCTGATGGCATTGATATCCACAAAGTCATCGACATTCGGAAATAAGAACAACCCATAAGCAAGCAGAGCAAAGATAGCCTCAAAAGCAACTGTAATCTTCATCCTAGCAAAGTAATGAGCTTTCTCCAATAAAAACTGAGCGGGTAATACTCTAATTCCTCCTTTGGTAGTCATGTGGGCCTCAATCCCATACTTCCCCAAATGAACCACACCAACAATCTCATGAGATTTTAGCTCCCCCTCCAAACTGGTGAAAGGAACACGATCGGTAATAGGTAAACCCAGTAGATAAGAATACTCCTCCAATGTAGGCATCATCTGATAATCAGGAAAGTGAAACATCGATACATCGGATCATAGAATTATACCAAAGTTGAGAGAATACCCTCCTTCATCTTGAGCTTCATGAGAGACATGATGGATCCATACTTCTTCTGAAAATCTGTAGAACTCTCAATCTTAGGAATTAGACTCATCAAATCATCTATCTTGGGATTCTTGAAATTGTACTTCCGAGTCTTTCTTTTTCCAGAATCCATGGTCAAAAGTACCTGAGATATTCAAAAAAAGTCAACTTTAAGTCCCTTGAACCAAAATGTCTTAAATATGATCATGGGTGCATGAATGCATGATGCAATAATCACACACAAGATTACAAACATGGGGTTCATAGGTTTGACGTCACGAGTATGAAGTCAAAGGTAATACCTATAAGTTATGGTCTAATAGTTTATCACCTTCGAACAAGGTTCTAAGAGGTTCCCAGAGTCTACACCCTTCCTTCAGATATTAACAATGTCCTGATTGACTCGGTAACTAGTAATGTTCTCAAGAAAAACTCGTATGAGTGTAGTATCACGTGACAACCATTTCCAGATTACTCTGTCGTAGTTTCCTAACTACAACTAAAAGGTCAAGATGGGTTAAAGGTTCTACGGTACTAAGTTTCAGCAGGCTCCTAGGTTGAAAGTAGCACGTCTTCTTGATTACTCGGTAAACGACACTACAGTCAAAGGGGCCTCCACTGAGTGGGGGATCTCATTCCTCCTTTTTTGGAATTACTCCCTCAAAGTTAACATGAATATACCGCCCGTCCTATCTTATGTTT
This sequence comes from Vicia faba, assembly GCA_948472305.1. Lineage (NCBI taxonomy): Eukaryota > Viridiplantae > Streptophyta > Magnoliopsida > Fabales > Fabaceae > Vicia > Vicia faba. The sequence continues at coordinate 1,325,941,071 of OX451740.1, forward strand.
TCTCAAGTCCGGGTAGAGGACTTATAAGAAATCACCAAGCACCCTGAACACCAGGAAAATCCAAACAAACATATATAAAACACATAATATACAACAACTAATAGCACATACACAAATGAATAAAGATAGGTTCAACCCACTTAGGGATGGACCAACAATTGGTCGATCTGTCCTCAGTGAAGTCTCCATTTTTTCTGTAGCGGTAGAAATGTTGAGACTAATCCATTGGATTGACTTAACTTGCACAGATCCAAAAAAATTGCCACCGTGCTTTATTGTTTCCAAAGGAATGGGAAAAGAGCGAATAACCCAAAAGAAGGGGGAGAGAATCTAAGTTCGGGGGTTGGTTATGCAAAGGGAAGATATTAGCACCCTAAACATCTACGGTACTTCGCAGGAACCTCTTTGAAAAATTTGTGTATTTTGGCTATAAATGTTGTACACAAAAATATATTTGTGGGGATGAGAAAAGAAGTATTTTTAGAATTTTTTCACCCACCTCGATTGAGAACCTTTAGTTCCTACGTACCACCTTCCTTGTAATAGGGGGTTAGGATAATCGTAATTCACCTTTAAAAAAATTTAAAACATATATGTGTTGGTTAATTTTAAGATACTAGATGTCATCGTCTTATCCGAGTGGAAAACATACTTACTACCCACAATTATGAGAAAGGAAAACTTGCATCATATCAAAGTGGAGGATATAACTTGGATTTTAAAATCAACAAAGCTTCACTCAACACCCAAGTGGAAAATATCTCACTTCACTACATATCATAGAAGTATAGTAGTTTGCATCACTACAAGGATTGACAAAAGTCTAATCTTTTGAGAAAATTTTAAAGCAAAAAGACAAAGTGGTAAAGATGGTTAGGATGAGATTGATTTACTTTTAGTCTTCTTAGAAAAAATGTCAAAGTATTATTAAGTTGTTTAAAGTTTGATTAAGAAAATATTTTTTTGAAAATGCATGGACCTAAGTCCAAGTTTATTATGAAAGTGATTCAAGTTTTAAAAAAAAATACAAGAATAGTTTTGAAAATGAGAGAGAATATTTTTGAAATTAAAGAAGGTGGGAGGAGATGAAGGGACTATCCTAAATTATAAGGTAAAAGCTAGAGAAAAGAACCGTCAAACCAACAAGAAGCCAACCCTTGACATAATGAGTCAATGTAGAATTCTCATTCTTTAGATTGAAACCAAACAATCAAAGATAATAAACCTCTTAAGAAAACCAAGCTTCAAATGTATTAAGTCTTCACAAAAATTGGGCAGAGTAACGACTATATATAGACGAATTTACAATCAAAGATAAAGCATATAATTAGAATAACCTGTACACAAAGAAAACAAACAACCTAATGTCTCGGGGTAAACCCCAAGAACTCCATACAAAATAACAGTAGATGTCACAAGGTCTCGAGATAGGTCAAGGTCTCTACTCCTAAGTCCAAGAAGTCCATAACTCCATCATGCCAAGGATAGTAACCAAATAGTCCAAGTAACCTTAAAGTTTTTTATGGTTCAAGTTGATTAATAGGTATCTTCAAAAAGAAATGAAAAGCTTAAGTGAGCAAAAATAAAAATGACATAAAGATAAATGCTCAAGTGAGCAAAGATGAAAATAGAATGAAATGAAAATGCTAAAATAAATGTGCTTAAAGTAAAAAGCATAATGTAAAAGTATAAAATAAAGTCAATTGTTGGAAATTAGAGGTTAGTTGAATGACCATCTTGAAACTTACATTTGAAAACTCATTAGAAGATTGATAAAATCAAAGTCTCTTAACAACAAGTTTCATTTGTTTTTGTCAAGTATATGATTCATTTCAAAATCTAAAGGCAACAATAAATGATCAACGATGTTTAAATTATTCACTTAGTTCCAAAATTTATGCAAATTCATTAGAGGATTGATAAGAAAAAGCCTCCTAACAATGGACCTCAATATTATTGAATCAAAGGTTTCAAATTAAACATGTTTGGGCTTGCAAACATAGGTTTGGGCCACGAATGATCATTTCTCGAATCAGGACAAAATTTAGCGCTATGTTAAGCAATCGTAAGTGGACTTATATAGAAGTCGCACCTATTTTGAGTTCGGTCAATAACAATTTATGTGCCATATGTTTGGAGTGATGATATGTAGATCATCCTATAACAACATGTAGCAAAAAGAGAAGAGGATGATATGAAGAGGGAGGGGATACATTTGAATCAAAAGCTTTGATCAAAACTATCATTAAAATCATCCGTCCATTTTGGTGGAGTTAAACTCAACACCCAAGATCCAACGATGTTAATGAAGTTTTTTATCAACAATCATATAATCAAAATATATTTAAAATAAATAAATTGCATTTAATGAATAAAATAAAAAATAAAAATGACTTTTAAATTGTTTTTAAAATGAAAATAAGAGGTAAAATAGCAAGCGATTTTCAAAGTATCAAAGAAAATTTTAAAAAGACCATAAAAAAATCAGAAATGACCTCAAATATTTTTATAAATTTTTTGGTAATTTTTTAAAATAGAAAATGATTTTTAAACTAATTAAAATCATTCAAATAAGTGAAGAAAAAGATTTAAAAAAAATAGTAGAAGTCAAGATAAAATTTTAGAAAAAAATAAAAAATAAGAAATGAGTAAAATGATTTTTATAAAATTTTTCAGAATTTAAAAATATCAAAAAGTATTTTTAAATAATTAGAAACAAGTCAAAATAAAGGAAAAATTATAAAAAAATATCAAATCTGAAAATAAAATCATGAGAAAATAGAAATCAGAAAGAGAATGTTTTAAAATATTTTTGTGAATTTTTTCATAATTTTTTAGTCAGAAATGAATTTTCTATGATTTTTTGAAGTATAAATCAATAAAAATCAAAAATCAAAAAATAAAATAACAAACCAAAAAATCCGGACCATTGGATGAGTGTCAAAACATGTTAGTAATCAGATCCAAAGGATCAAGCACGCTGTGCATATCATGGTCAACTTTTGAAATTGCACCGGATCACCTTTTAGATATTAAAAACAACTAAAATTCTGGCGTGTTGGATGGAGTCTGACTAATGAAAGTAATCAGATCCAAGGTCTCTCAAAGCACGCGTATGACAAAGCAAACACACTGGATTGAATTCAAAAAATCACATGTCACACTTTCATTGGTTGAAGCACGACATGTAGGTCATCTTCAACCTCTAGACGCCCTAGATTGGGATTCCTCAAACTATAAAATTATAGGAACAGACCAGTACCATTAGATTCGTCTCTTCAAGACGATTCTAATGGTAGCATCGCGCCTAATTTATATAAACTGAGTGAGGTTTAAATTGAGAAAATGCAGAAATAATAGCTAGCACAAAATTCTGGAACATCTCACACAAATCTCGATGAAATCACAAATTGTGATAAGCATGAGAATCCGAAGGATGCAGAGAGTAGATTAGGCTTTAATTTGGATCGATTTGACGAAGAAAACTACCTGAACGAAGTAGCACAAGGTGGCTCTGAAACTATACTTCTTTATATTAGTATAGGTTATAATTCTTGAAGGTGAGAGTGTGGTTAGCTTCAGAGAAGTTCAATGAAGCTAATTGAATGGAGCTTTTAGTGTTTTGGAGTGAGAAAGCAAGAAATTAGAAATTCAAATTCAGAGTTCGTGTGGGATCTGAACAAGGGTCAATTAGCTATCAAAGTTTTAGGAAATGAATGCAATATGTCCCTCTATTTATAGGGAAGCAAATGGGATGCTCAAGCGTGTGGAATGATGAAGTTTGGAGGGAAATCGTGTGAAGTTGCAAGCATGAAAAGTGTGACTCGTATTTTGCTCAAAACTCAACCAAAACTTGCATTTCAAGATGCTAATCACTTCTGGAAGATTGTTAAACATGATTAGAAGTAAAAACGCGTAAAAATTTAGTGATTAGAAGTTGAATTGTGCATTTAAAATTCTGACTTGGAGGAAAAAAGTCAGTTTCAAGGTACCAACTTTGAATCAATGGCATTCATAACTCAAGGAGTCTTAGGGCATGATTCTTGAAGCAATTGAAAGATAAGGTCCCAAAGTTACAATGTGCAAAGAATGGTATCAAATGGATACTTGAGCTAGGAGTTGTGATGATCCAAAGTTGAGAAAAAGATGCTGATTTTTTGTACTTAGAAAAATTCTAAGTTTTTCTTCAAAAATGATTTATAATGCTTTGCATCTAAGCATGTCCTTTCACCCAAAATTTTATTTTGATAAAAAAAATATGACATGAAGTATATCTGTTAAATGACATTTTGAGGTTTGAACCACTTAAAAACTCCAAGAATTGAGAAAGTTATGACTTTGTGAAATTGGTGAAAATCCATGAAATGACCTATACCCTTTTGCATTCTTAAGGAATCTTCCATAAATTTTCAAGCTTTTCACATAAAAGAAGAGTTTAATTTCACATCCTTAAGATCATTATGGAAAAAGAACGGGCTCAAGGAGATAAAAATTGATCAAGTTATGACTTTTTGAAGTCACATAAGGGAATTTGATGGCCTATCTAGGGGACTTGTAATCTTTCTTCATCATTAGGCATCTTCCACATAAAAGTTTATTGAAACTTTTTAAGTGATTGGTTTATAACTCTTTAAATATAAGCATGTCTTTGGAATCACTCAAAAATACATAAATATGAGAAAGATATAGCCCTTAGAAGTTCAAAACCCTAGCTCTTAGAGCACCAAAATGACTAGGAAACCCCTTTCAATTTTGACAAACTTTCTTGCACAATAACTCTTGCCGTGTGAATAGTAGTTATTGTGTATGATAATAAGAACACATAGAAACAAAAACCACCTCCAAATATTAATAATTGAGAGAGTTATGCACTTGTGACCAAGAAATCAAGAACTTGTCCAATTAGGTCAAACTTCTTCAATCAACTCTTGCATCTTTTGACTTTCTTTGACAAATTAAGGCATGATAAATCATAGTATACATTGTCATGATACTACTTTAAAGCATCTTCAATGATTAAGATTTGATCTCAATGAAGCTTTATTGAAAAAGGAATGGAAATAAACTCATGAACCTATTAATACAACCTGATGAAATGTGTTGTGCCCTCACCTATAGCATTATCATTTAGAGAAAACATTCATAGTATTTGTTAGTTAAAAGTTAATCAATACAAAAAAAAAATGATCAAAATATATAACTCAAGGTGCTTAGTGATTCCTCGTGAGCAAACCTAGAGGTAGGGAGAAGAGCCAAACCCTAGTGTGATCTTCATATGATTGATTTGATATGAGATGATAGAAGAATGTTAGGGTCAAAAATTTGGGTACAACAGTGATTGTGTGATGTATTCAATGATGGTTGAAGAAACAAGGTAAGCTTCTTCTATTCTTGCTTTGCCTTATTCTTTCCACTCCCCTTCTTCTACTTTTTCATTTTCCGCTTTCTGATGCGTTGTTGGTTTTTCATGTGCTCTGTGTTAGATATTAATGCAGACGCGTGCGATTAATACGTGAGTTTTTTTTGTACAGTTGCAGAGAAGTGTAGTTTACAATGATGAAGTATTAGGGGGTATGTAGGTATTATAATTGATGATGAAACCGATGAGTATTCAAGATTGAATGATGGTGATGACGAGGTGATCTGTAGAGGCTGAAAGTTTGTTGAGGCTGCAGGTTGATGAAGATTATGCAGGAGCATCAAGATGAAGATTGAATTATGTGTTGATATAAATGAATATTGTTGCGAGTTGTTGATGAAGACCTCGATGAGGTTCAGAGAGCGAGAGAGTTCTTTGAGAGGTTTTTTTGTGTGATCCTTCTGAAAGTTGAAGAATGAATGGAATCTTGTGAGTTTTTTAGAATGAAGAAGAATGAAGGTGATGATGCCTTATGTAGTTTTTTATAGTTTGTTACAGGTGAAGAAATCACAGATAATATATTAAATGAGTTAGTTACAAGATGGAGGGATGAGATTGATCTATTATCAGGTTAGTTTTGATTTCAAAAATTTGTTAGGTTATTGTTATTTTTTCTGTTATAGGTATTTTGAGCTATTATTTATTGATCTGTTAGAGTGAGTTGGAGTTGGAATCAGTTATTGTTAGTTTTTGATGAGCTAGCATTTGTTTTGGATTCAATGAAGGTAGTTATTATGATTTTGCTAATATTCTATTAGTGACGGTATGGTTTTAAAATGGACTGCTTTTTGTGGATGCAGTTAACTAGTTTTAGAGATGAGGGTTAATTATTTTGAATTTTCTGAATTGATTTCTATTGCTTTGTTATTTGGATGCTTGAGTCTTATTGTTTTCCCTCCTGATTTTTTGTTTGTAAATTGAGGCATGGGCTTGAGTGAGCTGCTTTTGATATGTATGCTTTAGGTATGATGTAGGTTACGTCACAACTTAATGGTTGGTGAACTTATTTTCGAAGTTTAGTTCGGATAGAGATATGGACTCAGTTTTCCTTTGGATGATTTTTATTGATGTAGGATATTGGTTATTGAAACTTGATCTTGAATTAATTCGATGTATGTATGTTCATATTTGATATCTTGATGTTTTTTTAATGAACTTTGATACCTTGATTAATAATGTACATTAAATTCCAAGCAACTTGCATTTCAATAAATCCATATTAGTACTCTAACCTTGCACTCTTGAATAATCTTTTCGCAAATCAATGTTGATGCCATGTGGAATCCATAAACAAAAACCTTGAATAATGATTATTGATCACTTGATGAGAATATGAGACCCAAAAGCTTTGATCAATTCCTCGATAAATCTTTGGAGGATAATAACCTTGAGAAGGAAATCTACAATGCCCATGAATCAAAAACTTAATTTCACAACTTCACTCCCTTGAAAAACAACCAAAAGAATCAAACTTTATTGAGCATATACACCTTAGTCGGTAGTAAAAGCCTAGTTCGCACGACCACTGAACTCTTGAACCTCAGGAACTTATTGAATGCGAATGTATGCTATGTTAGCGTAGATGACCTAATTAAATATATGTGAATGCAATGCTAAGCCTAAGCCAGATAACAATAAATTAGGAGGGCAAATTTTAGGGTGCAACAGCTGCCCCTATTTTATCGTCTTAAACGTGAAGATGAGATTGGCGCTAGTCTTTCTAACATTCAAGGTAGAAGAAGATTAAATACAAAGACCTGAAATTTGTCCTGAAGAGACGGTGTGAATGGGTTATTTATTTTTGTGTTACCCTCTAGGGAAAGAAAATTTAAGTTTCTCGTCGTGAGAAAGGTCTATGGGTGATGATTGCTCATAATGTGGTAACGGTGCTAATACGAAGTTTCCAAAAGGGACGCTTGTTATGTGAGATAGAAATTGACAAGATGAGTACGAAAATATAACAGGCAAGATCCATGGACGACCTACGATCCTACGGGAAATCTATAAGAGGAGAGCTAGATCTATGGATGACCTACAATCCTAAAGCGATACCTACGGGTGATCTACTAGGGGAGACCTATGGGTGATCTATAAAAGGAGAGCTAGACCTATGGATAACCTACAATCCTAAAGCGAGACCTACGGGCAATCTTATAGGGGAGACCTACGAGCGATTTATAAGAGGAGAGTTAAATCTGTGGACGACCTAGAATCCTAAAGTGAGACCTACAGGCAATCTTCTGGGGGAGACCTACGAGCGATCTATAAGAGGAGAGTTAAATCTACGGGCGACCTACAATCCTAAAGCGAGACCTATGGGCGATCTACCAAAAACTAGGCCTACGAGAAACATACAAGGAAATCTAGATCTACGGGCGATCTAAAAGAGGAGAGTTAGATCTACGGGCGACCTACAATCCTAAAGCAAGACCTACAAGCGATTTGTTAGGGGATACCTTTGGAAGATCCGCTAGGGGAGACATGCGGGCGATCTATAGGCCTACGGGCGACCTACAAGGAAATCTAGATCTACGGGCAATATAAAATCCTAAGGTAAGACCTACGAGCGATCTACCAAAAACTAGGCCTACGAGCGACCTACAAGGAAATCTAGATCTGCGGGCGATCTAAAATCCTAAGACAAGACTTATGGGCGATCTACCAAAAACTAGACCTATAGGCGACCTACAAGGAAATCTAGATCTACGGGCGATCCAAAATCCTAAGGTAAGACCTACGGACGATCTACCAAAAACTAGGCCTACGGGCAACCTACAAGGAAATCTAGATCTACGGGAAATCTAAAATCCTAAGGTAAGACCTAAAGGCAATATACCAAAATCTAGGCCTACGGGCGACCTATAAGGAAATCTAGATCTACGAGTGATCTAAAATCCTAAGGTAAGACCTACGGGCGATCTACCAAAAACTAGGCCTACGGGCGACCTACAAGGAAATCTAGACCTACGAGCGATATAAAATTCTAAGGTAAGACCTACGGGCGATCTACCAAAAAATAGGCCTACAGGCGACCTACGATGGAATTTAGATCTATGGGCGATCTAAAATCCTAAGGTAAGACCTACGGGCGATCTACCAGAAAACTAGGCCTACAGTCAACCTACGAGGAAATATATATCTACGGGTGATCTAAAATCCTAAGGTAAGACCTACGGGAGATCTACAAAAAATAGGCCTACGGAAGACCTACAAGGAAATCTAGATCTACGGGTGATCTAAAATCCTAAGGTAAGACCTACAGGCGATCTACCAAAAACTAGGCCTACGAGCGACCTACAAGGAAATCTAGATCTACGGGTGATCTAAAATCCTAAGAAGGTGTGAATATTGACTATGACACGATGATTGAAGATGCGAGAATGACCAAGTGTATTACATTTGCTTGGAATTGAAGCACACATAGACATGGACGAGCGTTTGGAATATTGACACAGACGAGTGTTTAGAGAAATGACATAGACGGGCATTTGAAAAGCTGACACAGGCGAGTATTTGGAGAACTGACACAGACGAGTGTTTAGAAAAAAAAGACACAGACGAGTGTTTGGAAAACTGACACAGACGAGTGTTTAGGAAGCTGACACGGACGTGTTTTTAGAAAACTGACACAGACAAGTGTTTGGGAAACTGACACAGACGAGTGTTTAGAAGTACAATGTACTGACACCGCTAGCTGGATATCATGATGTAACGAAGGACGTTAGCTGAAGTTTTGGGAGAGATATCCTTTTGTGGGGATATATTTCTATTGTGATACGGTGGCAGAACTGACTATTTTGGAAAATGTTGGTTTGTGTTTGCAAAATGTCGCGGTAAGCAAGAGTCTCCACCGACTTTTATTTTATCCAACTGGAAAGGAAAAAAAGCACATAAAAATTCCTTTTTTGAGATTTTGAGTACGGGGGGTAGATTATAGAAAGGGAAGGTATTAGCACCATTTTTATCCATGGTTTTCCATGGCCTCTTAGGTACTTGCTCATCTTTTTAAAATTTCTTGTATGTGCTTGTTTTGAAAAGTTTTGTTTTACTTTGTTTTAACCCTTGTATCAGTCCTCAAGAGTGTTATGAAGTTGTTTTTGAAAATTTTGTTTCAGAAAAAAGTGTAAGTGTGAAAGTTTGATTTTTGAGCAAGTACCTACTAGATTCTACCTACTCAAAAAAAGATTGTTTATGCTCTTGTTTCCTTCAAACAACGTTATCCCACTATTGAGAAATAGGTAGCACCGTCGTTGGAATTTATAAAGGTCAATTCGTAAGGGACGTACGATCACTAAAGAAATGTTAGGACGTCTTAGTAATAACCCTAATATCTTAAGATCATATTCGAGGCAACATTTCCGAGGCAACATTTCCGAACGGGACTTTTGATCTTTGTTAGACAAGAGGGCAACCACTAAAACACCCTATACTTAATAACCGTTTACCGAAGGCAACCGAAGTTAGAGTATACCCTAGGAGTATGCATGTGCGAGTGATTTGATTTCAATTATTATCTTTGCACATTAGGGTTTGCTAGCCATTTTAAATTAACATGCAATCTTGTCATACAATCCTATTAACATACATCTAACAGTTAATATTTGCAAGAACTAAAATGCGAGAAATAAAATCTACGCTATTACAAGGCTTCGGGGTAGGGATTAATTACATAGCCAAAAACCCGTAAAAATGATAAATAAAGAAAATCCTAATTAAGCTATTACATACTGTAAGCAGTTACATTAATATCGCAAAAAGAATAAACGCACGCGATGAATCGAGAACGAGAAAAATTAGGGTTTTGACCCCAACTACCTAATTGTTATTTACAAGAAGAAATCATTTTTTTTGTGTTTTTTGTGTTATTTTGAGAAAAATAAAGTTTAATTGAATAAATAAAAACCTAAAATTACTAATTAATTTAAATTAAGAAAAAAATAATTAAATCAACCTATTTTGTATCTTTTTGTTTTATTGAAAAAAAAGAAATAAAAATTAAATCAAAAGCAACCCTAATTTTTCTAATTTGATTTTAATTATTTACAAAAAGTTAGAATTATCCTAAAATTAAATTTAACTAATATTAAGTTAAATTTGATAAAAATAAAAATAAAACCTAAATCTAAATTTGTGAAAATTGATTTTATGATTTTTATGAAAAAAGAAATTAATTTTGTGGTTAGAAAATAATTAAACAAAATAAATTAAATAAAAGAAAAAATAGAAAAGAAATAGAACGGGCCTGGTGTTTGAATAGCAAAGGAGGGGTGCTGATTGCACTTTTGGGCTCAAATGCTGATGGCCTTATTTGACTTTTTTCAATCCTGTGGGTACGTTTGACCTGTACACATGGTAGGCCCTCATATGGGAAGCCTTGGATCTGGCATATTAAGGATTTGATGGCTGGTCGTTGATGGTACATGGTGGACTTATGAGACACCTGGGCACCTGATTACGCAAAGAAAAATAATATGCAACAATATGGGGACCTAGGGATCGAACCCAGACCCTTAGGCATTATCCCAATGCATGATGACCATCTGAGCTGGCTTGGTTTTTTGTATGAATAATAATAAACAAATATTATATGATAAAGACAAAAAGTGAATTCTGAAAATGCACGAAATTTGAATGGGCCAGTCAAGGAAGGCCACGTTATCATCTTCCTCATCGTCTCCATCGTTTTAGATCAAGAACTTTTACCTACAGACAAATGGGCGTAGGTACAGCCCTGTACCTTTCCAAAATCCTATACAAGCATGATAAATGCAAAACAAGGGTACCAATCAACTCGTGGCAACCTCACGAGCATCATGGTACCCTTATCCATGGCCAATTGTACCTGTACACAAAAACTCTAAAAACGAAGCAAGAACCCTAAATATGGCATCTTGTTGTACAATTAATGAAAATGCAATTAAGTACCACCAGTAGCTTGCAAATAACTCATGGATTAAGGATATGTCAATAAAACATGCTAACTATGCCAGAATCATGATATGCGAATTCAAAAAAACATGGAAATCGTGGGACTCTTACAGTGCGTTTCTGGATGTTATGAAGCTTGTTAGTGGTTGAATCTTGATCCTTGGATGTCCAGCAATCAATTGGTGTGCCTGGAATGGCTTGAGGAAGCCTGGAACTGGGAAATCAATTTGGAACTTTTCCTTGAAACTTTGAGATTTGTTCTCTTATTTGCAAGCCTCCAACCCCCCTGTTTATGGTATGCCAATGTTCCTTATGTACCCTAGAACGAATTAGGGTTGCAATTTGGTTTCAAATCTTCTCAAATTATGATCATTGATTCAAGATTTGATCATTTGTGCAAATCTTTCCAAATCAAGCAAAATGCAATCTTTTTGTTTTCAAATGATCCTTGCACGATTTGATTCCCCTTCCAGCTGTATAATAGACCTAAACATGCACAAAATCTCAAGCTTTAATTAGTTTTTGATATTTCCATGATTTTATTTTGATTTTATTTGTTTAAAATGAAATAAAATCAAAATAAATGACAAAAATAAATGAATGTCAAATGGGAAGGATCATGGGTCGTGGGTCATGTTACAAACTCAATGCAAGCATAAAAAGTTGGGCCCATTTGACAAAAATTGCAATTTTGGCCACATTTGATTTTTTTGACAATTTTGCAAAAAAGGTCAACTTTACCAATGCGCAACTCTTTCAATTTTGACCCTAGAGATGTGTTCTTGGACTTTTTAGAAAGCTCAAGATGTCCTATAAGCAACCCTTTTGGTATCATCTCAATTGAGTCTTCCAAGTTCATGTATGAAGCTTTGACATAAAAGGTGTTTTTCTTGGCTTTCCAAAATGACCTATAATGTCCAAATTCATATCTTCTTGTGAGTGCATATTTTGAACTTGGGAGATGAAGATGAATTGTAAGGAATTACATCCTCTTCAAAATGAGATTTGGATGGGTCATTTTTTATAAAGTATGAGAAAGTTATGTTTGGTCAAAGTTGAGTTGACTTTTCCTACAAAACCTAATTTAGCAATTTTTGGGTTTTGATGAATTGTGAGAAATCCTTGAGGAATCATAATCAACCTTTGATCAAATTATGAATATTACTTCAAAATGAGGATGTTGACCAAAAATATTGAAGTTTGACTGTATGTGGGCCACAGTTGACTTTTGCCCTAGCATAGTCGATTTTCAGGCTTTTGAGTAGTTGACTTAGCAAACTTTCTCTACAAGGCTTGAAACTTGACATGGATGATCTTGAGAACATATTAGGACAATGGTGAGAACTTGGGATCCTTTGGACTCAAACATATTGATGCAAACTAAAACCCTAGTTTGGGATAGACTGCCTCAGAAGAGAGTTTGTCTGGTCAACTCTTGGACTTCCTTGAGCAATTTGAGGACCTCACTTGAAATGTATTGACAAATATGTGAGGGAAAATTTTGGGGTACAACATCTGCCCCTGTTAAATCTTCTTAAACCTGAGGATGTAGATTGGCTTGTCTGCCTTTCATAATTTGAAGGTGGAAGATGATTGAACACTAGAGTGCCCAGAAATTTGCACTCACATGAAGTGGTACTTGTCTTGCGATATTGGGAATGGCCTTATAGATTCCATTTGGAGGTTGATGTTGGAATATGGGCTTAAATATGCCATCAGAAGAAGTGTCGATCGCATAAGAGATTCCTTTGCGAGAGCTTGTACACCTGTTGTTGAGGAGGACTATGCTAGGGGATGCTGGTCTTTGTCTTGAGAGAAAATAGAGTTTTAGGAGCTTCAATTTTCCATTGCTCTACTGGGAAATCATCCCTTAATCGAGGAGGTAAAAATGAACTGCTATCTGGTCGTGCTCCAGGCTTTACAGTGATTTGCTGAGGAAAATAAGACCGACTGCTATATGGTCGTACTCCATGCTTTATAGTGACTTACTGGGGAGATGAGATTAGGCTTACTATCTGGTCGTAACCCAGGATTTGCAATTTCTCAATTCTTATATGGTCGTGCTCCATGCTTCCGAATGAATTAAGTGGTTATCCGGTCGCATTCGGGCTTTAACTTGAGTTTAAGGCATACTAATATCCGGTCGATTTTCGGGCTTCATAGTAATTGGTCGAGCAAACTGCTATTTGGTCGAATTCCAAGCTTAGAAGTATCTTATATTGTTATCTGGTCGTTTCCTAGTCTTCACAGTGTCTTATACCACTATCTGGTCGATTCCAGGCTTCATGGTATATTATATTGCTATCTGGTCGATTTCCAGGCTTCACAATAACTTGCTGAGGGTTAAGCTGTTTTCCGGTTGATTTCTGGGATTTATAGCTTGTATTTAAGACATACCATTATCTGGTCGATTCCAGGATTCATAGTATTTTGGAGAAATCAAGATACAATCCGGTCGATTTCCGGGCTTCATAACTTGGACTGGAATAGAAATATTAGTATCGATTTGACTGAACCAGAGAAAACATGTGAGAACCTGATTGTATCTTTCCATGAAAGATAAAGAGTTAGTCGTATGTAATGTCATGATATATGAAATGTATTGAGTAATGATGTTCTCAAAATAAATGAGATTGTGCTGTATGATGACTATGTGTATGTCATGATGTATGGATATGCAATGCTCTCGTGATGTTCTCTGGTTGGGGAGAGTAAATCCCAGACTACTGTTGGAGAGTACAAGGAGTTGATTTCTTCGTTCTCGCTGGGGATAGAGACCGAAGATGATTAGCTGGAGACTTGCGTCTGTTCTTCTTGAGAACATTCCTCTAGGAGAAACTCTATGGGGAAGAAAGTTATTCTGTTGGATGATCTATTGATCTGGAGAAACCACCCTGCTGGGGATAAATTATCGTTGCTGGTGATAAATAAACTCTGTCAGGGATTGAATTTCTGTCTGTGGAAGAAATAAACTCCACTAATGGTGAACTTCTATTGTTGGTGGTAGATAAACTCTGCTTGGGGAGAATTTTGCCGACTTATTCGTGATTATGAACCTCAGCTGGGGAGAGCTAACACCACTGTTTTTGGATACTTCCTACTCTGCAGGGAGTGTACGTACCTTTAGTCATATTCTCAAGCCGGCTATGTCCCTGTACCTGGTGGGTAGAGCAACTGTAAGGTTTGGATGTTTCTTGTTTTCCCCTGTTCCTGGAATTACGGGTAATTGTCTTTTGTTTCTTGTGTAAATATTTATGAGCGGCAATTATTTTCAAATGCATATATCAAAAGTGAATCATTGCACGTTCTTATAGAACGAAACAGAAAAAGAAAAATAAGTTTAAATTTCTTGTGAAAAATGAATTGTATTGATTTTTGAAGTTGGCATGTAATAGGCGTTTTATACAAAGAGGTTGACGTCCTAGTAAGAGAACGTCGCCTAAAGAATAGAAATTACAATTTGTGTAAAAGAAAGAAAAACAGCTATGTGAAACAATCCCATCGAGTTCCAACTCTGCTATTGCCTTTATATCTTCAAGCGTCTCATCACTTTGCTACTTGGTCGAAGGTAGATCAGATTGATTGGCAGAGTCCGAGCTTGATAGTCGATACCGAAGCCTGGTTGCAAGATGATCCAATGAGACATAGTGTTACGCTTCAATCCCTAATTTTTTCCCGGACCGCCCTTTCGGGTTTTCAGTCCACCGGGATACCCTTTTTTTCCCAAGCCGCCTTTTCAGGTTTTCGACTTTTCGGGTGTACGTTTTTTTTTCATTTTCATCCCTTACTTTTTCCCGAACCATTTTGGTTCACCGGGAAGCCCTTATTTTTTCCTAGGCCGGTCAACTTAGCGGGTCTTTGATTATGCGTAGTATCTTTTCACTATGTCTGCATTGACGGGGTGAGGAAGGTCGTCACCATCCATGGTGGTTAGAATCATAGCTCCTCCTGAGAAAATGTTCTTAACCACAAATGGCCCTTCGTACGTGGGGGTCCATTTGCCCCTAGGATCACCTTGCGGCAGAATGATGCGTTTGATCACTAGATCCCCGACTTGATATTCTTGACGTCTCACTTTCTTGTTAAAAGCCTTGATCATTCGCTTTTGATACGTCTGACCATGACAAATAGCAGTAAGTCTCCTTTCGTCGATTAAATTCAGCTGATCAAGCCGGGTTTGGATCCAGTCGTCTTCGTTCAAACTCGCATCCTTCATAATCCGGAGAGAGGGTATCTGGACTTCGATGGGTATGACTGCCTCCATGCCATACACCAGAGAGTAGGGTGTTGCCCCTGTCGACGTCCATGCTGAGGTACGGTACCCATGAAGAGCGAATGATAACATCTCGTGCCAGTCTTTGTATGTCACCGTCATCTTCTGCACAATCTTCTTGATGTTCTTATTAGCCGCTTCAACAGCCCCATTCATCTTCGGCCGGTAGGGAGAAGATTTATGATTCTGTATCTTAAATTGTTTGCAGAGCTCGGTGATCATCGTATTATTAAGATTGGTACCATTGTCCGTAATGATCCTCTCTGGTACACCGTATCGACAGATCAGGTTGTGTCGGATGAATCGCGCCACGATGTTCTTGGTTACTGTAGCAAAGGAAGCTGCCTCAACCCACTTCATAAAATAATCAATTGCTTCCAGAATGAAACGATGCCCGTTGGACACAGTAGGTATGATCTCGCCAATCATGTCGATGCCCCACATTGCAAAGGGCCAAGGAGCTGTCAGAACATTAAGAGGAATTGGAGGTATATGCACCTTATCAGCATAGACTTGGCACTTATGACAGGTTAGAGAATGCTGATAACAATCGGCTTCCATAGTAGACCAATAATATCCAGCCCGTAAGATCTTCTTTCCCATAGTATGTCCACTGGAATGAGTTCCGAAGGTACCTTCATGTAATTCTGCCATGATCCTTTATGCCTCGCTTTTGTCCACACACCGCAGTAAGGTTGAATCATGGTTACGCTTATAGAGGATCCCATTACTGATGAAGAACTTCACAGTGAACCTTCTCAGAAACTTCTTATCATTAACAGACGCACCCTCGGGGTACTCTTGAGTCTCAAGATACCTCTTTACCTCGTGAAACCAGGGTTTATCTGCTACTTCTTCAGTCTCAATGTCACAGCAATGTGCGGGTTCGTCCAACCTCTCGATGGTGATATGGGGAGCCTCATTGTCCCACCTGACTTTGAACATAGAAGACATGGTAGCTAGCGCGTCCGCTAACTGGTTCTCCTCTCTTGGGAAGTGTTCAAAGGTTATCTCCTCAAAGTGCGGGAGCAACATCAATACATACTCTTTGTAAGGAATAAGATTAGGGTGCTTCGTATCCCACTCGCCTTTGATCTAACTGATCACTAAAGCAGAGTCTCCGAATACACTCAAGAACTTAATCCTCAGGTCAATAGCAGCTCGAAGACCCAGGATACATACTTCATACTCTGCCATATTGTTGGTGCAGTTAAAACATAGTCGGGCAGTGAACGGAGTATGAAAGCCTTCAGGAGATATGATCACAGCGCCAATGCTATTACCCAACGCGTTTGATGCTCCATCAAAATACATAGAACATCGGGATCCTTCCTCAGGTCCTTCATCTGGTCCAGGTTCTTCACAGTCGGTCACCAACATGATGTTTTCATCCGGGAACTCGAAATTCATGGACTGGTAGTCATCCACGGCCTGCTGCACCAAATGATCCGCTAATACGCTCCCCTTGATTGCTTTTTGGGTTGTGTATTGGATGTCATACTCAGTTAAGATCATCTTCCATCTTGCTATTCTTCCGGATAAGGCGCGCTTTTCGAAGATATACTTGATTGGATCCATCTTTCATATCAATAAGGTGGTGTGAGTCAGCATATACTGTCTCAGTCGGCGAGCAGCCCATGCCAAAAAGTTTTCTCGAGCAATGAGTATCGGGTCTCACAGTCAGTAAACTTTTTGCTAAGGTAGTAAATATCATGCTCTTTTCATCCATACTCGTCATGCTTCCCCAGCACGCACCCTATTGAACTATCTAGTACCGTCAAGTATAAGATCAAAGGTCTTCCTTCAGCTGGAGTCATCAGAATAAGTGGTTCTTGAAGGTATTCCTTAATTATTTCGAAAGCGGTCTGACATTCATCATTCCACTTTACCACTTGATCTTTCTTCAGCAGCTTGAAGATTGGCTCACAAGTAGCGATTAGGTGCGAAATGAACCTGGCAATGTAATTCAGATGTCCTAAAAAGCCTCTAACTTCCTTTTCTGTGTGGGGAGCCGGCATTTCTTGTATGGCTTTTACCTTGGCAGGGTCCACCTGAATACCCTTATCACTGACGAAGAAACCCAGCAGCTTACCAGACCTTACCCTGAAGGTGCACTTGTTCGGGTTCAATCTCAACTTGTACGTCTTCAATCTGTCAAAAAATTTCTGGAGATGGTCAAGATGTTCTTCCTCAGTCTGGGACCTTGCAATCATGGCATCAACATAAACCTCAATCACATGGTGAATCATGTCGTGGAACAAAGCGACCATGGCACATTGATAAGTTGCCCCAGCATTCTTCAACCCAAAAGGCTTTACCTTGTAACAGAAGGTGCCCCACTGTGTAACAAAGGTTGTCTTCTCCATGTCTTCGGGAGCCATCTTAATCTGATTGTAACCAGAAAAACCATCCATGAAGGAGAAGATCTTATGCTGCGCGGTGTTGTCGACCAAAACATCGATGTGAGGTAGTGGGAAGTCATCCTTGGGGCTTGCCATGTTCAGATCTCTATAATCCACACACATCTGTACCTTACCATCTTTCTTAGGTACTGGAACAACATTGGCAACCCACTGCGGATAAGAAGTGACAGCTAAAAATCCCGCGTCGAACTGTTTCATGACCTCAGCTTTGATTTTCTCAAACATCTCAGGGCGCATACGACGAACCTTTTGCTTTACTGGAGGACAGTCTTCTTTAGTCAGCAGGCGGTGTACCATAATATCAGTGTCCAAACCAGGCATATCTTCATAGGACCAGGAGATGATCTCAACACAGTCGCGTAGCATCTGTATCAACCTCTGCTTGACACTAGACTCCAGATTCGCACCTATCTTAACCTCTTTCCTGTCTTCCTCTGTACCCAAATTCACTGATTCAACTGGATCTTCATGGGGCTGTATGTCCCTTTCTTCCTGTAGTAACAGTCTAGCAAGCTCTCCGGGAACCTCACAATCATCCTCACCTTCGTCCTCAGCTTGGTTGATCGGATTTTCGAAGTCATAACTGGCAGTAGCAGAGTTGTTATCAATGGGATCCAGAGTAGATACGGATCTGCATTATGATACGTGAGTGTGTGTAAGAGAATAACTATTTTAATAGATTGAGAGACAGAAAAGAAAAACAAGGAGCGCAAAATTTGTAATGCAAGAAACGTCCAATGCTTTATTAATGATATATGAAAATGACAAATAATAAGCCCTCACAAGCAAAGTCAAGGTGCCTCGGGCAAGGCACCAGGCCGTAAAGTTTCGAACTGTTTATTACAAATCTCAAAACAAAATTCAATTACTGTGGAATAAAAGAAACATGTATAAAGTCCTTCGTCGTCTAGTTGTTCAATCCACCATTGGTTGTAGGGTAGATCTAGCTGTCGATATCTGAATCTTCTTCATCATCCTCAATTGCATTAACTCCTTAATTACTGATATGCAGAGGAGGTCTTCCAATCCACGCGCGCCTAACAGCCCTTTCAGCCCCTGTAGTAAATCCCAAACCAAATTTGTCAGTTTTTTGCACGAAATCAGGGAGCTGACCCCAATTTGCACACCCACCTTTTTCAATTACAGCCCTGACATCCTTGAGGGAAGCCATCTTCATCGGAGGTTTGTCAGTAGCAACTTCAGTTGACGCCAAAGTCTGGGGGACCTCTTCAAAGTTCTGACAAGGGGTTTCGATGAACTCCCCATCCATCTCCACATAACGAAAGGAATTGAGATGACTCACCATATACTCCTCTTCTCCTTGCACCGTAACAATCTTCCCCTTTACTGGATATTTCAACATTTGATGGAGCGTGGAAGTCACTGCCCAAGCCTTATGAATCCAAGGACGACCCAGCAAGCAAGAATACGATTGTCTGATGTCCATTACATAGAAGGTGGATCCAAAAGTCTGAGAGACAACTTTAACAGGGACGTCCACCTCCCCGTGCACCATCCTTTTTGACCCGTCGAAAGCCCTAACCATAATATTGCTCGGCTTTAGAATTAAACTTTCACAGTCCATAAGATCTAATGCTTTCTTTGGAAAAACATTCAATGAGGACCCGGTATCCACCAGCACATGGGCCATAGACGTGTAGAGCGTCATTGTGATTTCTTCCTTTAGCAGTCAGATCTGCATCTGAGAAACCCAACCCATTATCGGCAGTCAAACTAGCTACGCAATCTTTGAATTGGTCAGCTGAAGTTTCCTACGACACATGCGCAGTCTAGAGGAATGCAATTAGAGCCTTTTCATGGGCGTCAAAACACAACAACAAGGACAACATGGAGTTTTTCAACGGGGGTCTTCCTCAGCTGCTCGACTACGTTGTAGTCGCTCTTCTTGATAATCTTCAGAATTTCTTCTATCTCTTGTTTTGAGGCTTCCAACACAATTTTTCTAGGCGCCTCTGTCCGGGCAGGCTCAGCTGTGATTTCTTGGCCCCGAGTCTCAGATGGCTCAGCGACAGGAGTGATAACTGGAGTAAGAACTGGAACAGTAGTTGATGTACTAGCAGATGGAATGACAATAGGTTTGTGAACAGTCGGAGGGGAAATCTCAGGAGAAAAGAGTCTTCCACTTCTGGTGACCTTGTTGGCCCCGACAATATTGCTGACATCAGTATTAGCTTCCTCATTTTTCAAGTCTTGTTTAACTCCATGGTAATACACATCAGCACCATAGTTCCATGGGACAACCTTGTCTGAGGTGTATGGGATATGACCAGGGACAGTAATTATCAACAGAGCAATTCTTGGGACGGATGTAATCCTAACAGGATTTCTCGAGGAAACCTTGTAAGGATTGGCGAAAATGGTTATGATGGCAACATCTTGAATTGGAACCAACGGAATCAAAGTCTTTTCAAACAGGATCTCTTTGTTATCCATCAGGTGCTGAACACCTGATTTCAATAAGTGGCAACCAACAGGCAACATTAAACACATGTGGAAACCTTCACCACAACCCGGAAATAAACCGGATATCAGCAAATTTTTCTTAACTATCATCAAAGGAGTAGAAATTTCTTCCACAGAGGTCACAAATAAATCACCGTCCACAACATTTACTCCATGACCATGTTTGAGCATGGGAGCAGTTATGACGTTGGGCTTCTCCGGAGCGTCAAACTCAATCTCTTTGGCTTCGATCAAGTCTTGCACTTTGTTTTTCAAAGCCCAAAAGTTGTTTGTATCATGACCTGGACCTTCAGAATGATAGGCGCAGCGGGCATTCGGGTTATAGTGAGGAGAAGTGGTGTTGGGGTTCTTCGGGGCCTCCCTCAGAGTTACCAAATTAGTCTTCAATAACTGTGGTAGAATTTGGAACAAGGTCATATTGAGTTGAGTGTACTGTCTTTGTGGTCTTTCCACCCTCTGTTGATTGTTGTGTTGTGGAGCAACTGTGGGTCTTGATATCACTACCGCATTTACTGCTTAACGGTGTTCAGGTCTGCTTTGACCCCTCGGGCCGTAGACTGTGCTAGCTTCTTTCTTACCGGTGAAAGGCTTCTTCACTGCACTTGATGAGGTATCCTTATGTATCTTACCACTTCGGATACCAGCTTCTACTCTATCTCTAGTCAAAATCAACTCAGTGAACCCAGATGACGAACTGCCGATCAGATGATTGAAAAATGAACCAGATAGCGTCCCTAGAAACATGTCAACCAACTCCCTATAAGACAAAGGGGTTTGGACTCTTCCAGCTAAGTCTCTCCACTTTTGAGCGTAATCTTTGAACCCTTCACTTGCACCCATTGACATACCCTGAAGCTGAGTACGAGTGGGAGCAAGGTCGGTGTTATATTGATATTTCCTGTAAAAGCAGCAGCAAGGTCTTCCCAGTTTCGAGCATTGGCTCCTTCCAACTGATAAAACCATTCAAGTTGAGTCCCCGACAGACTATCTTGAAAGAAATGCGCCCCCAAATTTCTATCAGCAGTGTGGGGTTGAATTTTCCTTACATACGAGCGGAGATGGAGTTTTGGACAGGACACTCCATCATACTTAGCAAAAACCGGAGCTTTGAACTTATGAGGGGTCACCACTCCCGATACCAATCCCAGTTCTCCGAAGTCCAAACCAGGGATCTTCTGAATCTCCATAGCACTCAGTCAGTCCTCTAGTTGCTCGTACTTATCCTCGGTAGGAGGATATTACTCATCATCATAATTTGTATCATTATCAGAAACTGCAGGACTGGGGCCCTTTTCTTCTTCTTGGTTTTCCCCGTCCTTTGATGAGGAGATCAGATCAACTTGTTGTTGCAACCTATTCCCAAACCTTTTTCCCATACTCAGAAGAACCACCTTCTTCTTCTTTTTCTTCTTCTCTTTCAGAATGAGAGTTTTCAAATCTTCTTGCCCTTTAGCCAAGCTCAAGAACATATCTTGGAATTGGGAATTCTGTGCCTGAAGAGCTTTGATGGCTTGATCAGAAGACATTTCTGCTGAAATAAACAGTGAAGGAGATGAGAAACCTATAATGATACCTGTAATGATGTGCATAATAATGGGATGCGTATGTAATGATTTCAAAGACTTTAGGAGATTAAATTTGCAAACCAAAAATTAAACAAACTTTATTAGAATAATTTGTAAAAGGTTCAACAATGCCTTTGAGGCGTTACAAAGAAGTAAATGAAAAAACAAAATCTAAAACTAGAAAAGAAAAAATCAAAAGTCCCATGGACGCTTCCCTTTCGTGCTGACGTAGTCATTGATCACTTTTTATTTCTCGAGCTTCCTGGTGAGCTTCAAAATCTTCCTTTCTTGCTCATGGTACTTCTCCCAGTAAGTATCCCTTTCCTCTTTCAGTTGAATCCAAGATCTCTACAATGCCCCAAGATCAGTGGTCATATAAGGATAAAGAATCGTGTAAGGAACGCCTTCTTCATTAGTGGGCTCAAGAATCACTGGCAATACGGCTTCATAAGGCATCTCAAGCTTCTGGGCACAAGCTCGGACCCATTGTAAGTAAGGATGCATAGGAAGGGAAGTCTTTGGTCCCAGCTCTTGGGGGTCAGATCTGTTCACCGTGCCCCAAGCTCGTATAAACCTTCGGCGATGCTCCTTAATGTCTTCCTTGTAGTCAAAGGCAATATCCTCAAGAAGTAGCTCATGGGGACCATCTCTCTGAGCACGACTAAATTGTTACAAAGCTAAACAAGGATTGTAGGTTATACCCCCTCTGATTCCAAGCAAAGGGAAATTAGGGTATCCCCTACAACAATCAATGACAGCAATGACTTCCATAGCCAGGGAACTCCAAAGAATATATGTATGGGCAAGTGACATTATTTTGTAGGACCAACCCAAACCTTCTTCGTTCTTCAATGCGGACTTAGGGAGGTGCAAAATAAACCACCTCGACAGCAACGACATACAACACATGAGAGTCCCTCTTCTTTGCACAGTACGAGTGTAGAGGGCATGTAAGATATCACCCACTAGAGTAGGCACAGGATTGCAAGAAAGGAAAATCTTGACAGCATGCACATCCACAAAAGAATCCGGATTCGGGAAGAGAACCAAACCATAGATAAGGAGAGCCAAGATATCTTCGAAAGCCTGAAAATCCAAATTATCCCAGAATAGTTGAGTCTGGTCTATCATAAATTTGGTTAAGAATCCTTCGACCCGGCTTCGTGTTTCCCAATTGGATACTACATCAGCCTGTTTCAAATGTAGAGCTAAGGCAATGTCTTCTGGTCTAGGAGTATCTTCCATACCTGTGAAGGGCATCTGCTCAAGGATGGATATGCCCAATAAGTGAGAAAACTCTTCCAAAGTGGGAACCAGCTGATAATCTGGAAAGGTGAAGCAATGATGCACAGGATCAAAGAACTGGAAAAGCACACTCATCATCTGCTCATCAAACTTTGAAGTGACCAGGCTAAGAAGATGACCATGTCTCTTAATGAACCTAGAAGTCTCAGAAACTCTTGAGGCTAACTCTTTAAATTGAGCAGGTATTTGCACAAAATTAACTCGGATGGTATTTCTGCGCACAGAAGCCATAATCTGCAAAACAGAACAAAGATAAATCTCCTTGGTCTTTGAAATTGTTAGTATAATGAAGTATGCATGCTATGTTATGATGCATGATGTCATGATAAAAGAAACACAAGCGTAGAAGATAACAAGCATGGTAAAGGCAAAAAAGTCACACAAAAGCCCTTAAGTTTAAGGCTTGCATGGAGTCAAAGGTATTACCCTCTTGAAGTTCAGTTGGTTTCAACCTGTCCTAGCAAAAGTAACCGGGTTCTAGAGGTTCTCAATATCATTGACCATCCTCCATCGGTCATGGTTTCAGCTTACGCAATCTTTTCTTGCAGCCAGAACTATCTCGAGAGTATGGTCTCAATGAGTGTAGCATCGAGTATCAACCAGTTCTCAGCTTTATACTGAGGCCGGCTATCTCACTACTTTCTAATGGCCAAGTTGGTTGATTAAAAGTTCTAAGGTCAGTTGATGCTTAACGACACACATAGAAGCCCCGTATTCTCCTTGTTTCTCCACAAGGGATACCAGTACAAACCAATGTGCCACATCAATTTAGCTATTACTTCAACCGTATCAGTCTACGTCGTACAGTTCCCTCACAGTTTATTGCTAGTTACCTAAAAGGTGTCTCCAGATCCGGGTTAGGATCTATAGTAACTCCCAAACAAACCCTTAAAAGTAAAGCAACCAAAACAAACAAGAGAAGCAATTTATGATGAACTAAATCCTAAGGTATACCCCACTTATTAAGTCCCCAGCCGAGTCGCCAGTTTAGTGATACGGTGGTAGAACCGACTGTTTTGGAAAATGCTGGTTTGCATTTTGCGTTTGTGTTTGCAAAATGTCGCGGTAAGCAAGAGTCGCCACCGACTTTTATTTTATCCAACTGGAAAGGAAAAAAAGCACAGAAAAATTCCTTTTTCGAGATTTTGAGTACGGGGGGTAGATTATAGAAAGGGAAGGTATTAGAACCCTTTCTATCCATGGTTTTCCATGGGCTCTTAGGTACTTGCTCATCTTTTTAAAATTAATTGTGTGTGTTTGTTTTGAAAAGGTTTGTTTTACTTCATTTTAACCCTTGTATCAGTCCTCAAGAGTGTTACGAAGTTGTTTTTGAAAACTTTGTTTGAGAAAAAGTGTAAGTGTGAAAGTTTGATTTTTGAGCAAGTATCTACTAGCATCTACCTACTCGAAAAAAGATTGTTTTTGTTCTTGTTCCTTCAAACAGCGCTATCCCACTATTGAGAAATAGGTAGAACCGTCATTGGAATTTGTAAGGGTCAATTCGTAAGGGACGTACAATCACTAAAGCAATGTTAGGACGTCTTGGTAATAACCCTAATGTCTTAAGATCATATTCGAGGCAACATTTCTGAGGCAACATTTCCGAACGGGACTTTTGATCTTTGTTAGACAATAGGGCAACCACTAAGACACCCTATACTTAATGACCGTTTACCGAAGGCAACCGAAGTGAGAGTATACCCTAGGAGTGTGCATGTGCGAGTGATTTGATTTCAGTTATTATCTTTGCACATTAGGGTTTGCTAGCCATTTTAAATTAACATGCAATATTGTCATACAATCCTATTAACATACATCTAACAGTTAATATTTGCAAGAATTAAAATGCTAGAAATAAAACCTACGCTATTACAAGGCTTCGGGGTAGGGATTAATTACATAGCCAAAAACCCGTAAAAACGATAAATAAAGAAAATCCTAATTAATCTATTACATACTGTAAGCAGTTACATTAATATCGCAAAAATAATAAACGCGCGCGATGAATCGAGAACGAGAAAAATTAGGGTTTTGACCCCAACTACCTAATTGTTATTTACAAGAAGAAATCATTTTTTTTTTGTGTTTTTTGTGTTATTTTGAGAAAAATAAAGTTTAATTGAATAAATAAAAACCTAATTACTAATTAATTTAAATTAAAAAAAATATTTAAATCAACCTATTTTGTATCTTTTTGTTTTATTAAAAAAAAAGAAATAAAAATTAAATCAAAAGCAACCCTAATTTTTCTAATTTGATTTTAATTATTTACAAAAAGTTAGAATTACCCTAAAATTAAATTTAACTAATATTAAATTAAATTTGATAAAAATAAAAATAAAACCTAAATCTAAATTTGTGAAAATTGATTTTATGATTTTTTATGAAAAAATAAATTAATTTTGTGGTTAGAAAATAATTAAACAAAATAAATAAAAGAAAAAATAGAAAAGAAATAGAATGGGCCTGGTGTTTGAATAGCAAAGGAAGGGTGCTGATTGCACTTTTGGGCCCAAATGCTGATGGCCTTATTTGAGTTTTTTCAATCCTGTGGGTACGTTTGACCTGTGCACATGGTAGGCCCTCATATGGGAAGCCTTAGATCTGGCATATTGAGGATCTGATGGCTGGTCGTTGATGGTACTTGGTGGACTTATGAGACACCTGGGCACCTGATTACACAAAGAAAAATAATATGCAACAATATGGGGACCTGGGGATCGAACCCAGGCCCTTAGGCGTTATCCCAATGCATGATGACCATATGAGCTGGCTTGGTTTTTGTATGAATAATAATAAACAAATATTATATGATAAAGACAAAAAGTGAATTATGAAAACGCGCGAAATTTGAATGGGCCAGTCAGGGAAGGCCATGTTATCATCTTCTTCATCGTCTCCGTCGTTTTAGATCAAGAACTTTTACCATCGGACAAATGGGCGTAGGTACAACCCTGTACCTTTCCAAAATCCTATATAAGCGTGATAAATGCAAAACAATGGTACCAATCAACTCATGGAAACCTCACGAGCATCATGGTACCCTTATCAATGGCCAATTTTACCTGTACACAAAACCCTAAAAACGAAGCAAGAACCCTAACTATGGCATCTTGTTGTACAGTTAATGAAAATGCAATTAAGTACCACCATTAGCTTGTAAATAACTCATGGATTAAGGATATGTCAATAAAACATGCTAACTATGCCAGAATCATGATATACGAATTCAAAAAAACATGGAAATCGTGGGACTCTTACAGTGCATTTCTGGATGTTAGGAAGCTTGTTAGTGGTTGAATCTTGATCCCTGGATGTCCAGCAATCGATTGGTGTGCCTGGAATGGCCTGAGGAAGCCTGGAACTGGGAAATCAGTTTGCAACTTTTCCTTGAAATTTTGAGATTTGTTCTCTTCTTTGCACGCCTCCAATCCCCTGTTTATGGTCTGCCAATGTTCCTTATGTACCCTAGAACGAATTAGGGTTGCAATTTGGTTTCAAATCTTCTCCAATTATGATCATTGATTCAAGATTTGATCCTTTATGCAAATCTTTCCAAATAAACAAAATTCAATCTTTTTGTGTTCAAATGATCCTTGCACGATTTGATTCCCTCTCCAGCTGTATAATAGACCTAAACATGCACAAAATCTCAAGCTTTAATTAGTTTTTGATATTTCCATGATTTTATTTTGATTTTATTTGTTTTAAATGAAATAAAATAAAAATAAATGACAAAAATAAAAGAATGACAAATGGGAAGGATCATGGGTCGTGGGTTATGTTACAAATTCAATGCAAGCATAAAAAGTTGGGCCCATTTGACAAAAATTGCAATTTTGGCCACATTTGACTTTTGACAATTTTGCAAAAAAGGTCAAATTTACCAATGCACAACTCTTTCAATTTTGAACCTAGAGATGTGTTCTTGGACTTTTCAGATATCTAAAGATGTCCTCTAAGCAACCCTTTTGGTCTCATCTCAATTGAGTCTTCCATGTTCATGTATGAAGCTTTGACATAAAAGGTGTTTTTGTTGGCTTTCTAAAATGACCTATAATGTCCAAATTCATATCATCTTGTGAGTGCATATTTTGAACTTGGGAGATGAAGATTAATTGTAGGTAATTACATCCTCTTAAAAATTGGATTTGTATGGGTCATTTTTTGATAAAGTATGAGAAAGTTATGCTTGGTCAAAGTTGAGTTGAGTTTTCCTGTAAAATCCTAATTTAGCAATTTTTGGGTTTTGATGAATTGTGAGAAATCCTTGAGGAATCATGATGAAACTTTGATAAAATGATGAATATTACTTCAAAATGAGGATGTTGACCAAAAATCTTGAAGTTTGTCTGTATGTGGGCCACAGTTGACTTTTGCCCTAGCATAGTCGATTTTCAGGCTTTTGAGTAGTTGACTGAGCAAACTTTCTCTACAAGGCTTGAAACTTGAAATGGATGATCTTGAGAACATATTAGGACAATGGTGAGCACTTGGGATCCTTTGGACTCAAACATCTTGTTGCAAACTGAAACCCTAGTTTGGGATAGACTGCCTTAGGAGAGAGTTTGTCTAGTCAACTCTTGGACTTCCTTGAGCAATTTGAGGACCTCACTTGAAATGTGTTGACAAATGGGAGGGAAAATTTTGGGGTACAACAACTATCTTTGAATTATTCAGGTCTTTCATGTAAGGTACCTGATCGGGTTTATGCTCCGCATGCATGTTTGAATTTCTTTTGCCACAAAGATCCATTCTGATAGATCGGCTACGCGTTTTTGATGATGCAATGGTATGCAGTGATAACTATACACAATGCAAAGAAATAAACTTAATGGGGATAAGAAAAGTCTCATTTGGAACTTTTGCTCATCACCGGAGATGTCAATACATATCGGTGTTGGAAACCTATGGTACCAAAGATCAATGGGGATATTGATAAGAATTTTCACTAGGGAGCTCATGATACCGAAGATTATTGTGACTCCACTTAAGATTGGATTGCTGACGAATCGAGTTTTCAGGTACGCCACTTAACTCTGAATTGTATTGTTGGGGAAGAGATAGTTTGGCCTGACTTCCCTATATCCTGAACCATTGAGAGGATTGTAGGACCAAATATTCCGAGGAATGGATACTGAACACCATATGGATCTCTTCGAATACCTGCCCCAAGTTTACACCACACTGGGGAATTACCTCTTAAATCACTTATGGATAAAAATATGGACATATGCACCTAATGGAGAAGGTTTGTTGCCTCTTTGAAGCCATGCAAGCAATAAGAAACCCAAGAAAGATGTCGTGATCTTCACACACAATTGATTAAAAATTGATCACCATCATTCCACCTCACAGAAGTTGAATGAGTACTATCACAAACTCTTGGCAAACCATGGCAACAAAATGATTACCAAGCATATAAAAAAAGTAATAGAAAACTCTAATAAAAATTCTAAAAAAAGAATCCTAAAATTAATGAGCATTTCTATTTTCATGCATTTTTATCACAATTTTATGTTATCAAAAGTAATCAAAAGAAAAGATAAAAAAATCTATTAAAAAGAAATCAAAACACCCAAAAGGGGAGTGTAAGCTAGATCCAGGGTGCTGCAAAGCAAAGGTTGGCGCAAAGGCCCATTCCAGCGATACCCACAAGCATTTTTTTTTACATACAATTCAGGCTTAAAAAAAGCAAGTGTTACATGGGCTTAGAATAGAGTTGAGAGTGACTTTTGAGAGTGAAGACATTGTCATTTGGCCAAAGAATAGGGTTAAGAGTGACTTTTGAACTTTGTAAGTGTTTGTTGGCAGCAATTTTGGTAAAACAATGACTTGTTAATGTTTTGCTAAATGTCATAACATTTGGAGCAAAACTGTTTTGAATGATGTTAAAGCAGATGTCTTGACATCTGCCTAATGAACTAATCTCAGTCCAAAATCAGTTAAGTCTTTTGTTTCCTATTTTCATGCGTGGCATAATTCAGGATTTGTGATCTAAAGGCTGCGAAAAATATGGAGGAATATTTTTCAAATTGCAAAATTTTATCTTGGCCTGTTTTTATGGAAATATTCAAAAGATTTGAATATTTGTTTTTAAGCCCAATCCCAAAGCTTCACATATATAAGGAATTGTTTCCTTATTCAAAGACAAGAAAATTTTGAAGAAGAATATTTTCTTTCTGATTAGAAGTCTGGGCTTTTTATTTGTAATACACTCTAAGTATTAGTTTAAATACTTGAGTTGTTATTTGGGTTGTTAATTGTGTATCATTCATAAGCTTTTAAGCATTGAATGATTGAAGTGTTTCAAACTTATTAATTTTGTTAAGTTCTTCACTGTAAGTGATTGAATGGATTTGAGGATAGCCTCATACCTAGGTGAGTCTTAGGTAGAAGTTTAGCTTGGGTAGTGATTAAGTGATTAGATCATAAATTGGTTGTTTACTGAGGGTCTATGAATTGATACTATTTAGTGAACTTGTCCCTGACTTCGTAGCCCCCAGAGTAGGTGTTATTGTACATTGAACTGGGTGAACAATCTCTTATGTTTTTACTGCTTTTGATTTTACTGCACCTTACTTGGAAACAGATATTCGTGTTGTAACATCTCATTCGACATCACATATCTGATACCAGAATTTCAATTGGTATCAGAGCAAGCATCTTGCTCTTTATCTGGGTGAGATCCAGGGAAGATACTTTCTGGTACTATGGACAAGGGAGGAGGATTTATGAACATACCACCCATTATGGATGGAAGCAATTATGACTACTGAAAACCATGCATGGTTGCCTTTTTAAAGTCCTTAGACAGCATGGCTTGGAAAGTTGTTTTAAGAGGATGGAAAGACCCTGTCAAATTGGGAAAAAAGGAGAACCTACTTCTTAATTAAAACCTGAAGAAGATTGGTCTAAGGAAGAAGATGAAATTGCTCTTGGAAATTCTAAAGCATTGAATGCTATATTCAATGGAATTGACAAAAACATTTCAGGTTAGTGAATACTTGTGAAGTTGCTAAGGATGCATAGAGGGGTTCTTCAATCTACTCATAAAGGCACATCCAAAGTTAAGATGTCAAGACTTCAGTTACTCACTACAAAATTTGAAAATTTGAGGATGAAAGATGATGAAAGTATAAATGATTTCCATATGAACATCCTTGAAATTGCTAATGCCTCCAGTGCTTTAGGAGAGAAAATACCTGAAGACAAATTGGTGAGAAAGATGCTCAGGTCTCTTCCCAAGAGATTTGATATGAAAGTAACTGCTATAGAAGAAGCCCAAGATATTGAAAAAAATGAAATTAGATGAACTTGTTGGATCCCTTCTAACATTTGAATTAAGCATAAATGAAAGATCTGAGAAGAAAAACAAAAGTGTAGCCTTTGTATCTAATACTGAAGATGAAGAAGAAGACTATGATCTGGATACAGATGGAGGAATATCAAATGCTTTAGCTATGCTTGGAAGAAAATTTAATAAAGTGATAAAAAGAATGGACATGAACCAAAGATCAAATGTCAAACACATCCCATTTGCCATTTATAAGTCAAATAAGGTGGGAAGAAAAAGGGCTGAAGAAAAATCTTCTCAGGGGAAGGGAATACAATGTCATGAATATGAAGGTTTTGGTCACATTAGAGATGAATGTCATACATATCTAAAGAAACGGAAGAAGAATATATTTGATACTTCATCTGAAGAGGACTCAGAGAGTGATCTTGAAGAATTTTCTAAACATGTTAAAGCCTTGACAGGCAAATATGTATCTGATGAAGAGTCTAGTGATGGGGAACTAACATTTGATGAGTTAGCTTCTTCATAAAAAGAATTATGTCTCAGAAGTGCAGAAGTGTGTCTTGAAGGGGAGAAACAGAAAGCCATCATAACTCAGCTAAAGGAGGAAAGGGAAAAGAATCTTAAAACTATTTATGATCTGGAAAGTGAAGTGTCCTCTCTAAATTCAAATCTTGATAGAATGGTAAAATCTCTCAAGCAGGAAGAGTGACATGAGATAAGAGTGTTTTAGGTTTGAATGAGAAAAAGGAACCTAACTCAGAATAGCTTTCATCTGTTTCCACTCATGCCAAGCCTAAACCAAAGATGTTGAATCAAATGTCTCAACATGTGGGAAAACATCATGGTAAGAAAGGACATCTTGGAAAGCTTCATGTGAAGAAATAACATCATGTCAAACAGCCTTCATCTGTTTCCACACATGCCAAGCCTAAACCAAAGATGTCGAATCAAATGTCTCAACATCATGATAAGAAAGGACATCTTGGGAAACCTCATGTGAAGAAAGGATATCATGGCAAACATCACAAGAAGAAAAAGCTTAACCACACCAGAGAGAATCCCTATCCCTGGAGATGTCATCACTATGGAAGGCTTGGACCTATAAGGCCCTTCTGTTTCAAGCTGTATGGGTATCCTAAAAATACTCCTCCCAAAACTGATAAGACTCCCAAAAATAGCAAAAAGGAGAAACATTGGGTTCCCAAGTCCAAAGTTGGTAGTTTCATTGCTCACACCTCTCTCAAAGTATCAACCAAAGATGACTGGTACTTTGATAGTGGTTATTATAGACACATTCAACCAGTTATGTGACTTTTGGTGATGGAGAAAAAGGAGAAATGAATGGTGTTAGGAAGATTGATTGTTCAGGAGTTCCTAAGCTTGATAATGTGTTACTTATAAAAGGGTTAACAGCTAACCTGATAAGTATAAGCCAACTATGTGATCAAGGATTCAAAGTTAACTTCTCCAAGGAAGAGTGTCTTGTGTGCAATGAAAATAATGAAGTTATCATGAAAGGAATCAGATCTAAAGCCAATTGTTATCTATGGGTTCCTTAAGAGTTAAACCTCTCCTCAACATGTGTTTTAGCAAAAGAGAATGAAGTTAAACTATGGCATCAAAAATCGGGGCACTTGCATCTGAAAGGTATGAAGAGAATTATATCTGAAGAAGCAGTAAGAGGGATTCCTAATCTCAATATAGAAGAAGGCAGGGTATGTGGTGACTATCAAATTGGAAAGCAGTCTAAGATGTCACATCATAAGATTCAACATCTTACTACATCAAAATTTTTGGAACTTCTTCACATGGAATTGATGGGACCTATGCAGGTTGAAAGTCTTGGTGGTAAGAAGTATGCCTATGTTGTTGTAGATGACTTTTCTAGATACACATGGATAAAATTTATTAGAGAAAAATCACAAACTTTTGAAGTGTTCAAAGATCTTTTTCAAAAACTTCAAAGGGAAAAGTAAAGTCATGTCATAAGATTAAGAAGTGATCATGGAAAGGAATTTGAGAACAACAAATTTGCTGAGTTTTGCTCCTCTGAAGGAATCAGCCATGAATTCTCTTCACCCATTACTCCTCAATAGAATAGGATTGTAGAATGCAAGAATAGAACTCTCCAAGAATCTGCCAGAGCCATGATTCATGCTAAGAAGCTACCCTGCCATTTTTAGTCTGAAGCAATGAATACTGCGTGATATATCCATAACAGAGTCACTCTAAGGAAAGTCACTTCAGATACTTTGTATGAAATATGGAAGGGAAGAAAACCAACTGTTAAATACTTTCATGTTTTTGGAAGTAAATGTTATATCTTAGCCGATCGTGAAAAAAGGAGGAAGATGTATCCCAAGAGTGATGAAGGAATATTCCTAGGCTACTCTACAAATAGCAGAGCATACAGAGTTTTTAACTCCATAACCAAAGTTATGATAGAGTCAATAAATGTTACTATTGATGATAGAGGATGGAATGTTGAAGAAGATGTCTCAGAAGATGTTGGAACATCTTTGGCTGATAGTCCAATTGAATAAAATGACACAAGTATTGATTCTAATCCTCCTCAAGAAGATCCCTAGCCTAGTCACCTCAATAAAGGACCTTCAATTAGAACTCAGAAAGATCATCCTAAGGAGCTTACCATATGAGATCCAAACAAAGGAGTTACTACCAGATCAAGAAAAGGGATTTCAAACTCATGCTTTGTATCAAAAATTGAGCCTAAGAATGTCAAAGAGGCCCTAACTGATGAGTTATGGATTAATGTTATGCAAGAGGAGCTGGAATAATTCAATAGGAATGAAGTTTGGGATATGGTTCCAAGACTTGAAGGAACAAATGTGATTGGCACTAAATGGGTATACAAGAATAAATTTGATGAAAAAGGGGTGGTCACTAGAAATAAGGCAAGGTTAGTTGCACAAGGATATGCTCAAATTGAAGGAGTGGAATTTGATGAAACATTTGCTCCTGTGGATAGAATTGAATCAATCAGATTACTGTTGGGAATTGCATGCATTTTGAAATTTAAATTGTTTCAAATGGATGTAAAGAATGCCTTCTTGAATGGATACCTAAATGAAGAAATTTTTGTTGAACAAACAAAAGGATTTTTTGATCCAAGTTTTCCTAAACATGTTTATAAACTGAAGAAAGTTCTGTTTGGATTGAAATAAGCTCCAAGAGCTTGGTATGAGAGACTGACAAAATTCCTTGTGGAGAATGGATATAGGAAAGGTGGCATAGACAAAACCCTCTTTTTCAAAGAAGAAGAAGGGAAGATTATGATTGCTCAAATTTATGTTGATGATATTTTATTTGGTGGGATGTCAAATGAGATGGTTCAACATTTTGTCAAGCAAATGTAGTCTGAATTTGAAATGAGTCTTGTTGGTGAGTTAACCTATTTTCTTAGTCTGCAAGTTAAATAAATGGAAGACTCTATATTTTTATCTCAGAGCGAGTATGCCAAGAATATAGTGAACAAGTTTGGAATGGAAAATGCCAGCCATAAAAGAACTCATGCTCCCACACATTTGAAGCTGACTAAAGATGAAAAAGGTGTAAGTATAGACCAAAGTCTCTACAGAAGCATGATAGGCAGTCTCTTATATCTCACAGCTAGCATACCAGACATTGCGTTTGATGTAGGGGTGTGTGCAAGATATCAAGCTGATCCCAAAGTTAGCCATGCCAACCATGTGAAGAGGATTCTTGAATATGTGAATGAGACAAGTGATTATGGTATGTTGTACTCTAATGGATCAAATTCTGCCTTAACTAGTTTTTGTGATGCTGATTGGGTAGGAAGTGCTGATGATAGAAAAAGTACATCAGGAGGATGCTTCTTTCTGGGAAATAATCTCATGTCATGTCTCTGTCCATTTCTTAGGCTGAGTATATTGCTGCAGGAAGCAGTAGCTCTCAATTGGTTTGGATGAAACAAATGTTAATAGAATACAATATCAAACAAGATGTCATGACATTATTCTATGACAATTTAAGTGCCATAAACATATTGTAACACGGTGGGAGAACTGACTTGGGTGTTTTGCGTTTGATCATAATTATTGCCGTTAGCAAGAGTCGCCAGTGACTTTTCTTTTATCCAAAAGGAAAGTCTGAAAAGAACAGGAAATACCTTTAGAGATGTTTTCTGAGTTCGGGGGGTAGATTATGAAAAGGGAAGGTGTTATCACCCTTTTCATCCGTAGTTATCTACGGGCTCTTATTTAGTTGCTTACTAGATCACTTGCTTTTGTTTGAATGTGTGCTTGTGGTATGGGTTTTGAAAGTATTTTGAAAATGTCTTTGTAATGGTTCTCGTTTCTATAAGAACGCGTACAAAGTGTTATCTTTTGAAAATGTTTCAAAATGAGAGTGTGGGTGTATAAAATGTTTTTGTTGTGAGCAAGCGAGAAACTAGGAGCAAATATACCTACTCAAAAGGTCTTAGATGTTATTTTCCTCCTCCTTTAGATGTTGTTATCTTACCATTGTTTTGGTAAGAAGCCCCATCGTTGGATGTGAAGGGACGGGCATGGGACATTTGTATAGTCATAGAAGGAAACCTATGGGACGTTTTAGCAATATCGTTTAGGGACTAGATTGTTTAACGAAGGCAACATGGAGGGTCATCGAGGGACTACGATCTTTTATCGAGGGTCTTTTCTAAAACACCCATGTTCGAGGGACATGAATATTTTTCCTATAGGCAACAAGTGAGATTACCCTAAGGGTGCATGTGTGAATAGTGTGTTTGATTGCATGCATTTGTCTTTGATTTTTAGGTTGTCTACTTGTTGGTTTTTATCTTGCCATACACACCTAATTACTAGCATTTATACAAAAATAATAAAAGATGCAAGAAATAAAACATACACTATTACAACCATATCGAATTGCATGGAAATATAAAGGCGAAAATAAAATAAATGCAAGAAAAAATGGACCCTTCGATTTGGGTTGAAACACCCTTCGATTATGCATTTCTTGACTTCCTTCGATTTGGATTATGAAGTCTCTTCGATTTGCTTTTCTGGCTCCTTCGACTGAGAGCTGGAATCAAGATGGTCACGCCTTTCGATTCTTCCTGGAAACCAACGTAGTTCTGCCTTTCGCTTGAGGCCTGGAAACAGCCAGGTTCTGGCATTCGTTTGAGGCCCAGAAGCAGCAACATTCATAATTTGCCACAGGTTCCTTGTTGACCCTTTGTAAGCATATTGGGTCCTCAGAGTATATTCGAAAGGCTTATGCAACCAGCCAATCGAAGGGTACAACAAACCTGTCTTAAAGTCTAAGAATGAAATATCCAAATAACTACAATCCTGGGGTTAGCATGAAAACAAATGGGTCTCAAAATCCAAAACATAACTAAACTAAGGTTGATTTTTTTTACATACAGGAAGTCAGAATCGAAAGCTAAAACATAGTTTGGAAATGTCTACATTTTATCCTACAGGTAGTCAGAATCGAAAGCTAAAATATAGTTTGGAAATGTCTACATTTTTTTCATTGGCATATGCACATGATATTAAAATAAAATGGACTCAAGCTTGAAAGAAAAACTTACCTCTTGAGGTCCTTAAATCGAAGGGAGATGTACTTGCTTTCTCTGATGGAAAATGAGAGTTTGTTGGGACCCTCCTGAGGCTAGTCTAGTTGCTACTTTGTGAAAGTGGTAACTGGGTCGAAAGAGGTGGTATGAGTGGATCGAAAGATATTTTATCTCAAGTGATGGGATAAATCAAAAGCCTATTGTATGATAGCTGAGTGAGTGGGTCGAAAGGTGGTTTGATGATAACTTGGAGTGTGAATCGAAGGTTTTCTCTCTTAGTGTATAGAAATGTTTGAAAAAAAAGAATATTGAGAAGTGTTTGAGAATTTTGAGAATTTTCACAAGTGTTTTCTTCAAAAATCGTTCAGGCCCCTAATACGTGTGGTGATGCCCCCTTTTTATAGGTGGCTTGAGCTGATGCTTTGGGAGGGAAAAAAAGTTCAAGCAAAAGGGGTATGTTGTATTTGTAGCTTTCGAGGGACAATCTTTTATTTCCATTTTGGTGCGAGGAATAGGGCAGTAATGCAGGACTCCTGTGCATCAGTTTTGGAGTTTTATGGCCAGTGCCTCTGGCTTAATCCTGACAGCGCATGGGACTTAGTAAACAAGACTCCTTGAATACTCCCCCCTTTTGTTTTGATCACTTCGACCAGACAAGACTCATCAACGTTCGTTTCCAATAATGTGTGTTCTTCGAACAGACCCATTATAGGTCCTTCGAATCCACCAACTATGATCCATAGTGTTAAAGAGTTTAGAGGTGTAGTACATTGCTTCGAAGGGTTTAGTGGTCCAACTTGTGAATCGAAGGAGGCTACCTTGAAGGAAATCAATTGCCTAGCTTGTGGATCGAAGGGGGTCACTTCGAAGGAAATTATATGGCCAGTTTGTGGGTCGGAGGGGGTTATTTCGAAGGAAATCACATGCCTAGCTTGTGGATCGAAGGAAGCTATATGGCAAAATCGAAGCTTGTGACTAAAGGAGACTATATTTGCCAACCAAAAGGTACATGTTGGAGGCCAAAATGCCCAGATTTGAAAGAGGCATATAGGAGGAAAAAAGTGAAAATTGAAGGATGCTAAAAGGGAGCCTTTTACCTTGTAATCGAAGGAGGCTACAGAAGGATTTTTTCCTTGTTCCTGTTGGTCTTGTGGGCGCCTCTTGCGTGCAAGAAGAAATTTATGACTCAATCGAAATCCTATATGCAGCAAAACTTGTCCAAATCGAAGCAGGCTTGCAGACAATAAATTTGTCCAAATCGAAGCAGGCTTGCAGACAGTAAATTTGTCCAAATCGAAGCAGGCCTACAAGCATCATATGCCCAATCGAAGTAAACTTACCATTTCTTTGATTTTGTCCAAAAAAAACAATTTTATCTATTTTCTTCCTTTGTGACAGTTTTCTTTTTAACTTGATACTGGAAGATCCCAATGCACTTGTGTAAGCTTGAACCCTGAGAATCCTTGTGAGAAAGGCCTTGAGAATTGAGAGGGAAAATTTTGGGGTACAACAGCTGCCCCTGTTCAATCTTCTTACACCTGAAGAGTTAGATGGGCAGATCTGCCATTCGTGACTTGAAGATGGAAGATGATTGAACACTAGAGTGCCCAGAAATTTGCACTTGATAATGTTGTGGTTGAATGAGCTTACAGATGCCATTTGAAGGGATGATGGAGAGTTATTGGAGATGGTCTTATAGATGCCATCCAAAGGTGATTACTGACATAAATTAGACTAAGTCTAAGCTTGACTTCAACTGGAAAAGAATCGGAATAAATCTTGGAGCGACCTATCTGAACCAGGGAGAGTGTCGACGAGGAAGAATCAGGATAAACCGTTGAGAGATTTAAACTGAACTTGCAGGGGTCTGGAAAGAATCAGAATAAATCTTGGGGCGACTTATCTGAACCAGAGAAAATGTATATGGGAAAGAACCAAGATAAACCGTTGAGAGATTTAAACCGAACCAGCAGGGGTCTAGAGAAGAATCAGAATAAATCTTGAAGCGACTTATCTGAACCAGAGAAAATCTCTATGCGAAAGAATCAGGATAAATTGTTGAGAGGTTTAAACTGAACCAATAAGAGTCTGAAGAAAGTAATTGTCATGTAGATGGTCACCCCGTTTTGTTTCGGAAATTGATCTATAAATAGTGTCTTGTTTTGTCAGAAAATTTGATAATAATTTTTGTTGATTGATCTTTCCTGAAAAAGGTAAAGAATTAGTTGTATGCGATGCCATGATGTATGATATGCATAGTGCAATGAGATTGTGATATATGTATTTGTATCATCGATGTTTATGATGTATGGTTGCGATCTATGCACATGTAAGCTGCTACAGTGTTGTCGGATTGGGGAAAATAAATCCCTGACTACTGCTGGGAATGAGGAGTGTAAGTCTTCATATTTTGTTGAAGTTGAAGTGTTGATGGATGGGTTTCTATAATAATAGAAATAAACTCTGCTAGGGAAGAGAAACATCGTGTATTGCGTGTGGGATTTATGAAATTCTGCCGGGAAATCCTGAAAAGCTGAATGACTTTTACTGGTGTACCTTTGAAGTGGCAACTGGAAGTTTCGCTCATGTCGGGAACATGAAGGCGAAAGGCACCAATAGGCTACTTGCTGGGTGTAACACCCCGTTTTAATTAATATTATATATATTATTATTTTCTAAAAATGGCCGGTTGATATTTATTTTGATAATTATTTAGTCGGTTATTCGGTCCGGTAGTTGATTATTTTGGTTTATTTGGTTTATCAAAAAATGATTATTTTTATATGGTAATATCGTATTTTTGATGTGTATATATTAATATGTGTGTTAATCGATTAATTAGTGATAATTGAATTATTAAAGTATTTATTTAATTATATTAAGATTTAGTTTAATTAAATAATATAAATTAATTTTATTATATAAAATAAATAAACTTTATATATATATATATATATATATATATATATATATATATATATAACTTAGATAAGTTAGTTTTATATAAATATAATAAGTAGTTGTAGTCAGATAGTAAGAGAGAGATATCAGGAAAAAAATTAGAAACAGAGAGAAGTGAGATAGAGAGGAGAAGAAGAAGGGAAAAAGGGAGAAAACTAGGGTTGAAGAGGAGAGGAAGAAATTTCCGAAATCAACCGAAAAGCTCGTTTCAGAGATTAATCGGTAAGGGTTAGACTTCCTCTAAATATCTTGTATGTTATTTATAGCATTTGATTAGGAAATTAATTTAGGAATTAGGTTATAGTGTTGTAAAAATTGTCACTGAATTTATATGTTTCTGTTAAATAAGAAATATCTGTGTATTTTGATACAAGAAAATAGTAAAATAGAAATGGAGAATCTTATTATAGTATTTATTTAATTATATTAAATTAGTTTAATAAAATATTAATTTTCATTATTTATATATATATATATATATATATATATATATATATATATATATATATATATATATATATATATATATATATATATATATATATATATATATATATATATATATAAATTTCTAACTAACATACTGTTAGTTTTATATTATATATATTATAATTAACAGTGTGACTAATTATATAACCGGTTACGATTTACCGATAAAACTTAATATTTTGGATTCGACCGGAGATGAATTAAATTATAGATGTGTGGTATATTAGAAATGTGTTGTGAAATACCAATTCCGGAAATAATATGTTCGGTTTATAAATGTTATGTTGTTGTGTGATTAATTAATATAACCGGTTACGATTAATGGGTAAAACTTAATATTTTGAGTTCGACAGAAGATTAATTAAATTGTAGGTGTGTTGTATTTTCGAGATATTTGGTTAATTTCCGATTCCGGAAATGATGTGTTTTGTTTCTAAATATTTTGGTGTTGTGTGATAATTGTTGAAATGAAATAAATGATGTTTGTTGTGCAATGTTGTGAGATTAATTCATAGGGTTCAATGATGGTGATGTATGCTTGTAATTGAGATAGAGAGATGTCTTGGTTTGCATAATTGTTGTTGTTGAATTGCACACCGCATCATAAGTCGTGTCAAGAGGCGATGTTCGTTAGTCTCGTGGAGGCTATTGGCTCGTCCCAAACTCAGAGTGGGGGTTTGAAAGCTTAGGGAATGGGCTTTGTGATTATCCGTCCGAGGGATAGACAATCGGTAAATCCGAAGGATAATAGATGATTGGTACCACATGCGTGAGTTGTGTCGTTGTGTCGAGTCGCACATACACACTTTGTTAAGCTGATGTTTTGTTGAATATTATGCATTATGTGCTAATTGGTAAATGAAATTGATTGTGTTTGATTTCTTTGAGTTGTTGAATATGGGAATTGGATTAAATGAATATATTATGTGGTTTATGCAAGAGTTGGAAAAAGAGTAAGATTCCTTTATTTAATGTCTTTCATTTGCTTTAAATTACATACCTTATGTTTGTTGGAATTCTTACCCTTCTATTGGAAAATGCTTGCTACGGTATTGTTCAGGTACCAAAGACGGTAGTGCGAGGCACTAGCTTAGCGGATACTGTTGGATTGTAATCCGTTTTATTTTGGTTTATCGAGTCGATGCTCTGGTTGTAACACTTGGGGGTTAGGTGTCCGCATTCGAACTCGTATATTTTGTATATGGATTATACTTGTATATAATCCATTGTTTTGATTTTATGTTGATGTATGTATATTATGACCTGATAGCATGTTTGGTGTATGAACCGTATGGCTTAATGCCTTGAATTTTATATTTTGATTCCTCCTTTGGAGATGAAGTTATTATGATTCCGTTGCGTTTGCACGAAAAAGAAAGTATATGCCATGAATATATCATGTGATTAAATGATTAAAGTGACGAATATGTCATGTCTGTTTTTCTTGAATATGTGAATTGATGTTGTGACACTCCTTCCGTGCAAATTTTATTTTCTCTGATTTTAATTATATCGTTTAATTCGGGGTTTTTTAGAAGGGGTGTTACAATAGTGGTATCAGAATATTGTCGGTCAGTTGTCAAGTCTTAATGTTACTAATCCCATAGTATTTGATTGTGTATCTGATGCGATCGATACTTTTGTGTTTTTTAGAAGCATATGGTAGCTGGGAGGAATGATTATGCACTTGCTAAGGCATTGCGATTGCTTGCGGGATCCTTGAATCAGATGCCGCAAGCTAATCCGGTGCCGCATGGTGGAGCTGATGATGCTTTCCGTGCTCTTGGAAAGTTTCAGAAAAACAACCCGCCTACTTTCAAAGGAGAGCATGCGCCCGAAGAAGCTCAAGAGTGGTTGAAGGCCATTGAAAAGATTTTCCGAGTGATGAATTGCGCCGATGCTCAGAAAGTGCAATTCGGAACTCACATGCTTATGAAGGAAGCAGAATATTGGTGGATTAAGACAAGTCATAGGTTCGATGAAGAGAACACTGTGGTTACGTGGGAAATGTTCCGAGATGCTTTCTTGGAGAATTACTTCCCCGAGGATGTCTGTGGTAAGAAAGAGGTGGAGTTCTTGGAGTTGAAACAAGGGAGTGGTAGTGTTGCGGAGTATGCCGCCAAATTCCAAGAATTGATCAAGTATTGTCCCCACTATAATACAGTGAATGCCGAGAGATCTAAATGCTTGAATTTTGTGAACGGCTTAAGGCCGGATGTGAAGAGAGCAATCGGGTACCAACAAATTACCCGCTTTTCTGAATTGGTGATCAAAAGTCGTATCTATGATGAGGATAGTCGTGATAGTAGTGCTTACTACAATAGCTTAAGTGACAAAAGAGGCAAGGGGAAAGTGCGTCCTAAGCCTTATGACGATAAAGGGAAGCAACCGATGAATGTGGGCAAGAGTCCAAGTGGGGGAGTTACTACTCTGGTGAAGTGGTTTAGATGTGGGAAAGAGGGACACCGTGCTATGGAGTATCGCCAAGCTGAGCCGACATGTTTCAAGTGTGGGAAGATTGGTCACCGATCTAACGAGTGCAGGTTGGGTGCTAGTGTGACTTTCTACAACTGTGGCGAGCAAGGGCACATTTGTACAAAGTGCACGAAGCCAAAGAAGGAGCGAGGAAAAGTGTTTGCATTGTCTGGTGCCGAGACTTTGGTGGATGAGAGGTTGATTAGAGGTACTTGCTTTATCCATAATGTACCTTTGATTGCTATTGTTGATACGGGTGCTACACATTCGTTCATTTCATTGGATTGTGCTACTAGTTTAGGTCTTGTGTTATCTAATTTGGGTAGAAGTATGGAGATAGACACGCCTGCGATGGGTTCGGTTTCTACTTCAGTCATTTGTATCAAGTGTCCTTTGCGTATGTGTGGTAGAGATTTCGAAGTGGATCTCGTATGTCTTCCTTTGAGTCAGATTGATGTCATTCCGGGTATGGACTGGTTGAGAGCCAACCACGTCTATATCAATTTTTTTGCTAAAGCGGTTCTTTTTCTTGAGTCCGAGAAAGAAGGTGTTGCGTTCTTGTCTACTCAACAGATGAAGAAGTGTTTTAAGGAAGGAGCAGAATTGTTTATATTGATGGTGAGCATGAATCTTGGTGAAAGTGGAGTGAGAAAGGAGTTGACGGTTGTGTGTGATTTTCCTGAGGTGTTTCCGAAGGAAGTTATAGATTTGCCTCCAGAACGCGAAGTGGAATTTTCTATTTATTTGGTCCCTGGTACTAGTCATGTTTCGATGGCTCCGTATCGGATGTCACCATCGGAATTGGTTGAACTAAAGAGCCAACTTGAAGAGTTACTTGTTAAGAAGTTCATTCGACCAAGTGTATCTCTGTGGGGTGCACCGGTGTTGTTAGTAAAGAAGAAATAAGGAACGATGAGGCTTTGTATGGATTATCGGCAGTTGAACAAAGTTACTATCAAGAACAAGTATCCTTTTCCTAGGATTTATGACTTGATGGATCAATTGGTAGGAGCTTGTGTATTCAGTAAAATTGACTTGAGGTCTGGTTATCACCAAATCCGTGTGAAGGCTAGTAATATTCATAAGACGGCGTTCAGAACCAGATATAGGCACTACGAGTACTCTGTGATGCCTTTCGGTGTTACGAATGCACCCGGTGTGTTTATGGAATACATGAACAAAATCTTTCATGAATACCTTGATAAGTTTGTAGTGGTATTTATTGATGACATTCTAATCTATTCAAAGAATGAGAAAGATCATGCCGAGAACTTAGGAATTTTGTTGTTGATTCTGAAAGAGAATCAGTTGTTTGCTAAACTTTCTAAGTGTGAGTTCTGGTTGAAGCAAGTGAGTTTTCTTGGACATGTGATATCTCGTGGAGGTATTGCCTTCGATTCGACCAAGATATAAGTTGTGTCTGAATGGGAGTCTCCTAAATCTATGTTTGAGATACGAAGTTTCCTTGGTTTAGCCAGATACTATCGTAAGTTCATTGAGGGTTTTTCGAAGTTGGCTTTACCATTGACACAATTGAAGAGAAAGGGGAAATTGTTTGTATGGACTACTCAGTGTGAGGATGGCTTTCAAGAACTTAAGTGAAGGTTGACTACTACTCCTGTGTTGGTTTTACCTAATCCATCCGAACCATTTACAGTGTATTGTGATGCTTCATTGATGGGGTTAGGTGGTGTGTTGATGCAAGGTGGACAAGTATTGGCCTATGCTTCGAGGCAACTTAAGGTACACGAGAGGAATTATCCGACTCATGACTTGGAGTTGGCAGTTGTTGTTTTTGTGTTGAAAAATTGGAGACATTACTTGTTTGGATCGAGATTCGACATTTTCAGTGATCATAAGAGTTTGAAATATTTGTTTGATCAGAAAGAGTTGAATATGAGGCAGAGGAGATGGTTAGAGTTCTTGAAAGATTATGATTTTATCTTGAATTACCATCCTGGAAAGGCGAACGTGGTTGCCGATGCGTTGAGTAGAAAATCATTGCATATGTCTATGCTAATGGTTAAAGAGTGGGAATTACTTGAATAGTTTCGCGACTTGAGTTTGGTTTGTGAAGAAACTTACTTTGGTGTGAAACTTGGTATGTTGAAGATTACAAGTGGAATCTTGGATGAGATAAGAGAAGGACAAAAAGAGGACTTGGTTTTGGTTGACAAATTAAATTTAGTGAACCAAGGTCAAGGAGGAGAGTTTAGAATTGATGAGAACGGCGTGTTGAGATGTCGTGATAGAGTTTGTGTTCCCGATGTGGGAGATGTGAAAAAGAGGATCCTTTAAGAAGGACACCGAAGTGGGTTGAGCATTTATCCCGGTGCCACAAAGATGTATCAAGATTTGAGAAAGTTGTTTTGGTGGCTGAGTATGAAAAAGGAAATTGCAGAATTTGTGTATTCGTGTTTGGTATGTCAAAAGTCCAAGATAGAGCATCAAAAGCCTTCCGGTTTGTTATAACCTTTGTCTATACCAGAATGGAAATGGGATAGTATCTCTATGGATTTTGTTTCGGGTTTACTGAGGACTCCGAGTAACTATGAGGCTATTTGGGTTATAGTGGATA
This sequence comes from Vicia faba, assembly GCA_948472305.1. Taxonomy (NCBI): domain Eukaryota; kingdom Viridiplantae; phylum Streptophyta; class Magnoliopsida; order Fabales; family Fabaceae; genus Vicia; species Vicia faba. The sequence goes on from OX451740.1 coordinate 1,325,985,840, forward strand.
GATTGACTAAATATGCTCACTTTATTCCAATTAGAATGGATTACTCGATGGAGAAGCTTGCGAGGTTGTATGTGGAGCGGATTGTATGTTTACATGGTATTCTGACGTGCATTATTTCGGATAGAGACCCGCGGTTCACATTTAGATTTTGGGAAGGTTTGCAAAGAGCTTTGGGTACTAAATTATGTTTGAGTTTCGCTTATCATCCACAGAAGCATGGTCAAACAGAGAGAACTATTCAATCACTCGAAGATCTTTTGCGTGCTTGTGTGTTGGAACAAGGGGGTTCTTGGGAGAGTTATTTGCCTTTGATTGATTTTACCTATAATAAAGGTTTTCACTCTAGTATAGGTATGGCTTCTTTTGAGGCGTTGTATGGAAGGCATTTTCGAACACCTTTATGTTGGTATGAATCGGGAGAAAGTGCAGTGGTTGGACCAGAAATTGTGCAACAAACTACGGATAAGATTAAGTTGATTAGAGAGAAGATGCAAATTTCACAAAGTCGCCAAAAGAGCTACCATGATAAGAGGAGGAAGCCTCTTGAATTCAAGAAGGATGACCATGTATTTTTGAGAGTGAATCCTACGACGGGTGTTGGTCGGGCTCTTAAATCGCGGAAGTTGACACCTCGGTTTATTGGTCCGTATCAAATTTCGGAAAGGATTGGTAATGTGGCGTATAGGATTTTATTACCACCATCACTTTCCAAATTACATGATGTGTTTCATGTGTCGCAATTGCGAAAGTATATTAATGATCTGGCACATGTGGTGCAAGTGGACGATGTGGAAGTTAGAGAAGACTTAACCGTTGAGACCTTGCCGACAAGAATCGAAGATCGGAAAGTGAAGCAACTTAGAGGAAAAGATATTTCTTTGGTTAAGGTGGTGTGGGAGGGTGCGGCTAATGGAAATATAACTTGGGAGCTTGAAAGCCGGATGCGGGATTCATATCCTGAGTTGTTCGTTTAGAGGTAATTTTCGAGGCCGAAAATCTTTTAAGTGGGGGAGAGTTGTAACACCCTGTTTTAATTAATATTATTTATATTATTATTTTCTAAAAATGGCCGGTTGATATTCATTTTGATAATTATTTAGTCGGTTATTCGATCCGGTAGTTGATTATTTTGGTTTATTCGGGTTATCAAAAAATGATTATTTTTATATGGTAATATCGTATTTTTGATGTGTATATATTAATATGTGTGTTAATCGATTAATTAGTGATAATTGAATTATTAAAGTATTTATTTAATTATATTAAAATTTATTTTAATTAAATAATATGAATTAATTTTATTATATAAAATAAATAAACTTTATATATATATATATATATATATATATATATATATATATATATATATATATATATATATATATATATATATATATATATATATATATATATATATATATATATATATATATATATATATATATATATATATATATATATATATAAGTTAGATAAGTTAGTTTTATATAAATATAATAAGTAGTAGTAGTTAGATAGTAAGAGAGAGATATCAGAGAAAAAATTAGAAACAGAGAGAAGTGAGATAGAGAGGAGATGAAGAAGGGAAAAAGGGAGAAAACTAGGGTTGAAGAGGAGAGGAAGAAATTTCTGAAATCAACCGAAAAGCTCGTTCCGAAGATTAATCGGTAAGGGTTAGATTTCCTCTAAATATCTTGTATGTTATTTATAGCATTTGATTAGGAAATTAATTTAGGAATTAGGTTATAGTGTTGTAGAAATTGTCACAGAATTTATATGTTTCTGTTAAATAAGAAATGTCTGTGTATTTTGAGACCGGAAAATGGTAAAAGAGAAATGGAGAATGTTATTATAGTATTTATTTAATTATATTAAATTAGTTTAATAAAATATTAATTTTCATTTTATATATATATATATATATATATATATATATATATATATATATATATATATATATATATATATATATATATATATATATATATATATATATATATATATATATATATATATATATATATATATATATATATATATATATATATATATATATATATATATATATATATATTTCTAACTAACATATTGTTAGTTTTATATTATATATATATAAGTAAAATAGTTTAGTCAATATATTAATATATATTATAATTAACAATGTGATTAATTATATAACCAGTTATGGTTTACCGATAAAACTTGATATTTTGGATTCGTTCGGAGATGAATTAAATTGTAGATGTGTAGTATATTGGAAATGTATAGTGAAATACCGATTCCAGAAATAACATGTTCGGTTTATAAATATTATGTTGTTGTGTGATAAATTAATATAATCGGTTACGATTAATGGGTAAAACTTAATATTTTGAGTTCGATGTAAGATTAATTAAATTGTAGGTGTGTTGTATTTTCGAGATATTTGGTTAATTTCTGATTCCGGAAATGATGTGTTTGGTTTATAAATATTTTGGTGTTGTGTGATAATTGTTTAAATGAAATAAATGATGTTTGTTATGCAATATTGTGAAATTAATTCATAGGGTTGAATTATGGTGATGTATGCTTGTAATTTAGACAGAGGGATGTCTTGATTTGCATAATTGTTGTTGTTGAATTGCACACTGCATTATAAGTCGTGTCAAGTGGCGATGTTCGTTAGTCTCATGGAGGCTAATGGCTCGTCCCAAACTCAAAGTGGGGGTTTGAAAGCTTAGGGAATGGGCTTTGTGATTATCCGTTTGAGGGATAGACAATCGGTAAATCCGAAGGATAATATATGATTGGTACCACATGCATGAGTCATGTCGTTGTGTCGAGTCGCACATACACATTTTGTTAAGCTGATGTTTTGTTGAATATTATGCATTATGTGCTAATTGATAAATGAAATTGGTTGTGTTTGATTTCTTTGAGTTGTTGAATATGGGAATTGGATTAAATGAATATATTATGTGGTTTATGCAAGAGTTGGAAAAAGAGTAAGATTCCTTTATTTAATGTCTTTCATTTGCTTTAAATTAAATACCTTATGTTTGTTGGAATTCTTACCCTTCTGTTGGAAAATGCTTGCTACGGTATTGTTCAGGTACCGAAGACGGTAGTGCGAGGCACTAGCTTAGCGGATGCATTTGGATTATAATCCGTTTTATTTTGGTTTATCGAGTCGATGCTCTGGTTGTAACACTTGGGGGTTAGGTGTCCGCATTCGAACTCGTATATTTTGTATATGGATTATACTTGTATATAATCCATTGTTTTGATTTTATGTTGATGTATGTATATAATGACTTGATAACTTGTTTTGTGTATGAATCGTATGGCTTAATGCCTTGAATTTTATATTTTGATTCCTTCTTTGGAGATGAAGTTATTATGATTCCGTTGTGTTTGCACGAAAAAGAAAGTATATTCCATGAATGTATTATGTGATTAAATGATTAAAGTGACGAATATGTCATGTCCGTTTTTCTTTAATATGTGAATTGATGTTGTGACACTCCTTCCGTGCAAATTTTATTTTCTCTGATTTTAATTATATCGTTTAATTCGGGGTTTTTTAGAAGGGGTGTTACACTGGGGATATGATCAAGATCCTGTAATGAGACGTTCTTTCTTCTGCCCCTGCTGGAGAAAAAACCTATGGGGGTTTTGTAGAATGGCTCATAGATGTTGTCTTCTTTCTTAAAGCCATTATTAATTTTCTTTTTATTTAGTTTTCCCTTTTTTTTGCATTCATTTATAAACAGTAATTACATTTAAATGCATATGTTCAAAAATAAATACTGGATGTTTTTTGTAAACAAAACAGGAACAGTAAAAGAGAAACATATAGTTTTGCATTTTCAAAGGAATATCTTTGTATTAACTTGAATAAGTGTTTGTACAAAGAGACGAACATCTTAGTAAGAGAATGTCGTCGTAAAAAATGAAAATTGATACAAAGAAAAGAACAACTATGTGAAATAATCCCATGGGGTTCCCATTCTGCTATAGCCTTCATGTCTTTGAGCGTCTCGTCCATTTGCTGCTTGGTACGAAGCTGATTGGATTGATTAGTACCGTTTGAGTTTGATGATTGATGCTAAAGATTGGTTGTAAGGTAATCTAATGGGATATAGTCATACGCTTTGAATCCCTAACTTTTGCCTGGACCGCCCTTTCGGGTTTTCAGTCCACCGGGATACCCTTTTTTGCCCAAGCCGCCCTTTCAGGTTTTCAGCTTTCCAGGTGTACAAATTTTTTTTGTATTTTATCCCTAATTTTTGCCCGAACTCTTTTGGTTCTCTGGGATACCCTAATGTTTTCCTAGTCCAGTCGACCTAGCGGATCTTTGTTTATGCATAGTATCTTTTAACTATGTCCGCGTTTACAGGGTGTGGAAGATCGTCGCTGTCCATAGTGGTTAATATCATTGCCCCGCCAGAAAATACGCTCTTGATCATAAATGGTCCTTCGTATGTAGGAGTCCATTTGCCCCTGGGATCGCCTTGTGGCAACAAGATACGCTTAATAACCAGGTCACCAACTTGATATGCCTGACGTATGACCTTCTTGTTGAAAGCTTTGATCATACGTTTTTGGTACATCTGACCATGGTAGATAGTTGTAAGCCTCTTCTCATCAATCAAGTTCAACTGGCCAAGTCGAGTTTGAATCCATTCCTCTTCATTCAACCTCACGTCCTTTATGATTCTCAAAGAAGGTATTTGGACTTCAATTGGTAGAACAACTTCCATGTCGTATACCAAGGAGAAGGGAGTTGCCCTTGTTGATGTGCGTGCCATGGTACAGTAACCGTGGAGAGCGAATGGTAACATCTCATGCCAGTCCTTGTAGGTCACTGTCATTTTTTGTATGATCTTCTTGATGTTTTTATTAGCGGCTTCTACGATGCCATTCATCTTCGCCCAGTAAGGAGAGGAGTTATGATGCCAGATCTTGAATTGTGCACATAGTGCAGTGATCATAGTATTGTTGAGATATGTACCATTATATGTGATAATTCTTTTCAAAATACCATATCGACAGATAAGATTCTGTTTGATGAATCGGGATACAACATTCTTGGTAGCAGAAGCGAAGGAAGCTTCCTCAACCAACTTCGTGAAGTAATCAATGGCAACCAAGATGAAGCCGTGTCCATTAGAAGTTGTAGGTTTGATTTCTCCAATCATGTCGATGCCCCACATCGTGAATGGCCAAGGAACAACTAGGACGTTTAGAGGAACTGGAGGCACATGTACTTTGTCAGCATAGATCTAACACTGGTGACAGGTTTGTGAATGCTGGTGAAAATCTACTTCCATGGTGGACCAATAGTATCTTGCTTGTAGGATCTTTTTAGCGACCGTGTGCTCACTAGAATGGGTTCCAAAGGTGCCTTCGTGTTAATCAGCCATAATCTTGTCTGCCTCACTCTTGTCTACGCACTGAAGCAAAGTAGAGTCGTGGTTGTGTTTGTAGATAATCCCATTACTGAGGAAAAACTTAGCAGAGAATCTTCTCAGGAATTTCTTGTCATTGACTGAAGCTTCCTCCGGATACTCTTGGTCCTCGAGATATCTATTAATTTAATGGAACCAAGACTTGTCCACTACTTCATCAGTATCGAGCTCGTGACAGTAAGCTGGTTCATCCATTCTCTCGATGGTGATCTGAGGAGCCTCATTATCCCATCTGACTTTGAACATGGATGACATAGTTGCTAGTGCGTCCGCTAGTTGATTTTCCTCTCGTGGAAAATGCTCAAAGGTAATTTCTTCAAAATGTGGGATCAATGTCAACACATGTTCTCTGTAAGGGATGAGATTAGGGTGCTTCGTGTCCCATTCTCCTTTGATGTGACTGATGACTAAGGCTGAGTCTCCAAATACACTTAAGGACTTGATTCCCAAATCTATGGTAGCTTTGAGACCCATAATACACGCTTCATATTCTGCCATATTATTGGTACAATTGAAACAAAGCCTAGAAGTGAAGGGAGTATGACATCCTTCAGGGGATATGATCACAGCACATGCCATTGCCGAGTGTGTTTGAAGCTCCGTCAAAAACCAAGGTCCATCGGGATCCTTGTTCAGGTCCATCATATAGTCTTAGTTCTTCACAATTGTTTACCAACATGATGTCTTCATCTGGGAACTCGAACTTCATGGACTAATAGTCATCCACAGCATGATGAGCAAGGTGATTGGCTAGCATAATGCCCTTTATTGCTTTTTGGGTAGTGTATTGAGTGTCGTATTCTGTCAAGATCATCTGCCATCTTGCTATTCTTCCAGAGAGGGCGGGCTTCTCGAATATGTATTTAATTGGATCCAACTTGGATATCAATAAGGTAGTATGGGTCAACATATACTGTCTTAGCCGACGAGAAGCCCATGCCAGAGCGCGACAAGTTTTCTCGAGTAGTGAATATCTAGTTTCACAGTCGGTAAAATTTTTGCTCAGGTAGTATATTGCATGCTCTTTTCGACCAGACTCGTCATGCTGCCCCAGCACACACCTCATTGAATTTTCCAAGACAGTTAGATACATGATCAAAGGTCTTTCCTCAACTGGCGGCATAAAAACGTGAGGCTCTTGAAGATATTCTTTGATCATGTCGAAGGAAGCCTGGCAATCGTCGTTCCATTCCACCACTTGATATTTCTTCAGTAATTTGAAGATTGGATCACAAGTAGCGGTTAGATGGGAAATGAACCGGGCGATATAGTTCAGACTTCCTAAGAATACCCTAACTTACTTCTTAGTGCGAGGAGCGGGCATTTCTTGTATTGCTTTTACCTTTGCAGGGTCCACTTCGATACCTTTTCCGCTGACAATGAAGCCTAAGAGTTTTCTGTACCTCACCCCAAAAGTGAACTTATTTGGGTTCAGCCTTAGTTTGTATTTCTTTAGTCTTTCAAATAGTTTCTGCAGATGGTCAAGGTGTTCCTCTTTGGTTTGAGATCTGGCTATCATGTCATCCACGTAGACCTCTATTTCGTGATGGATCATGTCGTGAAACAGAGCTACCATGGCAGGCTGATAGGTTGCCCCAGCATTCTTCAACCCGAATGGCATAACTTTGTACCAAAATGTTCCCCACTATGTGACGAAGGTCGTTTTTTCCATGTCCTCAGGTTCCATTTTGATCTGGTTGTATCTGGAAAAACCGTCCATGAAAGAAAGTACTTTATGTTGTGCAGTGTTGTCAACCAGAATACCGATGTGGGGAAGCGGGAAGTCATCCTTGGGGCTTTCCCTATTCAGGTCTCTGTAGTCCACACACATATGTACCTTACCATCCTTTTTAGGCATTGGAATAACATTGGAGACCCATTGCGGATAGGAGGTGACAGCTAAGAATCCGGTGTTGAACTGCTTCATGACTTCAGTCTTGATTTTCTCTGACATTTCTGGCCTCATGCGATGGACTTTCTATTTTACCGGAGGGCAGTTTTCTTTTGTCGACAGACGATGGACCATGATGTCAGTGTTGAGCCCTAATATTTCTTCATATGACCAAGCAAAGACCTCAACATAGTCATGTAGTAACTGAGTTAAGCGCTTCTTGACACTAGGCTCCAGGTTGGCACCTATCTTGACTTCTTTTTTATCCTCTTCAGTACCTAAGTTAATTGTTTCCACTGGATCTTCATGGGGATGTATGGTCCTTTCTTCTTGTTGCAATAACCTGGCTAGTTCCCTTGGTACCTCACAATCTTCCCCACCTTCGTATTCGGCTTGGTAGATCGTATTTTCAAAGTCATGATAGGCCATAGTAGAATCGTTACCCATGGGATCCTGAGTGGATGTGCATCTGCATTTTAATATGTGAGTGTGTTTAAGAGCATAGCTATCTTTGAAACAATAAAAAAAAGATGAACAAATAGCATAAAATTTGCATGCAAAAACTTCCATGATTTATTGATGACATATGAAGACGAAGTAACAACCCTCACAAATGGACCATTGTGCCTCGGGTAAGACACAAGGTTTTAAAGTCTAAATTGTTTAATTATTACAAGTCCGAAAAAAATTTAAAGACAATTACTCTTGGATAAAATTAATAGGGACAAATTATTTGGCTTCCCAGTTGTTGAGTCCTCCGCTGATGGTTGGAAAAATCCACTCTTCCAAGTTGCAGCTGCCATCACTGTCTTCCATTGCATTGACTCCCTGATTGCTGATACGTAAAGATGGCCCCCCGGTGTGAGTCCATCGAACAGCCCTTTGTGCCTCCAAGGTGAAGCCCAAACCAAATTTGTTGTATTTGTAAGGAATATCCAGAAGTTGACCCCAGATAGTGCATCCACCTTCTTCAATCACTGCTCTAGCATCCTTCAACGAGGCCATTTCCAATGGTGGTCTGGTAACTTTTGGAGTCTTGGTAGTAGTCTTGGTTGTCGCAGTTGTTTGTGGAACCTCCTCGAAATGCTGACATGGAATTTCGATGAACTCACCATCCATTTCCATGTACCTGAAAGAGTTCAGGTGACTGACCATATATTCCTCCTCACCGTGAACAGTGATGATCTTTCCCTTTATCAGGTATTTCAATATCTAATGTAACATAGAGGTGACGGCACCAGCGCCATGGATCCAAGGTCAGCCTAATAAACAGGAATAGGAAGGGCAGATATCCATCACATAGAAAGTTGAGTCAAAGGTCTGAGAACCAATTTTGATGGGGATGTCCACATCCCCGTGCACCATTCTTTTCGTACCATCGAAGGCCCTTACCACTATGTTGATGGGTTTTAAGGTCAAACCTTCATAGTCTAGTCTATTCAGAGCCTTCTTAGGTAGCACATTCAATGATGAACCAGTATCTACTAGGACATGGGCCAAAGTAGTTCCCCTGCATTCGACAGTGACATGCAACGCATCATTGTGTTTCCTCCCTCTAGGTGTCAGATCAGCATTAGAAAAGCCCAAAATGTTATCAGCTGTCAAACTAGCCACACATTCTTCGAATTGGTCAGCAGAGGTTTCCTGTGGCACATGGGCAATTTTAAGAAATTTCACCAAAGCCTTCGCATGAGCTTCAGAGTGCAACAGTAAAGCTAGCATAAAAATCTTTGAAGGGGTATGCCCTAGCTGTTCGATTACATTGTAGTCGCTTTTCTTTATAATTTTCAAAATTTCTTCCATCTCCTTCTTGGAAGCTTCTGAGATAGATACTGACTGCGCCTTCGTCCGGACAGGCTCAACCAAAATGTCTTTGCCCTGAGTCTCGGTCGACTCGGTGATAGGGGTGTCAACAGGGGTAATCACAGGAACTGTAGTAGTAGTAGTATCAGCAGGAACAAAAGTAGGAATGATCACAGGACCAATAACAACTTTTGGAGGAGAAATCTCAGGGGAGAACACTCTTCCACTTCTGGTTATTTTGTTGGTTCCCACAATATTGTCAATGTCGGGGTCAGCCTTCTCAAAAACCGGGTATTCATTAGCCAGCCAATCTTGCTTGACGTCGTGGTAGTAGACGTCACCCACATAGTTCCAGGGAACAGTTTTGTCTGAGGAGTATGGGGTTGGCCCTGGCATAGTAATTATCAGTGGAGTCACCTTCGGAACATATGTAATCCTGACGGGTCTTTTGGTGGAGACCCTGGGAGGATTTGCGGAAATGGTTATTATTGAAACATCCTTGTAAGAAATGGTTGGAACGAGAGTCTTTTCAAACAAAATTTCTTTGTCATCCATCAAGCGCTGTACACCTGCCTTCAATAAATGACAACCAGTCGGTAGAGATAAACAGAGGTGGCAACCTTCGCCACAGCCCAGAAATAAACCGGCCTTCAACAGTTTCCTCTTGACGGTCAGGAGAGGAGTAACAAGTTCATCAACAACAGTAACAAACACATCATCTTCAACAGCATTAACACCACGGTCGTGCTTGGGCATAGGAGCAGTGATAACATTTGGGATCTTAGGGGCGTCAAATTCAATTTCCTCTGCCTCGAGAAGGTCTTGCACCTTGTTTTTTAAAGCCCAGCAGTCGTTTGTATCATGACCTGGACTTTCTGAATGGTAAGCACAACGAGCATTTGGGTTGTAATGGGGAGAGGCATTGTGTGGGATTCTTCGGAGCTTCCCGCAAAGATACCAGATTCGATTTCAACAAATGTGGCAAGACTTGAGACAACATCACATTTATCCGGGTAAACTGTCTTACCGGCCTTTCCATTCTAGACTGATTGTTCCTTTGTTGAGTAGGTGCAGGCTTAGAGATCATGACAGCCCCTACCACTGGACGGCGTTCAGCTCTGTCTTGATTCCTATGGTCATATGCAACACTGAACTCCTTCTTTCCGGTAAAGGGTTTTTTCATCATGCTCGAGGATGCATCTATTTGAATTTTTCCACTTTTTATACCCGCTTCTACCCGTTCACCAGTCATGATTAATTCGGTAAATCTACCTGAGGAGCTTCCGATCAGGTGTTTGAAGAATGGACCATATCGCGTGCCTAAGAACATATCCACTAATTCCCTGTCAGATAGAGGGGTTGGACTCTTCCCGCGAGATGCCTCCATTTTTGAGCATAGGTTTTGAAACCTTCACCTGCACGCATGGACATGCCTTGCAACTGTGTCTGAGTTGGAGCTAAGTCAGCATTATACTGGTATTGTTTGTAAAATGCTGCAGCCAAGTCTTCCCAGTTGGGAATATTGGTCCCTTCCAACTGATAGAACCAATCCAACTGTGTCCCTGACAAGCTTTCTTGGAAGAAATGTACCCATAGGTTCCTATCGGCAGTATGGGGTTGAATTTTCCTGACGTATGACCTTAAATGTAGATTTGGACAAGAGACATCGTCATATTTAGCGAAAGTAGGTACCTTGAATTTCTGTGGGATGACAACCCCCGAGACAAGTCCTAGGTCTTCAAAATCCAACCCGGGTACCCTCTGGATCTCCATAGCATTGAGGCGATCTTCCAACTGTTTGTATTTGTTGTCAGCTGGAGTATATTGCTCCTCAAAGTAATAAACCTCTTCTTCCTCTTCAGATTCTAGAAGGTCAGTCACTTCCTTGTTTTTCCCTTCTTTATTATTCCCTTCACCTGATGATCTTGTGAAGTCTAGAGTCCATCTGGCTGGTCCTTTAAACCTTCTTCCCAGATTCAAAACACCAGTTTATTTCTTCGCTTTCTTCTTCTTTTCTTTGATAAGTAGAGTTTTCAACTCCTCTTATCCCTTTTCCAGAGTTAAGAACATTTGTTGAAACTGAGCATTCTACGCCTGAAGATCTTTTACTGTATATTCAATATCCATCTCACAGAATTAAACAGTAGAAAGATAAGGAGACCTGTCATAAGAAATTGGTATGTGTTATGATGAACGAAGATGCATATGCAAATGATTTCAAGGAAATTAGAGATTTAAATTTGCTTTAGACTTAAACGGAACATACATTGCATTAATAAATCCAAGTTTGAGTACATCATGCCTTTTTGGGTTTACAAAGAAGGAAATAGAAATACAAAAAATCCTAAGATAAAAAGGTTGAGCGCATCCTCTTCAACGCGATGTATGCGTTCAGACTCTGCTCTTCATGAAGCTGCTTGGTGAGTTCCAGAACTTTCTTCTCACTAGCGTAGAATTGATTTTCAAAGGTGTCTCGTTCTTCCTTCATCTGGATCCATGACTTTTGCAAATCTTCGAGAGAGGTAGGCATGTTGGGATGAAGGACAGTGTACGGGACATCTCCTTCAACAACGGGCTCTATGATAACAGGGAGGATAGAAGGGTAAGGCATTACGAGACTCTGAGCACGAGCTCGCACTCACCTAAGCTAAGGTTCAAGGGGGATGGAATTTTTGTGTCCCAATGTGCTACTATCCACCTTGTTTACCATCCTTCAAGCTTGTATAAACCTCTGAACCGCCTTGATCGCCACTTTCATAGTCGAACACCAAACCTTGGATGAGCATCTCATGAGGACCATCTCTTCGGGCATACCCAAACTATCGTAAAGCTAAGCAAGGGTTGTAAGTGATACCTCCCCTAATGCCAAGCAGAGGGGCGTTAGGTAATTCCCCACAAAGGTCAATGATAGAAGTATATTCCAAGGATCTTGAACACCAATGAATATTAGAGTGAGTGAGGGACATCATCCTTTGAGACCATGTCAATCTTTGCTTGTTCTTCAATATTGATCGAGGTAGATGTGAAGTGAACCACTTGGCGAGTAGGGGAATACAACACAAGAGAGTACCTCTTTTCTTCATGGTGCGGGTATGGATGCAATGTAAGATGTCTCCTAACAAGGTAGGTATAGGATTATAAGAGAGAAAGACTTTGATGGCATTTACATCTAAGAATTGGTCTGAGTTGGGGAATAGAACCAGACCATAGATGAGAAGAGCCAGGACGTCTTCAAAGGCTTGAAAATCCATATCTTCCCAGAATGAATGAGCCTTCTCTAATAGAAACTTGGCTAGGAACCATTTGACTTCGCTTCTTGTCTCCCAATTTGCTATGATGTCGGCTCTCTTCAGATGCAAAGCTTCATCCATGGCCTCAGGTTTCAGAATCCCTTCTAGACCGGTGAACAGTATCTGATCAAGCACTGACACTCCTAATAGTAGAGAGAACTATTCTAGTGTAGGTACCAACTGATAGTCAGGAAAGGTAAAGCAATAATGTACGGGATCAAAGAATTGGAAGAGCACACACACCATCTCCTCTTGGAAATTAGAGGTAGCTAAAATGAGGAGTCGACCATATTTCTTGGTAAAAGGAGAATCTCTGGGCACCCTTGATGCTAATTCTTGGAGCTGAGGGTGTGCTTTCACGAAGCTGATTCGGATGGTGTTTCTTCGGACGGAGTTCATGGCCTACAAAATATAAACAAAGATAAATTCCTAAAATCCTTGAAATGGTTAGTGAGAATGCGTATGATGTTATGATGTTATGTACAAGTAAGCATATACACACAAGACAAAACAAGTCCTTAGGTTTAGGCTTGCATGGAGTCTTATAGTTAAGTACCCTCTTGAAGTTTTAGTTGGCTCAAACCTGTCCTAGTAATAGTAACTGGGTTCTAAGGGATCTCAATATCATTGACCTTTCCTTTAGGCATTGTCTCAGCATAATCAATCTTTTCTTGCGGTCGAGATATTCCAAAATTCTAGTCTCAATGAGTGTAGTATCGAGTATCAACCAATTTTCAGCTTTCCACTGAAACCAGTTATCTCACTATGTCCTAATTGGCCAATTTTGTTTAATTAAGTTTCTAAAGTCAGTTAGTGCTTCATGGCGCTGCTCAGCGGCTCCGTTTTCTCCTCGATTCAACACAAGGGATACGGGTACCAACAAATGCATCACACTAACATAGCCATTGTTTCAACCATATCGGTCTACATTGTACAGTTTCCACAATCTATTGCTACTTACCTAAAAAGGTGCCCCAGATCCGGATAGAGGATCAAAACAAACCCAAACAAGGAACCATAATATACGCATGCAAGTAAAACAAGGAAAGAAAGTAAATATGATATATCCCTAAGGTAACCACACTTTTAAGTTATTCCCCAGCAGAGTCGCCAGTTCTATAACACGGCGGGAGAACTGACTTGGGTGTTTTGCATTTGATCGCAATTGTTGCGGTTAGCAAGAGTCGCCACCGACTTTTCTTTTATCCAAAAGGAAAGGCTGAAAAGAACAGGAAAGACCTTTAGAGATGTTTTCTAAGTTCGGGGGGTAGATTATGAAAAGGGAAGGTGTTATCACCCTTTTCATCCGTAGTTATCTACGGGCTCTTATTTGCTTGCTAGATCACTTGCTTTTGTTTGAATATGTGCTTGTGGTGTGGGTTTTGAAATTATTTTGAAAATTTCTTTGTAATGGTTCTCGTTTCTATAAGAACGCGTACAAAGTGTTGTCTTTTGAAAATGTTTCAAAATGAGAGTGTGGGTGTATAAAATGTTTTTGTTGTGAGCAAGCGAGCAACTAGGAGAAAATCTACCTACTCAAAAGGTCTTGGATGTTCTTTTCCTCCTCCTTTAGATGTTATTATCTTGCCATTGTCTTGGTAAGAAACCCCATCGTTGGATGTGAAGGGACGGGCGTGGGACGTTTGTATAGTCATAGAAGGAAACCTATGGGACGTTTTAGCAATATCGTTTAGGGACTAGATTGTTTAACGAAGGCAACATGGAGGGTCATCGAGGGACTACGATCTTTTATCGAGGGTCTTTTCTAAAACACCCATGTTCGAGGGACATGAATATTTTTCCTATAGGCAACAAGTGAGATTACCCAAAGGGTGCATGTGTGAATAGTGTGTTTGATTGCATGCATTTGTCTTTGATTTTTAGGTTGTCTACTTGTTGGTTTTTATCTTGCCATACACACCTAATTACTAGCATTTATACAAAAATAATAAAAGATGCAAGAAATAAAACCTACACTATTACAACCATATCGAATTGCATGGAAATATAAAGGCGAAAATAAAATAAATGCAAGAAAAAATGGACCCTTCGATTTGGGTTGAAACACCCTTCGATTATGAATTTCTTGACTTCCTTCGATTTGGATTATGAAGTCTCTTCGATTTGCTTTTCTGGCTCCTTCGACTTAGAGCTGGAATCAAGATGGTCACGCCTTTCGATTCTGCCTGCAAATCAACGTAGTTCTGCCTTTTGCTTGAGGCCTGGAAACAGCCAGGTTCTGGCCTTCGTTTGAGGCCCAGAAGCACCAACATTCATACTTTGCCACAGGTTCCTTGCTGACCCTTTGTAAGCATATTGGGTCCTCATAGTATGTTTCGAAAGGCTTATGCAACCAGCCAATCGAAGGGTACAACAAACTTGTCTTAAAGTCTAAGAATGCAATATCTAAATAACTAAAATCCAGGGGTTAGCATGAAAAATAATGGGTCTCAAAGTCCAGAGCATAACTAAACTAAGGTTGATTTTTTTTTGACATACAGGAATTCAGAATCGAAAGCTAAAACATAGTTTGGAAATGTCTACATTTTATCCTACAGGCAGTCAGAATCGAAAGCTAAAACATAGTTTGGAAATGTCTACATTTTTTTCATTGGCATATGCACATGATATTAAAATAAAATGGACTCAGGCTTGAAAGAAAAACTTACCTCTTGAGGTCCTTAAATCAAAGGGAGATGTAATTTCTTTCTCAGATGGAAAATGAGAGTTCATTGGGACCCTCTTGAGGCTAGTCTAGTTGCTACTTTATGAAAGTGGTAACTGGGTCGAAAGAGGTGGTATGAATGGATCGAAAGATATTTTATCTCAAGTGATGGGACAACTCAAAAGCCTATTGTATAATAGCTGAGTGAGTGGGTCGAAAGGTGGTTTGATGGTCACTTGGACTGTGAATCGAAGGTTTTCTCTCTTAGTGTATAGAAATGTTTGTAAAAAAGAATATTGAGAAGTGTTTGAGAATTTTTAGAATTTTCACAAGTGTTTTCTTCCAAAATCGTATAGGCCCCTAATACGTGTGGTGATGCCCCCCTTTTTATAGGTGGCTTGAGTTAATTCTTTGGGAGGGAAACAAAAAAGTTCAAACAAAAGGGGTATGTTGTATTTGTAGCTTTCGATGGGCAGTCTTTTATTGCCATTTTGGTGCAAGGAATAGGGCAGCAATGCAGGACTGCTGTGTAGCAGTTTTGGAGTTTTATGGCCAGTGCCTCAGGCTTAATCCTGGCAGCGCATGAGACTTAGTCAACAAGACTCCTCGAATAATCCCCCCTTTAGTATTGATCACTTCAACCAGACCAGACTCATCAACATTTGTTTCCAATAATGTGTGTTCTTCGAGCATACCCATTATAGTCCTTCAAATCCACCAACTATGATCCATAGTGTTGAAGAGTTTAGAGGTGTAGTACATTGCTTCGAAGGGTTTAGTGGTCCAACTTGTGAATCAAAGGAGGCCGCCTTAAAGGAAATCAAATGCCCAGCTTGTGGATCTAAAGGGGTCACATCGAAGGAAACTATATGGACAGTTTATGGATCGAAGGGGGTCACTTCGAAGGAAATCACATGCCTAGCTTGTGGATCAAAGGGGGGCACTTCGAAGGAAGCTATATGGCCAAATCGAAGTTTGTGACTGAAGGAGACTGTATCTCCCAAACAAAAGGTACATGCTGGAGGCCAAAATGCCCAGATTCGAAATAGGCGCGTAGGAGGCAAAAAGTGCAAATCGAATGATGCTAAAAGGGAGCCTTTTGCCTTGAAATCGAAGGAGGATACAAAAGTCTTTTTTCCTTGTGCTTGCTGGTCTTGTGGGCGCCTCTTGCATGCAAGAAGGAATTTATGACTCAATCGAAAGCCTGTATGCAGCAAAACTTGTCCAAATTGAAGCAGGCTTGTAGACAGTAAATTTGTCCAAATCGAAGCAGGCTTGCAGACAGTATATTTGTCCAAATTGAAGTAGGCTTACAGACAGTAAATTTGTCCAAATCGAAGCAGGCCTGCAAGCATCATATGCACAATCGAAGTAAACTTACCATTTCTTTGATTTTGTCAAAAAAATAATTTTATCTATTTTCTTCCTTTTTGACAGTTTTCTTTTTAACTTGATACTGGAAGATCCCAATGCACTTCTGTAAGCTTGAACCCTGAGAATCCTTGTGAGAAAGGCCTTGAGAGTTGAGAGGGAAAATTTTGGGGTACAACACATATCAAAGAATCTCATTCAACACAGTAGGACCAAGCATATTGACACCCGTCATCACTTCATAAGAGAGCTTGTTGAAGAAAAGATTGTTTCCTTAGAACATGTAGCCATTGAACTGCAACTGGCTGACATCTTCACAAGGGCTTTAGATGCTAATCAATTTGAGAATTTAAGAGGAAAATTAGGAATTTATTTATATGAGGGTTTGTAGAAATTAAAAATGTGTGGGAATATCATTAAAGTGATATTGTATTATTTGTGTTTCCAACAAATAAAAGTTAGAAAGCAATCATTACAAGACTTCCTCAATTTGTTTCCCACGCGCTAAAAAATTACTTCTCTCTACTTTCACAAACTCTTCATTCTCCTCCATAGAAAAAGGACCCTTGCCATTCTTCATCACCTTGCTCAAAAATTCTCAAACATGTCTCAACATCACACATCATCTTCCTCAAAATCTGCAAATGAAAATCTTTCTCTTGACAGAGTACTAGATGTTACTCCTCTATCAACGATCCCTCCGCTTGAGAAAAAGGTCAAGAAACCTAGATCATCACCAGCTAAGAAATCTAAAGATGATAAAGGTAACTCTTCTATTGCTAGTGACAATAGAACTTAAGAAGAAATTGTTAATGTTGATAAAAGCATCAGAAGGCTTGTGGACAAAGTATTAAATGAAGGATTTGATGTGCCTGGGATTTCTACTCCCCTTGCTCGCATGCCTCCTCCTGTTGACAAAGGAAGTAATCCTAAAAATGATTTTGCTGAATCATCCAAGAAATATGTTGTTGATAGCAAACTTGAGAAGCTTGCTACCTCTGCCCTAAAAGAAGTGGAAGAAGAAGATGTTTATCACGATGTTGAGGAAAATTTTGAACAAAATGTTGAAGAAAACTCTCCTTCTAAAGAAGATGATGTTGCCTCCAAGGATGGAGAAGGTCACAGTGGTGTGAATGTAGTAAATGTTGAAGAGTTCTTTGACATTGAGCTTATTACTAATGTTGTACCTGGTATTGTAAGAAGGTTAAAATCCAGGAAAGTGAAGGATGCAAGTGTCACACCCCATACCAAAACAACCAAGAAGAAAATCATGTATGGACCCCCAAAAGAAGGAAGTAAATTGGTCCCCCCTTCTAGCAAAAGAAAAGCTAGATTTGTTAGCTCTACTGATGATGATGAGAATGCTGTAAAAAGATCCAAGAGTAAGAAGAAAGTTGTTCTAGTTGAAGAGAATGACTCTGAGTATGATGTCGAGTAAGATGTCCAGAACATCTCTCCTATCAAAAAACCTACAAATAAGAAATTGTCGGTTAGGGTTCCTGGTGCCCTACTCGACAACATCTTCTTTCACTGTGTTGGGAATGTTGAAAAGTGGAAGTATGTGTACCAAAGAAGGATTGCCCTGGAGAGAGAACTAGGAGCTGGTGCTTTGGAATGTAAGGAAATCATGTAGTTGATATACTATGTTAGACTGATGAAAAGAGATACCAGGTTCGCAAATTGCTATGAAACTCTTGTTAAGGAGTTTATTATTAATATTCTTGTTGATTGTGCTGACCATAAGAGTAAGGAGTATAGAAAGATTTTTGTTAGAGGAAAGTGTGTAGAATTTTCTCCTGTCATTATAAACAAATTTCTAGATGGGTATGAAGATGTATGTTGTGAGCTGGAAGTAACAAACAATCAAGTGTGTAAAGCCATTACTGCTAATCAAGTAAGTGAGTGGCCAATGAAAAACAAACTTCCTGTCAGCAAACTGAGTGTGAAATATGCAATTTTACATAGAATTGGAGCTGCAAATTGGGTTCCCACTAATCACACTTCAACCATCTCCATTGGTTTAGGTAAGTTCATTTATACTATTGGAAACCAGAAACTTTTTGATTATGGAACTTACATATTTGATCAGACCATCAAACATGCAGGAACTTATACCATTAAGATGCCAATTGCTTTTCCTTCCCTCCTATGTGGAATTATCCTAAATCAGCATCCTGGAATCCTAAGTGGAAATAATGTTGTATGCAAGAGAGAGTCTGCCTTGACCCTCCGTTTTAAGCTCTTCTCAAGAAAACATGTCCCAGACATTGTTTTAACATCTGCGCCTGTTGAAAAGACCTCCACCAAGGATGATATGATCAATCAATTAAGGGAAGCCTAAAAGGAATTAGATGATGTAATCAGAGTGAGCTCAGCTAGGAACCTAATTTTTGAAAAAATTATCAAGGACCTGCAAAAGGACAACAACCTTGATGATACAGTGAGCTCTGAAGGTGAAGACTCCAGTGTAGAAAGAAGTTCTGATTCAACCAAGTCAACTGGTCCTGATGACAATTAAACTACTTGATTCCTCTTTCAACTCTTTGTTTCTTTTTTGGCACTTGCATGTGCTTGACATTTGAATTATATGGTATGTACCCTAATATTGATATTATGTTGAATGCATCCCTTCTTTGGCATATTATGACTAAAAAGGGGGAGAGAAAGTGACTGACTGACTGACTAACCACTGACCTCTGACTGACCACTGACCATTGATTGAGGGGGGGGGGGCTTAATACTTAAGGGGGAGCCTCATGTCCCAGAAGATGTTTTGACATCTTCCGGTGCTAACAACTAATCTTCTTGTGCTAACAGCTAACTGCTAACTGAATGTATGTTTTGATTGCTTTGCTTATGCTGCTGCCCTGATAATGCTCTGATAATTGTGTTGTTGCTCTGATAATATGCTCTAATAATGTTTTAGCCAAAATTTTCCAAAGGGGGAGTTTGTAAGTGTTTGTTGGCAGCCATTTTGGTAAAACAATGACTTGTTAATGTTTTGCTAAATGTCTTAACATTTGGAGCAAAACTGTTTTGAATGATGTCAAAGCAGATGTCTTAACATCTGCCTACTAAACTGATCTCAGCCCAAAATCAGTTAAGTCTTTTGTTTCTTGTTTTCTTACGTGGCATAATTCAGGATTTGTGATCTACAGGATGCGAAAAATATGGAGGAATATTTTGTCAAATTGCATAATTTTATCTTGGCCTGTTTTTATGGAAATATTCAAAAGATTTGAATATTTATTTTTAAGCCCAAGCCCAAAGATTCACATATATAAGGACTTGCTTCCTTATTCAAAGACAAGCAACTTTTAAAGAAGAATACTTTCTTTCTGATTAGAAGTCTAGGCTTTTTATTTGTAATACACTCTAAGTATTAGTTTAAATACTTGAGCTGTTATTTGGGTTGTTAATTGTGTATCATTCATAAGCTTTTAAGCATTGAATGATTGAAGTGTTTCAAACTTATTAATTTTGTTAAGTTCTTCATTGTAAGTGATTGAAGGGATTTGAGGATGGCCTCATACCTAGGTGAGTCTTAGATAGAAGTTTAGCTTGGGTAGTGATTAAGTGATTAGATCGTAAACTGGTTGTTTACTGAGGGTATATGAATTGATACTATTTATTGAACTTGTCCCTGGCTTGGTAACCCCCAGAGTAGATGTTGTTGTACACTAAACTGGGTGAACAATCTTGTTGTACCCCAAAATTTGCCCTCCCATATGCTTCAAGATTTGTGAAGATCGATCTCCAAATGGTTCAAAATCTCCAAAGGGTTGCACAGTCCAATTGCCTCCAAACACAGTCAAAATTAGGGTTTTGGTTCTTGCGAGGAAGTTGAGGTTTTCAAGGGTCCAATCAAGTCCCATATGCCTATTGTGATCGGTGGATCTGGAACTGACTGTTTAACGCTGGTTCGCGAAATGTCGCGGAAGCAAGAGTCGCCACCGTCTTTTATTTTCTCCAAATGGAAAGGACAAAAGCACAGAAAAATTCCTTAAAGAGATTGCTCTCGGTTCGGGAGGTAGGTTATAGAAAGGGAAGGTGTTAGCACCCTTTCTATCCATGGTTATCCATGGGCTCTTAGATACTTGCTCATTTGTGTTTTCAAAAATGTCTGTTTGCTTTTCAACTGTGGGTTTTAAAAAAGTTTCTTTGAAAATTTCAGTTCGACTCTTGTATCGGTCCTCAAGAGTGTTTGAAAAATTGCTTTCGAAAGCTTTTGAAAAGGTGTCGGTGTGAACCTACCTAGAACCTACCTACGAGAGCAAGTATCTACGAGAACCTACCTACCCTAAGGAATTCGTCTGTGTAGATGTCCTTTAAAGTAGTGCCATCCCACCATTGAGAGGTAGGTAGCACCACCGTTGGAGGTGTTCGGGTCAATTCGAGGTTCGGGACATGGTGATCACCAGAGAAATGGGAAGACACCTTAGAAGCTACCCTCATGCCAGGTTCCCGGATCATGAGGACTTACTAAGACATCCTCTACTCGACGATCACCTTTCGAGGCAAGGCAACAGTGAGGCGTACCCTAGGGGTGGTGTGTGATTTGTGTGTCGTTTTCAGATATTTTGTCTTTTGTCATGTCATTGGTGATCTACGCTTGTTTTTATTTTTGTCCATTCATTTTTTCATGCCTTGATTAACAGTTAAAAGTGCGAGAAGTAAAAGATTCTAAGCTATTACAAAAGGCGCGGGTCCACATCGCCAAAATTTCTTGAACCCGATTTGACATAAAATAAAGGAATTAAAGGTAAAAGTAAAGAATTAAAAGTGCGACAGATTAATTTACAAGGCCTTGGGAGAGATACATAAATATTAAACGGAAAAGAAATAAACACGTGAATTGAATAAGAATTAAAACGAGGGCGTTGGACTCTTTTTGCAAAATTAAATTAAATGATGGAATTAATTAATTAAAAAAAGAAAAGAAATTGTTTTTTGGTATTTTATGATTTTAATGAAAAAAGAATTAATTAAAATAAATGCTAACCCTAATTCTAGTTGTTTTTTAATTTATTAAAAAAGAAGATTAAATTTTAACCTAAAATTAACCCTAATTAATTTACATGCAATTTAATTACAAAAATAAGTATTTAATATTTTAATTATTATGAAAGAAAAATAAAAAGGAATAAAAATTATCCTAAACCCTAATTCTATATTTTTTATATTTTTATTAAAAAAGTTAAGATTAAAACCTAATTTAAAACTAGTTAATTAATGAATTTATTTGCAAAAATACTAAAATAAAATATTTATTATTTTTTAGCTTTTCTGAATTTTTTTTATTGTTTTGTATTTTTATGAAAATGATTGAATTAAAAGACAATAATTAAAAGAAAATAATAATAATGCAAAATAAAGAAAGTAAAAAAAATTGGCAAACCTAGGGGGGTTTCAGTCCCCAAAGTGGAGGTATAGCCCAGCAATTTGAGGCCCATTTATTCTTTAGCCTGGTTGACTTTTGTGCTCACGTACCCAAGCATTGACCAGCGTGCATCATGTTCTTGAGATCCTGGCCTTTGATTGCATAACCTGGGGCGCGTGGACGTTTGATTTTGAAGGCGTATGATGCGTTTTCAGTATTGACACTGCATAGAATCATTAATTGAAGAAAAATATGAAAGGGGGGTGGGGACCTGGGGCTCGAACCCAGGTCCTATGGTTTACCAATCAACGCGCTTGCCAGTGGAGCTATTTTGTTCATCTGTAGATTAAATAACAAATGAATATAATAAAACAAAACAATGCGTTAATGCTTTCTGCGCGCGAAATTTCAAACGCCCCAATCGTGGACGGCCACCTAAGCGTCTTCCTCGTTGGCTTGTTTTTTCCTGAAACAAGAACAATTTAGCAACGGTTTTCAAACGTTGCTATAGACACTATATTAGAAAATAGCGAATAGCCCCTGGGGCTTCATAAATTAGGCGCGACATATGTTTATTGATCGTCCAATCATGCTTGATTCAGTCATGGTACTATGGTGGTCTAATTTTACCGCGTTTGGAAACCCCCAATTTCAAGCTTACAAAACCCTAATCTGCATCCATGGTGAATTCGCATACAGTGCATAAAAATCCAATCAAAGTATATGATTAGCTTTAGAACACATTACTTAGCATGAATCTATAAATAAAATGCCATGAATATGCGTAAATTGTAAAGCACGATTATGAGAAAAAGTAGAAAAAACTTGGCTTCTGTACAGTGATTCAAAGGGTTAGAATTGATGCTTTTGATCCAGGAAGGTTGCTTGATGTCCCAGAAACGTGATAAAATCCTCGTTTCACCTTGAAAAGCCCTGGAATATGGTTTTCAGATTTCACTTTTCAAGCAAAAATTTCAAGTTTTTTTGTATGCTTTTCTGCGCAGCTTCTTGGTTAATGGCATTAGGTTTTGCTTCTTTGTATATGTATGAATGAATTAGGTCAAAGAAATCAATCAAAAGCCTTGGCATTCATGGTTTGGAAGATTTGATTTTCAAAGATCTTTTTTCAATATTTTTCATGCTATTTTGACCCTAATCATATCCAATCAATTCAATTCAATTCCTTCCATATCTGATCATGCACGAATTATTGAGTATATTTCATGCACAAAAAGATTGAAAAACTTAGGTTAAGTATTTTTCATGTATTTAATTGATTTAAATGAATTATTATTAATAAAAATTCAAATAAATAAATAAAAAATGAAGAAAAACTTCCCTTTGGGCCAAGTGGTCGTGCACATGCCTTGGATGATGAATTGTGGAAGAAAAATAGGCCCATTAGCAATTTTAGGTCATTTGAATCAATGTTGACTTTTCAAAATATCCAAAAATTTCCCAACTTCCACAAGGCATAACTTACTCAATTATTAAGATTTGCTCATGTTCTTGGACATTTTGGAAAGTTCTTTGAGTCCTCTAACCAATGCCTTTGGTCCCATGTCATTTTGATTTACCAATCTCAAGTTACGGCCTTTGACTTAAAGTCCCTTTTTGTTGACTTTTGAAAATGACCTATAATGTTGAAATTGATAACTTTTTGTGAGAGCATTTATTGGACTTGAAGTATGAAGAGGAGTTGTAGGAAATGTCTTTCTCTTCAAAATGAGCTTTGGATGTAATTTTTCTGATAATCCATGTGAAAGTTATGCCCTGGTCAATTTACAGTTGACTTTTTCAGCTGTCCAAATAAGGAAACTTTTGCATCTTGATGATTTTTGAGCCAAGCTTTGAGAATCATGATCAAGCATTGATCAAATGATGTTTGTGGCTTCAAAATGAGATGTTGACCAAAAATTTGAACTTTTGACTGTCAAATGACCATTTTGCCCCTACAGTTGACTGTAGTGCAATTAGGGTTTTGACTGTGCAATTTTGTGCTGGAGGTCTTGAAACTCTGTATGAGGATGCTTGACCATTTTTATAGGCATGTGAGACTTGATTGGACCCTTGGAAACTTCATTTTCTTGATCAGAACCAAAACCCTAATTTTGACTGTTCAGGAGGCTCTTACACTGTGCAACCCTTGGGGAATTTTGAAGCATGACTTGGCAATTTCTTGAAGAATATGGGAGGGCAAATTTTGGGGTACAACAGTTGCCCATGTTCAATCTTCTTAGACCTGAGGATGCAGATTGGCTGACGTGCCTTTCGTAATCCGAGGGTGGAAGATGATTGAACACTAGAGTGCCCAGAAATTTGCGCTCACATAGTAGCAGTGTGATGATGGGAATGGGCTTATAGATGCCATTTGGAGATTGATGGATAGGATGATGGGCTTATAGATGCCATGCTAAGAGATGCTGGAGGGTGAATGGGCTTATAGATGCCATCTGGATATCAATCGCGTAAGAGATTCCTTAGCGAGAACTTGCGTACCTGCAAAAGAAAAAACGATACCTGACATGTTGCAGGAACTGGTCTTCAGATGCTTGGTATAAATGTGTCCTGACTGGTTACAGGAGCTGAGTCTGGATCTTCAGAAGGTGATGAATGGACCAGGGATGGTTACTACCTCAACAGGAACGGTGAGAGAACCTTGGATGACCTGAACCTCAACAGAAATCGTTGAGAAAATCTTGGGATTACCACCTCCGCAGGATCGGGAAGAGAACCGTAGGTAATTACAATCTTAATAGCAAACATTGAGAAAAACTTTGGGTGGAATTATCGTCTCCGCAGCATTGGGGAGAGAACCATAGGAAATTATAATCTCAATAACGTTCATTGAGAAAAACCTGGGATGGAATTATCATCTCCGCAACATTGGGGAGAGAACCATAGGAAATTATAATCTCAAAAGCGGACGTTTGAGAAAAACCTGGAATGGAATTATCGTCTCCGCAACATTGGGGAGAGAACCATAGGAAATTATAATCTCAAAAGCGGACGTTTGAGAAAAACCTGGAATGGAATTATCGTCTCCGCAACATTGGGGAGAGAACCATAGGAAATTATAATCTCAAAAGCGGACGTTTGAGAAAAACCTGGAATGGAATTATCGTCTCCGCAACATTGGGGAGAGAACCATAGGAAATTATAATCTCAAAAGCGGACGTTTGAGAAAAACCTGGAATGGAATTATCGTCTCCGCAACATTGGGGAGAGAACCATAGGAAATTATAATCTCAAAAGCGGACGTTTGAGAAAAACCTGGAATGGAATTATCGTCTCCGCAACATTGGGGAGAGAACCATAGGAAATTATAATCTCAAAAGCGGACGTTTGAGAAAAACCTGGAATGGAATTATCGTCTCCGCAGTATCGGGGAGAGAACCATAGGAAATTATAATCTCAAAAGCGGACGTTTGAGAAAAACCTGGGATGGAATTATCGTCTCCGCAACATTGGGGAGAGAACCATAGGAAATTATAATCTCAAAAGCGGACGTTTGAGAAAAACCTGGAATGGAATTATCGTCTCCGCAGCATTGGGGAGAGAACCATAGGAAATTATAATCTCAAAAGCGAACGTTTGAGAAAAACCTGGAATGGAATTATCGTCTCCGCAGCACCGGGGAGAGAACCATAGGAAATTATAATCTCAAAAACATTCATTGAGAAAAACCTTAGGTAACTTCTACTGAGTCTTCATTAGAACAATCTGTTTGGGGTCGATTTAGCTGGACTAGAGAAGGCCTTGGACTGGACAAGAAATCTTTGGAGTCGATTAACTGAACCGGTCTAGGTCTTGGAATCTTGAAATATGATTGAGAATTTAGCTGAATCTTTCCTGAAAGGTAAAGGTTAGTCATATGCAATGCATGATATGGACCAAGCAATGATGTTCTCCACGTAAGTGAGATTTTTAAGATATGATGCATATATGCATGCTATAATGATGTATGTGATGTTTATGTATGTTTTCGTCTAGGAAAGTAAATCCTTGACGGGTGCCGGGGAGTCACTCCTGGGCTGATGTTGAAGAATAAGCTTTTGCTTCCGCTGGAGATGATAGTTGCAAGAATACCGGTAGGAGAAGATAACTCCGTTGGGGAATAAACTTGGCGAATAGATATTCTGCAGGGAGAAAAGTACTCTGACGATCTTGCTGGGGAGCAATACTCTGTGGGGAGAGAGATACTTTGTTGAGTGTTGATAATACCTTGCTGGGGATACTCTTGTTGCGTTGGAAGTGTTGATAGACTTCGCTGAGGATAAGAAGACTGTGTTGACGACGACCTTTCCGTGGCTATTGGCTGAGGATAACCCAGTTATATCCTGGCGAGGAAATAACTCTTTGAATAAAGCCGGACGACGCGTTCGTGCTCTGCGAGGATAAGCTTCCAGAATCTACTGGGGATAAGCTTACTGCTTGGAGAGATGAATTCCAACTTTCCTGGGGAACTAGATTGGACTCTCCTGGGGAAGTTTTGATATGCTGGGGAAATGATTCCTTTGAATGTTGATATGCTGCCGGGGAACAATCTTTAGACCAAGACTGCCGGGGATGCTTGTTAAGAATATATGTATACTGCCGGGGAATGTTGAGATCTGCTGGAGGATACCCAATTTCCTTAAGGCCTGATAATATGATTTGGAGAGAGTGTACTGACTGCTTACTCTCTGGGGAATTATGATATCTGGTTATGTTCTTTAGCTGAACCTACCTTGGTACCTTGGAGGATGGAACAATTAGATTGCCTAGACAACTCTTTATTGCCCCTGTTTCTAATGTTACCTGTAATTAATCCTTTGTTTCGTATGCAAATATTCATGAGTTAGCAAATTATTGTCAATGCGTATATCACAAATTGAACCTTGGACGTTCTTCGCAAAACAAAACAGAAAAAGAAAAACAATTGGCACGTTTAACTGAAAAATATATTTGTATTGATTTTTTGAATGGCCTGAAAATAGGCGCTTTGGGTACAAGAGGCTGACGTCCTAGTAAGAGAACGCCGCCGAACAAAAGAGCTTATACAAATTTTGTACAAAAGAAAATAAAACAGCTGTGTGAAATGAATGATCCCACTGGGTTTCAACTCTGCTATTGCCTTTATAACTCCGAGCGTCTCATCACTTGATGACCTAAACGAAGAATGAAGCTGACTGATCGATGCTGTCTGAACTTGATGCCGATACCAGATTCTGGATGCAAAGTGATCAATGAGACATAGTATTACGCTTTATCCCTAATTTTTTCCTGGACCGCCCTTTCGGGTTTTCAGTCCACCGGGATACCCATTTTTGCCCAAGCCGCCTTTTCAGGTTTTCGACTTGCCGGGTGTACAGATTTTTTCATTTCATCCCTTCATTTTGCCCGAACCCTTTTGGTTCGCCGGGAAGCCCTAATTTTTGCCTAGGCATGTCAGCCTAGCGGGTCTTTTTTCATGCGTAGTATCTTTTTACTATGTCTGCATTAGCGGGGTGAGGAAGGTCGTCACCATCCATGTTGGTTAGTATCATTGCTCCTCCTGAGAACACATGCTTAACCACAAATGGCCCTTCGTATGTAGGAGTCCATTTGCCCCTTGGATCACTCTGGGGAAGGATGATTCGCTTGATTACCAGATCCCCAACTTGATACTCTGTGGTCTGACCTTTTTGTTAAATGCCCTGATCATCCGTTTCTGATACGTCTGACCATGACAGATAGCAGCAAGTCTCTTTTCATCAATAAGGTTGAGCTGATCAAGTCGTGTCTGGATCCAATCATCCTCGTTCAGATTTGCATCCTTCATTATCCGGAGAGAGGGTATTTGCACTTCGATTGGCAAGACTGCCTCCATGCCATAAACCAAGGAGAAAGGAGTTGCCCCGGTTGACGTCCTAGCTGAGGTACGGTACCCATGTAGAGCGAACGGTAACATCTCGTGCCAATCTTTATAAGTCACTGTCATCTTCTGCACGATTTTCTTGATGTTTTTATTTGCTGCTTCGACAACCCCATTCATCTTCGGTCTGTAAGGAGAAGAATTGTGGTGCTGTATTTTGAACTGCTCGCAGAGCTCAGTGATCATCTTATTATTCAGATTGGTACCGTTGTCTGTAATGATCCTCTCTGGGACGCCGTACCGACAGATCAGATTATGTCGAATGAACCGCGCCACCACAGTCTTGGTTACCGTAGCGTAGGAAGCTGCTTCAACCCACTTTGTAAAATAATCAATCGCCACTAGGATGAAGCAATGCCCATTGGATGCCGTAGGTTTAATCTCACCAATCATGTCTATGCCCCACATTGCAAACGGCCAAGGCGCAGTCAGAACATTCAGGGGAACTGGAGGAACATGCACCTTGTCTGCATAAATCTGGCACTTATGGCATGTCCTAGAATGTTGGTAGCAGTCAGCTTCCATTGTGGACCAGTAATACCCTGCCCGAAGGATCTTCTTTGCCATTGTATGTCCACTGGAATGTGTACCGAAGGTCCCTTCATGTAACTCTTCCATGATCCTTTCTGCTTCAGTTTTATCCACACAACGCAGTAAGGTTGAATCATGGTTTCGCTTGTACAATATGCCGTTGCTAAGGAAGAACTTCGCTGCGAACCTCCTTAAGAACTTCTTATCATTGATAGAGGCACCTTCAGGGTATTCCTGAGCTTCCAGATATCTCTTCACTTCATGGTACCAAGGCTTCTCAGTCACCAATTCAGTCTCGAGATCGCAACAGTATGCCGGTTCGTCCAGTTTCCAGATGATGATCCGGGGAGCCTCATTATCCCATTTAACTTTGAACATAGAAGACATTGTAGCTAACGCGTCCGCCAACTGATTCTCTTCTCTTGGAAAGTGTTCAAAGGTTATCTTCGTGAAGTGGGGGATCAAGGTCAACACACATTCTCTGTAAGGGATCAGGTTTGGATGTTTCGTATCCCACTCTCCTCTGATCTGATTGATCACGAGAGCGGAATCTCCGAAGACACTCAGAAACTTGATTCTTAGGTCGATCGCAGCTTGAAGACCCATGATGCACGCCTCATACTCTGCCATGTTGTTGGTACAGTTGAAACATAGTCGGGCAGTGAGTGGAGTATGAGTACCTTGAGGAGATATGATGATGGCGCCGATACCGTTTCCCAAAGCGTTGGAGGCTTCGTCAAAGTGCATAGACCATCGGGATCCTTCCTCAGATCCTTCATCGGGTCCAGGTACTTCACAATCAGTCACTATCATGATGCTTTCGTCCGGAAACTCAAAGTTCATTGACTGGTAGTCATCTACGGCCTGATGTGCCAAGTGGTCTGCCAATACACTTCCCTTGATGGCTTTCTGGGTTGTGTACTGAATGTCGTATTCCATCAAGGTCATTTGCCATCTTGCAATTCTCCCAGACAGAGCAGGCTTTTCGAATATGTACTTTATCGGATCCATCTTTGAGATCAACAAGGTAGTGTGAGTCAACATATACTGTCTCAGCCGGCGAGCAGCCCATACCAAAGCGCAGCAAGTTTTCTCGAGCAGTGAGTATCGGGTCTCACAGTCGGTAAACTTTTTGCTAAGGTAATAAATGGCATGCTCTTTTCGACCAGACTCGTCATGCTGCCCCATCACACACCCCATTGAGTTGTCAAGCACTGTTAGATATAGTATCAGAGGTCTCCCTTCAACCGGTGGCATAAGGATAGGTGGTTCTTGGAGATACTCCTTGATTCTGTCAAAAGCAGCCTGACATTCATTGTTCCAACGTACTACCTGATCTTTCTTCAGCAGCTTGAAGATTGGCTCACAGGTAGCAGTTAGGTGTGAGATGAAGCGAGCAATGTAATTCAGGCGTCCTAAAAAGCCTCTGACTTCCTTCTCTGTCTTAGGAACTGGCATCTCTTGAATAGCTTTAACCTTGGCAGGGTCCACTTGAATGCCCTTGTCACTTACCACGAAGCCTAGCAACTTTCCCGATCTTACCCCGAAGGTGCACTTGTTCGGGTTCAGTCTCAGCTTGTACAGTTTCAACCGGTCAAACAACTTCTGCATATGATCTAGGTGCTCTTCCTCAGTCTGGGACCTTGCGATCATGTCGTCAACATACACTTCTATCTCATGATGGATCATGTCATGAAATAAAGCAACCATGGCATGTTGGTAGGTTGCCCCAGCGTTCTTTAGTCCAAATGGCATGACCTTGTAACAGAAGGTGCCCCACTGAGTAACAAATGTAGTCTTTTCCATGTCTTCAGGTGCCATCTTGATCTGATTGTAACCTGAAAAACCATCCATGAAAGAGAACACCTTGTGCTGAGCTGTATTATCAACAAGGACATCAATGTGAGGTAGAGGGAAGTCATCTTTGGGGCTGGCCCTGTTCAGATCCCTGTAATCAACACACATTCTAACCTTACCGTCCTCCTTAGGTACCGGCACCACATTAGCAACCCACTGAGGGTAAGAAGTCACTGCAAGGAACCCAGCATCAAACTGTTTCATAACCTCGGCTTTGATCTTTTCGGACATCTCTGGACGCATACGGCGGACCTTTTGCTTAACCGGAGGGCAGTCTTCCTTAGTTGGCAAGTGATGGACCACAATATCGGTATCCAACCCGGGCATGTCTTCGTAGGACCAAGCAAAGATCTCCATATAATCATGCAGCATCTGAGTCAACCGTTGCTTCACGCTGAGCTCTAGGTTGGCACCAATCTTTACCTCTTTCCTGTCTGCCTCAGTACCCAAGTTTATTGTTTCCACTGGCTCTTCATGGGGTTGGATTTCCCTCTCTTCCTGAAGTAACAGTCTTGCAAGCTCGCCAGGCACTTCGCAATCATCTTCACCTTCGTCTTCGGCTAAGTTGATTGGATTTTCGAAGTCATAACTGGCAGTAGCAGAGTCGTTATCAGTGAGATCCAGAGTGGATTGAAACCTGTATGAGTGAGTGTGTGTGTAAATACAGCTGTTTTGAAATATATGTAAAGGAAAGAAAGACAGAAAAGGAGCATAAAGTTTGCAATGCGAGAAAACGTCCAAGATTTTCATTCATGATATATGAAATGACAATTTATATGCCCTCACAAATAAAGCCACGGTGCCTCGGGTAAGACACCGGGCCATAGAGTTTATTTATTGTTTATTACAAATAACGAAACAGAGAAATTTATTACTGCGTCACAAAGGTAACAGGAGTATGGTCTTTGGAAATCCAATTGGTCAATCCGCCTTCGGTTGTCGGGTAGATCCAGCTATTGAATTCTGCTTCATCCACTTCGTTGTCTTCCCCAACAGCATTCACTCCTGGATTTGTAATGAACACGGGAGGTCTTCTGGTCTTCGCCTTCCGCATAGCTTTCTGACCCTCTGCAGTAAAACCCAGACCAAATTTGTCAGTTTTCTGTGTAAAGTCGGGAAGCCTGCCCCAGTTAGCACATTCACCTTTTTGAACCACAGCCCGGGCATCCTTTAGGGAAGCCATCTTCAAAGGAACATTCTCTTCTACTGCTGTTTCTGCTGCTGCTGAAATTGGAAGCACTTCCTCGAAATGCTGAAAGGGGGTTTCAATAAACTCCCCGTCCATCTCAATGTATCTGAAGGAATTCAGGTGGCTTACCATATATTCCTCCTCTCCCTGTACAGTGACGATCTTCCCTCCGACAGGGTACTTCAGCTTCTGGTGCAAGGTAGAGGTCACTGCCCCAGCTTTATGGATCCAAGGTCGACCCAGTAGACAAGAGTACGATGGACGGATATCCATCACATAAAATGTAGAGTCAAACACCTGAGAACCCACACGAATGGGAATGTCAACCTCTCCATGAACCATCCTTTTTGAACCGTCAAAGGCCCTGACGATGATATTGATGGGTTTCAGTTCCAGGCTTTCACAATCCAAACGGTCTAAAGCCTTCTTTGGTAGAACATTTAAGGAAGAACCAGTATCTACCAAGACATGCGCCTGAGTAGTGCCCCTGCATTCGATAGAGACATGCAGAGCATCATTGTGGTCTCTTCCCTTTGCAGTCAGGTCAGCATCTGAGAAACCTAAGCCATTGTCCGCTATCAAATTTGCTACGCAATCAGTGAACTGGACTGCAGATGTCTCCTGTGGCACATGGGCCGTCTTGAGGAACGAGATTAAGGCCTTAGCATGGGCCTCGAAGCACAGCAATAAAGAGAGCATGGAGATTTTGGAGGGCGTGTGCCCCAGCTGTTCCACAACATTGAAGTCACTCTTCTTTATAATTTTCAAGATTTCCTCCATCTCTTGTTGGGAGGCCTCAGCATTTATCGGTATCGGTGCCTCCATCCGGGCAGGCTCATCTTCAACTCCCTTACCCCGAGCATTGGATGACTCGGCAGCAGGGGAAACAACTTGGTCAGCAACAGGAACAGGTACGCTTGTAGGTGTTATGAGGAGGGGTCTTCGAGCGGCGGGCGGTGCAATGTCAGGCGAGAAGAGCCTGCCACTGCGGGTAACCTTGGCTGGGCCAGTGATATCACAGATGCTGGTGCCAGTGTTGAATTCTTGTTTGATCCCATTCACATACACATCTGCCCCGTAATGCCAGGGGACAGCTTTATCAGATACATAGGGAAGAGGCCCCGGAACAGTGATAACCACAGGTGCAACAGTCATGATTTGAACAGGCTTCTTCGGGAGAGCCTTGATTGGATTATTGAAGATGGTAACCACAGAAACTTCTTCCACCGGAACCAACTGAACAGCAGACTTCTTAAACAGAATCTCCTTGCTATCCATTAGGCTTTGGATGCCTAACTTCAGCGAGGGACAACCAGATAGGGAAACAACACAGAATAGGCAACCCTCACTGCAACCCGGAAATAAACCGGCCAGCAGTAGGTTCCTCTTGACGGTCTTCAAAGGAGTGGCCAGATCATCCACAGAAACAGCGTAAACATCTTCGTCAACAGCATTTACTCCATGTTGGGGCATAGGAGCAGTAACCACATTCGGCCTCTCAGGCGCTTCGAACTGTATCTCCTTCGCGTCGATAAGGTCTTGCACCTTATTCTTTAATGCCCAACAGTCATCAGTGGAATGCCCCGGGCTATCAGAATGGTAAGCACAACGAGCATTTAGGTTGTACTTAGAAGAGGTAGTATTCGGAAACTTCGGAGCCTCTCTGACGGTTACTAAGTTGGTTGAGAGCAACTGTGGTAAGATCTGCGACAAGGTCATACTCAACCGGGTGAACTCTCTCCGGGGTCTTTCAGCCCTTTGAGGATTGGCTGGCCGAGGAGCGGCAGCAGGCTTAGCAATCATTACCGCACTGACAGATTGGCGGCGCTCAGTTCTCTCTGGTCTCTTGAACCATATACAGCACTAGCCTCCTTCTTGAAGGGTTTCTTCTCAGAACTAGACGATGCACCCTTCGGAATCTTACCAGACTTTAACCTCGCCTCAATTCTCTCTCCAGTCAGAATCAGATCAGTGAACCCTGCAGACGAATTCCCAATAAGATGGTTGAAAAATGGCCCAGATAGGGTCCCCAAGAACATGTCTACCAATTCCCGATCAGTCAACGGTGGCTGCACCCTGCCAGCCAGGTCTCTCCACTTCTGAGCGTACTCTTTAAAACCTTCACTTGAACCTAACGACATACCCTGGAGTTGGGTACGCGTAGGGGCAAGGTCGGCATTATATTGATACTACTTATAGAAAGCAGTAGCCAACTCCTCCCAGTTACGAACTTTGGTCCCATCCAGCTAATAGAACCATTCGAGATGAGTCCCTGAAAGACTCTCCTGGAAGAAGTGGATCCACAAATTCTTATCTGCTGAGTACGGTTGAATTTTCTGAACATAGGACCTGAGATGTAGCTTGGGACAAGACGCCCCGTCATACTTAGCGAAAGATGGTGCTTTGAACTTATGAGGAATAATCACACCAGTAGACAAACCCAGATCTCCAAAATCCAGCCCAGGTACCTGTTGTATCTCCATAGCATTCAGCCTATCTTCCAGCTGCTTGTAACGGTCTTCTGCCGGAGGATATTGCTCTTCATCAAAATCAGTCTCGTTGTCGGAGACTACCGGACTAGGACCCTTTTCTGCTTGAGGAGTACTCTTGCCAATGGAAGAACAAGCCTCTTCATTCTGCAAAGTGTTGCCAAACCTTCGGCCCGAGCTAAACAGAACAGTTCTTCTCTTCTTCTTCTTCTCCTTCTTCAGGAGCAGAGCTTTCAGCTCCTCTTGGCCTTGAGCCAAACCCTTGATTAATTCCTGAAATTGTGCATTCTGCGCCTGAAGAGCTTTGATGGATGTCTCAGTTGATGACGAGTCAGGATTCATGATGCTGAAATAAACAGCGAAGAACTGTAAGCAACCTGAAAAGAAGAAACCTGCTATGCACATGATGAATGGAATGCGTATGATTTATGTTTTCAAAGACAATCGGGAATCAACTTTGTAAACAAAAAGGAACACACTTCATTAGATTCAACTTTGTAACTGAAATTATTCAACAGGTTGCCCTTAGGCGTTACATGAAAGAAAATACTGAAAAGGGAAATAAAACTGTAAAAGAATATCCGGAGCTCTTTATTGATCCCATGGTCTCCTCTTCTCAGTACGGATGTAGGCATTCAGAGCTCTCTCATTCTCCAACTGCTTTGTCAGCTTCTGGATCTTTGATTCCTGCTCGTTGAACTTTTCCCGGTAAGAATCCCGCTCTTCTCGCAGTTGCGACCAAGATCTCTTCAATGTCTCATAATCAGCAGGTATCTGAGGAGGAAGGACAGTTGGAGGAACACCATCCTTGTCAGGACACTCAAGAATGATAGGTCTGACGGCTTCATATGGCATACCTAATTTCTGAGCACGGATGCGAACCCATTTGTAGTAGGCTTCCATAGGTAAAGAAGTCTTTGGCCCTAACTCCTGTGGGTCAGCTTTATGAACTTTGTCCCAAGCCTTGATGAACCTACGACGCAGCTCGTCACTATCCACCTGAAACTCAAAACTGATGTGAGGCACCAACATCTCATGGGGGCCTGCTCTTCTTGCTCTTCCAAACTGACGGAGCGCTAGACATGGATTGTAAGAGATCCCTCCTTGGGTACCAATCAGAGGAACATTAGGGTATTCCCCGCATCAATCAATGACAGCTATCTCATCCAAACCTCTGCAAGTCCAAATGATGTCTTTGTCAGTGAGAGACATTAACCTATGAGCCCAACCTCTTCCTTCTTGGTTCTTCAGTACGAACTTGGGGAGGTGCGAAATAAACCACCTCACCAACAAAGGGATACAACACCATAGGGTTTCTCGTCTTCGGGTAGTACGAGCATGAAGTTGTTGCAAGATGTCACCCAAGAGAGTGGGTACAGGATTCTGAGACATAAAGATCCTTATGGCAGTGGCATTGATGAAGTTGTCAGGATTAGGAAACAGGACTAACCCATAGATTAGGAGAGCCAAGATGTCTTCATATGCCCTAAAGTCCAGGTCATTCCAGAAACTGTTAGCTTTACTGATCAGAAATTTGGCCAAGAAACCCTTGACTCCGCTTCTAGTCATCTAGTTGTCCATTACCTCTTGATGTGTCAGGGGAAGAGCTGCAGCAACATCCTCAAGCCTGAGGGTCTTTTCCCAACCAGTAAAGGGAGTCTGACCCAAGATAGGGATACCAAGAAAATCAGAGAACTCTTCCAGGGTAGGGACCAGCTGGAAGTCTTGAAAGGTGAAGCACTGGTACAGAGGGTCATAGAACTGGGTCAGAACACTCATCAACTGTTGATCCCGCTTTGTAGTGACTAAACTGAGAAGAGAACCATGCCTCTGAATGAAGGAAGTGGTATTTGGAATTCTGCTGACTAACTCATCAAGCAACTCAGGTGAACGAACAAAGTTGAACCGGATAGTATTCCTTCGCACAGGCATCATAATGTCCTACAAAACAGAGCAAAGGTGAAACCCTCTTGTCTTTGAAATGGTCAGTCCTTATGCAGGATGCATGCAATGCTCATGATGTTATGATGTTATGATAAAGCACACCACAAATAGATACAGAGGCAAATATGGTAAGGCACACAAGTCACACAAGGCAAGCCCCTAAAGTTTAGGCAAGCATGAGGTCTAGGTACTACCCTCTTTCAGTTTGTTGGTTCATACCTGTCCTATCAAAGTAACCGGGTTCTTAGAGGATCCCAATATCATTGACTACCCTCAATCGGTCATAACTCCGGCATCGCAATCTTTTCTTGCGGCCAGAACCATCACGAGAGTTTAGCCTCAATGGGCGTAGCATACTGCTACTGTTCTAAAGGCCAAGTTGTGTCATTTAAGGTTCTAAGGTCTGTTGGTGCTTAATGACTCCTTGGAAGACCCATATTCTCCCCGTTTCAACACGAGGGATATCGGTACAGACCAAAGCGCCACACCAACGTAGCCACTGCTTCACCCATGTCGGTATACGCCGGACAGGTCCCTCACAGCTTATGCTACCTAAATAGGGTATCCCCAGATCCGGGTTAGGATCTATGTAACTCTAATGCAACCCACAAATTAAAGCAAGCAAAGCAATACAATTGAAAACACAGTTATGAACTAACCCTAAGGTACACCTCACTTTAAGTTAAGTCCCCAGCAGAGTCGCCAGTTCTGTGATCGGTGGATCTGGAACTGACTGTTTAACGCTGGTTCGCGAAATGTCGCGGAAGCAAGAGTCGCCACCGTCTTTTATTTTCTCCAAATGGAAAGGACAAAAGCACAGAAAAATTCCTTAAAGAGATTGCTCTCGGTTCGGGAGGTAGGTTATAGAAAGGGAAGGTGTTAGCACCCTTTCTATCCATGGTTATCCATGGGCTCTTAGATACTTGCTCATTTGTGTTTTCAAAAATGTTTGTTTGCTTTTCAACTGTGGGTTTTAAAAAAGTTTCTTTGAAAATTTCAGTTTGACTCTTGTATCGGTCCTCAAGAGTGTTTGAAAAATTGCTTTCGAAAGCTTTTGAAAAGGTGTCGGTGTGAAAAGTATTTTTGAATTAGTTTTAAAATTTAGAGCAAGTATCTACGAGAACCTACCTACCCTAAGGAATTCGTCTGTGTAGATGTCCTTTAAAGTAGTTCCATCCCACCATTGAGAGGTAGGTAGCACCACCGTTGGAGGTGTTCGGGTCAATTCGAGGTTCGGGACATGGTGATCACCAGAGCAATGGGAAGACACCTTAGAAGCTACCCTCATGCCAGGTTCCCGGATCATGAGGACTTACTAAGACATCCTCTACTCGACGATCACCTTTCGAGGCAAGGCAACAGTGAGGCGTACCCTAGGGGGTGGTGTGTGATTTGTGTGTCGTTTTCAGATATTTTGTCTTTTGTCATGTCATTGGTGATCTACGCTTGTTTTTATTTTTGTCCATTCATTCTTTCATGCCTTGATTAACAGTTAAAAGTGCGAGAAGTAAAAGATTCTAAGCTATAACAAAAGGCGCGGGTCCACATCGCCAAAATTTCTTGAACCCGATTTGACATAAAATAAAGGAATTAAAGGTAAAAGTAAAGAATTAAAAGTGCGACAGATTAATTTACAAGGCCTTGGGAGAGATACATAAATATTAAATGGAAAAGAAATAAACACGTGAATTGAATAAGAATTAAAACGAGGGTGTTGGACTCTTTTTGCAAAATTAAATTAAATGATGGAATTAATTAATTAAAAAAAGAAAAGAAATTGTTTTTTGGTATTTTATGATTTTAATGAAAAAAGAATTAATTAAAATAAATGCTAACCCTAATTCTAGTTGTTTTTTAATTTATTAAAAAAGAAGATTAAATTTTAACCTAAAATTAACCCTAATTAATTTACATGCAATTTAATTACAAAAATAAGTATTTAATATTTTAATTATTATGAAAGAAAAATAAAAAGGAATAAAAATTATCCTAAACCCTAATTCTATATTTTTTATATTTTTATTAAAAAAGTTAAGATTAAAACCTAATTTAAAACTAGTTAATTAATGAATTTATTTGCAAAAATACTAAAATAAAATATTTATTATTTTTTAGCTTTTCTGAATTTTTTTTATTGTTTTGTATTTTTATGAAAATAATTGAATTAAAAGACAATAATTAAAAGAAAATAATAATAATGCAAAATAAAGAAAGTAAAAAAAATTGGCAAACCTAGGGGGGTTTCAGTCCCCAAAGTGGAGGTATAGCCCAGCAATTTGAGGCCCATTTATTCTTTAGCCTGGTTGACTTTTGTGCTCACGTACCCAAGCATTGACCAGCGTGCATCATGTTCTTGAGATCCTGGCCTTTGATTGCATACCCTGGGGCGCGTGGACGTTTGATTTTGAAGGCGTATGATACGTTTTCAATATTGACACTGCATAGAATCATTAATTGAAGAAAAATATGAAAGGGGGTGGGGACCTGGGGCTCGAACCCAGGTCCTATGGTTTACCAATGAACGCGCTTGCCAGTGGAGCTATTTTGTTCATCTGTAGATTAAATAACAAATGAATATAATAAAACAAAACAATGCGTTAATGCTTTCTGCGCGCGAAATTTCAAACGCCCCAATCGTGGACGGCCACCTAAGCGTCTTCCTCGTTGGCTTGTTTTTTCCTGAAACAAGAACAATTTAGCAACGGTTTTCAAACGTTGCTATAAACACTATATTAGAAAATAGCGAATAGCCCCTGGGGCTTCATAAATTAGGCGCGACATATGTTTATTGATCGTCCAATCATGCTTGATTCAGTCATGGTACTATGGTAGTCTAATTTTACCGCGTTTGGAAACCCCCAATTTCAAGCTTGCAAAACCCTAATCTGCATCCATGGTGAATTCGCATACAGTGCATAAAAATCCAATCAAAGTACATGATTAGCTTTAGAACACATTACTTAGCATGAATCTATAAATAAAATGCCATGAATATGCGTAAATTGTAAAGCACGATTATGAGAAAAAGTAGAAAAAACTTGGCTTCTGTACAGTGATTCAAAGGGTTAGAATTGATGCTTTTGATCCAGGAAGGTTGCTTGATGTCCCAGGAACGTGATAAAATCCTCGTTTCACCTTGAAAAGCCCTGGAATATGGTTTTCAGATTTCACTTTTCAAGCAAAAATTTCAAGTTTTTTTGTATGCTTTTCTGCGCAGCTTCTTGGTTAATGGCATTAGGTTTTGCTTCTTTGTATATGTATGAATGAATTAGGTCAAAGAAATCAATCAAAAGCCTTGGCATTCATGGTTTGGAAGATTTGATTTTCAAAGATCTTTTTTCAATATTTTTCATGCTATTTTGACCCTAATCATATCCAATCAATTCAATTCCTTCCATATCTGATCATGCACGAATTATTGAGTATATTTCATGCACAAAAAGATTGAAAAACTTAGGTTAAGTATTTTTCATGTATTTAATTGATTTAAATGAATTATTATTAATAAAAATTCAAATAAATAAATAAAAAATGAAGAAAAACTTCCCTTTAGGCCAAGTGGTCGTGCACATGCCTTGGATGATGAATTGTGGAAGAAAAATAGGCCCATTAGCAATTTTAGGTCATTTTAATCAATGTTGACTTTTCAAAATATCCAAAAATTTCCCAACTTCCACAAGGCATAACTTGCTCAATTATTAAGATTTGCTCATGTTCTTGGACATTTTGGAAAGGTCCTTGAGTCCTCTAACCAATGCCTTTGGTCCGATGTCATTTTGATTTACAATTCTCAAGTTACGGCCTTTGACTTAAAGTCCCTTTTTGTTGACTTTTGAAAATGACCTATAATGTTGAAAATGATAACTTTTTGTGAGAGCATTTCTTGGACTTGAAGTATGAAGAGGAGTTGTAGGAAATGTCTTTCTCTTCAAAATGAGATTTGGATGGAATTTTTCTGATAATCCATGTGAAAGTTATGCCCTGGTCAATTTACAGTTGACTTTTTCAGCTGTCCAAATAAGGAAACTTTTGCATCTTGATGATTTTTGAGCCAAGCTTTGAGAATCATGATCAAGCATTGATCAAATGATGTTTGTGGCTTCAAAATGAGATGTTGACCAAAAATTTGAACTTTTGACTGTCAAATGACCATTTTGCCCCTACAATTGACTGTAGTGCAATTAGGGTTTTGACTGTGCAATTTTGTGTTGGAGGTCTTGAAACTCTGTATGAGGATGCTTGACCATTTTTATAGGCATGTGAGACTTGATTGGACCCTTGGAAACTTCATTTTCTTGATCAGAACCAAAACCCTAATTTTGACTGTTCAGGAGGCTCTTACACTGTGCAACCCTTGGGGAATTTTGAAGCATGACTTGGCAATTTCTTGAAGAATATGGGAGGGCAAATTTTGGGGTACAACACCTATATACATTGTAAAGCATCTCCATGTCAAATTTCAAGGCTCACAGCATCAAATTGCATAGTCAAAAGCCCTAATTGCTTCACAGTCAATTGCAGGGGCAAAATGGTCATTTGGCAGTCAAAAGTCAAAAATTTTGGTCAACATCTTATTTTGAAGCCACAATCATCATTTGATCAAGTCTTGATCATGATTCCACAAGCATGGCTCAAAAATCATCAAGACGCAAAAAGTTGTTATTTTTGGACAGCTGAAAAGTCAACTGTAACTTGACCAAGGCATAACTTTTTCATGGTTCATCAGAAAAATCCCATCCAATGCTCATTTTGAAGGGGATAACATTTCCTACAACTCATCTTCACACTCCAAGTCCAAGAAATGCTCTCATAAAAAGTTACCAATTTCTACATTATAGGTCATTTTCAAAGGTCAACAAAAAGGCACTTTAAGTCAAAGACCATAACTTGATATTGTTGAATCAAAACGACATGGGACCAAAGGCATTGGTTAGAGGACTTCAATACCTTTCCAAAATGTCCAAGAACATGTTCATAGCTTCAAAATTGAGCAAGATATGCATTGGAGAAGTTGGGAAATTTTTGGGAATTTGCAAAAGTCAACTTTGCCTAAAACACTTCATTTTTGCTAATGGGCCTCAAATTCATTCTTGAATCTTTGCCCAAGGCTTATGCACGACCCATTGAACTTAAAATGATTTATTTTCTTATTTCTAATTAATTAATTGAATTTTTATTAATATTAATTCATTTAATTGATTTTAATTGTAGGAAAATTCAAAAGATATGATTTTTGAATCTTTTTGTGATGCAAATACACTTAGGGCAAGCTAGAAATTCGTGTACACATCAAGGATATCAAAATCTCCATGATTGGCAAGGTTTTATCAAAGAAAAAGGTTGAAAAAGATTTGATTGGCAATCACATAATGAAACTTGAATACAATGGATTTTTGGGCCTAAAGTTGACCTAATTCTCTTCACATACAAATGCTGAACCTAACCCTATTCATAAGAACGGGCAAGCTGCTGTGAAACGAGAGAACCAAATTCCAAAAGTTCAAGAAATATTTGAAAACTGAATTCTCACTTGCAGGATAATTCACACCCTTTTCTTGATTCAATCATGTTGCTGACATTCCCAGAAACAATTTACAACCAAGAACGAGTCCTAACTCTCAAAGAATCATCCACAACAAGTCCCACGGTTTGCATATTTTTCAATAATTGCATATCGTTATTCATGCACTTTTAATCTATTTTTTGGGTTGATTTGTGTTAATAGGAACATCCTGAAGCTATTGGTGTAATTCAATTTGACTATGGTGCTCTGAATCAAAAACCACCATTGGAGAACCTTAGGGTTTCGAAGCTTGAATTTTAGGGCTTTCCACATACAGAAAAATTGGACATTGAAACGTACATGGTTGAATTCGTCAAGGCCACACGAATTCAACCCAATCATCGCGCCCAATTTATATGCACCCTAACTCTAATCGCTATTTTCTGTCGTTGTAGTTAGTGGGGGTTAAAAACCCCCGCTATCTTGTTTTGTTTTACAGGGAAACGAGGAAGAATATAATAGGTGTCAGTGTGTGGTTGGGGGATTCAAAAACAGCGCGCGTTTTGGTTTCTTCAGAATATTATTTGTTTTATATATATTATAATTAATGACCATTATAATATCAAAGGCGTTCGCTTGGCTGAGTGGTAGATGACTTGTCCAATGACCATTGGGACCTGGGTTCGATTCCCAGGTCCCCCAAACGCTTGTTATATCTTTTTTCATAACATAATCTCATGCAGCTTTCCAATGCGTTCCACCATGCACTTCAACCAGCAATGCGCCATGTGTCTCTCAGCATACATCCAATGGCCAAGAGATGAAGAGCATGGTACTCCCTAGTCAACAAGCGTGTGGTCAATCCCCAAGGTCAACGAGACTTGCTTCTTAATGGGCCTAAGTTTCAGAATCATAACTCCATTGGGCCAACAAACCCCCCCTGGTTCACTATTTTTTTATTATTTATTTATTTTCTTTCTCTTTTTAATTCTTTTTACTAATTATTATTATTATTAATTATTATTAACTAATAAACTAATTTTTCATAATAAATTCAGAAATCAAAATTGTAAATATTTTCATTGTTTATTATTTTTTACTATTAACTATTAATTTTGTAAATAAATACTAACCTTTAATTTAGTTTAATTTAGGTTTAATTTTAATCTTTTTCTCAATAAATAAAAATTATGTAGAATTAGGTTTTGACAATTTTCATTCATATTTTCTTAATTATCATTATTACTATTTATTAATTATTATTTTTGTACATAAAAATGTAAATTAATTAATTTAGTTAATTAGGTTAACTTTGACCTTTTTTTTATTAATAATTAAAATAAACTTAGAATTAGGGTTTTCTTTTGACTTTTAATTTCTTTTATTTTATTTTTAATAAATATTAAAAAACATAAAAAACATTTTTCTTTACATAATTAATTAGTATTAGGTTTAATTTTAATTAATTGCAAAAGGACCAAAAACTCATATTTTCTCAAAAGGGTCAAAACCCTAGGATGTCCTGATATACTTTCCATTCGCGTGTTATTATTTATTTTATTATTATGTAACTGCTTCCAAGAATGTAATAGTAATTAGGTTTACCTCTTTCTTTACTTTCAGCACTTTATCAAAACGGGTTTTTGTCTTTGGCGATGTATAGACCCGCGCCTTGTAATAGCGTAGATTCATATTTCTGTACTTTATTTTCCTCACTCTTAACTGTTAATACGCATGAAAGAA
The DNA here is from genome assembly GCA_948472305.1 of Vicia faba. Taxonomy (NCBI): domain Eukaryota; kingdom Viridiplantae; phylum Streptophyta; class Magnoliopsida; order Fabales; family Fabaceae; genus Vicia; species Vicia faba. The sequence continues at coordinate 1,326,028,842 of OX451740.1, forward strand.
TGTATGAAAATTAAAAAACAACTCGTAGCTCACAATTGCATGATCAAAGATAAATGTTAACATGAAAACAACACACAAAGCACATGCCACTTCTAGGGTACGCCTCACTCGTTGCCTTCGAACGTGGTCGTCAAGTATAGGGTGTTTTAGAGGTCTCCCTCATGTCTAAGATCCAGTTGCCTCGAAACGGTTGCCTCGGATAAAAAGGATCTAGGACATTAGGGTTACTTCTAAGGTGTCCTACTATTGCTTCGGTGACCACACTGTCCCTATAATCGAATTGACCCGAACAACTCCAACGATGGTGCTACCTACCTCTCAATGGTGGGATGGCACTATCTTAAGGACTCTTACACAGCCTAATTCCTTAGAGTAGGTAGATGACTCATGGGTACTTGCTCTCTTTCAAAAAAACAAACAAAACATCTTTTCACACTGACACTTTCAAAAGTTTTCAAAACAAATTTTTCATACACTCTTGAGGACAGATACAAGAGTTACCTAGAAATTTTTCAAACGAAACTTTTTCAAACTCACTCACATTTGAAAAGCAAACATCTTTTGAAAACATAAGAGCAAGTACCTAAGAGCCCGTGGATAACCACAGATAGAAAGGGTGCTAATACCTTCCCTTTCTATAAATCTACCTCCCGAACCGAGAAACATTCTCAATAAGGAATTTTGTTGTGCTTTTGTCCTTTCCATGTTGGAGAAAATAAAAGACGGTGGCGACTCTTGCTTACCGCGACATTTCGCGAACCAGCTTTAAACAGTCAGTTCTATTTCCACCGATCACAGAACTGGCGACTCTGTTGGGGATACTTTTAATAAGTGAGGTGTACCTTAGGATTATACCACTCTTGTTTTCAATTGCCTGCCTTGTTTGCTTTAATATTGCGGGTTTGTCTTGGAGTTTCATAGATCCTAACCCGGATCTGGGGGATACCTTTTAGAAGTAGCAACAAACTGTGAGGGAACTGTGCGGGGTATACCGACATGGTTGAAGCAGTTGCTACATTGATGTGGCACTTTGGTGAGTACCGGTAACCCTTGAGTCAAGTCAAGGAGAGTACGGGGCCGCCGCGTGGTGTCGTGAAGCATCAACTGACCTTAGGAACCTTACTTGACCATCCTGGCCTCTTTAGGGTAGTGAGATGACCGACTTTGGTGCAGTCCGAAGTTGGTTGATACTCGATACTACACTCATTGAGGGTTGTTTTCTTGGAATATTTTGATCGCCAGTTCAGTGGCTAAATCAAAACGATGAACACATAAAATAACCCAATGATATTGAGATCCTTAGAACCCGGTTACTTTTGATAGGACTGGTTTTGAGCCCACCAACTTCAAGAGGGTAGTACCTAGACCCCATGCTGGCCCAAACTCTAAGGGCTGTCTTGTGTGACTTGTGTGCCTTACCATGTTTGCTTTTTGTGGATACTTGTGGTGTGTTTTTTATCATAACATCATAACATCATACAACATCATATGCATCCACTAACCACTTCAAGGGTTCGAATCTTCATCTTTGTTTTTGTTTTGTAGGACATGGAAACTATCCGCAGAAAGACAATTCAGATCAACCTTGTAAGGATCCCTCCTCAGCTTAAGGAGCTTACATCCAGGATTCCCGAGAGCTCTTCTTTCAGTGAGAAACATGGCAGACTCATCAGTTTGGTCAACACCAACATTGAGGAAGATATGATAAAGGTCCTCTTCCAGTTCTTTGACCCTTTGCACCACTGCTTTACTTTCCCGGATTATCAACTGGTGCCTACCTTGGAAGAGTTTTCCCAGCTTCTGAAGATCCCTATCCTTAGTCAACTACCCTACAACGGTACGGAAAGGGAACCAAAACTTGAAGAGGTTGCTAAAGCATTACGCCTACAACCATCTGACATCAAGGGACATTGGGAAGTTAGAAGTCGTATCAAAGGATTCTTGGCAAAGTTCCTGTTTGAGAAGGCCCAAGAATGTTGGAATTCCCTTGACCTACAAGCCTTTGAAGAAGTTGTGGCTCTCCTTGTCTATGGGTTGGTGTTGTTCCCGAATCCCGATCAGCTTATAGATATCAATGTTGTCAAGATCTTCATGTCCAGGAATCCTATACCTACGTTGCTTGGGGATATCCTTCACTCATGTTACACTCGAACCATGAGAAAAAGAGGTGTTCTCATGTGCTGCACTCCTCTCCTGGCAAGGTGGTTTATTTCGCACCTTCCACAATCAGTTTTGAAGAACGAGCGGGGTTTGAGATGGTCACAACGGTTAATGACTCTTACGCATGCTGATATACATTGGTGTCTTCAGTCCAGAGAGAATGTCACTATCATTGATCGTTGCGGGGAGTTTCCTAATGTTCCTTTACTTGGAATCAGAGGAGGTATTACTTACAACCCATGTTTGGCTTTGAGACAGTTTGGATATGCTCGGAGGGACGGCCCTCACGACATGTTGCTTCCTGACATAGTTTTTGACTTCGACAACGATGCACAAGGACTTCGCCAGAGATTTATCAGAGCTTGGAGGATGCCCAACAGGGTAGATAGCAAGACACAGGGGCACAAGAACTCCATCCCCTTGGATCCTTATCTCAAGTGGGTACGAGCCCGCTCCCAGAAGTTCGTGATGCCATATCCTCATGTTCTCCCTGTGATCAAAGAGCCAGTCTTGGAAGGAGAGGTGCCCTACACCATTCAACATCCTGACATGCCAACATCTTGGGAGGAAATGCAAAAAAGCTGGATCCAACTCAAGGAAGAACGTAATTCTCTTGAATCCAGTCTACATGCCAGTGAGAAGAAGGTCTTGGAGCACACCCGCCTACTGCACGAGGAAAAGACTCTCAATACTTACATAGCTCCAAAGAGGATGCGCAGTGTCTTTTAGGATTAAATTATTTTGTAATGTTTTGCCCATGTGGCCTTGATGTACTGAACAAATTATTTCTTAATAATAACGTGTGTTCCTTTTTGTCTACAACAAATTTGAACTTTCGAACCCTTGAATGCATTGCATAAATAGCATATCATGCATCATGTGCATAACAGGTACCTTTTTTCTTACAGGTTGCTTAATCTTCTTTGCTGTTTATTTCAACAGTCTCATCATGAATCCTGAATCATCTACTGAGCAATCCATCAAGGCCCTTCAGGCCCAGAACGCCCAATTCCAAGAGTTGATCATGAGCTTAGCCCAAGGTCAAGAGGAATTGAAGGCTCTGCTGGTGAAGAAGAAGAAGAAGGGGAGGACGGTGTTGTTCAACACTGGACGTAGGTTTGGTAATACACTGCATAATGAGGCTGAGCAAGCTGCTTCCTCTGTAGGGAAAGGCAGTCCCCAAGGGGGAGGGGTTCCTAGTCCTGTGGTCTCTAACAACAAGACGAATTTCAATGATGAGCAGTACCCTCCCGCTGAAGACAGGTACAAGCAGTTAGAGGATCGTCTGAGTGCCATGGAAATTCAACAGGTGCCTGGGTTGGATTTTAGAGATCTGGGTTTATCTTTTGGGGTGGTGATCCCACACAAGTTCAAGGCACCTTCTTTTGCGAAGTATGATGGGGCTTCCTGCCCTAAACTGCATCTCAGATCCTATGTGCGGAAGATCCAACTGTATACTGCAGACAAGAACTTATGGATCCATTTCTTCCAGGATAGCCTTTCAGGGGCTCAACTCGAGTGGTTCTATCAGCTGGATGGAGCCAGTATTCAAAACTGGGAGGACTTGGCTACTGCTTTTTATAAGCAATATCAGTATAATGCCGACCTCGCTCCTACACGTACCTAACTCCAGGGTATGTCGCTAGGATTGGGAGAAGGTTTTAAGAAGTACGCGCAAAAGTGGAGAGACCTGGCTGGAAGGGTGCAGCCACCGTTGACTGACCGTGAACTCGTGGACATGTTCTTGGGGACCCTGTTTGGGCCGTTCTTCAACCACCTGATTGGTAATTCTTCTGTAGGGTTTACAGACCTCATTCTGACTGGTGAGAGGATAAAATCTGGTATGAAGTCGGGGAAGATACAGAAAGGTGCATCCTCAAGTTTTGAAAAGAAGCCTTTCAAGAAGGAAGCTAGTGCTGTGTATGGTCCTAGAAGACAAAATAAACCGGAACGCCGCCAAGCTGTCAACACGGTGGTGATTTCAAAGCCTGCTGCCGCTCCTCGGCAACCTAACCAACCAAGGGGTGAGAGACCCAGAAGAGAATACACTCGGCTTAGTATGACCTTGTCTCAGATCTTGCCGCAACTCCTGTCAACCAACCTGGTAACTATCAGAGAAGCTCCGAAGGTGGTAAACACAACATCTCCGAAGTATAACCCCAACACCCGTTGTGCTTATCACTCTGATAGCTCGGGGAATTCTACTGATGATTGCTGGGCTCTAAGGAATAAGGTTCAGGACCTTATTGATGCTAAAGAAATACAGTTTGAGGCGCCCGAAAGGCCCAACGTTGTGACTGCTCCCATGCCCCAGCATGGAGTGAATGCTGTTGAGGAAGACCTATATGTAGTCTCTGTGGATGAGATTGTTACTCCATTTTTGACCGTCAAAAGGAACCTGTTGCTAGCCGGTTTATTTCCGGGTTGTAGCAAAGGTTGCCTTTTATGTGCTGTTTCACCTGCTGGTTGTCCGTTGCTGAAGTCAGGCATCCAAAACCTGATGGATAGCAAAGAGATCTTGTTCAAGAAGGTTGTTGTTCCTGTTATCCCTACTGAAGAAGTGTCTGTTGTCACCATTTTCAACAATCCTACCAAGGCTCCCCCGAGGAAGCCTGTCCAAATTATGCCTGTTCAGAATATTGCTCCTATCATCATCACTGTTCTGGGGCCCCTCCCCTATAAATCTGACAAAGCTGTCCCGTGGCACTATGGGGCAGATGTGTACGTGCTCGGAGTGAAGCAAGAGTTCAATACTAGTACCGGCATCAGTAACATCACCGGTCCTGCTAAAGTTACTCGCAGTGGTAGGCTCTTCTCGCCTGATATTGCACCTCCAGCCATTCAGAGACCTCTTGTTATCACACCTGCCAGTGCGCCTGTTTCCCCTCCTGATCAAGTTTCTACCCCTGCTGCTGAGTCATCTGACACTCGGGGCAAGGGGATGGCTACTGATGTGCATGCCCAGATGGAGGCACCGAAGACTGTTAATGTTGAAGCCTCCCAGCAAGAGATGGAAGAAATTCTTAAGATTATCAAGAAGAGTGATTTCAACGTCGTTGAACAGCTGGGGCACACCCCCTCTAATATCTCTATGCTATCACTGTTGTTGTGTTCAGAGGCCCATGCCAAGGCCCTGATTTCCTTCCTAAAGACGGCCCATGTGCCATAAGAAACGTCTGCTGATCAATTTACTGATTGTGTGGCCAACTTAACCACTGATAATGGTCTGGGTTTCTCTGACGCTGATCTGACCGCTAAGGGAAAGAACCACAACGATGCTCGGCATGTCTCCATTGAACGCAGGGGCACTACTCTTGCCCATGTGTTGGTAGACACCGGTTCCTCGTTGAACGTATTGCCCAAGAAGGCCTTAGACAGGTTAGATTGTGAGGGCTTGGAGTTGAAGCCTAGTAACATTGTTGTCCGAGCCTTTGACGGGTCGAAGAGGATGGTACATGGTGAAGTAGGTATTCCGATCAGGGTTGGTTCGCAGGTCTTTGATTCAACATTCTATGTGATGGACATCCGGCCATCCAATTCTTGTTTGTTGGGTCGTCCTTGGATCCACAAAGCTGGAGCTGTGACCTCAACTCTACATCAAAAACTCAAGTACCCGGTCAGAGGGAAAATCGTTACAGTGCAGGGGGAGGAAGAATATATGGTCAGCCATCTTAATTCGTTCCGGTATATAGAGATGGGTGAGGAGTTCATTGAGACTCCCTTTCAACACTTTGAAGAGATGCCTCAGACACTGGCAGCGGCAGAGACTGTGACCGAAGAAGACTCTCCTTTGAAGATGGCTTCCTTAAAGGATGCTCGGGCTGTGATTGAGAAGGGTGAGTGTGCAAACTGGGGCCGACTTCCTGATTTTACTCCGAAGACTGACAAGTTTGGGCTGGGTTTCATTGCAGAGGCTCAGAGGGATGTACATAAAGCAAGGATTGGAAGACCTCCCGTATTCATCACCAACCCGGGAGTGAATGCTATTCAAGACAATGCGGAGGAATCTGAATTCGACAGCTGGATCTACCCAACGACCGACGGTGGACTAAGCAACTGGACTGCTAAAGACTACATACCTATTACTTTTGTTACTCAGTAATGAACTCCTTTGTTTTTTAAATTTGTAACGAACAATAATTTGAAACTTTATGGCCCGGTGTCTTACCCGGGGCACCGTGGCTTCATTTATGAGGGCTTATTATTTGTCATTTTCATATATCATGAATAAAAACATTGGACATTTTTCGCATTTCAAATCTTGTGCTCCCTTTCTTTCTTTATATATTGCAAAACAACTATATTTACACACACTCACTTATACAGGTTCCAATCCACTCTGGATCTCACTGGTAACGACTCTGCTACTGCCAGTTATGACTTTGAAAATCCGATCAACTTAGCCGAAGACGAAGGTGAAGATGATTGCGAAGTGCCTGGTGAGCTTGCAAGATTGTCACTCCAGGAAGAGAGGGCCATTCAGCCACATGAAGAGCCAGTGGAAACGGTAAATCTGGGTGCTGAGACAGACAGAAAGGAAGTTAAGATTGGTGCCAATCTGGAGGCTAGCGTGAAACAACAGTTGATTCATATGTTGCATGATTATATGGAAATATTCGCCTGGTCTTACAAAGACATGCCTGGGTTGGATACCGACATTGTGGTTCATCATCTGCCTACCAAGGAAGACTGCCCTCCGGTTAAACAAAAGGTCCACCGTATGCGTCCAGAGATGTCCGAGAAAATCAAGGCCGAGGTTATGAAACAATTTGATGTCGGGTTTCTAGCAGTGACTTCTTACCCTCAGTGGGTCGCCAACGTGGTTCCAGTGCCGAAGAAAGATGGTAAGGTCCGAATGTGTGTTGACTACAGGGATTTGAACAGGGCGAGCCCTAAGGATGACTTCCCCCTGCCTCACATCGACGTTCTGGTTGACAATACTGCTCAGCACAAGTTGTTCTCCTTCATGGACGGCTTTTCAGGTTATAATCAGATCAAGATGGCTCCTGAAGATATGGAAAAGACTACCTTTGTTACTCAGTGGGGCACCTTCTGTTACAAGGTCATGCCTTTTGGGTTGAAAAATGTTAGGGCAACCTACCAACGTGCCATGGTTGCTTTGTTTCATGACATGATCCATCACGAGATAGAAGTGTATGTCGACGATATGATTGCAAGGTCCCAAACTGAGGAGGAACACCTTGACCATCTACAGAAGCTGTTTGACCGTCTGAAGTTGTACAAGATGAGGTTGAACCCAAACAAGTGCACCTTTGGGGTGAGATCTGGAAAATTGCTAGGCTTCGTCGTGAGTGACAAGGGTATTCAAGTGGACCCTGCCAAGGTGAAAGCCATACAAGAGATGCCAGCTCCAAAGATAGAGAAGGAAGTCAGAGGCTTTCTAGGATGGCTGAACTATATTGCCCGATTCATCTCGCACCTAACTGCTACCTGTGAACCAATCTTCAAGCTACTGAAGAAAGATCAAGTAGTACGTTGGAACGATGAATGTCAGGCCGCTTTCGACAGAATCAAAGAGTATCTCCAAGAACCACCCATTCTTATGCCACCGGTTGAAGAGAGACCTCTAATCTTATACTTGACAGTACTTGACAACTCAATGGGGTGTGTGCTGGGGCAGCATGACGAGTCTGGCCGAAAAGAGCACGCCATTTATTACCTTAGCAAAAAGTTTACCGACTGTGAGACCCGATACTCATTGCTCGAGAAAACTTGATACGCTTTGGTATGGGATGCTCGCCGGCTGAGACAGTATATGCTGACTCACACTACTCTGTTGATTTCAAAAATGGATCCAATAAAGTACATATTCAAAAAGCCCGCCTTGTCCGGAAGAATAGCAAGATGGAAGATGATCTTGACCGAATACGACATCCAGTACACGACTCAGAAAGCAATCAAAGGAAGTGTGTTGGTAGATCATTTGGCACACCAAGCAGTGGACGATTACCAGTCGATGAACTTTGAATTCCCAGACGAGAATATCATGGTGGTGATTGATTGTGAAGTACCTGGACCGGATGAAGGACCTGAGGAAGGATCCTGATGGTCTATGCACTTTGACGGAGCCTCCAACGCTTTGGGTAACGGTATCGGCACTGTGATCATATCCCCAAAAGGCACTCATACTCCACTTACTGCCCGGCTATGCTTCAACTGCACCAACAACATGGCGGAGTATGAGGCGTGTATCATGGGTCTTCAATCTGCAATTGACTTAAGGATCAAGTTTCTGAGTGTCTTCGGAGATTCCGCTCTCGTGATCAATCAGATCAAAGGCGAGTGGGATACGAAACACCCAAATCTCATTCCTTACAAAGAGTGTGTGTTGACATTGATCCCCCACTTCACAGAGATAACTTTCGAACACTTCCCAAGAGAGGAGAATCAGTTGGCGGACACGCTGGCTACGATGTCTTCCATGTTCAAAGTCAAATGGGATAACGAAGCTCCCCGGATCATTATCTGGAAATTGGACGAACCTGCATATTGTTGTGATCTTGAGGTTGAAGAGGTAACTGAGAAACCCTGGTATCATGAGGTGAAGAGGTACCTGGAAGCTCAAGAATACCCCGAGGGTGCATCTGTCAACGACAAGAAGTTCCTAAGAAGTTTGCGGCAAAGTTCTTCCTCAGCAACGGCATTCTGTATAAGCGAAACCATGATTCAACTTTACTGCGTTGTATGGATAAGACTGAAGCAAAAAGGATCATGGCAGAGCTACACGAAGGTACCTTCGGAACGCATTCTAGTGGACACACCATGGCAAAGAAAATCCTTCGGGCAGGATATTTCTGGTCCACAATGGAAGCCGACTGTTACCAACATTCTCGGACATGTCATAAATTCCAGATCTATGCTGATAAGGTGCATCTTCCTCCAGTCCCTCTGAATGTCTTGACAACACCTTGGCCTTTTGCAATGTGGGGCATTGATATGATCGGCGAGATCAGACCTACGGCATCCAACGGGAATCGCTTCATCCTGGTGGCGATCGATTACTTTACAAAGTGGGTTGAAGCAGCTTCCTACGCTACCGTAACCAAGAACTTCGTGGCACGGTTCATTCGACACAACCTGATCTGTCGATACGGCGTCCCGAAAAGGATCATTACGGACAATGGTACCAATCTTAATAACAAAATTATCACTGAGCTCTGCGAGCAATTCAAGATACAGCACCATAACTCTTCTCCTTACCGACCGAAGATGAACGGGGCCGTCGAAGCGGCAAATAAGAATATCAAGAAGATTGTGCAGAAGATGACAGTGACCTACAAAGATTGGCACGAAATGTTACCGTTTGCTCTTCACGGATACCGTACCTCAGCAAGAACGTCAACCGGGGCAACTCCCTTTTCCTTGGTCTATGGCATGGAGGAAGTCTTGCCTATTGAAGTCCAGATACCCTCTCTCCGGATAATGAAGGATGCAGGCTTGAGCGAAGATGACTGGATCCAGACTCGACTTGATCAATTAAACCTAATTGACGAAAAGAGACTCACTGCTATTTTTCATGGTCAAACTTATCAAAAACGGATGATCAGGGCATTTAACAAGAAAGTCCGACCACAAGAGTATCAAGTTGGGGACCTGGTAATCAAGCGCATCATTCTTCCTCAAAGTGATCCCAGGGGAAAATGGACCCCCACGTACGAAGGGCCATTTGTGGTTAAGAACATCTTCTCAGGAGGTGCGATGATTCTAACCACCATGGATGGTGACGACCTTCCTCACCCCGCCAATGCAGACATAGTAAAAAGATACTACGCGTGAATAAAAGACCCGCTAGGTTGACACACCTAGGCAAAAATAAGGGCTTCCCGGCGAACCAAAAGGGTTCGGGCAAAAATAAGGGATGAAAAATGAAAAATCTGTACACCCGACAAGTCAAAAACCTGAAAAGGCAGCTTGGGCAAAAATGGGTATCCCGGTGGACTGAAAACCCGAAAGGGCGGTCCAGGAAAAAGTTAGGGATTAAAGAGTAATACTATGTCTCATCGGATCACCTTACATCCAGAATTCAGTATCAACTATCAGGTTCAGACGGCATCGATCAATCAACTTCATCTTTAACTGAGCAGCAAAGTGATGAGACGCTTGAAGACATAAAGGCGATAGTAGAGTTGGAACCCAGTGGGACTTTTCACGTAGCTGTTTTTGTTTTCCTTTTGCACAAAATTGTATAAACTCTCTTGTTCGGCGGTGTTCTCTTACTAGGACGTCATCCTCTTGTACATAAACGCCTATTTACAGGAAAATTTCAAAATCAATACAAGTTCATCTTTTCCAGACAAATTGCCAATTGTTTTTCCTTTTTCTGTTTTGTTTTGCAAAGAACGTCCAATGTTCATTTTTGATATATGCATTTGACACTAATTGCTAACTCATAAATATTTGCATACGAAACAAAGGGTTAATTACAGGCGACATCAGAAACAGGGGCAATAATGAGTTGTCTAAGCAATCTAGTTGCTCTGTCCACCGAGGTACCAAGGTAAGTTCGACTGAAGAATGAAACCAGGATACCTTCACTCCCCGCATAGTAAGACAAGAATCAGCAATACTCTCCTCCGAGCAGAGTTGGTCTCCCATCATCCCTAAGAAGGCACAGTATCCCTAGCAAGTCAGCAACACTCTCCCCGAGCAGAGTTAGTCTACTGTCAACCTTAAGGAAGTTGGATTATCCCCAGAAGATCTCAATATTCCCCAGCGGAGTATGCAGATGTTCCTAAGCAAGCATCCCCGGCAGTCTTAATATAAGATTGTTCCCCGGAGGAATCCAGACATCCCAGTGGAGCCACTTCCCCAGTACAGTTCAAAAATCTCCCTAGGAGAGTTCAATCAATCTCCCCAGTAGGAAGCTTATCCCCAGTAGATTCTGGAAGCTTGTCCCCTACAGAGTACATATCTATCCCCGGCTTTATTCAAAGGTTATTCCTCGCCAGAGCTTATAATTGGGTTATCCTCAGCTAAATGCAACGGAAAGATCGTTCTCGATGAAGTTCTTCCTATCCCCCAGCGGAGTTCATCAATTCCCCAACAAAGCTTATCAACGATATCCCCAACGGAGTTATCATCAAACCTCAGCGAAGTATCTCTTTCCCACAGAGTAATTCTCCGCAGAGTAATATCTTCGCCAAGTTTATTCCCCAACAGAGTCATCTTCTCCTACCGGTTTATTCTTGCAACCATCATCCCCAGCGGAAACGAAGAACTCTACTCTTCAACATCAGCCCAAGATTTGACTTCCCGGCATCCGTCAAGGATTTATTTTCCCAGACGAAAATAAATTCATAAACATCACATTTCATACATCCTGCTTACATACATGATAAAGTGCATACTACACTATCTCTGAACATCATGACATCATGCATCTCATACATCATGACATTTCATACGACTGATGTTTTTCCTTTTCAGGAAAAAGGTCAATCCAAAGATGATTACTATCAACTGTCCCAATTCCAGATTCGATTCCTGTATCTAGCCAGGGCACGTATGAAGAGTTTGAAGATTCGATTCCTGTATCCAGCCAGGGCATATCTGTTGACGACTAATTCCAGATTTGATTCCTGTATCCATCCAGGGCACGTCTGAAGAGTTTGAAGATTCGATTCCTGTATCCAGCCAGGGCATATCTGTTGACGACTAATTCTAGATTCGATTCCTGTATCCAGCCAGGGGACGTCTGAAGAGTTTGAAGATTCGATTCCTGTATCCAGCCAGGGCGTATCTATTGATGACTAATTCCAGATTCGATTCCTGTATCTAGCCAGGGCACGTCTGAAGAGTTTGAAGATTCGATTCTTGTATCCAGCCAGGGCATATCTGTTGATGACTAATTCCAGATTCGTTTCCTGTATCCAGCCAGGGCACGTCTGAAGAGTTTGAAGATTCGATTCCTGTATCCAGCCAGGGCATATCTATTGATGACTAATTCCAGATTCGATTCCTGTATCTAGCCAGGGCACGTCTGAAGAGTTTGAAGATTCGATTCCTGTATCCAGCCAGGGCATATCTGTTGACGACTAATTCCAGATTCAATTCCTGTATCCAGCCAGGGCATATCTGTTGACGACTAATTCCAGATTCGATTCTTGTATCCAGCCAGGGCATATCTGAAGAGTTTGAAGATTCGATTCCTGTATCCAGCCAGGGCATATCTGTTGACGACCAATTCCAGATTTGATTCCTGTATCTAGCCAGAGCACGTTTGAAGAGTTCGAAGATGCGATTCTTGTATCCAGCCAGGGCATATTTGTTGACGACTAATTCCAGATTCGATTCCTGTATCTAGCCAGGGCACGTCTGAAGAGTTTGAAGATTCGATTCCTGTATCCATCCAGGGCATATCTGTTGACGACTAATTCCAGATTTGATTCCTGTATCTAGCCAGGGCACGTCTGAAGAGTTTGAAGATTCGATTCTTATATCCAGCCAGGGCATATCTGTTGACGACTAATTCCAGATTCGATTCCTGTATCTAGCCAGGGCACGTCTGAAGAGTTGAAGATTCGATACCTGTATCCAGCCAGGGCATATCTACATAAAGAGTTTGTAGATCAACCCCTGTAACAGGCCAGGAAACCATCTTTCTTTCTCAAAGTACGCAAGTTCTCGCTAAGGAATCTCTTACGCGATCAACACCTCCCGATGGCATCTTTAAGCCCATCTCCACCACTATCCATTACATTTCCAAATGGCATCTATAAGCCCATTCCCGACAAGGTTTTGTCACACTTCCAGATGGCATCTATAAGCCCATCCCCCTATCCATCATCTCTCCAAATGGCATCTGTAAGCCCATTCCTGACATCACATTGCTGATATTCTACTATGCGAGTGCAAATTTCTGGGCACTCTAGTGTTCAATCATCTTCCACCTTCGGATCACGAAAGGCATGCAAGCCAATCTACATCCTCAGGTCTAAGAAGATTGAACAGGGGAAACTGTTGTACCCCAAAATTTTCCCTCCCATATGCTTCAAGATTTATCAAGATCGATCTCCAAATGGTTCAAAATCTCTCAAGGGTTGCACAGTCCAATTGCCTCCTGACACAATCAAAATTAGGGTTTTGGTTCTTGCGAGGAAGTTGAGGTTTTCAAGGGTCCAATCAAGTCCCATATGCCTATATACATTGTCAAGCATCTACATGTCAAATTTCAAGGCTCACAGCATCAAATTGCATAGTCAAAAGCCCTAATTGCTTCACAGTCAATTGCAGGGGCAAAATGGTCATTTGGCAGTCAAAAGTCAAAAATTTTGGTCAACATCTTATTTTGAAGCCACAATCATCATTTGATCAAGTCTTGATCATAATTCCACAAGCATGGCTCAAAAATCATCAAGATGCAAAAAGTTACTATTTTTGGACAGTTGAAAAGTCAACTATAACTTAATCAAGGCATAACTTTTTCATGGTTCATCAGAAAAATCCCATCCAATGCTCATTTTGAAGGGGATGACATTTCCTACAACTCATCTTCACACTCCAAGTCCAAGAAATTCTCTCATAAAAAGTTACCAATTTCTACATTATAGGTCATTTTCAAAGGTCAACAAAAAGGCACTTTAAGTCAAAGACCATAACTTGAAATTGGTGAATCAAAACGACATGGGATCAAAGGAATTGGTTAGAGGACTTCAAGACCTTTCCAAAATGTCCAAGAACATGTTCATAGCTTCAAAATTGAGCAAGATATGCATTGGAGAAGTTGGGAAATTTTTGGGAATTTGCAAAAGTCAACTTTGCCTAAAACACTTCATTTTTGCTAATGGGCCTCAAATTCCTTCTTGAATCTTTTCCCAAGGCTTATGCACGACCCATTGAACTTAAAATGATTTATTTTCTTATTTTTAATTAATTAATTGAATTTTTATTAATATTAATTCATTTAATTGATTTTAATTGTAGGAAAATTCAAAAGATATGATTTTTGAATCTTTTTGTGATGCAAATACACTTAGGGCAAGCTGGCAATTCGTGTACACATCAAGGATATCAAAATCTCCATTATTGGCAAGGTTTTATCAAAGAAAAAGGTTGAAAAAGATTTGATTGGCAATCACATAATGAAACTTGAATACAATGGATTTTTGGGCCTAAAGTTGACCTAATTCTCTTCACATACAAATACTGAACCTAACCCTATTCATAAGAACGGGCAAGCTGCTGTGAAACGAGAGAACCAAATTCCAAAAGTTCAAGAAATATTTGAAAACTGAATTCTCACTTGCAGGATAATTCACACCCTTTTCTTGATTCAATCACGTTGCTGACATTCCCAAAAACAATTTGCAACCAAGAACGAGTCCTAACTCTCAAAGAATCATCCACAACAAGTCCCACGGTTTGCATATTTTTCCTTAATTGCATATCGTTATTCATGCACTTTTAATCTATTTTTTGGGTTGATTTGTGTTAATAGGAACATCCTGAAGTTATTGGTGTAATTCAATTTGACTATGGTGCTCTGAATCAAAAACCACCATTGAAGAACCTTAGGGTTTCGAAGCTTGAATTTTAGGGCTTTCCACATACAGAAAAATTGGACATTGAAACGTACATGGTTGAATTCGTCAAGGCCAGACGAATTCAACCCAATCATAGCGCCCAATTTATATGCACCCTAACTCTAATCGCTATTTTCTGTCGTTGTAGTTAGTGGGGGTTAAAAACCCCCGCTATCTTGTTTTGTTTTACAGGGAAACGAGGAAGAAGATAATAGGTGTCAGTGCGTGGTTGGGGGATTCAAAAACAGCGCGCGTTTTGGTTTCTTCAGAATATTATTTGTTTTATATATTATAATTAATTACCACTATAATATCAAAGGCGTTCGCTTGGCTTAGTGGTGGATGACTTGTCCAATGACCATTGGGACCTGGGTTCGATTCCCAGGTCCCCCAAACGCTTGTTATATCTTTTTTCATAACATAATCTCATGCAGCTTTCCAATGTGTTCCACCATGCACTTCAACCAACAATGTGCCATGTGTCTCTCAGCATACATCCAATGGCCAGGAAATGAAGAGCATGGTACTCCCTAGTCAATAAGCGTGTGGTCAATCCCCAAGGTCAACGAGACTTGCTTCTTAATGGGCCTAAGTTTCAGAATCATACCTCCATTGGGCCAACAAACCCCCCCACGGTTCACTATTTTTTTATTATTTATTTATTTTCTTTCTCTTTTTAATATATTATTATTATTAATTATTATTAACTAATAAACTAATTTTTCATAATAAATTCAGAAATCAAAATTGTAAATATTTTCATTGTTTATTATTTTTTACTATTAACTATTAATTTTGTAAATAAATACTAACCTTTAATTTAGTTTAATTTAGGTTTAATTTTAATCTTTTTCTCAATAAATAAAAATTATGTAGAATTAGGTTTTGACAATTTTCATTCATATTTTCTTAATTATCATTATTACTATTTATTAATCATTATTTTTGTACATAAAAATGTAAATTAATTAATTTAGTTAATTAGGTTAACTTTGACCTTTTTTTTATTAATAATTAAAATAAACTTAGAATTAGGGTTTTCTTTTGACTTTTAATTTCTTTTATTTTATTTTTATTAAATATTAAAAAACATAAAAAACATTTTTCTTTACATAATTAATTAGTATTAGGTTTAATTTTAATTAATTGCAAAAGGACCAAAAACTCATATTTTCTCAAAAGGGTCAAAACCCTAGGATGTCCTGATTTACTTTCCATTCGCGCGTTATTATTTATTTGATTATTATGTAACTACTTCCAAGAATGTAATAGTAATTAGGTTTACCGCTTTCTTTACTTTCGGCACTTTATCAAAATGGGTTTTTGTCTTTGGCGATGTATAGACCCGCGCCTTGTAATAGCGTAGATTCATATTTCCGTACTTTATTTTCCTCACTCTTAACTGTTAATACGCATGAAAGAATGTATGAAAATTAAAAAACAACTCGTAGCTCACAATTGCATGATCAAAGATAAATGTTAACATGAAAACAACACACAAAGCACATGCCACTTCTAGGGTACGCCTCACTCGTTGCCTTCGAACGTGGTCGTCAAGTATAGGGTGTTTTAGAGGTCGCCCTCCTGTCTAAGATCTAGTTGCCTCGAAACGGTTGCCTCGGATAAAAAGGATCTAGGACATTAGGGTTACTTCTAAGGTGTCCTACTATTGCTTCGGTGACCACATTGTCCCTATAATCGAATTGACCCGAACAACTCCAACGGTGGTGCTACCTACCTCTCAATGGTGGGATGGCACTATCTTAAGGACTCTTACACAGCCTAATTCCTTAGAGTAGGTAGATGACTCATGGGTACTTGCTCTCTTTCAAAAAAACAAACAAAACATCTTTTCACACTGACACTTTCAAAAGTTTTCAAAACAAATTTTTCATACACTCTTGAGGACAGATACAAGAGTTACCTAGAAATTTTTCAAACGAAACTTTTTCAAACTCACTCACATTTGAAAAGCAAACATCTTTTGAAAACATAAGATCAAGTACCTAAGAGCCCGTGGATAACCACGGATAGAAAGGGTGCTAATACCTTCCCTTTCTATAAATCTACCTCCCAAACCGAGAAACATTCTCAATAAGGAATTTTGCTGTGCTTTTGTCCTTTCCATGTTGGAGAAAATAAAAGACGGTGGAGACTCTTGCTTACCGCGACATTTCGCGAACCAGCTTTAAACAGTCAGTTCTATTTCCACCGATCACAAATCTCTTATGTTTTTACTGCTTTTGATTTTACTGCACCTTACTTGCAAACAGATATATGTGTCGTGACATCTCATTCGACATCACATATCTGATACCAGAATTTCAAACTTCATGTTGCATTCTTCTTCTTCTCTCTTCCACAAATGCGTCGCACGACTTAATCTTTCTCAAGACATATGCCTTCTTCTCCAATCAACATCTGATCGTCTTCCCCTTATTTGTCTTGTTTTACAACTATTATTCTCAAAGTCCTCACAACGAGTTCCAAATCTATGATTCAAACACGAAACCCTAACACTCCCCAGTGGCGACGGCGCGATGTTTTTGATGACGGTAAAAGAACCAAGGTAAGCTTATTCTCTTCTTGCTTTTCCTTCTTCTTTCCACTACTCTTCTTCTACATTTTCGTTTTCTTCTTTCTGATGCATTATTGCTTTTTCGTGTGCTCTGCGTAAGATATCGATGCTAACGCGTGCGATTGATGTGTGCGCTTTTTTTTGTACAGTTCCAGAGAAGTGTAGTTGACGATGATGAAGTATTGGGGGTTATGCAGGTTGCAAAATTGATGATGAAACCAATGAGTATTCAATATTGAATGATGGTGATGACCAGGTGATCTATAGAGGATGAAAGTTTGTTGAGGTTGTAGGTTGATGAAGATTATGCATGAGCATCAAGATGAAGATTGAATCATGTGTTGATACAAATGAAGATTGTTGCGAGTTATTAATGAAGATCTCGATGTGACTCGGAGAGAGAGAAAGTTCTTTGAGAGGATTTTTTGTGTGATCCTTCTGAAAGTTGAAGAATGAATGGAATCTGGTGAGTTTTTTAGAATGAAGAGGAATGAAGGTGATGATGCCTTATGTAGTATGTTATATTTTATTACAGGTGAAGAAATCATAGCCAATGGATTAAATGAGTTGGTTACAAGATGGAGGGATGATATTGATATAATATCAGGTTAGTTTTGATCTCAAAAATATGTTAGGTTTTTGTTATTTTTTCTGTTATAGGTAGTTTGAGCTGTTAGTTATTGATCTATTAGAGTGAGCTGGAGTTGGAATCAGTTATTGTTAGTTTTTTATGAGATGGCATTTTTTTCTAGATTCAATGAAGGTAGTTATTATGATTTTGATGATTTTCTATTAGTGACAGTATGGTTTTAAAATGGACTATTGTTTGTGGATGCATTTAACTAGTTTTAGAGATGAGGGTTAATTATTTTGAATTTTCTGAACCGATTTCTATTGCTTTGTTATTTGGATGCTTCATTCTTATAGTTTTCCCTCCTAATTTTCTGTTTGTAAACTGAGGCATGGGCTTGTGTGAGCTGCTTTTGATATGTATGCTTTATGTATGGTGCAGGTTACGTCACAACTTAATGATTGGTGAACTTATTTTCGAAGTTTAGTTTGGATAGAGATATGGACTCGATTTTCCTTTGGCTGATTTTTATTGATGCGGGATATTGGTTATTGAAACTTGGTCTTGAATGAATTTGATGTATGTGTGTTCGTATTTGATATCTTGATGTTTTTTTAATGAACTTTGATACCTTGATTAATGATGCACCTTAAACTCCAAGCAACTTGCATTTCAAGAAATCCATATTTGTACTCTAACCTTGCACTCTTGAATAATATTTTGGCAAATCAATGTTGATTCCATGTGGAATCCATAAACCAAAACCTTAAATAATGCTAATTGATCACTTGATAATATTATGAGACCCAAAATCTTTGATCAATGCCTCGATAAATCTTTGGTGGATAATAACCTTGAAAAGGAAATCTACAACATTGATGAATCAGAAACCTAATTTCACAACTTCATTGCCTTGAAAAACAACCAAAAGAATCATACTTTATTGAACATATACACTTTAGTCAGTAGTAAAACCCTAGTTTCCACGCCCACTGGACTCTTGAACCTCTGGCACTTATTGAATGCAAACATATGTTATATTAGCGCAGATAACCTAATGAAATATATGCAAATGCAATGCTAAGCCTAAGCCAGATAATAATAAATTATGAGGGAAAATTTTGGGGTGTAACAATGGGTACTCAACAGGTAGCTCAAGTTCAACAGGACACAAGGCATATTGTGAAATATGTAGTGGATAACATATGATTGTCCATTGTCTTGCAACTCCACAACAAATTGAGGAGATAAATTTTTTGAAGCAGAATAATTCATATTCTAACACCAATAATCCTGGATGGAAGAATCATTCTAACTTTTCCTGGAAAGATCAACAACAACAAGCTCCACAAAAATTAGAATGGGAGGTGGCTATTGAAAAGATGGCTGCCCACACCTGTCAATTTCAAGAAGAGACAAGGAGTAATTTGGAAGTTGAAATGGGACAGATAGCACAACAGGTAGCGCTACGAGCATAAGAAAATCAGAAAAATCATGAGAATGTTAATGTTATCAAAGCAACGAATGAGAAAGTTATTGAAGAAAAGAAAGATGAGGTAAAATTTGATGATAATATTATAGAAGTAGATCAAGAAGTGAGAGATAACAATAGAAAACAAGAAGAAGTGGTATCACCTGTGAAGCCAGCTGAAGAGAAAACTAAACCAGCAAACAAGTTGTTGTATCCATCTCGAGTGGCAAAGAAGGGCACGAAAGAGAAAGAGTTTAATAAATTTGTCCAGTTCTCCAAAAAGCTAGAGATCAATATACCATTCTTTGAAGCACTCAAGAAAATGCCTTTGTATCAAAAATTCATTAAGGAGGTATTATCAAAGAAGAGATCAACATGATGGAGATCGGTACCCTGTGATGAGAAATTGTGTGTAGTTGCACCCGAGAGGAAAATACCTGTCAAGCAGAAGGATCTGGGGTTAGCTACAATACCATGCACCATAAAAGACAGAACTTTCAAGAGGGTTATGGTTGATTCGGGCTAGTGTGATTTTAATGCCATTATCGATTTTCAAGAAGCTCGGTATTGAGAAGATAAACGGGAGTGGGACAAAATTGAAATTTGCTGATCACACCATCGAGCAGTCACATGGGAATAGTTAAATATGTATTAGTATAAATTGAAAATTTTGTTTTCCCATTTGATTTTCAGATCATAAACATACTTAAAGATGAAGAGACTCCTATCATTCTTGGTCGACCATTTATGCTGACTAGTCGATGCAATTTTGATATTGAGACAGGTAATCTGACACTGAAATCATTTGATGACAAGATAACTTGGAAGGTGCTGGAGATCAAAAAGCAGGGTGCGAGTGAAAAGATTCAAGCTTCAGCTGGTATGATCAAATTAGCAGGTGTAACACGGTGGGAGAACTGACTTAGTTGTTTTGCGTTTGATCACAAATGTTGCGGATAGCAAGAGTCGCCACCGACTTTTCTTTTATCCAAAAGGAAAGGTTGAAAAGAACAGGAAAGACCTTTGAGATGTTTTCTTGAGTTCGGGGGGTAGATTATGAAAAGGGAAGGTATTAGCACCCTTTTCATCCATAGTTATCTACGGGCCCTTAGTTGCTTGCTAGATCACTTGCTTTTGTTTGAAAATGTTCTTTGTATGGTTTTTGAAAGTATTTTGAAAAGGCGTCATCGTTTAGGCAAACTTTGTAATGATTCTCGTTCGTAAGAATGTATACAAAGTGTTGATCTTTTGAAAATGTTTCAAGTTTGAAAGATGTTTTTGAAAGTGTTGGTGTTTGTTTTGAAAATAGCAAAGATGTTTTGACTTGAAATATGAGCAAGCAACTTAGGAATATTCTACCTACTCAAAAGTCTTTCTTGTTTATTTCCTCTTTCCTTTGACATTGTTATTTTACCATGGATTGGTAAGTAACTCTATCTTTGGATGTAAAAGGGACGGGAGAGGGTCATTATATAGTCATGAATAGCAGCGTTGTAGGATATCTTTAGCATTTTCTTTAAGGGACTAACATCATTTTTGAAAGGAAACATTGATAGCATCATCGAGGGACTATGATCTTGTATGTTTGATTGTTTTTCTAAGATATCCCACATGCATAATATGGCCATTTTCATAAGGCAACAAAGTGGATTTACCCTAAGAGTGTAAGTGTGCAAGTGTATTGATTTACATGCATTGTTTTATCTTTGAATTAGGGTTTTCTAAGCATTGATTTTATCTTTCCATACAAACCCTAATTTACTAGCATTTATATATAAAGCATTAAATTGCGGAAAATAAAAATACTAAGCTATTACATCAATAGGGGAGGAGGTGTACAAATTTATAAATGAGGATTGCAAGAAAATTAAATCTAATTAACTATTACAACCATATTGAATAAATGCACAAGAATTGAATAAAAGTGTACAAATGCAAACAAAAAAAGAAATATGATTTTTGTTTGGTTTTCATGGAAAGGTTTTAACTTAAACCTAATTAAGAAAAATGGTTAATGAAAATTAAATAAAATTAACTTAAATTAAATAAGAAAAGAAATTAACAAAAAAGATTTTTTTGGGTTTTATTTATGAAAAGGTTTTAAATTAATAAAAATAATATGGATATTAATTAATTAAAATAAACCTAAGTTCTAAATTAATTTTAATTGCAAGAAAATAATATAATAGTTAAACTTAAACCTAAATATTAATTATTAAGAAAATGTTTTTGTTCTTTTAGTTTTATAAAACAAATAAACTAAATAAGTGCAAAAATAATAAATAAAATATTTTTGGATTTTTATTAATAACCATAAAAAATAATATTAATAATAATAATAATAACAATAATAATAAAGGAAAAAAGAATAAAATAAAATAAGAAAAAGAAAATAATAATGAAATTGGGCCAGGGGGTGCTGAAGTAAGTCAGGGGTCAGTAAAAGAAAGAAAAATAATCAGGCCCAAGTTGGAGGCCCAGGCGTGCTGTTTGGAAACAAAAAAAGTGAAAAAATGTGAGAAATGAGAAAAGGTAGCGCGCTGGGTGTTGAACCCACACCCTCTTGGTTACCAGCATGCTGCCTTACCACTGGGGTGGCTATATATCAGTTTATTAAAATGAAATGATAAATACATAACGTAACATGCTTCCAAGGCCTGTACTGCGTCTTTAACCTTCACCCAGTCAGAGTACCTGTAACTTCTTCATCTCTCAACAAAAATGGAAAGTACAAACATGAAAGTTGTGGCATTTCTTCCCACGAATCCAAACGTATAAATAAGTAAAGCTATAAATCCAAGATGAGTGAGAATTTTGCTGGCCCTAATTAATAACCTAAAAATTTCAGAAACTTCAACTCTAAAATTATCTAAGCTCATGCCATATAAATGCAAACTATGGATATGTAGAGCTTCGTGGCAATGGTATCTACAGTTTATCTTTGAAAATGAAAGCTTGACAATGCCTATATGAATAGTTCAAAAGTCAGAAAACTTACCTTGCAAGAGGGTATCGTGTTTTGAGTTTGAGAAGCTTTCAATGAGTTCTAGTGATTGGGTTAGCTTCCTCAAGTTCTCGGGAAGCTAATGTGATACTTGGCTTGAGCTGAAAGTGGATGAGGAGTTCTGGAGAAGTCCACTTGCAGACCCTTGTTTTTGAAAATGGAACTTGATGATGGAGGTGTTACAGTTAGGCAAAAGTACTTTGGATGGTTTGTATTTGATGTTTATAAGCTTTAGGAACCAAAAGGCTTAGAAACGCACGAGGGAGATGTTAGTTTCAAGTTTTTGGGCAGATTATGCAACAATGGAGTTTTTGTGTGTGATTCTGAGTTTTAGGGAGTTTGAGGGCTTAAGTGTGTGTGTCTTAGCTTGCAAATAGTGTCTCTATTTATAAGCAAAAGTTTTTGTGTGCTACAACAAGTCAGAATTTGAATTTACATGTTTTAGCTCAAGATTTGATTTTCTTGACAAAACAAGTTTCCACGCCTTTGTACTTGCTATTGTAGAGTGGTTGGACTTTTAAAAAGCTTGCTTCTGACTTTATGGATGGAGTGTACTTAAAGAGAACAAGTAAGGAGCTCAAGAAGCTGAATTTGTGCATAAAGCTTGCTTTACAAGAATGGAAATGGTGACTTTCTACCTAAAATGACAAAATGCTTTGGACAATGCTTGAATCAATTGGACAATTGATCAATCAAACGTGTAAACATTAAATTAAGGAGTGACAAACAATTTTGAGGCCTGAAAAGTTAATATTATGCAGCATGGCTATGGATTTGGTTCATGTTGCATCACAAATTTTGCCTTACAAAACAACTTGAAACCCTAACTTCTTGCCTTCGATTCTCCTTGCTCAAGAATGATCTCAAGGAGTTCTTGGATATTTTTGAGAGCTTGTAATGTTCTCTACGACCCCTATTTGAATCACTTTTTCAAAATCCAAATGGAATTATGTGAAACTTGGCCCAGAAGTTAGGTCAAAATCCTGACCAAAATGCTCAAAATTTCACTAAGTGTTTTAGTTTCATGACCATGATTTCATGGATTAATAACTTGAAATCCAATAATTTCTAGGAGGAGTTGTTTAAAGCAAAGTTTTAGATATCATTGAGATCTACAACTTTCATGTTGAAAGTTTCCTTTGAATCATCTTGCATCATGGTGAAAAATTGGCTCAAAGTTGTGAAACAATATGATGTTTTCAACACTTAGAAAAATTTCTAAGTTTGGAAACTTTGACTTTTCAAAATGAAATCTTGACTTTTTGATTTGTTAATGAACAAGTTTCATATTTTGACATGTTTTGATGAATTTTGATCTTTGACACTTGATTTTGACCAAAAAGTCAAAGTTTGACTTTTCAGTGTGCAGTTGACTTTTGATCAGTTGACTGAAAATCAACTATCAATCAAATGACCTTGTGCAATGTTCTGAGTCATGTCATTAGGTCAAAATGATGCAATTGAATCTTTGAGATCATATTTCCAACCAATCAACCATTTTCTAGGTCAAAAATCAGAAATTGCCCTTTCTCAGTCAAAACCCTAATTTTGACCATTTTGCCCTTTTGATGATCTGATCAAATTTCTTGAGGAATTGTAGTCCAAATTTGATAAAATGAAATATATTAGTTCATAATGTTGATATGGATAAAAAATTATGAAGTTTGACTGTAAATTGACCATAGTTGACTTTTTCCCCAATACAGTTGATTTTTAGTTCAACTAATCAATTGACTGAGCAAAAATGTGATCCAAGGCTTGAAACTTGTCATGAGAAATCTTGAGGGTCCATAATAATCCATGAAATTCATATGAGGCAATTAAAGTTCAATTAACCTTGTGCAATCTCAAACCCTAATTGCAGTCATTAGTGCTTAAGGAGGTGTCTTGAGCTGATTAACCCTTGTGCAGTCTTGTACCAAAGGAGATCTTGTGAGAAAATACTTGATAAATGAGAGGAAAAATTTTGGGGTACAACAGCTTCCCCTGTTCAATCTTCTTAAACCTGAAGAGTTAGATTGGCGGATCCGTTATTCGTGACTTGAAGGTGGAAGATGATTGGACACTAGAGCGCCCAGAAATTTGCACTCGAAGATGAATTGTGAATGGGCTTATAGATGCCATTTGGAGGAATGATGGAGATTTTCCAGAGATGGGATTGTAGATGCCATCCAAAGGTGACTGTTGACAGAAAATGGACTAACTCTGAACTTGATTTCAACTGGAAAAGAATCAGAACAAATCTTTGAAGCGATTTATCTGAAACTAAGTAGAAGTCTTGTATGTTATTCGACTGGGAAGAATCAGAATAAATCTTGGACCGATTTATTTGAACCAGAAATTTTTATTTGGAAAGTATCAGGATAAACCGTTGAGAGGTTTAAACTTGAACCAAAAGAGGTCTTGAATATTCTTTAACTAGAGAGAATCAGAGTAGATCTTTGAGCGACTTATCTGAACTAGAGAAAATGCCTACTAGGAAAGAATCAGAATAAATTGTTGAGATATTTATCTAAACCATCATGGATCTGGAGAGGAATAAGAATAAATCATTGAGAGATTTATCTGAACCAGAGAAAACGTCTACAGGAAAGAATCAGAATAAACTGTTGAGAGATTTAAACTGAACCGACAGGGATCTGAAGAAGAATCAGAATAAATCATTGAGAGATTCATCTGAACCAGAGAAAACATTTGCGGTAAAGAATCAGAATAAACCATTGAGAGATTTAAACTGAACCAGCAGGGATCTGGAGAAGAATCAGAACAAACCAGTGAGATATTTATCTAAACCAAAGAAAACATATGCGAGAAAGAATCAGAATAAACCATTGAGATATTTAAACTGAACCGGTAGGGATCTGGAGAAGAATCATAACAAATCATTTAGAGATTTATATGATCCAGAGAAGACGTTTGAACCTGAGAAAGCCTCTGCAGGAAAGAATCAGAATAAATCATTGATATATTCAAGTTGAACTAGCAGGGGTCTGAAGGAAACATCTATTATGTAGATGGTCGACCAGTCCTTTCTCGGGAATTGATCTATAATTGACTTGTTGAAAATTTGACGATAATGTTCTGTTGATTGATCGTTCCTGAAAAAGTGAAAGGTTAGTTGCATGCAACATCATTATGCATGAAATGCATGGTATAATGTTGTTTCTCAAAATAAATGAGATCGCGCTGTTTGTATCTGTGTTGTCAATGCTATGACGTATGGATTTAATGTATGGATATATTAATTGTTATGCCACAGTGTTGCTGGAGTCGGGGGAAATAAATCCCTGAGTACTGCTGGGAATGAGGAGTGTAAGTCTTCATATTTTGAAGTTGAAGTGTTTAACGGATGAGTTTCCATTTATTAGAGAAATAAACTC
Source organism: Vicia faba (assembly GCA_948472305.1). Taxonomy (NCBI): domain Eukaryota; kingdom Viridiplantae; phylum Streptophyta; class Magnoliopsida; order Fabales; family Fabaceae; genus Vicia; species Vicia faba. The sequence goes on from OX451740.1 coordinate 1,326,054,548, forward strand.
TATTGTGGAAGGGAAACTCCGTGCATTGCTTGTGGACCTCATGAAATCCTGCTGGAGAATCCTGAGAAACTGGGCGACCTTCACTGGGGAATCCTTGGAGTGGGGAAGTTTTGTTTCGTCGGGGATGTGAGAGCACTTGATACCAATAGACTGTATACTGGAGATACATTATCGACCCTGTAGTGGGACGTCCCGGTTTTCGCTCTTGCTGGAAAAGTACTTGCGGGGAATTTTATGGAATAGTCTAAAGATATTATCCTATTTCTTAAAGCCATTAGTGATTATCTTTCTATTTTCTGTTCCCCTTTTTTTTGCTCATTTGTAAACAGTAGTCACGTTCAAATGCATGTGTTCAAAAATAATCATTGAACGTTTTCGCAAACAAAACACGAAAATAAAAGAAAAACAGATAGTTTTTCACTTTCAAAGGGATATCTTTGTATTAACTTGAATAAGTATTTTTTTGTACAACGAGACGAACATTCTAGTAAGAGAATGTCGTCGTAGAATACGAAAACTGATACAAAGAAAAGATAAATATGTGAAATAATCCCATGGGGTTCCCATTCTGCTATAGCCTTTGTGTCTCTAAGCGTCTCATCCACTTGCTGCCTTGTCCGAAGTTGATTGGATTGATTAGACCCATTTGTGTTTGCCAGTCAATGCTAAAGGTTGTCTGTAGGGTGATCCAACGGGACATAGTCATACGCTTTAATTCCCTAACTTTTTCCTGGACCGCCCTTTCGGGTTTTCAGTCCACCGGGATACCCTTTTTTTCCCAAGCCGGCCTTTCAATTTTTCATCTTGCCGGGTGTACAATTTTTTTTTGTTTTATCGCTAATTTTTGCCTGAACCTTTGCTCTTCGCCGGGATGCCCTAATTTTTTCCTAGGCTAATCGACCTAGCGCATCTTTATGAAGATGTGAAAAACACAAGAAGGGGGGGTTGAATTAAAAACTTGAAATCAAAAGCGCAATGACACAGTATTTTTATCCTGGTTCGTTTGATCTCAAACTACTCTAATCCACCCGTCAAGGTGATTTCGCCTCTCTCCAACGAGGCCTTAATTCACTAATCACAAAAGGATTACAATCACTAATTTAACAACTGTTAAAGTCTTCTTGAGTACAACCATAATCCGGTTAATCTCAAGGAACACTATTTCAAAACAATTTTACAAGAATGTGTGTTGTTGTTTTTCTTACAAAAACTGTTATCACAACTGTGATAATTTACACAAGATTATAGCTTGGAAAGATGAAGAATATTGCTTGCAGCTTTGAATATCGTGAGTGGTATATATCAAAATTGTCAACAATTTTGAATACTGACTTTGTTTATATAGGCAATGAATTAACGTTGATCATCAAGCGTGTTTAATGCCATTAACTCAATTTCCATTTGGAGAAGATCCTGTCTGAAAGAAGCCGTTGGAATTGATGATGTCTTGAATGATCAGTAACGCTACAGAATCTTATCTCCTTGCCTGCTGCTGACGCTTCAGAATATTGATGACTTGGATTAACATGTTCTTGTTTAGAATCAGAGTTTATTTAGCTTAAGCGCAGGTTCTGGTCATCAATCTTCAGCGCATATTCTGATTGCTTCAGCGTGTAGCTCTTATGGCTTAACTTCTGATGTTGCTTTGGTCAGAACTTATGCATACACAAAAACATAATTTTTAGGTTGCATATTTGTTCTTTGTATTTGTTATTTGTTCTTTGTATTTGTTATCATCAAAACTCTAACCAAGGGTTGTAGAATCAAACTATGTTCTAACAATCTCCCCCTTTTTGATGATGACAAAAACTAGAATTTTCAATTAAAAATAAAGAACAAAAGGTTTAAGAGAAACTCCCCTCTGAGTTGATTACTTCCCTTAAGTTCCTTGAGCATCAGAGTTTAGCTGCATTTCCCATCAGAATTTGTACCTGTTCAAACTTCTCAAAAAGTAGAAGTTAAGCAATACAGAATGTTTGAGACTTTTGTCTCAGTAAACCATTATTAAAAATATCTTGTTTTCTCCCTCTTTTTGTAAGTTATCAAAAAGGCAATATAATCAGAACCAAAATAGTTGAATTATATTAAAAAACATGATGCAATGACAAGTTCCAGAATATAAGAGTTAAAAATTAAACGTTACAGATAAACAAATTTAAAAAGAAATCTAAGAAGGAGGGGGAAGACGTGTGAACAAAGCTTCTAGCAAGATCTTGATCTGAGTATTAGACTCTTCTTGCTTGCCCAATATGCCTCTGATTTCCTTTGTAGTGTCTTCCTGTTTATCAAGAATGCTTTTAATCTCTTTGTTCGTGTCCTCCTGCTTATCCAACCTTGCATGGATAAGAGCTTTTTCTTTCTTCAACTCTTCCAGAGTTTGTATGACTAAGGAAGGTGCTAGAGTTTCTTCAGGAGTTGGACGTTGCTCAGAGCATTCTGCAGCTTGTTCAGAGTGAACCATTTCTTCTGCTGTAATCATGTCTTCTGGAGCAGCAGTCAGGGAGAGACTTTTTGATTCTGGTTGAACTTCATCTGAAGGATGATGCTCTTTCCAGGGAGCATTATCCAGTGAGAGAATGTCTTTCTTGAATAGTTGAGTCAGAACTTGGTCTTGAAAAGCCTTCAGCTTATCACTAAAGTTTTGTTGAACCTGTTCATAACTCTGTTCCTTCAGCTTCATCGTTTCAGAACTAAGCCAGTTTCTGAATCTTGTCCACATATAATCAGAAGCAGCAGGATTAGTCATCTCTTGACTAGCATGCTTCAAAGAAATTATCCATTCCTGCATTCTTGTTTCCAAAATCAACAAATTTGTACCAACATCTGAATGGTCTGATGTGGTTTCAGTTGGTTTGGGTTTGGGAATGGTAGTTTTGAGAGATGTGGATGTTAGTCTTTCCAGCAAGATTGGATCAATGGCAAGTCTTAAGTTGTCAGCTGGACGGCTAGTAGGTGAAGGAGTGGTGGAGTCAGGTATGATGATTGGTGTAGTGGGGGTGTTTGGAGGAGTGGATTCTAGAGATGAAGGGATTTCTGGAATGTCGTGGATGGTGAGAGGCATGCGAACCGCAAGAGGTTCTGTGATTCCGAGTATTGGGATTGTATCAGAATCTGAAGGGGATTCTTCAAATTGATTTGTTGTAGCATGTTGGGGCTCTGGTTCATGGATAGCAGAAGATTAATTTTCAGAAGGTTAAGCTTCTGGTTGAGGTGAGTTGGAGTTCAGATCTTCTGGTTTTGGTATTTCTGGTTGAGGAATTTCTTATTGAGGTGATTGTGGATGAGGAGTTTCTGGTTGAGGTGATTCTGGATGAGGTATTTCTTGTTGAGGAATTTCTGTTTGTGGAGAGTGTGGTTGCGGAATTTCTGGTGTGGTATCAGAGTTTGGATTTTCTGGGAGTTGAGAATTTGGATTTTAAGATAAGGGAGCAGAAAAGTCTTGGTCAAATAAATCAATATCAGACAGAACTTTGGCAAGTTCTGGTTGGTTTTCCGGATTTGGATTTTGAGAAAGGGAGTGAGTTTCATTCAGACCTAGAGTTTCTGATGGATCAAACCCTATATCAAAGTCTTCAAATGTTTGTGGTGATGGGTTTTCTGGTTGAGAAGGCATTGCTTCAGATGTTGATACATTTATTGATTCTATAACAGTAACAGAGGGGGGATTACCTTTCTTTTTGGCAGCCTTTGGTGTCCTCTGCGATGGTCCTTCTCCTGCTGCTTTCCTTTTCTTGGTCTTCTTCAAAGCAACTTCTGGAGCAGCCTTATGCAAATCTTGTATGTTGATTTCTGGTGCAGTTCCATCTTCTTTGCAAGCATCCAGATATCTGACTATTATTTCTAGCTTGGAGCCAATCTCAGAAAATAGAGGAAAATCATCCAGAGGTATCCTTCTTGAAGTGATGGTTGCATGAGAAGTAACAGTGGGTTCCTTCTTGATATTCTCAATGATTTTCATCTTCTTCAGATTTTTAGCGTTCAGGGGCTTTCCAGCGGTTGCTTCCAATGTGCTGATTTCCTGGGCCTCAGTCAAATGTTCTATCAGCCCATTCTTTGTCAGAATATCTGATATGAGCCTTCCTAAGGGTATCCAGTCCCTCTTGGTCCGTTCGTCTTCTCTTGTTTCCTTCACACTAGTTCTAATATGATTAAACAACAAGTGTGAAAGGTTTACCTTTGTCCTCTTAGCAATGAAATAGATCAGAAATTACTGATCAATGTTGATATAATCAGGAGAGCTAGTTGGCTTCCTGTGGTTGATACACCCCAGAATGATTCTTGCCCAAATTCTATGGTGATCCTTCAAATCTCTGATTTTCCTGGAGGGTAGTCCATGAGTAAAAATTTCCCTTTCAATAGAGCTTACATCAGAGCATCTCTCAGCCATGTCAATGCATCTGACGCCTCCACCATTGTATCCAATAAGCTTTGCAATTAGGTCTTCTGTAATAACAATTTTCTTCCCCATGGCATAAGAGGTAACCTGATGATTTGAAGAAGAAGCATGTATCCAAAATTCTTTGACAAGAATGGGAAAGGTTGGCCCCAGTAGACGGTCAAAGTACTTGTTCCATCCTTGAGCAGTAACGTCTTCATACAGATTGAAGCCATTTTCTTGCAAGCTTTCAAAGTCAATAATCAGTTCTGAGAGAAGTTCTAGATTATCAATGGGTGTGAGGAGCACTCTGTAAGGTTCTTCATACTATTCCATTGAAGCAGATTCATGAGCACTGACATTTTTGACACTTGAAGAAGCCATTGTTCACACGAGATTTTGAGGAAGATGAAAAGGGGTTTTTGAAAGCAAGAACTTGAAACAATAGAAAATATTGATGAGACTAAAAAGAAGTGAATGAAAAAAGTAAAATTTGAGTTTAAATAGTTTTCTTGAAAACGTAAACAGTAAGAGAGCGAAATAATTAGTCATGATTATAAGCATTAATGACAACTGAAATTTGGGGATTTAGGAAGATACTTGAACAGTTACCCTTGACAAGTGTCTCAATGTACCCAATCAGCGTCTTTGACCTTTCGGAAAATTGAACGCGTGTTCAGCCTCAGAAAGTAGCTGATGAATGGATGACAACTGTTTGATTATGTGAACTGCACGCTTTTATCCTTGAAATGAAACGTTCAGATCTTCATGGATAGATTCTGATGCAATATGTACTTCTAAACTCTGAAGACAAGTTGATCATTAGTTCACAGAAAATAACAAAGTTCTGAAGGTTAAGATATGTAAATAAAATATTTTATTCTGGGCATAGCTTCATGCTGAGATGCTTCAGAATGAAGTTAAACCTATCTTCAGAAAGAGGTTTTGTAAAGACATCAGCCCATTGATGGTATGTGTCAATAAATTTTAAGCTAAGAATCCCTTTCTGAATATAGTCCCTAATAAAATGATGTTTTATTTATATATGCTTAGCCCTAGAATGCAAAATTGGATTCTTACTGAGACAAATAGCATAAGTATTGTCACAGAGGATATGAATGTTACTCTCAAATATGTTGAAGTCTTCAAGTTGACTTTTCATCCAGAGCATTTGCATGCTACATCCAGCAGCTGCTATGAATTCAGCTTCTACTGTTGATAGTGCTATTGCGGACTGTCTCTTGCTGGTCCATGAGATCAGATTTTCTCCCAGAAACTGGCAGCTTCCAGAAGTGCTTTTACACTCTACTCTGTCTCCAGCAAAGTCAGCGTCACAATATCCTACTAAGCTGTAATTGTTTGATTTTCTATAAAACAAACCCAGATTAGTAGTACCTTTCAGATACTTGAAAATTCACTTAACTGCTATTAGGTGAGAATCTCTAGGATCTGATTGGAATCTAGAACATAAGCAAACACTAAATAAAATGTCAGGCCTTGAAGCCGTCAGATAGAGAAGATAACCAATCATACCTCTGTAGACCTTCTGTTCTACCTTTTTACTTACCTCTTCCTTTTCCATAATGCACGTGGGGTGCATTGGAATCTTTGAGGGCTTACATTCTGAGAGATCAAATTTCTTCAGAAGTTCTCTGACTTATTTGCTTTGATGAATGTAAGTTCCTTCTGGAGTTTGGTTTATCTGAATGCCCAGAAAGAATTTGAGTTCCCCAATTAGGCTCATCTCAAACTCTGCCTGCATACATTTAGTGAACTCTCTTCCCAAAGAGGGTTTAGTAGATCCAAAGATGATGTCATCAACATAAATCTGATATACTAAAATGTCATTCTTAACTTTATTACAGAACAAGGTTGTGTCCACTTTCCCTCTGATGAATTCCTTTTCTAACAGGAAGTTACTTAGTCTTTCATACCAAGCTTTGGGAGCTTGTTTCAGACCATAGAGTGACTTCTTTAGTTTGGAAACATATTCTGGATTTTTGGAATTCTCAAACCCAGGGGGTTGGTGCACATATACCTCTTCATCTATATAGCCATTTAAGAATGCACTTTTGACATCCATCTGATATAGAGTGATGCCATTGTTTACAGCAAATGATATTAAAAGTGTGATAGATTCTAACCTGGCGATTGGAGCAAAGGTTTCTGTATAGTTTATCCCCTCTTGCTGACTATAACCTTGTGCTATCAGTCGTGCTTTGTTTCTGATGACTTCTCCTTGTTCATTCAGTTTGTTTCTGAACACCCACTTTGCTCCAATGACGTTGAATTCTTTTGGTTTGGGAACCAGATCCCATACATCATTTCTGGTGAACTGATTCAGTTCTTCCTGCATTGCCAGAATCCAGTCATTGTCCAGAAGCGCTTCATCAATTGTTGTTGGTTCAATCAGAGAGACCACTCCCATGAGGGATTCTTCAGAGTTTCTGAAAGTTGATCTTGTTCTGATTGGATCATCCTTCTTTCCCAGTATTGTATCTTCTGGGTGAGCAATTCTGCTTCTGGATATCCTTTTCTGAATTTGATTAACTAAAGGTGCTGGATTGCTTACAATAACTCTTTCTGATGTTGAGGGAGTGTCTCTGTTGAGAACTTCTGACGAGTTGTCTTCAGTATCTATGAGTTCAACTTCCATACCTGTAAGGATTTCATTCTACTTTGACTTTTGAGAGTCAAGCTTATCATCAAACCTAACACTGATTGACTCTTCAACAATCTGTGTTTCTGTATTGTATACTCTATACCCTCTTGAGCGTTCAGAGTATCCTAACATAATACACTTTTGTGCTTTAGAGTCAAACTTATTCAGATAATTTTTTGTATTCAGAATAAAGCATGTGCATCCAAATGGATGAAAATAAGAAATGTTGGGCTTTTTATTCTTCTATAATTCATATGGAGTCTTTTCCAGAATAGGTCTTATGGAGATTCTATTCTGAATGTAACATGCTGTGTTAATTGCCTCTGCCCAGAAGATCTTAGCAACGTTAATCTCGTTGATCATGGTTTTGGCTATTTCTTGCAATGTTCTGTTCTTTTGTTCTACAACTCCATTTTGTTGGGGAGTTCTAGGACAAGAGAAGTCATGCAAGATGCCTTTTTCATTAAAAAATAATTCAAAATTTTTATTTTCAAATTCCCCACCATGATCACTTCTGACTTTGACAATTCTAAGATCCTTTTCATTTGGAACTTGGTTGCAAAAGGCAACGAACATAGAGTGTGACTTGTCCTTGTGCCTTAAGAACTTTACCCATGTCCATCTTCTATAGTCATCTATGGTTACTAACCCATACTTCTTGCCACTGACTGACGCAGTTTTTACTGGTCCAAATAGGTCAATGTGCAGAAGTTTTAATGGCTTAGAGGTGGAAACAACATTTTTGGATTTGAAAGCAGGTTTTGCAAATTTTCCTTTCTGACATGCTTCACACAGAGCATCTGAGCTGAACTTTAAATTAGGAAGTCCCCTGACCAGATTGAGTTTGTTAATCTGAGATATTCTTCTCATACTAACATGCCCCAATCTTCTGTGCCAGACCCATTGCTCGTTGTTAACAGAAAGTAGGCATTTTACATTCTGACTCTTAAGTTCAGAAAGTTTTATTTTATAAATGTTGTTTTTCCTCTTTCCATTAAATAGGATAGTCCCATCTTTCTGACTAACAGCTTTGCATGAATTTTGATTAAAGATTATATCATAACCATTATCACTTAATTGACTTATGGATAACAGGTTATGCATTAATCCATCAACTAATAATAAATTATTTATAGAGGGAAGATTTTCATTACCTATTGTTCCAGAGCCAATGATATGTCCTCTCTGATTTCCTCCAAAGCCCACGTAGCCTCCAGGCTTAAGTTCCAGGCTTTGGAACATATGCCTTATTCCCGTCATGTGTCGCGAGCAGCCAGAGTACAGGTACCATGACTGGTGTCTTAGCCTTGCTTCTAAAGATATCTGCTACATGTATAATTTTATCCTTAGGTACCCACATTTTCTTGGGTCCTGATTTATTAGTTTTACCAAAATTCTGATTGAATTTTGGTTTGACAGAATAATCACTAGTTGTGTATTTTATGTCGTGTGTGTGCCCATATATAAAGTGTGATTTGAGTGGTGTGCATTTTATAACTAAGTCCATGGCCTTTTTTGGTGTAGATACCTTACCTTGATATCCTATCCCTTTTCTGCCATTTCTGCTAACTCCATAGATCATTGAAGCCATCTTGCTTCTATCTATGGTTTTAGCTAGAAACTTCTGAAAGCTGTGATCATACTCTTTGATGATCTCATCAGCATTACTGGGAGTCTCTAAGATTGTTTACTTCTGAGAGTTTTGCAAATCATTTTCTAATTTTGAAATTTTCTCTTTTAACTCAGAATTCTCTAATCTGAGACTCTCAGACTTTTCAGAGTCAGAGGCAAGATTCCTTTTCAGGTTCTTGAATTTGACTCTGATTTGCTGATACCTTTCCAGAATTTCATTTAGACTTTCTGCAAGTTCAACCTTAGTAAAATTTATGGTAAAATCAAGAAATACCTCTTCAGTGTCTGATTCTGAGTCTGAACCAGAAGCTTCACTGTCTTCTGATACGTTTGCCATGAGAGCTACGTTTTCTCTTTCATCATCTGATTCTGAATCAGCTTCAGAGGTGTCAGAATCATCCCATGTAGCCATGAGGATTTTCTTTTATTCCTTGAAGAACTTCTTTTTGGGCTTCTCCTTCTGAAGCTTTGGGCAGTCACTTTTGTAGTGTCCTTGCTCGTTATACTCATAGCAGATGATGTCCTTGTTATTTGGATTTTTGTATCCTGAAGAACCTTCAGATCTTCTGTGTCCTGAGGAAGACTCATACTTTCTGTATCTGGATGAGGATTCATTCTGATTCTCTGATCTTCTAGGATTTCCGAACTTCCTTTGTCTTTGCTTCCACAGTTGGTTCACCCTTCCGGAGAGGAGAGACAATTCATCTTCTTTTGATAAGGATCCATCATAAGTTTCTTCCACAGCCTGCAAAACCTTAGAGTCATATTTTCTGTTAGATTGTAAAGCTAGTGGCTTACCTATATTTTGAGGCTCATCTTCTTCTAGCTCTATCTCGTGACTTCTAAGGGAGCTAACAAGTTCCTCCAGAGATATTTTGTTGAGATCTTTGGCTAGCTTAAGTGTTGTGACCATTGGCCTCCATTTCTTGGGCAAGCTTCTGATGATCTTCTTAACATGATCAACAGTAGAATACCTTTTGTCAAGAACCTTCAGTCCAACAACAAGGATTTGGAATCTTGAAAATATAGTTTCTATTGATTCACTATCTTCCATCTTGAATGCCTCATACTTCTGAATGAGTGTCAGGGCCTTGGTTTCTTTGACTTGAATGTTGCCTTCATGCGTCATTCTCAGAGAGTCAAACATGTTCTTAGTAGTCTCTTTGTTTGATATTTTCTCATATTCTGAGTATGAGATGGCGCTGAGGAGTATTGTTCTGGCCTTGTGGTGGTTTCTGAATTCACGCTTTTGCTGGTCAGACATCATTTTTTTGTCTATCCTCTGACCACGTCCATCCACTGGGTGCGTGTATCCATCAGTCACCATGTCCCACAGATCAGCATCATGGGCCAGAAAGAAACTCTCAATTATGTCTTTCCAGTAGTCAAAGTTTTCTCCATCAAATACTGGAGGTTTTCCATTAAATCTGTCCTTGTCTTCATGGTTGTCATTGCTGATGTTTTGGCTTGGTCCCACCATAGTGTTTTTCTGAAGCTTGGATCTTGTACTGACACGGTTAAGTGTTTAAGCTTAGAACCAGGTGCTCTGATGCCAATTGAATATGTGAAAAACACAAGAAGGGGGGTTGAATTGAAAACTTGAAATCAAAAGCGCAATGACACAGTATTTTTATCCTGGTTCGTTTGATCTCAAACTACTCCAGTCCACCCGTCAAGGTGATTTCGCCTCTCTCCAACGAGGTCTTAATTCACTAATCACAAAAGGATTATAATTAATACTTTAACAATTGTTAAAGTCTTCTTGAGTACAACCACAATCCGGTTAATCTCAAGAAACATTGTTTCAAAACAATTTTACACGAATGTGTGTTGTTGTTTTTCTTACAAAAACTGTTATCACAACTGTGATAATTTAAACAAGATTATAGCTTGGAAAGATGAAGAATATTGCTTGCAGCTTTAAATATCGTGAGTGGTATATATCAAAATTGTCAACGATTTTGAATACTGACTTTGTTTATATAGGTAATGAATTAACGTTGATCATCAAGCGTGTTTAATGCCATTAACTCAATTTCCATTTGGAGAAGATCTTGTCTGAAAGAAGCCGTTGGAATTGATGTTGTCTTGAACGATCAGTAACGCTTCAGAATCTTATCTCCTTTCCTACTGTTGACGCTTCAGAATATTGATGACTTGGATTAACATGTTCTTGTTCAGAATCAGAGTTTATTTAGCTTAAGCGCAGGTTCTGGTCATCAATCTTCAGCGCATATTCTAATTGCTTCAGCGTGTAGCTCTTATGGATTAACTTCTGATGCTGCTTTGGTCAGAACTTCTGCATACACAAAAACATAATTTTTAGGGTGCATATTTGTTCTTTGTATTTGTTATTTGTTCTTTGTATTTGTTATCATCAAAACTCTAACCAAGGGTTGTAGAATCAAACTATGTTCTAACACTTTATTCATGTGTAGTATCTTTTGATTATGTCCGCGTTCACAGGGTGCAGAAGGTCGTCGCCATCCATAGTGGTTAAGATCATTGCTCCACCAGAGAATATGCTTTTTTACAAATGGTCCTTCGTATGTAGGAGTCCATTTTCCCCTGGGATCACCTCGTGGCAATATGATACGCTTGATTACCAAGTTCAACTGGTCAAGTCGAGTTTGAATCCATTCATCTTCACTCAGCCCTGCATCTTTTATGATTCTCAGAGAAGGTATTTGGACCTCAATTGGTAGGACGGCTTCCATACCGTATACCAAAGAGAAAGGAGTTTCCCCCGTTGACGTACGCGCTGTAGTACGGTAACCATGGAGAGCAAATGGTAACATCTAATGCCAGTCCTTGTAGGTCACTGTTATTTTTTGTATGATCTTCTTGATGTTTTTATTTGCGGCTTCGACAACACCATTCATCTTTGGCCGGTAAGAAGAAGAATTATGGTGTTGGATCTTGAATTGCACGCATAGTGGGGTGATCATAGTATTATTGAGATTTATACCATTGTCTGTGATGATTCTCTCCAGGATACCGTATCGACAGATGAGATTCTATTTGATGAATCGGGCCACAACATTCTTGGTAACAGAAGCAAAAGAAGTTGCCTCAACCCACTTCGTGAAATAGTCAATGGCCACAAAGATGAAGCGGTGTCCATTAGAAGCTGTAGGTTTGACTTCTCCGATCATGTTAATGCCCCACATCGCGAATGGCCAGGAAGCAGTCAGGATGTTTAGAGGAACTGGAGGCACATGTACTTTGTCAACATAGATCTGACACTTGTGACAGGTTCGTGAATGCTGATGGAAATCTACTTCCATGGTAGACCAGTAGTACCCCTCCCGTAGGATCTTTTTAGCCATCGTGTGCCCACTAGAATGGGTGCAAAAAGTGCCTTCATGTAGATCAACCATGATCTTGTCCACCTCAACCTTGTCTATGCAACGAATCAAAGTAGATTCACGGTTGCGCTTGTAGAGAATGTCATTACTGAGGAAGAACTTAGCAGAGAATCTTCTCAACAACTTCTTATCATTGACTGAAGCTCCCTCTGGATACTCTTGGGCCTCGAGATACCTCTTAACTTCATGGAACCAAGCCTTGCCCACTATCTCTTCAGTATCAATCTCTTGACAGTAAGTTGGTTCATCCATCCGCTCAATGGTGATCTGGGGAGCCTCGTTACCCCACTTGAATTTAAACATGGATGACATAGTGGCTAGCGCGTTTGCTAGTTGATTTTCCTCTCGTGGAAAATGCTCAAAGGTAATTTCCTCGAAATATGGGATTAATGTCAACACATGTTCTTTGTAGGGGATGAGATTAGGGTGCTTCGTGTCCCATTCTCCTTTGATATGACTAATGACTAAGGCTGAATGTCCAAATACACTTAAGGATTTGATTCCCAAATATATGGCAGCTTTGAGACCCAAAATACACGCTTCATATTCCGCCATATTATTGGTACAGTTGAAACAAGGTCTTACAGTGAAGGCAGTATGACATCCTTCAAGGGATATGATTACAGCACATATGCCATTGTCGAGTGCGTTGGAGGCTCCGTCAAAAACCATGGTCCATCAGGATCCTTGTTCAGGTCCGTCATATGGTCTAAATTATTCATAATTTTTTACCATCATGATGTCTTCATCTGGGAACTCGAATTTCATGGACTGATAGTCATCCACAGCCTGATGAGCATGGTGATCGGCTAACACATTTCCCTTTATTTCTTTTTGGGTGGTGTACTGAATGTCATACTCAGTCAAGATCATCTGCCATCTTGCTATTCTCCCAGAGAGGGCATGCTTCTCGAATATGTATTTAATTGGATCCATGTTGGATATTGTGATACGGTGGGAGAACTGACTTGAGGTTTTGCGTTTGTTTTCGCAAATGTTTCGGTTGAGCAAGAGTCGCCATCGACTTTTTATTTTATCCTAAGGAAAGGTTAAAAAGCACAGCAAAAAAACCTTTGAGATGTTTTCTTGGGTTCGGGGAGTAGATTATAGAAAGGGAAGGTATTAGCACCCTTTCTATCCATGGTTATCCATGGGCTCTTAGTTACTTGCTTAGATCAACTTGCCTTGATTATCAATTGTTTGAAATGGTGCTTTGTGTGTGGGTTTGAAAAATGTTTTGAAAAGAGGCCAATGTGGTGGCAACCTTTGTAATGATCCATGTTGGGATGTATACAAAGGTGTATGTCTTTTGAAAAGTTTTCAATGTTTTTTTGAAAATTGTTTTGAAAGTGTGTTGTGAAGTGTGGTTTTGAAAAATAGGCAAGTGTTTTTGTTTTGCAAGTTGGCAAGTAACCAAGAGCTATCTACCCTAAATTCTCAAAGATCTTTGCTATGTTTTAACCCTTTTAACAATTTTGTTCCACCATTGTATTTGGTGGACAATCTTGTGTTAGGATGTGAACGGGACGGGCGCGGGTCATCATTTAGACCATGATTGCAATGGTGCCAAGTGTCTTTGGGCAATTTTTCCTTTAAGGGATTGATCATTTTTAGGCAACTTTTGAAAGCGTCATCGAGGGACTATGATCATTCGATTGTTTTGTTTTTGCCAAAGACACCTAACATGCAACATGGCCCATTATCGAAGGCAACAAGTGGAGTACCCTAGGGGTGCAAGTGTGATTAGTGTTGTCCATTTTCATGCTTTGTTCTTGGAATTAGGTCAAACTATTTGTCGTTTTTGATTTGCATACAAACCCTAAGTCTATCATGGTATATTTAGAAAGCTTTTAAATGCGAAATTTAAAATCCTAAACTATTACAACATAATTATGGGATGGGGGTACAAATGTTCAAATGGGGATATTTTATCAAGAAATTAAATCTAAACTATTACATCCAAATTGAATTATACAAATTAATTAATTGCACAATAATTAAATAAAATACAATAAATATGCAAGATGCAAAAAAATGATTTTTATATGTATGTAAAAAGTATTTTTTTTATGTGTCAAATAAACAAAAATAAAAAGGAATAATTTTGGATATTTTTACATTTTAGGGCAAAACCCTAATTTTCTAAGTAAGAAGTATTTATTATTTAATATATGCAATATTTATTAATTATGTACCCAAAAAATAAATAAAAAGAAAGTATATTGTAAAAAAGTATTTTTGAGGTTAAATATTAGTAAAAATAAAAATGTATTATTTTTATGTTTTTATCCTAAATATTCTAATAAGTATATAAGTATTTATAATATTTACTAAATATATTAAATATGTACAAAAATAAAATATTTAATATTTACAAAAAAAGTATATTTTTTTATAAAATGTTTTCAAAAGATAAAATAAAATAAAATCAGAAAATAGAATGTATTTGTATTATTTTAAGTATTTTAAGTAAAAGTATATTTATGTTTATTTACATATAAAACTAAATGAAACAAAATAAATATCAAATAAAATGCAAAAAATGTGAGAAAAATATTTTTAATATTTTTTATGCTTTGACAAAAATAAACAAGTCAGAAACAAAAATCAAAAGTCAAAAATAATGAAAATAAAACACAATGGGCCAAGGGGGTGCATGTGTAAAAAGATGGTGCAAATAGAAAAAAGAAACAAGCCCAGCCCAAAGCAAGCTTGTCTTCAACCTCCAGACAGTTTCAAATGAAAAAACGCGCGCTTCCTTCCATCCCTGTTATCTCTTGATTCCTTGATTTTTAACAAAAACTTACAACACAAACATTATAGAGCATCATGTCACGAGTTCATACATATAAAAAACTTGATCTAACTCTCAGAAATGAGAGAGAATTTCTTCTCCCCCAATTTCTGACCTAAGTTTTTGTCAATGTTCAGGTCTTAAATTCTTTTAGCATATGCAATATAAATGGAAAGTGAGGATATGGGTGGCTTCAGGGACATGAGTATGACATTTTTCATTCATAAACCTAAACCTAAATCTTCCTAGATTGAGAGATAGAAGTCCATGAACTTACCTGTTCAGCTTGGATCGTGTATGACAATGGAGGTACTTTCAAGGCAATGTGAGGACTTGTACAGCTTGCTTGAAGTTCAGGGATGCTTCTCCAACCCTTAGCTTGCTTGGAAACTAAATGAATCGAGCTATAGAAGTCAACCTGCAAAACAGAAAAAGTGAAAATGGTGAAGTTGGTTAGAGGTGTTACAGTCTGTAGCTAGGGCTTGGAATAGTTTGTATGGATGTTATGGAAGGTGTATGAAGTGGTTTGGATGAAAATGCACGATGGAAATGAGCTGTGCCACTCAATCTGCAGGGATGCCCTGTTTTGTGCAGCAAAATGGTGTTTCTATGTTTGGGGAGGTATTGAAGGTGGTTGGCTCGTGTTTCAGCTCAGTTGTGATGTTTGGAATGTGTTCAATAAGTTTGCTTAAGCTTGTGTTGACAGGAATGAGAGTTGTTGTTAGTTATGCAATTTTTCTTCTATCTTAAGCAAAAAATGACAAGTTGGTTTACAAGCTTATGCAGGCCCCCTAAACATGCTGCAAAGCTTTGTCTTGATCAATGGGATATGTCTAATAACTTGTGCCTCAGAGATTTGCATTGCACCTCTTGGATTGTAAACTTGACATAAAGTGTAACTTTACAAAAATGGATAACTTGCTTTTTCTAATTAAGGCTTAATTCTTCATGCAATGACCAAATGCACAAAATAATGTCTTGGCACAATGGTTTGGCATTTATTTATTGAGTGTAAATGATATTAGAGGCCTGTAATGTAGCTTGCACATGCTGAGTTTGAAACTGCACAAGTTATGAACATGCATTTGGCCAAGAATCAAAGTGACTTTTGCCCATCTTCACAAATTCGATTCTCCCTAACCACAAGGGTGTTTGAGAAGTTCTTGGACATTTTGGAAAGCTTGGAATGTGTACTACAATACATCTTTGTAATGCAATTTGAAATTCCAAGTGGAAGCATGTGAAAAGTGACCATGAAGTTGGGCAAAAATCCTGCCTAGAATAGGTCAAAAATTTTCTAAGTTAAGAATGTTTTGCACCCTTGTTCCAAAAATCATAACTTGAGCTACAAGCTTCTTTTGAGTAAACTTTGTGAATCAAAGTTGTAGATTTTTCAATGGACTATAACTTTCATGTTTTGAGTTTTCCTTGAATCCAAATGTATCTTGATGAGAAAGTGGGACAAAGTTAGGAAAAAATTAGGGATTTTCATAACTTAGAAAAATTCTAAGTTATGAAAATTCTTCATTTCAAACCCTAATTTGTAATTTTTGATTTCTTGATGAACAAGTTTCATAATTTGATATGTCTTGATGAAAAATGAATCTTGACACTTGATTTTGACCAAAAAGTCAAAGTTTGACTTTTCAGTATACAGTCAAATTTTGCTCAGTTGACTGGAAAATTCATCTGTCAATCTTGTGTATTTGGGATCTTTTGAATTTGTTGAACATGTAAAGACAATTCCATGGGGTCCTTGAGTCCATATGTGAGCTTGGTTTTCCATTGGTTAGGTCAAACAGTCAAAAATTGCCTTTGTGCAGTCAAAACCCTAAAAATGACCATTTTGGCCTTTTGGTGATCTGATCAAATTTCTTGTGGAATTGTGATCCAAACTTGACCAAATGGTTCATATGAGTTCAATATGCTGATGTGGGTCAAAAATCATGAGGTTTGACTGTCAATTGACCACAGTTGACTTTTTCCCCAATATAGTTGATTTTTAGGTCAACTGTCCAATTGACTGGGCAAAGATTGGAATCAAGGCTTGAAACTTGGTATGGATAAACTTGTGAGTCCAACATGAAGCATGAAAGTCATCTTGGGCCTTTTAGGTCAAAACATCTTTGTGCAAACACAAACCCTAATTTGGGTCAACAGTGCAAGGAGGAGTCTTGAGCAGAGCAAACCCTAGCTGGATCTTGAGCTCCAAGGGTCTTGTGGTGAGAAAATGTTGAGGAAATGGGAGGGAAAATTTTGGGGTACAACAGATATCAACAAGGTAGTATGGGTCAACTTATACTGTCTTAGCCGGCGAGCAGCCCACGCTAGAGTGCGGCAAGTTTTCTCGAGCAGTGAATATCTGGTTTCACAGTCGGTAAACTTTTTGCTC
This sequence comes from Vicia faba, assembly GCA_948472305.1. Classification (NCBI taxonomy): domain Eukaryota; kingdom Viridiplantae; phylum Streptophyta; class Magnoliopsida; order Fabales; family Fabaceae; genus Vicia; species Vicia faba. The sequence goes on from OX451740.1 coordinate 1,326,071,771, forward strand.
AGGTAGTATATTGCATGTTCTTTTTGGACAGACTCGTCATGCTGCCCCAGCACACACCCCATTGAATTTTCCAAGACGGTTAGATACATGATCAAAGGTCTTCCTTCGACTGGCGGCATCAAAACAAGAGGCTCTTGAAGGTACTATTTGATCTTGTCGAAGGCAGCCTGGCAGACGTCATTCCATCTGACTACTTGATCTTTCTTCAGTAACTTGAAGATTGGTTCACAAGTCGCAGTTAGATGAGAAATTAATCTGGCGATGTACTTTAGTCGTCCTAAGAGTCCTCTGACTTCCTTCTAGGTGCGAGGAGCAGGCATTTCTTGTATTGCTTTTACCTTTGTAGGGTCCACTTCGATACCTTTACCGATGACGATGAAGCCTAGGAGTTTACCGGACCTCACTCTGAATATGCATTTACTTGGGTTCAACCTTAGCTTGTATTTCTTCATTCTTTCAAACAGTTTCTACAGATGGTCAAGATGTTCCTCTTCAGTTTGAGATCTGGCTATCATGTCATCCACGTAGACCTCTATTTCGTGATGGATCATATCGTGAAATAGAGTTACCATGGCGCGCTAATAAGTTTCCCCAGCATTTTTTAAACCGAATGGCATAACTTTGTAACAAAACGTGTCCCACTGTGTGATGAAGGTCATTTTCTCCATGTCCTCAGGTGCCATTTTGATTTGATTATAGCCTGAGAAACCATCCATAAATGAGAACACTTTATGCTGTGCAGTATTGTCAACCAGAATATCGATATGGGGAAGCGGGAAATCATCCTTAGGGCTTGTCCTATTCAAATCTCTGTAATCCACACACATGCGTACTTTACGGTCCTTTTTAGGCACTGGAACAACATTGGTGACCCATTGTGGATAGGATGTGACAGCTAAGAATCTGGCATTGAATTATTTCATGACTTCAATCTTGATCTTCTCTGACATGTCTGGCCGCATAAGACGGACTTTCTATTTTACTGGAGGGCATTCTTCTTTTGTCGGTAGACAATGGACCATGATATCAGCGTCAAGTCCTGGCATGTCTTCGTATAACTAAGCAAATACCTCAACATAGTCATGTAGTAACTGAGTTAAGCGCTTCTTGACACTCGGTTCCAGATTGGAACCTACCTTGACTTCTTTCTTGTCTTGTTCGGTACCTAAGTTAACCGTGTCAACCAGTTCTTCATGGGGCTGTATGGTCCTTTCTTCCTGTTGTAGTAACCTGGCTAGTTCCCCTGGCACTTCACAATCTTCCTCACCTTCGTCTTCGGCTTGGTAGATCGTAATTTCAGAGTCACAATAGGCCATAGCAGAATCGTTACCTATGGGATCCTGAGTGGATGTGGAGCTGCATTTTGATATGTGAGTGTGTGTAAGAGCATAGCTATCTTTGAAAAATAAAAATGTAGAAAAATAAGAACAAAGAGCATAAAGTTTGCATGCAAAAATGTCCACGATTCATTGATGACATATGAAAATGAGGTAGCAACCCTCACAAATGGACTGTTGTGCCTCGGGAAAGACACAAGGTATTAAAAGTCTCAATTGTTTAATTATTACAAGTCCGACAAAAATTTAAAGACAATTAATGTTGGATAAAAGTAATAGGGACAAATTCTTTGGCTTCCCAGTTGTTGAGTCTTCCATTGATAGTTGGGAAAATCCATTCTTCCAGGTCACAGCTGTCATAACTATCCTCCACTGCGTTGATTCCATGGTTGTTGATCCGCAAAGGTGGTCCCCCGGCACGAGCACGACGAATGGCTTTTTGGGCTCCTGAAGTAAAACCCAAACCAAATTTGTCAAATTTGTAGGGGATATCCGGGAGTTGGCCCCAAATAGTACACCCACCTTCTTCGACTACTGCCTTGGCATCTTTCAGAGAAGCTATCTTTAGCGGAGGTCTGGTAATCTTCGGGACTTGGGAAATAGTCTTGGTTGTCGCAATTGTTTGTGGGACTTCCTCGAAATGCTGATACGGAGTTTCGATGAATTCACCATCCATTTCCATATATCTGAAGGAGTTCAGGTGACTGACCATATATTCCTCCTCTCCATGAACAATGATTATTTTTCCCTTGGTTGGGTTTTTCAACATCTGATGTAATATAGAGGTGACGGCATCAGCGTTATGAATCCAAGGTCGGCCCAATAAACAGGAATAGGAAGGACGAATATCCATCACATAGAAAGTTGAATCAAAGGTTTGAGTTCCAACTTTAATGGGGATGTCCACCTCCCCGTGCACCATTCTCTTCGAACCGTCGAAGGCCCTTACCACTATGTTTCTAGGCTTTAAGGTCAAACCTTCACAGTCTAGTCTATCCAGAGATTTCTTAGGCAGCACATTCAATGATGAACCAGTATCTACCAGGACATGGGCCAAAGTGATACCCCTGTAATCGACAGAGACATGCAACGCCTCATTGTGTTTCCTCCCTCTAGGTGTAAGATCAGCATCAGAAAAGCCCAAACCATTGTCAGCTGTCAAACTGGCCACACAATCTTCGAATTAGTCAGCAGAGGTTTCATGTGGCACATGGGCAGTTTTAAGAAATTTCACCAAGGCCTTCGCATGAGCTTCAGAACACAACAGTAAAGCTAGCATATAAATCTTTGAAGGGGTTTTCCCTAGATGTTCGACTACATTGTAGTCGCTTCTTTTTATAATTTTCAAAATTTATTCCATCTCCTTCTTAGAAGCCTCTGGGATAGATATTGATTGCGCCTTCATCCAGATAGATTCAACCAAAATGCCTTTGCCCCGAGTCTTGGTCGACTCGATGATAGGAGTGTCAGTAGGGGTAACTGTGATCGGTGGAAATAGAACTAACTGTTTTGGAATGTTGGTACGCGTTTGCGTTTAGCAAAATGTCGCGGTAAGCAAGAGTCACCACCGTCTTTTATTTTCTCCAACAAGGAAAGGACAAAAGCACAGCAAAATTCCTTTTCGAGATGTTTCTCAGTTCAGGAGGTAGATTATAGAAAGGGAAGGTGTTAGCACCCTTTATATCTGTGGTTATCCACGGGCTCTTAGGTACTTGCTCACTATGTTTTCAAAATGTTTTGCTTTTCTTGTGTTTGTGGGTTTTGAAAAAAAAGTTTGTTTAAAAACTTCGATTTAACTCTTGTATCTGTCCTCAAGAGTGTATGAAGTGTTGTTTGAAAACTTTTGTCAAAAAATTGTAGGTGTGAAAAGTATTTTTGTTTTGAAAGAGCAAGTACCTGAGAACCTCTACCTACTCAAAAGAAATTAAGCTGTGTAAATGTCCTTTAGACAGTACTATCCCACTATTGAGAAGTAGGTAGCACCGTCGTTGGAGTTATTCGGGTCAATTCGATTATAGGGACATGTGGTCACCAAAGCAATAGTAGGACGCCTTAGCGGTAACCCTAATGTCTTAGATCTTTTTTATCCGAGGCAACCTTTTCGAGGCAACTTTGATCTTTAGACAGGAGGTCGACCTCTAAAACACCCTATACTCAATGACCACGTCGAGGCAACCAAGTGAGGAGTACCCTAGGAGTGGCATGTGCGAGTGTGTCAGGTTTCAGTTAAGTTATCTTTGTACATGTTATGGTGAGCTACAATTGATTTTAATTTCAGAGAAGTCTTGTCATGCATAGCCTAGTTAGCATACGTCTAGCAGTTAATAGTTTGCGGAAAATAAATCTACGCTATTACAAGGCGTCGGGTATTTACATCGCCAAAAACAAACCCTTGGAAAATTAAATGCGAGAAAATTAAAGAAAGCGATAAATAGGTCCTAATTAAAGCTATTACATCCTCAGAACAATTACATAAATATGGATCAAAAATTAATAAATCAAACATACGCGCGAGAGAAAAATGAATCGGAGAAGTCCTTAGGGTTTTGACCCTTTTTTGAGAAAGAATGAAATTGAATTAAATTAAATTAAACCTAATTAATTAATAAAATAAAAAAGATGTTTTTGAGGGTTTATGTTTTAAGGAAATAAAATCAAAAGGATTAAAATTGTCAAAAGAAACCCTAATTTTATGTTGATTTTAAATTATTGAGAAAAAGTTAAAATTAACCCTAGTTAAACTAAATTAATTTGTTAGTATTTATTTACAAAAATAACTAATTAAGGGTGAAATTAATAATAATAAAAAAATATTATTTTCTGAATTTATTATGAAAAATTAATTTGGTTAATTTAAGTAATAATAATAATTATAGTAAATAATTAGAATAAAAGAAAATAAAAATAGAAGAGAAAAGGAATAAACTTGAAGGGGTGTTGGGCCAAATTCTGGAGGTGTGTGATGCAATTTTCAGGCCCACTGACTCAAGCCTGTTTGACTTTCTGGCTTGTCTATGCGTTGGTTGACTGAGGAGTATGGTGGTCATCATCTCATGATCCTTGGATTTATGCCTGAAGCCACATGGCGCGTTAATGTTTGGAGGTACATGGTAAACCTTCTTTTGAAACCTGCATGGGATTATGTGAAAGAAAATAACAACAATAATTTTGGGGGACCTGGGATTCGAACCCAGGTCCCAAAGCTTATTAGACGCTTGCCCAACCACTCCACCACGCTGCCTCAATTGTCATTGGAATAACAAGTGTTAATTATATTAACAAACAAATAAACATGCCCGAAAACAAAATAAAGTGCGCGATTTTTCAAACCAACCACTCAGAGGCTAACACCTCATCATCTTCTTCGTTGTTCTGCAAAAATAAACATTAGATAGCAGGGGTTTTTAACCCCCACAAACTATGGCAAGGAATAATAGCGAATAGAGATACAATGCACATAAATATTTCGCGAGGGTGGCATCATGTTCGTCTGATTCTCACGATTCCAACCATGGGTCTCACAAGTCTTAATTTTTCCTGGATTGCAAAGCCCCAATTCAAAACTTATGAACCCTAAAAATTCAACTATGGCATCTTGTGATTTAGGGAGTTTCAGTTCAATTAGGTTATACCATTAGCTTCATATGATTACTAACAATGCAAAACAATCAAGAAATCATGTTAAATGCTCATGAATTAAGAGTTACGATTATGGATGAAATGTGCAAACCGTGGTTCTGTTCTCAGTGATTTCTTGAGCTTTGAAGCTAGAATTTGATTGTAACACGTTCTGGGAACCTCCTGCAGTGTATTAGAATCAACAAAAGTCTTTAAATTGCCCTAGAATGCAAAAGTCAGTTTGCAATTTTCTTGGAATTTTTTTCAATATGCTATGGCTTTGTCTGCAGCTTTCTCACGTGTATGAGTTAGGGTTTACTTGCATATATATAGAGGAATGGAATTAGGTCAAAATCATGAGCAAGAATCCATTGCAATGATGATTTGATCTTTGATTGAAAATCAAATCTTTTTGCATTTTCATGATTGAACAAAGTTGCCAATTTTGGAGATTTTGCATCTTTGATTTGGTGCACGAAATTTCTAGCATATCTTGACCATATTTGCTTCACAAAAAGATTGAAAAACCAAATCTTCTATTTTCCTACAATTTAAATTAATTAAATGAATTAATATTAATTAAAAAATCCAATTAATTAATAAAAATAAGAAAATAAATTCAATTAAGCTTGATGGGTCGTGCATAGGCCATGGATGAAGTTTCAAGAAGAGATTTGAGGCCCATTAGTAAAAATAAGGTGTTTTGAGCAAAGTTGACTTTTGCAAATTCATAAAAATTTCCCAACTTCTCCAATGCACAACTTGCTCAATTTTGATCATATGAACATGTTCTTGGATATTTTGGAAAGGTCTTGAAGTCCTCTAACCAATGCCTTTGGTCCCATGTCATTTGGATTTACCAATCGCAAGTTATGGTCTTTGACTTAAAGTGCATTTTTGTTGACTTTTGAATTTGACCTATAATGTAGAAATTGATCACTTTTTGTGAGAGCATTTCTTGGACTTGGAATGTGAAGATGGATTGTAGGAAATGTCATCCCCTTAAAAATGAGCATTGGATGGAATTTTTATGATAAACCATGAAAAAGTTATGCCCTGGTCAAGATACAGTTGACTTTTCTGCTGTCTAAAAATAGTAACTTTTTGCATCTTGATGATTTTTGAGCTATCCTTGTGGAATCATGATCAAGACTTCATCAAATGATGATTGTGGACTCAAAATAAGATGTTGACCAAAAATTATGACTTTTGACTGAAAAATGACCATTTTGCCCTTGCAGTTGACTGTGGATCAAATGGAGCTTTTGACTGTGCAAATTGGCATTGTGAGTCTTGAAACTTGGCATGTAGGTGCTTGAAAATGTATATGGGCCTATGAGACTTGATTGAACCATTGAAAATCTCAAATTCCTTGAAAGAACCAAAACCCTAATTTCAGATGGCTTAGGAGCTAGTTGGATTGTGCAACCCTTGAGCAAACTTGAACCATTTGAGGATGATTCTTGACAAACCTTGAAGAATATGGGAGAGCAAATTTTGGGGTACAACAGTTTCCCCTGTTCAATCTTCTTAAACCTGAGGATGTAGATTGGCTTGCGTGCCTTTCGTGATCCGAAGGTGGAAGATGATTGAACACTAGAGTGCCCAGAAATTTGCACTCGCATAGCGTAGTATCAGCAATGTGATGTCGGGAATGGGCTTACAGATGCCATTTGGAAAGATGATGGATAGGAGGATGGGCTTATAGATGCCATCTGGAGATTGTTGGTAGAAGGATGGGCTTATAGATGCCATCTGGAGATCCTTTGTTGAATTGTAACTTGGTAGGTTGAAAGAAGGAACCTGTGTAGGGTTGCCTGATGATGAGTCTGTGTAAAACTGCATCTTGGAAGAGAAGGAACCGGTGTAGGGTTGCTTCATGATGGTCAAGTAGATAGTTGTCCTGTCTGGTTTCAGGTATAAATCTACAATCAGTCGTCCACAGATATTTCCTGGCTAGTTACAGGTGTTGATCTGGAACTTAAGAGAGGTGGGTCAAGGAGATAGTTGTCCTGGCTGGTTTCAGGTATTAATCTCTGACTTTAGAAAGAAAGATAGTTTTCCTGGCTTGCTACAGGTATTAATCTTCAATCTCTTCAGTGTAGATAACTTTCCTGTCTGGTTTCAGGTATAGATCTACAATCCGTCATCCACTGATATTTCCTAGCTTGCTACAGGTATTAATTCGGAACTTAAGAAGGTTGGCCGACGAGATAGTTGTCCTGTCTGGTTTCAGGTATTAATCTATGACCTGAGAAACAAAGATGGTTTCCTGGCCTGTTACAGGTGTTAATCTTCAATCTCTTCATGTAGATACTTTCCTGTCTGGCTTTAGGTATAGATCTACAATTAGTCGTCCACAGATATTTCCTGGCTAGTTACAGGTGTTGATCTGGAACTGCAAAAGTTGATGGTAATCATCTTTTGATTGACCTTTTTCCTGAAAAGGCAAAACATTAGTTGTATGTAATGTCATGATGTATGAAATGCATGATGTTCTCAAAATGAGATCGTATGATATGATGCGTATATGCATGTACCATGATGTATGACAATGTGATGTTTTAGCTGGGGAAAGTAAATCCCGGATAGCTGCTGGAGAATAGTGTTGAGTTCTTCGTTTCCGCTAGGGATGATGAACGAAGATGATTGCACGAATAAACCTGTAGGAGAGGATGACTCCGTTGGGGAATAAACATGGCGAAGAGATTACTCTGCGGGGAATTACTCTGTGGGAAGAGATGCTTCACTGAGATTTTAATGATAACTCCGCTGGGGATTCCATTGATAAGCTTTGTTGGGGATTTTGATGAACTCCGTCGGGGGATAGAAAGAACTTCGCTAAGGAGAATCTTTCAGTTGCAACTTGCTGAGGATAACCCAATTAGACTCTGGTGGGGGATAACCTTCTGAATATGGCTGGGGAGATTCATTTGCATTCTGTAGGGGACAAGCTTCCAGAATCTACTGGGGAAGATAATTCAACTCTGTCGGGGAAGCTTTTCAGACTGTGCTGGGAAAATGGCTCCACTGGGGGTATCTTGTATTCCACCGGGGAACAATCTTATATTCTATCGAGGAATATTAAGACTGTCGGGGATGCTTGCTGAGGAATATCTGTATACTCTGCTGGAGAATGTTAAGATCTTCTGGGGATACCCAACTTTTCAGGACCGACAGTAGACTAACTCTGCTTGGGGGGAGAGTATTGCTGACTTGCTAGGGATACTGTGCCTTTTTAGGGCTGATGGGAGGCCAACTCTGCTTGGGGAGAGTATTGCTGAATCTTGCCTTACTCTGCGGGGAATGAAGGTATCTTGGTCATATCCTTCAGTTGAACTTACCTTGGTACCTCGATGGACAGAGCAACTAGACCTTTTAGACAATTCTTATGGCTCCTATTTCTGATATCACCCGTAATTAGTCCTTTGTTTCGCATGCAAATATTTATGATTAGCAATTAATGTCAAATGCATATATCAAAAATGAACATTGGACGTTCTTTGCAAAACAAACAGATAAAGGAAAAACAATTGGCAATTTGTCTGAAAAATGAACTTGTATTGATTTTGAAGTTTGCCTGTAAATAGGAGTTTTTGTACAAGAGGCTGACGTTCTAGTAAGAGAACGCCGCCGAACAAAATAGAGTTTATACAATTTGTGAAAAGGAAACAAAACAGCTATGTGAAAAATCCCACTGGGTTCCAACTCTGCTATCGCCTTTATGTCTTCAAGCGTCTCATCACTTTGCTGCTTAGTTGAAGAGGAATCTGATTGATTGGTGCCGTTTGAGCCTGATAGTCGATACCGAAGTCTGGATGCAGGGTGATCAATGAGACATAGTATTACGCTTATCCCTAACTTTTGCCTGGACCGCCCTTTCGGGTTTTCAGTCCACCGGGATACCCATTTTTTCCCAAGTCGCCTTTTCAGGTTTTCGACTTGCCGGGTGTACAGATTTTTTTTATTTTCATCCCTTATTTTTGCCCGAACCCTTTTGGTTCGCCGGGAAGCCCTTATTTTTGCCTAGGCCAGTCGACCTAGCGAGTCTTTAATCATGCGTAGTATCTTTTTACTATGTCTGCATTGGCGGGGTGAGGAAGGTCGTCACCATCCATGGTGGTTAATATCATTGCTCCTCCTGAGAAGATGTTCTTAACCACAAATGGCCCTTCGTACATAGGGGTCCATTTGCCCCTGGGATCACCTTGAGGTAGGATGATGCGCTTGATTACCAGGTCTCCGACTTGATACTCTTGTCGTCTGACTTTCTTGTTAAATGCCTTGATCATCCGTTTTTGGTACGTCTGACCATGACAAATAGCGGTGAGTCTCTTTTTGTCGATTAAGTTTAGTTGATCAAGCCGAGTCTGGATCCAGTCATCTTCGCTTAAACCTACATCCTTCATTATCCGGAGAGAGGGTATCTGAACTTCAATGGGCAGGACTGCCTCCATGCCGTATACCAAGGAAAAGGGTGTTGCCCCTGTTGACGTCTGTGCTGAGGTACGGTACCCATGAAGAGTGAATGGTAACATCTCGTGCCAATCTTTATAGGTCACTGTCATCTTCTGCACAATCTTATTGATGTTCTTATTAGCCGCTTCTACAGCCCCATTCATCTTCGGCCGGTAGGGAGAAGAGTTGTGGTGTTGTATCTTGAATTGCTCGCAGAGCTCAGTGATCATCTTGTTGTTAAGATTGGTACCATTATCCGTAATAAACCTCTCTGGTACACCGTATCGATAGATCAGGTTGTGCCGAATCAACCGTGCCACGACGTTCTTGGTTACGGTGGCAAAGGAAGCTGCTTCGACCCATTTCGTAAAGTAATCAATTGCTACCAGGATGAAGCGATGCCCGTTGGATGTTGTAGGTCTGATCTCTCCGATCATATCAATGCCCCATATTGCAAAAGGCCAAGGTGCTGTCAGGACATTCAAAGAAACTGGAGGAATATGCACCTTATCAGCATAGATCTGGCATTTGTGACACGTCTGAGAATGTTGATAACAGTCGGCTTCCAACGTAGACCAGTAATATCCTGCCCGGAGGATTTTCTTGGCCATGGTATGTCCACTGGAGTGAGTTCCGAAGGTACCTTCATGCATTTCTGCCATGATCCTTTCTGCTTCAGTCTTATCCACACAACGCAGTAAGGTTGAATCATGGTTTCGTTTATAGAGAATGTCATTGTTGAGGAAGAACTTTGCCGCGAACCTTCTCAGAAACTTCTTGTCATTAACAGATGCGCCCTCGGGGTATTCTTGAGCTTCGAGGTACCTCTTCACTTCATGATACCAAGGTTTTTCTGTTACCTCTTCGGTCTCAAGATCACAGCAATGTGCAGGTTCATCCAATTTCCAAATAATGATCCGGGGAGCCTTGTTGTCCCACTTGACTTTGAACATAGAAGACATCGTAGCCAACGCGTCCGCCAACTGATTCTCCTCTCTTGGGAAATGTTCAAATGTTATCTCCTCGAAATGGGGAATCAACGTCAATACATACTGCTTGTAAGGAATAAGATTTGGGTGTTTCGTATCCCACTCGCCTTTGATCTGACTGATCACGAGAGCAGAATCTCCGAAGACACTCAGAAACTTGATCCTTAGGTCAATTGCAGCTCAAAGACCCATGATGCACGCTTCATACTCCGCCATGTTGTTGGTGCAGTTGAAACATAGTCGGGCGGTAAGTGGAGTATGAGAGCCCTTAGGAGATATGATCACAACGCCAATACCGTTACCTAAAGAGTTTGAGGCTCCGTCAAAGTGCATAGACCATCGGGATCCTTCCTCAGGTCCTTCATCCGGTCCAGGTATTTCACAATCAGTTACTACCATGATATTCTCGTCTGGAAATTCAAAGTTCATGGATTGGTAATCATCCACTGCCTGATGTGCCAAATGGTCTGCCAATACACTTCCCTTGATCGCTTTTTGAGTCGTGTACTGGATGTCATACTCAGTCAAGATCATCTGCCATCTTGTTATTCTTCCGGACAAAGCAGGCTTTTCGAAGATATACTTGATTGGATCCATTTTTGAGATCAACAGTGTAGTGTAAGTCAACATATATTGTCTCAGCGGCGAGCAGCCCATACCAAAGCGCAGCAAGTTTTCTCGAGAAGTGAGTATCGGGTCTCATAGTCGGTAAACTTTTTGCTAAGGTAATAAATGGCGTGCTCTTTTCGGCCAGACTCGTCATGCTGCCCCAGCACACATCCCATTGAGCTGTCAAGTATTGTCAAGTATAGGATTAGAGGTCTCCCTTCAACTGGTGGCATAAGAATAGATGGCTCTTGGAGATACTCTTTGATTCTTTCTAAAGCGGCATGACAGTCGTCGTTCCAACGTACTACTTAATCTTTCTTCAGTAGCTTGAAGATTGGTTCACAAGTAGCAGTTAGATGTGAGATGAATCGGGCAATGTAATTCAGCCGTCCCAGAAAGCCTCTGACTTCTTTCTCTGTCTTGGGAACTGGCATCTCTTGTATTGCTTTCACTTTGGCAGGGTCCACTTGAATACCTTTGTCACTCACGACGAAACCTAGTAGTTTTCCAGATCTCACCCCAAAGGTGCATTTGTTCGGGTTCAACCTCAGCTTGTACAACTTCAACCGGTCAAACAGCTTCTGTAGATGGTCCAGGTGTTCTTCCTCAGTTTGGGACCTTGCAATCATATCATCGACGTATACCTCAATCTCGTGATGGATCATGTCATGAAACAGAGCAACCATGGCACGCTGATACGTTGCCCCAACATTTTTCAACCCAAAAGGCATGACCTTGTAGAAAAAGGTGCCCCACTGAGTAACAAAGGTGGTCTTCTCCATGTCTTCAGGAGCCATCTTTATCTGATTATAACTGGAGAACCCGTCCATGATGGAGAATACCTTATGCTGAGCAGTGTTGTCAACCAGAACGTCGATGTGAGGCAGAGGGAAGTCATCCTTAGGGCTTGCCCTGTTCAAATCCCTGTAATCAACACACATTCGGACCTTACCATCTTTCTTCGGTACTGGAACCACGTTGGCAACCCACTGAGGGTAAGAAGTCACTGCTAGAAACCCGACATCAAATTGTTTCATAACCTCAACTTTGATTTTCTCGGACATCTCTGGACGCATACGGCGGACCTTCTGTTTTACCGGAGGGCACTCTTCCTTGGTAGGCAAGTGATGAACCACAATGTCTGTATCCAACCCAGGCATATCTTCGTAGGACCAGGCAAAGATTTCCACGTAGTCATGCAGCATCTGAATCAACCGTTGTTTCACACTAGACTCCAAATTGGCACCAATCTTGACTTCCTTTTTGTCTGTCTCCGTACCTAGATTTACCATTTCCACTGGCTCTTCATGCGGCTGAATGGCCCTCTCTTCCTGAAGTAACAGTCTTGCAAGCTCACCAGGCACTTCGCAATCATCTTCACCTTCGTCTTCGGCTAAGTTGATTGGATTTTCAAAGTCATAACTAGCAGTAGCAGAGTCGTTACCAGTGAGATCCAGAGTGGATTGGGACCTGTATATGTGAGTGTGTGTTAATAGCTGTTTTGAAATATATAATAAAGAAAGACAAGGAGTGCAAGATTTGAAATGCAAAAAACGTCCAATGCTTTTATTAATGATATATGAAAATGACACACAAAAGCCCTCACAAATGAAGCCACGGTGCCCCGGGTAAGACATCGGGCCATAAAGTTTCACAATATTGTCTGTTACAAATTCAAAACAAAGGAGTTCGTTACCGAGTCACAAAAGTAATAGGTACGAAGTCTTTTGTTGTCTAGTTGTTTGGTCCACCGTTGGTCGTAGGGTAGATCCAGCTGTCGAATTCAGATTCCTCCACGTCATCTTCAATGGCATTTACTCCCGAGTTGCTGATGAACACAGGAGGTCTTCCAATCCTTGCCCTACGAACAGCCTTCTGAGCTTCTGCAGTGAAACCCAAACCAAACTTGTCAGTCTTCTGAGTGAAATCAGGAAGTCGGCCCCAGTTTGTACACTCACCCTTCTCAACAATAGCCCGGGCATCCTTTAAGGAAGCCATCTTCAAAGGAGAATATTCAATCACAGTCTCGGCTGACGCCAGTGTCTGAGGAACCTCTTCAAAGTGCTGTAATGGAGTCTCAATGAATTCCCCATCCATCTCTATGTACCAGGACGAGTTGAGGTGGCTGACCATGTATTCTTCCTCCCCCTGAACTGTCACAATCTTCCCCTTGACTGGGTACTTCAGCTTCTGATGTAGTGTAGAGGTCACAGCTCCAGCCTTGTGGATCCATGGACGACCCAGCAAACAAGAATAGGATGGCCGAATGTCTATCACGTAGAATGTAGAATCAAAGACCTGAGAACCAACTCTGATTGGAATGTCAACTTCGCCGTGCACCATTCTTTTAGACCCGTCAAAGGCCCGGACAATAATGTTACTTGGCTTTAGCTCCAACCCTTCACAATCCAACCTGTCTAGAGCTTTCTTGGGTAATACGTTCAGTGATGAACCAGTGTCAACCAACACATGTGCAAGAGTAGTGCCCCTGCATTCAATGGAGACATGCAGGGCATCATTATGGTTCTTCCCTTTAGCGGTCAAATCAGCGTCAGAGAAACCCAGACCATTATCAGTAGTTAAGTTGGCCACACAATCGGTAAACTGATCAGCTGACGTCTCTTGTGGCACGTGGGCCGTCTTCAGGAAGGTAATCAGAGCCTTGGCATGGGCCTCTGAACACAACAACAGTGATAGCATAGAAATTTTAGATGGGGTGTGCCCCAACTGCTCAACTACATTAAAATCACTCTTCTTAATAATCTTAAGAATCTCTTCCATCTCCTGTTTGGAAGCTTCGACATTGACGGTCTTTGGTGCCTCCGTCTGGGCAGGCATATCAGTAGCGATCCATTTGCCCCGAGCGTCAGATGACTCGGCAACAGGGGTAGAAATAGGAACCTGATCAGGAAGGGAAGTAGGCACCCTTGCAGGTGTGATGACAGTAGGTCTCTGGATTGTTGGTGGCGCAATATCTGGTGAGAAAAGTCTACCGCTGCGGGTGACTTTGGCAGGCCCGGTGTTGTTGCTGACGTCGGTACTAGTATCAAACTCTTGTTTAACTCCGAGCTTATAAACATCTGCCCCATAGTGCCACGGGACAGCTTTGTCAGATGTATAGGGGATGGGCCCCGGAACAGTGATGATTATAGGTGCAATCTTCTGAACAGGCATAATTTTGACAGGCTTCCTCGGGGGAGCCTTGGTAGAATTGTTGAAAATGGTGACAATGGACACTTCTTCAGTAGGGGTAGCAGGAACAACAATCTTCTCAAACAAGATCTCTTTGTTATCCATCAGGTTTTGGATACCTGACTTCAAAGATGGACAACCAGTAGGTGAAACGGAACAGAGATGGCAACCTTCACTACATCCCGGAAATAAACTGGCTAGCAACAGGTTCCTCTTGACAGTCATCAGCGGAGTAACAATATCATCCACAGAGGCTACAAACAGATCTTCTTCTACAACATTCACTCCATGCTTGGGCATGGGAGCAGTCACAACATTGGGCCTTTCGGGCGCCTCGAATTCTATCTCTTTAGCATCAATTAGGTCCTGAACCTTATTCTTCAGAGCCCAACAATTATCCGTAGTATGCCCCGGGCTATCAGAGTGATAAGCGCAGCGGGCGTTAGGATTGTACTTTGGGGATGTGGTGTTTACAACCTTCGGAGCTTCTTTTATAGTCACCAGATTGGTTGTCAGTAGTTGTGGCAATATCTGGGACAAGGTCATGCTGAGCCGAGTGAACTGCCTTCTGGGTCTCTCACCCCCCCTTTGTTGGTTATGATGCTAAGGAGCAGCAGCAGGCTTTGAAATAACCACCGCGTTGACAGCTTGGCGACGTTCAGATCTGTTTGGTCTCCTTGAACCATAGACAGCACTAGATTCCTTCTTGAACGGTTTCTTTTCAGTGCTCGAGGAGACACCTTTCTGTATCTTCCCAGACTTGATACCAGCTTCAATTCTCTCACCAGTCAAGATAAGGTCTGTAAACCCGGCTGAAGAATTTCCAATTAAATGGTTGAAGAACGGACCAGACAGGGTCCCCAAGAACATATCAACAAGCTCACGGTCAGTTAAAGGTGGTTGCACCCTTCCAGCAAGGTCTCTCCACTTTTGAGCATACTCCTTAAATCCTTCACCCGTCCCTAGTGACATACCCTAGAGTTGGGTACGCGTAGGAGCGAGGTCGGAATTACATTGATAGTGCTTATAGAACGCAGTAGCCAAATCCTCCCAGTTACAAATACTGGCTCCATCCAGCTGATAGAACCATTCGAGTTGAGTACCTGAAAGACTATTGTGATCGATGGATCTGGAACTGACAGTTTAACGCTGGTTCGCGAAATGTCGCGGAAGCAATAGTCGCCACCGTCTTTTATTTTCTCCAACATGGACAGGACAAAAGCACAGCAAAATTCCTTATGAGATAGTTTCTCGGTTCGGGAGGTAGATTTATAGAAAGGGAAGGTGTTAGCACCCTTTCTATCCATGGTTATCCATGGGCTCTTAGATACTTGCTCATTGTGTTTTCAAAAGTGTTTGCTTTTCAATTGTGAGTGAGTTTGAAAAAGTTTCGTTTAAAGTTTTAGATCGACTATTGTATCAGTCCTCAAGAGTGTTTGAAAAATCGTTTTGAAAGCTTTTTGAAAAGTGTCGGTGTGAAAAGAAGTTTTGATTTGCTTTGAATTAGAGCAAGTATCTATGAGTCATCTACCTACCCTAAGGAATCAGGCTGTGTAAATGTCCTTAAGGTAGTGCCATCCCACCATTGAGAGGTAAGTAGCACCACCGTTGGAGGTGTTCGGGTCAATTCGAGGGTTAGGGACAGTGTGGTCACCAGAGCAACAGTAGGACACCTTAGAAGCTACCCTTATGCCATTGATCCTTTTTTAATTCGAGGCAACTTTTCTGAGGCAACTTGTTTTGAGGCATATGGATCAACGGACATGAGGACTTACTAAAACGTCCTATACTCGACGACCATGTTTCGAAGGCAAGGCAACAGTGAGGCGTACCCTAAGAGTGGTGTGTGAATTTGTGTATTGTTTTTAGTTTAATATTTGTCTTTGATCATTATATCGTGAGCTACGCATTGCTTTTAATTTAGGCCATTCATTCTTTCATGCAAGGTTTAGCAGTTTAAAGAGTGCGGAAATTAAAGTGCGGAAAATAAAGTCCTACGCTATTACAAGGCGCGGGTCTATACATCGCCAAATTAACAAAGACCCGTTTTGAATAAAAATGCGGAAAATAAATAAATTCCTAATTACTATTACAAGGCTTGAGCAATTACATAATATTAAAAAAGGAACATAAGAATAAACGTGCGAAAAGAAATTAGAATCGAATGTTCGAGGGCGTTGGACCCTTTAAAGAAATTAAATGAAATCAAAAATTAATTAATTATTTAATAAAGAAAAGAAGTTATTTTTTTATGGTTTTTGGTATTTATGAAATAAAGAAAATTAATTAAAATTAGAAGTTAAATGAAACCCTAGTTCTAAATTATTTTTAATTGTTAAAGAAAAATATTCAAGTTTTAACCTAATTTACACTAGTTAATTAATTACATGGGTATTTACAAAATAATTAATAATTAATAATAATAATAATAAGAAGAAATTATTTATTAAGAAAAATAATAAAAATGCTAAAAACCTAATTTCTACATATTTTAGTTATTTAAGAAAAGATTAAAGTTAAAACCTAATTTTACTAAATTGATTATTAAAAATTCATTTACAAAAACATTTAATGAATAAATTAATTAAATAAACATATTTTGATGTCTGATTTTTATTATGAAAATTATATTTTGTGAATTAAAAGAAAACAATTAAAATAATTAAAAGAAAAGAAAAGGAGAAAAAAAATACAAACAATGGGGGTGTCTGACCCAATTTGGGAGGTTTGTTGAAAGCAGTTTGGCCCATTGAATCAGGCCCTTTTTGACTTTCCAGCACGCGTGTGGAGTGGTTGACTAGTGTTCATGGTGGTCTCCACATTTTGGCCTTTGGATGAGATTTCCTGGGCGCGTGGCAAGCAAGCAGGTGAGGATGCATGATGGTCTTTGGATGCAGTGCTACGCTGGAACACCTTTTGACAAAAATTATTAAGTGTTTGGGGGGGACCTGGGAATCGAACCCAGGTCCGAATACCTGCAAGTCAGCTCATCAACCATCCAGGCTAGCGCGTTTCTTTGTAACATTAATGGAACATAAACAATATAATAGAAAAAGTAACCATGCTGAAACAAAACAAAAAACGCGCTAATATTTAAACTGACCAACCATGCCTGGACACGCTAGCATCTCCTTCGTCTTCGTCCCTGTAACACAAGCAGTTAGCGGGGGTTTTAAACCCCCACAAAAACAAATGCCAGATAATAGCGATTAGCACATAGATAAACATAAAAAGGGCGCGAGGTAATCAAATGGTTCGTCTTCATGTCACGAGTTCAATGGTACCAGTTTGGTGGTCCAATTTTGCCATATGAAGGAACCCCTAATTCAAAGCTCCTGAAACCCTAAAATGCGTTCATGGTGAATTCTTGTACAGGCAGTATTAGTTCAATTCAAGGGTACCATTAGCTTCAGAATGTCATTGTTAGTATAAATCAACATTAAAAACATATGAAAAATGCATGTGAATCACAAAACGATAATGGACAATTTCAAGAAAAGGGTGATGTCGTTCTACCAACCCTTGAAGTCTGGAGACTTGGTTTCGATTGCAAAAGCTTCCTAGTAGTGTCAGGAGTGTATTAGAATACTTTTCAAGCCCTGAATCGTCCTTTAATTAGGATTTCAATGTTCAACTTTTTGTGAAAAAAATGCACTTTTGTTCTTGGTGTTTCTGCGTAGCTTTTGTGTATATGAGCATTAGGTTTCACTTGTGCATAAGTAAGTGAGTGAATTAGGTTAAGAAAACCAGCCCATAATCCATGCATTCATGTTTTTGATATTTGATTTCCAATCATATAAAATCCAATCTTTTTCAATCCTTTTTTATGCCAATCATTGCCAATCATGTAGAATCTTTCCTTTTTGAATGATGCACGAAATATTGAGCACATAATGAGTGAATTCTCTGCACAAAAAGATTTGAAAGGTATTATTTGCTATTTTTTCATATTTAATTTTAATTAAGTGAATTAATAATAATAAAAATTCAAATAATTAATCAAAAATGAAAAAATAACTCCCTTGGAGGTCAATGGGTCGTGCATGGCCTTTGGGTAATGATTCATGGAAGAAATTGAAGCCCATTAGCATTTTTGAACCCTTTTATGCAAAGTTGACTTTTCAAAATTCCCAAAAATTTCCCAACTTCTACAAGGCATAGCTTGCTCAAATTTTTAGCTTTGATCATGTTCTTTGACATTTTGGAAAGGTCTTGAAGTCCTCTAACCAATGTCTTTGGTCCTATGTCATTTTGATTTACCAATCTCAAGTTATGGTCTTTGACTTAAAGTGCCTTTTTGTTGACTTTTGAAAATGACCTATAATGTTGAAATTGATAACTTTTTGTGAGAGCATTTCTTGGACTTGAAGTGTGAAGATGAGTTGTAGGAAATTTCATTCTCTTCAAAATGAGCTTTGGATGGAATTTTTCTTAGTAACCATGTGGAAGTTATGCCCTGGTCAATTTGCAGTTGACTTTTTTCAGCTGTCCAAAAATAGAAACTTTTGCATCTTGAGACTTTTTGAGCCATGCTTTGAGAATCATGATCAAGAATTGATCAAATGATGATTGTGGCTTCAAAATAAGATGTTGACCAAAAATTTTGACTTTTGACTGCCAAATGACCATTCTGCCCCTGCAGTTGACTGTGAAGCAATTAGGGTTTTTGACTGTGCAATCTGGTGCTGTGAGTCCTGAAACTTGGCATATGGATGCTTGACAATGTATGTAGGTATGTGGGACTTGATTGGACCCTTGGAAACACTAGAGTGCCCATAAATTTTCACTCACATAGTAGAGTGTCAGCAATATGATGCGGGGAATGGGCTTACAGATGCCATTTGGAGACTGATGGATGGGAGAGATGGGCTTATAGATGCCATCGGGAGGTTGTCGATCGCGTAAGAGATTCCTTAGCGAGAACTTGCGTACCTGAGAAAGAAAGTAAATACTTGGCCTGTTACAGGAGTTGGCCTTCAAACTCTCTGCGTAGATGTGCCCTGGCTGGATACAGGAATCGAATCTTTAAACTCTTCAGACGTGCCCTGGCGAGATACAGGAATCGAGTCCAGAGAATATAGTCGTCAACAGATACACCCTGGCAAGATACAGGAATCGGATCTTCGAACTCTTCAGACGTACCCTGGCGAGATACAGGAATCGAGTCTGGTAATGTTGGTCGTCAATAGATACACCCTGGCGAGATACAGGAATCGGATCTTCGAGCCTTTCAGACGTACCCAGGAAAGATACAGGAATCGAGTCTGGTAATGTTGGTCGTCAACAGATACACCCTGGCAAGATACAGGAATCGGATCTTCGAACCCTTCAGACGTGCCCTGGAAAGATACAGGAATCGAGTCTGGTAATGTTGGTCGTCAACAGATACACCCTAGCGAGATACAGGAATCGGATCTTCGAACCCTTCAGACGTGCCCTGGCGAGATACAGGAATCGAGTCTGGTACTGTTAGTCGTCAACGGATACACCCTGGCAAGATACAGGAATCGGATCCTCAAACTCTTCAGACGCACCCTGGCAAGATACAGGAATCGGGTCTAGTAATGTTAGTCGTCAACAGATACACCCTGGAAAGATACAGGAATCAGATTCTCAAACTCTTCAGACGCACCCTGGCAAGATACAGGAATCGGGTCTGGTAATGTTAGTCGTCAACAGATACACCCTGGCAAGATACAGGAATCGGATCCTCAAACTCTTCAGACGCACCCTGGCAAGATACAGGAATCGAGTCTGGTAATGTTAGTCGTCAACAGATACACCCTGGCAAGATACAGGAATCGGATCCTCAAACTCTTCAGACGTGCCCTGGCAAGATACAGGAATTGAGTTTGGTAATGTTAGTCGTCAACAGATACACCCTGGCAAGATATAGGAATCGGATCTTCGAACTCTTCAGACGTGACCTGGCAGGATACAGGAATCGAGTCTGGTAATGTAGTCGTTTACAGATACACCCTGGCAAGATACAGGAATCAGATCCTCAAACTCTTCAGACGCACCCTGGCAAGATACAGGAATCGGGTCTGGTAATGTTAGTCATCAACAGATACACCCTGGCAAGATACAGGAATCGGATCCTCAAACTCTTCAGATGCACCCTGGCAAGATACAGGAATCGAGTCTGGAATCAGTCGTCAACAGATACACCCTGGCAAGATACAGGAATCAGATCTTTAGTTGCGACCGTTGATAGTAATTATCTTTGTATTAACCTTTGTCCTAAAAAGACAAAACGTTAGTTGTGCGTAATGTCATGATGTATGACATGCGAGATGAGATTGTATGTTCATGATGCGTATATGCATGCTGTAATGTATGAAAATGTGTTGTTTATGAATGTATGTTTTTGTCTAGGAAAATAGATCCTTGACGGGTGTCGGGAAGTTAAATCCTGGGCTGATGTGAATAGCATTCTTTGTTTCCACTGGGGAGTGATGGTTGCGAGAATACCGGTAGGAGAAGATGACTCCATTGGGGAATAAACTTGGAGATTACTCTGTGGGGGGAAATTACTCTAGCGACCTTGTTGGGGAACAATACTCTGTGGGAAGAGAGGTACTTTGCTGGGATGTTGATGATAACTCTGTTGGGGATACCGTTGTTATGTTATGTTGAAGGAATTAATAGACTCCGCTGGGGATGGGGAGACTTTGCCGAGGACGATCTTCCCGTGGCAATTGGCTGAGGATAACCCAGTTATATCCTGGTAGGGAAATAACCTTTGCATAAAAAGTCCGGGAGACGCGTTCGTACTCTGCAGGGGATAAGCGTTCAGAATCTACTGGGGATAAGCTTCCTGCTGGGGAGATGGATTGAACTCTTCTGGGGAAATTTTTTAGATGTATTGGGGAAGTGGCTCCACTGAATGTCTGTATACAGCCGGGGAACAATCTTAGAGCAAGACTGCCGGGGATGCTTGTTAAGAATGTTTGTATATTCTGCTGGGGAATGTTGAGATCTGCTGGAGGATACCCAACTTCCTTAAGGCTGACAGGATAACTCTGCTTGGGGAGAGTGTATTGACTTGCTGGCTCACTCTCTGGGGAGTTAAGATATATTGGTTATGTTCTTCAGCTGAACTTACCTTGGTACCTTTGTGGACAGAGCAATTAGATCGCTTAGACAACTCATTATTGCCCCTGTTTCTAATGTTACCTGTAATTAATCCTTTGTTTCGTATGCAAATATTTATGAGTTAGCAATTAGCATCAAATGCATATATCACAGATTGAACCTTGGACGTTCTTCGCAAAACAAAACAGAAAAAGGAAAAACAATTGGCAATTGATCTGAAAAGTGTATTTGTATTGATTTTTGAATTTTCCTGTGAATAGGCATTTATATACAAGAGGCTGACGTCCTAGTAAGAGAACGCCGCCGAACAAAAGAGTTTATACAAATTTGTACAAAGGGAAAACAAAACAGCTATGTGAAAAGAATAATCCCACTGGGTTCCAACTCTGCTATCGTCTTTATATCTTCGAGCGTCTCATCACTTTGCTGCTCAGTTGACGATGAAGCTGATTGATCGATGCCGTTTGAACTTGATGTTGATACCGGATTCTGGATGTAAAGTGATCCAATGAGACATAGTATTACGCTTTATCCCTAACTTTTGCCTGGACCGCCCTTTCGGGTTTTCAGTCCACCGGGATACCCATTTTTGCCCAAGCCGCCTTTTCACATTTTCGACTTGCCGGGTGTACAGATTTTTTTTATTTCATCCCTCATTTTGCCCGAACCCTTTTGGTTCGCCGGGAAGCCCTAATTTTTGCCTAGGTATGTCAACCTAGCGGGTCTTTTATCACGCGTAGTATCTTTTTACTATGTCTGCATTGGCGGGGTGAGGAAGGTCGTCACCATCCATGGTGGTTAGGATCAAGGCTCCTCCTGAGAACACATGTTTAACCCCAAATGGCCCTTCATAGGTGGGGGTCCATTTGCCCCTGGGATTACTCTGAGGAAGGATGATGCGTTTGATTACCAGATCCCCAACTTGATACTCTTGCGGTCTGACTTTCTTGTTAAATGCCCTGATCATCCGTTTTTGGTACGTTTGACCATGGCAAATAGCAGTGAGTCTCTTTTCATCAATTAAATTTAGCTGATCAAGTCGTGTCTGGATCCAATCATCTTCGCTCAGATCTGCATCCTTCATTATCCGGAGAGAGGGTATCTGCACTTCGATCGGTAAGACTGCCTCCATGCCATAGACCAAGGAAAAAGGAGTTGCCCCGGTTGAAGTCCTTGCTGAGGTACGGTACCCATGTAGAGCAAACGGTAACATCTTGTGCCAATCTTTATAGGTCACTGTCATCTTCTGCACAATCTTCTTGATATTCTTATTCGCTGCTTCTACAGCCCCATTCATCTTCGGCCGGTAGGGAGAAGAGTTGTGGTGCTGTATCTTGAACTGTTCGCAGAGCTCAGTGATCATCTTGTTGTTAAGATTGGTACCGTTGTCTGTAATGATCCTTTCCGGGACGCCGTATCGACAGATCAGGTTATGCCGAATGAACCGTGCCACAACATTCTTGGTTACAGTGGCATAGGAAGCTGCTTCAACCCACTTCGTAAAGTAATCGATCGCTACTAGGATGAAGCGGTGCCCATTGGATGTCGTAGGTTTAATCTCGCCGATCATATCAATGCCCCACATTGCAAAAGGCCAATGTGCTGTTAAGACATTCAGAGGAACTGGAGGAACGTGCACCTTGTCTGCATAAATCTGGCACTTATGACATGTCCGAGAATGTTGGTAGCAGTCGGCTTCCATTGTGGACCAGAAATATCTTGCCCTAAGGATTTTCTTTGCCATGGTGTTTCCACTGGAATGTGTTCCAAAGGTACCTTCATGTAGCTCCGCCATGATCCTTTCTGCTTCAGTCTTATCCACACAACGTAGTAAGGTCGAATCATGGTTTCGCTTGTACAGGATGTCGTTGCTGAGGAAGAACTTTGCTGCGAACCTTCTCAGAAACTTCTTATCGTTGACAGATGCACCTTCAGGATACTCTTGATCTTCCAAGTACCTCTTTACCTCATGGTACCAGGGTTTTTCAGTCACTACCTCAGCCTCAAGATCACAACAGTATGCCGGTTCGTCCAGTTTCCAAATGATGATCCGGGGAGCCTCATTATCCCATTTGAATTTGAACATGGAAGACATCATAGCTAACGCGTCCGCCAACTGATTCTCCTCTCTTGGGAAATGTTCAAAAGTTTTCTCTGTGAAATGGGGGATCAATGTCAACACACATTCTCTATAAGGAATAAGATTCGGATGTTTCATATCCCACTCGTCTTTGATCTGATTGATCACGAGAGTGGAATCTCCGAAGACACTCAGAAACTTGATCCTTAAGTCGATCGCAGCTTGAAGACCCATGATGCATGCCTCATACTCTGCCATGTTGTTGGTGCAGTTGAAACATAGCCGGGAAGTGAGTGGAGTATGAGTGCCTTGAGGGGATATGATCACAGCGCCAATACCGTTACCCAAAGCGTTGGAGGCTCCGTCAAAGTGCATAGACCATCGGGATCCTTCCTCAGGTCCTTCATCCGGTCCAGGTACTTCACAATCAGTCACAATCATAATGCTCTCGTCCGGAAACTCAAAGTTCATTGACTGATAGTCGTCTACTGCCTGATGTGCCAAGTGGTCTGCCAATACACTTCCTTTGATAGCTTTCTGAGTCGTGTACTGGATGTCATATTCCGTCAAGATCATTTGCCATCTTGCTATTCTCCCAGACAGAGCAGGATTTTCGAATATGTATTTTATAGGATCCATCTTTGAAATTAACAAGGTAGTGTGAGTCAGCATATACTGTCTCAGCCGGCGAGCAGCCCATACCAAAGCGTAGCAAGTTTTCTCGAGCAGCGAGTATCGGGTCTCACAGTCGGTAAACTTTTTGCTAAGGTAATAAATGGCATGCTCTTTTCGGCCAGACTCGTCATGCTGCCCCAGCACACACCCCATTGAGTTGTCAAGTACTGTTAAGTATAGTATCAGAGGTCTCCCTTCAACCGGTGGCATAAGGATGGGTGGTTCTTGGAGATACTCTTTGATTCTGTCAAAAGCGGCCTGACATTCGTCATTCCAACGTACTACCTGATCTTTCTTCAGCAGCTTGAAGATTGGCTCACAGGTAGCAGTTAGGTGCGAGATGAATCGGGCAATGTAATTCAGACGTCCTAGGAAGCCTCTGACCTCTTTCTCTGTCTTAGGAACTGGCATCTCTTGAATGGCTTTAACCTTGGCAGGGTCCACTTGAATACCTTTGTCGCTTATGACAAAGCCTAGAAACTTTCCAGATCTTACCCCGAAGGTGCACTTGTTCGGGTTCAACCTCAGCTTGTACAGTTTCAGGCGGTCAAACAGCTTCTGTAGATGGTCAAGGTGTTCCTCCTCAGTATGGGACCTTGCAATCATATCGTCGACATACACTTCTATCTCATGATGGATCATGTCATGAAACAAAGCAACCATGGCACGTTGGTAGGTTGCCCTATCATTTTTCAATCCAAAAGGCATGACCTTGTAGCAGAAGGTGCCCCACTGAGTGACAAAGGTAGTCTTTTCCATATCTTCAGGAGCCATCTTGATCTGATTATAACCTGAAAAACCATCCATGAAGGAGAATACCTTGTGCTGAGCAGTATTATCAACCAGAACATCAATGTGAGGTAGGGGGAAGTCATCCTTGGGGCTGGCCCTGTTCAGATCCCTGTAATCAACACATATCCTGACCTTACCATCCTTCTTCGGTACCAGCACCACATTAGCAACCCACTAAGGGTAAGAAGTCACTGCAAGAAAACCGGCGTCAAATTGCTTCATAACCTCAGCTTTGATCTTTTCGGACATCTCTGGACGCATACGGCGGACCTTTTGCTTAACCGGAGGGCAGTCTTCCTTGGTAGGTAAGTGATGGACCACAATGTCGGTATCCAACCCAGGCATGTCTTCGTAGGACCAGGCAAAGATCTCCACATAATCATGCAACATCTGAATCAACCGTTGTTTTACGTTGAGCTCCAGATTAGCACCAATCTTGACTTACTTTCTATCTGTCTCAGTACCCAGATTTATCGTTTCCACTGGCTCTTCATGTGGTTGAATTGCCCTCTCTTCCTGGAGTAACAATCTTGCAAGCTCACCAGGCACTTCGCAATCATCTTCACCTTCGTCTTCGGCTAAGTTGATCGGATTTTCGAAGTCATAACTGGCAGTAGCAGAGTCGTTACCAGTGAGATCCAGAGTGGATTGAAACCTGTATAGGTGAGTGTGTGTAAATATAGCTGTTTTGCAATATATAAAGAAAGAAAGAAAGAAAGGGAGCACAAGATTTGAAATGCGAAAAACATCCAGTGTCTTTATTCATGATATTTGGAAATGACAGTTATAAGCCCTCACAAATGAAGCCAACGGTGCCCCGGGTAAGACACCGGGCCATAAAGTTTCAATTCATTGTTTATTACAAATAACAAAAACAAAGGAATTCATTACTGCGTAACAAAAGTAACAGGTATGTGATCTTTTGTGGTCCAATTGGTCAGTCCGCCGTTGGCCATCGGATAAATCCAGCTGTTGAACTCAGATTCTTCCACTTCGTCATCATCCCTGATAGCATTCACCCCATGGTCAGGTAGGGGAGCTGTCACCACATTAGGCTTCTCAGGCGCCTCAAATTGTACCTCCTTAGCATCGATAAGGTCTTGCACCTTATTCCTTAGGGCCCAGCAATCCTCAGTAGAATGCCCCGGGCTATCGGAGTGATAAGCACAGCGGGCATTTGGATTATATTTAGGAGATGCAGTGTTCACAACCTTCGGAGCCTCTCTGACGGTCACCAAGTTGGTTGATAGCAATTGTGGCAAGATTTGTGACAAGGTCATACTCAGCTGAGTGAATTCTCTTCTGGGTCTCTCACCCCTTGGTTGGTTAGGTTACCGAGGAGCGACAACAGGCTTAGCAATTACCATCGCATTGACAGCTTGGCGGCGCTCTGGTTTATCTTGCCTCCTAGGCCCATACACAACACTGGCCTCCTTCTTAAAAGGTTTCTTCTCAGAACTTGAGGACACACCTTTCTGAATCTTTCCTGATTTCATACCAGCCTCTATCCTTTCCCCAGTCAGAATAAGGTCTATGAATCCTGCAGATGAATTGCCAATGAGATGATTAAAGAATGGCCCGGATAGGGTCCCCAAGAACATATATACTAATTCACGGTCGGTTAATGGTGGCTGCACCCTGCCAGCCAGGTCCCTCCACTTCTGCGCATACTCTTTAAAACCTTCTCCCGATCCTAGCGACATACCCTGGAGTTGGGTACGTGTAGGAGCGAGGTCGACATTATATTGATACTGCTTGTAAAAAGAAGTAGCCAACTCCTCCCAGTTACGAACCTTGGTTCCATCCAGCTGATAGAACCATTCGAGATGAGTCCCTGAAAGACTCTCCTGGAAGAAGTGGATCCACAAGTTTTTGTCCACAGTATACGGCTGAATCTTCCGCACGTAAGATCTGAGATGTAGCTTTGGGCAGGACGCCCCGTCATACTTTGCGAAAGATGGTGCTTTAAACTTGTGCGGGATGATCACACCAGAAGATAAACCCAAGTCTCCGAAATCCAAACCAGGCACTTGTTGAATTTCCATGGCATTCAGACGATCTTCCAACTGCTTGTATCTGTCTTCAGCTGGAGGATATTGTTCTTCGTTAAAATCAGTCTCGTTGTCAGAGACCACCGGACTTGGAGCCCTTCCCCCCTGGGGACTGTCTTTTCCTACAGAAGAACCAGTTGGATCAACAACCTCATTCTGCAGTGTGTTACCAAACCTCCGACCCGTGTTGAATAGAACAGTTCTCTTCTTCTTCTTTTTCTTAACCAGCAGAGCCTTCAGCTCCTCTTGACCTTGAGCCAAACCCATGATCAGCTCTTGAAATTGGGCGTTCTGAGCCTGAAGGGCCTTGATAGACTGCTCGGTAGATGATTCAGAGTTCATGATGCTGAAATAAACAGCGAAGAACATTAAGCAACCTGAAAAGAAGAGTACCTGTGATGCACATGATGAATGGAATGCGTATGATTTATGTTTTCAAAGACAATCGGGAATCAACTTTGTAAACAAAAGGGAACACACTTCATTAGATTCAACTTTGAAATTCAAATTGTTCAACAGATTACCCTTAGGCGTTACATAAAAATGGAAATACTAAAAAGGGAAATAAAACTGTAAAAGAACATCCAAAGCTCATCATTGATCCCAGGGTCTCCTCTTCTCAGTACGGATGTAGTCATTCAGAGCTCGCTCATTCTCCAACTGCTTTGTCAGCTTCTGGATCTTCAATTCCTGCTCGTTGAACTTTTCCCGATAAGAATCCCGTTCTTCTCGCAGTTGCGCCCAAGACCTCTTTAGTGTATCATAATCAGTAGGTATCTGAGGAGGGAGGACAGTTGGAGGAGCCCCATCTTTATCAGGATACTCAAGAATGACGGGTTTGACAGCTTCATATGGCATACCTAACTTCTGAGCACGGATGCGGACCCATTTGTAGTAGGCTTCCATAGGTAGAGAAGTCTTTGGTCCCAACTCTTGTGGGTCAGCTTTGTGAATTCTGTCCCAAACCTTGATGAACCTTCGTCGCAGCTCGTCACTATCTACCTGAAACTCAAAACTGATGTGAGGCACCAACATCTCATGAGGCCCTGCTCTTCTGGCCCTTCCAAACTGACGGAGAGCTAGACATGGATTATAAGAGATTCCTCCTTGGGTACCCATCAAAGGAACATTAGGATATTCTCCGCAACGATCAATAACAGCTACCTCATCCAAACCTCTGAAAGTCCAAATGATGTCCTTATCAGTGAGAGACATTAACCTATGAGCCCAACCTCTTCCTTCTTTGTTCTTTAGCACGAACTTGGGGAGGTGCGAAATAAACCACCTCACCAACAAAGGAATACAACACCACAGAGTTCCTCGTCTTCGGGCAGTACGAGCATAGAGTTGTTGCAGGACATCACCCAAGAGAGTGGGTACAGGGTTCCGAGACATGAAGATCCTTATGGCATTGATATTGACAAAGTTATCAGGATTTGGAAACAATGCTAGCCCATAGATTAAGAGAGCCAGAATGTCCTCGTACGCCCTGAAGTCTAAGTCATTCCAGAAACTGTTAGCTTTACCAATCAGAAACTTAGCCAAGAAGCCCTTAACTCCGCTTCTAGTCACCCAGTTGTCCATTACCTCCTGGTTGGTCAAGGGAAGGGCTGCAGCAATCTCCTCGAGCCTAAGAGTCTTTTCCCAACCAGTGAAGGGAGTCTGATCCAAGATAGGGATGCCGAGCAAATCAGAGAACTCTTCCAGGGTAGGGACCAGCTGGAAGTCTTGAAAGGTGAAGCACTGGTACAAGGGATCATAAAACTGTGTCAGGACACTCATCAGTTGTTGGTCCCACTTTGCCGTGACTAAACTGAGAAGAGAACCATGCCTCTGGATGAAGGAAGTAGTATTTAGAATTCTGCTAACCAACTCTTCAAGTAACTCAGGTGGGTGAACAAAGTTGAACCGGATAGTATTCCTTCGCATATGCATCATGATGTCCTACAAAACAGAGCAAAGGTGAAACCCTCTTGTCTTTGAAATAGGTCAGTCCTTATGCAGGATGCATGCAATGTTTATGATGGCATGATGTTATGATAAAGCACACCACAAATATTCACAAAGGCAAACATGATAAGGCACACAAGTCACACAAGACAAGCCCTTAGAGTTTAGGCCAGCATGGGGTCTAGGTATTACCCTTTTTCAGTTTGTTGGTTCAGACCTGTCCTATCAAAAGTAATCGGTTTCTAGAGGATCCCAATATCACTGACTACCCTCAATCGGTCATAACTCCAGTATCGCAATCTTTTCTTGCGGCCAGAACCATCACTAGAGTTTAGCCTCAATGGGCGTAGCATACTGCTACTGTTCTATTGGCCAAGTTGGGTCATTTAAGGTTCTAAGGTCGGTTGGTGCTTAATGACTCCTCAGAAGACCCATATTCTCCTCGTTGCAACACAAGGGATATCGGTACAGACCAAAGTGCCACACCAACGTAGCCACTGCTTCACCCATGTCGGTCTACGCCGGACAGGTCCCTCACAGCTTATGCTACCTAACAGGGTATCCCCAGATCCGGGTTAGGATCTATGTAACTCTGATGCAGTGCTCACAAATATAAAGCAAACAAACACAGCAACTGAAACCACAAGTCTGAGCTATCCTAAGGTACACCTCACTTTATAAAGTCACTCCCCAGCAGAGTCGCCAGTTCTGTGATCGGTGGATCTGAAACTGACTGTTTAACGCTGGTTCGCGAAATGTCGCGGAAGCAAGAGTCGCCACCGTCTTTTATTTTCTCCAACATGGACAAGATAAAAGCACAGCAAAATTCCTTATGAGATAGTTTCTCGGTTCGGGAGGTAGATTTATAGAAAGGGAAGGTGTTAGCACCCTTTCTATCCATGGTTATCCATGGGCTCTTAGATACTTGCTCATTGTGTTTTCAAAAGTGTTTGCTTTTCAATTGTGAGTGAGTTTGAAAAAGTTTCGTTTAAAGTTTCAGATCGACTCTTGTATCAGTCCTCAAGAGTGTTTGAAAAATCATTTTGAAAGCTTTTTGAAAAGTGTCGGTGTGAAAAGAAGTTTTGATTTGCTTTGAATTAGAGCAAGTATCTATGAGTCATCTACCTACCCTAAGGAATCAGGCTGTGTAAATGTCCTTAAGGTAGTGCCATCCCACCATTGAGAGGTAGGTAGCACCACCGTTGGAGGTGTTCGGGTCAATTCGAGGGTTAGGGACAGTGTGGTCACCAGAGCAACAGTAGGACACCTTAGAAGCTACCCTTATGCCATTGATCCTTTTTTAATTCGAGGCAACTTTTCTGAGGCAACTTGTTTTGAGGCATATGGATCAACGGACATGAGGACTTACTAAAACGTCCTATACTCGACGACCACGTTTCGAAGGCAAGGCAACAGTGAGGCGTACCCTAAGAGTGGTGTGTGAATTTGTGTATTGTTTTCAGTTTAATATTTGTCTTTGATCATTGTATCGTGAGCTACGCATTACTTTTAATTTAGGCCATTCATTCTTTCATGCAAGGTTTAGCAGTTTAAAGAGTGCGGAAATTAAAGTGCGGAAAATAAAGTCCTACGCTATTACAAGGCGCGGGTCTATACATCGCCAAATTAACAAAGACCCGTTTTGAATAAAAATGCGGAAAATAAATAAATTCCTAATTACTATTACAAGGCTTGAGCAATTACATAATATTAAAAAAGGAACATAAGAATAAACGTGCGAAAAGAAATTAGAATCGAATGTTCGAGGGCTTTGGACCCTTTAAAGAAATTAAATGAAATCAAAAATTAATTAATTATTTAATAAAGAAAAGAAGTTATTTTTTTATGGTTTTTGGTATTTATGAAATAAAGAAAATTAATTAAAATTAGAAGTTAAATGAAACCCTAGTTCTAAATTATTTTTAATTGTTAAAGAAAAATATTCAAGTTTTAACCTAATTTACACTAGTTAATTAATTACTTGGGTATTTACAAAATAATTAATAATTAATAATAATAATAAGAAGAAGAAATTATTTATTAAGAAAAAGAATAAAAATGCTAAAAACCTAATTTCTACATATTTTAGTTATTTAAGAAAAGATTAAAGTTAAAACCTAATTTTACTAAATTGATTATTAAAAATTCATTTACAAAAACATTTAATGAATAAATTAATTAAATAAACATATTTTGATGTCTGATTTTTATTATGAAAATTATATTTTGTGAATTAAAAGAAAACAATTAAAATAATTAAAAGAAAAGAAAAGGAGAAAAAAAATACAAACAATGGGGGTGTCTGACCCAATTTGGGAGGTTTGTTGAAAGCAGTTTGGCCCATTGAATCAGGCCCTTTTTGACTTTCCAGCACGCGTGTGGAGTGGTTGACTAGTGTTCATGGTGGTCTCCACATTTTGGCCTTTGGATGAGATTTCCTGGGCGCGTGGCAAGCAAGCAGGTGAGGATGCATGATGGTCTTTGGATGCAGTGCTACGCTGGAACACCTTTTGACAAAAATTATTAAGTGTTTGGGGGGGACCTGGGAATAGAACCCAGGTCCCAATACCTGCAAGCCAGCTCATCAACCATCCAGGCTAGCGAGTTTCTTTGTAACATTAATGGAACATAAACAATATAATAGAAAAAGTAACCATGCTGAAACAAAACAAAAAACGCGCTAATATTTAAACTGACCAACCATGCCTGGACACGCTAGCATCTCCTTCGTCTTCGTCCCTGTAACACAAGCAGTTAGCGGGGGTTTTAAACCCCCACAAAAACAAATGCCAGATAATAGCGATTAGCACATAGATAAACATAAAAAGGGCGCGAGGTAATCAAATGGTTCGTCTTCATGTCACGAGTTCAATGGTACCAGTTTGGTGGTCCAATTTTGCCATATGAAGGAACCCCTAATTCAAAGCTCCTGAAACCCTAAAATGCGTTCATGGTGAATTCTTGTACAGGCAGTATTAGTTCAATTCAAGGGTACCATTGGCTTCAGAATGTCATTGTTAGTATAAATCAACATTAAAAACATATGAAAAATGCATGTGAATCACAAAACGATAATGGACAATTTCAAGAACAGGGTGATGTCGTTCTACCAACCATTGAAGTCTGGAGACTTGGTTTCCATTGCAAAAGCTTCCTAGTAGTGTCAGGAGTGTATTAGAATACTTTTCAAGCCCTGAATCGTCCTTTAATTAGGATTTCAGTGTTCAACTTTTTGTGAAAAAAATGCACTTTTGTTCTTGGTGTTTCTGCGCAGCTTTTGTGTATATGAGCATTAGGTTTCACTTGTGCATAAGTAAGTGAGTGAATTAGGTTAAGAAAACCAGCCCATAATCCATGCATTCATGTTTTTGATATTTGATTTCCAATCATATAAAATCTAATCTTTTTCAATCCTTTTTTATGCCAATCATTGCCAATCATGTATAATCTTTCCTTTTTGAATGATGCACGAAATATTGAGCACATAATGAGTGAATTCTCTGCACAAAAAGATTTGAAAGGTATTATTTGCTATTTTTTCATATTTAATTTTAATTAAGTGAATTAATAATAATAAAAATTCAAATAATTAATCAAAAATGAGAAAATAACTCCCTTGGAGGTCAATTGGTCGTGCATGGCCTTTGGGTAATGATTCATGGAAGAAATTGAAGCCCATTAGCATTTTTGAACCCTTTTATGCAAAGTTGACTTTTCAAAATTCCCCAAAATTTCCCAACTTCTACAAGGCATATCTTGCTCAATTTTTAAGCTTTGATCATGTTCTCTGACATTTTGGAAAGGTATTTAAGTCCTCTAACCAATGTCTTTGGTCCCATGTCATATTGATTTACCAATCTCAAGTTATGGTCTTTGACTTAAAGTGCCTTTTTGTTGACTTTTGAAAATGACCTATAATGTTGAAATTGATAACTTTTTGTGAGAGCATTTCTTGGACTTGAATTGTGAATATGAGTTGTAGGAAATGTCATTCTCTTCAAAATGAGCTTTGGATGGAATTTTTCTGATAAACCATGTGGAAGTTATGCCCTGGTCAATTTGCAGTTGACTTTTTTCAACTGTCCAAAAATAGAAACTTTTGCATCTTGAGACTTTTTGAGCCATGCTTTGAGAATCATGATCAAGAATTGATCAAATGATGATTGTGGCTTCAAAATAAGATGTTGACCAAAAATTTTGACTTTTGACTGTCAAATGACCATTTTGCCCCTGTAGTTGACTGTGAAGCAATTAGGGTTTTTGACTGTGCAATCTGGTGCTGTGAGTCCTGAAACTTGGCATATGGATGCTTGACAATGTATGTAGGTATGTGGGACTTGATTGGACCCTTGGAAACTTCAATTTCTTTGCCAGCACCAAAACCCTAATTTTTTACTGTTGGGAGGCAATTGGACTGTGCAACCCTTGGGAGATTTTAAAGCATGATCTTAGCAAATCTTGAAGAATATGGGAGGGCAAATTTTGGGGTTCAACAACTATCCTGGAAGAAATGGATCCACAAATTCTTGTTAGCTGTATAAGGTTGGATCTTCCTCACATACGACCGGAGGTGCAACTTTGGGCAGGAAGCTCCGTCATATTTGGCAAAGGCAGGTGCCTTGAACTTATGGGGAATCACCACCCCAGAGGATAAGCCTAGATCTCCAAAGTCCAACCCGGGCACATTTTGTATCTCCATAGCACTTAAGCGGTCCTCCAGCTGTTTGTACCTATCCTCAGTAGGAGGATATTGCTCATCATCATAATTCGTCTCGTTATCGGAGACCAAGGGACTAGGAACCCTTCTCTCTTGTGGACTGTCTTTGCCTACAGATGAGGTAGTAAGCTCAACCTCATTCTGTAATCCATTCCCAAATCCGTGTCTAGTGTTGAACAAGACGGTCCTCTTCTTCTTTTTCTTCAGAATCAGAGTCTTCAACTCCTGTTGACCCTTGGCTAAGCTCATAACCAACTCTTGGAACTGGGCATTCTGGGCCTGGAGGGCCTTGATAGCTTGTTCAGTGGAAGGTTCGGCAGACATGATGATTGCTGAAATAAACAGCGAAGAAGATAAGTGACCTGTAAAAGGGGTACCTGTTATGCATATGATGAAATGAAATGCGTATGATTTATGTTTTCAAAGACAATCGGGATTCAACTTTGTAGACAAAAAGGAAACACACTTTATTAGATTCAACTTTAGAATTCAAATTGTTTAACAAATTGCCCTTAGGCGTTACAAGAATGGAAATACTGAAAAGTAAATAAAAGCTGTAAAAGAAACATCCAAGGCTCATCACTGCTCCCATGGCCTCTTCTTCTCAGTGCAGATATAGTCATTCAGGATCCGCTCGTTCTCCAATTGTTTAGTCAGCTTCTGGATCTTTTGTTCTTGTTCATTGCACCTTTCCCGATAAGAATCCCGTTCTTCCTGCAGTTGCGCCCAAGACCTCTTCACTGTACCAATATCAGTGGGTATCTGAGGATGAATAACAGTTGGAGGAACCCCGTCTTTATCAGGAACTTCAAGAGTAATAGGTCTGACAGCTTCGTATGGCATACCTAACTTCTGAGCACGGATACGGACCCATCTGAAGTAGGATTCCATTGGTAGAGAAGTCTTTGGTCCCAACTCATGTGGGTCAGCTTTGTGAACTCTATCC
Organism: Vicia faba; assembly: GCA_948472305.1. Taxonomy (NCBI): domain Eukaryota; kingdom Viridiplantae; phylum Streptophyta; class Magnoliopsida; order Fabales; family Fabaceae; genus Vicia; species Vicia faba. The sequence goes on from OX451740.1 coordinate 1,326,106,283, forward strand.
CAAGCCCGGATGAATCTATGACGCAGCTCGTCACTATCTACCTGAAACTCAAAACTGATGTGAGGTATCAACATCTCATGAGGCCCTGCTCTTCTGGCTCTTCCAAACTGATGGAGAGCTAAACATGGGTTATAAGAGATTCCTCCCTGGGTACCGATCAATGGAACATTAGGGTACTCTCCGCAACGATCAATAACGGCCACCTCATCTAAACCTCTCAGAGTCCAAATAATGTCATTATCAGTGAGAGACATTATCCTATGAGCCCAACCCCTTCCTTCTTTGTTCTTCAGGACGAACTTAGGGAGGTGCGAAATAAACCACCTCACCAATAAAGGAGCACAACACCACAAAGTTCCCCGTCTTCGGGCAGTACGAGCATAGAGCTGTTGTAGGACATCACCCAAGAGAGTGGGTACAGGGTTCCGAGAGATGAAGATCCTTATGGAGTTGACATTAACAAAGGTATCAGGATTTGGAAACAATACCAGACCATAGATTAAGAGAGCCAGAATGTCCTCGTACGCCCTGAAGTCTAAGTCATTCCAGAAACTATTAGCTTTGCCAATTAGAAACTTAGCCAAAAAGCCCTTAACTCTGCTTCTAGTCTCCCAGTTAGCCATTACCTCTTCTTTGGTCAAGGGAAGGGCTGCAGCAATCTCTTCAGGCCTAAGAGTCTTTTCCCAACCAATGAATGGAGTTTGTTCCAAAACAGGGATACCAAGCAAATCAATGAATTCTTCCAGGGTAGGGACCAGCTGGAAGTCTTGAAAGGTGAAGCAATGATATAACGGATCATAAAACTGGGCCAGGACGCTCATCAATTGTTGGTCCCACTTTGAAGTGACTAAACCGAGAAGAGAACCATGCCTCTTGATGAAGGAAGTAGTATTTGGAATCCTATCAACCAATTCTGTAAGCAAAGCAGGTGGTTGAACAAAGTTGAGCCGGATAGTATTCCTTCGCACGGGCATCATGATGTCCTACAAAACAGAGCAAAGATGAAACCCTCTTGTCTTTGAAATGGGTTAGTCCTTATGCAGGATGCATGCAATGTTATGATGGTATGATGTCATGGTAAAGGCACACCACAAGTATTCACAAAAGGCAAACATGGCAAAGGCACACAAGACAACCCTTAGAGTTCAGGCCGGCATGAAGTTTAGGTACTACCCTCTTTCAGTTTCAGTTGGTTAAGACCTGTCCTAAAAATAGTAACCGAGTTCTAGAGGATCTCAATATCACTGACTACCCTCAATTGGTCATAACTCCAGCTTAGCAACCTTTTCTTGCGGCCGGAACCATCGCGAGAGTTTAGCCTCAATTAGTGTAGCATACTGCTACTGTTCTATGGCCAAGTTGGTCAATTTAAGGTTCTAAGGTCAGTTGGTGCTTAATGACTCCTCAGAAGACCCATATTCTCCCAGTTCCAACACAAGGGATATCGGTACAGACCAAGGTATCATACCAACGTAGCTACGGCTTCACCCGTGTCGTTCTACGCCGGACAGGTCCCTCACAGTTTAAGGCTACTTACCTAAAGGGTATGCCCCAGATCCGAGTTAGGATCTATAAAACTCCAATACAAGCCCACAAAATTAAAGCATACAGGCATACAATTGAAAACAAGAGTGATCTAATCCTAAGGTACAACCTCACTTATAGATTTCCCCAGCAGAGTCGCCAGTTCTGTGATCGGTGGAAATAGAACTGACTGTTTTGGAATGCTGGTTCGCGTTTGCGTTTAGCAAAATGTCGCGGTAAGCAAGAGTCGCCACCATCTTTTATTTTCTCCAACAAGGAAAGGACAAAAGCACAGCAAAATTCCTTTTCGAGATGTTTCTTGGTTCGGGAGGTAGATTATAGAAAGGGAAGGTGTTAGCACCCTTTCTATCCGTGGTTATCCACGGGCTCTTAGGTACTTGCTCACTATGTTTTCAAAATGTTTTGCTTTTCTTGTGTTTGTGGGTTTTGAAAAAAAAGTTTGTTTGAAAACATCGATTTAACTCTTGTATCTGTCCTCAAGAGTGTATGAAGTGTTGTTTGAAAACTTTTGTCAGAAAATTGTAGGTGCGAAAAGTATTTTTGTTTTGAAAGAGCAAGTACCTGAGAACCTCTACCTACTCAAAAGAAATTAAGATGTGTAAATGTCCTTTAGACAGTACTATCCCACTATTGAGAAGTAGGTAGCAACGTCGTTGGAGTTATTCGGGTCAATTCGATTATAGGGACATGTGGTCACCAAAGAAATAGTAGGACGCCTTAGCAGTAACCCTAATGTCTTAGATCTTTTTTATCCGAGGCAACCGTTTCGAGGCAACTTTGATCTTTAGACAGGAGGGCGACCTCTAAAACACCCTATACTCAATGACCACGTCGAGGCAACCAAGTGAGGCGTACCCTAGGAGTGGCATGTGCGAGTGTGTCAGGTTTCAGTTAAGTTATCTTTGTACATGTTATGGTGAGTTACGATTGATTTTAATTTCAGAGAAGTCTTGTCATGCATAGCCTAGTTAGCATACATCTAGCAGTTAATAGTTTGCGGAAAATAAATCTACGCTATTACAAGGCGTCGGGTATTTACATCGCCAAAAACAAACCCTTGGAAAAGTAAATGCGAGAAAATTAAAGAAAGCGATAAATAGTTCCTAATTAAAGCTATTACATCCTCGGAGCAATTACATAAATATGGATCAAAAATTAATAAATCAAACATACGCGCGAGAGAAAATTGAATCGGAGAAGTCCTTAGGGTTTTGACCCTTTTTTGAGAAAGAAAGAAATTGAATTAAATTAAATTAAACCTAATTAATTAATAAAATAAAAAAGATGTTTTTGAGGGTTTATGTTTTAAGGAAATAAAATCAAAAGGATTAAAATTGTCAAAAGAAACCCTAATTCTATGTTGATTTTAAATTATTGAGAAAAAGTTAAAATTAACCCTAATTAAACTAAATTACATTGTTAGTATTTATTTACAAAAATAACTAATTAAGGGTGAAATTAATAATAATAATAAAAATATTATTTTCTGAATTTATTATGAAAAATTAATTTGGTTAATTTAAGTAATAATAATAATTATAGTAAATAATTAGAATAAAAGGAAATAAAAATAGAAGAGAAAAGGAATAAACTTGAAGGGGTGTTGGGCCAAATTTTGGAGGTGTGTGATGCAATTTTCAGGCCCACTGACTCAAGCCTGTTTGACTTTCTGGCTTGTCTATGCGTTGGTTGACTGAGGAGTATGGTGGTCATCATCTCATGATCCTTGGATTTATGCCTGAAGCCACATGGCGCGTTGATGTTTGGAGGTACATGGTAAACCTTCTTTTGAAACCTGCATGGGATTATGTGAAAGAAAATAACAACAAGAATTTTGGGGGACCTGGGATTCGAACCCAGGTCCCAAAGCTTATTGGACGCTTGCCCAACCACTCCACCACGCTGCCTCAATTGTCATTGGAATAACAAGTGTTAATTATATTAACAAACAAATAAACATGCCTGAAAACAAAATAAAGCGCGCGATTTTTCAAACAAACCACTCAAAGATAACACCTCATCATCTTCTTCGCTGTTCTGCAAAAATAAACATTAGATAGCGGGGGTTTTTAACCCCCACAAACTATGGAAAGGAATAATAGCGAATAGAGATACAATGCACATAAATATTTCGCGAGGGGGGCATCATGTTCGTCTGATTCTCACGATTCCAACCATGGGTCTCACAAGTCTTAATTTTTCCTGGATTGCAAAGCCCCAATTCAAAGCTTATGAACCCTAAAAATTCAACTATGGAATCTTGTGATTTAGGGAGTTTCAGTTCAATTAGGTTATACCATTAGCTTCATATGATTACTAGCAATGCAAAACAATCAAGAAATCATGTTAAATGCTCATGAATTAAGAGTTATGATTATGGATGAAATGTACAAACCGTGGTTTTGTTCTCAGTGATTTCTTGAGCTTTGAAGCTGGAATTTGATTGTAACACGTTCTGGGAACCTCCTGCAGTGTATTATATTTCAACAAAAGTCTTTAAATTGCCCTAGAATGCAAAAGTCAATTTGCAATTTTCTTGGAATTTTTTTCAATATGCTATGGCTTTGTCTGCAGCTTTCTCACGTGTATGAGTTAGGGTTTACTTGCATATATATATAGAGGAATGGAATTAGGTCAAAATCTTGAGCAAGAATCCATTGCAATGATGATTTGATCTTTGATTGAAAATCAAATCTTTTTGCATTTTCATGATTGAACAAAGTTGCCAATTATGGAGATTTTGCATCTTTGATTTGGTGCACGAAATTGCCAGCATATCTTGACCATATTTGCTTCACAAAAAGATTGAAAAACCAAATCTTCTATTTTCCTACAATTTAAATTAATTAAATGAATTAATATTAATTAAAAAATCTAATTAATTAATAAAAATAAGAAAATAAATTCAATTAAGCTTGATGGGTCGTGCATAGGCCATGGATGAAGTTTCAAGAAGAGATTTGAGACCCATTAGCAAAAATAAGGTGTTTTGAGCAAAGTTGACTTTTGCAAATTCATAAAAATTTCCCAAATTCTCCAATGCACAACTTGCTCAATTTTGATCATATGAACATGTTCTTGGACATTTGGAAAGGTCTTGAAGTACTCTAACCAATTCCTTTGGTCCCATGTCATTTGGATTTACCAATCTCAAGTTATGGTCTTTGACTTAAAGTGCATTTTTGTTGACTTTTGAATTTGACCTATAATGTAGAAATTGATAACTTTTTGTGAGAGCATTTCTTGGACTTGGAATGTGAAGATTGATTGTAGGAAATGTCATCCCCTTCAAAATGAGCATTGGATGGAATTTTTCTGATAAACCATGAAACAGTTATGCCCTGGTCAAGATACAGTTGACTTTTCTACTGTCTAAAAATAGTAACTTTTTGCATCTTGATGATTTTTGAGCTATCCTTGTGGAATCATGATCAAGACTTGATCAAATGATGATTGTGGACTCAAAATAAGATGTTGACCAAAAATTCTGACTTTTGACTGAAAAATGACCATTTTGCCCTTGTGGTTGATTGTGGATCAAATGGAGCTTTTGACTGTGCAAATTGGCATTGTGAGTCTTGAAACTTGGCATGTAGGTGCTTGAGAATGTATATGGGCCTATGAGACTTGATTGAACCATTGAAAACCTCAAATTCCTTGAAAGAACCAAAACCCTAATTTCAGCTGGCTTAGGAGGTAGTTGGACTGTGCAATCCTTGAGCAAACTTGAACCATTTGAGGATGATTTTTGACAAACCTTGAAGAATATGGGAGGGAAAATTTTGGGGTACAACAGTAACCACAGGAACTGTAATAGTAGTGTCAACAGGAACAAAAGCAGGGATGATCACAGGACCGGTAACAATTTTCGGAGGATTAATCTCAGGGGAGAACACTCTGCTACTTCTGGTTATTTTGTTGGTTTCCACAATGTTATCGATGTCGGGGTCAGCCTTCTCAAAAATCGAGTCTTCATCATCCATCCAATCTTGCTTGACACCGTGGTAGTAGACATCGCCCCCATAGTTCCAGGGGACAGTTTTTTCTGAAGTGTACGGGATTGGCCCTGGCATAGTAATTATCAGCGGAGTCACCTTCGGAATAGATGTAATCCTGATGGGTCTTTTGGTGGAGACCCTGGGAGGATTGGTGGAAATGGTTACTACTGAAACATCCTTGTAAGCAATGGTTAGAACGGGAATCTTTTCAAACAAAATCTCTTTGTCATCCATCAGGCGCTGGACACCTACTTTCAGTAAATGACAACCAGTCGGTAGGGATAAACAGAGGTGGCAGCCTTCGCCACAGCCCGGAAATAAACTGGCCTTCAACAGGTTCCTTTTGATGGTTAGGAGAAGAGTAACAAGCTCATCAACAACAATAACAAACACATCATCTTCAACTGCGTTAACACCACGGTCGTGCTTGGGCATAGGAGCGGTGATAAAATTTGGGATCTTGGGGAATCAAATTCAATTTCCTTTTCCTCGAGAAGGTCTTGCACCTTGTTTTTCAAAGTCCAGTAGTCGTTTGTATCATGACCTGGACTTTCTGAATGGTAAGCACAATGGGCATTTGGGTTGTAATGGGGAGAGGCAGTGTTGGGATTCTTCGGAGCTTCCCGCAAGGTTACCATATTAGATCTCAACAAATGTGGCAAGACTTGAGACATCATCATATTTATCCGGGTAAATTGTATTATCGGTCTTTCTGTTCTAGGCTGGTTGTTCCTTTGTTGAGTAGGTGTAGGCTTAGGGATCATGACGGCCCCTACCGTTGGACGGTGTTCATTTCTGTCCTGATTCTTTTGATGGTACACAACACCAACCTCTTTCTTCCTAGTGAATGGTTTTCTCACGGAACTGGAGGATGCGTCCTTTTGGATCTTCCCACTCTTAATCCCAACTTCCACTCTCTCCCCGGTCAAGATTAATTCAGTGAAGCTGGCTGAGGAGCTTCCAATTAGATGATTAAAGAAAGGACTGGACAGGGTACCCAGAAACATGTCCACTAGCTCCCTATCAGACAGGGGAGGCTGGACTCTTCCTGCTAAGTCCCTCCACTTCTGAGCGTAGTCTTTGAAACCCTCGCTCAAACCCATAGCCAGACTCTGGAGTTGAGTACGAGTGGGAGCAAGGTCTGCGTTATATTGATACTGCTTATAAAAAGAAGCAGCCATGTCTTCCTAATTATGGATATTCGCCCTCTCTAGTTGATAGAACCAATCTAGCTGAGACCCAGATAAACTATCTTGAAAAAAGTGGACCCACAAATCTCTATCAGTAATGTGAGGCTGTATCTTCCTAACATAAGATCGGAAGTGCATCTTGGGACACGAAACCTCGTCGTACTTAGCAAACACTGGTGCCTTGAACTTTGGTGGAATAACAATCCCAGACACCAAACCCATCTCTTCAAAGTCCATCCCGGGCACTTTCTGAATCTCCATTGCACTTAGACGCTCTTCAAGATGTTTGTACTTCTCATCAGCTGGAGGATATTGCTCTTCAGAGTAATCATCCTCTTCTTCCTCTTCAGATTATGGATGGTCAGTCACTTCCTTGTTTTTCCCTTCTTGATTTTCCACTTCACCTGATGATGTTGCAAAGTCTAGGGTCTGGCTGGCTGGCCCTTGGAACCTTCTTCCCAGATTCAAAACACCGGTTGATTTCTTTGCTTTCTTCTTCTTTTCTTTGATCATCAAAGTTTTCAAATCCTCCTGTCCTTTTGCCAGAGTCAATAACATTTGGTGAAACTGAGCGTTCTGCGCCTGAAGATCTTTTGTTGTCTGTTCAATATCCATCTCACTAAAATAAACAGTAGAAAGATAAGGAGACCTGTTCTAAGAAACCTGTTTGTGTTATGATGAATGAAGATGCATATGAAAATGATTTCAAGGAAATTAGATATTTAAATTTGCTTTAGACAAAAAGGAACACACGTTATATTAATAAATCAAAGTTTGAGTACATCATGCCTCTTTGGGCTTACAAAGAAATACAAAACTCTAAGATAAAAAAGTTGAACGCATCTTCTTTGGTGCGATGTAGGTGTTCAGACTCCGCTCCTCATAAAGCTGCTTGGTGAGTTCCAAAACTTTCTTCTCGTTGGCGTAGAATTGAGCCTCTAAAGTGTCTCGCTCCCCCTTAAGCTGTATCCAATCGCTTTGCAAGTCTTTGAGAGAGGTGGGCATGTTAGGATGAAAGATAGTGTATGGGACATCTCCTTCCATAATAGGCTCTATGATAACCGGGAGAATGGAGGGGTAAGGCATCATAAGACTTAGAGCACGGGCTCGTACCCATTTGAGATAAGGCTTAAGAGGGATGGAATTCTTGTTCCCCAATGCCTTGCTATCTACCTTGTTCAACATCCTCCAAGCTCTGATAAACCTCTGGCGGTAACCTTGATTGTCATTCTCATAGTCAAATACCAACCCTTGAATAAGCATCTCATGTGGACCATCCCTTCGGGCGTAACCAAATTGTCGTAAGGCCAAGCAGGGGTTGTAAGTGATACCTCCTCTAATGCCATGTAAGGGGACATTAGAGAATTATCCACAACGGTCGATGATAGTAACATTCTCCAAAGATCGGGAACACCAATGAATATCTGAATGTCTGAGCATCATCAACCTATGGGACCACCTTGAACCTTGCTCGTTCTTCAATATAGATTGGGGAAGATGCAAAATAAACCATATTTCCAAGAGATGAGTACAACACATGAGGATACCTATTTTCCTCATAGTGCGAGAGTGAAAAGAATGTAGGGTGTCTCCTAAAAAAGTAGGTACCGGGTTACGAGACATGAAGATTTTGATGGCGTTTACATTTATGAGTTGGTCAGGATTTGGAAACAAAACCATCCCATAGATGAGAAGAGCCACAATTTCCTCAAAAGCTTGCAAGTCCAAGGAGTTCCAACAGTCTTGGGCTTTCTGAAACAAGAACTTGGCTAAGGAACCTTTGACACCACTCCTTGTTTCCCAATTAGTTGTGAAATCAGATTGTTGCAAGTGAAGGGCTTGAGCAATCTCTTCTGGTTTTGGATCTATTTCCATACCGTTGAAGGGTAGTTGATTGAGAATGAAAATCCTCAAGAGTTGGGAGAATTCTTCCAAAGTTGGCACAAGTTGATAATCGAGAAATGTGAAGTAATGGTGTAGATGATCAAAGAATTGGAAGAGCACCTTCATCATATCTTCATCAATGTTTGAGGTAACCAAGTTTAGGAGGCGACCATGTCTTTTGGTAAATGGAGAATTCTCAGGAACCCTTGAAGCTAACTCTTTAAGTTGAAGAGAGATCCTTACGAGATTGACTTGAATGGTTTTCCTACGAATAGAATCCATGTCCTACAAAACAGAACAAAGATAAATCCCAAAAATCCTTAAAATGGTTAGTGAGTATGAGTATGATGTTATGATGTTTATGATGTTACGTACAAGTAAATATATACAAACAAAACAAACAAGTCCTTAGGTTTAGGCTTGCATGGAGTCTCATAGGTAAGTACCCTCTTGAATTTTAGTTGGCTCAAACCTGTTCTAGCAATAGTAACCGGGTTCTAAGGGAGCTCAATATCACTGGTATGTCTTCTCGGGCATTGTTTCAGCATAAGCCTCTTTAATGGCGACCGAAATATCCCAAAAATCCAAACCTCAATGAGTGTAGTATCGAGTATCTACCAACTTCGGACTGCACTAAAGCTGGTCATCTCACTACGTCCTAATGGCCAAGTTGGTCAATTAAAGGTTTTAGAAGTTAGTTAGTGCTTTATGACACCACTCAGCGGCCCCGTGTTCTCCTTGACTACTCAAGGGCTACCGGTACCCACAAATATGTCACACTAACATAGCTATTGCTTAGACCATGTCGGTATACCCCGCACAGTTTCCACAATGTATTGCTACTTACCTATAAGATATCCCAAATTTGGGTAGAGGATTTAAAACCCAAACAAAGAACCAAAATATAAAGCAAACAAATCAAACAATGAAAGCGAGTAAATGTGATCTAGCCCTAAGGTAACCCCACTTTTAAAATTTCCCCAGCAGAGTCACCAGTTCTATAATACGGTGGGAGAACTGACTTTGTTGTTTTGCGTTTGATCTCAAATGTTGCGGATAGCAAGAGTCGTCACCGACTTTTCTTTTATTCAAACGGAAAGGTTGAAAAGACCAGGAAAGACCTTTGAGATATTTTCTTGAGTTTTGGGGGTAGATTATGAAAATGGAAGGTATTAGCACCCTTTTCATCTGTAGTTATCTACGGGATCTTAGTTGCTTGCTAGATCACTTGCTTTTGTTTGAAAATGTGATTTATGTGTTTTTTGAAAGTATTTTGAAAAGGCGCCATCGTTTAGGCAAACTTTGTAATGATTCTCGTTCGTAAGAATGTATACAAAGTGTTGATCTTTTGAAAATGTTTCAAGTTTGAAAGATGTTTTTGAAAGTGTTGGTGGTTGTTTTGAAAATAGCAAAGATGTTTTGACTTGAAAATGAGCAAGCAACTTAGGAACATTCTACCTACTCAAAAGTCTTTCTTGTTTATTTCCTCTTTCCTTTGACATTGTTATTTTACCATGGATTGGTAAGTAACCCTATCTTTGGATGTAAAATGAACGGGCAAGGGTCATTGTATAGTCATGAATAGAAATGTTGTAGGATATCTTTAGCATTTTCTTTAAGGGACTAAGATCATTTTTGAAAGGCAACTTTGATAGCATCATCGAGGGACTATGATCCTGTATGTTTGATTGTTTTACTAAGATATCCCACATGCATAATATGGCCATTTTCATAATGCAACAAAGTGGATTTACCCTAAGTGTGTAAGTGTGCAAGTGTACTGATTTACATGAATTGTTTTATCTTTGAATTAGGGTTTTCTAAGCATTGATTTTATCTTTCCATACAAACCCTAATTTACTAGCATTTATATATAAAGCATTAAATTGCTGGTAACTGAGTGTTGAACCCACGCCCTCTTAGTTACCAGCATGATGCCTTACCACTTGGGTGGCTATACATCTGTTTATTAAAATGAAATGATAAATACATAACGTAACATGCTTCCAAGGCCTGTACTTCGTCTTCAACCTTCAGCCAGCCAGAGTACCTGTAACTTCTTCATCTATCAACAAAAAGGGAAAGTACAAACATGAAAGTTGTGGCATTTCCTCCCATGAATCCAACCATATAAATAACTAAAGCTATAAATTCAAGATGAGTGAGAATTTTTCTGGCCCTAATTAAAAACCTAAAAATTTCAGAAACTTCAACTCTAAAATTCTCTAAGCTCATGCCATATAAATGCAAACTATGGATATGTACAGCTTCGTGGTAATGGTTTCTACATTTTATCTTTGAAAATGAAAGCTTGACAATGCCTATATGAATAGTTCAAAATTCAGAAAACTTACCTTACAAGAGGGTATCGTGTTTTGAGTTTGAGCAGCTTTCAATGAGTTCTAGTGATTGGGTTAGCTTCCTCAAGTTCCCAGGAAGCTAATGTGATGCTTGGCTTGAGCTGAAAGTGGCTGAGGAGTTCTGGAGAAGTCCACTTGCAGACCCCTGTTTTTGAAAATGGAACTTGATGATGGAGGAGTTACATTTAGGCAAAAGGACTTTGGATGGTTTGTATTTTATGTTTAGAAGCTTTAGGAACCAAAAGGCTTGGAAACGCACGAGGGAGATGTGAGTTTTAAGTTTTTGGTCAGATTATGCAACAATGGAGTTTTTATGTGTGATTCTGAGTTCTAGGGAGTTTGAGGGCTTAAGCATACGTGTTTTAGCTTGCAAATAGTGTCTCCATTTATAAGCAAAAGGTTTTGTATGCTACAACAAGTCAGAATTTTAATTTACATGTTTTAGCTCAACATGTGATTTTCTTGACAAAACAAGTTTCCATGCCTTTGTACTTGCTATTGTAGAGTGGTTGGACTTTTAACAAGCTTGATTATGACTTTTTGGATGGAGTGTACTTAAATAGAACAAGTTAGGAGCTCAAGAAACTGACTTTGTGCATAAAGCTTGCTTTACAAGAATGGAAATGGTGACTTTCTCCCTAAAATGGTAAAATGCTTTGGACAATGCTTGAATTAATTGGACAATTGATCAATCAGTTGTGTAAACACTAAATTAAGGAATGACAAACAAGTTTAATGCCTGCAAAGTGGAGATTATTCAGCATGGCTATGGATTTGGTTCATGTTGCATCACAAATTTTGCCTTGCAAAACAACTTGAAACCCTAACTTCTTGCCTTCGATTCTCCTTGCCCAAGAATGATCTCAAGAAGTTCTTGGACATTTTGGAAAGCTTGTAATGTACTATACAACCCCTCTTTGAATCACTTTTTCAAAATCCAAATGGAACTATGTGAAACTTGGCCCATAAGTTAAGTCAAAATCCTGACCAAAATGCTCAAAATTTCACTAAGTGTTTTAGTTTCATGATCATGATTTCATGGATTAATAACTTGAAATCCAAGAATTTATAAAAGGAGTTGTGAAAAGAAAAATTTTATATATCATTGAGATCTACAACTTTCATGTTGAAAGTTTCCTTTGAATCATCTTGCATCATGGTGAAAAATTGGCTCAAAGTTGTGAAAAAATATGAAGTTTTCAACACTTAGAAAAATTTCTAAGTTTGGAAACTTTGACTTTTCAAAATGAAATATTGAATTTTTGATTTCTTGATGAACAAGTTTCACATTTTGACATGTTTTGATGAATTGTGATCTTTGACACTTGATTTTGACCAAAAAGTCAAAGTTTAACTTTTCAGTGTGCAGTTGACTTTTGATCCGTTGACTGAAAATCAACTATCAATCAAATGACCTTGTGCAATGTTTTGAGTCATGTAATTAGGTAAAAATGATGCAATTTAATCCTTGATATCATATTTCCAACCAATCAACCATTTACTAGGTCAAAAATCAGAAATTTCCCTTTTTCAGTCAAAACCCTAATTTTGACCATTTTGCCCTTTTGATGATCTGATCAAATTTCTTGAGGAATTGTAGTCCAAATTTGATCAAATGACATACATGAGTTCATAATGTTGATATGGATCAAAAATTATGAAGTTTGATTGTAAATTGACCATAATTGACTTTTTCCCTAATACAGTTGATTTTTATGTTAACTAATCAATTGATTGAGTGAAAATGTGATCCAAGGCTTAAAAATTGTCATGAGCAATCTTAAGGGTCAATAATAATCCATGAAAGTCATATGAGGCAATTAAAGTTCAATTAACCTTGTGCAATCTCAAACCCTAATTTCAGTCATCAATGCTTAAGGAGGTGTCTTGAGCTATCAACCCTTGTGCAGTCTTGTACCAAAGGAGATCTTGTGAGAAAATACTTGATAAATGAGAGGGAAAATTTTGGGGTACAACAGAAGGAGACAACATAAGTTTGAAACCACCCCCAGAAAAAGTCTCCGACATAAGCTCTCAAGTGGCATCAGCTCCAGCGTCTGTCAAAATTCCAAAAAGAAAAAGAAAAAGGAACATCAAGGATTAGAGATGGGAGATGGGAGCGACTTGAGGAAAGGTGTGATTCATACTTATGAGATAAATGAATTATGGGTTGCAGAAAGGGCAAGTAACAAGAATACCCCTCATAAGGGGATGAACCGTCGAGCCATTCAACGTTAAACGAAGAGCTTCGTGGGAGGCAACCCACACTTTTAATAACTTAGTTTTTCTTTGTGTTTGTTTTGTTTTTTCTGCATGTAATAAAAAGGGAGTCTTACTGGTGAAAGCTAGGAGGCAGTAGCATGTGTTGCATTTCCCTCTGTGAGTCACCTTCCTCGAGCTTGTTCTGAAACATTTGGGTCAATGTTTAGTTCAAGTTTGGGGGGTTTTATTGCTTTTCGTTTAAAATTATTTGTTGGTTCTATGCTAATTGTTGTGTAAATCCACGAGTTGAAGTCCTTCTCATAGAGTTCGAGAATAATATATAGAAACAAAGGGATGGTTGTATGAGGGTAGAAAGTTCGGAATAACATGACAAGAATACAAGTCTAACGTGTAGATTTGTACCATGGTACTTTAATCTTGAGAAGTACTCCTCAAGTAGTTTATTTATATAGTGTGGCATACTCTTGATTCACATACAGGTAGAACTGGTTGAGAAATAAAGAAAGCTGGCACCAAATGATGAAAAGGCGGTAAAAGGCAATTGGCTCGCTAAGTTGGGTAGCCGTCACCAGGTTATTCTGCCCAAAGGGAGTTGATCCCCAAACATCATCCAAAAAGGATAATATATAACTGAAAAGTATGAAAATTTTGTCTGTAATTAAAAGTAGAAAATGTTGCTCATTTGGTGCCGAAACAACAGGAAATCTTGATTAGTCTTGTGCATGTGATGATTAAAATTTTTCTCATTGCCTTAATTTGATTTTCTGAATGAAAGAGGAGAAAAATCGGAAAGAGACCGAAGTACAAAGCATAGTTAGAGAGGTATCCAAAGAGAAAGCTTGAGTTTGGAAGGTTCTTACAAAAAAAATCTTCGCTTCATATGAATGCCATACGGACTACCTTTTGATCAATTTGAACGGATGTCTCACGTATGAGTATCGGAACGCTGGGATTTTTATGAGTTCTTGTAATGGTCGCTTGAGGTCAAGCAACGGTTTAAGTTTAAGGAAGTTTGATAAGATGTTTTTACATAGATATTTAGAAGTTATTTCAGTTATCGTTTCTTTTACTTATCGATGTTTTATTTTGTTTTATCGCATATTATGCTTTGGTTTTGTGTTTTAGTGTTTTCAGGTTCAGAAGATTAAAACAGGACAAGTCGGGGCGGAAAAAGTGCATAATTCAAAGTTTAGGACGAAATGATATAGGATCCTTGACACAGGTGGTCGTGTCACTTGACACAGGTGGCCGTGTCACCTGACACGGGTCGTGTCAGGGGGAAGACTTGGAAAGCATGGAAAGCAAGGGCTAACACTGGCAGTCGTGTCGCCTGGCACGGGCTGTGTCAGCATGCCTGGAGCAGAAAAATTCTCGATGGCCAACACGGGGGTTGTGTCTCCTGTCACGGGCCGTCTCGGCCAATGACACTGATTTTAAGCGTTTTTATGATATTTCACTATTTGGGACCCAAAGGGGCATTTTGGGCAATTTTGACCGAGGAAAATGGATTGTTCACTATTTATCCAAGTTTGAAAGAGGAATTAAGGGACCTTGGTTGCAAAGAACGAATTCCAGAGTCTAGGAGTGAGGATATGAGATTCTTGAAGAACAAAGATCTTTCATGAGCGGACGCAATTGAAGACCAAAGTTCCTTCATCATCTGTAATGTCTAATTCTTATATTTTTACAATTCTCGTGAATAATATGAATGACTAAACCCCCTAATGCTAGGGGGATGTCCCTGATTTGAATCTGTAATGATTATGAATTCCTGATTTCTTTAATAAAGTTGTTTTCTTATTCAATTCAATCGTGCAATGATTTTATGCTTTCCTGATCGGACCGATTAGAATTGATTCACGGTTAACAACCAGTCAGACTGCGTTTGTTAAGGTTTTTGTATGAATGGACTATAGTAGATATCACCTAGGACTAGGGATACCCTGTAGTTACCAGATCACTCTTGATAAAATAAAGGCTTGACTCCATCAGATATCTCTAAGGACTTAGAATTTAGGATGGATGGTTAAAGGTTTTATCACAAAGGATTTAGGGGAAAATAATCTAAAGGGCTGATAGTTGAATGTTATGAACTTGTTGAAGAAATCAGGATTCAAGGTCGTTATATGGAAAATTACACACCACACCCGAGCATGTTCATCATATCTGTGAAAAAGAATATTTATATTTCTGCTTATTCTTAAGTGACAATTTCTAAAATCAAATCCCCAAGTTAAGTTTTTGTTTAATTGAACGTGAATTGAACTCAATAATTGTAAGCAGTCCTTGATATCGACATTCGGGGAATTTCCCTATTATTACAAGAGGAAAATAGTACACTTGTTATTTTTCCTATCAAAGTCATAGGTCGACACATGCATCATACAGGTCGACACATACTGAAAGATTTCTGAAATTGAAGAAATTCTTATTTTATGTGTCGACACATCCATATTTCAGGTCGATACATTTACCCGTGTTTTAAAGCTTGTAGCTACTGACTTTCTCAAGTCGATACATAGAGTCCTTTAGGTCGACACATACAGCTTTTTTATACAGTATGTGTCGATACATACGAGTTTGAGGTCGACACATAAATTCTGTTTTGGTCAAATTTTCATTTTCTTTTATTCTAAAATTGTCCTTTTTGCCCTAAACTTTTCCAAACTATAAATACTCATTCGTGCATCATTTCTAACATGATGATACCATAAAATTAACCTACTTTTTCTCTTCATCTTCAACCTTCCAATCTATGCATACACACCAACATTACATTATGATGATGTTCCATCGGGGTGCCATCTAGATAAATAATTGAAGATTTCCTACTGGTTTTAGTTGAATTCTTGTAGGGGTCTTCATCCGAAAAAACCATCGGTTTGTCCTCCAACATCATTTGTTGAATTAGGAGTTTTTGTGCAAGATCGTGCGAGAAGGAATCGTCCATGTGAAAAATCCCTTGGAGTGTTTAAAATCATTTCAAGGAACCTTAAAGTGGTTGAAATCTTTTTAAGGAAGTAGCAAGAATTGGATGATAAAATTGATGATCTTGTGTTGATAGTATACAATCGGATTTACTCGAGTGAAAACTCTCTTGGAGTGGTTGGAATCTTTACAAGGAACCTTGGGGTATTTGAAATCCTTTTAAGGAAGTAACTTAAGCGGCGAATAGGTTGTATCTATCAATTGATTTGATCTTACTTAAGATCAAAGGTTGGAAGAAGGAGCATTAACACCCAATTAGAGAATTTTGTATTGTTTTTTCTAACTTTTCTGTTATATTAAGCATTTTTCATATAAGAATTATCCTAGTTCCTTTGGAATTAGGCTCAGACGTACCCACACGCGAGGACGATAGTGGGGAACTGTGTAGACAAATTCCTTCTGTGTTTTTTACTTTTCCGCTTTTACTTGCTTTCAATTTTATCAATCTTTTTATCAAATAGACTTGTGATAGAAATTGAATTGTAAGAACTTTTCTCTCAAAATATATTTTTTAAATAGGTGTGGATATAGCTTATAATCAATTTTGATTATAAGTGGTTTAGTATATCAATACTATTCAAAGAGAAATTCTGAAAATTCACTTGCACGCCAAGTGTTTGATAAAACGATCAAGTTAGTTCTTTGATTATTTAGCCTTGGAAATAGCATTACAAAGTGATTGTGTTAAAACAATAAATAAGAGGATTGTTTATTTGAGTTGGTATCAATCTATTACTAATTTTGTCTCATTGATTTTCCTTTCATAATTTGTATATCCGAATTTCCAATAAGTTGTTTTTAGACGACTTATCCAGTTAATTGCTTCTGCATCAAAAAGTTTTGAAAACAAATTAATTTATAGATTTGAGTCTAGAATTTTTTTTTGCGCCGCTATTCACCCCCCTCTAGATATGCATTGTCGTCTAACAAGAACTTCTTGTGGTCCGACTTGCAATTTCTCAATTTTCTATTTTTTTTTTTACAAAACAAATAATAACAAAAAATAACACTAATAATAATAACAATAAGAGAAAAAGGAAATTGGTTAGTAATGTAAAAAGTAAACTAAAATAAAGTGCAAATAAGAAATAAAATTTGAATTAAATGAAAGGATTTAAAACGATTTTAATTTGTAATAAAAAAAATTATTTTCAACTTGAATTAAAATCAAAATCAAATCAATTATTGGAATAAAAAGACAATTTTTAAAACATCAAATTAAATTAAATTGAATCTTTGTTAGAAATTTAATTAAAATTGAAAATAGTTACAATATGAAAATTTAAATCAATTTTAAAGACAAAATATCAAAGTTAATTGGACTATTGGATCAAAATGACTAAATAAACCAATAATTAGAAATTATGGATTACTAGTAAGATTAATTTTAATTCAAAAACTTTGACTAAAAAGAATTAAAATGCAAATGACAAACTATATTATTTTTTGATATTTTTGAGATAATGATGCAAAAGATGTAAACTTAGATGAAACTAACAACGACTTTAATTTTTTTGGATTTTTGAAGTTGAAAATGAAAGGATGAATTAAAAACAAGAAATATGTAAATATTACCGACTTTTCAAAAGACGAAGAATATGCATCAGTTGAAAAAGGTAAGGGAAAAAAATGGGGTATGCCACAATCCAAACAACACAACCTAACTACAACGACATGGACAACGAACTCAGTTACAGCTGCAGATCAATGCAGACACAAGACTACGTAGAATTACAAGAACTTATGAGGGAATCTGGTAATGGTGATGCTCTAGGGACCTCATATCAAATAACTCGGGTGAATCAACATAGACTTGTACTAGAAAGTGTACCTAGGAGTGTGGAATCAATGACATGTATGATCAAGTGGGTTGTCATCGTTCATGTAAAAAACTTTCTCGTATGTAATCTAATTTAAATTAGATATTATTTGTTTTTATATAAAAAAGAAAATTGCAACACTAAGACATCATATGAATTCGTGTTTCCTCCTATTACTAATACACATGTTTCACTTAAATTGATTTGATTTATAGGAAGTGTCAATTCAATTGGCTTGACCTCTATTTTGTTTAATGCATACGCCAATATAATTGATCTATATTCTATGTTGCATATTTTTTTTATTTAAAACATAGATAGTTTGAAAATTAACAGTAAAACATTATTATTTAAATTTTTTTTGGAAAACATTATTATTTAAAAAAAATCAAGATTCGTACTGATTTCAATTTTTTGCAATTCAATCTGAGTAACTGCCATTTTTTAATATTTGATTTAAAATTCTAATAATTAAACTCGAAACTATTTTTTGTAATTTTTTTAAACAAATTATTTTTTATAATAATAAAATAGTAAAGAAAAACATAAAATGACAGAAAACAATAAAATCAAAGAGATAATATCTAGTGTGATAGGGGTTTTGGTTGGGGTTTTCAATTTGCAACTGCACTTTGAAGTCTGGTGAGTATATTTTCATGTTCAACATTTGGTGTGATGGAAATGCCAATTTATTTTTTATGATATTATTAATCCAATTATGACTAGTGAACATGATCTCGCTCTAACTCATGATTAGTTTTGAGAATCATGATCCAACGAAGCTTCTCATGCTCGCTTGATGGCTTGGCAAAAAGCTCAAGAAAGAACTTATGTCCTAAATAACATAAGACAATTTTTATTTACACTCTTATATAATGTGGCGCCTCTGAAAACTCTAAAATTTCATTATATTTATTCGGAGATGCATCTCCAAACGCATTGAAATTATGGCTGTCAGATACCGGATATCCTAAGAGATATCGAGACACCGGATCCGACTTCACACACAATAGCAAGATGTATGGACAAAATAAACAGTACTAGAAGTAAATAACAGTGTATGTTTACCCAGTTCGGGACAACCTTCCTACTCTGGGGGCTACCAAGCCAGGGACGAAATTAACTAGATAATATCAATTTGTAGACCTCACATCAAACCTCCCAATTTACAGCCTACACACTTGATCACTACCTTTTTCTTAACTTCTACCTAAGACACACCTAGGTATGAGGCCCTCCTTAAATCCCTCTTCAATTACACTCAGCAATTAGAGAAACTCTAAACATAAGTAGAGAACAAAACTGGAAGTCACTCTTCCAAGACACACAAAACTCAATGCTTAGAAGCTTATGAGAATTGACACATAAATACTCAATGCTTAACAACTTATGAGCATCTGACACACAAATGTTCAATGCTTAAAATCTTATGAACATTTGACATAGAACTTACAACCCAACATTAAGGATTCTAAAACCCTAACAAAAATACACATGTAAGTTCCACCAATTACTAGGTAAACACCAGTTTATTTAACTTTATTCCGGACTGGGTTAGGCTTCAAAAGCGCAACAGTGAGGCTGCACAAAGTCTATAAAATCTTCTCCAATAAAATAGGTCTTCAATCATTAGTTTCCTAAAATGTCTTCATATTTAGAAACTAAGCAAATCTTCGAAACCGACATAAAATATTCTGATTTATCAATCTTGGACGCTACATAAGCTAACTAAATATTCCATGAATATTCACTAGATAACAAAACAAATGAACCATAACTGTGAGCCTTTGCAGACACAATGTCCTATCTCCTAATTGGGACATCTTACCCAACATGTTGAAAACTGAAAGTTGGAATATCTTGTTCAACATGTTGCTGTCAAGTTGGTTTTACCAAAATGTATGTCAATCATAGTTTCAGAGAAATAACATGCATCAAATACCATTTTTGGCTAAAATATATTTTGGAGATGCATCTCCGAATAAACTCAAGGTAAATTTGCAAATACACTTTGAAAATATCTTTTCATTTAGAAGATTTTTTTAACCACCCAATGATATTTTTAAATATACATCTACGAAAAGGTCCAGCAAAAATTTGAATATACGACATTGCATGATCATATCCTTCTGTTGTACCCTAAAATTTTCCCTCCCATATTTCTCAATACATGTCAAGTGAGGTCCTCAAATTGCTCAAGGTAGTCCAAGGGTTGACCAGACAAACCCTCTCCTAAGGCAGTCTACCTCAAATTAGGGTTTCAGTTTGCATCAAGATGCTTGAGTCCAAAGAGTCTAAAATTCTCACCATTGTCCTAATATGTTCTCAATATCATCCATGTCAAGTTTCAAGCCTTGCAGAGGAAGTTTGCTCAGTCAATTGCTCAAAAGCCTGAAAATTGACTGTGCTAAGGCAAAAGTCAACAGTGGCCCACATACAGTCAAACTTCAAGATTTTTGGTCAACATCCTCATTTTGAAGTATTATTAATCATTTTATAAAGGGTTGATCATGATTCCTCAAGGATTGCTCACAATTCATCAAAATCCAAAAGTTGCCAAATTAGGGTTTTATAGGAAAAGTCAACTCAACTTTGACCAAGCATAACTTTCTCATACTTAATCAAGAATGACCCATCCAAATATCATTTTGAATAGGATGTGATTCCCTACAATTCATCTTCAGATCCCAAGTTCAAAAAATGCACTCACAAGAAGATATAAATTTGGACATTATAGGTCATTTTGAAAAGTCAACAAAAACACCTTTTTTGCCAAAGCTTCATACATGAACATGGAAGACTCAATTAATATGGGACTAAACGGGTTGCTTGGAGGACCTCTTGAGCTTTCTAAAAAGTCCAAGAACACATCTCTAGGGTCAAAATTGAAGGAGTTATGTATTGGTGAAGTTGACCTTTTTTGAAAAAATGCCAAAAGTCAAATATGTCTCAAATTGCAATTTTTGTCAAATGGGCCCAACTTTTTGTGCTTGCATTGAGTTGGTAACATGATCCACGACCCATGACCCTTCCCACTTGTCTTTATTTTATTTTTGTCATTTATTTTTATTTTTATTTTAATTAATTTAATTTAAATCAAAATAAAATCATGAAAATATCAAAACTAATTAAGGCTTGAGATTTTATGCATGTTTAGGTCTCTTATATAGCTGGCAATGAAATCAAATCGTGCAAGGCTTGTTTGGACAGAAAAAGATTGAATTTTTCTTGTTTTGGAAAGATTTGATGCAAGGGTGAATCAATGATCAAATCTTCATAATTGCAAAGATTTGAAGCAAACTTGTAACCCTAATCCATTCAAGGGTACATATAGAACATGTGCAGACCAAAAAAACAAGGATTGGAGGCGTGAGAAGCTGAAAGAAAACTTGAAAAAACTCAACAAAAGTGGTGAATCAAATTCCAATTTCCAGGCTTCTTCAAGTCGTTCCAAGCATACCATTCGCTTGCTGGACATCTAAGGATTCTATCCCAATCATCAGCAAGCATTTTCGTTCCCAAATACGCACTATAAGTCTCCCACGAACTCCATGTTTTCTTGAAATCGAATCTCATAAATTTTACATGGTTAGCATGATTTGTTTATATATTTTGAATCCTAGGAATATTTGAAAGCTAATGGCACCATTCAATTGCATTTTTATTAACTGTAGAGCAAGACGCCATAGTTAGGGTTCTTGGCTTGTTTTTGGGGTTTTTTATTGCAGGAACCATTGGCCATGGAAAGTGGTACTATGATGCTCGTGAGGTTTCCACGAGTTGATTGGTACCATTGTTGGGCATTTATCTGGTTCGTATGAGATTTTGGAGAAACGCGGGCTTATACCTACGCCCAAAAAACCGTAGGTAAAAGTCCTGGACTTTTGCCAACGGAGGGAGGAAGAAGAAGGGTGGTGTGGCACCCCCTGACTGGCCCATTCAAAAATTCACGCGTTTGGCATATGTTAATTTGTTTTTGCAATATAATCATTGTTTGTTATGCTTTGTACAACAAAACGCGCTAGCACAGTTGGTCACCAGTTGTTTGGAAAAGCCAAAGGGCCTGGGTTCGATTCCCAGGTCCCCCATATTTGTTCAATGCTATTTTATTTTACATGATCAGGTGTACAAGCTTCCAGGAGATCCACCGTGCATCATCAATATCTCATCATCCAAGACACCAGCAAAGCTAGATCCAAGGGTCATTCTTGAGAGGTCCATGATGCACCCTAGTCAAGCCAAGGCACAGGATCTGAAAGTCAACATGGGCCAAGGAGTTATTGGGCTTAAAAGTCAGATTAACACCCCCTTCTTGCTACAAAACCAGGCCCTTTTCTTTATTCTTCTTATATTTTCTTTTATTTATTTATTTATTTTAAATTATTTTCTCACATAAAATTAATTCTTTTTTTAAAACTCATAAAATCAATTTCATCAAATTAGAATTTAGGTTTTTTTTATATATATTTTGTCAAAGTTAATTTACTAATTAGTTTAGTTTAATTTTAGGGTAATTTTAACCTTTTTGTAAATAAATTAAAATCAATTAGAAAATTAGGATTTGTTTGATTTAATTTTTATTTTCTTTTTTTAAAATAACAAAAATATAAAAATAGGTCAAATTAATTATCTTTCTTAATTTAAATTAATTAGTAACTAGGTTTGTATTTATTTAATTAAAACCTTATTTTTTTCTCAAAAAACAATAAAAAATGACTTTTCTTTTAACTGTGTTTAGACGGGGTCAAAACCCTAATTTTTTCTCGTTCTCGATTCATCGCGCACTTATTATTTCTTTTACGATATTAATGTAACTGCTCATGGAATGTAATAGTTTAATTAGGATTTTTCTTTTATTTATCATTTTACGAGTTTTTGGTTATGTAATTAATCCCCCTCCCCGAAGCCTTGTAATAGCGTAGTTTTATTCTCCGCATTTTAATTTTCGCAAATATTAAACTGTTAGATGTATGATAATAGGATTGCATGACAAGAATGTATGTTAATTTTAAAATGGTTAGCAAACCCTAAATGTGAAAAGATAATAACTGAAATCAAATCACTCGTACATGTGCACTCCTAGGGTATACTCTCACTTCGGTTGCCTTCGGTAAACAATCATTAAGTATAGGGTGTTTTAGTGGTTGCCCTCTTGTCTAAACAAAGATCAAATGTCCCGTTCAGAAATGTTTCCTCGAAATTGTTGCCTCGAATATGATCTTAAGACACTAGGCTTATTACTAAGACGTCCTAACATTGCTTTAGTGATCGTACGTCCCTTTCGAATTGACCCTTACAACTCCAACGACGGTGCTACCTACTCACTAATAGTAGGATAGCGCTGTCTAAAGGGAACAAGAATAGAAACATTCTTTTTTCGAGTAGGTAGATGCTAGTAGGTACTTGCTCAAAATCAAACTTTTCAACACTTACACTCTTTTCAAACAAAGTTTTCAAAAACACTTCGTAACACTCTTGAGGACTGATACAAGGGTTAAAATGAAGTAAAACAAAAAAATTTCAAAACACACAAACACGGAAGAAATTTTTAAAATGATGAGCAAGTACCTAAGAGCCCGTAGAAAACTACGGATAGAAAGGGTGCTAATACCTTCCCTTTCTATAATCTACCCCCCGTACTCAAAATCTCGAAAAAGAAATTTTTCTGTGCTTTTTTCCTTTCCAATTGGATAAAATAAAAGTCGGTGGCGACTCTTGCTTACCGCAACATTTTGCAAACACAAATGCAAAATGCAAACCAGCATTTTCCTAAAATAGTCGGTTCTGCCACCGTATCACAGAACTGGCGACTCTGTTGGGGATAAATAAGTGGGGTATACCTTAGGATTTAGTTCATCATAATTTTCTTCTCTTGTTTATTTTGGTTTCTTTACTTTTAAGGGTTTTGTATTGGGAGTTACTATAGATCCTAACCCGGATCTGGGAACACCTTTTAGGTAAGTAGCAATAGACTGTGAGGGAACTGTACAGCATAGACCGATACGGTTGAAGCAGTAGCTACGTTGATGTGGCACATTGGTAGGTACCGGTATCCCTTGTGGAGAAACAAGGAGAATACAGGTCCGCTGCATGGTGTCATTAAGCATCAACTGACCTTAGAACCTTTAATTGACCAACTTAGCCATTAGAAAGTAGTGAGATAGCCGTCCTCGGTGTAAAGCTAAGAACTAGTTGATACTCGATGCTACACTCATTGAGACTATACTCTCGATATAGTTCCGGCCGCAAGAAAAGATTGCATGAGATGAAACCATGACCGATGGAGGATGGTCAGTGATATTGAGAACCTCTAGAACCCGGTTACTATTATTTGGACAGGTTAAAACCAACTGAACTTCAAGAGGGTAGTACCTAGACCCCATGCAAGCCTGAAACTTAAGGGCTCTTGTGTGACTTGTTTGCCTTTACCATGTCTGTTATCTGCTATACCTATTGTGTGTTTTATCATGACATCATGCATCATAACATAGCATGCATACTTCATTACACTAACCATTTCAAAGACCAGGGGGTTTATCTTTGTTCTGTTTTGCAAATTATGGCTTCCATGCGTAGAAACACCATTCGAGTTAACTTTGTGCAAATACCTGCTCAACTCAAAGATTTAGCCTCGATAGTTTCTGATACTTCATCATTCATTAGGAGACATGGTCAGTGTGCCGGTAGAAATGTGCAAGACTAAGCCATTGGATTGACTAGATTTTATACAAATCAAAATAAAAATCGCCACCGCGCTTTATTGTTTCCCAAGGAATGGGAAAAGAGCGAATAACCCAAAAAGAGGGGGAAAGATTCAAGGTAAGGGGGTTGGTTATGCAAAGGGAAGGTATTAGCACCCTAAACATCTACAGTACTCCGCATGAACCTCTTTGAAAAAAATCTATATATTTTGGCTATAAAAATGTGTTGTATATAAAATGGATGGTGGAGGTGAGAAAAGAAATATTTTTTATGATTTTTGCACCCGTCGCAGTTGCGAACCTTTAGTACCTACGTACCACCTTTCGTGCAATAGGGGATCAGGGTACACGTAGTTCCTCTTTTAAAAATTTGAAACAACAAGTGTGTTGGTTGATTTTATGAGATAAGACATCATCGCAATTGTCCGTGTGAAAAACATACTTACTACCCACAATCATGAGAAAGGAGAATTTGCATCATCTCAAAGTGGAGGATATGGCTTGGATTTTAAAATCAACAATGCCTCACTCAACACCCAAGTGGAAAATATCTCACTTCACTACATATTGTAGAAGTATAGTTGTTTGCATCACTACAAGGATTGACAAGAGTCTAATCTTTTTGAGAAAAGTTTAAAGATAAAAGCCAAAGTGGCAAAAATGGTTTGAAATGAGATTGATTGACTTTTAGTCTTCTCACAAAAAAAGGTCAAGGTATTATTAAATTGATTGAAATTTATTTATGAAAATATTTCGAAGATGCATGGACCTAAGTCCAAGTTTATTATGAAAATGTTTCAAGTTTCAAAACAAGAAGAGTTTTTTTTTAAAGGAGGGAGAAGATTTTTGAAATTAAAGAAGATGGTAGGAGAAGAAGAGGCTATCCTAAAGCATAAGATAAAAGATAGGGATAAGAGCCATCTAACCAACAAGAAGCCAATACTCTACATTATGAGTCAATATAGATTTCCCATTCTTCGTATTGAAACCAAGCAAGCAAAGATCCTAGACCTCTTGAGAGAACCAAACTTCAAGTGTTTTAAATCTTCACAAAAATTGGGCAGAGTAACGGCTGTATACGGGTGAATTCCATATTACAAACAAAGATCGTAATCTCAATAACCTGCACACAAAACAAACAAACAACCCAATGTCTTGAGGTAAACCTCAAGAACTCCAGACAAAATATCAAATAAAGTCACAAAGTCTCCAAGATAGGCCAAGGTTTATAATCCTAAGTCCAAGAAGTCCATCACTCCACAATGCAAAGGATAGTAACCATGTAGTCCAAGTATCATTAATGATTTTTATGGTTCATGTTGATTATTAGGTGTCTTTAAAAAGAAAGAAAAGCTCAAGTGAGCAAAATAAAAATGACATAAAAGTAAACGCTCAAGTGAGCAAAGATGAAAATAACATGAAATATAAAATGCTAAAAGTAAATGGTACATAAAGCATGAAAATAAAAGTGTAAAGTAAAGTTAATTATTAGTAATTAGTGGTTAGTTGGATGACCATCTTGAAACTTGCATTTGGAACTCATTAGAGGATTGGTAGAACCAAAGCCTCCACACAACAAGTTGCATTTGCTTTTTGTCAAGTATATCATCCATTTTGGAATTCTCACAAGGCAACATGTAATGATCAACGATGTTTAAGTGATCCGCGTTGACCAAAGGTGTTGTAGATCCATTAGAGGATTGGTAAAACCAAAGCCTCCACACAATGAATCTCAAGGTTATTGGATCAAAGAGATTAAATTAACATACTTGGGCTTGCAATCATAAGTTTAGGCCACGAATGATCATTTATTCGAATCGGGACAAAATTTAGCGCTATGTTAAGCAATCGTAAGTGGACTTATATAGAAGTCACACCTATTTTGAGGCCGGTCAATAGCAATCTATGTACTTCATGTTTGGATAAATGATATAGAGATCACCATCCATTAACATGTAGCACAATTAAAAAAAGAAAGGGATAAGATGAAGAGGGAGGGAAATGATAAACTAATTTGGATCACCATTTCAAAATTCTTTCATCTTTAAATTCAACCACTCCTCTAGATGGATTAAAGCACTAAATATATCATTAATCCAAAGCACCAAAAATGAATTAAATAATTCACTCTTAGGTAGATTTTAATTGATTAACATTTATCCAACTTCATCTACATCACAAAGTCCATTGAGTTTAAAGAAAAATTGGACATTTAAAATTGCAATCCAAACCAACAATCAAAAGGAGCGAGTAGAAAAAGCATTTTAGATCAAAGCTGCCCCAAAACAAGGCAAAAAAGTGCATTTTGTTCCTGTGTAAATCGATTGCACTATTGTGTAAATCTATTTACACAGTACAGTTTTCTAAAAATTGTGCAAAATTTCTTCTGTGCAATCGATTGCACTACAGTGCAAATTGATTGCACACAGTTACAGTAGCAAAAACAACATTTTAAAAGGGCAATTTATTGTTCAAACTTTCCATCAAAACCTTATGATCATGGATCCACTTGAGCATGAAAATTCCATCAAATTATGAGAAAATAACACCATTGGAATCACAAAAGAATGCTCAATGAATCAATCCCAAAGATCACCAAGAGATCACATTGTGAAAGATGAATTATCCAACTTACCAAAGGTAGATCTAGAGAATTATCAAAATAACTTCAAGAATTTGCTTCAATTCAACCACAAGAATCAATTGACCAAGCTTGGATGTAGAGAATTGATGGAGAAAAAGTGTTTGGATGAAGGTTTAGCTCAAAGATTAATAAGCTTCAATGCAAAGCTTACTAACTTTTTGAAAATGGAGCTTTGAGTTAATTTGGTAGATGGAGAGAATTGAGAGATTTTAGCAAGGTGGATTTGGCTATCAAAAGCTTGAAATTTGAATGAAATGAGGGCTCTATTTATAGAGTTTAGGATTGGGATTAGTGGTAATTTGGCAATTGATTCTTGGAGCCAAAATTTGAATTAATGATAACTCTTTCAAAAATTAGAGCCAAAATTTGAATTAATGATAATTCTTTTTAAAAATGAAAGATTGGCACTAAAATTTGAATTAATGATACATCTTTCAAAAATGAAGGAAAATTGGAGCCAAAAATTTGACAAGCTTGAAATGCTGATTTTTTTTCAAATTTTCACGTTATGCAATCGATTGCACTATAGTGCAAATCGATTTGCACAGTGTATTTTTTCCAAAAATTGCGCAAAATTCACTTTGTGCAATCGATTGCACTCTAGGAGCAATCGATTGTACAGTGAAAAAAATGAAAATTTTTAATTCTTTTTCTTTGCAAATAGAGATTTTAGGGAAATAATACCAGAAAACTTTATTTGCCATATGCTTCGACTCGGTACCTACAAAACACAAATATGCAAAGACAAAGACAAATATTTTTTGTATTTTGATTAGAAGTTAGTCAACAACACAAGAACAAACTTAAAGATAGGATGCAAATGTGATGAATGAAGCTATTTATTAATGGTTGTGACCAAATGACAAAATATGGTATAAAGGTGCGACTGAAAAAGTTAGGGGGAAAATTTAGGGTACAACAGTCAGCTTCTTAGCTTGGTTACCTCAAAGCTTGATGAGCAGATGATGAGTATTGTTTTCCAGTTCTTCGATCCTGTGCATCATTGCTTTACTTTTCCAGATTATCAGTTGGTTCCTACTTTGGAAGAGTTTTCTCACTTATTGGGCATATCCATCCTTGAGCAGATGCCCTTCACAGGTTTGGAAGAGACTCCTAGGCCAGAAGACATTGTTTCAGCTCTGCATCTAAAACGGGCTGATGTAGTATCCAACTAGTAGACACGAAGCGGGGTTGAAGGTTTCTTAGCTATGTTACTGATAGATCAAGCTCAACTATCCTGGGATAGCTTAGATTTTCAGGCTTTTGAAGACATCTTGGCTCTCCTTATCTACGGTTTGGTTCTTTTCCAAAATCCAAATTGTAGCGGTAGAAATGTTCAAGACTAAGCCATTGGATTGACTAGACTTTATACAAATCAAAATAAAAATCGCCACCGCGCTTTATTGTTTCCAAAAGGAATGGGAAAAGAGCGAATAACCCAAAAAAGGGGGAAAGATTCAAGGTAAGGGGGTTGGTTATACAAAGGGAAGGTATTAGCACCCTAAACATCTACGGTACTCCACAGGAACCTCTTTGAAAACATCTGTATATTTTGGTTATGAAAATGTGTTATGTAAAAAATGGATGGTGGAGGTGAGGAAAGAAATGTTTTTATGATTTTTGCACCCGCCGCGGTTGCGAACCTTTAGTGCCTACGTACCACCTTTCATGCAATAGGGGATCAGGGTACACGTAGTTCCTCTAGAAAATACTTGTTTTTTGGTTAATTTTAAACAAGGAGACAATTCGTCATTGTTAGGAGAGAAATATCGACTAACGCCCACAAAGTATGAGAAGGATGGACCCTGCGTCAGCAAGAGTGAGGGTTTGAGAATGCCTCTGGTACTCAAGTGGAAACGTCGACACCTTTATAACCATAGGGATAGGAGAATGTTGCTCGACTATCAATGAATCATGTCTCATCTTGAAAAAAGTTTTGAATGTAAAGGGTGCTCGGGCGCATAAAAGAGTTTGAATGTGTTGAATTGTTTTGTTAATTTTGAAAGATGTCAAACTATGATTAATTGAATTGAAGTTTGTTTAAAGAAAAGAAGTTTAAAAGAAAAGGCACTCGACAAAATCGAGGTTTATTATGAAAGCGGTTTGAGTTTATAAACAAAGAAGATTTTGAAAGAAGAGGAGAAGATTTTTAAAATTAAAGAAGATGGGAGGAGATGAAGGGACTATCCTAAAGCATAAGGTAAAAGCTAAGGAAGAGAACCATCTAACCAACAAGAAGCCAATACTTGACATTATGAGCCAATGTATAATTCCCATTCTTTGGAGTGAAACCAAGCAAGAAAAGATACTAGATCTCTTGAGAGAACCAAGCTTCAAGTGTATTAAGTCTTCGAAAAAATTGGGTAGAGTAACGGCTGTATACGGGTGAGTTCCAGATTACAAACAAAGTATGTGATCATAATAACCTGCACACAAAACAAACAAACAACCCAATATATTAAGGTAAACCCTAAGATCTCCAGACAAAATATCCATTGAGGTCAAAAGGTCTCCAATATAAGCCAAGGTTTCTATTCCTAAGTCAAAGAAGTCCATCACTCCATAATGCAAAGGATAGTAACCAAGTAGTCCAAGTATCATTAATGACTTTTATGGTTCATGTTGATTATTAAGTGTCTTTAAAAGGAAAAGAAAAGCTCAAGTGAGCAAAATAAAAATGACATAAAAATAAATGCTCAAGTGAGCAAAGGTGAAAATAGCATGAAATGTAAATGCAAAAAGTAAATGGTACATAAAGCATAAAAAATAAAAGCATAAAGTAAAGTCAATTGTTAGTAATTAGTGGTTAGTTGGATGACCATCTTGAAACTTGCATTTGGAACTCATTAGAGGATTGGTAGAACCAAAGCCTCCACACAACAATTTGAATTTGCTTTTTGTCAAGTATATCATCCATTTTGGAATCCTCAAAAGTAACATGTAATGATCAACTATGT
The DNA here is from genome assembly GCA_948472305.1 of Vicia faba. Taxonomy (NCBI): domain Eukaryota; kingdom Viridiplantae; phylum Streptophyta; class Magnoliopsida; order Fabales; family Fabaceae; genus Vicia; species Vicia faba. Next base: position 1,326,136,593 of record OX451740.1, read on the forward strand.
TTAAGTGATCCGCGTTGACCAAAAGTGATGTAGATCCATTAGAGGATTGGTAGAACCAAAGCCTCCACACAATGAATCTCAAGGTTATTGGATTAAAGTGATCAAATGAACATACTTGGGCTTGCAATCATAAGTTTGGGCCACGAATGATCATTTATTCGAATCGGGACAAAATTTAGCGCTATGTTAAGCAATCATAAGTGGACTTATGTAGAAGTCGCACCTATTTTGAGGTCGGTCAATAGTAATCTATGTACTTCATGTTTGGATAAATGATATAGAGATCACCATCCTTTAACATGTAACACAATTTAAAAAAAAGGGATAAGATGAAGAGGGAGGGGGATGAGGAGCTAATTTGGATCACCATTTCAAAATTCTTTCATCTTTAAATTCAACCACTCCTCTAGATGGACTAAAGTACTAAACATTTCATTAATACAAAGCACCAAAAATGAATTAAATAATTCATTCTTAGGTAGATTTGAATTGATGGACATTTATCCAACTTCATCTACATCACAAAGTTCATTGAGTTTAAAAACAAGTTGGACATTTAAAATTGCAATCCAAACCAACAATCAAAGGAGTGAGCATAAAAATATTTGAGTCAAAACAGCCCCAAAATAAGGCAGAAACAGTATTTTTGAGATCAAATTCTTGTTCCAACTTTTTATCAAACACCTTATGATCATGGATCCAATTGAGCATGAAAATTCCATCAAATTATGAGAAAAACAGCATTAATGGAATCATAAAATAGTGCTCAATGAATCAAAACCAGAAATCCACAAGAGATCACATTGTGAAAGATGATGATCCAACTTACCAAAGGTAGAATTTGAGAATTGTCAAACAATTTCCAGAATTTGCTTCAATTCAACAACAAGAATCAATCACCAAAGCTTGGATGTAGAGAATTGATGGAGAAAAAGTGTTTGGATAAAGGTTTAGCTCAAATATTAGTAAGCTTCAATGCAAAGCTTACTATCTTTTTGAAAATGGAGCTTTGAGTGAATTTGGTAAATGGAGAGAATTGAGAGATTTTTTAGCAAGATGAGTTTGGCTATTAAAAGCTTATTATTTGAATGAAATGAGGTCTCTATTTATAGAGTTTTAGGATTGGGATTAGTGGTAATTTGGTAATTGATTCTTGGAGCCAAATTTGAATTAATGATATAATTTCAAATTATGCAGAAAAAATTGGAGCCAAAATGATGACAATTTGAATTTGTTGGCTTTTTCCAAAAAAACACGTGCATTTTGCTATTATGAGTCGACACATAGATGGTATGCGTCGATACATCCTAGCTGTATAACACAGCATGTGTCGATACATGCCTCTATGTGTCGATGCATACTGTTATTTCAAAACATCACATAACCAAACAAACTGCATGAGTCGATACATAACACGTATGTGATGACACATGCTAGTTATTCAAAGAGGATGAGTCGATACATACATGCATGTGTCGACACATGCTAGAAAAACAAACAGGATGAGTCGGTACATACATGCATGTGTCGACACATGATAGTTGTACACAAGGAAATGAGTCGATACATACCTCTATGTATCGATACATGCTGGATTTTTTTGATTTTTGAAGGCAGAAATCCTTATTTGTCAGATGCTTCGACTCGGTACCTGTAAAACACAATTTTGCAAAGACAAAGACAAATATTTTTTTGTATTTTGATTAGAAGTTGATCAATAACACAAGATCAAACTTAAAGATAGGATGCAAATATGATGAATGATGTTATTCATTAATGATTGTGACTAAATGACAAAATATGGTATGAAAGTGCGACTGAAAAAGTTAGGGGCACAATTTAGGGTACAACAGCTGCCCCTATTTAATTATCTTTTAGCCGGATAGGCGGAAAGTAATTAAATACAAACAAATCTGAATTTTGTCTCTGATGTGATGAGATGATAGCATATGTTATGAATGAATGCATGGACTCTTTTTTGACATATATTTTTTGAATGATGTATGAAATGAGAGAGACTCTGTGGGAATATGGAAATTTATGGTAGTTCAAATGAAATGACGTGGAAAGACACGCCAGGGAAATAATAAGATATTTCTGGATATCTGTCAAGGCGACAAAGAGTAACCATCAATACTTGGAAAAAAGAGATAAAACTCGAGAAGGCAAGCAGCAACATCCAAGAATGGCATTGAATGAGGCGAACAACTCTCTGGAAAAGGCAATCAGAAACATCTAGAAGAACATTAGATGTTGGATGAGACCAAATTTGAATCTACATCAGAGTCGTCCAGGAAAGACGTTAGACGGAAGAGAAACACGGCATCCAATACTGACTTTGAATGACAACAAAAGATTCCGACATTCAATAATGGCTTTGAATGAAGGGAAAACTCAACGTCTAATATTGGCTTTAGACAAGAGAAAAGATCAAGGCATCCAATACTGGATTTGGATGGAAATAAAAGATTGTGACATTCAATAATGGCTTTGAATGAAAGAAAAGCTCAAGGCGTCCAATACTGGCTTTGGACGGTAGAAAAGGTAACAACATCCAATACTGGATTTGGATGTAAAAAGAGATATTGACATTCAATACTGGCTTTGAATGAAGAAAAAGGGATCTTGACATTCAATACTGGCTTTGAATGAAGAAAAAGGGTAACAACATCCAATACTGGCTTTGGATGGAAAAAGAGATCTCATATCCAAGATTAGCATTGGATGGAAGAGAGAAACAACTCATCCAAGATTAGCTTTGGACGAAAGAGAGACAGCTGAACTGACGTTTTCTTTGGTAGGTGCCAAGTAAGTTGGACTTTGATCTCAAGGTGACATGTCAACTGCAACAAGACCTCGACAAATGAAAATGAGGATGAAAAACTCTTGTTATGCATTATGTATGAATTTTTTTATGCATGATATGTGAATGACATATGCATGTAATGTCGACGTTTACGACAACGGAGTTTGACTCTTTTGTGGATGTAAGATTGGAAGTTTGATTCCTCAACACAGAGAACTCTGCCAAATTGTTTGGGAAGAAAACATCTTGAACCCAAATTTGTCACACTTGTAAACTGTATTGAATTGATGATCCTATGAGGAAGGACATGGGGAGCTGCTTGGGGATTTGTCCTAGATTAGCTGACTATTGAAGATAAACTGATCATGGCTTCAGCCGAGAGTTGCTGGAAATGAGCTAATCATAGCTTCGGCTCTGAAATGATTATTGGAAAGAACGTCCCAGTATGAGTCTTGAATATGATCTTCTGGCTAACCAAATCTGAGAAAACCCGCACTGAGCTACAAATCTTGAACCGATTTACAAATGGATCTGGAAGATACTTGCCCCTGATAAGGTCACTGACCAAGTTTCTCAGCTGTTTGAAATTCCTTGACGAGGAAAACTTGTTTGCAAGCAAAATTGTTTATTCAAACATGGTAATTTTAATGCAAAGTTCATGCAAAAGTTTTGAATCTAAAATCATTTTTGAAATGATGTTATTGGTGTATAGAAAATGCATCACTGGTTAAAACACAATGGTTTATATTTTTAAAGTTAAAGATAAAGCAAAGGTATGATACTAAAAACAAATGATTTGCATAGGAGTCAGTTTACGCAACCTTGTTGTAGTATGCTTTCAAAAGAAACCTGGCTTCAATTAGGTCTTTTGAGGGTTGTAACGTGGTATGGTTCACGGTTTAAGAAATAAAGGATAAAGGCTCAAAGTTTATTTGTACCCAACCCAATCTTCGTGATGTTCTTTAGCCCTACATTCAGTTAATTTGGAATATGAATTCAGGTTCCAAGAGATTTTGGAGTTGCACTGATGGTAGCAATGACGATGGCTCAGAAGCTAAAGGATTCTTGAGAATGACAGTCATTTCTTCTTACATCTTTTGCTGTTTTGAGGACTTTTGTCAACTCTGGTGGAGAATTTTGAGGATTTGAAGACCTCTTCTGATTGAATTTATTATTCCCAACTTTTTCCTGAACTGTTTCATTTGATATTACAGTCAGCAGAATGCCCCAGTTTTTGCCTAAGTCTCCTTCAGAGGTTTTGACTTAGCAGGATTTTTCCTTCTGATTTTTCTTTTCTTTCTTTTTTCTTTTTGGAAAAAAAATGACTGCCTTGCTCAATGATTACGGGGAATCATCTTTGTCATTTTATTTGGGAGCATCTTTGACACTTCTTGTTGTATGCAAATGAAAGCTTGATCGCGTCCTTTGTTGAAAGGTGTCTTGCACGACTTCTCTTGTAATTGAATGCACAGCCAAATTAACTGAAAACTACCCATCCCCAGGTTAAGATTGCGGGTTTTTTCATATAGAAAGAAACTCCAACTTCTAGGCTTAGAGGGGTGAACGAGGGATTAACTTCCTTATTGCTCCGGTGTTTGGGAGTTGAAATAATGTCTGTATATCCTCAGCAAAGTCTTATTCGAAAGCATACTAGCAACAATTATGGGTATTTCGTTTTCATCATCCTCCCTCAGATCTTTGCATAAACAAAAGCTTGATAAAGGGAGTAAACAAGAGAAATATATTTGAAAGCAGTAATTGAAAATGGTTTAAATCAAAACATTGCAATGCTCATTTCATTAAACTTAACATGAAAGTACAAACAGAATTTGAGAGCAACAATTTTAACATAAACAAGGGGAAAATGCAAACAGAAAGAAACATGGCTTAGTAACTAATCAGTAACAAGGATGAGTTGTCTTGTCTGAAACACTAGCTTTAGGAGGTGATTTGAGGGTATCCCGACTCAGTCTTCAGCCACTTTGTTTTGGCAAAGGATTGTTGATAACATTGACCTGCCTCTTTGAAAGTGAGCATATTGGTTTTCACCAATTCTCGCACTCTGTTTTTCAATGCATAACAGCTTTCTAAATCATGACCGGGAGCTCCCTGATGAAATTCACAATGAAGGTCAGATCTAAACCTGGCTGGAAGAGGATTTCGAGGAATCAGAGGCCTAGTTGTAATCAAGCCCTTCTGCACCAATGCAAGATACAATTCAGTGTACGTCATAGGGATGGGATCAAACTGAGCCCTATTCCGATTCTGATTCTGTGCAATATTCTGTTGTTGAGGGACCTGAACTGGTTGAGCATTAACTGTAGGAGTAACAGCCGCTACTTGTGGTTGATCAGTGTATTGAGGCCTACGGCGAGGTCCTCTTATCTCAGTCTAGATAGCATTGGCTTCTACTTCTTTCTTCTTCTGGAAGTTCCCAAGGTATTTATTTGCACCATTAGAAGATTCAGCAACTTTAGACACTTTACCATTCTTGATTCCTTCTTCTAATCTCTGGCCAATAGTCGCCAGGTCTGTGAAGCTGGAGGACACACTACCAATCATCTTCTCCCAAAAGAAAGGGGATAAAGTATCCATGAACAAACCATTTAACTCTTTCTCTGCCAGAGGTGGTTCAACTTGAGATTCCAGTTCTCTCCATCATTGAGCATACTCCTTGAAAGATTATTTCTCATTCTGAGACATATTTTGAAGTTGGCGATGATCAGGTGTCATGTCGAGGTTGTATTTGTATTGCTTTATGAAAGCATCAACAAGATCTTGGAAGCATTGGATACGACCTTTCTCAAGTCCCATATACCATTTCAATGAAGCTCCACTCAAACTATCTTGGAAACAATGGATAACTAGCTTATCATTCTTGGTGTAAGCAGAGATCTTCCGAAAGTACATCACCAAATGACTTATAGGACAAGTGTGACCCTGGTATTTCTTAAACTCAGGAGTCTTGAACTTTGCAGGCATAACCAGATCAGAAACTAGGCACATGTTGTCAGCATCAACACTGAAGAACTCATTTCCTTCCATAGCTCTGAGTCTCTTCTCTAAAGTATGATATTGTTCTTTGAACTCTTCAAACTCACCACAGTCTCCTTGGATCACACTTCGAGGACTGGTAGCATGGTACTCAAAGAGAGGATTCCCAAAAGTAGCTTGTGCAGCAGGTTGACGAGAAGCAGTATGAACGATTGGCTGAGGTTCTGTGAAAACTGGAGCCTGAAAGACTGGTCGGGAAGACTGGCTAACCATTGAAGTAATTTCAATAGGCGGAGAGTAATTCTAAGGTAACCCAAACTCTGGCCATGCAGTAGATGTATGCTGGATAGGTTGAGCAGCGGTTGGGATTTCAGATATCACATTCCTTTGAGGTGGCTCTCCTCTGGAAATCAGGACTTGCATCATCTTAGTAAGTTTGGCCATGTCTGACTTTAACTCATCGATCTCCATTCTGACTTCCATGTTGTGTTGTTCTTGGTTTTCCATTCTCAATCTGACAGCAGCTCTAGTCCCGTAGTTGTGTTGAGGAATCATCTTGACGGTAGATGACTAACTGGAAGAAAGAAGCAACTGGGAATAAGATCCTGAACAACCTGGATGTATGCAGAATGATACAGAGGATGCAAATGATATGCAATGTTATGTAATGCACTGTACAGTAACAGGATCACATGGTTCAGCGGTACAACCCATAAGGTATGGACTAACGGTTATCACCTGCCGAACAAGGTTCTAAGAGGTTCCCAGAGTCTACATCCTTCCTTTGGATATTACCAACGTCCCAATTAACTCGGTAATTAGCAATATTCTCAGGAAAGACTCGTCCGAGCGTAGTATCGCGTGACAACTATTTCTGGATTACTCCATCATAGCTTCCGCACTACACCTAAAAGGCCAAGATGGGTTAGGTAATCTACGGTCCTCAGCTTCAATAGGCTCCCAGGTCGAAAGCAGTATGTCTTCCCGATTACTCGGTAAACGATACTACAGTCAAAGGGGCCTCCACTGAGTGGGGGATCTCATGTCTCCTTTTTTGGGATTACTCCCTCAAAGTTAACATGACTATACCACCCGTCTTATCTTATGTTTTCCCAAAGTCCGGGTAGAAGACTTATAAGAAATCACCAAGCCCCTGAAAACCAGGAAAATCCAGACAAATATATATACAGCATATAACACATAAACATAATAACACATATACATATATAAACAAAGATAGGCTCAACCCACTTGGGAATGGTCCAGCAAGAGGTCAATCTTTCCCCAGTGAAGTCGCCATTTTTCTGTAGCGGTAGAAATGTTTAAGACTAAGCCATTAGATTGACTAGAATTTATACAAATCAAAATAAAAATCGCCACCGCGCTTTATTGTTTCCAAAAGGAATGGGAAAAGAGAGAATAACCCAAAAAAGGGGGAAAGATTCAAGGTAAGGGGGTTGGTTATGCAAAGGGAAGGTATTAGCACCCTAAACATCTACGGTACTCCGCAGGAACCTCTTTGAAAACATCTATATATTTTGGTTATGAAAATGTTTTATGTAAAAAATGGATGGTGGAGGTGAGGAAAGAAATGTTTTTATGATTTTTGCACCCGCCGCGATTGCGAACCTTTAGTGCCTACGTACCACCTTTCATGCAATAGGGGATCACAGTACACGTAGTTCCTCTAGAAAAGACTTGTTTGTTGGTTAATTTTAAACAAGGAGACAAGCCGTCATTGTTAGGAGATAAATCTCGACTAATGCCCACAAAGTATGAGAAAGATGGATCCTGCGTCAGCAAGAGTGAGGGTTTGAGAATGCCTCTGGTACTCAAGTGGAAAAGTCGACACCTTTATAACCATAGGGATAGGAGAATGTTGCTCGACTATCAATGAATCATGTCTCATCTTGAAAAAAAATTGAATGTAAAGGGTGCTCGGGCGCACAAAAGAGTTTGAATGTGTTGAATTGTTTTGTTAATTTTGAAAGATGTCAAAGTATGATTAAGTGAATTGAAGTTTGTTTAAAGAATAGAAGTTTAGAAGAAAAGGAACTCGACAAAATCGAGGTTTATTATGAAAGAGGTTTGAGTTTATAAACAAAGAAGATTTTGAAAGAAGAGGAGAAGATTTTGAAAATTAAAGAAGATGGGAGGAGATGAAGGGACTATCCTAAAGCATAAGGTAAAAGCTAAGGAAGAGAACCATCTAACCAACACAAAGCCAACACTTGACATTATGAGCCAATGTAGAATTCCCATTCTTTGGAGTGAAACCAAGCAAGAAAAGATACTAGACCTCTTGAGAGAACCAAGCTTCAAGTGTATTAAGTCTTCGAAAAAATTGGGTAGAGTAACGGCTGTATACGGGTGAGTTCCAGATTACAAACAAAGTATGTAATCACAATAACCTGCACACAAAACAAACAACCCAATGTCTTGAGGTAAACCCCAAGAGCTCTAGACATAATATCCATTGAGGTCAAAAGGTCTCCAATATAAGCCAAGGTTTCTATTCCTAAGTCCAAGAAGTCCATCACTCCATAATGCAAAGGATAGTAACCAAGTAGTCCAAGTATCATTAATGACTTTTATGGTTCATGTTGATTCTTAAGTGTCTTTAAAAGGAAAGGAAAAGCTCAAGTGAGCAAAATAAAAATGACATAAAAGTAAATGCTCAAGTTAGCAAAATAAAAATGACATAAAAGTAAATGCTCAAGTGAGCAAAGGTGAAAATAGCATGAAATGTAAATGCAAAAAGTAAATGGTACATAAAGCATAAAAAATAAAAGCATAAAGTAAAGTCAATTGTTAGTAATTAGTGGTTAGTTGGATGACCATCTTGAAACTTTCATTTGGAACTCATTAGAGGATTGGTAGAACCAAAGCCTCCACACAACAAGTTTCATTTGCTTTTTTTCAAGTATATCATCCATTTTGGAATCCTCAAAAGTAATATGTAATGATCAACAATGTTTAAGTGATCCGCATTTACCAAAAGTGATGTAGATCCATTAGAGGATTGGTAGAACCAAAGCCTCCACACAATGAATCTCAAGGTTATTGGATTAAAGAGATCAAATTAACATGCTTGGGCTTGCAATCTTAAGTTTGGGCCACAAATGATCATTTATTCGAATCGGGACAAAATTTAGCGCTATGTTAAGCAATCGTAAGTGGACTTATGTAGAAGTCGCACCTATTTTGAGGCCGGTCAATAGCAATCTATGTACTTCATGTTTGGATAAATGATATAGAGATCACCATCCTTTAACATGTAGCACAATTAAAAAAGAAAGGGATAAGATGAAGAGGGAGGGGGATGAGGAGCTAATTTGGATCACCATTTCAAAATTCTTTCATCTTTAAATTCAACCACTCCTATAGATGGATTAAAGTACTAAACATATCATTAATCCAAAGCACCAAAAATGAATTAAATAATTCATTCTTAGGTAGATTTGAATTGATGGACATTTATCCAACTTCATCTACATCACAAAGTTCATTGAGTTTAAAAACAAGTTGGATATTTAAAATTGCAATCCAAACCAACAATCAAAGGAGTGAGCAGAAAAATATTTAAGTCAAAACAGCCCTAAAATAAGGCAGAAACAGTATTTTTGAGATCAAATTCTTGTTCTAACTTTTCATCAAACACCTTATGATCATGGATCCAATTGAGCATGAAAATTCCATCAAATTATGAGAAAAACAGCATTAATGGAATCATAAAATTATGCTCAATGAATCAAAACCAGAAATCCATAAGAGATCACACTATGAAAGATGATGATCCAACTTACCAAAGGTAGAATTTGAGAATTGTCAAACAATTTCCAGAATTTGCTTCAATTCAACAACAAGATTCAATCACCAAAGCTTGGATGTAGAGAATTGATGGAGAAAAAGTGTTTGGATGAAGGTTTAGCTCAAAGATTAGTATGCTTCAATGCAAAGCTTACTATCTTTTTGAAAATGGAGCTTTGAGTGAATTTGGTAAATGGAGAGAATTGAGAGATTTTTTAGCAAGATGAGTTTGGCTATTAAAAGCTTATTATTTGAATGAAATTAGGTCTCTATTTATAGAGTTTTAGGATTGGGATTAGTGGTAATTTGGTAATTGATTCTTGGAGCCAAATTTGAATTAATGATATAATTTCAAATTATGCAGAAAAAATTGGAGCCAAAATGATGACAATTTGAATTTGTTGGCTTTTTCCAAAAAAACACGTGCATTTTGCTATTATGAGTCGACACATAGATGGTATGCGTCGATACATCCTAGCTGTATAACACAGCATGTGTCGATACATGCCTCTATGTGTCGATGCATACTGTTATTTCAAAATATCACATAACCAAACAAACTGCATGAGTCGATACATAACACGTATGTGATGACACATGCTAGTTATTCAAAGAGGATGAGTCGATACATACATGCATGTGTCGACACATGCTAGAAAAACAAACAGGATGAGTCGATACATACATGCATGTGTCGACACATGCTAGTTATACACAAGGAAATGAGTCAATACATACCTCTATTTGTCGATACATGCTGGATTTTTTTTTATTTTAGAAGGAAGAAATCCTTATTTGTCAGATGCTTCGACTCGGTACCTGCAAAACACAATTTTGCAAAGACAAAGACAAATATTTTTTTGTATTTTGATTAGAAGTTGATCAATAACACAAGAGCAAACTTAAAGATAGGATGCAATTGTGATGAATGATGCTATTCATTATTGTGACTGAATGACAAAATATGGTATGAAAGTGCGACTGAAAAAGTTAGGGGCAAAATTTAGGGTACAACACATATTCCTTTATAGATGTGAATACGGTTAAGATCTTCCTGTCTCGCAATCCTGTACCTACTCTTCTGGGTGATATTTTGCATGCCTTCTACACTCGTACTGTGCGTAGAAGAGGGACCCTCATGTGTTGCATGCCTTTGCTAGCGAGGTGGTTTATTTCGCACCTCCCCAAGTCCGTGTTGAAGAATGATGAAGGTTTAGGATGGTCCTACAGAATAATGTCTCTTGCCCATACAGACATTCTTTGGAGTTCTAAGGCTATGGAAAGCATTACTGTCATTGATCGATATGGGGATACCCTAATGTCCCGTTGCTTGGAATTAGAGGGGGAATAACCTACAGTGCTTGTTTAGCTTTGTGACAATTCGATCATGCCCGGAGAGACTGTCCTCATGAGATACTTCTTACAGATATTGCATTTGACTATAAGGAGGACTTTGATGAGCATCGCTGAAGGTTTATACGAGCTTGGGGCATGGTGAACCGGTCTGACCCTCAAGAGCTAGGACCAAGGACTTCTCTCCCTATGCAGCTGTGATACGGTGGCCAAAACCGGGACTATTGTTTTTTAAGAATGCTGGTTTGTGTTTTGCGTTTGTGTTTGCAAAATGTCGCGGTAAGCAAGAGTCGCCACCGACTTTTATTTTATCCAACAAGGAAAGGAAAAAAGCACAGAAAAATTCTTTTTTCGAGATTTTGAGTACGGGGGGTAGATTATAGAAATGGAAGGTATTAGCACCCTATCTATCTGTAGTTATCTACGGGATCTTAGGTACTTGCTCATCATTTTCAAAATTGCTTCTTTGTGTGTTTGTGTGATTTGAAAAGTTTTTGTTTTGACTTTGATTTAACTCTTGCTTCTGTCTTCAAGAGTGTAATGAAGTGTTTTGAAAACTTTGTTTGTAAGGGAGTGTAAGTGTGAAAAAGTTTGTTTTGTTTAAGCAAGTACTTAAGAGCTAATCTACCTACTCGAAAAAAAGAATCGTTCTATGTTAGTTTCCTTTAGACAATGCTATCCCACTATTAGTGAGTAGGTAGCACCGTCGTTGGAGTTTTGAGGGTCAATTCGAAAAGGTACGTACGGTCACTAAAGCAATGTTAGGACGTCTTAGTAATAACCCTAATGTCTTAGATCAATTATCCGAGGCAACAATATCCGAGGCAACCTTTCCGAGGCAACTTTGATCTTTGGACAAAAGGACGACCACTAAAGCATCTTATACTCAATGACCATTTACTGAAGGCAACCAAGTGGGAGTGTACCCTAGGAGTGCGCATGTGCGAGTGATTCAATTTCAGATTATTTATCTTTGCATATTTTAGGGTTATCTAACTGTTTTAAAGTTAACATACATTCTTGTCATGCATCATAATATCATACATCTAACAGTTTAATATTTTGCGGAATTTAAAGAGCGGAAATTAAACTAAGCTATTACAAGGCTTCGGGTATTTACATAGCCAAAAACAAACCCTTTGAAAATAAAGCGATAAATGAAAAGTAAAAGTCCTAATTAAACTATTACAAACTTGTGAGCAGTTACAATAATATGGTAAATAATAAAATTATAAAATGCGCGCGATGAAATTAAGATCGGGAAGAAATTAGGGTTTTGACCCTTCTAACCTAATTAAAAGAAGAAAAAAAATTTTGTTGTTTTTAATATTTTTTAAGAAAAGAATTAGGTCTATTAAATTAAATGACAAATTAATTAGTTAATTAAATTAATTAATGAGAATAATTACATGGCCTATTTTTTTTGGTTTTTGGTTATTTTTAAGAAAAGAAAATATAATTAAGTTTAGACAAAACCCTAATTTTCTAGTTAATTTTAATTTATTTATAAAAAAGAGTTAAAGTTATCTAAATTAACAACCTAATTAAACTATTTAATTTTTTGTATAAAAATAAAATCTAAACCTAATTTGTGAAAAGTATTATTTTTATGATTTTTTTGATAATAAGAAAATAACTTAATTGGTTAGTAAAATAAAAATAAATAAATTAAATTGAATAAAATAAATGTAAAAAAAGAATAGAGAAAGAAGTTTGGGCCTGAGAAATTATGGGGGGTGCAAGAAGCCAAATTTGGGCCCAAAACATGGTGGTCCACGTTGACCTTCCAGATTCCCTATGATGCATTGACTATGGTCCATTGTACTACTTCATTGATGGCCCTTGTATCTGGCCATCTGGCCACTTGGCAGATTGGATTGTGAGGGTGCATGATGGTCCTTGGTCTTTGGTGCACGCTGGATTGCCTGAAAGGAAAAAATATGAAGGAAATGGGGGACCTGGGATTCAAACCCAGGTCCTGAAGCAATTACCAACGCTCCACTTACCAATTGTGCTGGCTGTTCTATTTGTACATCAAATACCAATAATAAATAATATGCAAAAATAAAGTGAGTTAGTGGAAAACAATGAAAACGTGCGCTAGAGTTTGAATGTCCCAATAGGAAGATGTCACACAGGTTATCCCTAACCTTGTTCCGTTGGTAAAAGTTGGAAACTTTTACCTATGGACGTTTGTCCGTCGCTATATCCATGTCATTCTTCAAAATTAACCATGAGCAAGATAAATGAAAACTAGGGCCACCAATCAATTCATCTGGACCTCTTGAGTATAATGGTGGCCCTTTCATGGCCTAATTTTGCCTATAAAAGAAAATTCCAAATCGAAGCAAGAAACCCTAATAATGGTGAAATACAATATAGGCCATGAAAATGCAATTAACAATTACAGAAAGCTTGCAAACGTCTCAAGGAGTAAGAATCTATAACTATTTCATGCTATAAGTACAGGAATGATGCAATTCGAATTCAAGAAAATTGTAATATCGTGACTGACTTACAGTGCGTTATAAGGCTTGGGAATGCTTGCTTTGGATTGCTTTTGCTTGCTGATAACCTCAGGAAACGATTGGGATGGTCAAAGGACCTTAAATTTTCCTGTAACTAGGAATCTGATTCACCACTTTTTCTTGTTTTTTCCAAGTTTTGTTCTTGATCACACGCCTCTTTCTCCAACCTCTTTTGGTCTGCATTCCTTCTATATGTATTGGGGAATGAATTAGGGTTGAAAGCCTGGCCTCAATCTTCCTCCATAATGGATTTAATTTTGATATGATACACCTTGAATATCTTTCCAAAAATGGCCAAATTTAAGCTTTTATGCACACCATGCTTTTACACGAATTTGATTTGATGCTAGCTGGATATTAAGACCTGAATCATGTAAAGAATCTTTGAATTTCAATGTTTTGGATTTTATATGATTTGTTTTGATTTCAAATGATTTAATTCAAATGAAAATCAAAATAAATAATATAAATAAGATAATGATAAGTGGAAAAGGCTAGGTCTCGTGGACCATGTTGCCAACTCAAAACAAGTGAAAAAGATTGGGCCCATTTGGCAAAAATTGAAGTTTTAGGCATAGTTGACTTTTGACAATTTTGCAAAAAAGGTCAATTTCACCAATGCATAACTTCCTCAATTTTAACTCTTTGGAGGTTTTCTTGGACTTTTTACAAATCTTGAGATGTCCTCTAAGCAACCCTTTTGGTATCGTCTCAATTTGATATTCCAAACTCATGTATGAAGCTTTGACAAAAAAGGTGTTTTTGTTGACTCTTCAAAATGACTATAATGTAAAAATTCATAACTTCTTGTGAGTGCAAATTTTGAACTTGGGAGCTGAAGATGGATTGTATATAATGGCATCTTCTTCAAAATGAGCTTTGGATGGGTCATTTCTCATAAAGTATGAGAAAGTTATGCTTGGTCAAAGTTGAGTTGACTTTTCCTACAAAACCCTAATTTAGCAATTTTTGATTCTTGATGAATTATGAGCAATCCTTGATGAATCATGATCAACCCTTTATCAAATGATGAAATATACTTCAAATTGAGGATGTTGACCAAAAATCTTGAAAGTTTGACTGTATGTAGGCCACAGTTAACTTTTGCCCTAGCACAGTCGATTTTCAGGCATTTGAGCAATTGACTGAGCAAATTTTCTCTGCAAGGCTTGAAACTTGACATGGATGATCTTGAGAACATATTAGGACAATGGTGAGCATTTGGGGATCCCTTGGACTCAAGTATCTTGATGCAACATGAAACCCTAATTTTGAGGTAGACTGCCTTAGGAGGGAGCTTGTCTGGTCAACCCTTGGACTTCCTTTGAGCAACTTGAGGATCTTTCTTGAAATGTTTTAAGAAATATGGGAGGGAAAATTTTTGGGTACAACAGCTTCCCCTGTTCAATATTCTTAAACCTGAAGGTTTAGATTGGCTTGTCTGCCTTTCGTGATCTGAAGGTGGAAGATGATTGAACACTAGAGTGCCCAGAAATTTGCACTCGCATGAAGTGGTACTTGTCTTGTGATGTAGGGAATGGGCTTACAGATGCCATTTTGAAATTGAATGATAGGATATGGGCTTAAAGATGCCATCCAAAGGAGTGTCTATCGCATAAGAGATTCCTTAGCGAGAGCTTGTATACCTGTTATTGAGGAAGATTCCGCTGGGGAATGCTGATCTCTGTCTTGAGAGAAGCAGAAATTTAGGAGCTTCGGTCGTCCATTATTCTACTGGTGAATCGTCTCTGTTTGAATTTTAGGAGCTTTGGTCGTCCGTTATTCTACTGAGGAATCGCCTCTTAGTTGAAGAGGTGAGAATGAACTACTATTTGGTCGTGATCCAGGCTTCATAGTAATAAGACTGACTGTTATCTGGTCGTGATCCAGGCTTTATAGTGACTTACTGGGAGATGAGATTAAACTTGCTATCCGGTCGTAATCCAGGCTTCACAATTTCTCAATTCTTATCTGGTCGTAATCCAGGCTTCAGAAGGAATTTAAATGTTATTCGGTCGCCTCCGGGCTTCAACTTGAATTTAGGGCACACTAATATCCGGTCGTCTCCGGGTTTCTTAGTAATTGTCCATGTAAACTATTATTTGGTCGAAATCCAAACTTTACAGTGTCTTGTACCACTATTTGGTCGTAATCCAGGCTTCACGATGTATCATACCATTATCTGGTCGAATCCAGGCTTCATGGTGTTCTGTACTGCTATTTGGTCGTAATTCAGGCTTCGCAATATCCCTTACCGCTATTTGGTCGTAATCCAGGCTTCATGATATATCATACCACTATCTGGTCAAAATCCAGGCTTCATGGTGTTTAGAGGAATCAAGATAATATCCGGACGAATCCGGGCTTCATAACTTGTATTAAAGATATACCACTATCTGGTCATAATCTAGGCTTCGCGGTGTCTTGGTTGCTATCTGGTTGTAATCTAGGCTTCACAATAACTTGTTGAGCTTTTATCCGGTCGTAATCCGGGCTTCACGGCTCGCTTGGGATTAAACTATTATCTGGTCGAATCTGGGCTTCATAGCTTGCTTTTAAGAGATACCACTATCTGGTCGTAATCCAAGCTTCGCGGTAGTCTGGTATTGTTATTCGGTCGTTCTGTGGGCTTCACAATATGTTGTAGAGATCAAGATATGATCCGGTCGGATCCGGGCTTCATAGCTTGAACTTTGTGAGAATTTGATTGTATCTTTCCCGAAAGGTAAAGGTTAGTCGTATGTAATGCATGATATGTATCAAGCAATGATGTTCTCAAAATAAATGAGAATGTTTTGTATGATGCGTATGCATGCATCATAATGTATGGAAATGTGACGTTTTAGTGATGTTCTCTGGCTAGGGAAAAATAAATTCTGGACTGCTGCTGGAGAATATGAAGAGTTTCACTCGCTGTGGATAACGATCGAAGATGATTGGGAGAATAATCCTCCTGGAGAATATATTGGTGAGAGAATGACCCTGTGGGGAAGAGATGCTCTGCTGAGGATTTGTTGATCTTGGAGAAGTAACCCTCGGATGTGAATGAGTTACCGTTACTGGCGATGATAAACTCTGTCGGGGATGAATTTCCTGTTTGTGAAAGAAATGAACTCCGCTGGGGATAATCTTTTAGTGGTGACTTTACTGGGGATAATCTTCTAGACACCACTGGGGATGGTCTTCTAGATTCTGTTGGGGATAACCTTCCAGACTCTTACTGGGGATAATCCTCCAGTGTTGGTGACAGATAAACTCTGCTTGGGTAGAATCTTACCGACTCATTCGCGATTGCGAGCCTCAGCTGGGGAGAATTAACACCACTGTCCTTTTCTTACTCTGCGAGGAGTGAATGTACCTTAGTCCTATTCTTTAGCTAGGATTATTCCTGTACCTGGTGAATAGAGCAACTTTAAGGCTTGGACATTTCTTGTTTGCCCCTGTTTCTGATATTACGAGTAATCGTCTTTTGTTTCGCATGTAAATATTTATGAGTAGCAATTATTGTCAAATGCATATATCAAAAATGAACCATTAGACGTTCTTACAAAACAAAACAGAAAAATAAAAGCAATTTGAAATTTCTTTGCGAAAATTAATTGTATTGACTTTGAAGTTTGATCTGTAAATAGGCGTTTTGTACAAGAGACTGACGTCCTAGTAAGAGAGCGCTACCGAACAATAGAATTTATACAATTTGTGAAAAACAAAGAAAAACAGCTATGTGAACAATCCCACTGGGTTCCAACTCTGCTATTGCCTTTATATCCTCGAGCATCTCATCACTTTGCTACTTGGTTGAAGGTAGATCAGATTGATTAGTGTCGTCCGAGCTTGATAGTCGATACCGAAGTCTGGTAGCAAGGTGATCCTAATGAGACATAGTGTTACGCTTTGATCCCTAATTTTTGCCTGGACCGCCCTTTTGGGTTTTCAGTCCACCGGGATACCCTTTTTTTCCCAAGCCGCCTTTTCAGGTTTTTGACTTGCCGGGTGTACAGTTTCTTTCATTTCCATCCCTTATTTTTGCCCGAACCCTTTTGGTTCACCGGGAAGCCCTTATTTTTGCCTAGGCCAGTCGACCTAGCGGGTCTTTGATTATGCGTAGTATTTTTTCACTATGTCTGCATTGACGGGGTGAGGAAGGTCGTCACCATCCATGGTGGTTAGCATCATAGCTCCTCCTGAGAAAATATTCTTAACCACAAATGGCCCTTCGTACGTAGGGGTCCATTTTCCCCTGGGATCACCTTGTGGTAGAATGATGCGTTTGATCACCAGATCCCCGACTTGATACTCTTGTCGTCTGACTTTCTTGTTAAATGCCTTGATCATTCGCTTTTGATACGTCTGACCATGACAAATAGCAGTAAGTCTCTTCTCGTCAATTAAGTTCAGCTGATCAAGCTGGGTCTGAATCCAATCGTCTTTGCTCAAACATGCATCCTTCATAATCCGAAGAGAGGGTATCTAAACTTCAATGGGCAAGAATGCCTCCAAGCCGTATACCAAGGAATAGGGTGTTGCCCCTGTTGACGTTCGCGCTGAGGTACGATACCCATGAAAAGCAAATTGTAACATCTCGTGCCAATCTTTGTATGTCACTGTCATCTTCTGCACAATCTTCTTGATGTTCTTATTAGCCGCTTCCACAACCCCATTCATCTTCGGCCGGTAGGGAGAAGAGTTGTGATGTTGTATCCTAAACTGCTTGCAGAGCTATGTGATCATTGTATTATTGAGATTTGTACATTTGTCCATGATGATCCTCTCTGGTACACCGTATCGACAGATCAGATTGTGCTGAATAAACTGTGCCACGACATTCTTGGTTACCGTAGCAAAGGAAGCTGCTTCAACCCACTTCATAAAATAGTCAATCGCTACCAGAATGAAATAATGCCCGTTGGATGCCGTAGGTCTGATCTCCCCAATCATATCGATGCCCCACATCGCAAAAGGCCAAGGTGTCGTCAAGACATTCAGAGGAACAGGAGGTATATGCACCTTATCAGCATAGACTTGGCACTTATGACAGGTCCGAGAATACTAATAACAATTGGTTTCCATAGTGGACCAATAGTATCCTGCCCGAAGGATTTTCTTTGCCATGGTGTGTCCATTGGAATGAGTCCCGAAAGTACCTTCATGTAACTCTGCCATGATCCTTTCTGACTCGTTCTTATCCATACATCGCAGTAAGGTTGAATCATGGTTACGCTTGTAAAGGATACCATTGATGATGAATAATGTTTCCGCGAACCTTCTCAAGAACTTCTTATCATTAACAGATGCACCCTCGGGGTATTCCTGAGCTTCGAGATACCTCTTTACCTCGTGAAACCAGGGTTTATCTGTTACTTCTTCAGTCTCAATATCACAGCAATATGCGGGTTCGTCCAACCTTTCAATGGTAATCCGGGGAGCTTCATTGTCCCACCTGACCTTGAACATAGAAGACATAGTAGCTAGCGCGTCCGCTAACTGATTCTCCTCTCTGGGGAAGTGTTCAAAGGTTATCTCCGCGAAATGCGGAAGCAACGTCAATACATACTCTTTGTAAGGAATAAGATTTGGGTGCTTTGTATCCCACTCGCCTTTAATCTGACTGATTACGAGAGCGGAATCTCTGAACACACTCAAGAACTCAATCCTTAGGTCAATAGCTGCTCGAAGGCCCATGATGCACGCTTCATACTTCGCCATGTTGTTGGTGCAGTTAAAACATAATCGGGCGGTGAATGGAGTATGACAACCTTCAGGAGATATAATCACAGTTCCAATGTCATTACCCAAAGTATTTTAAGCTCCATCAAAGTACATAGACCATCGGGATCCCTCCTCAAGTCCTTCATCTGGTCCAGGTGTCTCACAGTCGGTCACCAACATAATGTTCTCATCCGGGAATTTGAAGTTCATGGATTGGTACTCGTCTATATCCTGATGTGCCATATGATATGCTAACACACTCCCCTTGATTGCTTTTTGGGTCGTGTATTGGATGTCATACTCAGTCAAGATCATCTGGCATCTTGCTATTCTTCCGGACAAGGCAGGCTTTTTGAAGATATACTTGATTGGATCCATCTTTGACATCAATAGAGTAGTGTGAGTCAGCATATACTGTCTCAGCCAGCGAGCAGCCTGAAGAAGTGAAAAACACAAGAAGGGGGGTTGAATTGTAAAAACTTGAAACCAATTGCAGTCAACACAGTATTTTTATCCTGGTTCGTTTGATCTCAAACTACTCCAGTCCACCCGTCAAGGTGATTTCGCCTCTCTCCAACGAGGTCTTAATTCACTATATTCAACTGAATATTACAACTGCTTTAACAACTGCTAAAGCCTTCTTGAGTCAAACCACAAACCGGTTTCTCAAGGAAATACTTTCTTACAAAGAATTGAAATCTAGGTGTGTGAATGTTTTCTACAAAAACTGTTTATCACAACTGTGATACTACACAATTTGAGCTTATGAGAGCTAGAGTGCTAAAGTAATTGAATAAAGAATTTGAGAGCTTTTAGCAAACTGAGAGTGAGGAAGATGATGAATAGCTTTAGGTGTGTAGAAGGTTGTAGAGCATTAGCCAATTCAATCTTCATTGACTTGTTTATATAGCATTGGAAATAAGGTACGTTGGAGTAGTAATTCTGTTTCAATGCCAATAACATTCTTTCCTTATTAAGCAGATCTTGTCTGGAATGATGTCGTTGGTAATAAAGCATCTTGAATGCACAGTATCGTTGCCACTTAAGCTTGTTCTGGCTTTGGCTCATTCTGACGCTGCTTAGGTGCTGATGAACTGTTGTCTTGATCAGAGTTCAGATTGTTACGCGCAGATATGTTCATCACGCTTCAGCGTAAGCACAAGTTGATATTCTGATTCTGGCATCTCATATAACATCTTCTGATGCTGATGATGATGTTCTCTTGCTGATATCCATCAGAGTTTCTGTAAAACAGAATGTAATTTTTAGATAGCATATGTGTCTTATATGAATCATATAATTAATATATCTTTGCATTTTGTTATCATCAAAACTTAAACTTAGGGTAGTAGATTCAAACTTTGTTCTAACAATCTCCCCCTTTTTGATGATGACAAAAACTAGATATTTTAAAATTGAAAATTAGCGTGAAAAGTATCAGAGATAACTAAATAATAAGTTGTATCAGAATTAAATAGGAAGTTATCAAAGATAAGGGATAAAGAGATATCAGAGTTTAGATCGGAGATACTCCCCCTGAATTTATTACTTCCCTTTTTAATTCCAAGAGTATTGACTTTCTTTGAGCATCAGAATATCAGAGCTTCAGATCAGTATATCAGAGCTTCAGTGTATCAGAGATGATTAACCTCTTGTACCTGTAGGCTTATGCAAAACAGAAAACATTCAAGTATATCAGAGTGTTAGAATGTTTGAGACTTTTTGTCTCAGTAATCCGTTATTGAAAAATATCATTCTTGTTCTCCCCCTTTTTGTCAGCAATCAAAAAGTGTAAGTAATATAAGCTAAAATGATCAGAGCAGAAAAATTGTTATATTTAATTCAGAGCCAGACAAACAGTACAGATGATATGCAAAGAAAACAGTGAAAATATCATGAATGAAAATCTAAGGTTGGGGTGGAAAGCGTGTGAACAGAGTCTCTAGCATTGTCTTAATCTGATCAGCAGTTTCATTCTGCTTGTGCACCATGCTGACTATTGTATCAATCTTGCTGTCTTGCACATCCATCCTTTCCTTCATCTTCTGATCATTCTCATCCATTCTTTGCTGCAGACGAATATCATTCTGCTTCAGCTCTTCCAGAGTCTGCCTGTCCAAGGCAGCTTGAGAAACGTCAGAAGCAGGATGCTTCTGAGAGCTTTCTGCAACATCTTCATCTTGACTAACATCTTCTGCTTGAATTGTCTGATCTTCTGCTTGCTGAACTTTTGAAGCTGGACGCTTCTCAGACCATGGCTCACTATCCAGAAAGAGCACTTCGTCCTGTGGCAACTGACTTTCAACTTCCTTCAGCAGCTTGCTGAAGTTCTGTTGTGCCTGTTCATAATTGATGTCTTGCAGCTTGAGGGCTTCAGCGCGTACCCACTTTCTGAATTGAGTCCAGATATGGTATGAAGCGGCAGGGTCAATCATTCCAGGACAAACCTGCTTTAGAGAAGCAATCCAATTCTGCAAGCCTGTTTCAAAATTCAAAATGCCAGCACCAACATCTAGTTGTTTGGGTTTGGGGATGGCTATTTTGTGTTTAAGGTCAGCAAGACGGTTAAGGCTTGTTAAATCAATAAAGGTCCTGATGTGGTCTTCATTATTTTGTTTGGGAGATGGAGTGGGAGAATCAGAAATGATTATTGGACTGTTTGGAGTATTTGGAGGGGTAGTTTCTGGTGAGGATGGCAGTTGGGCCATGTTTACAGTTGTACCACATGGCAGCTGAATTGCCAAGGGTTGTTGCTCAGAGGATTGAGGAGAATGAGGTTCAGGAGTTTGATGTTCAGGTGATGGAGTTTCAGAGTGTTGAAACTCAGGTTGTGGAGGTGATGGTTGAGGTGAGAGTGGATGAAGTTCTGGTTATGGAGAGGGAGGTGGAATTTCTGGTTGTTCTGGTATGGGTGAGAGAGTATGTTCTGGTTGAGGAGAGTGGGCAGTTTCTGGTTGAGTGTTTGGATTTTCTGAGAGGGGAGCGGAAGCACGTTGATCAATTTCAGAAAGAAATTTGTCAAGTTCTGATTCTGTTGATGTTGTGGGTTTTGGAGTTTGGGATTTGGTGCGGGATCTCCTGAGAGTCAGTGACTCAGAAGGGTCAGCCTCTGGTTCGGTTTCATCAATGGTTGGTATGGGGATTGGAAGTTCAAATGAAGCTGGGGTTGGGATTGATGTTGGAATAGCAGAAGAATTAAAAACATTAGCAGTAGATAGATTACCTCTCTTCTTAGGGGTCTGCTGGGATGTTCCTTCTTAAGTAGCCTTTCTTTTCTTCGTCTTCTTCACAGTAACTTCTAGATTTTGCTGGTGCAGATCTTTTATGTTCAGAGTGGGATCTGTGCCATCAGCCTTGCAAGCGTCCAAGTATCTGAGAACAATGACTGGTTTAGAGTCAATCTCAGAAAATATTGGAAAGTCGTCCAGAGGGACTCTTCTGCTGGTGATGTCAGCAAGAGGAGTGACGCTGGGCTCCTTTCTGATATTCTCTATCAGTTTCATTTTCTTCAGATTCTTGGCATTCAGAGGCTTGCCAACAGTAGGTTCAATAGAACTTAATTCTTGAGCTTCTGTAAGGTGTTCTATCAGCCTATTCTCAGTCAGAATATCTGATATTAACCTGCCAAAGGGTATCCAGTCCCTTTTTGTCCTTTCTTCTTCCCTTGTCTCCTTGACGCTGGTCCTGAGGTGATTAAACAGAATATGAGCCAAGTTAATCTTTACCTTCTGATTAATAAAATAGATCAGAAACTGCTGATCTATGTTTATATAATCAGGAGAGCTGGTGGGCTTCCTGTGATTGAAGCACCCCAAAATAATCTTCTCCCATATTTTGTACTGATCCTTTAAGTCTCTGATTTTGCTGCTGGGAACCCCATGGGTGAATATTTCTCTTGCAATGACACCAGCGTCAGAGCATCTTTCTGCCATGTCGATACAGCGGATACCACCACCACTGTATCCAATCAATCTTGCAATGTGATCCTCAGTGATCACAATCTTTTTTCCCATTATGTAGGAAGTAACTTAATGTGCTGATGACGACGCATGAATCCAGAATTCTTTGACCAATACTGGAAACGTTGGACCCACCAACCTATCAAAATATCTCTCCCATCCTTGTGCCCTAACATCTTCTGTCAAATCGAATCCATTTTCTTTCAGACTGGAGAAATCAACAACTAGTTCAGACAGCACTTCCAAATTCTTCACTGGTGTAAGGAGTGTTCTGAAGGGAACTTGGTATTGTTCAGATGAAGCCTCCTTCTGAGAACCTGCAGAAACATTGCTAGAGGTTGCCATGTTCACACTTAGGGTTTTCTGAGAAAATTTTTGAGAAAAAGGGTTTCTTTTGAGAAGGATGATTGCACAAGTAAAAATGCAGAAAATCTTTGGATGATTGTAAGAAACGGTAAAAGTTTAATGAATGATGTTAATGTGCTTAAATAGATTTCAAAATGATTTTTGAAAACGTAAACGGTTTTAAGAAAGAGAAATAATTCATGATTACATTTTAAAACATGATTACGTGCATTTAATGCTTGCAGATTTTGGGGGATTTGAGAAAGATACTTGAAACGGTTACCAGACATGTGTCTCAATGCACCCAATCAGCGTTTTGCCTTCTCAGAAGCGTGCACGCGTGTTCTGCTTCATAGATTTGCTGATGATTGGATGACACTTGTTTGATTTAGTGAGCAGCACGTCTATCCTTGAGCTGAAACGCTCAGATCTTTAAGAATAGAATCTGATACAATCTGCATGTCTATCTTTCTGAAAAGAGATTGATCAGAAGTTCACAGTAAACAGAAAACACATTCTGAAGGTTAATATATAGAATTAAAACATTTTCACTCTGGGCAGAGTTTCATGCTGAGATCTTTCAGAATGAAATTGAACCTATCTTCAGAAAGAGGTTTAGTGAAGATATCAGCCCATTGATGGTCTGTATCAATAAATTTTAAGTTCAAAATTCCTTTCTGAATATAGTCCCTAATGAAATGATGTTTTATTTCTATATGCTTAGCCCTAGAATGCAAAATAGGATTTTTACTTAAGCAAATGGCAGAAGTATTGTCACAGAGTATAGGGATGTTACTCTCAAAAATCTGGAAGTCTTCAAGCTGGCTTTTCATCTAGAGCATTTGTGTGCTACATCCTGCTGTTGCTATGTACTCAGCTTCTGTTGTTGATAGCGCAATTGTGGATTTCCTTTTGCTGGACCAAGAGATCAGATTTTCTCCCAGAAACTGGCAGCTTCCAGAAGTACTTTTACGCTCTACTCTGTCTCCAGCAAAGTCAGCATCGCAGTAGCCTACTAAGCTGTAATCACTAGATTTTCTATAAAATAAACCTAGATTAGTAGTACCTTTCAGATACTTGAAAATTCGCTTAACAGCTGTTAAGTGAGATTCTCTAGGATCTGATTGGAATCTAGCACAAATACATACGCTGAATAAGATATCAGGCCTTGAAGCTATCAGATAAAGGAGAGAGCCAATCATACCTCTGTATACCTTCTGTTCTACCTTTTTGCTTACCTCTTCTCTTTCCAGAATGCGCGTGGGATGCATTGGAATCTTTGATGGCTTACATTCTGAGAGGTCAAATTTCTTCAGAAGATCTCTGACATATTTGCTCTGATGAATGTAAGTTCCCTCTGGAGTTTGATTGATCTGAATTCCTAGAAAGAATTTCAGTTCCCCCATGAGGCTCATCTCAAATTCTGCCTGCATACACTTAGCAAATTTTCTTCCAAGAGAAGGATTAGTAGATCCAAAAATAATATCATCAACATAAATTTGACAGACTAAGATGTCATTCTTAACTGACTTACAGAATAAGGTAGTGTCCACCTTCCCTCTGGTGAATTCATTTTCTAACAGAAAGTTACTTAGTCTTTCATACCAAGCTCTGGGAGCTTGTTTCAGACCATATAGTGACTTCTTTAGTTTGAAAACATGTTCTGGATGTTTTGTACTTTCAAAACCAGGGGGTTGGTGCACATACACCTCTTCTTCTATATAACCATTTAAGAATGCACTCTTGACATCCATCTGATACAGAGTGATGCCTTTATTAACAGCAAATGAAATTAAAAGTCTGATAGATTCTAACCTGGCGACTGGAGCAAAGGTTTCTGTATAGTCTATTCCCTCTTGCTGACTATAACCTTGTGCTACCAGTCGTGCTTTGTTTCTGATGACTTCACCTTGTTCCAATGACGTTGAATCCTTTTGGTCTGGGAACAAGATCCCATACGTCATTTCTGGTGAATTGATTCAGCTCTTCTTGCATTGCTAGAATCCAGTCGTTGTCCATAAGTGCTTCATCAATAGAGGAAGGTTCAATCAGAGACACAAGTCCCATGAGGGATTCTTCAGAGTTTCTGAAGCTGGCTCTTGTTCTGATTGGATCTTCCTTTCTTCCTAAGATAGTTTCTTCTGGGTGATCCAAGTTGCTTGTGGGTAGTCTCTTATGAGGTTGATCAGCAACTGTTGTAGGATTGCTAGCAGTGCTCCTTTCAGATGTTGAAGGAGTGTCTTTGTTGAGAGCTTCTGATGACTTGTCTTCAGAACCTGTAAATTCAACTTCCATACCTGCAAAAACTTCATTCTGCTTTGACTTTTCAGAGTCAAGCTTATCATCAAAACGAACACTGATTGATTCTTCCACAATCTGTGTTTCTGTATTGTATACTTTGTACCCTCTTGAGCGTTCAGAGTATCCTAACATAATACACTTCTGTGCTTTAGAGTCAAACTTGTTCAAATAATGTTTTGTATTTAACATAAAACAAGTATATCCAAATGGATGAAAATATGAAATGTTGGGCTTTCTGTTCTTCCACAATTCATATGGAGTCTTTTCCAGAATAGGTCTTATTGAGATTCTATTCTGAATGTAGTACGATGTGTTTATTGCCTCTGCCCAGAAGATCTTAGCAACGTTTGTCTCATTGATCATGGTTCTGGCCATTTCTTGCAATGTTCTGTTCTTTCGTTCTACAACTCCATTTTGTTGGGGAGTTCTATGACAAGAGAAATCATGCAGAATGCCTCTGTCATTAAAGAATGACTCAAAATCTTTGTTTTCAAACTCTCCACCATGATCACTTCTGACTTTAACGATTCTAAGATCCTTTTCATTCTGAACTTGGTTACAGAAGGTAACAAACACAGAGTGTGACTAGTCCTTGTGTCTTTAGAACTTTACCCATGTCCATCTGCTATAGTCATCTACGATTACTAACCCATACTTCTTGCCACTGACTGAAGCTGTTTTAACTGGTCCAAATAAGTCAATGTGCAGAATTTCTAATGGCTTAGAGGTAGAAACAACATTTTTAGATTTGAAAGAAGGTTTTGAAAACTTGCCTTTCTGACATGCTTCACACAGAGCATCTGAATTGAACTTCAGATTAGGAAGTTCTCTGACCAGATTGAGTTTGTTAATCTGAGATATTCTTCTCATACTAACATGCCCCAATCTTCTATGCCAGATCCACTGCTCGTTGTTAACAGACAGAAGACACTTTACATTCTGACTTTTCAGTTCATAAAGTTTGATTTTATAGATGTTGTTTTTCCTCTTTCCATTAAATAGGATAGTCCCATCTTTCTGACTAACAGCTTTTCATGATTTTTTATTAAAGATTATATCATAACCGTTATCACTTAATTGACTTATGGATAACAGATTATGCATTAATCCATCTACTAGCAGAACATTATTTATAGAGGGAAGATTTCCATTACCTACAGTTCTAGAGCCAATGATCTTTCCCCTCTGATTGCCTCCAAAGCCAACGTGGCCTCCAAGCTTAAGTTCCAGGCTTTAGAACATATTCCTTCTTCCCGTCATGTGTCGCGAGCAGCCAGAGTCCAGGTACTATGACTGGTGTTTCTGATTTGCTGCTAAAGATATCTGCAACATGTATTATTTTATCCTTAGGTACCCATATTTTCTTGGGTCCTGATTTGTTAGATTTACCAAAACTCTGGTTGAATTTTGGTTTCATAGAATACTTACTACTAGTGTATTTAATATCATGTGTGTGACCATACACAAAATGTGAGTTCAGAGGAGTGTGTTTAATGGTTAAATCCATGGCATTCTTTGGTGTAGGAACCTTACCTTGGTATCCTATTCCCTTTCTGCCGTTTATGCTAACTCCATAGATCATTGAAGCCATTTTGCTTCTATCTATGCTTTTAGCAAGGAACTTCTGGAAGCTATGATCATACTCCTTGATGATCTCATCAGCGCTGCTGGGAGTTTCAGAAATTGGTTCCTTCTGAGAGTTTTGTAAAACATTTTCTAATTTTGAAATTTTATTTCTCAGCTCAGAATTTTCCAATTTAAGACTCTCAGTCTTATCAGAGTCAGATTCAAGATTCCTTTTCAGGTTTCTGAATTTAACTCTAATCTGCTGGTACCTTTCCAGAATTTCGTTGAGGCTTTCAGCAAGTTCAGCCTTAGTAAAATTAATAGCAAAGTCAGGAAATACCTCTTCAGTGTCTGATTCTGAGTCTGATTCAGAAACTTCACTGTCTTCTGAAATGTTGGCCATGAGAGCTATGTTTGCTCTCTCATCATCTGATTTTGAGTCAGCTTCAGACGAGTCAAAGTCATCCCATGTAGCCATGAGACTTTTCTTCTTTTCTCTTCCAAACTTATTTTTGGGCTTTTCCCTCTGAAGCTTTGGGCAGTCACTCTTGTAGTGTCCTTGCTCATTGCATTCATAGCAGATGATGTCCTTGGTGTTTGGCTTTCTGCTTCCTGAGGAGCCTTCAGATCTTTTGTATCCAGAGGAAGAATCTGACCTTCTATATCTGGAAGAGGACTCATTCTGATCAGATCTTCTAGGATTCATGAACTTCCTTTGCCTCTGCTTCCACAGTTGGTTCACTCTTCTGGAGAGGAGAGAAAGTTCGTCTTCTTCTGATGAGGATCCATCAGATGTTTCTTCAACTGCCTGCAAAACTTTAGACTCAGATTTTTTGTTAGATTTTAATGCTAAAGGCTTACCTTGCTTCTGAGGTTCATTAGCTTCCAGCTCTATCTCATGACTTCTGAGGGAGCTGATAAGTTCCTCCAGAGAAATTTTGTTGAGATCTTTAGCTAGCTTCAGCGCTGTAACCATTGGCCTCCACTGCTTTGGCAAGCTTCTGATGATCTTCTTGACATGATCAGCAGTAGAGTATCCTTTATCCAGAACCTTGAGACCAGCCACCAGAATTTGGAATCTTGAGAACATTGTTTCAATGGATTCACTTTCTTCCATTTTGAATGCCTCATACTTCTGAATGAGCGCAAGAGCTTTAGTTTCTTTGACCTGAACGTTGCCTTCATGCGTCATTCTGAGTGAGTCAAACATGTTCTTTGCTGTGTCTCTGTTAGAGATCTTTTCATATTCAGCGTAAGAGATGGCGCTGAGAAGAATGGTTCTGGCCTTGTGGTGATTTTTGAAGTCATGCTTTTGTTGGTCAGACATTGCTTTCCTGTCAATCTTCTGACCGCTTGCATTCACTGGATGCGTGTATCCATCTGTCACCATGTCCCACAGATCAGCATCATGTGCCAGAAAGAAGCTTTCAATTCTGTCTTTCCAATAATCAAAATTTTCTCCATCAAAAACTGGAGGTTTGCCGCTGAATATGTCTCTGTCTTCATTGTTGTCATTGCTGGTGTGTTGATAAGTTCCTGCCATTGTGTTTTTCTGACGCTGGATCTTGTACTGACACGGTTAAGTGTTTTAGCTCAGAACCAGGCACTCTGATGCCAATTGAAGAAGTGAAAAACACAAGAAGGGGGGTTGAATTGTAAAAACTTGAAATCAATTGCAGTCAACACAGTATTTTTATCCTGGTTCGTTTGATCTCAAACTACTCCAGTCCACCCGTCAAGGTGATTTCGCCTCTCTCTAACGAGGTCTTAATTCACTATATTCAACTGAATATTACAACTGCTTTAACAACTGCTAAAGCCTTCTTGAGTCAAACCACAAACCAGTTTCTCAAGGAAATACTTTCTTACAAAGAATTGAAATCTAGGTGTGTGAATGTTTTCTACAAAAACTGTTCATCACAACTGTGATACTTGTAGCGATAAAAAATGTAGCAGGGTAAATCGGAGATCGAACTATTAATTAATTCGTCTCACAAAAGCAAGAGTCGCCACCGCGCTTTATTATTTCCAAGGGAAAAGGGGAAAGAGCGAAATAAAACCCTAAAATATGCAATGTAAAATAATACTT
The DNA here is from genome assembly GCA_948472305.1 of Vicia faba. Taxonomy (NCBI): domain Eukaryota; kingdom Viridiplantae; phylum Streptophyta; class Magnoliopsida; order Fabales; family Fabaceae; genus Vicia; species Vicia faba. The sequence goes on from OX451740.1 coordinate 1,326,166,053, forward strand.
TCTAAAAGTAATAAAAATACAAGGCATTTTTGAAAAGAGATCTATGGTTCGGGGGTTGGTTATACAGTGGGAAGGTATTAGCACCCAATGTATCTATAGTACTCTATAGGAACCTTTTGAAATATTTGTTTATTAAAATGTTCGTTTGATTAAAAATAAATTGTTTTGGCCGAAAAGGGGTACGGACGGGTTTTTTGAAGATACGACGACCTAATGTCGAAGTTTTGACTTAAAAGGTATAAGTTTTGAAAAGATTGAAGATTTGAGGAAAAATTGTCTTAAGTTTTGATGAAATGAAGATATTCGCATGACCGGGTTTGAGGACATGAGGTCAACAAGTTTAATCATTTTTTTCCTCTTGGATTCAGACGTAAACAAAATAACCAAATAACGGTGAAATAATCAAACAGAAAATTAGATAGATAATGATTAAATAGCTAAGTGATATATAACCACAACAATGATTAAATAACAGACTAAATGGTGTGAACATGCATTTTTTATATTTTTGTTTAATAGGTATAACGCAAGAGAATTAATTAAGGAAAATAAAATGTTTTTTAAGGTTTTTTATTTTTATATGTTTTTTTAGTATTAATATAAAGTATTTATTTTAAGAATTATTAAATAATTTTAAACTAAATTAAAACTTTAAAAGTTACTAACTTAAATCTAATTAAGAAAAGAATACTAACAATTACTAAATTAATCCTAAAGTTAAACTAATAAAAATTGGTCAAATCATTAAAATTTGTTTTAATCAAATTACACCTCCATTTAATTAAACTTACTAATTAACTAAATTAATAAAATTCTAAAAAAAAACTAAAGGAAAATAAATAGAAAAAAGGGGTATTAAGAAATAAAGGGGTAGATAGACAATTGTATGGGCCAAAGGGTTCTAAGGGCCTAATCAAAACAAACAGGAATGGGGGTGTTATAAGAAATCGTTTGGGCTTTTTGGCAGGAAACGGGTAAGGTCCATTCACTCACAATTTGTTTAGGGTTAAACAAATGTGTTTTAGTTTGGGAAAAAAATGGATTAGGGTTAACAAATGGTACAGAGCGGCGCTCACCTTCTCGTTACGGATTCGTCTTCTTCGTGCTTTCATGCTCTCGCCTCTGACCTTCCCTTGCCCGAGCCACCAACGCCTCTTCTTCCCCATGTGTCGCTCAGTGATACGGTGTTGAGGTGATGATTCGTCCTTTAACGCATTAGGTTTTTCATGATTTTGCATGTTTATGATTTGTATCCATTTTGATTCTGACTTTATTTTACATGTGGTTTCTGTTGAAATGGTGGAAAGGAAAAAAGAAAAACAAAGCTACCTTTATGAAGGAGGAGGAAGAGGCGTTCCGGAGGCTTGCTGGCGGAGGAGTGAAGCGCGGTGGCTTGGAGTCCTGGTACTCTGTCTTTTTCCCTTTGATTTGTGGTTTGATGATGATCTGGCCTGAGAACCTAACGTGATATTTTTCTTCTTCTTCTGTTGACCTTGCCTTTTCCTATGCATGCTACTTTGCTTCTTTATCTCCTCTTCTCCTATTGCCTCGTTGTATGCTTAACTGTTGCCTTCGAATACTTTTCCTCTCTTCTTCTTTGCTGTGCTTCAGTTGCTTTTTTACTGGCCTATGATGAATATTTCTGAGGCTTTTGTGTTGCTTTGAACATTGTTTTTAAGGTTTGTGTTGTTGTGGTATTCTGGTTTTTTGGCTTTGGGCGTGTATGGCTGGTACAAGTTTTGGCCCTGGATGTTTAGGCAGGTATGAGGGTTTTGATAACTTAGGCTTGTTGGACTTTTGATATGGCTTGGACAGGTTCACAGCTTGGACTTGTTTGACAGTTCTTGTGAGGGGTTTGCTTCATATTTGCCATTGAACCAAAACAGGTTAGGGTTTGGAGTTTGACAGGTTAACTTGGCTCTTGGTCATGTTACAGGTTCAAAGCTTAAGCAGGTTATGTTGGGTATTTTTGAACTAAGGCTTAAGGCTTTGGTTGGATTGACAGTGGTTTATGGTTTCACAGTTTATGTTGGTTTTGCTTCAGGTTTGGCCTGGTTTTTGTTTCAGCAGGTTTGGCCTTTGATGAGTTTACTGGTTAGGCTTTGAAATGGTTATGGTTTTGACATGGTTTTGACATGGTTTTGACATGGTTTTGGCTGTCTTGAATGCAGGTTGTATGTATGTTCTTGTTTATGTTGCAGTTTGAGTTATTTGAACTCAGTTTTGGTTTTAGGCTTCCAAACGGTTATGAACTCTGAACTTTTCTTGAAGGGTTTGTTGTTATAATAGTTGGTTGGCCTTGAGGCTTATGTTACAGGTTATGTATATTTTTAACTATTCTGCCTTTTGATACCTCTGCACATCTACTGCTACATTCAGTTTGTTTTGTATCCTTTTTCCATGCTTTCCTTTTCTTTACTGTGTTACTGCTGTTCTGTTTTATATCCCTTTTCTGCCTAAGGCCAAAACCTGTAAACCCACACTCTTTTCTCTCTTATCTCTCCTTAGTACAGTTTGACATTAAAATATGATGTTATGTACTTGGTTCTGAAAAAGCAAAGCTGGAAAATGATGAAAATTAGAAATATATTGCTTGCATATTTGGTTTTAAACTGCACATGTTTCTCTTTGTCATCTGCATTGTACAGCATGGAGCCTTTGTATTTTGACTTCTTCCCACATGCTAGATAGTTTACGTTGGACTTTGGCTTTGAAAATGTAACTTGACTTGCATATGCTGTTTTGCTTTTGAAATATGCAGTGGATTTTGAATTATGCAGTTTACAATAAAATGTGCAATTTTGACAAAAGTGAATTTGTGCATATTTTTAACTTGTGCATTCATATTTATCAATAAAATTCATCCCTTTTTGTGAACCGGGAGAAATCCCGTGATTTGCAAAGAGGATAAAAACGGATTCCAGCCGTTTTCTTTTAATGATGAATGCTAAATTAATCGTCTGCTTTTAATTATATATTCATTTCTGACTTTTCTTTTAATTCTTTGCAGGTAAAACCAAATGAGCATTAAAGAAGTATTGGATAGAAGATGAAGATTTAGGATCTTAGAAAAATTAAAATAGTTTTTATTTTACTTTAAACATTTTATATAATTGTCATTGTAAATACTTTGTACATAATACAGTATTTAAACAACAATTGTAATAATTAGAATAAAGATGAATAAAATTCTATTATTTTACCAGTTAATTCTTTTCTTCTTTCCAATTATTTATTTTATCATTTATAATTCTTTAAATTATATAATAACTGAAAATCAATTCCAATTATTTAAATTTAGAATGATAAAAAATTAAATAAACATCATTGATCAATTAACTTCTCTTCAATTATTTACTTCATTATTTATAATTCTTCTAAATTATAATAACTGAAAATAAAATTTTAACTATTTAAACTTAGAATAATAAATAATTAAATAAACATTGTTGATCAATTAATAAACTTATTCTCAAATATTTACTTTATTATTTATAATTCTTTAAATTATATAAAAACTGAAAATAAATTCCAATTATTTAAATTCAGAATAATAAATAATTAAATAAACATCATTGATCAATTAACAAACTTCTTTTCAAATATTTACTTTATTATTTATAACTCTTTAATTTATATAATAACTGAAAATAAATTCCAATTATTTAAATTCAGAATAATAAATAATTAAATAAACATTGTTTTAGCATTGATCAATTAATAAATTTAGCGTTTCAAAAATAAACAGCTCTTGACTTGAAAAAGTTATGAATTTAAAATCTGCTTTGAAAATTGATAAAAATAGGTCAAAACCCTTGCAATGTAATGATGCAGATGGGAGATGGTATCTTAGGTCAAAATTTGGGGTACAACAGCTGCCCCTATTTAAGTTTCTTCTATCCGGAGATATGAAGATTAAAATCTTCGTCTCGACGAGATTGAAGGTACTTAAATACATGATACGCAAATTTTGCCCTAAGATACCGCCATTATATTTGATATGAATGTAGTAATTGAATTCACAGAGAAAGATTTTGTATGAAACAAGACAATGCTGGAGAAGTCAAACACCAACAAAACACAGGGACAAGGATTATACAATACTGGGGAAATAAACCACCAACTTCAAGTAATAGACTCTTGACGGCGAATAAAAAGTTGAGGGAACACGACTTCTGACCCTAACAAAGAAGGCATCTTGCATAGGCCATAAAACAGATTATTGACCCAAAATATCCGTGAGTTCACGTCTCAAGGTGAACGATAGACAAAAAAAGTATCAATTTTGCTGATGATGGACTACCGACTTCTGAAGGTAAAGATTCATAACAAACTTCTCTGTGAGATTTCCCGAGATATACCAATTAATGCTGAGATAATAATATGGTTGTAGATACACAAGCTGCTCAAATAAAGAAGCTGTCACTTGATGTCTTCCCAAAAATATTATGACATACAAGCTGCTCAAATAAAGAGGTTGCCACTTGCTGTCGTCCAGGGATGTCAATAACATACAAACTGCTCAAATAAAGAAGCTGCCGCTTGTTGTCTTCCAAAAAATAATAACGTACAAGTTGCTCAAATAAAGAGACTGCCGCTTGTCGTTTTCCAACGATGTCTATAACGTACAAGTTGCTCATGAGGAGACCGCCGCTTGTCGTTTTCCAAAAAATAACGATAACGTGCAAGTTGCTCATGAAGAGACCGACGCTTGTCGTTTTCCAATAATAATAACGTACAAGTTGCTCATGAAGAGACCGCCGCTTGTCGTTTTCCAAAAATAATAACGTACAAGTTGCTCATGAAGAGACCGCCACTTGTCGTTTTCCAATAATAATAACGTACAAGTTGCTCATGAAGAGACATCCGCTTGCCGTTTTCCAAAAATAATAATAACGCACAAGTTGCTCATGAAGAGACCGCCGCTTGTCGTTTTCCAAAAATAATAATAACGCACAAGTTGCTCATGAAGAGACCGCCGCTTGTCGTTTTCCAAAAATAATAATAACGCACAAGTTGCTCATGAAGAGACCGCCGCTTGTCGTTTTCCAAAAATAATAATAACGCACAAGTTGCTCATGAAGAGACCGCCGCTTGTCGTTTTTCCGAAGAAACTCAAAAGGAAATTGCGATGACACTGGCAGAGAATAAGATCCTCGTCAAAGAGAAACATGAATCAATCCTTCCCGAGGAGATCACATATTTAAATGTGGAAAATAAATGCATCATTCGTCTAGGTGGCAACTTCACTGGGAAAAATCATGAGATAGCCTATGCAAGAGGCAACAACTCCCTCCAGGAATAAACCAGAGAAAAAGCAGTCAAACAAGACTCCAACCAATGAGAAAGTAACTCGATTGGGGAATTCATCCTATCCAGAAATGGACAAGGTAAGCTAAATCAAAAATCATCCACGAGGATTAGCTCAGTTGGGGAATTTAGAAAGGAAGCACATTTTCTGCCTAAGCTAACCTTCTACTTGGAAAGAACATGTACCTTGTTTGAATAAACAAAGTACAACCCAAAATCAACGGCAAATGTGAATATGCATACTGATGTAAGTGTAAATGAGTAAATGAATGTTATGCTGACAAAACGAACAGATGGAATATCTTGAAGACAATAAGATGTCACGACATAATAGATACTCGGCCAATCTTAAAAAAGACGGAAAATAACTGGAACTGGAACCCCAAAGCAACGTCGGAGTGTAGCACGCCACAAGGTTCAAGTCTTCTGAGGAGAAAAGTATTCAAATCCAATTTTCTAATACCAATAGACCACTGGCATGAGACAAAGCGTACCACACTTCAGAAATTGCCCAAATAAAGGTAGCCAAAACAACGCTTACTTGGAACAACTGGGGAGTCACCAAACTTAGTACCACGAGAAACACAAGTTTAACACAACCAACACCTCATGACGATTTTGAAATAAAACATGTTCATCATGCAAGGATAAATTACCGTATTGTTTTTCATTTCATGGCTTGACCATCCTCAGAACAACTGTTAATATTCCTTTCATTATTCACGACACATTTTAAAAATAAGAATAATTTAAATACTTTGTTTCAAATATTGTCGTAAAGATAAAATTTTGCCCACAAAAGGTAAATGCTCAAATTTCATTAATAAGATGGTAGTTCGCTAACAACGCGACTCCAACGGTTTACAAAAGTTTGGGAAATAGTACATGAAAGAAAGGGTTACACAAAAAACAATGATCACTATTCTCCCTAACAACTTCGAATTCCGAAATATGTTCAAATGCCAAGACTGGTCTGACCAAAAGCTTGCCTAAGCTGCCCCTTCGGGTTTTCAACCTAGCAAACTGTCAACTCAAATCTAAGCGAAATACTTCTTGACTGCATCGGTGTTCATGGAGCGCGGGAGCTCTTCACCGTCCATATTGGTGAGAATCAAGGCACCTCTAGAGAAAACTTTCTTAACGACATACGGTCCTTAATAATTCGGAGCCCCCTTGCCCCTAGAATCAGGTTGGAAAGATAATATCTTCTTGAGCACAAGGTCACCTTCTCTGAACTCGCGTGGTCGAACCTTCTTATCAAAAGCCTTCTTCATTCTCTGCTGATATAATTGACCGTGACACAATGCTGTCAATATCTTTTCTTCAATTAAATTCAACTGATCATATCTACTTTGACACCATTCAGCCTCAGAAAGTTTAGCTTCCATCAACACTCTCATAGACGGAATCTCAACCTCCACGGGGAGTACGGCTTCCATACCATAAACCAGGGAAAATGGGGTTGCACCTGTTGAAGTTCGAACTGAAGTACGGTATCCATGTAAAGCAAACGGAAGCATTTCATGCCAATCTTTATAAGTTACCACCATCTTCTGGACAATCTTTTTGATATTCTTGTTAGCATCTTCAACTGCCCCATTCATCTTCGGTCTGTAAGGAGAAGAATTATGATGTTCGATTTTGAACTCCTCACAAAGCTCTCTCATCATCTTGTTATTCAAATTCGAACCATTATCAGTGATGATCTTGCTCGGGATGTCGTATCGACAAATGATCTGATTCTTGATAAATCTGACTACCACCTGTCTGGTTACATTAGCATAAGATGTTGCTTCCACCCATTTAGTAAAATAATCGATCGCTACCAAGATGAAACGATGACCATTTGAAGCTTTGGGTTCAATCATTCCAATCATATCAATGCCCCACATAGAGAAAGGCCAGGGTGAAGAGATAACGTTTAGGAGAGTCAGTGGCACATGTATCTTGTCCGCATAAATCTGGCATTTATGACATTTCTTCACATATTTGCAGCAATCAGATTCCATTGTCATCCAATAGTAACCAGCTCTCAACATCTTTTTAGCCATTGCATGTCCGTTGGCATGAGTGCCAAAGGATCCTTCATGTACTTCTTGCATCAGCATGTCTGCTTCACGTCTGTCTACACATCTGAGCAAGACCATGTCATAATTTCTCTTATACAAAACTTCTTCATTGAGGAAGAAACTGCTTGCTAATCTTCTCAACGTCTTCCTATCTTTATTGGATGCCTCAGGCGGGTACTCTTGAGTTTGAAGAACACGTTTAATGTCATAGAACCATGGTTTGTCGTTGGTGACCTCTTCTACTGAGAACACATGAGCAGGTATGTCGAGGCGTATAACCCGGATTGTAGGCACATCGTTCCAACCATTCACCTGAAAAATTGAAGACAAAGTAGCTAAAGCATCAGCCATTTGGTTTTCATCTCTAGGGATATGATGTAATTCCACTTTGTTGAAGAAAGTTAAAAATCTTCTAGCATAGTCTCTGTAAGGGATCAAACCAGGATGACGAGTCTCCCATTCTCCTTTGATTTGATTAATTACCAATGCCGAATCTCCGTAAATATCAAGAATCTTAATCCTTAGATCCACTGCTTCTTCGAGACCCATAATACATGCCTCATATTCAGCCATGTTATTCGTGCAGTCAAACTTCAATCTCGCCGTGAACGGGATATGAGTACCTCGGGGAGTGACGATGATTGCCCCAATTCCATTTCCATAAGAATTCACAGCTCCATCAAATATTAAACCCCAATGAGATTCGAGATCAGGTCCTTCTTCGGGTAACGGATCTTCACAATCTTTAGCTTTCAAGTACATAACATCTTCATCCGGGAAATCAAACTTGATGGATTGATAATCGTCAATTGGTTGGTGAGCCAAATGGTCAGCTAAAATACTCCCTTTGATTTCTTTCTGAGTGTGATACTCAATGTCGTATTCAGATAACAACATCTGCCAACGGGCTATTCTTCCAAATAAGGCGAGCTTCTCAAAGATATACTTGATCGGATCCATTTTGGAGATCAACCAAGTGGTGTGGTTAATCATATACTGGCGCAGACGGCGAGCAGCCCAAGCTAAAGCACAACAGGTTTTCTCAAGCAATGAGTATCGAGACTCACAGTCTGTGAATTTCTTACTCAGATAATATACAGCATGTTCCTTTCTTCCAGTCTCATCTTGTTGACCAAGCACACATCCCATGGAATCTTCCAATATAGTCAGGTACATAATCAAAGGTCTTCCTTCCACCGGAGGAATCAATATGGGAGGTTCAAGTAAATATTCTTTAATGTTATCAAAACCTCTCTGACAATCTTCTGTCCACACACATCCTTGGTTCTTTCGGAGAAGCTTGAAAATCGGCCCACAGGTAGCAGTCATATGAGATATAAATCTAGAAATATAGTTCAGTCTCCCAAGGAATCCTCTTACTTATTTTTCCGTCTTGGGTGCGGGCATTTCCCGAATAGCTTTGACTTTATCAGGATCTACCTCAATACCTTTCTGACTGACAATGAAACCCAGAAGTCTTCCAGAACGAACACCAAAAGTGCACTTGTTGGGATTCAGACGGAGTTTATACTTTCTCAAACGCTGGAATAACTTCAATAAATGTTCCAAATGATCTTCTTCAGTTTGTGATTTGGCAATCATGTCATCTACATACACTTCTATCTCTTTATGCATCATGTCATGGAACAAAGCAGTCATGGCCCTTTGGTATGTTGCACCAGCATTCCTCAAACCAAACGGCATAACCCGATAACAAAATGTTCCCCAAGGTGTAATGAAAGTTGTCTTCTCCATATCTTCTGGTGCCATCTTGATTTGATTGTAACCAGAGAAACCATCCATGAAAGAAAAGACTTTGAACTTTGCGGTACTGTCGACCAATACGTCAATGTGCGGTAATGGGAAGTCATCCTTTGGGCTAGCTCTATTCAAATCTCTATAGTCTACACACATTCGAACTTTGCCATCTTTCTTAGCAACAGGCACTATATTGGCTAACCATTGAGGATAGACCGATGTAACAAGGAAACCTGCATTAATTTGTTTTTGAACTTCTTCTTTGATCTTGTCAGCCATATCGGGACGAGTCCTTCTCAACTTTTGCTTAATCGACGGACATTCAGGTCTCAACGGTAAACGATGCTCCACAATATTGTTGTCCAAACCTGGCATATCTTGGTAGGACCAAGCAAACACATCAACATACTCTTTGAGAAGCTCCAACATTTTCTCTTTGACCTATGGGATAAGCAATGCTCCGAATTTGACCTCCTTTTTATCTTCTTCATCGCCCAAATTGATCGACTCTATAGGTTCTTCAAACGGCTGAATAATCTTTTCCTCGTGCTCAAGTAAACGGGAAATTTCAACAGGAATCTCTTCACTATCCTCTTCTTCGGCTCTGAACACAGGGAATTCAAAGTTGGGAGAGGGCATAGGATCATTGTTTTCAAAGGTTAAGTCATGGATTAATCTGCACATATGATTATGCTTTATTTTAGAAATCGATTTGTACAAATAAAACAAAAAGTTATTATATTTTCCTATTACTACCAATTAATTTTCATTACTATTTCCCAGAAAATGTGAAAAATAAAACAGTAGTGGACAAAATAACATTTTTATTCATGAAGGGAAATACTTGAAACAAAGAGCCCAGACATTTCTCTTTTGCCTTGGGCAGAGCAAAAGGATTTATTTTCAACATAGCCCGACACAAATACTTTTCGCCTTGGGCAGAGCGAAAGTTTTTTTTCAAAAATAAAACAAAACATTACTCAGAAATGTGCATCACAACAGGAACATCAACAGCAATCCAGTTCTGGCAAACCACTCCATGCGTCACAAAATTGGGTAAATCCTCTTCAGAATCGTCTCCTATTATAGCATCAACCTCAGGAGGAGTCGGATGGATAAAACCTGCACTTCGGAAAACTTCTTGTATCGGACGAGTAACTACTTCCTGCTTGACTCTTGTAGACACGGGACGAAAACCAAGACCTTCTCCAGACTTGTTCTCGGGCAAAGTCAACACCTGGCCCCAACCTTCAGCCGAACCACTTTCAACCACTCGTCGCGCATCCTCAAAAGAAGAAATAGATGTCTCTTGCTTCTTCACTTCATTATTAGCAACAGATAGAGCTTGGAATTGGGTTCCAACATCCTCATCAGCATCAATAAAAGAGAAAGATGACAAATGGCTTACCACCATAGCCTGCTCTCCACCAATCATTACCAACTTTCCATGCCTTACAAACTTCAATCTTTGATGGAGCGTGGAAGTGACTGCCCCTGCATCATGGATCCATGGACGACCCAATAGGCAACTGTAGGCGGCACGAATATCCATTACTTGAAAAGTGATCTGAAAAGTATGAGGGCCAATTACTATAGGAAGATCTACTTCACCAATGACAGTCTTCCTAGAACCATCAAACGCTTTAACAATTACTCCACTAGGTCTCATGGGAGCACCTTGATATGAGAGTCGAAACAATGTAGTTTTGGGCATTACATTTAACGACGAGCCTGTATCTACCAACACACTTGATAAAGTATCATTTCCACAACTTATTGAGATATGCAAAGCCATATTATGGTTCCTTCCCTCCTCCGGAAGCTCTTCATCACTGAAACCAAGATTGTTACACGAAGTAATATTTCCCACAATTCCATCAAATTGGTCAACCGTCACATCATGATCCACGAATGCCTGGTCCAAGACCTTCATCAAAGCTTCTCTATGGGCACCAGAATCTCTTAGTAAAGCAAGCAAAGAAATCTTGGAAGGAGTTTGCAATAGTTGGTCCACAATCTTATATTCACTTCTCCTGATAAGCTTCAGAATCTCATCATCCTCAGGATGTGGGATAGGTTCATTGGATTGGCCTATCTCAACCCTTGGTTCAACATTTCTCGCTGGAATTTCCGCCAGTATGGGTCTCCTGACTTGAACTTCTGGTCTCTTCAAAGGTACTGCTGCAAAGACACGTCCGCTTCTCGTAACTCTACTCACATCAGCGATGTTAACAAAAGATGGCCTTGTTGGTATAGGGACTTCTACCCCATTCTCAATCATTGTGGCATTATACTTATACGGTATAGCTTGGTCTGAGTTGTAAGGCACATGACCAGGTGGATAAATGATCAAAGGAGCAACAGGTGCAGTCTGACTGTCGTAAACGATCTCTACTGATTCAGGCAAATTGAATTGTGGTATTATAACATTCACGTCATCCTCCGGATCTCTGTCATATGTAATAGTGATAACCCTCTGGTCTAACAACTTTTGAATATCCTCCTTCACAATAGGGCAATCAACCTCTCTTGAACAAAATTCACAAACATCATAATCATGCTGATGCCTAACAAAGGCAAGTATTCTTAAGCTCTGATGTAACCTGATTAATTACTCTCTTATGTGTTCAACTTGAAAAACTCGAAACTTTCCCGGACAACCTTCCACCATATTCACTGATGTTGCCCCATGTCGGGGCAAAGGATTATCTCTAACATTCAGGTTAACATCCTTGAAAGACAAGATACCATTCTTAATCAACCTCTGCACGTCCGCCTTTAGAGCAAAACAATTTTCAAGGTTGTGCCCCGGCGACCCTTGATGATATTCACAAAACTGATCCGCCTTGTACCACGGAGAAGTACTATTTGGTGCGACAGGAGGAGGCTTCGTCGTTATGAGGTTCTTTCTGATAAGAGCAGGGAACAATTCAGTATAAGTCATAGGAATGGCATCGAATTTTGGTTTTCTTGGTGAACGGTTCTGGTTGTTGAATGGATAAGCCTGTTGTCGAGGCTGCTGCTGAAATGGCCGTTGTTGAGTTGGTGGGGTTTGATGAGCTGGGGTCATCAAAGCTAGGCGGACAGCCGGAGTGACTGCCGCAACGTGTGAGTAACCTCTCCTTGGTCTCCCTGGGAAGATTGCACTGATATCCTGCTCTTTTCTTTTTGGGAAAACACTTCCAAACTTCTTGGTACTGCTACACGGACTTCCTTCTTTAACCAAACGCCCTTCACGAATCCCTTCCTCCAACCGCATGCCCATGATTACCATTTCGGTGAAGTCACTGGGTGCGCTGGCGATCATTCTTTCATAGTAAAAGGAACCTAAAGTCTTCAAGAATATCTTCGTCATCTCTTTCTCCTCAAGAGGAGGATAGATTTGAGCAGCTATTTCACGCCACCTCTGGGCGTATTCCTTAAAAGACTCTCTGTCCCTCTGGGACATCGCCCGGAGTTGATCCCTGTACGGTGCCATGTCAACGTTATACTTATACTGGTGGACAAAAGCTTCGCTAAGATCGTTGAAGTTGCGGATCCGAATGCTGTCTAAACCCATATACCACTTTAGAGCAGCACCCGTCAAACTGTCTTGAAAATAGTGAATCAACAAGTCGTGATCATCAGAATACGTAGACATCTTTCTCACGTACATAGTCAAGTGACTCCGAGGACACGAATCACCCTTATATCTTTCAAAGTCTGGCACTTTGAATTTTGCTGGAATCTTGACATTCGGAACTAAACAAAGGTCATGCGTGTTCTTCCCAAACAAATCCTTCCCCTTTAACGCTCTGAGCTCCCTCTGCATTTCTTGGAATTGGTCTTGAAATTCTTCCATTCTATCAAAAAGACCCAGACTTTCAGCAGGCTCGGCAGGATAAGTAGGTTCATTCAAGTATGGCACGGAGTGAACCACAGGAGCGACAGTTGTCATCACCGGTTGCGGGAAAGGTGTTACAGACGGGATTATCGGCGGCATGGCAGTTGTCTCTGGTTGAGGAAGAGACAAAGTAGGTTGAAACAAAGGTTGGACGACAGGCTGATACCCCTCTGGCACAAATTTGTAAGGCATTCCCCACGGAAAACCTTTTGGCATCTGATGCTGAAGCGGAGAGTTGATTTGATTCACAGATGTTAGAACAGTGACAATCTCGGAAACCACAATAGTTGAAGTCTGAATCTCAGCAGCTGTAGTCGATGGCTGATTCTGAGCAGCCATCAAACTTTCCACTAGCGCAGTTAACTTTTCCATACCGACACGAAGGGTAGCGACCTCCTCATGAAGCTCGTGGTTTTCCTGTTCCAGATCTTCCATTTTCCTCTGACGATTGGCTCGAGTATCGTATCGATGAGACAGCTTGACAATCTATCGGAGTGGAAAAAAGAAACAAGGATAAGACTCTAGAAAACATGTGAAGTGGAATGTTGGATGATGCATGATATGTGATGCAACTGATAATTCATTTTAATAGTTTTTCAAGGAACTTCAATAATTTTGCACGCATCAATGGTAAAGGAATTTGGAACAACAAAAACTCATCCATTAATCAAAAGCGGTAAATTACAACTTACAACTTTGGAATAACAAAACAATAAATTACAATTTTGGGATAACAACCCAATAATAAAGCAGTAAACTACAACTTTGGAACATGAAGCCCATAATAAAGCAGTAAATTACAACTTTGGAACATGAAGCCCATAATAAAAGCAGTAAATTACAACTTTGGAACATGAAGCCCATAATAAAGCAGTAAATTACAACTTTGGAACATGAAGCCCATGATAAAGCAGTAAATTACAACTTTGGAACATGAAGCCCATAATAAAGCAGTAAATTACAACTTTGGAACATGAAGCCCATTTACAGAGTTTTACAAAATGACATCAGTAAAATAAAACTAAGAACTAAAGATCACTCAGAATCATCAGATGAGGGACCAAATGCCAACTGTAACCGGAGCTTCCTGATCTTCTCTTCATAAGAGTCTTCCATCTCTTTCTTCTCAGCTACCAGTCGATCAACGATTTCCTTTTGTGGATTAGGAACGAGAGCAACGCTTACCGAACCTTCCTTCTTTCTCTTCCTTTCACTAGCATACTTCTTCAGTAAAGCATCATTTTGACGAAGTTTCTCATCATGATCAATGAACCAGCCGTCTTGAATAAATAGCAAATCCTCCTTTTCTTTTAGTTGTCGAGCCAGGACCCGATTCTCATATTCATACATGTTATACTTTTCTTTCCAAGCATCTCTCTCGGACTTCATCCTAGCCAGATTTCCTTGGTATTCTCCCATATTCTCGATAGGGATATCAACAGATGATGATGCAACAGTAGGGAATAAAGGTTTCTCAGGTTTATAGGGCATCTTGAGAGCACAAGCCCTAGAACGGACCCATTGTAGGTAAGGCTCCAAAGAAACGGCACCTCTATGTCCTAACATGTCTCTCCCTTTCCTATGGATGTGGCGCCAAGCTCCTTCGATCTCCCTCTTAGCTGCCTGGTGATCTTGTCCTTCTTGTAAAAAGAAACCACTCACATGGATGTTGTTTGGCTTGTCCCTCATCGGGTATCCAAACTGACGACGCGCGAGAACAGGGTTATAGTTAATTCCACCTTTCGTACCAAGAAGAGGCACGTTAGGAAAAGCACCACAGCTATCGATGATCTTCACATCATAGTAAGCTCGATTATACCAATCAATGTCGAAATGAGTGAGAGCCATAATTTTTGGCGCCCATCGCGGTTCCTTCTCGAGATCCCAGAAAACATCAGACCTAGGTAGATGAGAAACATACCACTGATACAGCAACGGTGCACAACAAATAATCATCCCTCCTTGATAAGAGTTTCAAAGATGGATGGAGTATTAGGTATCTCCGAGCAGCGTAGGGACCGGATTTCCAATCAAGAAAATTCTGATGGCGTTGATATCCACAAACTTATCAACGTTAGGGAACAAGAATAGACCATAAGCGAGTAAAGCAAAGACGTCTTCAAAGGCAAAAGTATCTTTTATCTCAGCGAAATGACGAGCTTTCCTCAACAAAAACTGCGCAGACAAACCTCGGATTCCCCCTTTTGTAGTCATGTTCTCCTCTATCTCTGACTTCTTCAAGTGGGTGATGGTCGCTATCTCGTGAGATTTGGGTTCCTCTTCTAATCCGGAAAAAGGAACACAGTCGGTGATCGGCAAACCAAGTATGTAGGAGTACTCTTCTAAGGTGGGCATTAACTGGTAATCCGGAAAGGTGAAGCATCGGTACAAAGGATCGTAAAATTGGACTAACGTATTAAGGATGCCTTCCTTCATTTTGCGCTTCATGAGAGGTATAATGGACCCATACTTTTTCTGAAAATCCGTCGGGTTCTTGATCTTAGGAATTAAACTCTTCAGTTCTTCAATCTCGGGCTCCTTAAAACTAAAACTTCGAGTGTTTCTCCTTCCAAATTCCATAATAATAGTACCTGAGATGTCTGCAAAAATCATTCCTAAGTTCCTTGAAAAACAAGTTTTTTTACAAAAAATGTTGATGAATGCATGAATGAATGATAATGCAATAGTTACACACGAGTTCACAAACATGGTTCAAAGGTTCAATGTTTCGAGCATGGAGTCAAAGGTAAAGCCCACCCCAAGGTATGTACTAACGGTTCAATCACACCTGTAAGACAAGGTTCTAAGAGTTCCCAGAGTCTACGTTCCTCCTTCGGATATTGCCAACGTCTTGATTACCCAATAATTAGCAATATTCTCAAGAGAAACTCATCTGAGCGTAGCATCGCGTAACAACTACTTCTGAATTACTCCGTTATAGTCTCCGCGCTACACCTAAAGGCCAAGATGGGTTAGGGTTCTACGGTTCTCAATTTCTCTGGCTCCCAGGTCGAAAATAATAATGTCTTCCCGATTACTCGGTAAACAAATATTAAGTTCAAGAGGGCCTTCCATTGAGTGGGGGATCTCATGCCTCCTTCTTCGGGATTACTCCCTCAAAGTTAACATGACTATACCGCCCGTCCTATTCTTAAGTGTAACTTAATCCGGGTATAGGATTCGTCCTTTGCAAAAAAAAACCAAACAACCCCAATTTAAACACATAATCAAACAAATCAAATAATAATAAAACAGATAAAACAAACTAGGCTTAACCCACTTAGGGATGGACCAGCAAGAGGTCAATCTTTCCCCAGCAGAGTCGCCAATTCTGTAGCAATAAAAAATGTCGCGGGGTAAATCGGAGATCGAACTATTAATTAATTCGTCTCACAAAAGCAAGATTCGCCACCGCGCTTTATTATTTCCAAGGGAAAAGGGGAAAGAGCAAAATAAAACCCTAAAATATGCAATGTAAAATAATACTTTCTAAAAGTAATAAAAATACAAGGCGTTTTTGAAAAGAGATCTATGGTTCGGGGGTTGGTTATACAGTGGGAAGGTATTAGCACCCAATGTATCTATAGTACTCTATAGGAACCTTTTGAAATATCTGTTTATTAAAATGTTCGTTTGATTAAAAATAAATTGTTTTGGCCGAAAAGGGGTACGGACGGGTTTTTTGAAGATACGAAGACCTAATGTCGAAGTTTTGACTTAAAAGGTATAAGTTTTGAAAAGATTGAAGATTTGAGGAAAAATTGTCTTAAGTTTTGATGAAATGAAGATATTCGCATGACTGGATTTGAGGACATGAAGTCAACAAGTTTAATCATTTTTTTCCTCTTGGATTCAGACGTAAACAAAATAACCAAATAACGGTGAAATAATCAAACAGAAAATTAGATAGATAATGATTAAATAGCTAAGTGATATATAACCACAACAATGATTAAATAACAGACTAAATGGTGTGAACATGCATTTTTTATATTTTTGTTTAATAGGTATAACGCAAGAGAATTAATTAAGGAAAATAAAATGTTTTTTAAGTTTTTTATTTTTATATGTTTTTTTAGTATTAATATAAAGTATTTATTTTAAGAATTATTAAATAATTTTAAACTAAATTAAAACTTTAAAAGTTACTAACTTAAATTTAATTAAGAAAAGAATACTAATAATTACTAAATTAATCCTAAAGTTAAACTAATAAAAATTGGTCAAATCATTAAAATTTGTTTTAATCAAATTACACCTCCATTTAATTAAACTTACTGATTAACTAAATTAATAAAATTCTAAAAAAAAAACTAAAGGAAAATAAATAGAAAAAAGGGGTATTAAGAAATAAAGGGGTAGATAGACAATTGTATGGGCCAAAGGGTTCTAAGGGCCTAATCAAAACAAACAGGAATGGGGGTGTTATAAGAAATCGTTTGGGCTTTTTGGCAGGAAACGGGTAAGGTCCATTCACTCACAATTTGTTTAGGGTTAAACAAATGTGTTTTAGTTTGGGAAAAAAATGGATTAGGGTTAACAAATGGTACAGAGCGGCGCTCATCTTCTTGTTACGGATTCGTCTTCTTCGTGCTTTCATGCTCTCGCCTCTGACCTTCCCTTGCCCGAGCCACCAACGCCTCTTCTTCCCCATGTGTCGCTCAGTGATACGGTGTAGAGGTGATGATTCGTCCTTTAACGCATTAGGTTTTTCATGATTTTGCATGTTTATGATTTGTATCCATTTTGATTCTGACTTTATTTTACATGTGGTTTCTGTTGAAATGGTGGAAAGGAAAAAAGAAAAACAAAGCTACCTTTATGAAGGAGGAGGAAGAGGCGTTCCGGAGGCTTGCTGGTGGAGGAGTGAAGCGCGGTGGCTTGGAGTCCTGGTACTCTGTCTTTTCCCTTTGATTTGTGGTTTGATGATGATCTGGCCTGAGAACCTTACGTGATATTTTTCTTCTTCTTCTGTTGACCCTGCCTTTGCCTATGCACACTACTTTTCTTCTTTATCTCCTCTTCTCCTATTGCCTCGTTGTATTCTTGACTGTTGCCTTCGAATACTTTTCATCTCTTCTTCTTTGCTGTGCTTCAGTTGCTTTTTTACTGGCCTATGATGAATATTTCTGAGGCTTTTGTGTTGCCTTGAACATTGTTTTTAAGGTTTGTGTTGTTGTGGTATTATGGTTTTTTGGCTTTGGGCGTGTATGGCTGGTACAAGTTTTGGCCCTGGATGTTTAGGCAGGTATGAGGGTTTTGATAGCTTAGGCTTGTTGGACTTTTGATATGGCTTGGACAGGTTCACAGCTTGGACTTGTTTGACAGTTCTTGTGAGGGGTTTGCTTCATATTTGCCATTGAACCAAAACAGGTTAGGGTTTGGAGTTTGACAGGTTAACTTGGCTCTTGGTCATGTTACAGGTTCAAAGCTTAAGCAGGTTATGTTGGGTATTTTTGAACTAAGGCTTAAGGCTTTGGTTGGATTGACAGTGGTTTATGGTTTCACAGTTTATGTTGGTTTTGCTTCAGGTTTGGCCTGGTTTTTGTTTCAGCAGGTTTGGCCTTTGATGAGTTTACTGGTTAGGCTTTGAAATGGTTATGGTTTTGACATGGTTTTGACATGGTTTTGACATGGTTTTGGCTGTCTTGAATGCAGGTTGTATGTATGTTCTTGTTTATGTTGCAGTTTGAGTTATTTGAACTCAGTTTTGGTTTTAGGCTTCCAAACGGTTATGAACTCTGAACTTTTCTTGAAGGGTTTATTGTTATAATAGTTGATTGGCCTTGAGGCTTATGTTACAGGTTATGTATATTTTTAACTATTCTGCCTTTTGATACCTCTGCACATCTACTGCTACATTCAGTTTGTTTTGTATCCTTTTTCCATGCTTTCATTTTCTTCACTGTGTTACTGCTGTTCTGTTTTATATCCCTTTTCTGCCTAAGGCTAAAACCTGTAAACCCACACTTTTTTCTCTCTTCTCTCTCCTTAGTACAGTTTGACATTAAAATATGATGTTATGTACTTGGTTCTGAAAAAGCAAAGCTGGAAAATGATGAAAATTAGAAATATATTGCTTGCATATTTGGTTTTAAACTGCACATGTTTCTCTTTGTCATCTGCATTGTACAGCATGGAGCCTTTGTATTTTGACTTCTTCCCACATGCTAGATAGTTTACGTTGGACTTTGGCTTTGAAAATGTAACTTGACTTGCATATGCTGTTTTGCTTTTCAAATATGCAGTGGATTTTGAATTATGTAGTTTACAATAAAATGTGCAATTTTGACAAAAGTGAATTTGTGCATATTTTTAACTTGTGCATTCATATTTATCAATAAAATTCATCCATTTTTGTGAACCGGGAGAAATCCCGTGATTTGCAAAGAGGGTAAAAACTGATTCCAGCCGTTTGCTTTTAATGATGAATGCTAAATTAATCGTCTGCTTTTAATTATATATTCATTTCTGACTTTTCTTTTAATTCTTTGCAGGTAAAACCAAATGAGCATTAAATAAGTATTGGATAGAAGATGAAGATTTAGGATCTTAGAAAAATTAAAATAGTTTTTTTTTTACTTTAAATATTTTATATAATTGTCATTGTAAATACTTTGTACATAATACAGTATTTAAACAACAATTGTAATAATTAGAATAAAGATGAATAAAATTCTATTATTTTACCAGTTAATTCTTTTCTTCTTTCCAATTATTTATTTTATCATTTATAATTCTTTAAATTATATAATAACTGAAAATCAATTCCAATTATTTAAATTTAGAATGATAAATAATTAAATAAACATCATTGATCAATTAACTTCTCTTCAATTATTTACTTCATTATTTATAATTCTTCTAAATTATAATAACTGAAAATAAAATTTTAACTATTTAAACTTAGAATAATAAATAATTAAATAAACATTGTTGATCAATTAATAAACTTCTTCTCAAATATTTACTTTATTATTTATAATTCTTTAAATTATATAATAACTGAAAATAAATTCCAATTATTTAAATTCAGAATAATAAATAATTAAATAAACATCATTGATCAATTAACAAACTTCTTTTCAAATATTTACTTTATTATTTATAACTCTTTAATTTATATAATAACTGAAAATAAATTCCAATTATTTAAATTCAGAATAATAAATAATTAAATAAACATTGTTTTAGCATTGATCAATTAATAAATTTAGCGTTTCAAAAATAAACAGCTCTTGACTTGAAAAAGTTATGAATTTAAAATCTGCTTTGAAAATTGATAAAAATAGGTCAAAACCCTTGCAATGTAATGATGCAGATGGGAGATGGTATCTTAGGTCAAAATTTGGGGTACAACAATACTACACAATTTGAGCTTATGAGAGCTAGAGTGCTAAAGTAATTGAATAAAGAATTTGAGAGCTTTTAGCAAACTGAGAGTGAGGAAGATGATAAATAGCTTTAGGCGTGTAGAAGGTTGTAGAGCATTAGCCAATTCAATCTTCATTGACTTGTTTATATAGCATTAGAAATAAGGTACGTTGGAGTAGTAATTCCGTTTCAATGCCAATAACATTCTTTCCTTATTAAGCAGATCTTGTCTGGAATGATGCCGTTGGTAATAAAGCATCTTGAATGCATAGTACCGTTGCCACTTAAGCTTGTTCTGGCTTTGGCTCATTCTGACGCTGCTTAGGTGCTGATGAACTGTTGTCTTGATCAGAGTTCAGATTGTTACGCGCAGATATGTTCATCACACTTCAGCGTAAGCACAAGTTGATCTTCTGATTCTGGCATCTGATATAACATCTTCTGATGCTGATGATGATGTTCTCTTGCTGATATCCATCCGAGTTTCTGTAAAACAGAATGTAATTTTTAGATAGCATATGTGTCTTATATGAATCATATAATTAATATATCTTTGCATTTTGTTATCATCAAAACTTAAACTTAGGGTAGTAGATTCAAACTTTGTTCTAACACAGCCCATGCCAAAGCGTAGCAAGTTTTCTTAAGCAACGAGTATCGGGTCTCACAGTCGTTAAACTTTTTACTAAGGTAATAAATAGCATGCTCTTTTCGGCCAGACTCGTCATGCTGCCCCAGCACGCACCCCATTGAATTATCGAGTACTGTCAAGTATAAGATCAAAGGTCTTCCTTCAACTGGAGGCATCAGAATAGGTGGATCTTGGAGATATTCTTTGATTCTTTCGAAAGCGGTCTAACATTCATCGTTCCATCTTACCACTTAATCTTTGTTCAGCAGCTTGAAGATTGGCTCAAGTAGCAGTCAGATATGAAATGAATCGGGCAATGTAATTCAGATGTCCCAAAAAGCCTCTGACTTCTTTTTCTGTTCGGGGAGCTGGCATCTCCTGTATAGCCTTCACCTTTGTAGGATCCACTTGAATACCTTTATCACTAACGACGAAACTCAGCAGCTTGCCAGACCTCACTCCGAAGGTGCACTTGTTCGGGTTTAATCTCAGCTTGTACAACTTCAACCTGTCAAACAACTTCTGAAGATGGTCAAGATGTTCTTTCTCAGTCTGGGACCTTGCAATCATGTCATCAACGTATACCACAATCTCATGATGAATCATGTCGTGGAACAAAGCGACCATGGCGCGCTGATACGTTGCCCCAGCATTATTCAATCCGAACGGCATGACTTTGTAGCAAAAGGTACCCCATTGCTTAACGAAGGTTGTTTTCTCCATGTCTTCGGGAACCATCTTAATCTGATTGTAACCAGAAAAACCATCCATAAAAGAGAAGACCTTATGTTGTGCGGTGTTGTCAACTAGAACATCGATATGAGGCAGAGGGAAATCAGCCTTGGGGCTCGCCCTTGTTCAAATCCCTATAGTCCACACACATACAAACCGTACCATCTTTCTTCGGCACCGGAACCACGTTGGCCACCCACTCTGGGTAAGAAGTAACAGCTAGAAAACTGGCATCAAACTGTTTCATAACCTCAGCCTTGATTTTCTCAGACATCTCTAGGCGCATTCTGCGAACCTTCTGTTTCACTGGAGGACAGTCTTCTTTGGTTGGCAAGCGGTGAACCACAATATCGATATCCAACCCAGGCATGTCTTCATAAGACCAAGCAAAGATCTCAACATAGTCACGCAGCATCTGTATCAACCGTTGCTTGACACTAGGCTCCAGATTTGCACCGATCTTGACCTCTTTCTTGTCTTCCTTTGTACCCAGATTTACTGTTTCCATTGGCTCTTCATGCGGCTGTATGGCCCTCTCTTTCTGAAGTAATAGTCTAGCAAGTTCCCTAGGCACTTCACAATTATCCTCACCTTCGTCCTCGGCTTGGTTGATCGGACTTTTGAAGTCATAACTGGCAGTAGCAGAGTCATTATCAGTGGGATCCAGAGTGGATGTAGACCTGTATTATGATATGTGAGTGTGTGTAAGATAAATAGCTGTTTTAATAAAGTGCAAGATAGAAGAGAAAAAAAAGGAGCGCAACATTTGTAATGCAAGAAAACGTCCAATGATTTATTTATGATATATGGAAATGACACATAATAATCCCTCACAAACAAAGCCACGGTGTCTCGGGCAAGGCACCGGGTCGTAAAAGTTTTAAATTGTCTGTTACAAATCTCAAAACAAAAGTCTATTACTGTGTAATAAAAGAAACTGGCACGAAGTCCCTCGCCATCCAATTGTTCAAACCACCGTTGGTAGTCGGGTAAATCTAGCTGTCAAAATTTGACTCTTCATCATCATCTTCAATCGCATTCACTCCCGGATCATGTTTCGGCATAGGAGTAGTTATGACATTGGGTTTCTCCGGAGCTTCAAACTCAATCTCCTTGGCTTCAATCAGATCCTGCACTTTATTCTTTAAGGCCCGGCAGTTGTTGGTATCATGCCCTGGGCTATCAGAGTGATAGGCACAGCGGACGTTTGGATTATACAGCGGAGAGGTGGTATTGGGATTCTTCAGAGCTTCCCTCAGAGTTACCAGGTTGGTCTTCAATAACTGCGGCAGAATTTGAGACAAGGTTATACTGAGCCGAGTATACTATCTTTGCAGCCTCTCTACTCTTTGTTAATTGTTGTGTTATGGGGAAACAGTGGGTCTTGATATTACTACTGCATTCACTGCTTGGCGGCGCTCAGGTCGATTTTGGCTCCTTGAGTTGTAAACTGCACTAGATTCCTTCTTGAAAGGCTTCTTTTATGTACTAGATGAAGCACCTTTCTGTATCTTGCCACTTCTGATACCATCTTTGACTCTCTCCCCAGTCATAATCAATTCAGTGAACCCAGACGATGAACTTTCGATCAAATGATTGAAATATGGACCAGACAATGTCCCAAGAAACATATCCACCAACTCTCTATCAGACAGAGGGGGTTGTACTCTTCCAGCCAGATCTCTCCACTTCTGAGCATAGTCCTTAAAACCTTCGCTCGCACCCATAGACATACCCTAAAGTTGAGTACGCATGGGAGCAAGGTCGGAATTATACTGGTATTGCTTGTAAAAAGCAACAGCAAGGTCCTCCCAGTTGCGGACATTAGCTCCTCCCAGTTGATAGAATAATTCAAGTTGAGTCCTTGGTAGACTATCTTGAAAGAAATGAACCCAGAGGTTCCTATCAGCAGTGTATGGTTGAATTTTTTTGACGTACGAACGAAGGTGTAGCTTTGGGCAGGACACTCCGTCATACTTAGCAAAGACAGGAGCTTTAAAATTGTGAGGAATCACCACCCCAGATGCTAATCCCAGATCTCCAAAATCCAAACCGAGAACCTTCTGAATCTCCATGGCACTCAGACGGTCTTCAAGTTGTTTATACCTATCATCAACAAGAGGATACTGGTCTTCATCAAAATCAGTGTCATTGTCAGAAACCACAGGGCTAGGAGCCCTCCTTTCCTCTTAATTCTCTCCTCCTCCAGATGAATGAGACAAATCAGTTTCCTGTTGCAAATTATTCCCGAATCTGCTACCCATATTCAGCAGAACCACCTTCTTCTTCTTCTTCTTCTTCTTTTCCTTCATGATGAGAGTCTTCAAATCTTATTGCCCTTTGGCTAAGTTCAAGAACATCTCCTGGAACTGAGCATTCTGAGCTTGAAGAGCCTTAATAGCTTGATCAGTATGTGTTTCAGAAGACATATTGTGCTGAAATAAACAGCGAAGAATATAAGAAACCTGTAATGGTACCTGTAATGAGGTGCATGGTAATGGAATGCATATGAAATGATTTCAAAGACTTAGGGAGATTCAAATTTGTAAACCAAAATAAAACACACTTTATTAGATTAAACTAGTAACAAATGTTTAACAAGTTCCTTTAAGGCGTTACAAAGGAAATAAACTGAAAAGCAAATCTAAACTAGGAACAATAAAAGTCATCAGAACTCCCATGGTCGTTTTCCTTTCATGCTGACATAATCATTGATTGTCCTCTCATTCTCAAGCTGCCTGGTAAGCTTCAAGATCTTCCGTTCCTGCTCATGATACTTCTCTCTGTAGGTATCCCTTTCTTCCCTTAACTAGATCCAAGATCTCTTCAATGCCCCCAGATCAGTAGGCATATAGGGATGGAGGACTGTATAAGGAACCCCTTCTTCATCAGTATGCTCTATAATCACCGGCAAAACGGCTTCATAGGGTATCCCCAGCTTTTGAGCACGGGCTCGAACCCACTGGAGGTACGGTTGCATTGGGAGAGAAGTCTTCATTCATAGCTCATGTGGGTCAGACTTGTTCACCCTGTCCCAGGCTCATATAAATCTGCGGCGATGTACCTCAACATCCCCCTTGAAGTCAAAGACAATGTCTGTAAGCAACAGCTCATGAGGACCGTCCCTTCGAGCTCGTCCAAACTGTCATAAGGCCAAACAAGGATTATAGGTTATTCCTCCCCTAATTCCAAGCAATGGAACATTGGGGTATTCCCCACACCGATCAATGACAGCTACTCTTTCCATATCCTTAGTACTCCTAAGGATGTCCGCATGAGCAAGGGACATGATTCTGTAAGCCCAACCTACGCCTTCCTCAATCTTCAATACAGATTTGGGGAGGTGAGAAATAAACCGCCTTGCCAGCAGCGGTGTACAGCACATGAGAGTTCCCCTTCTTCGAACAGTACGGGTATAAAGAGCATGTAGAATATCACACAAGAGAGTAGGCACTGGGTTACGAGACATGAAGATCTTGACTGCGTTCACATCAACGAAATAATCTGGATTCAAGAACAGAACCAAGCCATAGATGAGGAGAGCCAGGATGTCTTCAAATGCTTAAAAGTCCAAACTATCCCAGAACTGTTGAGCTTGATCGATCAAAAACTTAGCCAAGAAACCTTTAACCCTGCTCCGAATCTCCCAGTTAGATACTACATCAGCCATTGTTAGATGTAGGGCTGAAGCAATATCCTCTGGCCTAGGAGCTATCTCCAAACCTGTAAAGGGTGTCTGCTCTAGAATAGATATGCCTAGTAAATCAGAAAACTCCTCCAAAGTGAGGACTAACTGATAGTCCGGGAAGGTGAAACAGTGATGCAATGGATCAAAGAACTAGAACAACACGCTCATCATTTGCTCATCCAAATTTGAAGTGACCAGGCTGAGGAGATGACCATGTCTTATAACAAAGGAAGAAGTATCAGGAACTTTTGAAACCAACTCTCTGAGCTGAGCAGGGATCTGCACGAAGTTGACCTGAATGGTATTTCTGCGCATAGAGGCCATGATCTGCAAAACAGAACAAAGATGAATCCCCTCGGTCTTTGAAATGGTTAGTCTAATGAAATATGCATGCGATGTCATGATGCATGATGTCATGATAAAAACACACCACAGGTATCACAGATAGCAAACATGGTAAGAAAAAGCAAGTCACACAGTAGCCCTTAAATTTTAGGCCGGCCTGGAGTCTAAGTACTACCCTCTTGCAGTTTAGTTGGTTTAACCTGTCCTAATAATAGTAACCGGGTTCTAGAGGTTCTCAATATCACTGACCATCCTTCATCGGTCATAGCTTCAACTCACGCAATCTTTTCTTGCGGTCGGAACCATCGCGAGAATATGGTCTCAATGAGTGTAGCATTCTGCTACTTTCTATGGCCAAGTTGGTCAACTATAGGTTCTAAGGTCAGTTGATGCTTAATGACCCATATAGCAGCCCCATACTCTCCTTGTTCCTCCACAAGGGGTATCGGTACCAACTAATGTGCCACATCAACATAGCTACTGCTTTAACCGTATCGGTCTACGCTGTACATTTCCCTCACAGTCTATTGCTACTTACCTAAAAGGTGTCCCCAGATCCGGGTTAGGCTCTATAGTAACTCTGATTCAAAGCCCACAAAAATAAAGCAAACAGATCAAACAATTGAAAACAATATGATGAACTAATCCTAAGGTACACACCACTTATTATCTCCCCAGCAGAGTCTCCAGTTCTGTGATACGGTGGTCTGAACCGGGACGTGTTTCCCTTTTTTAAGGAATTTGCTGGTTTGCGTTTCGCGTTTGTGTTCACAAAATGTCGCGGTAAGCAAGAGTCGCCACCGACTTTTATTTTATCCAACAAGGAAAGGAAAAAAGCACAGAAAAATTCCTTTTTTGAGATATTTTTGAGTACGGGGGGTAGATTATAGAAAGGGAAGGTATTAGCACACTTTCTATCTCTAGTTATCTACGGGCTCTTAGGTACTTGCTCATCATTTTCAAAATTGTTTTCTTTGTGTTTGTGTGATTTGAAAAGCTTTTGTTTTGACTTCGATTTTACTCTTGCTTCTGTCTTCAAGAGTGTAATGAAGTGTTTTTGAAAATTTTGTTTGAAAAGGGGTGTAAGTGTGAAACAAGCTTGTTTTGATTGAGCAAGTACTTAAGAACTAATCTACCTACTCGAAAAAAGAATCGTTCTATGTTCGTTTCCTTTAGACAGTGCTATCCCACTATTAGTGAGTAGGTAGCACCGTCGTTGGAGTTTTGAGGGTCAATTCGAAAAGGGACGTACGGTCACTAAAGCAATGTTAGGACGTCTTAGTAGTAACCCTAATGTCTTAGATCAATTATCCGAGGCAACAATATCTGAGGCAACCTTTCCGAGGCAACTTTGATCTTTGGACAAAAGGACGACCACTAAAGCATCCTATACTCAATGACCGTTTACCGAAGGCAACCAAGTGGGAGTGTACCCTAGGAGTGCGCATGTGCGAGTGATTCAATTTCAGATTATTTATCTTTGCACATTTTAGGGTTATCTAACTGTTTTAAAGTTAACATACATTCTTGTCATGCATTCTAATATCATACATCTAACAGTTTAATATTTTGCAGAATTTAAAGTGCGGAAATTAAACTAAGCTATTACAAGGCTTCGGGTATTTACATAGCCAAAAACAAACCCTTTGAAAATAAAGCGATAAATGAAAAGTAAAAGTCCTAATTAAACTATTACAAACTTGTGAGCAGTTACAATAATATGGTAAATAATAAAATAATAAAACGCGCGCGATGAAATTAAGATCGGGAAGAAATTAGGGTTTTGACCCTTCTAACCTAATTAAAAGAAGAAAAAAAATTTTGTTGTTTTAAATATTTTTTAAGAAAAGATTAGGTCTATTAAATTAAATGACAAATTAATTAGTTAATTAAATTAATTAATGAGAATAATTACATGGCCTATTTTTTTCGTTTTTGGTTATTTTTAAGAAAAGAAAATATAATTAAGTTTAGACAAAACCCTAATTTTCTAGTTAATTTTAATTTATTTATAAAAAAGAGTTAAAGTTATCTAAATTAACAACCTAATTAAATTATTTAATTTTTTGTATAAAAATAAAATCTAAACCTAATTTGTGAAAAGTATTATTTTTATGATTTTTTTGATAATAAGAAAATAATTTAATTGGTTAGTAAAATAAAAATAAATAAATTAAATTGAATAAAATAAATGTAAAAAAAAGAATAGAGAAAGAAGTTTTGGCCTGAGCAATTATGGGGGGTGCAAGAAATAATTTCCCTATGATGCATTGACCATGGTCCATTGTACTCCTTCATTGATGGCCCTTGGATCTGGCCATCTGGCCACTTGGCAGATTGGATTGTGAGGGTGCATGATGGTCCTTGGTCTTTGGTGCATGCTGGATTGCCTGAAAGGAAAAAATATGAAGGAAATGGGGGACCTGGGATTCAAACCCAGGTCCTGAAGCAATTACTAATGCTCCACTTACCAATTGTGTTGGTTGTTCTATTTGTACATCAAATACCAATAATAAATAATATGCAAAAATAAAGTGAGTTAGTGGAAAACAATGAAAACGTGCGCCAAAGTTTGAATGTCCCAATAGGAAGATGCCATGCAGGTTATCCCTAACCTTGCTCCGTTGGTAAAAGTTGGAAACTTTTACCTACGGACGTTTGTCCGTCGCTATATCCCTGTCATTCTTCAAAATTAACCATGAGCAAGATAAATGAAAACTAGGGCCACCAATCAATTCGTCTGGACCTCCTGAGTATAATGGTGGCCTTTTCATGGCCTAATTTTGCCTGTAAAAGAAAATCCCAAATCGAAGCAAGGAACCCTAATAATAGTGAAATCCAATATAGGCCATGAAAATGCAATTAACAATTACAGAAAGCTTGCAAACGTCTCAAGGAGTAAGAATCTATAACTATTTCATGTTATAAGTACAGGAATGATGCAATTCGAATTCAAGAAAATTGAAATACTGTGACTGACTTACAGTGCGTTATAGGGCTTGGGAATGCTTGCTTTTGATTGCTTTTGCTTGCTGATGACCTCAGGAATCGATTGGGATGGTCAAAGGACCTTGAATTTGCCTGTAACTAGGAATCCGATTCACCACTTTTTCTTGTTTTTTCCAAGTTTTGTTCTTGATCACGCGCCTCTTTCTACAGCCTCTTTTGGTCTGCATTCCTTCTATATGTATTGAGGAATGAATTAGGGTTGAAAGCCTGGCCTCAATCTTCCTCCATCAATGGATTTGATTTTGATTTGATACACCTTGAATATCTTTCCAAAAATGGCCAAATTTAATCTTTTTGTGCACACCATGCTTTTACAGGAATTTGATTTGATGCTAGCTGGATATTAAGACCTGAATCATGTAAAGAATCTTTGAATTTCAATGTTTTGGATTTTATATGATTTGTTTTGATTTAAAATGATTTAATTCAAATAAAAATCAAAATAAATAATATAAATAAGATAATGACAAGTGGAAAAGGATAGGGCTCGTGGACCATGTTTCCAACTCAAAACAAGTGAAAAAGATTGGGCCCATTTGGCCAAAATTGAAGTTTTAGGCATAGTTGACTTTTGACAATTTTGCAAAAAAGGTCAACTTCACCAATGCATAACTTCCTCAATTTTAACTCTTTGGAGGTGTTCTCTGACTTTTTAGAAAGCTTGAGATGTCCTCTAATAAACCCTTTTTGTATATTCTCAATTTGATATTCCATTCTCAATTATGAAGCTTTGACAAAAAAGGTGTTTTTGTTGACTTTTCAAAATGACCTATAATGTCAAAATTCATAACTTCTTGTGAGTGCATATTTTGAACTTGGTAGATGAAGATGGATTGTAGAGCATAGAATCCTATTCAAAATAAGCTTTGGATGGGTCATTTCTCATAAAGTATGAGAAAGTTATGCTTGGTCAAAGTTGAGTTGACTTTTCCTGCAAAACCCTAATTTAGCAACTTTTGATTCTTGATGAATTATGAGCAATCCTTGATGAATCATGATCAACCCTTAATCAAATGATGAAATATACTTCAAATTGAGTATGTTGACCAAAAATCTTGAAGTTTGACTATATGTAGGCCACAGTTGACTTTTGCCCTAGCACAGTCGATTTTCAGGCATTTGAGCAATTGACTGAGCAAATTTTCTATGCAAGGCTTGAAACTTGACATGGATGATCTAGAGAACATATTAGGACAATGGTGAGAATTTGGGGATCCCTTGGACTCAAGTATCTTGATGCAACATGAAACCCTAATTTTGAGGTAGACTGCCTTATGAGGGAGCTTGTCTGGTCAACCCTTGGACTTCCTTTGAGCAACTTGAGGATATTTCTTGAAATGTTTTGAGAAATATGGGAGGGCAAATTTTTGGGTACAA
Source organism: Vicia faba (assembly GCA_948472305.1). Lineage (NCBI taxonomy): Eukaryota > Viridiplantae > Streptophyta > Magnoliopsida > Fabales > Fabaceae > Vicia > Vicia faba. The sequence goes on from OX451740.1 coordinate 1,326,196,229, forward strand.
CAGCAGCCTTATCTCCAGTGGGTCCGAGCCCGTGCCCAGAGCTTGGAATGTCTTATGAAGTCGTGTTTCCAGTGATAGTGGAGCCCACTAATGAAGAGGGCATTCCTTATACAGTTCTTTATCCTTACATGCCCACTGATCTTGGGGCATTGAAGAGATCCTGGATTCAGCTGAAAGAGGAAAGGGATACCTACCGGGAGAAGTATTATGATTAAGAAAGGAAGATCTTGAAGCTCACCAGGCAACTTGAGAATGAAAGGACAATCAATGACTACGTCAGCACGAAAGGGAAGCGTCCATGGGATTTCTGATTTTTTGCTTTTTCTAGTTTAGATTTGTTTTTCATTTACTTCATTGTAAATGCCTTAAAAGCATTGTTAAACCTTCTACAAGTTTAATCTAATAAAGTTTGTTTATTTCTTGGTTTGAAAATTTAAATCTCACAAAGTCTTTGAAATCATTACATACGCATCCCATTATCATACACATCATTACAGGTATCATTACAGGTTTCTCACCTCCTTCGCTGTTTATTTCAGTAGAAATGTCTTCTGAAACATCTTCCGATCAAGCCATCAAAGCTCTTCAGGCACAGAATTCCCAATTCCAAGAGATGTTCTTAAGCTTGGCCAAAGGGCAAGAGGATTTGAAGACTCTCATTTTGAAGTAGAAGAAGAAAAAGAAGAAGAAGGTTGTTCTTTTGAGTATGGGTAAAAGGTTTCAGGATAGGCTAAAACAATAAGTTGATCTGTCTCTTTCATCCAAAGGAGAGGAGGACCAAGAAGAAGAAAAGGGTCCCAGTCCTACAGTTTCTGATAACGATACAGATTATGATGAGGAACAGTATCCTCCTGCTGAGGATAGGTACAAACAACTTGAAGACCGTTTGAGCGCTATGGAGATTCAGAAGATCCCTGGTTTGGATTTTGAAGAACTGGGACTGACATATGGGGTGGTGATCCCTCATAAGTTCAAAGCTCCAGTTTTCGCCAAGTACGATGGAGTATCCTGTCCAAAACTCCATCTCCGCTCGTACGTCAGAAAAATCCAACCTTACACTACTGATAGAAATTTGTGGGTGCATTTCTTTCAAGATAGTCTGTCAGGGACTCAGCTTGAATGGTTTTATCAATTGGAAGGAGCCAACGTCTGAAACTGGGAAGACCTTGTTACTGCTTTTTATAGACAGTACCAGTATAATTCCGACCTCACTCCCACGCGTACTCAACTTCAGAGTATGTCCATGGGTGCAAGTGAAGGTTTTAAGGACTATGCTCAAAAGTGGAGAGATTTGGCTGGCAGGGTTCAACCCCCTTTATCTAATCGAGAGTTAGTTGATATGTTCTTGGGGACGCTATCTGGTCCATTTTTCAATCATCTGATCGACAGTTCGTCATCTGGGTTTACTGAATTGATTCTGACTGGAGAGAGAGTAGAAGCTGGTATCCGAAGTGGTAAGATACAGAAGGATACTTCATCAAGTGCAGTGAAGAAGCCTTTCACCGGTAAAAAATAAGCTAGTGCAGTCTACGGCCCGAGGGGCCAAATCAGACCTGGACACTGTCAAGCGGTAAATGCGGTAGTAATATCAAGACCCACAGTTGCTCCACAATGCAACCATCAACCAAGGGTGGAAAGACCACAGAGACAGTACACTCGGCTCAATATGCCCTTGTTTCAAATTCTACCACAGTTATTGAAGACCAACCTGATAACTCTGAGGGAGGCCCCAAAGAACCCCGACACCACTTCTCCTTAATATAACCTGAATTCCCGCTGCGCCTATCTCTCTGATAGCCCAGGTCACGATACCAACAACTGTTGGGATTTGAAGAACAAAGTACAAGACTTGATCGAGGCCAAAGAAATTAAGTTTGATGCTCCAGAGAAGCCCAACGTCATAACTGCCCCTATGCCCAAACATGGTCATGGAGTAAATGCTGTGGACGATGATTTATTTGTGACCTCCGTGGAAGAAATTTCTACTCCTTTGATGACAGTTAAGAAGAATTTGTTGTTGGCTGGTTTATTTCTGGGCTGTGGCGAATGGTGCCACATATGTTCAATTCTGCCAGCTGGTTGCCACTTATTGAAATCAGGTGTTCAACGCCTGATGGATAATAGATAAATCATGTTCGAGAAGACTATGATTCCGTTAGTTCTGATTGAAGATGTTGCCATCATAAACATTTCCGCCAATCCTTCTGAGGCTTCCTCGAGAAAGCCTGTTAGGATTACACCCGTTCCAAGACTCGCTCCGTTGATCATTACTATCCTTGGTCCTATCCCATACACTTCAGACAAGGTTGTCCTATGGCACTATGGTGCCGATGTGTATTACCATGGAGTTAAACAAGACTTTGAAAATGAAGAAGCTGATACTGATGTCAGCAATATTGTTGGGGCCAGCAAAGTCACCAGAAGTGGAAGACTCTTTTCTCCCGAGATTTCCCCTCCGACTGTTCAAAAGCTTGTTGTCATTCCATCTGCCAGTACATCAGCTACTGTTCCAATTCTTACTCCAGTTATCACTCTTGTCGCCAAGTCATCTGAGACTCGGGGCAAAGAAATCACAGGTGAGCCTGCCCGAACGGAGGCACCGAGAAAGGTTGTGTTGGAAGCCTCTAAACAAGAGATAGAGGAAATTCTGAAGATTATCAAGAAGAGCGACTACAACGTAGTCGAGCAGCTGGGGTAGACCCCGTCAAAAATCTCCATGTTTTCCTTATCGTTATGTTTTGAAGCTCACGCAAAGGCTCTAATTGCATTCCTCAAGACTGTGCATGTGCCGCAGGAAACTTTTGCCGATCAATTCAAAGACTGCGTAGCTAGTTTGACTACCGACAATGGGTTGGGTTTCTCAGATGCAGATCTGACTACTAAAGGAAGAAATCAAAATGATGCTTTGCACGTCTCGATCGAGTGCAGGGGCACTACTATGGCCCATGTACTGGTGGATACTGGGTCCTCATTGAATGTCTTGCCAAAGAAAGCATTAGACCGTCTGGGCTGTGAACGTTTGATTCTGAAGCCGAGTAATATTGTGGTCAGGGCTTTCGATGGGTCAAAAAGGATGGTACAAGGGGAAGTGGACATCCCTGTTAAAGTTGGCTCTCAGACTTTTGCATCTACTTTCTACGTGATGGACATCAGACCATCATATTCTTGCTTGCTGGGTCATCCTTGGATTCATAAGGTTGGGGCAGTGACTTCAACGCTCCATCAAAAGCTGAAATATCCGGCAAAGGGGAAGATTGTCACGGTACAAGGTGAAGTGGAGTATATGGTGAGTCATCTCAATTCCTTTCGCTATATGGAGATGGATGGGGAGTTCATTGAAACCCCTTGTCAGAACTTTGAAGAAGTCCCCCAGACTTTGGCGTCAACTGAAGTTGCTACCGATAAATCTCCGATGAAGATGGCTTCTCTCAAGGATGACAGGGCTGTAATTGAAAAGGTGGGTGTGCAAATTAGGGTCAGCTCCCTGATTTTACACACAAAATTGACAAGTTTGGTTTGGGATTTAATGTAGAGGCTCAAAGGGCTTTTCGGCGCGCACGGATTGGAAGACCTCCTCTACACATCAGTAATCAGGGAGTAAATGCAATTGAAGATGATGAAGAGGATTCAGATATCGACAGGTTGATCTACCCTACAACCGATGGTGGCTTGAACAACTGGACAGCGAAAGACTTCATACCTGTTTCTTTTATTCCACAGTAATTGACTTTTGTTTTAAGAGTTGTAATAAACAGTTTGAAACTTTACGGCCCGGTGCCTTGCCCGAGGCACCTTGGCCTTGCTTGTGAGGGCTTATTATTTGTCATTTTCATATATCATTAATAAAGCATTGGACGTTTCTTGCATTACAAATTTTGCGCTCCTTGTTTTTCTTTTCTGTCTCTCGCTTTATTAAAACAGCTATGCTCTTACACACACTCACGTATCATAATGCAGATCCATATCCACTCTGGATCCCATTGATAACAACTCTGCTACTGCCAGTTATGACTTCGAAAATCTGATCAACCAAGCTGAGGACGAAGGTGGGGATGATTGTGAGGTTCCTGGAGAACTTGCTAGACTGTTACTGCAGGAAGAGAGGGCCATACAGCCTCATGAAGATCCAGTTGAATCAGTAAATTTGGGTACAGACGAAGACAGGAAAGAGGTTAAGATAGGTGCGAATCTGGAGCCTAGTGTAAAATAGAGGTTAATATAAATGCTACGCGACTATGTTGAGATCTTTGCTTGGTCTTACGAAGATATGCCTGGTTTAGACACCGATATTATGGTTCATCACTTGCCGACTAAAGAAGACTGTCCTCCGGTAAAGCAGAAGGTTCGTCGTATGCGCCCTGAAATGTCTGATAAAATCAAAGCTGTGGTCATGAAACAGTTTGACGCCGGATTTTTAGCTGTCACTTCATGAAACGGATGTGTGTGGACTATAGAGATCTGAATAGGGTGAGCCCCAAAGATGATTTCCCACTTCCTCACATCGATGTTCTGGTCGACAACACCGTGCAACATAAAATCTTCTCCTTTATGGATGGTTTCTCTGGTTACAATTAGATTAAGATGGCTCCCGAAGATATGGAGAAGACAACCTTCGTTACACAGTGGGGCACCTTCTGTTACAAGGTAATGCCTTTTGGGTTGAAGAATGCTGGGGAAACTTATCAGCGCGCTATGGTCGCTTTGTTCCACGACATGATTCACCATGATATTGAGGTTTATGTTGATGACATGATCGCAATGTCCCAGACTGAGGAAGAACACCTTGACCATCTACAGAAGCTATTTGACAGGTTAAAGATGTACAAGCTGAGGTTGAGCCCGAATAAGTGCACCTTCGGGGTAAGGTCCGGTAAGCTGCTGGGTTTCATCGTTAGTTGTTGTACCCCAAACTTTTCCCTCCCATATTTCTCAAAACATTTCAAGAAAGATCCTCAAGTTTCTCAAGGAAGTCCAAGGGTTGGCCAGACAAGTTCTCTCCTAAGGCAGTCTACCCCAAATTAGGGTTTCGTGTTGCACCAAGATACTTGAGTCCAAGTGGTCCCAAATGCTCAACATTTTCCTAACATGTTCTTAAGGTCATCCATGTCAAGTTTCAAGCCTTGCATAGAAAATTTGCTCAGTCAATTGCTCAAGGATCCAAAAGTCGACTGTGTTAGAGCAAAAGTCAATTGTGGCCCACATACAGTAAAACTTCAAGATTCTTGGTCAACATCCTAATTTTGAAGTATATTTAATCATTTTATCAAGGATTGATCATGATTCATCAAGGATTGCTCATAATTCATCAAGACTCAAAAGTTGCTAAATTAGGGTTTTGTAGGAAAAGTCAACTCAACTTTGACCAAGCATAACTTTTTCATACTTTATGTTAAATGACCCATCCAAAGCTCATTTTTAAGAGGATTCAATTCCCTACAATCCATATTCATCTCCAAAGTTCAAAATATGCACTCACAAGAAGTTATGAATTTGGACATTATAGGTCATTTTGAAAAGTCAACAAAAAACACCTTTTTTGTCAAAGCTTCATACATGAGCATGGAATGTCAAAATGAGATTAAACAAAAATGGTTTCTTAGAGGATATCTCAAGCTTTCTAAAAAGTCCAAGAACACCTCCAAAGAGTCAAATTTGAGGAAGTTATGCATTGGTGAAGTTGACCTTTTTTGTAAAATTGCCAAAATTCAACTATCCCTAAAACTTACATTTTTGCCAAATGGGCTCAATCTTTTTCACTTTTTTTGAGTTGGCAACATAGCCCACGATCTCTAGCCTTTGCCACTTGTCCATATCTTATTTTTATTATTTATTTTGATTTTTATTTGAATTAATTTAATTTAAGTCAAAATAAATCATATAAAATCAAAAACATTGAAAACAAAAGATTTGGTGGTTATTTAAGGTTTTATTACACAGCTAGCATCATTCAAATTCGTGCAAGGCATTAGAGTGAACAAAAAGATTGAAAAAAATACATGTTTGGAAAGATCTTAAAATGGAATCAAATCAAATCAAAAATCATTGAAGGATAAATATTTGGACCAGTTTTGCAACCCTAATCCCTTCACTAATACATATAGAACGAGGCCAGACCTAAAAAGAGGCTAGAGACAGGCGTATGAGCAAGAACCAGATTTGAAAAAAAGTAAGAAAAGTGTGAGATCGAAATCCCACTTAGAGGCATCATCAAGACCTTTGAACGATCCCAATCGCTTCCTATGACTCTCTGCAAGCTAAAGCAATCAAGAACAAGTCCATTTCAGTCCCAAATCGCACTGTAAGTCCATCACGACATGGCCCTGTTCTTGAATTTGAATCTCATGTTTTAAAAATTGTTAGGTTGAATTAATCATATATTCTTAATCTATGGAACATATACAAACTTTCTGCATCATTCAATTTCATTTATATGGCCTATATCGTAAATCACCATTGCTAGGTTTCGAAGCTTTGTTTTAGGGTTTTTGATTACAGGGAAAATTGGTCTTCGTAAGTGGTACCATTGTGTTCAGGATGATGAGACGAACTCAACCATGGTGCTAGTTTCCATTTATGTTGCCCATGGAGGATTTTAGAATGAACACGGCCTATAGCGACGGACAAAACATTCATAGGTAAAAGTGTTTTACTTTTACCCACGGAGAGAGGAAGGAGACGATTAGTTGTCATCCCACCATTGGCTTGTTTAAACGTTGGCACGCGTTTTTTAACAATTCTTTACTAATATTTGTTTTTGCATATTATTATTATTCCATTAAAGTACAGTAAAGAAAAATAGCCCAGTGGTAGCCAGCTGAGCGTTAAGGCTTTGGAAGGCTGGAGGTCAGGGGTTCGATCCCTGCCTCCAGCATTTGTTATTTTCACATTTTATTTCAGGGGATCCAATGTGCGTGCAAGCCAGGAGACCACCATAGGTCTTCATCATCAATCATGCCAAGTGGCTGGATGGCCAAATATGATGGCCATCCAGGAAGGAACACCCTAGGCCAAGTCAAACGTGCCATACAGGATTAAGAAAGTCAGCATGGATCACCACTAATGGGCTCAGGAAATTGCTATTGGCACCCCCATTCTCAGGCCCATTTTCTCTCTTCATCTCTTTCTATTTATTTTATTTAAATTGTTTATTTATTTACTAACCAATAAATTATTTTTCTTTTTTATCAAAAAATCACAAATAAAAAAAAAACATTTTTTTATCCACTTAGATCTAGATTTTATTTTTAGTAAAAAAATCAATTAATTTAATTAGGTTTGATTAATTTAGACAACCTTAATTATTTTGTACATAATTAAAATTAATTAGAATAAATAGGTTTTATTACTAACTTAATTATTTTATTTCTTTCCTAAAATAACAAAAACCCAAAAATATGTCATTTAATTATTTTCATTAATTAATTTAATAACTAATTAATTTAGCATTTAATTTTAAAACCTAATCTTTTTCTTAAAAAATATTAAAAACAAAAAAAAAACATTTTTCTTTTTTAGGATAAAAGGGTCAAAACCCTATTCTTCTCGTCGATCTAATTTTTAATCGCGCGCTTTATTTTTATTTTGCCCAATTATTGTATCTGCTCACAGTTTGTAATAATTTAATTAGGACTTTTACATTTATTTACTTTTACCGCTTTTAATTTCAAAAGGTTTATTTTTGACTATGTAAATATCTGAAGCCTTGTAATAGCTTAGTTTAAATTCCGCACTTTAATTTCCGCAAATATTTAACTGCTAGATATGTGAATAATTAGGGTTTGCATGACAAGAATGTATGTTTAATCTTAAAACGGTTAGATCACCCAAAACATGTGCAAAGATAAATAAATCTGAAACTGAATCACTCGCACATGCGCACTCCTAGGGTACACTCCCACTTGGTTGCCTTCGTTAAAACGGTCATTGAGTATAGGATATTTTAGTGGTCGTTCTTTTGTCTAAAGATCATAGTTGCCTCGGAAAAGTTGCCTCGGAAAGGTTGCCTCGGATAATGGATCTAAGACTTTAGGGTTACTACTAAGACGTCCTAACATTGCTTTAGTGATCGTACGTCCCTTTTCGAATTGACCCTTAAACTCCAACGACGGTGCTACCTACTCACTAATAATGGGATAGCGTTGTCTAAAGCAAACGAGCATAGAACGATTCTTTTTTCGAGTAGGTAGATTAGTTCTTAAGTACTTACCCAATCAAAACAAATTTTTCACACTTACACTCTTTTACAAACAAGTTTTCAAAAACACTTCATTACACTCTTGAAGACAGAAGCAAGAGTTAAATCGAAGTTAAAACAAAAACTTTTCAAAACCCACAAGCACAAAGAAAACAATTTTGAAAATGATGAGCAAGTACCTAAGATCCCGTAGATAACTACGGATAGAAAGGGTGTTAATACCTTCCCTTTCTATAATCTACCCCCCGTACTCAGAAATATCTCAAAAAAGGAATTTTTCTGTGCTTTTTTCCTTTCCTTGTTGGATAAATTAAAAGTCGGTGGCGACTCTTGCTTACCGTGACATTTTGCAAACACAAATGCAAAATGCAAACCAGCATTTCAAAACAGTCCGGTTCTGGCCACCGTATCACAGAACTGGCGACTCTGCTGGGGAGTATTTTTAAGTGGGGTGTACCTTAGGATTAGTTCATCATATTGTTTTCAATTGTTTGATCGGTATGCTTTATCTTTGTGAGCTTTGTATCGGAGTTACTATAGATCCTAACTCGGATCTGGGGGATACCTTTTAGGTAAGTAGCAATAGACTGTGAGGGAACTGTACAACGTAGACCGATACGGTTGAAGCAATAGCTATGTTGGTGTGACACTTTAGTTTGTACCGATATCCCTTGTGGAGGAACAAGGAGAATATGGGGTTGCTAAGTGGTCATTAAGCCCCAAATGAACTTAGAACCTATAATTGACCAACTTAGCCATAGAAAAGTAGCAGTATGCTACACTCATTGAGACCATACTCTCGTGATGATTCCGGCCGCAAGAAAAGGATGTTAAATTGGAATTATGATCGATCGAGGATGGTCAGTGATATTGAGATCCTCTAGAACCCGGTTACTATTACTAGGATAGGTTGAACCAACTGAGCTTCAAGAGGGTAATACCTAGACCCCATGCAAGCCTAAACTTAAGGTTGTTTGTGTGACTTGTGTGCCTTCAAACTTGAACTACTTGCACATTCTTGTTATCTGACAACATGAGTTCCTTGCAGGTTTTGTTTACAGTTCTTATCCAATAATTTGGACTTAGTGCAGGGTTTACTTACAGCACCTCACACTTTTGCTTAAACGCATAGCATACACAAAATAATATCATGCCTTAACATTTCCTTAACCATTTCAAGGATCTCAAGGGTTTGTGATGCAGGTTATGGTAAATCAAATGTCTAGCAAGGGGCAAAGGGGATTTATTTTCCTCTAGCCAATGTCGTCTAGAGATCAAAACACGATAACTTGAGTTGGTGGCTATGACCAACTCGATATGGTGAGCTTGACTCTTAAAGAAGGACTCTTAACGACACGAAGTTTTCTTTAATCAAAGCTGCAAAATTCAAATTCTAACAAGTTTCTTGTTTACCCCGCGAGATCCTTGAAAACATTGCATACATATATCATACATATCATTGCATAACAGGTCTCCCAGTACAGGTCTCTCATGTTCTCGCTGTTTATTTCAGCAATGGCTTTCCAACAAGACAACCAAGATCTTCAAACTCAAGAAGCTCAGTTCAGGGACGTACTCCTAAACCTATCCAAGGGGCAGGAAGAGTTGAAAACACTCCTCACCGGGAACTTGGTCAAGAAAAGTCCTGAAGACAATAAGGATGAACGGCTGGAACAACTGCAAGCTGAGTTAGGTGCCATGAAAACCCAGATGCTGGGGCAGATGGCTCTTATCTAAGGCTTAGCTCGGGAATAAGAAGAGCTGAGAAACATTATCAACCAGCTTCATCAAGACAGATACAACAGTATGAAGCAAACAGTCGAGGCTGGGGACCAAGTCATTGATCAACCTCCAAGAAGACAAAAGGTTGGTTTGGTGAAAAATGAACCTTTCCAAATTGCTACTACATCATGGGTCCAACAATAACCTCGCCAAAAACAACGGGTTGATCAGAGTAAGCCAGATACGCCCTAAAGGCAGTTTACCAAGCTCAACATGTCGTTGTCTCAAGCTTTACAACACCTGTTGAGGATGAATCTGGTGACATTAATAGGACCTCATCCTAATCCCAAGACTTCTTCACCTAACTACAATCTTGATGCGAGGTGTGCATACCACTCCAACAGTCTGGGGCATGATACTGACGAATGTTGGAAGTTGAAATACAAAATTCAAGACCTGATTGATGAAGGAGCTTTGGAATTCACACAAGATGGTCAACTAGAATGTTTCTGCCAATCCTCCAAAGCTCACCATTTGAAGTGACAAGTTCTGACAAGAGAGGCTTTTGTTCATTAGAATTTTCAATTTGTAATTTTCTTTTGATTGTTCGAATATTTATTCATGTCAAACTTTGTTACTTTATCAATGCATTGCATATGTCTGTTTTGAATCAATCCATTTGTATTCACTATATTTAAATTACTTTCCCTTCTGTGATTTTCAACTCTCGATTAAAAAACTCTAAGCCTTTAGAGGGAGGATGACGAAAATAATATCAAAAATCCCTACAGTATGCTTTTGAACAGACCCTGTTGATGATGTACAGGCATTGTTTCAAATCCTAAACAGTGGAGTTATAAGGAAGATAATCCCTCGTCAACCCCTTTGAGCCAGAGAAGTAGGA